>JANTQA010000036.1:10408236-11734045 GCA_027625915.1 Anaeramoeba flamelloides
AATTGCATGATCCTTCCTTCGCCTGCGCTTGCGTTTGCAATTTCAACACTCTCAACCCAATTAAAAACCACGACTTGATTCTTGTCTTGTCCTGCTGCGACTAGGTATTCACCAGAAGCAGAAAAGGATAGACTTTTCACACCACCTTTCAAATTTTCAGAGTTTAACTCTGTGAGCAGCTCTGTTGTGTTCAAATTCCAAACACAAATCTTGGAAGGATTGCCAGATTGCCCTGTAGCCACAAATTCCCTGTTTGGGTGAAGATCAAGCGACAAAATGTTTGAGTCGTGTCGGGCAAAAAAGCTTTGCGAGTGTTCTTCCACGTTATACACAACACCCAATTTGGATGTAAAATAGAGCAATTTTGTATCATCAATAATGCGGATATTCGATCGTGTTTCTCTTCCTTTGTACCCATGGACAAACGCCAATTGAAGTGTTTCTTTTGGTGGTTGCTGGATTTGTTCGAGTTTGTTTTCATCAAACGACAGATTTGATGGGACTGGGAAACTTAAATATGATTTGTGTCGAATCATTTTGCCACTACTTTTTTTGCCTTTACCTTTTCTCCCTCCCCTTCCCCGTCCCCGAGACACCCCCCGTCCCCTCTCTCTTCCTCTTTTTAATTTGCCTTTTTTTGGTGGAGAATTAGACATCAGATTTTATTTGTTGTTGAATTTGATTTGGGTTTTTGAAAAGTTTTTGTTTGGAGTTGAAACTTTGAGAAAAATGACAAATAAAAATCTTAAACACGACAAGAATAGCACAGAAATTGTAGTCACTTTTTTTCCTTAGCAACACTTTGTTTTTTGGAAATTGTTCCAAATTTTGCAAGGAATTAGAAGATCACAATGCAACAACTTTCAATTTAAAAGTTTTTACAAGTTAGACTTTTAAAAACATGTAATTTAAACAACTTTCCAATTTTTGGTTTTCATAAAAAGTGTTTCAGGTTATTGAAAGTTTACAAATATTTTTCTTTTAGATAACTTTCAAAAATTTCAATTAAATTCAAAATGCTATCTTTTGTTAATTATTATTTTTATCCCTTTTTTTTGGCTTACAAAAGTTTGTACTGAGTATTTGAAATTTGAAACAATATGAAAGAATATCAGAGACTGAAATCTTGCAACTGTCAGCCTGAAAGTTCGAAAAAGTCTTGAAAGTATTTGTATGGATTGTGCTATTCTTGTCGTGAAATATTTTTCACCTTTTGTTTGAAAGATAAACTTAATCAAGGTTGTTGGTTTAGTTTTCATTTCAAAATAAAATAAAGTGAATAATTTTTTTCAATTCTCAAGTATTCATAATTCACACTTTTTAACAAAACTTTGTCGTTAAACTCCCATTTTGTCAATTTTTAAGACACTTATAATAAAGTGGAAGAAAGGATTACCTTGAATAAAATTCGTGAAATAATCAAATTCAGTTGAAGCTGGAAATCTTATTCCAAACGAAATGTTGAGGGAATAGAAACCAGAAAAAAAATTTTCGAGTAAATTTAATAGAAAACACAAAAAATCTATTTCATCTTGAAATTGAGAAATGGTGTAAAAATCTGAGATCTACAGAACCAGTGTTACCTTTAACGTTTATTTTACAATTTGAATTATAAGTTTTTAAAATTTTGATCCATTTTTTCCCTTTTTTTGAACAAGTTCAAAATCCAAAATATTTCCAAATTATTTCAAAAAAAATATATATTGGTTAAAGAAGATTGAAATATTGATAACTGTTAAAAAAGTGTTCAAATATCTACTTTCAAAATAAAATCACAATTTTTTCAAATATCCCCGAATAAAAATTATACTTTATTTTTAAAGTAACACAATAATTATTGAAAACTTGATAAAAAATATAATTTCTATCTACAAAGAATAGTTCAAATCATTTTTTTTTCTTTTTGAATAAAAAAAAAATCATCAAATTGATCATAACATCAAAATATTTTTTTAAAACATGGAAAATTCAACTTATATATAAGAAAAATATTTTTATTTGATAGTTTTCAAAATAATAATTAATTATAAAAATCTAATTTATCTGAGTGGTTGATAATAAATCAAAGATTAAAGTTATCAATGATTTTAATTTCATTTCCCAAATTTTCAATATTTTCAAACAAATGAAACTAATTCCAATAAATAATTATATAAAAAATATGAAAACTTGTAAAAACACTTTCTTAAAGAATTAAAGTTTTTTATTTATACTCTAAATAATTGAAAAATATATATATTTTTCATAAATCTTTTCAATTTCAAGAAATTTAATAAATTATTATGAATAATATTAATTGGATCTATTTTTTCTGTAAATTCAAGGATTAAATATTTGATTTACTTTTATCAGATTTTCAAAATAAGATTTAATCCAAAATACTATTTATTCCTACAAAATATCGGAAATATTGAAAAGTGAGGTTTCATTTCAATTAAAAATATTTTACAAATTTTTCTTTTTTATTTTTCGATCCAAAAAAAAAAAAAACTGTAACAAATAGGATCAGTTCTTATTACTTTGCAAATTAAATTGGGGATAAGGTAATTTGTAAAAGTGGATCTGATTTCTCTAGAATTTAATAAATGATTTTTTTTTGTGGAATTCATTGAATCTTTATATAAATCAGTACTTAAATACTTTTGAAAAAAAAAACCAATAAATAAGATTTTCCAATATCCTGAGAAAGAATTTTTTTTCTATTAAAAAAAAAAGGGAAATGATTTTAAAAATCATGTCGATTTTATTTTAAATTTGATCAATACTCTAATTTCATTTTAAATCTGATTTATTAAAAGAAAAAAGAATTAAAATTTAATATAATTCTAGATTTACATTTAATATTATTAAATATTAAGTGGAAACATACTTGGGTTTTGGAATTTTGTTATTATACTCAATTAATTTTAAAAAAGGTGATTTAAAAAAAACTGTAAAGACTCAACTTAATAATTTAAACTTTACTTTATATAATTTTTAGTACTTTGTATCCAAAAATTGAAGTAATTTTTTTAAAAAGTTTCTTTTTTGATCAATTTAGATAGATTAATATTGAAAAATATTTTTTAGTTATTCTATTCATTAAAACAATATTGGGATAAAGGGGGCTACCTTTAAATTATTATTTATTTGGGAATTTTTTTTTTGAATTAAATTTATCTTAAATACATTTATTACAGTCAGTCCCACTTTTCAGGCACAAACTGCAACAACAATTAAGGCACACAAAAAATCTCAAATTAAGTCACAAAATTGAGATTCAAGTAAACAAATTTATTTTAAAAAATTCCAAATTTTGTACCTTAATTTGAGATTTTTTTGTGCCTTAAATTTTGTTGAAAGTTTGTGCTTGAAAAGTGGAACTGACTGTACCTAAATGGTTATATTATATTTATCATCCTGACAGATAATAATTTTATTTTCAAGACTTTAAGAAAATTCCTAAATTTGCTAATGATAAATTCTTGTAGTGCTACCAAGTGCTGTAGAGTACCCAAGTTTTTACAAAATTCAAAATAATAAAGTAAAATCAAAGATTTAACTCAATTCTTTTGAATTCTGAAAAACCTAATGGTGTATTTTTTATATTATTAAATAAGTGGTGTGAGAAGTTTTTAATCCTTCTTGTTTACCTTTATTTTTTTTCTTAATTTAAGAAATTAAAGGAATATTAAAGAAATTTTCTTATTATTTCGCAAATTAAAAAATAACCTTTTATTTTTTTTTCTTGAAAAAATTGGTTTGATAAGGTATTTAATTTTATGAACTTCAACTCTAATCAGAAGAGTATTATTTCTCTTTTTTCTAATTAATCTTATATTGATTGATTCTTAAAAAAAAAAAATCGAATATTTCATTTTTGATTGGGGGCTAATAGTGAAATGGGGTTTACATAATAACAGATCCAAAGTTAGAATAATAAAGATACAAATTCTGAAGTTTTTAAATAAGTAAAAAAAAACAAATCAAAATCTGAAGTTAAAAAAATTATCAAGAAATATTAATCAATCAAGAAACAAAAAAAAAAAAAATGGGATGGTTAGGTTTGTGAATTTTAGATCTTATTTGTAAAAAAAAGTTTAACTAATTAAATGAATTTGGAAATAAAGATAATAATAACTAGATCTGTAACATGACAAGATCAATTAAAAAAAAAATGGTTAATAATCATATTTAAAAATAATAATAATTAAATAAAGCCCGCCATTATCATTCTTTTACTTAAAAGAAGGAATATATATCCAGTTATTTCACTTTGATTTCAGAATAATTCATTTTAAAAAAAATAATAAAGAAGAAAAAATCAAAAAATAATTAATCTTTCATTACTTTATTAATAATTAATGCCAAGTTCAACATTGGATAAAATCCTTTTACTATTTCTGGATCGAACTCTGGTTCTTCTTCACCGCCGATAGCAGCAAGGTAGCCTAATATAAGGGTATCTCTTAACCCGATTTTCAATTCCTTCATTTCATCTGACAATTCAATTTCTTTGAATCCGAAATCAAAGTTTTGTTGACCAGCAAGGGCATATTTCATTTCCTTTTTCTCAATATTTTTCCAGTTCGTCCAGGTCTCTTCGTCAATGAAATTAGGAACCGAGCTTTCCTTGGTAAAGGCGAAATCGAAATCCCAAGGTGCCAGTAGGTTGCCATTAACGGAATGCTTTTCTGGGACCAAAATCAAATTATCTGGGTGTGAGTTACAGTGGAAATCTAAGGTGAAATTATCATAGAAGGTACCCCATGAGATCTCGTTTTTTTCTAAAAGCATGACTGCTGTTCCCACTTCGTAACCTAACTTATAATAAAGGTTTGAAATTATCGATCCGTCTGCTTTTTTTTCCTTCTTGATATACTCTACGATTGGCGCCATTTTTTTTGATTCTTCTTCCCAAAGTTTAAACCAGCGCGGGTGTACGTCCTTATGCTTTTCTGGGCTTGGTGATTCTTTTAATACTTTCACCTTTCGAAGGTCGATAAGAGGCAACTTTTTGTTTACTGCGACTGGTGTGTCAATTAATTTGTTTTCCTTATCAAATCTTGATTTATCAAATAGCGAGAGATATTGCTTATGATCCCAATCATCAACTAAAACTGATAGTAGTCCCTCAAGGGCTGGTAACACTGCGTTTGCAAGTCTGATATCCGATGAGCACTCATACACGTTGCAGAATTTGCCTATTTCAGGTAACTGATCTTCTTCAAGCTCATATTTAAAGATGGCAGTTGGCACATTGGCTGTCGGGATACCATTTTTTTTCATCAGCTCCGATAATTCCGACACCATTTGATATTCACGAAGGGACGTATGTTCAAACATACAGCCACGGACTTCCTCATACTTGGTTTCACCAAACACCTTAACGTCTCGAACCAGGAACCTTTCGGTGTTGTTACCGCACCCTTTAAATCGGTACATTTTTTTGCCAATTAGCATTACCCCAGATCGAATGCCCGACGCAAAGCCGACAAAGGGTGTTTTGTGTTTACATTTGATGTATGGAGTCTGTATAGAGTGAGGCAAGGTCTTAATGTCACCAAATTCGGTGACCTTTGAATCCGTTGAGGGGATACATGGAATGATCTGCTTGCTATACTTTTCTCCTAATTTGACGAGCGGGTTCTTGGTACGGAACTTTGTTTCTTCAATTTCCTCTTTGGAGTTTAAGCTCTTAAATTTCCTAGGGATGAACGTTTTGCCGCTGACGGTTTGATAATAGCATGGCCGTTTATCAAAATAGAGCGACTTGGAGCAGAATTTGCAATGGAGATCGGCCTCGAGGGGCCACGAGACCCACTCATACGTGTTATAGTAGAATAATGAGCGTGTTGGGATCTTGCGGTTGCCCTGCAGGTATTGCATATAGGTGGAGACCATCATAAATGAACACACCGTTGCCACGTACACGTTCGAGGCGCCAACAGGGTTGTTGTCACGAGGAATAAAGTTGATGTTCTCAAGCGTTTGGATCCGATCTGGGAGCAGCCTCTCCAAAACCTCTTCATTGTCCAGTTGGTCAACACAGCAAATACATGGCTGGCCTTCGGGTGGATAAAAATCAAAAGACATCATTTGCTGGAATGTACCGCCAACTACAACGGGGATGCCCAAAGATAACCCTAACGATTGCACGGCGACGTCCCAGTATTTGCCAACGTCAATACCATTAAAAATAACATTGCATTCCCTTGCAGCTTTCACAATTTTCGACCAATTCGCGAGAGCATCCATCTCCATAGGAACAATCTCAGTCCTCAGGTTATGAAACTCAAGGCTTTCCATAGCGCTGTCAATCTTTGACTTGTTGATATGCTTTTTGCTAAACAGGATTTGCCTATTTAAATTGTGATCGTCAACTACATCAAAATCTAAAATGAAGATTTTCTTAAATCCAAGACGACACAATGCTAAGGCAATAGTACACCCTAGTCCACCTTTTATTATTTGTTGAATTGTAAAGTTTGACAGTTCGTTTAGTTTTTGTTTTGTTTTTTATTCGCATTTTGGAATTAAAACACTTTTGGAGAATCAAAGTGAAAAAGGAGAAAAAAAATTTGTTGCGCTTACCAACACCCAACACAAATCCAACTTGCTCTTCAACCACTTCTTGTGGCCAGTTTGGGATTAATTTTTGTTTTTTGAAATAATTAGTGTTTTCAGTCATTTATATTTTGAAAAGATAAAAAAATGGGAAAAATTTGTTTTCTGAATTGTTTTAAGGTATCCAAATTAAAATCTTTTTCCTTTTGGTTCTCTTTTTAGTTTAATTAAACTCATCAATTTTTAAAAGTACAAAGTTCATATTGAAATTTCTGTAAGAAGTTTTTTTGTTTCAAAAATGGAAAAAAAATTGTTTTATTTTTCTTTTATGTGTTTGAATTGAGCTAACTTTAAGAGACTCTTTATTGAAAAAAAAAACACTTCACACCACTATTAAAAAACAAAAAGGAATTTTTGATAATCAACTCAATATTTTTATTCAAAAAGATATTTATTTCTTCAAAAAAAAAGGATAATTTTTTGAATAGCCGTTAAAAAAAAATATTGAATTAATTTTTCTCTACGCACAATTCGTTCAAACCGAAGAACTATCAGCTCAATGATTAATGATCAGGCTATTGTAAAAAGTAAGAAAAAAATTTATGAATAGTTTTTTTGCAAAGTTTCGCTAGTTCCACAAAAAAAGATAAGAAGTCTTTACTCTGTATTCAAAATCTTTCTATTTCGATTTAAAGTCATTAGGTATCCTTTCAATATATCTTTGTTCCCTTTCCCATTCATATTTTTTTTATATATTACTTGCTCTTGTTTGCTTATATTTTTATTTTTTTCAAGAATGTCAAAAAGAAATTTTTAATGTAAGCTTGGATTACATAATTCACAATATTATTTTCAAATTAACAAAAGTCCAAATAGTCCAAAATGACGATCCATGAAAACTGTCAATAAGAATATAAAATCTAAAAGAAGAAAAAAAATGTTTAGTGATCAAAATATACTGTAGTCAAAATAAAGCGTGCAAAAAAATATAATATGTGTTTCAAAATAAAAAGCGTGTTTTTTTGTTATAGAAAACCTATATATTAACCAATCAAAGAAACCAATAATAAACCCGAAAAAAATATGGTATTGGTTTCTTAAAGTTCTATTATTTAAAAATAAATTCTAAAAATGAAGGATCAAATTGTAAAATTTATCTCAAAAAATAGAGTTAATTTTTTTGATGAACATTTTAATCATAAAAAAAACATAAAATTTCAAAAAAATTGAGAATATTATGGAAAATTTTCAACTATTTGCATTAATAATTTAAAATTTACTGAAAATAACCAGTAATTTACTTTCAAAATTGATTTGGGCTCAGGTATACTATTTGGTAGTAGATTGGATGTTGCCTTAGTATAAGAATAAAAAAAAGCACGGATAATATTTTGAAACACGGATTATAGTCGTTGTGCACACATTATTTTGATCACTGTAGGGCGGACAATGGCTATAATCCGTGCTACATATATAATTCGAGTTTTTTTTTTTCTTGTTCCAAGGCAACATCCAATTCACTACCAACTAGTGCACCTAAGTTCAACTCCATTATAAAGTAAATCTCCTTTATAATTTTAGTAAATTTTAAATTAAGAATTCAATTAGTTGAAAATTTTTTCAACTAATTTTCTCAATTATTTTCAATTTTTTTTTGTTTTTTGAGATTATCTTAAAAATTTACTCTATTTTTTGAGATAAATTTTGCAATTTGATCCTTCATTTTTAGAAATTCTTTTTAAATAATAGAAATTTAAAAAACCTCAACCATATTAATTTATTGTTAATTGTTTGTTTCTTTCATCAATTAATGTATATTTTTTTATAAAAAAGAAAGAAATTTTTTATTTTGAAACACAATTAAACGTTACTTCATCCATTATTTCGCCAACAATACATTTTTAATTTGAGACAAAATAAGCAAAAAATTAATACAATCAGATTGTTTATTATCTCAGACTATCTAAGGCTTACCATTTTGAAACTATATTTATTAAAACTTCTTATTTTATTCACTACCTTCTTGATCTTGTAATCTTTAAATTATTTTCTCCCCACCTCATAACTAAAATTGGAGATATTTTTTTCTTTCTCTTAAGAAATTGAAATCTTTAAATTTAACCATAATCACTCATAAAGATTCATATTTCCTTCAAGAAAAAAAAGAAAAAATATATCCAATTTTGATTCCATTTGTAAAAACAATGTTCATATTTCTTGTTAATATGAATGGATAACAAGAGAAGTGAATTCAATAAAAAGGCACTTCTTGTTTCTGAGAATGTTGGAAAAGGGGAAATACTTTTTTCTCTTCAAAAACACTATAAAAATTCAAATATTGTGGATTTTGTTTTGTTTTTAAGAGTTTCTTTTCTTATCAAAAAAAAAAAAAAGAAACAATCAAAATGATTGGTTTCATTTTACATAAAGAAATTCAACATTTATTGTAAGGTTCACAATTGTTAAGAATGAAAAAAAAAATATCTGGTATTTAAGTTTAAGGCTCTGTTATTTTGATTTTAAGCTGGTCAACCCCATATTTCCTAGGTGCTGTAATGTTGGTTAAAAGATGAATTTGTTATTGGGGATTTTTTACCTAAATTCAAATTGAAGATGGTAAAAATATGAGACTAAAGGGCAAGTAGTAAATAAAAATTGATTTATGGGTTTTTAATTAATATATTCATTTATCTATGATTCAATTACCTAAAAACATAAACATATATTTTTTTTAAAGCTCCATATAAAATCAAATGTAAATAAATATTCTAATCTAAATTCAAAAAATCAAAATTATTTCGTAAATATTTTTCAGTTTATTAGTATAACACTCTTCAATTTGGTTTTTAAGGAGAAAAAAATTCAATTACTAATATTCACACTATACAAGTTTATATTTTTATAAATTCTAAAAAAAAAATTAAAACCAAGATATTTCTAAAAAAATTAAATTTTGAGAATAAAAGAATTTTCAAAAAAAAAAGTTTCAAAGGATTCTAAATTTCAAAAAAATCCCAATTTTAAAAATAATAATAATTTTTTTCTTTTTTTATATGAATGATATCCTTTGTATAAATTTAATTACAAAGATATTATTTTCTTTTTAGCTGAAAACTGACTTTATTCAATTTATTCAGGTTTCAAGTTATTATACAAATTTAAATGTTTATTTAAATTAGGAATCGATGTGCAAAAACTATGTCTTAACATATTGGGTTTTTTTACTAAATTTCTCATTTTTTCCAAAAATTAAAAAAATTATCCATTTCGACCCAAGATAGTGGTTTCTGTATTAAAAATCAGATATTCAATTAGAAATTTAAACATTGGATAGTCTATAATATAATTCCAAAGCTGAAGAGAAAAATTATATCAAAATTTATTTCAAAATCTAACTAAATTCAATAATTTTAGACACAGCTAAAAAAGTTTGAAGAAATAAAAATAAAAAACTTTCATTTAATTTGGAATTTTTTTTTGATTTTACAAACTATTTTTATATTTTTTTTCTTTTCTGTGTTTTTTTCCAAAATAAGTGATCTCTTTCATTTTGATTGGTAAATTTTTTAAAATTATTGATATAAAGTAAAAGATGAGTTTTTCAATAGAAAAAGATACAAAAAATTAATTATTGTATCTAATCATTTGATCAATCAACAAATGTTTGTAAAATTTAATTAAATTTAGCTATTTGGTTATTTTTGGCCCATTTCATAATTTTGATAATATAAATTTTTATTTTTTCTGCTTTTATTTTTTTTTTTATTTAATAAAAAATAGATTTTATAAAAGTATTAATAATCATTAACTTAACATGTTTATATATTAAGTTTCAAAAAATACAATAAATATAGTTTTTTTTTTTTTTTTACTATGTTTTGATTTTGAGTGTTTCCAAATTTTTATAAATAGATTTAGTATCAGAGAAAAGTAACTATTGTAAAAATTTTCCCAAAAAATAGGTTTTAGCATAAATATAAAATGCTGGGAAACAAAAAAGACTTCAAATGTTATAACTTCTTTCTTAAAAATGTTGTTAAATGTAGATTAATAGCTAAAAAATTCAATTTTTTTAAAATTAAAAAATAATTAACCATAGATTTTTTTGACCAATTATTTCAGAAATCTTGAAAATATATTGGTGTTTCAATTAGCTTTATAAAAAAGAAACAAAAATAACAAGTCATTGGGTTTTATGTTAATTATTATTGATTTAATCATTGAAATTAAAAAATTAAAAAAATAGTTACTTTTGGAAGTTAGAATTTTAAATCATACCCGATTACTTTTATTTTGAGTTTCTATTCTTTGGTTTAAAAAGGAAATAATTTAAAAATTCTCATAAATGAAAATTTTTAATAGACATCATTAGTAAAAAATATAATAATTTATGGTGTAATAAGATATATAACATAGATTATTTCAAGCCATTGGAACCATAAAGAGCACTAGTATTCTAAATCAAATAAAAACTATCTTTAATTATAGACAAATCGATGGAAACCTTCATACTTTCAAATATCAATATATAAAATGATAAAAACTAAAAAAGAAAAAAACATTTAATAATAAACCAATTGACAGAATTTTCTGAGAACAAAGATTATTTAGAA
This sequence comes from Anaeramoeba flamelloides, assembly GCA_027625915.1. Lineage (NCBI taxonomy): Eukaryota > Anaeramoebidae > Anaeramoeba > Anaeramoeba flamelloides. The sequence continues at coordinate 10,419,396 of JANTQA010000036.1, forward strand.
GGTACACAAAGTAAATTCCATTCATTTTTGTCTCTTTTTTTTTTTTCATTTTGCTGTGAATAGAACAAGAAAGATCATGGATTTATCATTTTTTTAAAAAAGTCCTTTTTCGAAATATTTCTTGTTTTACATTTCCAGGCCAACGTATTACAATTCTCAAACTAAGATCAAAAGTAAATGTCCAAATTCCTTTCTACAGTATTAAAAACATTTTTGTTGTTTGTTGTTGCGTGGCTTATCTCCAAATTTGAATTTCATGAAAAAGTCAATCGCCATTTGCTGAATGTAATCATTTCATTTATCTGGAACAAAACATTTCTGCTTGGGTTTGTAACTCTTTCACTTATCTATACCATATTAATTTTGGTACCATCTTACTTTTTTGTTCAGTATCAATTCAAAAGACACAAACAACAATACAATGATGGTTTGCACTTGAACAAACAGCTTGGAATTTCAGAGACTAACTAAAAACATTAAATCCAACAATAAACAAAAAAAAACAAAGTCTTACTTTTGTCGAAGACTTTTACTTTTTACTTTTTTCTTTTTCCCTTTAGTTTTCTTTCTTTTTTTGTTTGTTCGATAAAAATAAAAAAAAAAAAAAAAAAAAAACAAACAAATACAACTTTTTTCAGAAAGTGAGGATCAAAAACTTTAAAAAGTAGAACTCAAACTGCTAAAAAGAGTGTGTCAAGTAACTTGGGAAACACTCTTGAAAACTTTTGATCCTCACTTTTTTATCATCGCAATAATCGCTGCTACATAAAAAACAAAAAGAAATTAAAGAAATACTAAAGAAATAATTAAAGACTGTAGCTTTTAACATTAAAAAATTTTCACCTTGTTCCTTTATATTTCATCCGAATTACAAACTTTTTTCTCCAAAACCTTATGATTGATTTATTCCAATTTAAAGACTTTTCAAAAATTTAAAACTATTTAAACGAAAAACATAAAATCGTTTACGATCTTCAAAGCCGACGAATGAGTGTCAAATAATTTTTCTATGGAACTCTTTTGTTTAATTGAGTTTAGGATTGTAAATTTCAACAGCCATTGTAATAAAATTAAAAAAAAAAAAAAAAATCAGAAAACAACAACCAATTAATTAAATTGAATAGAAGATTGACACTTCGGTTTTTTAAGCTGAAAATATCTCAAAAAGAAATTGTTTGAATCAAAAAAAGTATTGAAAAGAAAACAATGAGAGATCAATTACGGCTATTGATAAAAAATGAAAAAAAATCAATACTTTGAAGGCAATTTCAACACAAAGATTAAAATATTCAAACACCCACATATACTTTATTTTTCAAATTAATATATCTTGGTGTCGTCATTAATTACAATTTTTTATTTTATTTTATTTTTTTATTTGACGAGTGAACACTCATAAATTAATACTATTCAAGCAACCTAAAATACAAATAATTAAGGAAAAAAGGATCAATCCATTTTAAAAAAGTGATTACTTTATGAGTCTTTAATAAAATTCCTAAATTTTTATTTAGGAATTAGGGTAAATAAGAGGGGTTAATAAATCCCTCCCTTAAATAATAAAAAAAAAAAAAGTGATTACTTTTAAAAAATGGCTGTATTTTCACATTATGAAAATTTTAAATGTGAGAAGATTACTGAAAAAAGATTTTTTGAAAGTCATAAGATATTGAAATTTAGAAATCAAAATATATTTATTACTCTATTTACCAAACAAGCAAAATAAATTAGAACTGAATCTTTAATATTTGAATTTTTGGAACATTTTTTTGTGATTAAATTTTTGGTTTTATTAAATTGTCTTAAAAATTGAGAAATCTGATCAGTCCTGATCTTTGAAATTAAACCAAATAATAAACTAATAAAATAGACATGAAAAGGTGTATATTTTAGAAAAAAATCTTTTTCTGTTGTATTAAATAAACAAGAAAGATTACCCTTCCAAATAATTTTTATAAAATCAAGAATGAAAAAAAAAATATTCAAAATATATTTTAAAAGTTTTCTTTTTTCTTCATATTTTAAGTAGGAATATTTCACATTTTTAAATATTTTATTTGTTAGAAAATTACTGATCTTTTCTTTGAGAGTTCATAAGATTTTTCAACTTTTAAACCAAACTTATCATTCTCATACTATTTGTGAAATGAAAACGAACCCAAAGGTAAACCAATATGAAATTTTGAAAGTTTGGATTTTTTGATTTTTTTTTGATCAAATTTTTGGTTTTCTCAAATTGAGTTTTAGATCTAGTATTGTGAATATGAATGCTCAAAATTAACCATAAAGCAAACCCAATAAAAAAAAATAGCATGATAAGATCTGTATTTGAAACCAATCATTTTTTTTTTTTTGAACTCCAAACAAGAAAAATTATGTTTCCAAATAAACGTGTTAAAATTTATAAAGAAAAAAAAAAAATTTCAAAATCATCATATTTTCGATGATTTTTTTCATTTTCTTAATTAATATGAATCCAAATAATTGATTAAAGGTGAATTTGGTTATCGCTCCTTTTGTCATTATTTATTAACTTTGAAAACCAAATTTTCAAAATTATTTACTAAATTTCTTTTTTCAAGATTGTTATAAAACTCAGGTATAATAAAGAATAGTGTTCTAAGGGTTAAAGTGAAAAGGTATATTGAATACTCAGAATCAAAAAACATTTACACATAGTTCAAGCCAAAGAAAAAGAAAAAACAATTAAAAGTATTAAAATTATTTTGAGTTTTTGAATTTTAAATCGAAAGTAAATGTTTAATCCAATCAAGCATATTCATACAATAAATCATTATTTATGAAGAATTTTTTAATATAATAACATATTTTCTAAAATCAAAAATAATAATTAAATGATTTAAATTAAAATCTGGAATTAAAATTTATTTTGGAAAATTCTTTCTCAATCTCAAATATATTTTTTCTCAAACATTTTTGAAATTAAAATTTTTCTGATTTTGGATTAAAAAAACTGGGTAAATAAGAAGAAATTATTACATATAGGATCAAGATAAATTATAGATATATTTGATGTGTCATTTTTTAATTATTTTTATTTCCTCTTTTAATTGTTATATAGATCTATTATACTTTGGAATAGACCACTCTCAAATTTCTTATTATATTAATGTTTTGTTAAAGCAATGATTTTTAAAGATTGAATTTCCCAGAGAACTAGATATTCAAAATGGATAAAATATTCCAACTTCTTAAAGGGAAAATTTTCATATTGAAAAAGTTTAAAAAAATATGAAAGTTAAAATTTTATACCCTCGGTAGCTTATTATTTTTTAACATCACGAGATTTTCAGAAAAATTTTGTTTTTAAAATAATTTTTAATATCCTTATCAAAATACTTGTAAAAGAAGACGATTGTTTTACTGATTAAATAAAAACAATTTACTTCTTGAAAATAAAATGTAGATATAATAATTAAAAATCAAAGAAAATAAAGTAAATTTTTAAAAAATCAGACTGTAATTAATAATTTTCTAGATATATATATATATATATATATATATATGAAAAAATATGGAAAAGTAATCATTAAAGTTGTTCAGATGAAATATTTATAAAAAATGAAATACAAAAAAAATATTAAAAAGTTGACTTTTTAAAAAAATAATAAAGAATTGATTATATTTTACAAGAAGTTGACTTTTTATTATTTTTTTTTTTTTGGAATTGGGATTTTATTTACCAAAATAATTCTAATTTATCTAGTGTATGGCCCTTATCCTTTGATATTTGGATTTATCAGCAGTTTTTCATTGAAAAAATAAAATTTTTTGTTCATCATGTTCAAATATTTGTAAATAACTTAATTTTTATAATGGAACTCCAATTTTTAGAAATTTGATTAAAAGTTAATTATAAATTATTAAATTATCTTATAATTTGGATTGAATAATAATATTGATAAAATGTTAAAACCAAACCAATTATCTGAAATAAAATATTTGGCATTTGGTTTGGTTAAGAGTAAAATTTACAAAAAAGTTTAAAAAAGTAAATGATTAATTTTAAAAAAACTCAAAATGATTTTTAACTAAAAACATTTGGCCAATGGAGTAAAATTAAAAATTACTAAATCAAATAACATAAATCAATTATTTTATGGATGGACTATATTTGATTGGACTCTAATATAATTAGAGGGGGTAGGTGTTTAGATAAATAAAAATGTAACAAAAAATTAAAAAATAAACCCACTTTCTAAGATTAATTTTCAAAACTGAAAGAAAAATCAACAAAGCTAAATTTAGATATATAAAAGAAGATAAAACTGAAAAATAAATTTGAATTTTGGGTTTAACCATATAAAAAAACCAATTAAAATTTTCAAAAAAATAAAATATCAATCGGAAAGTAGAAAACTGAAAATTATTAAATAAAAATGTAAATCAATTTAGAGAAAACTTAATAATAAATATCCCAGGATGGAAAAGTCAGAATATTTACAATATTTTTAGGTATAATAACAATATAAATAAACTAACATGTTTTATTTTATTTTAGAGTACTGTCAAGGTGTGTGTGGTGTCTTCATGTTTTTGTTCATTCTTGTTTTTATTTTTAAAATTTGATGATTTTCTAATCAAAATAACAATTAAAAATAACCTAAAGGTGCTTTTCCAGAATTCAAAAGAAGGGGAATGAGGGCAAAGATTTTACTCAATTCTTTTAAATTTTTGAAAAATTAAATAAAAACTTATAACTGTAAGATGAAATTAATTTCATCTCGTCAAAATAAAAAATTATTAGAAGAAAAAAAAATTGTCAATTTTTTTTTTTTTTTTTTTTTTTTTTAGGTTGACAAACTGTTGATTTTTATTCATTACTTGAGAGAAAGAGTAAGTTTTATTCCATTCGTAATGATAAACTCCTTCAAACAAGTATATTACTTATTTTATTTCTATTACAATAATTCCTATATATCTAACTTGATAAACCTTTTTACAGCGTTTGGTAAACTAAACATTTTTTATTCAAAATGGTTCGGTTGTAATGGGTAAATTACTTTTGTTAAAAGGGTTTAATTAGATATTAAAGAAAAAATTTATTTTGGTAATTTCCAAATTCCAACGATTTATTGACTTTTTTACACATTTTTTAATTTTTTTATTTTTATCAATTTTTTTTTTTGAGACCTTTTTCAACTGACCATTTTTTTTTTATTGTAAGTTCGATAGTAACTTAGTAAAAAATTTGTTATTCTAATTTTATTGAAACAACTTGAAAATTAGTGTTGAAAAAACATATTGATTTCAATTGGTATTATCATTGATCTTCAATAATAGATCAAAACGGATATTGTTGTTTTTCTCAATATTAATATAAGAATTTATGTTTTTCAAATTTTAAGAAAATATATTGATTGTTAATAGATTTACAAAATATCGATACAAACTATTCTCTGGTCGGTATTATTCTACTTATTTCTTATTTATTTAATAAAAGTCCAATTTTAAAAATATAATTGATATTTTAAAAACAATTTGGTGATCCTTTGACATAAACAAAATTTATAATAATTAGGGTTTATTTAAATGAAAAGAATAAAAAAAAGTAACTTTTTATATATTTAAAATCATGAGTATATTTATTTTGTGTCGGGATTAAATAAATAAAGAAGGAAATTCAATCTTAATAATATAAAAGGAAAAAGATAAAATTAAAAAGGAAAATTATAAAAAATCCTCAAGAAAAAGAAATAGAAAAAAGTCAAAACAAAAATGAAAAAAAATTTCAAAAAATGAAGGAATTTAAAAGAAATGATAACATTTAAAGGTTTAATTTTTATTTTCCATTTTTTCGATATCATCTAATAAATTTTTATTTTCGGTTTGTAATTTATTTTGTTGTATTTTTAATTGGTCTTCGCGTTTTTTTAAACGGATGACAGCTTTGTTTTCAGACTGCTCACCTTTTTTCCATTCTGATTCGAGAGTGTTTTCAAGATCTTTGTAAGAATCAACAACTTCTTCCATATATCGGCAATCTGATTCGGCGTTTTCAAGTTCAGATTCGGCGATTCTTAAACTTTCTTTTAAGAATTCCCATTTTTTAAGAATGGTTTTTAATTGTGTATCGAATTTTGAAGATTGTAATTGTAAACGCTTCATTAAATTTGTTTGCTCCTTAATCTCGATAAATTCATCTTCAAGTTGGAGTCTTTCGTTTTTTTCCGATTCTAATTGCAATTGTAATTCTTTTAATTTAAGTTCTAATCTCCTGATTTCGTCATCATCTTGGGAGATATTTTGATTCGATCCTTGTTGCTTTGATTGCTGATCTTGAATTTGCTTTCGAAGTACTTTTTCATTTTTTTCCCATTCACTCTTCATTTTATTAATTTCATTAAGGTAATTTTCTTCTTCTTCTTTTAATAATTTTATTTCTTCTTGAAGTTCTTTAAATTCATTTCTTAACCCCTTCATTTTCTTTCCAGACAATGTCATTTTTTCATTTGATTTAAGATTTTTCTTTTTCATTTTTTCTTCTAATTGTTCTAATTCTTTATCAATTCTTGTGTTTTCTTCTTCTAATCTTTGTTTTTCTTTTTTTTCAATTTCTAATTCCTTTTTGGCCTTGTTTAATTCATCTTCTAACAAATTTGAATTTTTGTTTGGTTCAATGGTTTTTTTGGTGCTTGATTCTGTTTTTACTGTTTCGTTGATTATTTGTTCTTGTATTTTTTCTCTTTCATTTTCATTTTCATTTTTAATTTCGTTTTCTTGTTCTTTTTCTTCTTCATTTTCGACTTTGTTTTCAGTTAATAATGATGTTGTTGTTTGTAATCTTTGATTGGTCTTTTCTAATTCCCGGACAGAATCATGAAGACTACTTAATATTTCAAGATCTTCATTTGAAATATCATCATTTATAATATTGTCTTTTTTTGTTTCTTTTTCTATTTCATTTTCTTTTTCTTGTTCATTTTCTTGTTCCTTTTCTTGAACTTTTTCTTGTTCTTGTTCTTGTTCTTTTTCTTGAACTTTCTCTTGTTCTTTCTCTTGTTCTTTCTCTTGTTTTTTCTCTTGTTTTTTCTCTTGTTCTTGTTCTTGTTCTTTTTCTTGTTCTTTTTCTTTTTTTTGGCTCTGATCTTCAATAATAAGCGAACCGTCTTCAATTTTTTCTCTACACTCGATACAATAATGCTAAAAAGTTTGTAGTAAAATTTTTTTTATTTTTGTTTTTTATGAAAAAAATCAAAAACAAGATTTTAGTTAAATAAACAATTTTATATAATTATTTCACAGGTAAAATATAATACTAATAAAAAAAATATGATTTAACTATTCAAGTTAAAAATCTAAAATTCAAAAATTTTTTGAATCTTAATGTCTTGTTCAAAAAATTCTTTTTTCAGTAATATTCTAACAATTATACTTTTTCAAAATGCTAAAATGTACTTACTTCCTGGTTAATGATAAATTCTCTAAATGGAAAATGATTTTACTGTTTCAAAATAACTCAATCAAAATTTTATTAAAAATATTTTTACAATAAGCGTACAAATTACAGAAAGTAGAAAATAATTTTTTGTCCAAGGATGTCCGTTTCAAATGAATTCTGAATGTAAAAGCTTTTTCAAAAAAAAGGTTACACCTCTCAAATCATCAATACTATTGAATTTGATTGTTAATTAGATAATTACTTATTGGTGATTTTCATTTTAATTATTCATTTTTTCATTTTTTCATTTTTTCATTTTTTGTTTTTTTTATTTATGGATATTCAACAGTTGGAAAATGAAAAAAACAAGATAAGGAGAAAAAAATTTGGAAATAATCTGTCAGTATAAAAATGGAAACAGTTTAAGTTTGATTTCGAATGTGCTAGTTATAGGAATTAAGAAAGACCATTATTGGATTGATGTATGGAACAAAGAAAAAAGAGAAAATAAAGAAAAAAACAATTCCAACAAAATACCCAGATAAATTGCGGCTTTATATTGAAAATGAGACTTTAAAGAACAAAAGTTTGACGTGTAAAGAGTTATCAATAAAATGACGAGAATTTTTTCAGAATTCACCTTGGTCAACGATTTTTATTGATTTTATAATTTTTTTTCCCTACAATTTACAAAGCGAGAATTCTCATTTCAAATAAAAGTGCACATCAATTTTTAAAATATTGAATTTTAATTTTTATTGTTTTGTTTTACTGGGTTTTAAATATTCATTTGAGTGTTTTTTTATATTTTAAAGAGTTTCTAATATTTTAGAATGATACTACAATTAATTTGATTTAATTTTGAATAATTCTTGATTTTTCTGTGCCCTTTTATTTAAAAGAGTTTACAATAAAAATTGGATCTTTCAGATTGGTTAAAGCAATTATAATCTTGTCTTGAAAGATGAAAATAAATTATTAGTTTGCAAAAAACATGGACTTTTTTTCAATTTTATTTTTTGTTATATTGAAAAAAATACCCAAACTACAACAGATCACCAATTAAGAGTAGTACTGATTTATCAAAAAATTATTGAATATCGTTAGGTTGTTGTATAATTCTAATAATAAATATGTTTAATGAAAAACTAATGAGAAAAATATGTTCTTGGGTGTATTTTAAAGGAAATACCTGAAAATTTAAATGATTAGTTTTGAGTGGAAAAAAAACGTTTTAAAAATTAATTTTGAAAAAATATTCTTAAAAAGAACCACTAATTCTTGATTTTTTTTTATCTTGCTTCTCCAAAAGCATGATCATTCTAGAAAAAATTCCAAATAACTTTTATTTTATATTTACAGTTTTTTTGTTTTCAACAGGCGATGAAATTTGGTAGAAACAATACAAAATTTTCAGTAAATGAAATTTGTAAAACACAAGTCAAAATATGAAAAACTTCAAAAATAGAGTGTTTTTTCGTAAAAAAATTGATTTTTTAACAAGTTCGTATTTACACATGTGAAAGAATTCAGTAAATTTTGAGAAAAAATCCTCAATTCTCTTTACCAATTTCGAAGATCAATAATTTTGATTTATTTTTACAAGAGTAAACAAACAAAGCACCAGTTATTTTAGAAAATGACTAAAAAAAGATGAAATTTCCAATTTAGAATAAGATATTGATTTTAATTATTTGTGAAAAAGTTAAAAAATATTATCGAAATTCAATTGCAAGTTTGAACACCACCTAAAAGTCAATTAAGTGTTCGAAAAAATTAGAAAAAAAAACAATTGTTTTTTTAAAGTAGTCTCAAAAAAAATTGTTTGTAAAAAAATTCTTGATCAAGGTTCAGGCTTTTTCAAGAAACAAAAATCCTTGCAGAATCCACCACTATCCCTCTTCAGCAGCCATTATCGTTCTAAAAAAAAAGAAAAAGTTCTAGTGTATAATAAAAAATATTTAAAAAAAATTAAAAAGTTGAAAATATTCCATTTTTTTGTAAAATAAAAATTATTTTTGTCTGTGAACAACTTTGTCATATAAAATTAAACTAATATGAAAGGACGGTATTTCTATTGCACATTCAGAATTAATTTGGAACATTCATATTTTTGGACTGCGTTTCCACCCAGGAGGGTGTTCATTTATTGTGTTATTTTACATTCACTTCTCCAATAGAAATTTTATTATGAAGAAATTGGTTCAAAAATATTAATTTCGAAGTTAAAAAAACACAAACAAAATTTTCAAATAGATTTTTAAACGAAAATTTTTAAAAAAATAGACTTTTAGGGATTTTCAAGTAAAAGCCCAAATTTGATAGCATTTCAAACTTGTAAACATAACTGTAAAAAATAGTTAGAACGGTCAGAGGAATTCCTGTGGGTTCAGAAAGTTGAAATGGAAATTTTAAAATATTAAAATCAAATTTTGGTTGGTTCTTTGAAAGGTAAAATATGTGAAAATTGTTGGAAATTGTGATAATTTGCCCTTTTTTTGTAAAAGAGAAATTCACAGTGTGTAAATTTATCTGAGTTTATAGATCTCTTTAAAGAATATTTTTATCTACAATTTCACCGTTTCCACTTAGGAAAATGTAGTACTTAATTTGTTACTTTTTTGAGCTTATTTTTTTTGATTTTTTGGATGTTAAAAAAGTTAAAAGGTTCCATCGAAAGTGTAACAATATCAATTTATCTAATCATTATTATTAGGAGGATGGTAAATATTTATTCTAATGAAATATTACATATAAAATTTCTTTTTTCTAACTTTATTGTTGAAATATCTCATAGAAAATTCCCAAAATAGAGATCATTTTTTGAAAAATAGTCATTTTTGTTAATTTTTCCATCCAAATAAAACATGTCTATGATTTTTGTTAATAAAAACTTTTTTAGTCGAGATTATTTTGGTTAAGCCTAAAGTTGTTTTAAAAAAGTTTTAAATACAATTCTGGAAACACTTGAATTTAAGTTTCGTCAACTGTTTTCTAAATGTAGTCAAAATTTGTTTTTTCACTTTTTAAAAATGGCTTGTGTGAGATTGGAAATGAATTTTTGTCTTGGAATTATTTGTTATTATTTTTGAATTAAGAAATGAAAATTTTTATTTCAAGTACCCAAATATTTTTCTAATTATTAGTTGAAAAAACACCAAGATCCCCACAAAACCAAAGAAAAATGATATTTTTAGAAATTTGTCCAAGCTTATTGAACCTTTGAAGAGAAAATTTTAATTACTGCTATTTTTCAATTAATAAATGAAAATTTTTATTTCAATTTCCAAAACGTATATTAATTATTACTGTTACAACCAAATTAGCAGAGTAAAAATTGTGTCTTAGAGTTCACGAAGGAAGTTTTATTTAATGTCTAAAAATGGCATTTCTAAAGCTATGTTGTCAAGATCTTTGGATTTGCTTCAACTTATTAACTAGAAAAATATTTTGGAATGTGAACCAAAAATTTTCGTTTTTTAATTGAAAAATCATAGTAGTACAATTTGATTTGACCAGTAAAGAAGGTTATTTGACTAAAATCTAAATTTTTTTAGTGAGTTGTATTTAAAAAGTTGCTCAAAAAACGATTTTAACATGTTCTGAAAATAGGACCATTGGTGAATGTCACCAATTGTTTAAGAGTTATTTTTGAAAACTTTTTTGTCACAATTTTTTAAAGTTGTCTTAAAAATAGGATCTTATTTTGGTGAACATACCCTTTTAAATTGAAAGCAAAGGATCGGAGATTTTTCAAAAAAGTTAAGCCAATAGGTTTTAAAAAGAGCACAAAGTGTTTTTCTATTTCAGTTTTTAAACTGTTTTTGAGAGAAGTAAAACTTGATTTATTCACTTTTTGAAAAAGGTTGTAAGGAGAAAAAAATTAGTTTTTGAACAACAAATCTATTTTCTTTTTTCTTTTTTCTTTTTATATTCTTACTCTTGAAAGTTGTTTTGTTTTTGCCAATTATAACAGAAGAAGTAACAGCAAAAATTAGTGATCCAAGAGTTTTTTTTTTTTTTTTTTTTTTTTTTTTTTTTTTATCGAAAAAAAATCGAGAATGGATAAATAGATAAAAAAACAAAAAGAAGAAGAAAAGAAAAAAAAATTAAAGTATGTACCTCGTTTTGATAAAAATAAAAAGGGTTAATTGGAAATGGCACGCTACAATGTTTACAAGTAAAACAATTACGATGGTAACTTTTTCCATTTAAAGTACGAGGACGATCATTGATTTGTTCACTACACCTACAACAAAAAGGTTTAATACTTGTCATTTCTGATTTTACAAGTCAAGAGTATTGAAAAAAATTATTATTTTTTGACAAAAAAAGAGAAAAAAATGAAATATTTAAGTTAAAAAAAAATTTTTTTTAGATTCTTTTGCATTTTAAGGAATCAATTTTATTGCTTTCTTAAAGACAAAAACATTACTGTGTAAGTTTGTTGATATTTTTAAACTTTCTATTCAGCAAACAAAAAAGAGGCAAGTTAAATTAAAGATAATTGTTTAAATTTAGTAAAGAATCAAACTTTTTTCATTTTTACTTTGTAAGGTTTGTACTTTTTAATTATTTTATTATTCTAAGATTTGTGGAACCAAAGTTTTTAATCAGTAAGTTTTTGGTCTTGTAATATATTATTGTTTAAAATTTGACAGAATAACTTTAAATTTTTTTTTTCAAATCAAAAGTTTTTCATAAGGGCAATTTAAGTGGCTTCTCACTTTTTTCAATGAGAAAAACTGGATGAAGATTTTTATTTCAAGTGATTTCCATCATTTTACTTATTGTGTTATTTTACATTCACTTCTCAAAAAGAATTTTCATTATGAAGAAATTTGAAAAAATAATTACCAATTTCAAAGTTCAAAATATACAAACCAAAAAACTAAATACCAAATAAAGATTGTTTAAAGGAAAATTTGTAAACAAAAGGGAATTTAAAGAATTTTCAATAACATAACAAATTTGAAAACATTTCAAAATTGTAAAAACAACAGTAAAAAATATTTGGAATAAGTAATAGGACATTGCTTTGTGTCTGTGCTTTTGAAATGGAAATTAAGATATATGAATAACTAAATTTTATAAGGCTCAACAAAGTGTTAAAAATTGTTCAAAATGTTGTGTATTTGAAGAATAATTTTGCATTTTTTTGTTAAAAGAAATTCTCAGTTAGCAAATTTAATACAAATGAAGGAATCCTGGCATTAGTATTTTTGTCTCCATTGTAGTGGATTTTACATTGGAAAATAGTACTTAGAGCACATTAATTGTTTATCAAGTACGGTGGTGTAAATAACCCGTGTTGACAACCTTTAAGCCAATACAGTTGTTTCAATAACCCTATTGACTTCAATAAATATTTTTTTTCGGACTTTTACTGTTGTTTTTGAAATTTTGTTTTTTTAACTGTTGTTCTGAAAATTTTAGGAATTGTTCTGGGTTTTTAATTGTTGTTGAAAATTCATGTGAGTAAAGTTATCTTTATTTTTAACAGCAAAGTACATACTGACCATAATATTGTCATTCTCGAAGTAATAATTGAAATTGTTTTTCAACATTTTTTGAAATATTTTTTCTTTTTAAAAATTGAAAGATCTTGAATACATAAATGAATATTGATCTTTTTTATGAAATTTAATCTGCTCTCCTTATGAAATTTGTTTAAAAAGAATTGATTATCAAATAATTTGGTCGTTGATCTTGTTCTTGTCAAATTTTAATCAGAAAAAATATCTGTAAATTTACTTTTGATTCATTATGAAATATTTCTTCACTGAGGATTCTTATCTCATCCAAGAGAGCCAAAAAAAAGAACAAAATAAAAAAAAATCATCCAATTCTAAGATATGATTTGAAGACAATTGACGAAAGGAAAAAACGACAAATGAAATGAATTTTTGTTTCATTTCGTTTTCAAAAAACTTTGAAAAATTAATATCTCATTATTTACTCAGATGGAGATATCAGCAAAATGGTTTTTTCAGAAACTCTTTTTATGGTTTTTTGATTTGTATTTATTCAAAACGATAGATTTGGTTATTGTGAATTTTGGTGTTGTTTTGATTAATTTGGTTCAATTAGATCTCGTTTATGGGGAGATTTGTCTTGAAGGTTGTACAAAAACACTTTGATTATATGCTCAATTGTAAATATTGTTTGATTTAAAAGTATAGTTAGACTGAACTGTATTTTTTCCAAAACAACAAATTAATAACATAAAACCACAGTTAAAGAAAAAAATAAAACATGTTTAAAAAAAAACAACAGTTATTTACAAAAACAACATAATTAATTTTGAAAAACACAAACACAATCGTCAACAAGGGTTATTGAAACAACTGTACTAAAATATAACTCGTGTTTTTTTTTTCAGACTTGGGTATGGGAAGGCAAGAAGGCACTTATATATTCTTGATTCAGATTCAAATTGACTTTAGAGGTTAGATCTTTGACTAATCGAAATGACTCAATAATATTAAATGCTTTTGTTTCAAAAATGTGGTCATTATTGCTAAATTTTGGAGATAAATGATTTTTTGATCATTACCAAAAAATGAAATTTTTCTCATTTTTTTGTCAAAAAATTAAATTTTAATCTTTCCATATCTTCATAATTCTTTTTTAAAATTTCTTTAATGAACCCAATTTTTTGTTTATATATTGTTGTCATCTCTTTTATTTGTTTCTTTTATTTCTACAGTTAGCCAATATTTTTTCATGAGTTAAATTTTTCATAATGGGTTAAAATAAAAAACATGGGTTATTTTTAGCACTGTATTGTAATAAATATCTATTTGGTGTATTCTGAAATAATTGAATTTTGAATTGATCTGGTGCATTGAAGAAACTTAGTCTTGAAAAATGAACTTTTCGAATAAAATCTAATAAAACTTGTTGTACAAAAATAGAAAAAAAAATTTTTTTTTGATACACTGCCTTTTTTTCTCGTTGAGAGAACTCTCATTCTTTAAAAACTATTGTTTTGATAAAGCACTCAAGAAAAAGCAAAATTTAAACACTACAACTGAAGAACTTCAAAAACCGAAAAAAAAAAAACACAATTATTTCCAATCAGTAAAAAAAAGCAATAATTTACAAAACTTTTCTCAATCAACATTCTATTTTTTTGAAAAATAATAAAATATAAAAGCATGGTTTACTGATCAAACTCTCAAAGAAAAGAAAAGAATTTAAAAGAAGACAATTATCCAATTCAATCCTATTTCATATTATTTTTCAATTAATAAAGTAAAATTTTAATTTCAATTTCCAAAATGAAAATTAATTATTACTGCTACAATCAAATTATCGGAGTAAAAATTTTGTCTTAGAGTTAACAAAGAAAGTTTAATTCATTGTCTAAAAATATCATTACTAAATGGTGTTGTAAAGATTTTTGGTTTTCTTTCAATTTATAAACATAGAAAAATATTTTGGAATATTTGAACTAAAAATTTTCATTTTTTTCATGGGAAAATAATAGTACTATTCAAAAACGGTAAAGTTTATTTTTGATGCCGGTTGTAAATTAATCTTTACTGGTTAATAAAAAAATTTACAAATTATTTGCTATTTTATAGAACTAATATAAAAATTTTGAGAAAACTGATTCAGTCAAAGGACTGTCAAGAATCAAAAAACATCTTAATCCACGATCATTTTAGATAATTCTCAAAAACACTTTAAAAACTCTTACATCATAAAAAAAAAAAAAAAAAGTATATTTGATCGAAAAAATGATTTATTTTTTTTTCAAAAACTCTTTTGCCAAATCTTATTGTAATTATTCCAGTTGAACTAAAGACATTCAACACAAATTCAAGAAAGAAAACTCTCAAATGCATATTATTTTTACTGTTCATGGGCTACTAGGGCAGCCTAAACACCATTTTAACGTTCAAAGGATACTCACGAAATACGCCAAAAAGCAAAATAAGGATATTGCTATTATCATTTCAACATCAAATACATTTTCAAAAACAATCTCAAGTATATCTGTGTGTGGGCTAAGGCTTGCCAATGAAATTAAAAAGGAGTTTATTCTTGTTTGTAAATCTTTCAAAGAAAGAAGAGAGAAAAGAAAAAAAACTAAAAACCAAAACACAAAAAATAATGCGAAATTATCGGAAAGTCTTCCTATTATCCAGCAATTTGATCTTCTAGATCGCCAATCATCAAAAGTTGAATCTTTTGATATTGAAAAGGAAGAAAAAAATCAAATCTATTTTTCGATAATTGGGCACAGCTTAGGGGGCTTGATTGTTCGTTATGCTTTATATTTTTTATACAAGGAAAATTGGTTTGCAAAGAATGACGTTATTTGCAAGAACTTTGTAACATTTGCTACTCCACATCTCGGAGCAAGAAAAGTTGATTCTCAAAACACTTTTGACAAAATTTTTAATAAATTTATGATCTATTTGGGAAAATCTTGCGATGAGCTCGCGCTCAATGACGCGAAGGAAGGTGACGAGCCACTGTTAGTTAAGATGACATCTAAAGAGTTTTTGAAGCCTCTTCAACTCTTCCAACAGCGGATACTCTATGGCAATCTATTATTTGATTGGAAAGTCGATTTTGAATCGGCCTTAATTGTTCCAAATTGTCGAGATAATGATTTACTGAAAATCCAATTGGGAAAACGATTAAAACTCAAGCAAACCACTAAGGCAATTCACAGTCAAAAGGTGAACAACAAGAAGAAGAACAATTACAGGCTTGATAATGATCAAAATAATGATCCAGACAAGATTAAAAAGCAAAAATTATCTCTCAAATGGGATCATTTTATGACCAATTCGGGATCAAGTGATAACTCGGGCAACACTTCAAGGTTTTTCGGCACAGAAGACGAGGATTCTAAAATTGAAAATAATCGAAGCAAGAAGAAGAAGAACAAGAAGTTTAAAAAAAAAATGAAAAAAAAAAAATATTCATTCCCGAAACAGGAGATTGACAATTTTCAAAACAAATTTTTGATTCCTAACGAAGATTTAGAGAAATTGAAATTTTTTAAGGGTGATATTAAAAAGAAGAATTATTTTGGAAATGATCGACATAAAAAACATTTTATAAAAATGTTGGAGAGATTTGATAAAGTCAAATGGGAAAGGAGAGCATTTTGGTTTCAAGATAAAAGTATGTTGAAAAAATTCTTTGTCCACGAAAGAATGTTACAACTTGTCACACGCTTTGACAAAATTGGATTTCTTTTACTCCATTCTTTCGCATCAGAATTCGATTTTTAATGAATAATTTTGTAGGATTTTTTCTTTGAAAATTTCTTGTTTTGTGTTTTAAATTTTTTTTCAATCTGTTTTTGGGTTTTTTTTTGATCACTTTTGTTTATTTTCTTTGCCAGGGATTCTTCTGTTTATGAACATGTTATTTTTAGATTAATTTTTTTTTTATTGTTTTTTTAACTAATAAAAGTTTGTTCAAGTTTTAATAATTTAATTTTTTAAAATACCTATTAATCCGCTTTTAATCTTCAAATTTTTCTTTTTTTAAAACATCAAATTCAACAAGAATTTTTATATGTCCTTAATTTAAAAAAAAACCATTTTTTTCTGGTTAATATATTTAGAAATACAGCTTGATAAAACAATTCTAATAACCACTGCGATAATTTTTTTTATAATCTAAACCATCTCAACTTTCGAATATCGAAACTATTTTTTGATATTATTCTACACTTTTTTATTTTTCTTTTGAAAAATTGGGGTTGAGAAAAATTTCGAAATAAAAGAATAATTTAAAATATTAAATTAGAATGGTTTTCCAGGGGGTTTAAAGTTATTTAAAAAACCCTTTTTTTAATTTTTCCATTTAAAAATAAAAAAAAAACATTTGAAGACCAAATTAGTCCATTTACTGAAAATAAAATTCCCCTAATTTAGAATTTGTTTTAGTAAATTAGTTATATATAAGAAGTTGTCGAAAAAATAGATATAATTTCAAGTTTGAATTTAATCATTTTGATAAAAAAGTTTTTCTAGACATAGTTAAATGGAAACTTGATTTATTTTAATTTTTTCATTTAGTTTTTCTTATTGTTTTAATGTAAAGGTATTTGTTCAGTTTCCCATTTTTAGTGTTTTTTTTGTGTGTCACATAGACATGGTAAATAATTTTTTTTATATATAATTATTAATTAGGTATCTTTACCAAAATAAATAGCATATTTTCGGAAATAAATATGAAAAACTGTTATTGTTTAAAATTTTTAAACAAGCTTATTTAAACTGCTTGAATAAGTCTTAAACTAAACACCCGTTCAAAATTTTCAACATGCCAAAATTCTATTTGCGAAAAAAAAATCTGATCAAATAATTCGATACGAAATATCAAAATTATGATCATCCACCAATTGAAATGTAAACACTTATTTCTAAATTACAATACACATGAAACAAAAAATAAAAAATTATCTATACTAATAAATCAAGATTTTGTGAACGAAATTTTGGAGATGGTAAAAAAAAAATAGATTGGTAAATTATTTGAAATTCTATTAGGAATATTGATAGATCAAATGGTTAGATACTACCAATTAATTTTAAGTTGAGTTCTTCTATTTGGAACAAATCAACTTTAACATAATATCAATCGTTGAAATAAAAAATTAATAGAATTGAATATGTTAAGTCATTTAAAAAAAGCAATGGAAACCAAAAAACCCAAAGATGAAAAAAAGCTCTAAATATTTTACAAAAATCAAAATGTATTTTGAATTTGCAGGTAATTGAATCATTGTGATTTTTGAACCTTTTTTGACATGAGAAACAATTTGAATTTTAGTCCAGTTTTTTTAATTTTTTAATACAAATCTTTTTTTGTCCAAATGGGTTAATAAACTACCGATAGTATAATTATATATATATGTATATAAATTAAATTTAAAAAAAAAATAATATTTTTTTTAATTGTAAAATTTTGAAATTTTTTCATCAAAAATATTGTTCAAATTTAAATTGATTTGGCCAATATTTCGATTTAGATTAATAATTCTTTTTTTTAATTTTTGCTATTTTTATTTCTAAATTTATAAAATCTAGGTATAAAATAACAATATTCCTGAATAAAAGAACATAGGTTAAAATTATTTTCCAATATCTGCTTTAATTTTAATTGAAAAATTTAAATTTAATAACGATATTTTTCAAATTTTTACTAATAACAGAATTCAAAAAAAAAATTATTGGTTACGAAGATTAACATATTATCGTTGAATAATATTTGAAATATATTATTTATTATTTTTTTTTAAATTAAGAGTTGATTACTTGAACCATTTAAAAATTATTTATTTGTTTAATTCCATTGTAATAAATGAAATTATTTTACAATTTTTATTATGTTTTTTTTTCCGGTATTTTATATTAGTTAATTAAAAGTTTTGGAAAATTATTCATATTAAAATTTTAATTATGTATTAAAGAAATGAATTTAATTTTTCTCTTGATTTAATAGTTATTGAAATTTTCTCTAAAAAAATTAAAATTTCTCACTAACATATTTTTTTAAGTAATATTATTTTTTTGTATACCATTAAAAATAACATTATTGTTTGATTATTTTTATTATTAAAGCATTTTTGGGGTTTTGGATTACTATAGTTGTAATAAAAAATCACATTTAAAAAATTATAAAAAAAAATAGAATCTTTAAAGAAAATGTAAAAATGAATAATTATTTTTTTTTTTCAAAAAAATATATATATATAATAACAAAACTACTTTATGGAAAACTTTTGACTTTTTATTATACAATAAATCTGAATTAAAGACAATCAAGAAAATAAATATATTAGTACATCCATAACCTTATAAATATTTTATTTTAAACTTGATGGAATATATGTTAATCGGGGGTGTTATAGAATATATATCTAAACCCCAATTCAAAATTTTTAACTGACCAAAATTCGATTTGTGAAAAAAAAAACTTATTTAATCAATTTAAGAAGATTTGCCAAATTAGAAGTATTCACAAATTGAAATTTTAACACTTCTTTATAAATTACAATACTCACTAAACAATAAATAAATAATTATCAATACAAATAAATCATGGGTGTGTTAAAAATTTTGGAGAGAGCAAAACAAAAAAATAGATTGGTAAATTTTTTGAAATTCTATTAGGAATATTGATCGATCAAATGTTAGATACCGTCAAACTAATTTTATTTGAGTACTTCCATTACTTACAACTCAACTTTAACCCAATATCAATTGTTGAAAAAAAAATCCGATACAACGAAACAAATTACGTAATTCAAACAATGAAATGAAAAAAAAAACTAAAAGATGAAAAAAATGATTTTCATATTTTATAAAAACCAAAATTATCCCCAATTTTAATGAAATTGTATTATTGTGATTGTTTGAAATATTTTAGCGGTGTGGATAATTTTGAATTTTAGTTTATATATATATATATATATATAAAATTCTTTTTAGGTATTTAATATCTTTTTTTAAAATTATTTTTCAGAGTCTTACTTTAAATTTGAAATTAATTTAATTTATAATTCGGCAATTATCAATCCATACGTTAGTATTCTTAATTTTCATATTGTTCCAAATTTATTTATCAAAATATTGAAATTTTGATCAAAAAGAGAATAATCCAATTTTATTGAAAAAAAAAAAAACGAAAAGAAAAATTATAATATTTTTAAATCTTAGAATGTTTAGGATATTGATTTTTAGTCTCAATTCATTGTTAATGATTTTCGAAAAATACTAACAACTAAATTTAATTTTAGAAAAGTTGTTGTGTTTTTTATCAATGAATTTTCACGCAGAATGATTGAATCACTTTTGTATATACTGATTTGAAAAAACATATTTTCAAGAACAATAAAGTCCATGTACTATCAGTAGAATAATTTTACAAATACACTTTCCCCAAAGAAAAAAACGATATCTTTTTGGATTTCTGAAGGAAAAAAAAATCAAATTTCCCAATATTTTCAAAAATTATAATATTTTTAATATTATTAATCAATAATGTTCAATGTCTTGATTCCTACTATAGAATAATAAAATATATTAGAATATTTTAACCAGTTTTCACATTTACTGTATGGTATCCCAACCCTCACAGAGCATAAAATTTGAATAGTCCTTAAATAATTTCTAAATAAAAATTTGGTAATTTGAGGGTATAGTCAAGTACTGTAAAGTGCCTAGGTTTTTTTTTTAATTTTAAGAAATGAAAATACAATTTTACAAATTTTCTTTTCATTTCAAAAAGGAAAAAACCCCTAATGGGGCTTTTCCTGAATTCGGAAGAAACGAAAAAGATCATAGAGTTTATTCAATTCTTTTAAATTCTGCAAAAGTTAAGAGTGTTTTTCTTGATGTTTTTTGTTTAATTTCTAATATGGACTGATTTTCTCATTAAACAGAAAACCAAAAAAAAAACAACGCAAACAAGAGGAATTAAAAACACATCCCTTAAACAATAGAAAAAAAAATTAAAAAAAAGATTACTATGAAAAAGATCAAATTTCTTATTAATCATCTAGTTAAGAAAAGCAAAAAAATCTGATCAATAATCAACTTTTGAGGGTAAAATTTAAACTAACTCTTCAAAAGCAAACATAAGAACCAACAGTGCTTTCACTAAATAATACTCCTTGTCAAAATTTTCTCTTTTTTTACAATCAAAACCAAAAAAGTAATGTTTTTCATTTTTTTTTCTTTCTATTCGCACTTTAAAATGTTTAATTATTTTCAAAAAGCAAAATTATACACAGCACTTGGAAAAAAGGCATCTTCAGTTTTAGGAACTGGAAATTCCAAAACTCTTGGAACTTCGGTTACTCACAAACAAGGACCATTCACCTTCATTGGAACCGCCAAGGCTTGCCAGGATTGTCAAAACTCTAATCGTTGTTGTCCTCTTGCTACATCCATTACCACAAAATACGGTGGTCCTCTTGGAAACTATGGACTCACATTTACAAGCAACAAAGTTTGTACCTTTACTGCAAGCACCCCAAAAATCGCCAAGTGCGCAAACCTGGGCTTAAATGTTTCATGTAACAGAAAAGGAGCCATTAGCGCTACAA
The DNA here is from genome assembly GCA_027625915.1 of Anaeramoeba flamelloides. Classification (NCBI taxonomy): domain Eukaryota; family Anaeramoebidae; genus Anaeramoeba; species Anaeramoeba flamelloides. The sequence continues at coordinate 10,440,887 of JANTQA010000036.1, forward strand.
TCATGAAAGACTTTATTGCACTCGGAATAAAACATAACTTATTTGCTTACCAAGGAGAAGGCCATGTTGCAATTGGTCTTGGACCATTCATGTTAGGAACTAAAATCCAAGGCGTTTATGAGAAAAAACCAAAATTCACACCACTCATCAATTTTGCTTATAAGAACTTAGATTTAACTTTTTCAAGTCCAAATTTCTTGAATTCAGTACAAGGATCACTCTACCACAAATGCTCAGACAGATTTGAATTTGCTGCAACAGGATCTTTGGCATACGAAGGCCTTAAACACAAATTTGCTCTTGGTAATTTTTTTTTTTTTTTTTTTTTTTAATAATTCTTTTGTTTCTTTTTTTTTTTTCTCATTACTTTTTTCAGAAGAAAAAAGCAAAAAATATTAATTCTTGGAAATAATTTGCTTAATTTTATTTAACGATTAAATTTAGCTTAACTCACCAATTTTTTTTTCTCGGTTTGTAAAATATGTTCAAAAATTGTTTGTTTCCACTTGGAAAATTCAAAAATTTTTTTTTTATTTTTTTGAAATGTTGCTCTCAATAAAAGACCTCTTTCACTTTTTTGAAGCAAAATTTTCCATACCAACTTAAGTTTGTTTCGTTTTTGGGTTCTTGGTTTCAAATCAAATTCTGTTATTTTCCGATTAAATAATAAAAATTTTTCAAGAAAGTCTTAAAATATTTTACTAATTTTTCAGTTTAAAAAATGACAGATCTTTACAAAGAAAATTTTGAGAAATTTAACCAAACTTTTTCTTGTGACACCTTTCTACAAAATTTCAACTTTTTTTAATTTGAATTTTTCATTCTTTTTAATTGAATTCAAAGTACACTTGAAAAAATCTCTTATCGTTTACACAAATTATACATTAAATCAAAACAGTTTTAAGTCACTCTTAACAACTCAAAATTTCTTTGATTTTTGTTTACGAAAAATCATTTTTCATATAGCTAGATTGAATTAATTATTTTAGTATTTTGTTCAACAACCCATTTTTACAACTGTTTTAAAATCATTCATAATAGGTATCTTTCACTTTTATTTTTCTCTCATCTGAAATCAGAATGTGGACTAACAACTTAAATTCAAATTAACAACATTAAAAATCACTCTCAAAGTTTAAAAATTCTCGAAATATAAGGTCTTTTTTTTTTTTTTGAGGTGTTATCAATAATAGTTAGCTTCATTTTTTTTTGTAAAAGTCGAAAACATTAAATTAACTTTTAAATAGTTACTTTGAACCAAGAAAGAAAAACTAGTAAAAATATTGGTATTTGAGAGTTTACCATCTCTTATTTTATCAATTTAATAAACTTGGAACTTTTATTTTAATTTTTTTTCAATTCACTATCAAAAAAAAGATTTTTTATTTGAAAAAAAAATAATTTTCTCCTGTTTCAGGGGACGTGTCGTCAAGTGTCGTAGAGTGCCTATGTTTTTTTTTTGATTTGGGAAAACTCAAGAAAACATAACGGCGCTTTTTTTTAATTTGGGAAATAAAAAGAAAATTTCAAAAATTTTCTTTTTATTACTCAAATTAAAATAAAAGTAACGGCGGTTTTCCAGAATTCGAAAGAATTTAGTAAAATCAAGGATTTTACTCAATTCTTTCAAATCCTGAAAAACCTAACGACAGTGGATAATTTTTAATTTGGTCATGTAAATGATATAATATTTTTTTACTTTAATATTTTAATTATTTTTCTTCTCTTTTTTATTTAGTAAATTTTCTTTGATTACTCCTTTCTCACAATAAATAAATAAAAAAAAATACTTTTCATAAAACTGAAAAATCCAATTTTTCAAAAAAAGGCAAAAAAGTAACAATAAAATTCTTTTTTTTTCATTTAAAATAACTCTTCAATTCAGACAAACTTTTCAAAAAGTTTTTATCAGAAAATTTACAAATACTGAAAATTTTTACAAAAGTATTTGACACAAATTGCGAGAATTTTTAATCAAGTATTTGACAAAATGGCTCAAATAAAATTGAATCATTCATTCAAAAGTTAGCGAAATTTAACAATTTTTTTTATTTTATTTTTTTTGTCGTTTCTTTATCTTAAAGGCACAGAAAACTATTTTTTAACCTTTTACATTATTTTTTCATAAAGAGTTTCTTCAACTCAATATTAATTCAAAGAGTGATAATATTCTATAAAATACTATTTATAAATTTAGCTTTCTCTGATCAAAAACTTTTTGAATAAAAAAAAAATTAAAAAACTTGAAACACACTTAATTGAATGGAAAATTTTTTTTATATGCCGAAATAGAATAAACGAAACAAGAGTAACTCTGTAGTACAAAATATATAAATTATTTCATTAATACTTTTAAATATTTCATAACCTGGGATTTCTAAATTAATAATTTCTCAAATATTTTATTCCACTTAACCATAAACAAAAAACAAAAATAATAAAAATTCTTTTGTAAATAGGATCAAATATCCAAGTTGACAAAAAAACCAAAAGTGCTCTTAAACTTAAATACGATTCTAAGGGTGTTGCTTCAATGGGATTCTCAATGGCACCTTGCAAATTCACCAAACTTGGCTTCTCTGCAGACGTTGATTGTTTCAACCTTCAAGATAAAAAATCTTATAGTTTCGGATTCAACATCTCATTCACTGACTAAGTATTTTCTTGAAATGAAGGCTTTTTTTCTATTTGCTTCAATTGATTTTATTTTTTACTTTAATTACGTTTTTTTGTTCTATTTTAGTAAATTTATTATATCGCTTTTCTAATAATTTCTTAGTTTTTCTATAAGTTCTAAAAATATTTATTTTTTTTCGGAAAACAATAACAAATTAAGTAATTTTTCATTTTTAATGTTTTTTTTTTTGAATTACAAGTAAAAACTTTTGATTTACAACGATGGTTGATTTTGTTTTTATTATTTTATTCATATTAGTATGATTCAAAAAAAAAAAAAAAAAAAAAAGGGAAAGAATCAAAACTAGATTTCAAAAATTTTGACTAACTTTATAATGTTAATGGAAGTTGATTTGAGGGTTTATTATAGTATTCTTATCAAAAAAATATTTTCTAGTTTTTGGATCAGAATTATTTTTATCTAATTTTGCAAATTTTTGTTCTGCTTTTTCAAATTTTTATTTTGTTTTTTCAAATTTTTGTTTTTCTTTTGTTTTTGTTTTTCTTTTCTTTTTCTTTTTCTTTTGTTTTTGTTTTTTTTTTTTTTCGTATAAATTTTTTAAAGAGATCATGTGGAAAAAAAAAAGATCGTCGAAAATACTAATAATCATTAAGAAAATTGATACGGTGTAATTCCTTTTAGGATGGATTTTATTATTAGCAAAAAATCTTGTTGTTAACTTTTTTTCGTTAAAAGTCCAGTAAACAAACAATCCTCATACTAATTTCAAAAATTGTGACTTCACTTTTTTATAGTTTTTTGGTTGTATTTTTTTTTAATTTTTAAAACATAAGTTTTTTATATATTTAGAATGATTTAAAAGGAAATTACAAATCAGATTTAGATATTAATTGTTCTTGAATACAAAGTGATTTTTTTTTTTTTTTCAATTTATTATTTCAGGCAACTCACAATTTTTGAAATGGTGTTTATATTAAAATAGCTTTATTGAGCCTACTTGTAATATTACTATTCCAATATACATAAAAATTTTTGTTAATTATTTAATGAGACTTAATATGAATCTAATTTGTTTTAGAAGATATTTATTACAATAAAAGGAGTGTTTGAAATATTCCCGAAAATACACGAAAATCGAAAATACCCGAAAATTTTTTAACCACATAGAAAAACTTTTTGGACAACTCCTAAGAAACCCTAGTGCCAATATACCCAGTTTAATGGTAAAATAACAATTTGACTTTCAGATAAAATATTTTTTTTTGTATTTTCTACTTTAAACTACCCTAAAGAGGTTTTGGTACCTTTTGAGTATATTTGAGTAATTGTTGGTACTTATTAGGTTACGCTTATGGGTATGTCAGGGTATTGGTATGGGTTGTGTTAGGTTTGGTATGGTGTGTGTTTGTATGTTTTGGTTAAACCAGTTCCCTATATGGAATGGAAAGTTAAATAAAGTTTTGCCTGGGTCGCCTTGTGTAGGGTATGGGTATGTATTGTACGATTAGATATTACTAGGTTATTTTTGGATTGTATTTAAGATTACAAAATTATGGGTAATGATACACTATTAGAAATTTTCTTAACAAGTACATTTTCTCTCAATTGGTGAATACCATTTCAGAATGATCAGTAATGTTAGCCATCCAAGATACCAATCCCTTTTACACAAAATATCTTTAATACCATTACCTAAAATTTACAATTTTTTCGAATTTTGATATCTTCAGTTCAGCAAAAAATTTTTTTTCTAAAATAAAATTCCAAATTTACATTTAAACTGAGTATATTGGTACTAGGGTTTCATAGAAGTTGTTCAAAAAGTGTTTTTTAGTGGTTAAAAAAATTTCGAGTATTTTGGATTTTCGGGTATTTTCGGGAATATTTGATAGATTCAATAAAAGCTATTAAAATTTCTGATCTCAATTTTTTCAGATATTTTTTAGATCTTAAAGATTTCTTGTATTTTTTTTTTCTTTTTAATAGTAAAAACTGTTATCCAAAGAGAGTTTAATTTCTATAGAATTTAGGATAAAATGAAAAACAAATCAATGTATTTTATTATTTATAAAATTCTTATGTATCATTATTATATTAACAATTTTTTATTGAATTTTGTGATATTTTGTTTTATCTAAAGTCTTATTAGGAACAAAAGTACACTTTTTTTTTTTTTCATTTTGTTAAAATAGCGTGATGGAAATATTTTGAAACACACATAATCATAAGCACTTCAAGAAGCATCAGTATTTATTGTAATGCCCTAGTATCAATTTTGTATTAAAATTCATTCAAAATAAATCAAATCACAATTTAAACAATATACTATGATATTCAAGAATTCGTACAGAATGCAATGAAGATCTAAAAAATCAAAAACAAATGTATATCATCAAATAGAATGACCAAGTTATTGGAACAATCATAAACATCCTTTTAAATTAGATTTCCAACCAATTAAAAAAAAAAAGATTTACTTAAAATAAGAAATCTTTTATTTATTGACCATAAATTAAGTGGAATGCATTGAAATTAATTTTAGGCCTAAATATAAAATCAAATAGCACCTAACTTTCCCACTAAAAATTGAATTATTAATGGATTCAACTTATCTTGGAATCTTTTAGAGAGAAAAATGATTTGTGTTTCGTAAAATAATATGGTATATGCATTGATTTTATGAATTATTTGGAATTTCTTTTGAAAATTTCATCGAGAATACCTAATAAGATATTTGCCCGTTTAAGTAAGTTAATTAAAAAATGTTTTCGAAATAGTTACCAACATTAAAATTTATTTAATATAAATAATTTTATTAAAAAAAAAAAGCCAAAAATATAACTTAGTTGATGAAAAAGGAAGATACTAAGGAATTATATGTTAGCACTCTTCTTTGATTATCAAACATATTTTATTATTCAACTTGATTGATTTTTAAAGTAAACATACTTATCTATTTTTTAGATTATCATTCTAAAATCAGAAAAGGGAATATTGGTGTTAAAAATTCAGAATTTACCGTTTATTTGGAATACTTAAAGAAGGAGATATTTCACTAAATAAATAAATAAAATCAATTTAAAATGATCCTAGTAAAGTCAAAAATTTATTTTTTTCAAAAATAATACATAAAATTATGAACAAAAATAATACACAAATCACTTTTGACCCATATAAAATTATTTATAAAAATATATAAATCACATTTGGGTTTAGATTAAGATTATTTAAAAATTTTATCACAATTCCAATATAAACCATTTTCCAGACAAAAGGGGCACAATTTTAATAGACGAAAAACATCAGTTTTATGGGTTTACATGGAAATTAATAGAGAAAAAATTATTTTTCGAAATTTTCAAAATTTAAATCTTTTTTTGCTCAAATTTTTTTTTTTTTTTAGATTTTTTTTTAAAATTTAATTCATTTAAATTTTTTTTATTTATTGCAAGACCAATAGTCACTTGGTAAAAACATGTTATTCTAAGTTTATTGAAACTGTGAAAATGATTGTTGAGAAATAATATTGATTTCTATAAGAATTTTATATTTAATCTTTGATCCTATTATTTGAATAAAAAAGTAGAAAAATTTCCACTTCATTTTGATGTCTTTTTTCAAATAGAGAACACAAATACCCTCCACTTCGTTTGGGAACTTGATTTTTAAAGAAAAATATGGAAAACCAATTAAATATTATTTCCTGTTTATTATTCAAATACCAGTAGAAGATTAAAACGAACATTCTTGTTTTTCTCAACGAGGTACTAAGAATTTAACTTTTTCAATTCTTAATAATATCTGTTGATAAATTTGGTTTTCTTTCAGACCAGATATCAACAATTCTGTGATGGATATTATTCTACTACTTTCTTTTTTTATTTGTTCTTCAAAGGCAAATTATATAAAATAATTGATATTTGAAAAAAAATGTTGGGGCCCTTTGACAGAAACAAAGTTTATCATGAATCAAAAATGTTCAATCATTAGAAAAAATCTAGCTAAAAAAAAATTTTTTTTTCAATCTGAAATATCCTTTTTTTTTGATTATTATAATTCTTTTCTTAAAAATTAGGCACTAAACACACCCTTTTTATAAAATAAATTGTTTAGATACTGAGCTAACATTACATATAAATAGAGCTTCAAATTAAAAATAAAAGTTATCATTTTTTTTTTTTTTGGATTATTCTCATATTTTTAAAAATTATTTCCAAACACAACTTTTTTCAAATACAATTATTGATAGATTATTTCGAAATATTTTAGATATATTAATGGATATTTAATTTTTATTGACATTCAAAAAAATTAGAAGAAGAATTTTTTTTTTTTTTTTTTGAAAAAAATTTAAAATAGAACATAAAACTTTTAATTTCTAAGTTTATTATCAATAAATATTTATATTTTTTTTAATATTCAAACGAGATTTTTCTTATTCCCAATTTGGAAATTCATAATTATTTCATTCTTTGAAATAATATTTCAATCAAAGTAAACCAAATCAATAATTGACTTAATTCTTGATAAAATGGAATCTTTATAAATTATTTATAAGCTTTTCCTAATCCTTAAAAATTGATTATTGGTAAAAAAATTTAGGGTTTTTATATCTTAAATAAATTAATTAAAATTGAATTATTAATAAGATTTAATAATTAGTTATATTATATACTTTAGAATTATTATTGTCTTCAATTTAGTATTTGAAGCAAGTAGTAATTTTTGAAATAATTTTAATTTTTATTAAAGTTCCTGAAAATGATTGTAAAATTTATCCTAATTATCGCTCCTTAAGAGTATGGTGACATTTTTAATTATATGTTTCCTAGTCCACTGCTCATCTTTACTGAGATCTTAACACATGTATTTTTCCATAAAGAAATCAGAAATCTAATTTCAAGTTACCAAAATATTTGACACTTAATTGTTAAAAAAACCCAAAGATCTTCACAAAGCAAATTTGAAAAATTATTTTAAGTTCAATTACCGCCATGCTTTACCACTTTCCATATAATAAACTTAAAAAATGCCAGATCTTCACAAAATCAATTGAAAATATTATTTTTAGTAATTTAATTATTCACCCTATTGAAAGTTTAGATAAAATTAAAATTTTATATATTAGAATTCAACATTATTGATAATTTTACCTGAGATAACAAAAAAAATCTGATAAAAAAAAAAGATATTAACACATATATTATTTTGATAATTCAACAAATTCAAATTTGAACCAAATCTCAAAATTATTTCACGAAAATTTCCCTTCAATGAAAAGTTTTTTGGAAAAAAAGAAATAATGATCATAAAATAGTTGCAAATAAACATATTTTTTTGAATCGGAAAAAATGATAAAGGAGGATTTTGAAAAATAAATTTCATTTTATTTTTGAAATGTTTTTTTCGAAATGGATCTACAAATGTTGTCCCACAAAATTAAATTATTCAGAAATTTTTTGAGGAATAAAGCATTTTTTGCAGCAATTCTGATTACAGACAAAAACAAAAAAACTAAAATCTAAAAAAAGAAACAAATTTTAATGTATTTGGGTTGAAGTTGACGAATTAGAAAGGCTTAATATTCTTCCGTCTCTTTCCGAGGATTTTTGTGACAAAACCCAAGCAGGCAAGAATTCCCCATTTTTTTGCTTTAAAAGCGGATTTTGCTTTGTTTGTGATTTCAGGCCAAGTGATGTGTATCCCTGATCATACAATTCGCAGTAACTGACTTTTTTTGTAAGCAAATAGTCCCAAATATCAGAATAATTCCACTCCATGATGGGGCTGATCCTTATGGACTCTGGCCAGTCACCATTTGTAGGTGCAAAAATGGGTTGCTTTCTTCCCTTGAGATCGGCTGTTCTTGTGCCAAGAAAGATCCCTTGCAACTTGGGGTATTCTTTCAAAATATAGATCAGCCCTTGCTTTAAAGAGTTTGTTGCGAATTTGGTGTAATTGCGAAAATCGTAGCTACGTAATGAGGTGTTAACAAACTCATCGATTTCTTCAAAATCATCTTCGTCCCTTAAATAAAAGAGAACAATTTCCTTTAATTTTTCTGGGTTTGTTAGGTTTGTTGGCAAAATGCCGGTAGCAATGGAATGAATAAGATCTAAAATAATTAAACAGTCTTTTCCGCCATTGTAACTTAGCGACAAGCCTTCATAACCGTACCGTGCTACAGCTTCTTCAATTATGGAAATACTGGTTTTTACTTTCGTTTGGAGCTCAGTTGAGAAACTATTGATGATTTGATCGTTGGTTTTTTTTATTTCCTTTTTTTGATCCATTTTTATATTAATACTTTGTTGAAAAACAAAAAATGATAAAAAATGAAAAATTATTCAATTTTTTTAATCAAAGTTATAATCATGTAAATACTCAAAACAATTCTAATAAAACACTTTGCTGATCTTTTTTGAAAGACCAGTGAAAATTAAAAGTAAAGCTAATTTATTTGTGAATAAAACGTTTTACTATTTTCTTGATTTGTTTCAAAATTTTGAAACAGGAAATTGTAATTCAACATTGCAATGTGAGGTGTGTAAAATGGTTTGGTTGGTAACATTTTTTTCAATAACTGTTATTGATCTCTTTTGTATTTTTTTTATTTTCATAAATTAACAAATGAACAACTTATTTGTTTTGTTTGGTTTTTCATTTTTTTACCTCAAATCTGCTTTTAAAACACTACTTTTTTGAAAAGATTTATTAAACTAAATTTTTTGTATTCTTTCTTCCATTTTTTACAAATAAAATTTAAATATTCTTCTTTATTGAAAGAAAGTAAAAAAATATGTGAAAGGTTCATTCAACTAAAAAAATTTTTAAGATTGTGTTCATTTATCACCAGTAAAAGCAAGATAATACTAATCCCAGAAAATCAAGTATTTAGTAATTGAAGTTAAAATATTCATGGTGTAAGGTTTAATATCTTTAGGATAAAAAATGAAAAAACTATTTTCTCAAAAAATTGGACAAGGAAAAAATGAGTTAGAAGCAATTTGTTTTTGTTTTGGTGATTGTTTAGAAGTGTAAGACAAAATTTTGAGAATGATCATTATCTCAAAAAGTAGATACTTTTGATTTATTCATTCTATTATTCCTTGTTTTTTCAAAAGTTAATCTTACAATACAAATTTGAGACAATTTCAAAATTCTAAGAAACGTAACATTTGTAAATTGGGTTTTCAATGGAAACTTTGTTAAAATTAGAATTTGCAAATTGAGAATAGATATAAGATAATTGCTTTAATGTCTGATTTCTAAATTAGAAATAACTTGAATTGAGGATCGGTACTTTGAAACGATTTCAATATACACATGATTAGTGTTATCCTTTGATTATGTTTATGGTTCTTAGGATCTTTTCTCCAAAAATAAAAAAAATTTTTAATGTAGTCAAAATAAAGCGTGCAAAAAAATTTAATGCGTGTTTCAAAATAAAAGGTGTGTTTTTTTGTTATTGAAGACCTATACATTAATCAATCAAAGAAACCAATAATAAACCCTAAAAAAATATGGTAATGGTTTCTTAAAGTTCTATTATTTAAAAAGAAATTCCAAAAATAAAGATCAAATTGTAAAATATTCTCTCCAAAAATAGAGTAAAATTTTAGATGCTATTTTTTAAGAGCATCAAAAAAAACAAAAAAATTTCAAAAAAATTGAGAATATTATGGAAAATTTTCAACTATTTGCATGAATAATTTAAAATTTACTTAAAATCTCGAGACCTTTACTTTCAAAATTGATTTGAACTTAGGTATACTATTGTTCAGTTGATTGGATGTTGCCTTGGTACAAGAAGAAAAAAAAGCACGGATAATATTTTGAAACACGGATTATAGTCTTTGTGCACATATTATTTTGATCACTGTATGGAAAAAATGGTTTTTTTCAGTTTTTAATTTTGAGTTTTTTTATAATCAAGTACAGACCACAAAAGTAATAAGGAAGATTGGCCTTGATTTATAGTGAAATTATTCAATTTTACAAGTTATTAGCCGAAAAGTAATAAACTGACCCAAATTCAAAAATAATTGGATAAATGTCTTCTTATGATATATTTTTAAGGGTTTGTTAAGTGAGATTTACAATTAGAACAACAAATAATAAAACAAAAAAAACCCTTTAAAATATACTTTTTTTTAATAAAAATTTATTTTAATCTGTGGATCAAAGATCCTAAGAAACTTAAACAATCTAAAAGAATAATATTTGCCATACGTTTCAAGAATTCATTTTGAACTTACATCCTTAATAAATCATTTTTTAAATAAATAATTCGACAAATTTCAGAATAAACTTTCGAAAAAATAATTATTTTTTGTAAACTTTCAAGTTTTATTAAGGTTTTTTTTTTCAAAAATAAAGAAAAAGAGAAAAATTGGAAAATAGAATAAAAAAAATTATAATGTGTAACATCAGTAATCCTAAATTAAAATATTTTTTAATATTTTTATATTCATAATAAAAAATACTCCTTAAAGATTTCAATAATAATAAAACCCCATTTTGATTCAAGATTCAAATTAAAATCAAAGTTTTTAAATGGTCAAGTATTTAATACAAACTTCTAAAGTGTAGAATTTAAATTATGGGGTTAACTTTTATAATTATTATATATCTAAGTTGGCCCATTTTTGAGAAAATTATTATTTTCAAAATTTATTCATAATCTTCTGAAAAATTACCAAAACAAAAAATAATCAATCATAACTCATTTTTTTTCGTGACCAAATTTTATTACACCATGGCAAGTTTATTTCATCAAATCAAAAAATATACTTGTAAGCCGAGAATAATACCAAAGAATTTTTTTAACAAATGAAATTTATATACAATTTTACCTTAACAGGTACTCTTATGTTATGAATAAGAATAAATCAAAACTGTGTGAATTATGTAAAAAAATGAACAATTTAGATACTATTGAAGATTTAGACCATTTTCTATGGAACTGCTCAGCCTATGAAAATAATTAAAAAATCTGGATATCTGAATTAAAAAAAATTAATACATTAAATATATTAAATAATAATAATATTTCTAATATTATTATAAAAAAGGATTCAAACTACGTATTAGCCTTAGTGGGTAATAAACTTATTTTTGATTCTTTAATTAAATTACTAAATTAAAAATTTAGGAATTTGGGCAAATAAGAGGGGTCATCAACCCCTCCCTTAAATAATAAAAAAAAAAATTATATACATTTTTAACATTAAGAATAATGAAATTTCAAGAGTTTTTTAGATTGAATAACTAAAAAAGAATTAATTCTTATGGATAGACTTGGCTTAAATTTATTTACTAATAAATTTGAATCTGGATATTAAATACAAACCCTGATTTTATTATTTTAAACATTTAAGGATTATCTTAAAAATTTTTTTCAAGGTATCTATTTTAAAAAAGTGAAAATATTTTGAAGACTTTCCATACGAGTTAAAGGTTGGGTACATTAAGAATACCTCATTTTTTAAAGTCCTCACTTTATTAAATTTTAAAAAATTAAAAACTTTTTAAACATATAATCTTAAAAAAAAAAATTTTCCATTTTTTAAAAAGAATTATATTAAATTTTTTAATAAATTTATAAAAATGCGAATGTATTATTAATTGAGTTAAATACAGAAAGGATCTAAATAGTATTTGTTGATTTATTTATTTTGTTCTAAGAGAAGTAAAATTAAAATTTTTTCTTAAAGGGAATCGAATATATATTTTTTTTAAAATACAATTAACCGAAGTAAAAAATATTTACCCTTGGTTAAAAATCAATATTGTGAAATTATTAACCCTTGATATTAATAATATGTTTTTACGAACTAAATATGAACTTTTTAAATAAAAAACTATTACCTTTTAAGTCCATTAACTACTTTAAATCTAAAGATATATTTGTACCTATCTATAAACACACATACAGCGGTTCAAAAACTATAGTGAAATTTGACAGACATAGAAATTAACTTTTTTGTCTCCATTAAATACAAAAAAAAATCTTTGATTATACGCTATCATATACATTTTATGGTTTGAAATAGTTTTTTTAAAACAATTTCTTATTTGAAAGACAGAAATTAAAAAGTTTTTATTGTTTATCAAAATAAATTCAAAAATCCAAAACTAGGTTTCCAAAGATGAGGATCGAATTGGATATCCATTTTTGAATGGTCTTACCTTTTGATCTTAAGGTCTTTAAAAATTTAGAATCCACCAAAAAACCCAAAAATTTAACAAAATTATTGATGATTCAGAAGGTTTGTAGCTAAAAATTCAAATTTTAATATTTTCACTATGTAAAATTTTTGTTCTTATATAAAATTTCACGGTTTCAATAGGATATTACATAAGCTTAAAACCATGCTATAAAAAGGCAGGTATGATACTGAAAATGAATTTTCGGTTTATCATATATTTCACTGTATTGTTGAAATGACTGTATATATATATATATTAACTCTTTTTATGTCCAAGAGTATCAAAAATTTAAAATATTCCTTATTTTTTTATAATTAGACTCTGAAGAACAAATAATTAATAAGTAGAATATCAAATATCAAAGAACAGTCAATATCCATTAAATTAAATCTAATCAATCTAATAGATCTTCTTACCAATTTAAAATCTCAAATTTCTTAGTGGCTCTATTGAGAAAAATACAATAGTACTCATTTTGTTCTTCAATTTAAAATTAAATACAATTCTGGAGAAATCAAGATATTTTTTTCTCAACAATCATTTCCACTATTTCAATAAAATTAGAATACAACTTTTTTATCAAGTGGCTACATATCTTGTATTAGAAAACTTTAACACAACAATTATTAACAAAGAAAAAGAAACAAACAAATATATAAAAAATCTAATTTTAACTTTGAAATTTTCTTTATAAATTTTTCTTGAAATAACGATTAAAATCCTTTAAACATATGTAATTAGTATTACTATATCCCTTTAACTGGAAAAGGGTATATTATTAAATTTCAAATTTGGTCAAATTTCAAAATTGATTAAATTAACTTTTTTCATATTTTTGAAGATTTTCTTTATTATTTTCATTGGTACGAAAGTTTTTAATGGTTTTTTTAATTGTGGAAGGAAGAAGCAAAAAGATTATTTCGAAATTGGTAGTATTTTATTGCTTAAATTATAGAAAATACAAAATTTTGAAATCATCAATACTAAATATTTTTCAAAATTTGTTCGAAACTCAATTTTAACCACCAAAGTTAAGTGGAAAATTTTTACCTCTTAAAACAAGTTGCAAAAGTCTAATTGTACTCTTAATTATTATTTTTTTTTTCAAAATCCTTGCCAAAATTTTCTATCACACCATTCAAACCGACCCAAACCTACTCTAGCATACTCTAAACTACCCTAAAATACCTTAATCTACCCGTAAAGGTGTTTTTAAAGACCCACAACCAATATATTTCAATGGAATTAACTATTTTTGAAAAAAATGAGAATTTTACCAATTTTGAAATTTGATCAAATTTGAAATTTAATAATTTTCCCCCGGAAAATGGTTTATTTATATATATAACAAGAGCAATAAAAAATAAAAAGTAGAAGAAAAGAGAGAGAGAGAGAGAGAGAGAGAGAGAGAGAGAGAGAGAGAGAGAGAGAGAGAGAGAGAGAGAGAGAGAGAGAGAGAGAGAGAGAGAGAGAGAGAGAGAGAGAGAGAGAGAGAGAGAGAATATAAGAAACACATTAAAGTGATTCCATGATATTAATATATATATATTAATTGAATAGATCATAAAAATCTCTTGAAGATTCATTATCTTTACAAAAAGATATGGGGAAAAGACTTTCTTATTTTATTTCTTGCCATGATTTTTTTTTTTTTTTGTTAATTTTATTTCTTGATTTTTTTTTTTTTTTAAAGATCCTTTCCAATTTATTTCTATATCTTTTAAATTTTTGGATAAACCCATAATAAATGGTCAAAATTTAACCACCCAAACGACGTATAAAAAATATTTTTGTTATTGTAAAATATTTAAACCATAAAATTATTTTTATTATTTAAACCAAAATTAAAACCAATTATTCAACAGCAATTGATAATTATTTAAATCAAACTAACCTTATCAAAATTTGATAAAAAAAAAAAATTAAAAAAAATATTTTATATACATAAACAGACACCAAAACACAGAACATGATAGTAAAAGCAATAAAAATAAAAAAAAAATAAAAAAATAAAAAATTATCTTGAACATTATAAGAATTAAAATAATATTTATTCTCTTTAAAATTGATCTGGTGAAAAAACTTCATTTTTGCTGAGCCTTCTTTTTTTGAAACGATTCAGCGCCTCAACATAATCTTCAGTAATTTTCTTGTCATCTATTGTGATTGTTTCTATTATTTCATCTTGTTTATCGTTTAAAATTTTGACCAAGTTATCTATTTTACTTTTTGGTGAAATTGATCTAATTTTTAGTCCCGCTGACAAATGCTTAATAAAATATTTTTTAGAATTATTATTTATTTTTTTAAAAATGTGTTCGTCATCAAACAGTTTGGTTAATTTATTGATAGATGTGTTTGTGGGCTTAATTTTTGATAATAGCCAAGCTGCGTCCTCAATTGACGAAGCCTTTGATAATCTTTCATTTTGAATTTGCTCAATGAAGACAATTAAGATTTCCCCGCTTCTTTCTTCTTTGCATAGCAAATTCAATAAAAGTTTCATTATTTGTCTTCTATTTTCACCAACCCTACCCAAGGTTTGAAAGGAATTAAAAAAAAATTGGGCAAATCTATTTGGAAATTCGCGTAAATAACGAACAAAAAATTGTTTGGTAGTTTTTAATAGTTTTTCATTTGGTACCAACAAATTAAATAAAATTTCATAAATTCGAGCATCACTTTTGGTTAATTTCCCAAAAACTAATTCCCCAATAAGCTTAATTATTTCGCATTTGATGTCGATTCTAATTTGGTCGTTTTGCTCTGAATTTAGAATTGAATAAAAGAGATCAAGGATTTGTGGAAAGGATTTTTTTGATTCTATTTTCATTAGCGTATATAGGCATTCCTTTAAGATTGGGAATGATTTTGTTTCAGATTTACCCAACTGGATGATAAGATCCAAGTTGTCACTCAAATACGAAAAGGAAATGGACATTATTTTACCCAGGCTCCCCACAGAGGCAATTACTAACTGTGGCGATTTTTTTCTTTGAATTATCACTTGCAATAATTTAATGAATCGACTAATATTGGAATTCTTAACGTAGTCATCCAGAATGTCTTGGAAAACTTCATCTAATTGTTCTTTGGATAATTTTTCTTTCCCATCTTTGATCAAATTTTCATTTTCCTCTTTAATTTTCTGATCAAAATTTTGTCTCAAGTATTTTACAATATAATTCGAAGTATCGCCTAATAACTTTAAAAAATTTGCAAACTGTTTGATAGTTAATGACTTTTCAACAAATAATAATCTTTCAATTTCGGTAAACGTTAGAAAAATTAATTTTCTGGGGTTGTTTAATTTAAAGCATAGCTCCAAAATTTCTTTTTGAAGAAACCCATTTAAAAATAACTCGAGCAATTGTTCTTGAAAAAAATTATTAATTGTTGAGTGATCAATTTCCCGATCATAAGTTTCGGATAAAATCTTGAAACAATTTAAAATGGTTTGAAAATGATCCTCATTTTGTAAATTATTTGTAATGAACAATAGCAAACTGTCTCGATGCATTCTTAAGTTTGCTGGGTAAAATGGGGTAAAGATTTTTAAGACAATAGAGGAAATCAACTTTCTTTTAACATTTTTGCTTTGAAAAATTTTGAAGATTGTTTCAATAAGCCGACCAAAGCTCACTGTTGATTGCTTTTCTCTAAACAGGGAAATTAGGCTACAAATTGATTTTAAATCCTGATCGCTTTTTGACTTTTCGGCAATTTCCATTAATCGCTTGGCTGTAAATAAAATGGATTCGTTATTAAAAATGGGTTCAAAGACAGTTAATACAACGTTTAAGATGGTTTTGTCTGTTGGTAGAACCAACGTAACGCACGTAATCAGCTTTGAATAATCAATTGTTAAAGTTGAAATATGTGTAAAGAGTACGCATATGACTTGGATTTGTTCCAGCGAGTAATATGAGCTATTTGGCGACAAGGATAATAAATCATATAATTTTGGTATACACTCATTATAAATTCTTTGAACAAAATATTCTGTTTTTAATGCCTCCTCTCGTTTTTCTTTTTCGTCTTGATCACTACCACTATCGATCTCACTATCGAGTTCACTTTCGCTATCACTCAGATTAGAGTTTTTACTTTCTTTTTTTTTCTTTTCTTCTTCTTCATCTTCATCTTCTTCTTCATCAATTGAAAGTTTTATAAAGTCGTCAATTTCATTTTCTTGTTCATTAGAATATTTCTTTTTTATTCTTTTCATTGTGGTTGCTTTTTCCTTGATCTCTTTTCCTTTTCCATTTCCTTTATCTTTTTGATTTTCGTTTTCGTTTTCGTTTTCGTTTTCTTCTTCTTCTTCTTCTTTGTGATTATTCTTCTTTTTTCTTTTTTTGTTTTCTTGTTATACAGCTGAGCACGATGGCTCACAATTGCTAGATCAAAGGTGTTTGTCAAATCTTGAGAAGACAGCATCTGATCAAGAGACTTGATCGCTTGGACTCTTACAATTTTTGAAGAGTCAATCAACCTTTCGCTAATCGAATCCAGAAATAACAAATAAGCATCCGAATTAAAAGTATGCACTTGTTGAACTTTGATTAAACATTTTAAGGCCTTCACTCTCGTTCTAGCGTCTTTGTCTTTTAATCTAATTAAAATCAAGCTGAGGAGATCTTCGTTTAATTCTTCCGACCAAATTAAAATGTTTCCAATGAGATCCAAAAAATAACGTCGACAAATTGGCTTTGGGTGTGCAGAAATTGGTACCAGTTCCGGCAAAAATGGGATGATAAATGCTGGTGAATAATTAGAGATTTGAAAAAAAAATGTGAGGAGATTTGTATAAATTTTTTGGTTTCGTTGCTTATTGTTTGGTTTTGTCTTGCTCTCTTTTGAAGGAGAATTTTTGTTTTCCTCATTTTTGATCTCGCTATCACCTAACAGAGTGGAAACAAGATCCTGTAGCAAACTGAATTTGATCGAAAGATTTAAATGTGGAAAGATATTCAAGACCCATTGGTGGGTAGCAGCGTTTGAGCATATTAAAGAACTTAAATCAGTAATTGAACCTAAGCGAAACGTGTGTAAAAATAATTGATCCAAAGTTGAAACGTTATTGTCGTTTCCGTTTTTTTTGTTTTTGGTTCTCGAAAGGGAATTTCTTGTTAAGTTGCCTCTGTTGGATTTTTTCCCTTTCTGATTACTGATATCTGTGAGGACCACCGATAAGGCTAAACTTGTAATGTCTCTTGTTCGGAACTTTTTGACAAACATGACAAGTAAGGAGAGCAAATGTTCTTTTTCTTCACCTCCCCAGGTTGGTATCAGCTGAACTTTTTTTTTGAAATAATGGCAAAGAACAAAATAGATCTTCTTCATTTCAGAAGTGAGGTTACGGAAATTTGGATTCTCGCCTGCGTCAAGAATGATTTTTTCAAACACTTTTTTTAAGGTGTTAATCACTTGCTTTTCTAATTTCTTTACAGTGGTTTTGTCGAACGTTTTTACGAACAAATAAATTAATGTAAAAGTTTTTTTATCTTCGATCGTGAAACTTTCTTTTTTGATAATCTTGGATAATCCTTTGCAATTTGGAGTTGTTTCCAAACTTAGTAGATCTTTGTCTTTTTCAACATCTTCCAAGATCGTGTGAGTTAAAAAGATTTTTTCCTCCATTTAAAAATTGAAATTAAAAGTTTTGAACAATTTGAAAAAAATGATATTTTTTTTTTCGTTTTTTTTTTTAATACTGATCATTGAGGAAAAGAGAAACGAAATTTAAAAGCTTGGGAATTGGGTTTTTGAGAATTTTTCATTCAGAAAAGGATCTTGGTTGAATTTTGATAAGATTTCGAATTTTATTGTTACTTTTTTGATTAGAAAAGAATAAAAAAAGTGTAAACAATTATTAAATAATTGAACACTGTGCTCAAGTACGTTGGAACTTTTATTAATTTTTTAATTCTCCAAAGGTCATTGGCGACATATTTATTAAAGTCTAAAATAAAACCCGATAAGCAAACCTCATTCATCAACTTTCGGGAAAGGAGTTATCATTTTTAAAAAGAGTTCATTTTTACTAATGAAATTTTCAATAAAAAGATTTCAACCATTGTGAAAAAAATTTGGGTCATTAAAAAAAATTGGGTCAGTCAAAAATTTGTTTTCGTTTTTTAAATAATAAATATTAGCAAAATGATTTTTGATCAAAGTAAAATTTTACTAACAAATCTTACATTTAAGAAAAACCAAAGTCACTATCAATAATAATTTTCAAAGGTAAAATTAAATTGTTGCATTTTAACCTTTTAGAATTACTGTGGAACTCTAAAAAACAAAAATTGAATTTTAATTGTATACTTTACTAAAAACGTTGATTTTTTTTATTAGATTACATTCCAAGATCTAGTTAATCATTGTTTGGGAAGACCAAAAATTAATAACCGTTTTAAATTAAGGTTTGTCTAAGGGGATTTTAAGAATTTAAATGGTTTCTGAAATCTTGATATTTCGGTATTTTGAAGTTTTGATTGTAAACATTAGTAGAAAACAATCTCTTTCGAAAAAACATCTTTTTTTGGAAGATTTTATTATTCAATTTGATTTAAAAGGTTATTTAAGATTAACCGTGATAAATTTGCGTTCATTAACAATGATAAATATCTTATTGAATTAATAGATTTTAATATTTCCTATTAAATATTTCTCTTATTTTTAGTAAAGTATACAATTAAAATTCAATTTTTGTTTTTTAGAGTTCCACAGTAATTCTAAAAGGTTAAAATGCAACAATTTAATTTTACCTTTGAAAATTATTATTGATAGTGACTTTGGTTTTTCTTAAATGTAAGATTTGTTAGTAAAATTTTACTTTGATCAAAAATCATTTTGCTAATATTTATTATTTAAAAAACGAAAACAAATTTTTGACTGACCCAATTTTTTTTAATGACCCAAATTTTTTTCACAATGGCAAGATTCTTTTTGTTTATTTTTTCGATCAAATTTGAAAAAGTATGATTTACAAAACATTATTATTTTTTTATAAAGAAATCTCACTTTTAGTAATTTCATAGAGTATATATGAATAAATAATCTTGAAAATTTATAATGATTAATCTTATTTCAAAAAATGATAAAAATAAATCTAATATATAATCCATTGAAAAAAAAACAATCTTTTGTTTTATTCATAAATATTTATTAAATTTCTAGAAATTTAAAAGGTAAGCTAATATTCTTATTCAAATATTTAGGAGGAGAAAAAATGATCAGTTTTTATTTTAAATCAGTAGTTTTGATAATATCTATTATTATTTTATTATTATAAATATGAATTTAAATTGTTTTTATTAGTTGGAAATCTTAAACAATTGAGAAATAATAATAAAAACAATTGACACATTTAATCTTTCGTGTTATTAGAAATTCACTCAAATTTTGAAGATTGGTTTATTAATTATTGATTAAAAATAATAAAAATGAAAAATATTTCCCTTGGTTATTTGTTAAATTTTCCAGGTTTTAAAAAAAGTATTTTGAGAGAATTTTTATTCTTAAATTTTGATTGGAATTCTGAGTTTTTTTTGTTCAATAATTTAAAAAAATTGATTTGAACGGTTTTTTTAAATCAATAAATTATTTTTTTTAAAAGTTTAAAATAATAATTGTTTTGTTTTTTTTGAAAAATAGAATAATTTATTTATTGGGCTAAAAGAAAAAACGAGTTGTTTTAATTTTTTAAAGTGTATTTTTGAATGAAATTTATTAACTTAAAATAAGATTTCGGTCTTTTTCAAAGATAATATATATATATATATATATATATATATATATATATAGTTACTCTGATAATAATGGAATTTTTTTTTGTTTATTTTTAATATGAAAAATAATTTTTAGTGATAATGCCTTTACCCTTAAAGAAGATAATTGAGAAACTTTTCATATAACGTATTAAAGTTGACTTATATTTTAATTTATTTCCGTTTATTTTATTTTTTTTTTTGGAGGTTTAGTGTTGATGAAAAACTGAAAAAGTATTACATGATGAAAAAAGTGGCACATTAGGCTATTTGAAATTTTGAAAATTTACACACAAAGATTCGGAAAAATGAAAAAATTTCTTCAAAATTTGTTAAAGTTTGTCAGAATTCAATTACAGATAATTTTTTTTATATAATTATAGTATTAAAAATAGATTCTCTAAATCTCAATTTAATCAAGATCGTTCAAATGGGTTGTTATACAATTTACATTTTTTTAAATAATTGTAAATATTATTGAAAATGAAGAATTTTCACTGTTTCAATGATTGATTATTATTTAACCAAAATAATTCTATTTGATAAAACTTTAAAAGTTGGATATTAATGAACTAGTAAAAAAAAATAAAGCTTAAAAGTGTCGAAAAAAAAAATAGTTTTTCATTTTCCAGAGAAATTCGCTTTTTGAATTTTGATTCAAATTTTTTCCTCTAGATTTTTTTTCTCGAACAATACTAATCATTTTCAGAATAAGTTCAAAATGACCATCTTTGGGAGAATAAAATGCATTTGAAAATTACCATCTTCTTATATAAAAAAAACAATACATGTTATAATTAAAAGAAGTTGTAGTTATACCCAAAATCATTAAATAATTTTAAAAACCAAAACCCAAAACTTTGGAAATAAAATATATTTTACTGACAAAAAATTCGTTTTTTTTTTTTTTAGAATTAAAATTTTAAAACATTTGAAATTATTCATCAACATAAATAATTTCTTTTTATTTACAAAATAAAAAGATTTATTATTATTAAATAAAAGAAAGATATCTATATTTTTTTTTATTTTTCCAATAAAGGGTTTATCTTATGAAAAAGTATAAAAATTCCACACTATGTATAAAAAGCTTTTTATTTTTACCGTAGTTGTCTTGAAGCGAAAATAGTCAATTAAAAAATAAAAAAAAATTATTAAAAAAATCTGGATTTTATAATCTTTGAAAAAAAGTTATTTATTATTTCACAAACGTATTTTATTTTTTAATAATTAATAATTTGGAGAGTGAAATTATTAGAGTAGAGAAATATATTTCTTATAAAAAAAATAATCTTCTTATTTATTCCATAATATATTCTTATTCATTGTTTTATTACGTCTTAATAAAAATAAGAAACAAAAATTATAAAAAAAAAAAAAAAAAACAAAAAGAACAAAAAAGAATTCACAATTAGTCATTTTGAAATAAGCCCAATTCGGATGATTGTGATGATTGTGATGATTGAGAATTAGATTGTATAATATTAGATTCCTTACCAAAATTTTTGGGATATTCTGATGTGGTACTTTTGTACATTAATCGTTTAATCATATTTAAGCATTTTGTTTTAATATCTGTATCGATTATTTGGAGCACTAAATGGTATTTTTCGTTTTGTGTATCTGTGATTTCTAATAAATTTTCCCCTCTTTTGTCGTCGATCAATTCGGTGATTTGCAAAGAAGGTGCTAGTTTCAATTTCGATTGGAAATTGTACACGATGTCTTTGCTACTAAAAACATTTTTTCGTTTTGTTTCTGTTTTTACAATAATTAGAATGTCATTAAATAGAACAGCAAGCCTTTTGAAAGAACGATTTTTGATAAAAAGGTTTATTTCAAACTGTATGATATAGGATCTCGAGGGGGTGTCCAACAAATTAAATGACTCATTATTTCGTAATCTGCTCGAAACGCTAAACAATTTGGATAAATTGGTAAACTGCTGCTTATTGTTATTTAAAAACTGAGCCTGCTGATCGATTTTTTTTAATGCCGTCGCAAGGAATGGGTGATCAGGGTGGTCTTTGTCGGTTGTCCTTAATAGGGAAGCCAATAGCAATGAATATCTCGGTATTCTCTGCACTGGTGCGATCAAAAAATCAAACAGGCTTAACCTGAGCTGGCCCAGCCTTTTCTGCTCAACTAGGAACTTTTGGAATTTTGAAGACTTTGCTGCAGACTCCTTAATCAGCTTATAAAAAATGGAATATCGGTTGACATATGTGGTATAGACGATCATTGCTGGCGATAGTTCGACAAACACCTTCCCAATGAGAACCTTGCTATTGATTTTGATTTCTTTGACGATGACTTTTAATCGGTTCAATATCTTTTTACTCAAATTTAAAATGATTTCGACTTCATTTTGATAAGTTTTCAATTCCTTCTTGGGTAGAAATTCATTTTCTCCGATTGGTATCAAAAAATTTTCTAATAAAGTCGACAGTCGGGAGACATATTCAAATTCTGTTTCATAAATTTCTGTACAGATGTTCAACCTTTTCCGCACTTTATAAAAATGCTTCCTGGTGACAAACCCTTTCCAACATTTTTGGATATTAACAGACGCCAAATATTTTTTCCCATTTTCGTCCAACTGCCCAAAAATAGTCTTCTGGCTTTGCAGGTTTGGGATGAATCGTATCAAATTTTGATACCTTTTTGTTTCCTCTGTTTTCATTTGCGTTCGATACGATTTTACTTGTGATAGCAGCCTTTGCTTTTTCGTTTCCAATTTGGAAAAACGATGCTTCTCTTCTTCTAAATGGTCAATTAGCTGCAAGATCTTCTTTTCAGATTCCGATTTAATCTTGGAGATTTCATTGCCTTCCTCGATCAGGGTTTTTTTGAGTTTGATATTCATTTTTTTTTGTTCGATAAATTTTTTTTTCCATTTCGGCAATAATTTGTTCTCGTATTCCTTTGTTTGCTGTTTTAAAAAATTTTCAAACGAAGATTTTTCAATATACTTTTTTTCTGTGTCATTTTTGGTGGTTGCTCCATTCTCGTTTTCGAAATCACTTTCTATTTCAGTGTCAAGATCTATTTCGATTTCTATTTCATTTTCATTTTCTTTTTGGGTCGGAAATTCATCAAAGTTTTCTTGTTCTTTTTCGTTACCATTGCCTTTTTGGTTTCCGATTTCGTTTCCATACTCTTGTCCTATTTTATTTTGATTTCCATTTTTATTTTCATTTTCATTTCCATTACCATTTCCATTACCATTTCCATTTCCATTTCCATTTCCATTTTTATTTTTATTTTTATTTCCATTACCATTTTCATTTTTGTTTGGCATTGTGGAATTTTCTTTTATTTCTTCTTTTGTCAGACTCTTTGTATCAGATTTTCCATTCTCATTATCTTTTTCTTTTCTAATCTCGTCCTTTTGAAGAATAAACTGTACGCTTGATGGAATTTTTTTCACTTGATTATCCATAATTTCTTGGTTTATTTTGGTTGATTTTAATTCAGTTCCTAATCTTACAATTTTCCTTTTCAAATATTGCTTTTCTTTGAGCCAATTTTTTTCATTGTTTTCACTTACTAAGGAAGACTCTTTCATTTTCCGCGCCAAAAGATCATATTTTTTCTCAAGCTGCAATTTTTCTTTTTGATATTGATCACTTTTCTTTTTTTCTTCAAAGATTTGGTTTTTCATTTCTTCAATTAAATGGTTAGTTGCTTCGATCATTAAATTGCCTTCGTTTTCTTTTGAATTTATTTGTTCGATTTTTTGTTGTAGTTTTTCTTTTTCAATTTTCTGTTGTTTTAACTGAGATCGAAAAACTCTCAGGGTAGTGTTTTGGCTTTGCCTTTCTTTGTCGTGCTGTGCAATTAATCTAACAATAATTTCTTTTAATGAATTTGCTTGAGAGGAAGTAGGTAAATTGTCTATTTCGGTGATCTTTTGTTGTAAATCCTTTGGGAATTTTGAAATTTGTTCAAAAATGTCGTTGTTGAGATTTTCATCGAACTGGTATTTTGATTGTGTAAACAAGACTTTTTTAATCGATTTCTTTTTTTTATTCTTTTTTTTTTTTTTTTTTTTTTTGTGTTCCTTTTTGTTTTTTTTTGGGCTCTTATGGAATAGCAATCGCGAAGATCGATTTTTTTGAGATCTTTTCTGAATATCCAGTCTGTGTGTAAGATAAACTGTGTTGGTTCTTTTTTTTATTTTCCTTTTTTGTTTGTTTGTTGTGGGGGGTTTGATTTCGATAAAGGCAATTTCCTCATCTTGCGAATTCGATCTTTTTTTTTTAAGATAAGAAAACTTTTCTTTTTGTTTTCTTTCCTTTTTTTCTTGTTTTTTTGGTTGTGTTGTTAAACAGTTGTCCTTTGAGCCTTTTTCAGATTCTGTAGACATTAATATTAAATGTGTGGATTTTATGCTAAATTACAAAAAAAAAAAATGGAAAATTTTCAAAATAATTTTTAGAACCATTCTTTTGCAAATTTTGCAAAGAGACTATTTTTTAGTTATCGTTTGTCTTCTTTTGGGAATGAAAGAATACTAAAATAATCATTGTCTTTGGCATAATCCGAAATTTAGTAAAGGCAAAAACTGTGAATTATTAACTTTAACAAGTTGGTTTTTTTGGTAACATGCAGTAATACAAACCTTTTTGTATTTTTCAGAGGAAAAAAATCCTTCGTGCAAGATAAAAGGTAGTATTAAACAGGCTAAGAAGACAAAAATAAAATCTATAATCTGACTTGCGTTTAATACTACTGGTATTTATTTTATAAATGGGAAAAAATTTTCACTTACTTTTTGATATTATTCTTCAATAAAGAGAGTTCTGAAAGAAGTGGGCTGTAATATTAAAATTCTGTTTTCAAACGGAAATTGAAAGGAAATGAAAATTATTCTCTTCAATAATCTAAATACCAGTATTACCATATTACAAAGAACAATCAAGAAAAAAAAGCAATGATTGACGATTTACTCATTCAAATTAAATCTCTCAAAAGATCAGGTTGAAAAGAATTTCTATTATTTTTTGATTAAGAAAAGTACAAAAAATATTATTTCTTGTTTCCAAAATATTTTACTATTTATTGGAAAAAAAACCAAAGATCCAAAAAAAATCAATTCAAAATGATACTTTTAGAAATTTTTTTAATTTTTCCCACTTGAACTTTGAACAAAAATTTTAATTTGGCAAATTTGATTTTTTATAATATTTTCTTTACTTTTCTCATAGATTATAAAAATAGTTTACTTGTTTAAACTGACAAAAGGTGTCCAATATTACCTTTTGGTTTGATAAGCTTGTTAAGTCAACTTTCTCAAAATATTAAAATAATTAAAAAAAAAAAAGCTTCAAAGAAACAAAAACAATATAATAACTGAGAAAAAGAGGAAAAAATTCCTTTTTATATATCTACGTTTATAAAAATGGAAAAAGATCAAATTCTCTAAGAATATATCTTTTAAAGAAGTAATTTGATTCAAATTACGATATTGAATAGAATTTATGAAATTAAGTCTGATATCAAGGATATAGATACCTGGATGAAAATAAAAAATTATAAAATTAATTAAAGTTAAAAAAGCAAACACATTATCAAAATCATAAACAAGAATAAAACATGCCCTACATATGATTCTAAGAAGGAAAATCCAATTTCATTAAGAAATTAAAATACTAAAAACCAGAAAAATGTAAACATCATTTCACTCAAAGTCGTCAGCCAAAAATGAAAAATTAACTTTATTTTCAAGAATAATCCATAATTAGATTGGTGAGAAATACGAGAAATAATAAACTTTCTATTAGAGTTGATAGCTATAAAGAAAAGTCTGAACAAAGAATAAATTTCAATAAAAAAAAAAATTGTTAAAAAATTTTTTGGTCTCCTTTCATTGGATAGTCTGTCTAAAAATTCTTAATTTCTTTAGGAAATTAAAATTGTTAACAATAATACTTTTCACTTGTAAATGTATGAATTTGAAAATAAAATGCAAATCTTCACTTTTCTGTATGTTAATTTAGAGTTTCAAACATTGTTTTTTTTACAAATCTACTTTTTAAAAAAAGAAAAAAAAAAAAAAAAAAAAAAAAGAAAAAAGAGAAAAAAAAAATTAGAAAATCAGAAAAAATGATTTTGATTCAAAAATTGAAATTTTAGTTTGAGAAGAATAATGAGTTAAACTCATAGAATATGTTCTATTTCTTCAAAAAACTGGATCTCTTTGACTGGTAAAGAATTTAGCTGGTGTATTTAGAAATTGATGAAAATGAGAACATTAACTGGGAGAAGATAGTTTAGAAAAAGAAATCAGAAAAAAAGCCACCCGATTTACATTCATTCAAGAAAACACAAAGGTAAATCATTAAAAGAAGATGAAAACCAGAATTGTAAAAATAACTCAAAATCATACACTTTCAATACAAATTTGTTGAAAAATAGTAATACCCAAACTGGAAATAATCAACAACTTGCTTCAAATTGTAACCCTTCTCAATTGTACTGAATATATATATATCTCTTAGCACCCAGGATTTGCCTAAATTTTATCATGTTTTTCAAAAATGATTTCTTCTGATATTCTGGTACTAATATTTTTATTTACTTATTTGTCTATAATCCAGATTTAGTTTATAATAAAAAACCAAAATAGTTCAAAAATAAAGTAGTTATGTTATTGATTTTTTTTTGTTTTTGAAAAAAAAATAATTATTCATTTTTACATTTTCTTAAAGATTTTGTTTTTTTTTTGATTTTTTAAATAAGAAATTTTATGACAATAATAGTAATTAAAAACTCAATACATTGATTCGTTAATAATAACAATCAATAGATGTTGTTAATTTTTTGATGAAAAAAACAAATAAAATAATAATTTACTAAGAAATTTTCAATAAATATGAAAGTAAGAGAAAAATTAAATACATTTCTTTGGTCCAAAAATAAAATTTTGATATGAATAATTTTCTAAATCTTGTATTTAAGTAATAGAAATTACTTAAAAAAAACAAAAAAAAAAAATCATAATTTCATTTATTCCATTGAAATTAAACAAATATAACTTTTTTAATAGTTAACTTAATCAACTATAAATAAAAAAAAGAAAAAAAAATAGCTCTTAAATATTATTCAGGGATAATAAAATAATCGTCAAAACCAAGAATTTTTTTTTTTTTTTTTTGAATTTAGTTATTAATAAAAATTCGATAATATATTTGCTAAATTTGAATTTTACGATCTAAATTAATCGAGATCTTGGAAAATAAGTTCTGATCTAGGATCTTTTATTTAATAAAATTGATTATTATAAGCCGAGATTTTAAAAAGTAAAAAATTAAAAAATACTAAAAATTTAACCAAAATAAATTATTAATCTGACTCGAAATATTGGCCAAATCATTTAAATTTGAAAAAAATTCTTGTTGAAAAAATTTCAAAATTTTACAATGAAAAAAAATAGCATGATTTTTTTTTTTAAATTTAATTTAAATTTTTTTTTATTTTTTAAATTATTTCGAATCAAATATCGATATATTCTCATTGAATGGTAATTAAAAAGAAAAAACAGATTTTTCTTTGTGATGTCAAAATATCTTTTTTTAATGAATAAATTATTTAATCAAGTATTTTATACACTATTAATGTGTAAAGGAACCCAAAAAATAATTCCAGTGAAGTATGATGTGTTTTAGTAATTAAAAATAAGAGATATTTGATGTATAGACAAACTTTTCTAAAAAAAAAATAATAGTATTTTTTTAGTAAAAATTTGGATTGAAAAATAATAAAATCACAACAACCAAAAAAATTTTCCCAATATTGAAAATCTTTTCAAGTAATTTTTTTATTGTAACTATACAATTTTTAATTATAAAATTTTCTTTTGAAGATAATTTTTGATAAATTATATATCTTTTAATCATTTGATAACAATTCAAATTAAAAATTTTATTTAAAAGACAATTAGTATATTTGGGGTTCCAAGTGATATAGAATAAAATTAAAAATTTTACACCGAGCTGAATCAGTCTAAATAATAATAATAATACGATTTCAATCAAATTGGTAATAAACTTTGTTTCAGTCAAATGTGCCCAACTTTTTTTTTTCAATTATTAAATATATTCTATAATTGACCTTTGAAGAACAAATAAGATCTAAGAAGAATAATACCCACCAAAGAAGAGTTAATATCCATCTGAAATAAAACTAATAAATCAATAAATTTTCTTAAAAATTAAAAAACTCAAATTCTTAGGTCACCATTGAGAAAAACAAGAATGTTTGTTTTGATCTACTTTTAGATTCAAGAGAAATATATTTGAGATAAATATCTGGAATATTCTAAACCATTAATTGAATATTTCTGAGTATCTGGAGAAAAAGGTTATTTTTAATAAAAAATAAAAAATTTGCAAAAAAAAAACAATATTTAAAACAATAAAATCAATTAAAATAACAAGACGTGCCAAATTTTATTAGTTATCATCGGAAGAAATTTTTTTTTGTAATATTATTTAAATTTTTGCTGAAAACAATAATATCAACAAAAATCTGATTTTAAATAAATGAGGTAATTAAAAATTATTAAAAAATTAATAATAAATTGAGTTTCAATTATTAATGATATTTAATTTTTCAATCTCAGTAAAAATTAATATATGAAATTAATTCTAAATGGATTTTAAAGAAAAAATATGCGGAAAAAAATATAAATAAATATTTTTTAGTCAACAATTATTATTTTTCAATAATAACCAAGATAAAATGAAAAAGAAAAGATATAATAATTGGAGAATGAAAAATAAAAGAATAAAAGAATTAATTGATTCATTAATAAAATAAACCTGGATAATTTAAAAAAAAATTAATTCAATTAAATAGACAGTCAACTATCTTTACATTATTTTTTCGTTTTAATAGTTTTTAATTTATCAAGTATGGTGGTAAAATCGTATCGATGAGTTGGGTTATGAGTCCAGCATCTCTCCATTAAGTCAAGTAATTGTGTTGGGATGTTTTTGTTTTTGGGCCTGGTAGGTCTAAGTCCCTTATAAGCGATCAAATCGAGGATCTTTGGCCATTTTTCTGTACGAATGTATTCATCATAGGGCCTCTCAAAGGTGATCATTTCGAACAAGACGAGGGCAAAGTTATAAACGTCAACTTTATTGCTGTATTGCCCCTCTTTGATAATTTCTGGTGCAAGATCTATTTTATTGTTAAAATCTATTGTTAGCACAATGCCCACTTGGGATTCTTGACGTTGCTTGTAATACCTACTCAATTCGAAATCGGAAATTTGGATTCTTCCGTTTGTTGTCACCCATAAATTTTGTGTTTTTAAATTCCTATATAAGATGTCATTGTTATGAAGATAGAGCATTCCATTGGCAATATCCTTTGCATACGAAAGAATTGTTTTGATATCTAATTTTTGTTTTTTGTTTTTTAAAAAGGCTATTCTTTTTTTTAGGGTGATGTATCCACACGATTCATATAATAATAATGTCTTGTTGGTTGTTAAATTTGTCCCTATATGATATCCGACAATCTTTAAAATATTGGGATGCGATGCCCTTAAATGTATTGCAATATCTCTACTAATCGTTGTATGCATCTCGTTTGTTAATTCTCGGGTAATTTCTTTAACCATGCATTGCATACCCTTATACATACATTTTTTTGTTAACCCATTTTCATCATATCTAATAATGTCACCTGGAGTCAATTTTTCCAATTCGATTTTATACTTGGTTTGATTTGAAATGACTATGCTTTGAAATTTGTCTCTTGATTTTAAAAATAATGATGGAGACCAGTCGCAATATCTACGATGATATTTTTGTAATTTTGTTTTGATTGGTTCGTTTTCAGCAAGTGTTAATGGG
Source organism: Anaeramoeba flamelloides (assembly GCA_027625915.1). Taxonomy (NCBI): domain Eukaryota; family Anaeramoebidae; genus Anaeramoeba; species Anaeramoeba flamelloides. Next base: position 10,471,375 of record JANTQA010000036.1, read on the forward strand.
GTGTCATTAAATTGATCAGATAAAGTTGGATCAGGTCCTATTAGATTTTAAAGATTTAAAAGTTTGAAATAGTAACGGAGATAATTAAAATTACAATGTAATTAGAAAGTTGTTAATTTTTCAAAAGTAAAAAAAAAAAAAAAATTATAGATAATTTAACATTTTTTGATTAAAAAAAAAAATTAATAATAAAGATAATTATTTGGGAATTAAATCTAAAATTTTAAGTAATCAATATAATTAAATTAAAACCCGTTTAAAAATTAATTAAATTTTTTTTTTTCAAAATTTTTAGACAAAATAATGTTTTTTTTTTTAAAATAACAATAAAAATGAATTTTTTTTAAAAAAAAAATACTAAAAAAAAAAAATTAACTTTATAAAAATGGTTATATAAATATTTATTATATTAATTAGTTCGTCAAGTAAATTGATAATATTGATTTTTTGTGATGAAATTGAATTGAAAATTAATTTTTTTTAAACTAAAAAATTTTTATTACACTTATTTTTCGCTGAATCCCAGTCATTGAATAAAAATATAAATAACTCCTTGGTAATAATGTTTTCATTAAAATTCACTATTGGGTTATAAGAATATAAATATGGGAATTTTGTTTTTAAAATCATCTAAATTATCAAAAATATAATTACACAAAAATTTGAATTCATCATTTTTAATTAAATAAATTCTAAAAGTGGAACTATTGTGAAAAAAGTAGGGTTTTTAAAATAGAAAAATTGTTGAATTTTATTAAGGAATCTCTAATAAGTAAACAAAGTACACTTAGACACCTAAAGATTATTTTGTTTTTAAATTAATAATAATTTATATTGAAAAAAATAAGGATTTGATTAAGAGTGAATTTTTCAATATCAACAATGATAAGTTAAGGGAGTTGTTTAGAATTGAAAAAAAATTGGTAATTTTCAAATTAATCAAAAATTGTTTTTTTTTTTTCAAATAAAACTGTTTTTGAGTTACAATCTTGAAGATATTATCGATAGGATAAAAATCTCTAAATAAATTTTAGTGTTTCAGGAGGTGCTGTAGAGTGCCTTAGAGTGCCAGAGAGTGCCTAGGTTTTCCAGAATTCAAAAGAATAGAGTAAAATCAAAGATTTAACTCTATTCTTTTAAATTAAAAAAAAATCTAACGTGAAGTGCGGTAGAGTGCCTAGGTTTTCCAGAATTCAAAAGAATAGAGTAAAATACAAAGATTTAACTCAATTCTTTTAAATTATGGAAAACCTAACGGAGGTTTTCTTGAGGTTTTCTGTTTTATTTGAGCAATAAAAAAAAAAACCTAAAGGCAAACAAGAGGTAAATTTGTTGAATCGTCTCTCTTCAATAATTAAAATAAAAAAAAAATAAAAAAATAAAACTGTTTTTTAAAGTGCATCAAATTAAATTCTTTTCCAAAATAATGAAGGTTTGTTTGATCAATCAAGGTGGAAATAATTTTTGAAAAAGAGTCACAGAAAACAAAGTGTAACAATAATTCTTTTTAAAATTTTGTTCCACCATCTTTAAAGTATATTATACCATCTGTTTTATTGTTATAAATTTGGTTTTTATTTTTTCGAACAAATAATAAAAAAAAAAAAAAATGAAATAAAAAAAAAAAAAGATTATTTAAATTTGGATTTTATTTTTGGTTTTGGAAATCAGAAAGAAACATAATTACAATAATAGATGATTTCTTATTTTTTAAGAAATTCAACCAAGTAAATCAAAGGGTGCACATCAAGCCTGAAAGAGATAAAAAATTTTGATTGTATGAAATTAATAAAATATTAAGGAATCTTCTTTAGAATGAATGAAACTTTAAATTCTGAAATCAAAGAATTTTTTTTTTAAAACACTGTTAAAAAATAGTTAAGATAAATTTATAATAAAAACTTTCTCCAATTTTCTTCAATAGTAATAATAGTTTGAATATTATGTTGAGGAAAAAAACTTATTAACCATTTTAATGACAATTTTCTAAAATTAAAAAAAAATAAATAAGGATTTATCAGGATAAAAAGTTGTTTCAAAAGGAATAATTAAGGAGAATTATCATTCGTAATAATTTTTAGATGAAGACTCCTTTTTTAAATATTGGCATTTTAGTATATGTTTATTTTTTTATTTTTGGATATTTCAATATTTTTTGCCTTTTGGAAAAATACAAACAATTCTTCGAGAAATTAAATTCAAAAAAAAAAGATTCTATAAAATTTTTTTGAATTTAATTCTTCGAATTATTTTTTTTTCACAAAACAGAGTAATTTGATTATCTGAACAATTATTTTAAAAGTCAATATTTATAAAATCAAAGTTATTTCATAATTTTAATTCTATAATTTTATTTAGTTAAAAATTCATTGCTATAGCCAAAATCACATAAACCTAGTTTTAATTGGTAATATTATCTTGTATTTAAAAAGTGTTTTTATTTCGATTAATAAAACAAAAAAAAAAAAAAAATAAGAAAAAATTAATCATCTTTTCTGTTCAACCTCTAAAATAGAGATTTTACGAAATCTAAAGGCTGAAAGAAAAAAAAAATTGTGAATTCAAAAAAGAATTACCGATCGTAGGTAAATTAATTTTTTTGGACAAGATAGGAAGATAAACTCTGTTTCAGTCAAAGGGGCCCAACGTTTTTTTCAAATATCAATTATTTTATATAATAGACCTTTGAAGAACAAATAAGAAATAAACAGAATAATATACCTCAAAGAATTGTTGATATATGTCTGAAAGAAAACTAATTAATCAATAGATTTTCTTAAAAATTGAAAATCTCAAATTCTTATGGCCCTATTGAGAAAAACAACAATGTTTGTTTTGATCTTCTACTGGTATTTGAATAATAAATATGAAACATTTTTCACTTCATTTTCCATACTTTTCTTTTAGAAATTAAATCCTCAAACGAAGTTTGTTGGTATTTGTGGTCTCTATTTGAAAAAGGAAATCAAAATGAAGTGAAAATTTTTCACATTTATTAAACAAATATCAAGATCAAAGATCGAATTGAATTCCAATAGAAATCAATATAGATTTCTCAACAATCTTTACATGGTTTCAATAACCTTAAAATAACACGTTTTTACCAAGTGACTATTGATCTTGCAATAAAAAATTATTTTGCAACTGAATGACGTTTTAAAAAAAAAATCGTAAAAAAAAAAACAAAAATGTGAAAAAATGATTTCAATTTTGAAAATTTCCAAAATTAAATTTTTCTTCTAATATCTATTCAAACCCTTTAAACACGTGTATTATACCATTACAACTGGGCCCCTTTGACTGAAAAATAGTTTACATTATTTTTGCCAGTCGAGTAAAAAAGATTGTCTTATTGTTATTTAAAATTCAAATCTCGTTTTGGGGGGATTATGATTTTTTTAAGTTGTAATATCCATGTTTAGCAATTAATAAGATATGGTTTCAAATCATAAAAGATCGGTTTAATCTTTGGGGTGTTTGATTTGGATAATGTTCAAATTTAAGTTACTTTTCAAAATTTCAGAAATGTAATTTTTTGTGAGAAGAGTAATTTTGTTAATTTTCTTTCAGCCAATATAAACAGAAAAATAAAGAATAAGGATAAAATTACATCCGTTTTCAAAAAGAGATTACAATAAATTATCAAAAAGTATTGTTCAAACTGTTTGTTTATCTTTTTTAAGAAGTTGTTCATTTCTTTTAAAAACATTTGTGTCTTTAGTGTACCTTTGCAAAAAGTGTGTTTTAAAAAGTGTTACTCGCAACTGTTTAATTCATTCTTTTTAGTAATCAGAGTAATACTTGTGAAAACTTTTGTTACTTTTTTGAAAATGTTTTGCAGTTGTTTTAAAAAGGTGTGACAAAAAAGTTCTCAAAAGGATCTTCAAAGTAATTCGTGAACCTTAGTAGACCCATTTTTAGACTAATTAATAAACTTTGATCTTACTTTTTAAAAATTCTGCTTTTTTAAAATGTTTTATTATTAGCCAATGTGCTTTTTGAGACGAGATCATTTCAAAACTCAAACCATAAAACATTTGTTTGAGTGGGCTTAATTCTACCTTTAAGAAAACAATGTTCATAACGAAATGTAAAATGTATTTTTTTTTTTTTTTTTTTTGAAGGTTTTTGCAAACAAAATAAAAACTTTTCTTTTTGATAAAGTTAATCTCTCAAGGGATTGTTAAAATTTTTTTTTAATTTTCAAAAAAGTGTTCAAAGTGAAGAGTTTGTTTTTAATTTAAAGGGAAAAAATTGTAACTGGTAACCAAATTTATGGGTAAGTGATTTTTAAAAAGAAAAAAAATAAATAAAAAAAAAAAAAAAAAAAAAACTTTTGAATTAGCAAATTTTTTTTGTTTTCAGGAAAGAATCAAAAAACAAATTTTTTTTGAAACCAAAAAGCCAATTTTAAAAAATTGAATTAAACAAGAAAAGGAAAAAAAAAATAAAAAAATTAAAAAATAAAAAAATAAAAAAATAAAAAAAAAAGAAAAACAAACCATAAGCCCGAAGAACTTTAAACATTTTAACATTATTTAATAAAGCAGTTAAATGCAAAGCTGTTGAACCATAGTCGTCTGTTTGATTTACATCCGAACCAAAAGCAAGGAGTTTTTTGACAATAGTTACAAAACCACGATCTATTGCATAAAGAAAAGGTGTTCTTTCTTTAGCATCTTGAACATCAACTTTACAACCCAACAAGAGAAGTGCACTTACAAATTTTTCTCTTTTGAGTCGTACTGCGTAATGTAGGAGTGTTCTTTCTTTTTCTTCATCTTTTTGATTGATGTCTTGAAGTTGTGGTAAAAACTCCTTGAATTCGTCCATATTCTTATCTTTAATTGATTTTAAAACCTTTTGATACATCTTGTGTTCTTGAGAAATTAAGATTATTTTTTTCAGAAGAATAGAAAAACAAAAGAAATAAAAAAATAAAAAATATAAAAATCGCAAACAAGTAGATTTTTTTTTAAGGGTCAATTATTGAAAATTAATTCACATTATGTTCATTGTTTATTTAAAATGATGATATTTTTGCATAACAATTGAAAAAATCTATTGTGTTGTTAAAAAAATTGTATTTTTGTTTCAAGATTATGCTTCACAATTACCTCTTTGGTTGGACAAAATAATTGTATGATCTAAAAATATCTACTTATCTACACCACTGGGGAGATTTTTTTTTTGGCTCTGTTATGTGGATTTTCAAAACCCGAGCTATATAGTGGATATTAATAACCAAGTAGAACTATATTGATCAAAATAATAAGTACCCAACTACCATAAACTGTGTTTCTAAATATAATCCTTGCTTTTTTTTTCTTCTTTATCCAAGACATCATCAACTTAACAGCCCAGTTGTATATTTGTGTTAAAATCAATTTTGAAGTTCAAACCTTTGACTTTTTTGTGTGAATTTTAAACTAGTAAGGCAATTTGTTGAAAAGTTTTCCTAAAAAACTCAAATTATTTATTAATTTTGTTTTTTGAAAGGTAGATATAAAATTTGCGATTCTTTAACAAAATTTCTAGAAAGAAGTTTAGAAATTAGATGAGTGCCTAGGTTTATTTTTAATTTCCGAGATCAAAAGAAAAATTTTGAAATTTTCTTTTAATTTCTAAAATTAAAAAAAACCTAAAGGCGATTTTCTTGAGGTTTTCTATTTTATTTATTAAATCTATCGATTTTTCAAATAAACTGAAAACTTAAGAAAACCCAAAGGGAATTTTCCTGAATTTAAAAGAATAGAGAAAAATTAAAAGGTTTTACTTAATTCTTTTGAATACTTGAAAACCTAAGGGCGGTTTTTTTTTTAATTTTTGAAATGAAAAAAAAAATTAATCATTTTTCTATTAAATTTTAAATAAAAAAAAACAAAAAATACAGTTAAGTGCCGTGATTTTCTTGTAGTTTTCGGTTTTATATGTGAAGATTTCTAGGTTTTTTTTTTAGGTTTTTATTTTATTTGGAAAATCTCTTGATTTTCGTTAGGTTTTTTTGACTTTTCTATTTATTTGTGAAGTGTTCTAGTTTTATTTGAGGTTTTCTATTTTATTCGAAATGTGTTCAAGGTTTTTTTACTTTAGAAATAAACAGAAAATTTATTAAATTTTTCGGTTTATTTCTAAAGTAAAAAAAACCTAACGAAAATCTATTGATTTTCCAAATAAACAGAAAACTTAAGAAAAAATAACGACAAATATAACTTTTTGAATTCAACAAATCGTTATATATGCACTTTTAATATTAATTTTGGGTTCAAATAAATCTTTTAATATTATTTGTTATTATTATTTATCATTTGATTAAATTTTATTAATTTTTCGAAATAGGAAATATATAAATTATTTTATTAAATTTATAATTAATGTTTTTTTTTCCTAAAATAATAATATTTTCAATTTTAAATTCAGTTTTGTAAATAATATATATATATATATATATATATATATATATATATATATATATATATATATATTAATTTTATATATTCCTATACTCAATTCCAAAAATTCGGACACAAAAAAAAATTACATTAATAAAAAATATACTCCAAAATACAAGATACATAAACATTAAAATAATAAAAGATCTGAAAATATTTAATTAATACTATTTATATATTTTATAGTAAATATAAAATTTAATTCAAAAAATAAAAAAGAAAAAATAAAAAAAAATGTGCACCTATTTTTGGAACACGGTTACCAAAAAAAACATTTTTATTGAAAGAAAAATTAATAAAAACTATTAATAGATTCAGCTTTTTTGATAACTAAATCTATCCTTATATCTAGAGTTTACTAATTTTCTAAGGTTTCCCAACTCAAAGTATTCCATACATTAGTGAAAATTTTAATAAATTCTTCTCCGTTTTTTGGATTACAATTTTTCATTTTAGTATCCATAATTGACCATAAATTCCCAATTGGGTTTGAATCTGGGGAATTGGGTGTCAAGGATCCATAACATTACATCCACGGTTTATGTAAGTTTGGGTTTTTTTTTTTGAAGTGTGTGGACTTGCTTAATCCTTTTGGAAAATCCATTTCAAGTCACCATATTCTGAATTGGCGAGTTGAATTACATTTGATTTTTTGAAAATATCATTAATAATACATCCAGTATTTACACTTCCATTAATGGTAATAAAGTCTGTTTGTAGGCCACGTGCTCTAGCACCCAATATCATGATTTTTTTTTCAAAAAAATTTTTTCTTGATAAAAAAAGAATCTTTTTACATTTTTGAGAGAAAAAAAAAATTTTTTTCTTGTGATCAGAATCAAAACTTTTAAATTTCATTTTAAAGTGATTTTGATATTTTCAAAAAGTTTTGTCAAAAATTTTAATTTTTTTTTATTTGAAAAAAAAGAAAACAAAAAAAATCAAAAATCAAAAAATAATGAAAAAAAATGATAAATAATTAACTTTAAAATTATTTCTATGGATTGTTAATATCTAATGTTTCTATTTAAGAGTCAAATATCACTTTTCTTAGAATTAAATTGATTTTGAAGGTGTGCCACAATTTTTGGAATTGAGTTTATAATATATGAAATAATCCATGAATTTTAATAAATCATTTTTTTTATTTCATAATTAAACATTTCTAAATCATATGCTAATTAGCTTACTATAAAGGATTTAAATATTCTAATTGTTTAAAACAATTAATATTTAACCAAAATATCAAAATTAAAAACTTATTTTTTTTCTACTATTACTAACAAAATAAGCTTGAAAATAGTTTTTTTATCAAATTCAATGACTCATTTATCCTGTGAAAGTATTCTTCTAAATTATTTTGAATAATCTGGAATTTTTGAAGAGAACAAGTAATAAAATTTTTGATAATTTGAATGAATGTGAGATTTATACACACAGACCCATACATGACATAAACTTTTAAAAAAATTAAGACACAAAAAAAAATGACAAATTAATTTACATTTTGGTATTATTTTTTTACATAAATTTTTTTACTTGATCTCTAAAAATATATCTTGATTAGTAATTTTTTTCTTTTTTGTAATTTAAATTTTATACAGAACGCACGCCTTACAAGTATAACTGGTATTATTTTTATCAGCATTCAATGCTTGTAAATTCAATCATTAAAGATATATTTTAACTTTGAGGATTTCGATACGGGTATTATTATTATTGTATTAAATATCTAAAGAGAATATTAATATTTAAATTATCTATATATAATAACAAACATTTCGGTTTCTTTATACAATCAATTGTTACAAAACATCAGACAGAAACCATTTCAAATCTTGAAATGAGAATAAGAATTATATTTTATTCTATTTTTAAACCCACAAATTTAATCAATATAGATCTTTTTTTATTTTTTATGAATTTGATCGAAGTTTAGTTATTTTTTTATTAAAGTATTAGGAAAATTCTGATATTAAACGATTTGGGTATGATTTCATTAAATTTTGCTTCTATATGCATTTTTATTCTCTTACTAAATAAATTCTTTGTGGTTAGAAGACAACAATTTTTTATCTAGTTTCCTCATCCTTATGTAAGTATAGAAAAGGTTTTAGATTTTTATAAATAATTAAAAATGTGTCAAAAAAAAATTTTTTTTAAACCATTTGTGTTTTTATACTGTCAATCAATTAAATCAAAATAAAGAAAAAAATATAATACATTGTTTAAATAAAAGAATAAAAACACACAAAAAAACAAGAATAAATTGCTATTATAAAAACTTATCATCTAAGTCAATTCAGAAACTTATGGATAAATACATCAAATTAATTGGTAATATACAACCCAAATTTCAAACATTTTTATAGGTTTCAATGATTACAATCTGGTTTTTAAGTTTTAAAATAACCTGTATGTAATTAATAAATAGAGATCTCAAATTGAAATCAATGAATTTCTTTATTTCTAGAATACTTATGAACTAATTGGATAAAGAAATTGACAATAAACAAGAAGAAAATCTAAAAGGGGGCTTTTAAAGTTCTACAGTTAAAAAAGAAAAATTTTAAAATGGACAACAATTTTTAATCATGTCCAAGGAAAAAAAAAGTGTGATAATTTTGAATAAAATTTTTGATCTGGGAAATATAACAAATTACTTTTAATTCATAAATTTTAAATACCATTGCTAAAATATATGTTGTTGACTTAATAAAAACCCTGTTTCAAAATAAAACCCAGGTTTTAATTTTTATAAAAAGCTTACACATTAAATAATCAACAAGCCTAACATTAAACAATAAATAAAAATTGTGTTGGTGTGTTGTAGTTTTACAGTTGTAAAAAGATATTCTTTAAATGAAAGATCAAAGTTTTCAAAATCTTTCTTTAAAAATTGTGTTAATTTTTGAGAAATTTTTATCAATAAAAAAATTACCTAAAATTTCCATTTATTAAATGGTAAAAATTTTGAAAACTTATTGAACTAAATTCAATCCATTAATAGAAATTTTTCTTAAAATCTCAAATAGTTTCCCTTCAAAATATATTTAACTACACCAATACTCTTGGGTGGTAAATTAGTTGTTGTATTTGAAGAAGAAGAAAAAAGCAAGGGTTTAATTTGAAAAAACGGTTTTAAAACTTGAATATGCATTTTTTATTCAAGCAGTTTTAAACAAATCAATTCAAATATTGGTAATTGAAATTCAACACCACAGATTCATTTGGTACCATCGCCCTTAAGTCAAGTTTATTTAACTTTCTGAAGTGTATTACAACTCAAGAAGAACAATTTATATCCAATGATCTCATATTGGTTTCTTCAGAAATAAGAAGAAAACTGTGGGTGTGTTTAAAAAACCTTGGCAATGGAACTGTTCAAAATAATTGTTTCTCATTGAATCCTGAAGGAAACCAAATAAATAATATTCGTTAAAAAAAAAAAAAAAAAACTAACAAACATTTTTTCATTTTTACTTTATTTAGCAAACCTCTCTCTTTTCAGTCAAGAACATTTGAAACCACAAAACACCAAACAAAAAAAAGAGATGAGTCTAAATTTGGGAACTGAAAAGAAAGTTGATCTTGAATTAATTTGTACAGCTATAATCAACCAACTGAATCCAAACATTAGCCAGAAGGAACGAAACGAATACCAAACAATAAGTGAGCAATTTAAAAGAAGCAACAATGTCGAGTTATTTTCAGCGTTATTTGAGCTAAACAAATCCCCCGACGAGGTACGTAATTTTTCTTTAGATTGCCTGTTGGAAAGCATGCTAGAATTTGAGCAAAAAAATGAAAAAGAACAGAGCTTATTAAAAGACACGATCCTGAAAATGTTCACCTCGTTTTCTGGGATCGGTGTACTTGAATTCCCAAAGTACATCAAAGAAAAGGTTTCAATGCTGCTGTGCGAATTAGTGAAGCAGCAGTGGCCAAAAAAATGGCCTAATATGATGAATGAATTGATTGAGAGTGCACGATCCAATGAGTCACAATGCGAATTATGCCTATTGTTCATTTCAAACTTAACTAATCAAGTTTTTCAACGTTCCTATCAACGTAACTATATTTCAACAAAGCTAACAGTTAACCAAAGAAGCTCTTTAAAGAAAAACTTTAAAAAGGTTTGTGCAGAGGTTATTAAATTATTGATTTCGCCAAGTTTAGAATATTATTTTGGTAATTGGCTTGAAGAAAGAAACAAACTTGAAAATTCCAACACCAATAGCAACAAGAATAATAATAATAATAACAATAGCAGCAGCAATAGTGAGAACGAACAAGAATTGCTCAAGAACAAAATGCTATTACAGGCGTCAATTAAGGCACTAATTTCCCTTTTGGAGTGGCTGCCAACCGAAGTAGTCTTTGAACAAGAACTATTATCTGCGCTCTCCACACTGCTAAGTTATGAAAATTGGAGACACTTAGCAACAGAGGGCCTGTGGTTATTTTCAAGGAGATGGAACAAACTCATAGCAACGAATAAAAATAATTTGGTTGTCACAGAAAAAATTAAAGGGCAAATAGAGCAATTTATCGTCAATTTGCAAGAAATTATTAATGGCATTTACGAACAAAAGGAATTAAGCCAGGGGTTTAACGAAGAGTTGTATTTGTTTGAACGAAGATTTGCAATTGCAATTAATGAATTCTGCCGTGCGGCTGCGCCAATTTTTAATACCAAAACGAAGGACCTTTCGCATAAGCAATTATTGGAAAATGGGAAATTTTTTTTTCGAATCCCGATTCTTTTTTCTCAACACGAATCCTTAATAATTTGCTATAACAGCGCTTCGTTTTGGAGGACTGCATTTCGGACACAAGACAACAATAATAAGAAGAAAAAGAATAAAAAAAATAATAGCAATAGTAATAGCAACATGGAAAGCAAAAGCAAACAAGAAAAAATCTTATTAATAGATTTCAACAATTCTTTGACCCTAATTCCGCGTCTGTGTGAAGAGCTCATTGAAAATTTTTTTCAAATTACCTTTAATCGATTGTGCCATTTCAAAACCAATCAAATTAAAAACGACAACCCATATTTGTTGTATGATTTTGCCGATTCGTTTGAATTGAACCAGGGCATTGAAAATTATGCCGAAGAGGTATTTACCACCTTAAAATTTGCTGCCTTTCGTAGACCAAATTTTTGTTTATTATTGTTAGTTGATTATTTTAATGAGCTACTCACGCAGACGAATAACAGTGAAGGAAAAAATGTCAATGAAAATGAAAATGAAAATGACGACGATTATTCCTTACCATTAAAATGGAAAATTTTAATTAATATGTCCAATGGTATTATTGCCGGAATTGACCACTCTACGAAATTGCTGAGGCGCTATAAAAAGAATTTAAATCTTGAAAAGGTTGAATCTTTTTTGTCTTCAAATATCCAAACCAACGAATCAAGGGATCTCTCATTCATTAAAAATCTAACTTTAACTGAAATTAAAAACTTGATGGACTCAATATTAAAATTCGAATCTGGCGATCCCATGATCCTAAGATCTCTTGTACGGGCGATTAATTTATGGGATTTCATTTTTCAAGACGACAAGAAAACAAAAAAGCAAAAAAAATCGAAAAAAAAAAAAACAAAAAAAAAAAAAAAAAATAATCAAATGTCGTTATCAATTTCAATACCTCAAAGCGATGAAGACGATGATAATAATGATAATATCGACGATGAAAATAAGGAAGAAGAGAAGAATAAACAATTAACTGAAGAAAAAAATTTATTAATTAAAAATGTGTTTTCAAAATTATTTGATTTAATAATTTTTCGGAAAAAAGGAGAAGAAAATTTGTCCTTAAACGAATTAAGCATTCAAACACTCCGTTTAAGAATGACCGCAGCAAAAACAATGGCTGATTTAACTTGCACATGCACAAATTTTTTATTTGAGATTAAAAATGATTTATTTGAAGCCCGTAATAAAATAATAAATTCAAACCAATTAACATTTCAAGAGCAAATATACATTGACCAATCTTTTGTAATCATTAGCAATAGATCAAATGAATTTGAAATACAACGAGAAATAATTGAAGCAATCTGCGAATCGCATATTTTAACTTTAAGGGACGAGCAATTTATTGGAAGCATTAAAGATTTAGAGAGATTTGTTAAATACATTGGGCTATATGATTTAAAGTCTAAAAATAATTCGAATCAGGCTTTCCAAAATAGGATCAAATTATTAAATTTAACAACATTTTTTTCAAAGATATTAAGAATTCCTAAAAATTATGAAAAATTTGTACATACCGACAAAAAGGTTAAATATGAAATTAAGAAATTTTTTAAACAATTGAATCATAATTCATACTCATACACATATACATACTCTTCGTCGTCGTCGTCGTCGTCATCTACTTCTTTTATTCAAAAGAAAATTGCAAATCCAATTATTTTACAAATTTTTCAACAAATTATCCATACCTTAGGAGAGATTTTGTTTTCGATAGACTCTTTGTTTTCTGAAAAAATTAAGGGATCATTACCTGAAATTTTTTTACCGATATTTGAGCCATTGCCAAAAAATGAATTGCAAACTGGAATTTTTAAATATTTTTATCAGTCTCGTGAAAGGTTTTTAACGAAAGAACAGTTATTGGAATATTTATTATTACAAGAAATCCCAAAAAACCATGATTCAATAACAATTTTCCAATTATCAATTTCATATTGGCTAAGATTAATTAGAAAATCAATTTACAACATTATTAAAATTTGTTGTTCCAACAAGAATATTCATTTTTATTTGTTAAAGGATTTAAAATTCTTTTTGAAAGATTATATTTTTGAGCATATTTTGGAATTAAATTTATCTGATTTAACTTTATTAGTCGATAACGTTATTAACCCCCTTTTTATTAACTTCCCATTCTATCCTCCCCATTCATCGTCATCTTCGTCGTCGTCATCTTCTTCTTCGAAATTAAAATATAATAATAATGATCAAAATAGTAATAACTTTAACTATTTATCAACAGACAATTTTTCATCAAAATACTTATTTAAAGATTTAATGATTCCGTTGTACCCACCAATTTTCCAGTTTTTATTAAAAAAATTAACAGAAATCTGGGATAACTATTCGGAATTAAATAAGTTTGAACAAAATAATAATCAAATTATAATCAATGATTTAATATTTGATTTCACCTTTTCAATAATCAATTTTTTGCATGCAATTTTCGATTATGATTCGCCAAAGCAATCCAAAACTACATTTTATTTCCAATACTCACATGAGAAACAATTATTATTAAAAATGCTTTTTAAATTTCAAGAATTATACAATACAATTTTTGACATTTTATTATTTTTATTACAGGTGCCCGAAAAGGTTTTTCTAGAGCATACTACCAAAATATTACTTGCAGTATTGACATACACTTCCTCTGGGGAATCAAAATTTTCTGAAAATCGGATATGCAACGATATAATCCCTCTAATAATCTTACAATTGGATCAAAGAACTTCCAAATTTGAATTAAAAACCCTTCTAGGGTTCTTTGACCAATTGATTCTTTTAGTTCCAAACCACACAAACAATTCAAAGCTTTTTAAATTATTTATTGAATTGCCAAATGTAGAAAGAGAAGATTTTAATGATTTAAAGCATTCTTTAAAAAAAAATTCTAAGAAAAATAGATTGATTGGATTACAATCCTTTCTTGAAATAGTTGTATGTCATAGCTTATCAGGTGAAAATGTAAATAGCATTGAAGATAATTTAAATATATCAAAAGTTAAACACATACAAAAAAGCAAAAAGTCGAAGCGCTTTAAAAAAATTCAATAAAATAATTTTTTTTTTTTTTTTGTTTTTTCCTTTCTTCTTTTTATAATATGTATGTACGTGTGCATGTGTATGTGTATGTATGTATGTATGTGGTTATAGGTTGATTGATATATCTTAAAAAAAAAAAAAAAAAAGTGGGTGGTAATTATTCTATAAACTTTTATTTTTATTATTATTTATCTTTTTTTTCTTTTCTTTCTTGCTTTTTTTTTTTTTAATAATAATAAGTTTTGAAAATTTTTAATATTTTAATTTTAAAACTTCTTTTTATCATAAAAAGATATTTCGAAAAAAATTGAAACTTTTTATTTTGTTTTTACTTTCATATAATACTCTCTTTTTTATATAATACGATGGTAAATTGGTAATACAAAGTGAAGAAGAATCTTAAAATTCAGCAAATTAGTATCGCGTTGATATTTTTTTTTTAACAAATGTCCAATAATGTGTAAATAAAGAATGAAAAAAAAAAAAAAAAAAAAAAAAAAAAAAGTGAGATATTGTTGAAATTCAATGATAAAATTAGTTGTGTTATAAAGATAATTGGTTCTTATCAAAAAAATAAAATATAATTATTTATTTTTTATTCTAAACTATATTGGAAATTTTGCCAAGATTAAACCTTTTTCTTAGAAAATGATTGATTATAACAAATTTCTTAAGATAAGAGTAAAACCAATTTTCACACTGTTGAAATATCCGATATGATTGAGATCAATAAACTTTTATATTTTGTATTAAGTAAATTATTCGATAAATACACATATTGAAATACCCATTATGAAGAATCAAGAAATGATACATATAACCTTTGGATATTCAAACATTTTTATTTGTTATATTTTTTTTTTCAATAAATATATTTTTAAATAAATTTACTTAACTTTTTTGGAAATTATACTTTCATTTGTAAAAATTTCACTATTGTTTAAGATTTAAATAGATGTCATAAATCAAAAGATATTGTTTTTAAAAAAGTAATATTTTTTAATTTTTTCCTCTATTCTTTCTCTAAATTATTATTTGTTTCAAGTCTTTGATTTTAAACCCCAATTGAATTTTTTTTTTTTATTTCACCAATATTCAATGTTTGAAACAAAAAAAATCAACTTTAATCAATTCAAGAAGAAATATCATTTTAGAACCATCCACTAATTTAAGTGAAACAATTTTTTATAAATTAGAATACTCACAAAACAAAAAATAAAAAAATTATCAATTCTAAATAAATCAAGAGTTTGTTAAACTTTTTTGAGAGAGAATATTTGACAAATTAAATTAGATAATTTGTTTAAATTTAATTAATAAAATGTATCTATCAAATGCTAGGTAATCCAGCAAAGTTTGTTTAAGTTTATTGATTTCAATTATATCAGTTGTATTGAAATACTAATCAAATAAAAATATTTTCATTAAAATATAAACTGTTTTCTAATTATAAAAGCAATAATAAACAAAACAGAGAAAAAGAATGATATTAACTTTCATTTTTTTAAAAAATTAAAATTATTTACAGATTGAATATATTTGCAATTTATTTTTTTACAAAGTATAAACTTTTTATTTGTGAAAAGATAAGAAAATAATTTTAGATAACTAAAGATAAGAAAGAAATTAGAACTACTGAAACTGTTTATGATATTATTTAATTGATTTGGAAAGATTTTGAGAAATTATTGTATTATTAGTCAAAGTTTGATAATTTTCTGATCTTCTTGTTTTCAATTTATAAAAATTAAATAAGAAGAATTTTACCATGAAAATTTGACTTTAAATATAATATTTAAAGTGTTTTTCGAGCAATTTAATAAAAAAAAATTTAAGATACTTTTTAATTGATAACAGTGAGATTAGCAAGTATCCCAATTTTAAATCTATTGAAGAAATATTGGGTTTCAAGAAACTAAACTATTTTTTCTTTAAATTCCAAAAAAGTACTTCATAATTTGGGTGTGTTTGGAAATCAAGCAAATCCCATTTCTTTAATGAAAAAAATGTCTAAATATAATTTATTTATTTTTTTTTTTCTAAAATGAAAATAATACTAAATTCATTTAATTTTAAAAAATGTATAGTCTCTTTTTTATTTTAGAAAAAAAAAATAGAAAAAAAAAACATTTATAAAAAATTATAAAAGAGAAAAAAAAAACAAAATTACAACTTTTAGAAATAAAATATATAACAACATTTTTTTTATAATTTAAAGCCTGGAAATCTTAGTGAAAAGTCCAAAATTAGTTATTTGATGTTAAAAAATGGTAACACATACATGTTTTATGTTTGATCGTTTTTGAAAATTGATTGAAAAATCAGGAATAAAAAAGGAAATATATCCCACTTAAATAACTAACAATCTAAACCCCTTTTAAGTCAAAGTTGACCAGTTTTATTGAAGAAATGGAACAAATTCTATGAGTTTAATGCATTATTCTTCTCATGGTAAATTATCAATTTTTAGATCTGAACATTATTTCTAATTTGGTAAAGTTTTTTTCATTTTTTTTTGTTTGTTTTTTGTTGTACCAAGTTAGATATAAGGTTAGTAAAAATAAAATAAAATCTCAAATTGTCCTATTTTTTAAAAAATTTCATTTTATCATTCTTCGTTTTAGATCCCCTACCAAACTTAAAATAATGATAATGTTAAAGTTCTAAGGCGTTGTACCTCATCCTTCTTCGAACTCATCAATATCATCGAATTACTTTTAAAAATATATTTTTTTTGATTCTTTTAGTCCAAAATCAGAGTAGAAAAGGTGGATTGTTTCCAAATCAAAAAAATAAGCCCAGTTATATTAAGACTTTTTTAAAGATGATAAACGTATTATTTTTTTAGATTTTAATTGAGAATATATCTTTTAAACTTGTTTTTTTTTTTA
This sequence comes from Anaeramoeba flamelloides, assembly GCA_027625915.1. Taxonomy (NCBI): domain Eukaryota; family Anaeramoebidae; genus Anaeramoeba; species Anaeramoeba flamelloides. The sequence continues at coordinate 10,488,538 of JANTQA010000036.1, forward strand.
CATTTTTTAAAAATTATGATAATAAAAATTATTTAAAATCAATTTATTTATTGTTTAAAACCTTTTTTTTCTTATTTTTGCAAAAGAATTTTATTAATTCACATAAAATAATTTATTAATTAAATTATATTCAGAATAAAATTTTTTAATCTATTTTTTAAAAAAATAATTTTATTTAATCAAAATAATTCATTTGTAGAAATAAACTATTAAATTTGTCTTTTTTGTTCTTGTAATGGAAAACAAATTAATTATTTTCAAACAAATAAATTAATTATAAGAAAAAAAATAATTAAATATTGTTCAAAATCTTTTCAAATAGCCGGTTTTTAATAACAATTTATTGTTTATATTCAAGTATTTGAAAAAAAAAATAAAAAAAAATATCTAATAGACTTTTTAAATTTCAAAATAATTATTAAATATTGAAAATATAATAAAATTTCATTTTTTTTGGATCTTTCTGTATTAATTATTTTATTTTGGTTTTTCCTATAGATTTAAAAATAGATTAAATGCCCAAGGTTGTTTGTTCATAAAAACGATCAAAAATTACTAAAAATGATATGTCATAAAAATAAAAATGTTTTGCAAATATTTCTTTTATTTTTGAAAAAATATAAAAAAAAAGATCGAGATTCTTTTTACTGAATATTAATAGGAAAAAATTGAGGTCTCTTAAAAATTTAAACTCATTTCTCTAAAGTTAAAAAAGGGGTTTTTTTTTATTGGGTTTAATTGAATCTTATTTAAATAAGTATTCTATTATCTTTGTGAAAAAAAACTAAGTCAGATCTACTAGTAACTTAAAAATAACTTTAGAATCGTAACAAAAAACCCAACCCTCATTGATTAGACTTGATTATTTCAAAAGGCTTTTATTGTGGATAAGATAACAGTTTCCTTAGATGGATCACGATTGCGTTGTAGGAAATTACAACCAACTTACAAATAAGAATCTAGTTAGGTAAAATTTCAAAATTCCAAACAATTTGAAATTTAATCGTTGATCTCGATCCCAAGAGATAAAGGACATAAAAAAACAATGTTTTGATGCTTATACCCTTAATGGTGGATTTATTATCAATAGCTCTTTATTGTAATGATTGTAGGTGAACTTTATTAAAAGATCCTAGGTTTACTTATTAACCTTTTGTCATTAAAAGTGAAACTTAATTTTGTTTCCCTCAAAATATTTTTTGCAAAATATATGTTGAAAAAGCCAAAAGAACCTCCAAAATCAATTATAAATGTGGTTTCTAGAACTTTAATTCAACTTCCTTATGGGACTTTAAGATAAATTTTAATTACCATTTGTAAAAAAAAAAAGATCAATGCAATTGCTAATTAGAAAACTAACTGAAACGAAAAGTAAAATCAATCAAAAGAAGAAAAAAATTAAGTTCAAAGAACATTTTATGATATTGTAATCGTTCAAATAAACAAATACAATTTGAATCTGCTTTCATATGGAAAATGTTTTTGTTATTTTTGAATATAACTCGTCCTTTGAGAGAAATCAAAAAAAGTCAACAAATTTTTAATAAAAGATCAATCAAAGAAAAAACCCTTATCAAAAGGTCGTCTTAGAAAAATGGAGGTTCTGTTTAGTCCTCCATTTTGTCTTTAGTCATTTATTTTTTCTATTATTAATTGATCTTACTTTGAAATTTCATCTGGTTTCAAATTAAAAATCATGTTTTACTTTTTTTTTTTCCTGTTTCACATTTTTTCACAAAATGTAAGTTTCTGATAACGACGAAAAACAGATTCTCAAAATGAGTTGAAAAGAGTGTCAAATTATGATGATAAAACAAGAGCACTTTTTTTAAATTATTACGAATCAAATATCAATAAATTTTCAAGATCATTTTGATTATTAGCTCAAATTACCAACTACTACTTTGGTAAATGGACTTTTGTGTTTTGTTGTCCAGTAAAAAAAGGTTTTATTAAAAAATAATTTAGAAGTGGAGGTATTTTCATGTGCATCGTTTGAAAGTCGTAAAATGGGAAACAAATCGAGAAAAATGAAAAACGAAAAAAGAAAAAAGAAAAAGAAAACACAAACAAATCGTTAATTTAAACCAATTTATATTTATTAAATTCAATTCAATTCAATTCAATTTAATTCCTGTTTGGTGGTTCTAGAAAATTAAATTAGGAATAAAAAGAAAAAAAATTTCAAAAAAGAAAATACTTTTTTCAAAGCTATTTTTTTCAAAAAGAAAAAAAACTTCAAAGAAGAAAAAAAAGAAAAAAAATATTGGTTTTTTCAAGATCGAAATATTTGGAGAGAAGGATTGGTTCGGTGCCAATTAATCAGAATCACTATTTTGGTCACCACTCGTTGGTGTAAATTCTTCAGAAGATGTCAAATCGTCATTACTTAAAAGATCGCTAATTTCCGATTCTGTACCACTGTCTTGCTTAAGTGGTTTGTGTTCACTTGTATTTTTTTTACCTGAAGGACAACAACAACCCATAAGTGTTTTATTTTGAAGAAAGAATTAAAATTAATAAAAAGAAAAAATGAAAAAAAAAATTTTGAAATTTTGAAAAGACAGTTAAAGATTCTTGACTTCACATTAACAAAATTGTTTGTTAATTTTAGTTGATTAAGGTGGAAAGTAGAAATGACGACAATTTTTCTTGTCTTTTACTGGTTTGTGAATAAAACTCGTCTTTGCTGAATAAATGGGAAGAAAATTTTTATTTATCTTCTTCTTATTTAACAAATAAATCTTAAGTAGAACTTTGAAATTGCTTCTCTTTTTATTTGAATTTTTAACTTTTTTCTTATTTTTATTGAAATAATTCAAGATCAGTTAAAAATTAAAATTAAAAAGAATCTGGAATTCATCCATTCGAAAATCGTCTGAAATTTGAACCAATTTAAATTGCAAAAACATCAATTAATTCGAAAATCGTTCCAGGACTTTTTTTTTTGTGTTTAATTAAACAGTTTTTCAATGAAACAGAACGACTCCAGAATAATAAATAGTTATAAGAATAGTTATGAGTTTTGAAATTTTTTATGATAATTTACATTTTTAATTTCCAAAAGAACTGTTTGACCCAATACCATTATTGAAACAAACAAATAATTCTTGGTGTTCATGTTTAATTGATAAGTTTTGGGATATTATAAGCCAACATAAACTATGATTCAAAATAATTTACCTTGAAAAATCAAATTTTGAAAATAAATATTTTTATAAATTGAATTTATCTATATTAAGAAAAAAAATTACTATTTTATTATTCAGTTCTATGTACTAGAATTATTTGTTTTTCATCAAAAAAAAAGTAAAAAAAAAAATTGGGCCATTTATTATGAAATTTCGTTTATAAAGTTGTTTTTATGAAATTGAATAGAACTTTTTAAAGAAGAAGGTGAATTTTACACTTTTTGAAAAATGTAATTGTTAGAACCTTAGTGAATAATGTTTTTTTAAAGCGCCACTGGGTATTAAAACTTTGAAATCAAAATGTACCTAATTACTACTCTATTGTCAAAAAGAACGGAAGTAAATTCTAGTTTAGACTTTCAATTGACAAGTTTTTTGAAGAGTTTTTTTTTGATTAGTTGTTTGGTTTTATGAAATTATGTCTTAAGTCGAGAACGGCTTTCATGGAATGTTTAAAATTAATCAAAGAGTAAAAATACAAAAAAAAATACAAAAAAAAAGTATGAATTTTAATTAAATATTATTCTAACAAATAACAAAAAAGAAAAATCCTCTTTCAAAAAAAAAAACTTCTTAAAATCAATATTATTATTTTCTATTTAAAAAATGAAAATTTTTGTTTCACATTCCAAATTTATTTTTTATATGAATAAATAGAAAAAAATCCAAAGATCTTTACTAACGGCTGAGAAAGGTTATTTTAAGACATCTAATAAAACTTCCTTAAATGAACTCTAAGACAAAATTTTTACTCAGTTAATCTGATTGTAGAAGTAATAATTAATAAACACATTGAAAATTGAAATAAAAATTTTCTTTTTTTAATTGGAAAATAACAGGAATAATATAAAAAATTCAAATAGAATATTTTTGGAGATTTATTTTATTTTTTTCATTTGTAATTAGAATAAAAAAGAGATTGTCTTGGCTTTCTCACCATAGCCTATTTATGATTTTTTTACAAAATAGGTTTTTTTACCAATATTTTTTCAAATCGTTTTATTAAATTAATACAAAATGAAGAATAAAAATTAAAGGTAAATGTATTGGATTATTGAAATCAAAAAAAAAAAAAAAAAACTTACAAAAGATAAAACTCAAAAGTTAAAGAGAAATCTTAATTTTTTCAAAATTTAAAGTATTATTTCTATTTATTTATTGGTTTTACCATTATATTCATTTAAATGGTATTATTATATGGAATTTAAAAATTAAAAAGAATATCTTAATTTACTGTTTTTGGTTTCCAAAATTTAACTTCTATTTAGGAATCTTATTATTCACAATGAAATATCATGTACAAAGAATCTTTGAATAAATTGAGTAAATAAATGTAATATTTTTTTATTAAAAATATTTGGTAGAATAAAAATTAGAAAAATAATATTAAATTTCTTCTCATTTATTTTAAAAATATCTAAGATCTTTTGACAAAATAACTTATTTTTAAATTAAACAAGTTAATTTAATAAATCTACATTGATCAAAAAAAAAAAAAAAACAGTGTCGAGGTAATAAAAATCAGTTAACCCAATAAAATCCGTTGTATTTATTTATTTTATTCTTATTCCATAAAAATATAAATCAAGATTTGCAATAATATTCATGGTTAAAATAAATTTGGCGATGAACTTGTTTGTTTCTTCTAAAATTGTTAAAGAAATTATATTATAACTGGAGCTGATTCTTTTTATCTAGAAACTGGTTTATTTCTTATTTATTTTAGAATTAAAAACTTTTTTTTTTCTTTTCAACGATTTCCAACAATCTTATACAAAAATTTATTTTCAGAAGCATAAACTCTTTTTCAAAAATTGTGACTTACCTGAAATAATAAATTGAAAAAAAAAAAATTATCCTTTAGTATTCAAGAATAATTAATAACTAAATATGATTTGTAATTCACTTTTAAGTCATTCTAAATCTATAAAAGCCTGATATATTAAAAATTAAAAAAAAATAAAACCAAAAACCAAAAAAAAGTGAGATAACAATTTTTGAAATGAGCATTACAGATTTTTTATTACTGAACTTTCACTGAAAAAAAGTTGAATAACAAGATTTTTTATGAATAATTAAATTCATTTTCAAAGACATTACATAGTCGAAATTTTCATAGTGGTTATTGGTCTTTTCGAAGATCTCTTTTTTTTCCACTGATCTTTTAAAAAAAAAAAAAAAAAAAAAAAAAAAAAAAAAAAAGAAAAAAAAAAAAAAGAAAAAAAAAATTTGAAAAAGCAAAACTAAAATTTGCAAAATTAGAAAAAATGATACTGATCCAAAAATTTGAAAATATTTTTTGTAAACAATAATGGAACAAACCCTCAAAAAAACTCGCATTAACATTATAAAGTGAGTCAAAATTTATGAAAAATAGTTTAGTTATAAAGTATTTGGTAAGTTGAAAAAGGAATTCAAAATCAAAACAAATTCTGTTTTGAATCAATGTTCTTATGAAATTTTATTCTAAAAATAAGAAAGAAGAGTATGAAATTTCTATTAATAGAGAAAGAACGGAAAAGAAAAAAAAAAAAAGAATGCAAATTAAAAAATTCAAGTAAAAATTAAGATAATATTTTTTTATTATTTTTTTTTAGAAATGGATGAATTTTGATCTTGAGTTATTTCCTGTTAAAAAAAAATGGTTGAACAAAACAACTTTATAATAATTTTTCAAATGGAATTTGATATAATATATAAATAAATATATTAAAAAAATGAAAATACATGCATACATACATATGTAGGTAGATGTATCATCAATCAATATATTTTTTATAATTAAGAGATAGGAATAATAATTAACAAAAATAAAAATAAGAAAACTTACTAAAAAAAAAAAAAAAAGTGAATTGGAATAAAATAAAAATTTATTTATAAATTCACCAATTTCTTAACAAAACCTACACAGTCTTGAGGTCTGCTCCCATCACAAACTTTTCCAACGGCTTCAAAGTACCACCCTTGTTGTTGATCTCTGTGCATTGTTGATACAACCAATCCAGTTTTTTTTCCTAAATTATCAAGGTCATATCTGAGGAAGCAATGTATATTATCTTTGAGTAGCCTGATGTAGGCATTATCCAAGACATCAAATGTATGTTTTCTGAATGATGTTATTATAACAACAATTTTAACCCATTTTTGTGCGACTTGGAAAAGGTTAATCTTAATTTGTTCATCATCGCCCTCGCCCTCGCCTGTTGTGTTGTCACCTGAATGTACCACTGCGCCGTCTGATGAAGTTTTCTTGCCGTAAAAAATGATCTCATATTCACCCGTTGCCGATAGCATGATGACTGAGGCATCCAAATCTATTGACGCTCCGCCAGAGCAGTCCCATCCAAGCCCCACTGTGAATCCCTCCATCCACGTGGGCTCGACTTGCTTCATGAAGTCAAAGTCAAGGCAAACGGGTTTCCTCATCAAGATCATTCTTTCGCCCTGATGAAATGGTTGCGTCTTTGAAAGGAATTGTGAAGAATATTGCTTAACTTGTCCCATAATGTCACCAAAGGATTCGGCAATTGGGAAACCGTCTCTGGGGTAATTAATTGGCTGGTATGTGAATTTTGAAGTTTTCAATCCGTTTCTGATTGTGCCCAGAATGATCGTTGTTATCTTTACCCCGTTTTGCTTGAACGTTTGTGCCTGTTGCTGGGTTAAAAGTGGGAAATCTGTAACTAGCTTGGGCTGAGTGATCCCTCGTGAGAGATCAAGAATTGAAAAGTTGAAGTTTGGATAGTCGGTGAAGGAATATTTGCCCATTTCCTGTGGAAGCCCGCTTGTAATTGACGCCACAAGAACGATCACATCATTTTGTTTTTTTTTCAAGACCTTGCCGTCAAATGCTAAGATCATCGTGTTTTGGCTCACTTCTCCAAAGTTCATTTTTTGAAACGAAAGGTACGTTAGCCCATCAATTTTCTTGTTCGCGTAATACACGGGGAAGCCCATCTTGCCCGTCACGTCACTAAACGGTATTGCCGCGACTTCAATGTCAAAGGGCAATTCCTTCACTTCATAATCTGTAATCAGCCCAATGCCAATTCTTGTGTTCAGTGGGACACTAACTTCATTGATTCCATTTAATGGATCCAATTTCATTGTTTCGTAAGATACCTTGGGGTAATGATTTGGGCTGATTGCAAGTTTATCTACAGGAACATGAATTTGATATTTGAGCTTTAATTTGCCATGATCTTTTTTTTTTTTGCCAACTATAGGCAGCACAATTTCATCATTCACAATAAACTCTCTTTGATTCTTGTTTTTTGTCAGTTGGTTGAATGGTACTTGGATCCCTCCAAGTAACTCTCGAAATTTTAATTTTGCCTTGCCTATTAAATCGTTGCTACTAAATTTATCCCAATCATAAACCTTGAAGTCCACTTCGTTTGGTGCTGTTACAGCACCGAAACTAATAGTAAATTCCTTATTCCAAACAGGTGATAATGTTTTTTTAATAACAGGTGTTTTTCTCTTTCTATATAATTTTTTGAAATAAATGTTGTTTTTTTGTTGTTTTTAAATTTATATCATTTAGTAATTCCAATTATAAATTCGGGCAGATTGTTTAATTTTGATTCTTGTTTTTTGATTTGAGAAATTTTGATCATTTTTTTAAAAGAAAAATAAGAGTTGTTGTTTTTTGAATAAAATGTAAATGATAATGAATCAAAATCTGAAAAATTGCTTGGTTTTTTTCTTTTGTTTTTATTCTCAATACAATTGATCATTGGCTTTAATTTAAACCATAATTATATCTTAAGACAATTAAATTTTATTGTTTTGTTTTGATCGTTCTTTTTATTTTTTTTATGAACAATGCTTAATCCACAGCTAAAATATATATATATATATATCAAAATTATTATTTTGTTGAATGAATATTCTAATTTCCCTTTTACTGGATCGAAAAAAACAATTTTTAAGACGTTAAAACATATAAAGTTGTGGATTGTTCAACTGGACTTGTACAAAGCAATAAGATTTGATTCAAAAGATCAAATACCTTATAATGTTTTTTAAATGGCAAAATGTTTGAAGTGTGGTGTTATCACCATAAATATATAAAAAATAAATAAATAGAGTTGTTTTTAAAAAAGTGCAGACTAAAAATTTTCAAATTGTCAAATTCATCCTAATAAAAAAATTTGTGTAACACTTTATAAAAATTTTATCCAGCACTTTTTTAAAACAATGTAAATTGAATTTGATCTAAAATTCGAAAAAAAAGGTGATTCAACAAAATTACCTCCTGATTGCTATTAGTTTTTTTTTAATTTGAGAAATAAAACGAAAATTTCAAAAATTTTCTTTTATTATAAAAAGTAAAAAAAAGCTAGGACACTTTTCGTTAGGTTTTCCAGAATTCAAAAGAATTGAGTATAATCTTTGATTTTTCTCTATTATTTTGAATTCTGGAAAAGCGTCGTTGTTTTTTTTTTTGAGTTTTCCCAGAATTTAAAAGAATTGGATAAAATCTTTGATTTTTCTCTATTCTTTTGAATTCTGGAAAAGTGTCTAAGGTTTTCTTGAGTTTTCTGTTTTTTTGTAAAGTGTTCTAGGTTTTTTTGAGTTTTCTAAATAAACAGAAAACTCAAGAAAAGCTAGGCACTTGACGGACACATTCGTTAGGTTTTTTTTACTTTAGAAATAAACAGAAAATTTATTAAAATTTTCGGTTTATTTCTAAAGTAAAAAAAACCTAGAACACTTCACAAATAAATAGAAAACTCAAAAAAACCTAACGAAAATCAAGAGATTTTATAAATAAAATAGAAAATCTCAAGAAAAGCACCGTTACTTGATGGACACCTCCCTTAGTTTTTTTTTTTTTTTTGGTAATTTTAGAAATAAAAAGAAAATTTCAAAAATTTTCTTTTTATTTCTAAAATTAAAAAAAATCTCCTTTAGCTTTTCCTCAATTTCAAAGAATTGAGTAAAATATAAGTTTTTTCTCTATTCTTTTGAATTCTGGAAAATCTAGTTACTCCACGACACTCTACGGTGCTCTACAGCACTTCATGAAAATCTAAAATTTATTTCGAGTTTTTTATCCTAGCTAAATTTAGTCAAGATTATAACTCGTAGGATTAAAAAATATCTTTTAAAAAATGAAAAGAAAAAATTATTTCTAAATAAAGTCAGAAAAAGAGAAAGAAAATCAAGAAATATCAATAAATCAAAGGAAACACTCCTACTGTCTTAAACATTTGAAGAATTTTTTAAAACTTTTTTGAAGTTTTCTATTTTAAAAAAATGAAAAATGTTTCAGAATAAAAACCTTTAGAAAGTTTTCTTTTTTAATAAAGTAAGGTCTCCACCTTTAAATATGGTGTAGAGGTTGGTGTCTGAAGAAAAGCACTTTTTTAAAAAAAAGTACTTATACTTTCTTAAAACAGAAAACTTGAAAAAAAATTTAATTCTAAGAATCTCATTAAAAAAAAGTATAGTAGGGAAAAAATATATGACCTGGGAATAATCCTTGACAAGATTTTTAATTGTTAATCTTAAGAAAATTTTTGTCTCAATTTATTTTTTTTATTTTTTTTGAATCAAACTTTTAAAATTTAAACTCACTCACTTATTAGAATGATGATTAATTAAATTACACCTGTTCAAAACATGATTAAGTCAATCAAAAGACAAGAATAAAAAATTATCATTTTCCTAACACTAGCCAACTTCTATAAAACTCTAATTGTTTTTTCAAAATAAGTAGATCTACTTTGGTTATCAATCAATTACTGGAGTATTCTAGAGGCACGCCCACTTTAATGAACTGTAGGTGTATTACAAGGTTAATAAAAAAAATTGGTTATTTATAAGAATAAGGATATCATTATAAGATTTGCAATTACACGACAATTTTCCTCATATTAACAATTAAAAATCTTGCCAGGGATTATTCCCATGTCTGTTATTTTTTCCAATGCTCTACTCACTTTTTTAAAATAACTGTAGAATAATTCGACTATTTCTATTCAAGAAAAAATTTTTTTGGTAAAATTTTTGTAATTTAAAATTTTTGATAAAAAATTTTGAAAACAAAATTACTTTTTCATTTTTTTTCTACAAAAATTTGAATTATTTTTATTTCTAAATTTAAAACAATTTAATTTTATCACAAAGTTTAATTGGGAAGTGCAAAACAAAAGAAAAGTTGTTTTTCGTTAATGAGCGATTTCAGAAAACCTTGTGCTTTTTTCTCTCAATTAATTAACTTTAATTTATTATACAGCTGTTTTAGAAAAGTGTGTAACAAAATTTTTGTTAGATGTTGACTGAACTGATTAAAACATATGAATTAGACAGTTTTAAGCGATACTTACAAAACTTCGAGTCCACACTTTTTTAAAACAGTTATACCATTCTTTTTCGTTTAAAAATGTTCCTAATTATGGAGTTTATCAACGGGTATGGATCTAAATTATTTTATCATTGAAACAAATCTATCAAAAGAATTTTTTATTGTCCCCAAAGCACTTTAAAAAATTTTTTTAATCAAGCCAAAGCAATGAAATAACAAATCTGTTTGGGAAGAAAACCTTGAAAAGATCAAGAAGAAGAAGACAAAAAATTAATTCTTTTCCTTGAGAAAAATTGATTTTTATAACCATCTTACTTGTTTAATTGTGTCGTGTGTGAATGTTTAAGTCGGATTTTTAAATCTAGTTGTGTTTTTTTGATGGAATATAATTTTGCAATCATTTTCTAAGTAATAAATGAAAATTTTTTATTTCAAGTCGCTAAGTATTTACCCAAATTTATTATGTAATAATTAGCTTAAAAAAGGCAAGATCTTTGCATGCCCAATTATAAATGAAAATTTTTGAGATTTGGTTAGACTCTTCCTGAGTTAAGGACTACGTTTCAGACTCCGGAAGTGTGGGGTAATTGTGCTATTTTACTTTTGCTTCTCAAAAAGAATTTTCATTTCCAAGAAATTGGACAAAAAAATCTTTAATTCCAAGGTTTGAAACCACGAAAAACAAAAAACAAATAAATAGATTTTTGAATTGAAAATTTTTTTAAAGACATAAATGGCTTTAAGGTTTATAGTCCCTGAAATTTGAAAGAAGGTTATATTACGTAGGGTGTAGTGGCTTGTTAATTTGGTTCTTAGCTGATCGATCTTGGATTGGGTATGAGTTTTAAAAGTGGTTCAAAACGGTAATTTTTGAGAATTTATTTTTTTTTTTCGCGAAATCCGAAATGAAGAGTATAAGATTAATAGATTGGTAGGTGTTTAAGAATAAATTTAAATTTTTGGGTTGTAGAAGAAAATTTTTAAATATTTTTTGTTAACTTAACCAAATGAATAAAATTTTGTTTTTAAAAGCACCAAATAAAACCAAACCTAATTAAAAATTTCAATCAACAACCCAAAAACCACATTTTATTATAACTTAAGTTCCAGCCAATTATCCTTACACTCTTCATTTCGGATTTCGGAAAAAAAAAAAATAAATTGTCAAAAATTGCCGTTTTGAACCACTTTTAAAACTCATACCCAATCCAAGATCGATCAGCTAAGAACCAAATTAACAAGTCACTACTCCCAACACAAGATAATCTTTTTTCAATTTTCAGGAATTGTAAACCTTAAGGGAATTTTCATCACAATTTTAAATTTTGAAAACATTTCAAATTTGTATAAGTAACTAATTATAATATTTAGAAGTCACAGTAATTGTTTTAAGTTTATAGATTTGAAATGGAAAATATTGAAATATTAAAATCAAATTTTGACAGGATCTAAGAAATGTAAAATTGGTAAAATTGTGAAATTTATCATTTTTTGTAAAAGAAATTCTCGGTATGTAAATTTAACTGAGGCTATAGAACTTATTCAAGAACTTATTTATGTACAATTTCCTTGCTTTCACCTGAAAAGGTAGACTTAAATTGAGGATAAAATTTATATTCTTTAATTTGATTTGAACAGTATTTTGAATTGTTTTTCTGATTTTTTGGAAAAAAAAAAAAATAAATTAATGTTAAAATAAATTCTAGAATGAAAGGTTCTTCAAAGGTTAGTCAAATAAATTTCAAAAACTATTTTGAGAAAAAAAATTTTCTTTTATATAAACTTGTTTGTGAATAAAAGATGTTAGGGATCAAAAAAAAATAACATAAAAAAGAAAGGAAAAATTCTTACATTTCGGTAGAGTACCGTGAAAATTTAAATTCTACAAAAGGGTCACTTGTGCCACCACGATCCATTGCTGGGATACCTTCAGCACTCTATTATTTTTTGAAAAATTTTTTGTTTTTCCTTTATTTAATGTCTTTTGAGAAAGCTAAAAGAAGAAAAAAAAAATGAAAATATTACATGAACCGTCAGAACTAATTTTAGCCTACTCTCAGCTGATAGTTCTGAAATATAAATTGGTCCTTCGTCAAGCATTTCAAAAAGTATTGTCAAATTATAAAAAATAAAAAAGAAAAAGTAGAAAAAAATGATCATTTAATTCTAATTTTGAATAAAAATCTTTTTGTCAAACAAAAGATCCGAGTTGCTTGGAGGGTATTTGGTCACTCTAAAAAAAAAATTTTGAAATTTGTAACTTTTTTTGTGTTTGGGTATGAAATATTCGTTCTAAAGTGAATTAAAATATTTTTGGTTGAGAAAGTATGTTACCTTTACAATAATTTTTTGCTCTTTCTTATTTTGAAATGTAGTCATTTTTTTGAAAATTGTTGGTGATTAAGGCTAACTTCACAAAATCTGTTACTTTGAAATTGACATTCTTTCTTTGAAAATGGAGAAATTTTAATCTCTTTTTTCGTTTCAGACAAACTTGAAATAGGAATAATTTCTGAAACTCTAGATGAAACTAAATATGAAAAGATCAATACTCTATTATGAATCGAAAAATTCAAAAAATTTATTAAAAACGTTAATAAAAAGAAGAACGAACAAATAACTTGATAAATAGCTTTTTTATCATTCTGTTTTGTGTTTTTTAAACACCAAGATTCTCTCTTTTCATTGAAACTCTTCAATCTTTATCAAAAAGAATACAATTTATTTCAAGTTAAATAATATCTCTCACTTGGAAAATGTTGAAGACTTTTGAAAGTATGCAATAGGGATCAAATTAAATCTAAAATCACACCCCTTAATCTTTTGTTTTCAATCCTGGAGTATTACAAATAATTCATAAAAGAATTTTCACAAGTAATGTAGGTCAAAAAATACCTGTAATGAAAATAATCCCTTACAAGATTTTTAATTGATAATATGAGGAAAATTGATTTAGAGTAATTTTGCTAATATTTTAAATCAAATCCTTTTTATAAATAACCAAATTATTTATGAGCCGAGTAATAAACATTCCTAAAGTTCATAAAGGTGGGGTGCCTATAGAAAACTCAAGTAATTGTTTGATAGCAAAAGTAGATCAACTTTTTTTAAAAATCAATCTAGTTTTAAGAGGGGTTTGCTATTGTGTTTGGAAAATGATAATTTTTTTCTTCATTGTTTTTTGATTGATTTAATGGTGTTATGAACAAGTGTAATTTAATTAATCATCATTCAAATAAGTAGACGAGTTATAATTTTCAAAGTTTGATTCTTAGATAAAAGGATTTGATTTTAAATAATTGATATTAAATATCAATTTTCCTAATATTCACAATTAAAAATCTTTTACTGGATTTTTTTCATGTCGGTATTTTTTTCATTACTTTAATGGAAATTAAAGTGGATAAAATTGTTGTTGATTATCTTTTTTTTTTCACTTATTCAACTTTCCTTTCTTTAAGATTCTAAGTCTGTATAATACATCTACAAATTTGTCTCAAAAAAAGATCTAAACAAATGAATAAAGATAAAAAAAATTACATTCTGTTTCTGGATATCCTGGCACACATAAAAAAGATGTCAAGAAAATTAAAAAGAATTGAAAATTTTAATCCCCGTTGTTATTCAAATACTCAAAAAGAAATAAACATTTGTGAAAAAAAGTTCAACACAATTTTTAAATGGATTGTTACTGAAAAAGTCAATTTATGAAACTATCAAAAACAAATTCAAGAAATTAAGGATTATGTTTCCAGATAAAAACGGTGAAATTGTTGAGATAAACACTCTTGAAAGAGTTCCATAATCTCAGTTAAATTTACCCACTAAGAATTTCATTTACAAAAAAATGTGAAATTTCGAACAATTTTATTTCTTTATATGAGAAAGGGGTAATTAAAGAAAATTTACACAATAAAAAAGAGAAGAAGAAAAATTATTAAAATATTAAAGTAAAAAAATATTATATCATTTACATGACCAAATTAATAATTATACATGTCCTGAAACAGGAGTAGTAAAAACCCAATAGAATGATTATCAGTAATAAATAGTGATCCCACAAAATGTGATAAATAAATTAGTATTCCAAGACTCTGAAGTGTGGGGCACTATATACCTGAATTTGTATATTTTTTAACTATTTTGGAATTTTAAGTAAAATTCTAACAATTTTCACAATTTTCCAATTTTCATTTGTAGATCCATACCAAAAATTGATTTTATAATTTCAGAATTTACATTTCAAATCTATAAACTTAAAACAATTACTGTGACTTTTAAATATTTTTTGAAGTTTCTTTTAGTACTTTGAAATGTTTTAAAATTTGATGTTGTACTTGTAAATCCCTTAAAGTGATTTTTTTAAAAGTTTTCCTTCAAAAATCTATTTGAAAAACAATTTTTTTTGCTGAGAAATTCACTTTGAAATTAGTATTTTTTTTTATCCAGTTTCTCCATAATCAAAATATTTTTTGAGGGGTGGATGTAGAATAACATAATATCTAAACATGCATCCCCCGGTAGATCTGTAGTATTTATTTTATTTTAAAAGTTCATTAATGGAGTAAAATCAACACTTATGAAATATAATTTATAATTGAATTTTTTAGACTAATTCTTCTCAAAAAGTTTTTAAAACAATTTGGAACTTGAAATTAAAAATTTTCATTAATTAATTGATAAATAACAGTTCTATGTTGTAACTAACCTAGTTTTTTTACTTTCAGCATCCTGAAAAAATAACTCTAAAAACAATATTCGCTTACTGTGGAAATAAAAGTAGCAAATTGATATAATTACAATAACGCATAAGCAAGAAAAGGGGTTCTTTACATAAATTTTAAAAAATAATTATGGCGATAATGAAAGATTATATATCAAAGGTTTCGAAATTTTATAAAAAAAGTCATTTTAATCTTGTAAATTCTTAAAATCAATTAAAATACTTGAAGAAATGTATTTTATATTTTTTTAATATTAAATTTACATCCAAGATCTGGTTTCATCATTTGATTCAAATCTAAAACTACCAATTATGTGTGAGTGAATTCAATACCTTCAAAGTCCAACTCTAAAAAATAAAATTTGAGTTAAATTTGTGTAATGTTTAAAGGTTGTTAAACATGTGTAACTGACACCACTGTCAAGAAATAAAGAAAGAAATAAAAGACTAAAGACAAACTAGAGTATTAAAAAAAGAAATTAGTTTTTACTACTATCTTTTGGTCGGGGTTTTTCTTTTCTTTGATTGAACGATTAGAAAAATTTGTTAAAAAAATTGATTATTTTAGGGTTTTCATAAAAATATTTAATTCTGATAATAAAACAGATTTAAATTGTTTTTATTGTTTCAATTGTAAATAAGAAAACCTATTCTTCTTTGAATTTAATATGGTTTATTATTTTAATTGATTTTACTTTTACTTGTTGATTACCTTTTCCATTATTAAAAGGTTTTTTAATCTTTTTTTCATTAATAGAAAATATCTATTTTTAAGAGAAGATAGTACATTAGAAAGCCTCAAACACACAAATAGAGTGGAAACTTGGCTAAATCTCTAAGATTAATTTATAAAAATGGCGTGAAAATTGATCAAGTAAATGTCAATCTACAAAAAAAGAGAGAAAATAATAATTAAATTAGAAATTCTTGGCTTTAAATATATATCAGATTATTAAAAAATTAAAAAAAAGATTATGAAAATATCAATACGGAAATAGATAACTTTGCATTATTAAATATAAATTGAAATCGATTTGGATAAAATCTAATAACCAATAACCAGGGATGCAAAGGTTAAGAATATTTAAAATTTATTAGGTAATGTAGCAATTTAGAAACAGTTGTACTGTAAAGTGTAATAGGGTGTCGTAGAGTGTGTGGGATTTTTTTTGAGGTTTTTCTTTTTTATTTATAAAATGTTCTCGGTTTTTACATTGAGGTTTTCTATTTTATTTGTTAAATCTAGTGATTTTCCAAGTTTTCTATACATTTGGAAAATCTATTGATTTTTGTTAGGTTTTTTTGAGTTTTCTATTTATTTGGACCATCTATGGCACTTTTCGAAATACAATAATAAATCCCAAAAAAAAAAAACCTAGAAAACTTCACAAATAAATAGAAAACTCAAAAAAACATAAAGAAAATAAATAAATTTTCCAAATAAACAGAAAACTCAAGAAAACATAACCCACTCCTCACGAATTGAACAGATTTGAATAAACTCATTAGACCCTGCTAAATTCTTAAACAGTTTGGAAAAACATACAATGTTTTTTTTTTTTTACTCTTATTTTTGTTTTGATAATCTATTGATTTACTAATCAAAACAAAAATTAATTAAAAACCGAACAACTGTACAAGGAAAATAATTTCTGCTTCAAAATAAAAAAAAAAAATTCCAAGAAATTTGATAAATTATTGTGAATAAAATAATCGATTAATTTTTTCCGATCTTCAAGTCTTTCATTATTTAATATTTTATTTAATTTTCTTATATTTTTCAAATAAGCAATGATATTTTTCTGGTAGAATACCAGAAATTGATAAAAGTGAGATTTGCTAAAAAAGGTAAAGATTTTTGGCAAATTTTTCTTTTTTATTTTTAAACTCCAAAAACAAGAAATCAAAAAGGATCAGATCTTTTACCTGAGAAAGTTAATACTAATAAATGAATTCTTTTCAAAACGATAACTCATTTATCTAAAGTTGATAAAAGGTTGGTTTATCCAATTTAATTGAAACTTGTGTAGAAATAAGTACTCTATTATCTAGGAAAAAAAAATAAAAAATAGTTGCTAACCTATATAATTTATAAAACAAAAACACAAATTACAAAAAAAGATTTTTCAAGATATTATAAGATTACATTTTATTTTTTACAAGTTTGAGCCCTGTGAAGAGTATTTGTCTGTTTAATTTTTTTTATTTTTTGAAAAATTAAAAAAATTAATTAAAATAACAACGTTTAATTATATTCATTTTTTACAAAGTAGATTTAAAAAAACAATTTTTTTTGCTCTATTCAAATAAAAGCAACAAAAAAGTAAAAAAATGCTAACTTGTGCCCTCAATAAACAAACAAGCAAGTTGAAATGTAATTTGGTTGGGTTGTTTTAGATTAGAATTCTCTTCAATCTGCTAATATGAGAAAATTAAGATATAAAAAGTTCAATTTTTTTAATATTAATTATTCTTTAATTGTTATTTGGAAGATTCAACTGATCTTCAATTACTTTTAAAAGATCAATTGGCGGCATTGGCTGAGTAAATGAAAGTTTCCCATGTGAATATTCAAATATAAAATTTTGAGGCAAATTTGAATAAATTGGTATTTGTATGGGTTTTGTTTTTTCAATCTCCTGGTTATTTTGTTGTGTTTGTAAATCGTTTTCTTTGATTGCGTACTTTAGGGGAATAAAATTTTGATCTCGAAAACAATTTTTAAATTCTCTGTTAATGTGATCAAGTTTTCCTTTTTCTTTTACTTTTTCTTTTTCGTTTACTTTTGCTTTTTCTTTTACTTTATCTTTTTCTTGAACTTCTTCACTGTTTTCAATTATTTTGTTAATCCTGATCTTTGTTTCATGATCAAAATCAAAATTTTCGACATTAACACCATTTTTAGCCCAAGATAGTGAATTATCTAAAATCTTCTTTTCGTGCCTTTCAGATCCTAAATCTTCCGAAGAAGAAGACGACAAAGACGATGAAAAAACAGGTTCAGTTTCAGAACCAGAACCTGGCTGGGCTTTTGAGTCACTTTCTGTGGAATCTAAGATAATAGGTGGCGTTGGCTGGACAATTTCAGCTTCATAATCATTTTGCTTTTTGTTTTGTTTTTTTTTATTCTTTTGGAGATAAGGGTTCTCGTATTCAAATTGGGATTTTGAGGATGTAGTTCTTGACATGGCGTTTTCAAAAATACTTTCACTATCAAAACTCAGATCAAAATCAAGATCAGTCAATTCTGAGTCACCTTTTAATGTCTTGGGTATATATTGCAAAATACCTGAATTTTCCATCGAAAATACAGAATGCCCCGCAGACGAGACTCTTTCAAAGACATCAGACAGCTCTCTTTCAAATTGAAACATGCTTGTTTGATCAAAAGGATCTGATAAAAATCGAGACATTCGATTAACCAAATCTTTTTTCGGATACTTTTTTGACATTATTTTTTCTATTTTTCGAAAAAAATGAAATTCTTTTTTTTGGAATTTTCAATAATGAACAAGTCAATGATCAACTAAACTTTGATGAATTTGATAAATTTTTTTTTGAGAAAAAATATTTCCATATCTACAAAAATATATATTATAATTTTAAAATCTATTAAAAATGACTTTTTAAAGCTTTTGGCTTTTGCCCTTTCCATAAGTTAATTTCTAATATTTTACTTGATTAAAGTGAATTAACTTTAATTTTTATAAAATTTAGAAAAAAGAAATACTGATCAATTAGTGAATGAAAATTGACCCTCGGGTGAATTTTAATTCTTTCTTACCAGAGTTATGATTTTTATTTTTTGATTTTCTTACTTGATAGACAATTTTCAAAAATTATGTGAACTTTTTAAAAAATTTTTTGTAAAAAGCATAATACAGATTTATTTTATTATAGATCAGAATTAAATAGAGTTTTTTTTTTGAGAAAAATTAGCCCCAGGTGAAAAATTGATTGAGAATTGTTTTTTATGAAATCTTTCAATAATTAATTGAGAAGTTAATTCTGGTATTTGAATTTTAAATGGGAAAAATTGTTATTTCATTTCCAATTTCCCTTTTTCTAATTGATCCACAAATTACAACCTACTCTTTTAAACTCAATTTATTCAGAAAAATCTGAAAAAGGAAGTACAAATTTTTTCCCATTTAAAATTAAAAAAGCAGTAAAAATGATCAAATTCAAAAGAATTTTTGATGATAATTAGAATTAAAATGAGTATTAAATAAATTTAATAAACACTTCGTTACTTTCAATTTTCTTAATTTCATTTTCATTAAGATTTGTTGAGAGGAATGTAGTTAAAAACACAATACTTTATAATAAAACTAAATCTTTATTAAAATGAAGAGTTATCACTATTTCAGATCTTTTGAAAACATTGTAAAAATAAGGATTTCAAGGTTTTAGTTCTTTGAACCCCAATGAACTATTAGCTTTGTTATTTATCTCTATTTTTTCGTAAGAGTTACTATTAAAAATTGAAAATTTAAAAATTGATCATTCTCACAATTGCTTTATAATTGTAATACAATAGTTGTTTTTCTTATATTCCCAAAAAATATTAGAAATTGAATATTAAGGATTATTTCTAAAAGTATTATTGTACAGCACATTCGATATATTTGGAAGTGTTAAATCGAAAGTCAGTACATCTGGTAATGAGAGATTTTTGAAAATATAAAATTTGTAACTGCCAATTCAAAGTTCTTCTAAAAGAGATACAGTAACTGACTTTATTTGAAACTTAATTTAGTTTTCTACCAAAAACAGATCAAAAAGCAAAGAGCTAAAACAAAAAAATTAGAAAATGAAAAAAAAAAATATACTCAAAAAAACTTGAAGAAATGCAAAAAAAGAATAAAGAACCTAAAATAAAGAAGTTAAAAATAAGTGAAGTGAGAAATCTAAAGTCGTTTGATATAAATGTATATACCTATGATTAGTTTGGTGTTATTTAGTTATGAGCTCTCTTTACCTAATAACATATAATTTACAAGATCTATGTTGTCCAAAAAATGTAGTTTTTTATACAGTGTATCGACTCTCGATAATCAAAAATAAAGTTTTTTGATTCATTAACAACCCTAGATGAAGAAATGGTTCCTGAAATTGAAATTAAGAAGACCTAAATTGGACTAAATGTTATTTAAAAGGATTTAATACTCATTTGAATTCTAATTATCTTTTTAAAAATAATATTTAAATTTTATAATTTAATATCCGAACTTTAAAAATTTTTTAATTTTTACATAAACAAGGTTCGCATTTATTTTTCAAGACAGGTAAGTCACCAATTAAATTTTTAAAATATCAAAAAAATACATTCTTTAAAAAAAAAATGATTTTTTTTTTACAACTTAATTTTGAAAAATTGTTATTACACCGGAGGGAAAAATTTTGGATAGAGAAAAATGGCGGGACACCTTTTTTAATTGGGAACATTAGTAAAATTGAAAATCAAATCCTATTGAGAACTAGGTGAATTTTATATAAGTCCAGGTTTAAAGGTGTTACAAGTTCATTAATCTGTGGTGTGTGTAGATTACTCATTTGAATGGTTGATAACCAAAGTAGATCATGCTATTTTAACAAAAATCCAAGTTTTAGTAAAGTTTACTATTAATTCTGAAAATGGTAATTTTTTTAAACTTGCTTTATATTATAAGAGATAAGGTTTTGAAAAAGTAGAATTACATTAATCGTTATTCTAATAAGTAGATTATTGTTATTTTCTTTACTTATTTCACGCACAAAAGAAATTAAAAATTATTTTCAGTAATGTTCAAAATTAAAATTTTTTCCAACTATTTTTCTCTGTCCAACTTTTTTCCCTCAACAGTTACAATTTTTTTAAAAGAATTTTTAAAATTGTTTTAGAATTTCATTATTGCAATTTTTATTTCTCTCTGGACAATTTTTTTATCAAACTTTTTTACAATGACTGCACTGATAAATTTAGAACAATATTATAAAATTTTTAATTCGTGTTCCATTTTAAAAATTTTTTACACAAGATTTTTTTAAAGTACTCTATACACTTAACAAGAAGAGAATTTGTTAAATTGTTTTTATGATCAAAATATTGGTTTTCAAGAGGTTTTTAATTAATTGAGTTAATTGATTAAAAGACAGAAATTAAACTAGAAATTATATACAATTCATTTGAATTTATCAGTATAATAAGAAAAGATCTTTCGTTTAAATAATTGGAATGGAATTTTAACCCAGTGATAAATTTTTCACTTGAATTTTTGAAACTTATCATTTGGAAAAAAAGTTCAATATGGTTTTTATTTTGTAAAATCAATGAAACCTGGAAAATGAAATGTAAGATCTGTTAATAAAAGAAAAAATAAATAATGAAGGAGAAAAGGAGAATTGGACGAAATAGAAGTTTTTTTAATTACTAACTTTTTGTATTTGGTTTTTCTTTGATTGGTCTATTAAAGAAATTTTATACAAAAAAAGTGGCTACTTTTGAGATATCCAAAACTTTCGTTATATTTTGATAATCAAAGAGATTAAATTGTTCTTTTGGTTTGATTGAAAATACTATAATGGGTTATTCTTTGAAGTTGATTTATTTGATCTTAACATTTATTTTACTTTTTATTTTCAGCAAAGATCCCAATTTAAAACTGTGCTTAACTTTTTTACAGGGTGTTGTTTTTTGTTTTTTTGTTTTTAATACAAAACAAATTTAACAAAAAACAAAAAGATTATATTTTATTTTAACTATTTATTTCTTATCTCAATTATTCTTGTGTGTTCCAGATTTGATAGTATCTTATGAATACTATAATTCTGTATTATATGAGTATAATATTGAAAAAAAAAAAAAAAAACACCTAGATATGCAAAAAATTCCTGGCAAGATTTTTACTCTGGGGAAAATGATTGTGTAATTTCTTAATAATTTCTTTTATTTAAGAATCAAACTTTTAAAATTTTAACTATATGTTTACAGTCAGTTCCACTTTTAAGGCACAAACTTTCTACGAAATTTAAGGCACAATAAAATCTCAAATTAAGGCGCAAAATTCAGATTCTAGTAAAATAAATTGTAAAAAAAATAATTATAAATTTTGTGCCTTAATTTGAGATTTTATTGTGCCTTAAATTTCGTTGAAAGTTTGTGCCTTAAAAGTGGAACTGACTGTATTAGAATGGTTATTAATTAAATTATACTTGTTTGAACAAATCTTCAATCAATCAAAAAACATATATAAAAAATATCATTTTCCAAATTCATTATAAAAGATCTATAAAACTTTATTATTTTTTTAAAAAAATAAGTAAATCAACTTGCTTTATCGAATAATTAAATGGGTATCCTGTGTATATCCACAAATTTAATAAACTTAAGGTGGGTTTATTAATTATTTCCCTAAAAATTGAGATCTTTATTAAAAGGATTTGGTTTTGAAAATTGGCAATTACACAACATTTTCCCCAAGATTGACAATTTAAAATCGTATCAGGGATTATTTTCATATAATATTTTTTTTATAATGCTATGTAATAATTTTTGATAAACTAAACTAAATTTCTATCATATTTTCTCAAATAAAAATAGTAATAGCAATTATTTTTTATAATTAGATTTTAAGCAAGAAAGTGTAGTTTACCTTTTTGAAAATTTTTAATTGTGTAAAAATTACTGAAAATATTTTTTGATTACCACTAGATATTGAAACTTTTAAACCATAATAACATTCGCTATGTTCTTTGTGAAAAGAGCCAATGTAATCTAGAGTTGGATCTTTCATTTTTCAAATTGTATAAAAAATTTTTTTTGATTAAATTTTTGGTTGATTGGATTATGTTTTAGATCTAGAGATGTGTTTATTTGAATGATTGAAATTAATCAATAAGTAAACCAAAAAAAAAAAAAAAATCCCAAAAAGTTGTTTAATTTCAATCAAATTTTTTTTTATAGAAGACCAAACACAAAAGATCACCATTTCCAGATAAATTTGTTGAAATCAAAAATGAAAATTAAAAAAAATTCGAACAAAAACTATTTCCAAAGATTTTTATTCTCTTTATCTTCTTGATTTGGAAGAACCCAAACAAACGATTAAAACCTTGAATTAATCTCACTATTACTATTTATTAGTATTTTGCAAAACATTTTGTTTTACAAATTTGTTTTCAAAATTCCTTTTTTAAATATTTTTATCAAATCTATCCATAACAAAAGATCACTATTAAAAAAATTAAAATAAAGGTGCTAAATTCTCGGAATTACAAAACAGTTACACCAGATTCAGCCCAAAATAAATGAAAAATATAAGAAAAAAATTCAAAATGATTTCAGAATTATTTAAAGTTTTCAAATTATTTTCAAAAATTAATAATTATAAAAGCAAATAATTTTGTCCGTTAAATATTTTTTCTCTGAAAAAGAATATTTCAAAAAATATCCTATTTTCTGAACCCAAACTGGAATTATATAAATTAAATAAAAATAGGGTTTTTATATACATTTTGGATAGTCTTTTGAAATGAATAATAATTTTTTAACCAAACCTTTTACAAGCAAAATTATTTTCATGAAGAATTAATGATAAAATCAAATAAAGAATAAGTAATTGTTTTAAATGTTGCAGATAAGATCAATAAATGAATTATTTTTTTTTATTTTTTCTTGATCAATTTTTTCTTTTTTTTTGATTTACCTTTTTTTGTTGTTATGGAAATATATTATACTAGGGCATATTTCACTCTAGTATTTATTAAGATAATGATTTATTTAGTTCAATAAATTATTGAAGGATTTAGTTTCATATGAATGGTGGGTTTCAGAAAATGAAAAATGTGCTGGCCTATTTAAGGATGATACTTCTTGGGTATGGAAACAAGGTCGAAAAATCTTGAAAATATTTATTATGCGTTTAGTAATACTCTATTGTATTCAAAATTAAAATGAAATACTTTGAAATAAACATAGAAACGTTATGAGAAAATTTAAAATACTTTTTTCAAATTCAAACAAATCCACAATATTCAATGATAAGATAATGGAATAGGTGCTATTTAACAGTATTGGGTAGATTGTAAAGTTTCCTGGCTCTTGTTCCGTTACCCAAAACTTATCAACACCATTAAAAAATCACAATTTTATCAAAAAAAAAACATGAAAAATTAAGAAATTATTTTTTGCACAAGTGATTTTTAAAAAAGCATATTTTTAATTATTAATCACAGATTGTGAAATTTTTATCTATAATCGATAATCTTTCAATCGGATTTTTACCCCCCTGTGTATTTAGGGGACATGTCGTCAAGTGTCGTAGAGTGTCTTGGTTTTCTTGAGGTTTTCTATTTTATTTATAAAATCTAACAATTTTTCAAATAAATAGAAAAATCAAGAAAACCTAAGGGCACTTTTTTTTAATTTAAAAAATTAAAAGTAAATATTAGAAATTTTCTTTTTATTTCTCAAATTAAAAAAAAAAGCTAACGGTGGTGTTCAAGAATTAGAAATAATTGAGTAAAATCATGGATTTTACTCAATTATTACAAATCCTTGAAAACCTAACGACATCAAATAGTTTCTATTTGTTCATGAAAATGATAATATTATTTTTTATACACATTTTAATTATTTTTCTTCTCTTAATTTTATTTGATAAATTTCCTTTAATTACTCCTTTCTCTAAATAAATAAATAAATAAAAAAGCATAATTTTTTAAAAAATATTTCTTCAAAAAATTTCATTCTATATCAAGAGATAAATTTTTTGTTTTTGATTTTTGTTTAAAAAAAAATCGAGAACATTGAATTTAGTTTTTCATTTTTTCGAGTAAGCAAAACATTCTTTGAAAGAAAAAAATAAAAATATTACAACATTAAAACAAGCATGTGTTTCAACACAGTTGCCATTTAAAACTTATATTTCTCACTTATTTGAAACTGTTGTAAATTAATTGTAAAATTAAAACAATAAAAATATGAAAATTCAATTCAATTAAAATAAGTCTTTATTGAAAAATTAAAAAAAAAATGAAAAATAAAAAAAATATTTTTCATTAAGAATTGGAGATGTTAAATTTTTTTTGATGAGTAAATTCGTAAAATTGTCTTTAATTTTCGTTTAAATTTCATTTAAATGATTTAGGAAAAGTTTAAGGAGATGTAAACAATTGTTTATGACAAAATTGCATTTAAACAACATAAAAAATTAATATCCATTTCCATCATTAGTAAGCAGATCAATATCGAGTGAACTTATTGTCAACCATTTAATGGGAATGATGTGTGTGTGTGTGTGGGTGTGTGTGTGCATGAATAATTAATAAATGCACAATCACTAATATTAATTTGATTTCTAGTTTTCTCTTTTAATTGTAACAAAATTATTTAGCCCCGTTTCCTTGTATTGGATCTGGGTTTGAGGTTTCTTTTGATTTGTTTGTGGCAAATAATTATAAATTTCAAGATTTAGTTTGTCGTTGTTGGTTAGTAAAGGCAACAATCGCGAGACTAAATTTTTTAAATCTCTTCGATTTGAGCAATTTTTCAGAAGTTTTGGCCAATTCAAGATTTTGTTTTGGTGTTTCTGAAGAATTGTGTCGATACTAGAAAGGGTATCAAGAAGTGATCGGGTTTCCAATGAGACTTTTTTTCTTTGTAATATTTTTTGAATATGCATTTTTAATGGCGATCGAGAATTTGCGTGGATCGATAACGGGTGATAATTGCAAGCTTGCTTTCGGTTTTCATTGATAAAACGATCCTTGTTTATTCCTTTATTCATTCGAACACTATTATTATTAGTGCTATTGCTCTTATTCTTCTTCTTATTATTATTCGTGTCATTATTGGGATAATTTTTTGAATTCTCAAAAGAATTATAAAACATTTCTTTCAACTCGATGAGATTGCTGTATTCAAAAAATGACTCACCGTTGTCAAACACCTGGGTGAATTTAATCTTTTCTTTCTTTTTATCGGTAGGCTGCTCTACTTGGCTTCTTTTTTTTTGTTCCTGCTTTTGCAAGAGTTGCTTAAGATCTTCAAGCTCTTGGTTCAAATCTATTTGCTCGATTTGAAGTGTGTTCAGTTGGATCTTGAGGGTTTGGTTTTCATTACAAACCCTATTGTATTGCTTTTCAATTTTTAAATTTAATCGTCGTTTTTTTCTTAAATCGAATCCATTTGGATATTTTGTGGAATAGGTTCTTTTCATTAGTTGTGTGGAATCGGTCTGTAATGTGTATGAAGTCTTGGAAAATTATAATTAAAGTGATAATAATTATTGTGTTTGTTAGTGTTATTTTTGAAAGTTGATGTTTCAACGATGCTTTTGGTAAAAAAAGAAAACATAAAAAAAAGTATTTTTGAAAAAAATGATTGATGAAAAATGGTTTTTCCTTCTAAAATTGAAGTAAATAGTGACTGTTTTGGGATCACCTAAACACACTATTCGTCAATTTTTGAAATTGTTTGTGGAAATAGATTTGTGTGTTTGAACGTAAAATTACGTCACAAATTCGAATTCTGAAATCAGAAAATATTTTAATAAAGTGTTAAATTGATGATTCACTCACTCTTTCCTCAAATCTTCCTATTTTTGGAGGAAGAAAACATTTTCGAAATTTACAGTTTGATGGTGTAAAAACACGTGAATATTTCAAAACTTTTAATTATTTTTTTTGTAATTTTACTCAAATGAAAAAAAGTGAAAAGAATTCTTAAATCCAATAATAATTACTTCATGAGAACACGCATGTTTTTGAGTTAAATAAGCACAGACAATGATCAAAATGAAATACAAAACTGAAAAAAATTATTTATTTAGTTTCTATGGTCTATCCTAAATCATTTGACAATTTAGATTTGAATTTGAAATGGAGAAAAAATTATTTTCAGTCTTTTTCTTTTTATGAAGAACTTTTCTGACAAATAGAAACTAATTTAGGTTTTATTTAGAATCCAGTATTTTGAACAGCACCCCCAATAGACCTTGTTTTGAAAACTATTTAAATTTTAAAAAATAATTCTTTTTTTGAAAAAAAACTGTAGTTTTTGAGAAATAGTGTTTTTTGTACATAAACTGTTTTTAAAAAAATTGTATTTATGTCAACAAAATAAATGGAGTCTTCTTCAAGCATTTTCCGATATTTAAAACTTTTCATTTTTTTAAATTTCCCCTACTTTAGTCAAAATAAAGCTTGCAAAAAATTTAATCCAGGTTTCAAAATAAAAAGCGTGTGTTTTTTTGTTCTAGAATACCTACATTAACCAATCAAGGAAACTGGTAATAAACCCTAAAAAAACATGGTATTGGTTTCTTAAAGTTCTATTATTTAAAAAAAAATTCTAAAAATAACGGATCAAATTACAAAATTTATCTCAAAAAATAGTACTTTTTTCATCAAATTTTAATTTAAGGGACTAGTCGATATTAAATTTTTTAAGGAAAATTTTCTAGAGATTTAGAATTTTTTTTGCCAATTACTTAGATTTGAAATCAAAGTGAAAAACTTCTTAGTATATTTATGAAATCTTGCTAAATGACATTCATTAATTTTATTTATTGTTTTTATAGAAATAAAAAATTTTTGCATTTTTTTCACTTTTTTGAAAGTTGCTTTTTTTCAACTTATAGCAAAAATACAAAAAATAATAAAAAATATGAGCAAGAAAGTAAAACCTTGTTATGTTTGTAGAAGATCTACAAAAAATAGTTTGAAAAATAAACCTGAAAAGGTTTTTTTGGATTTGCATGAAAACAGTATATAAACAAGAAATATACAATATATGCTTTACTCTTAATAAAAGATTTTAATTCTTTTATATTGTACCATTCTTTTTTTTCATGAATCTACTTTTTCAGTTTACACTCTTTAGTTTTTGTTGAATTTGAAGTTTTTTGAAGTGTTCCCAAATTATCATTCCAAAAGTTTTTGCCAGAGTCAAAAAAAATCAAAGAAAAGAATATGATCTATTTTTTTAAAAAGTAATTATTGATAAAACAAATTGAGTTCTTTATAGAGTCAAGTTGGATGAACAGAAGTGAAAGAGAAAATATTCACTAGTTTTAAATTATTTTTTCGTTTTTAAAAATGAGAATAAAAATTATTTTTGAGAAAATAATTAAATCCAAAATTATATCTCAAAAAATTCTCATCAGTTCAAGATATTTTTTCAAAAAAAATTTTTTAAAAGTCACTTTTTTTGACAGAATTGTAAAATTTTAAAAAAACAAGAAGGAAAAGTTCTAACATTGAAAAAACCCGCCTATTTTCAATTCTAAACATATTTCAAGATAAGGATTCCTTATTTAGTTATTGGTCAAAAAAAAATAATAGAGACTAGTCCCTTAATAAAAACAAAAAAATTTCCAAAAAATTGAGAATATTATGGAAAATTTTCAACTATTTGTATGAATAATTTAAATTTTACTGAAAATAATGAGACCTTTACTTTCAAAATTGATTTGAACTTAGGTATACTACCTGCCATTAGATTGGATGTTACCTTGGTACAAGAAGAAATAAAAACACGGATAATATTTTGAAACACGGATTATAGTCTTTGTGCACGCATTATTTTGATCACTGTAATAGTTTGAACAAACAAATAAACAAGATTCTCTTAATTCAAAAAAAAAAAAAAAACCTACTGTTGACAAAATAGTCTGTTCAAGATTGTGTAATCATTGTTTGAAAATAAAAGACAATTTTCTTTTTTACTGGTATTGGAATTATAAATGGTGAAAAATTTTTATTTCCTTTTATCTTATTTTTATTTTATAAATAGAGTTCCCAAAGAAAGTGTTTTGTTGTAAATTATGGGATCTATTTGAATAAATGAAATTGAAAATGAAGTGAAAAATCTCCAATTGAAAACTCAAATAATAGTAGACAAGACCTTTACATTAAAAGATCAAAGAAACTTACAATAAACCAAACGTAGACATTGTGTTGATTTCTTCAAGGTCTGGTATTAAAAAAGAAACTTTTAAGGGACTAATCTCTATTATTTTTTTTTGATCGATTTCTAAAAAAAGTATTCCTTATCTAAAAATAGGTTTAATATTGAAAATAAACAGGGTTTTTCAAATATAAGTAATTGACACAAAATTTTATCAATCTCTATTAAATTTAGGTAAAAGAATTTAATAGAGATTAGTCCCTTAAAATGGGATATTAGGTCAATATTTATCCAACAAAAGAAAGAATTCCTGAGAACTTTTTCATTAATAAAAAAAAAACAAAAAAATTTCAAAAAATTAGAAAAAAATTCCAAAAGATTTTAAACAAATTTCCAAAATATCTGAATAATATTATGAAAAGTGAACAACTTACATTACTCTTTAAATTTTACTTCAATATTCAAGGTGTATATCTTCAAAAATGATTTGAAATGAGGCATACTATTGGATACTAAATTAGATGTTATAAAGGAATAAGAAGAAAAAAAACAAGATAGGTTTTATTTTGTTACATATATTCGATGTTATGGTTACAGGTTTTATCTTTCCTGTTAAAAAAGACCTTGATCTCAAAGTTGAAAAAATTGAATATGGTTGTGGAAAAAAAAAAAGAAAAAAATGTAAAAAAAAACTAAACGCAATTTTTAATTGGAAAGATTACTCAAAATAAAAGCCAAAACTAATTAAAAGATGTAACAAATTAAATTTGAAGAATAATCCAATTAATATTATTATCGATCAAATTAGCAGTAACAATTTAAATCCACTGTATTATCAAAACTAGGTTCATTGTTTTCGAGATCTCGAAAATAGTCTATTTTTCGCATAAATTTTTAATATTAGATCTACAATCAAAGAAAAGTCCAGGCTCAAAGATAGTATTAGAAAAATTATTATTACTAACAAATTCAAATTTTTAAAATTCAGAGTTTGCCTTAAAGCTCAATAAAAAAGCCGAATTAAATCACTCGGAACACCATTTCAAATTGGTTTAATGAATCCCAAGGTGGTTATTCCAATAATTAATAATGTACAAAATTTCACAGCTTGCTAAAACAATTTACATTTGTTAATTGGGAAATCACTGTATGCTAAACGTTTCCTTTTGTTTTTAATCATTTATTAAACCTTTTATTAATTGATCTTTCTTTTCGTTTTCATTCAGTAATGGTTTCCAATTGAAAAATCTTGTTGAACTTTTTGTTCGATTGATTTTAATGAAAAAAATGTAAATTTATCGACTTTCAAAATTTGTATTAGTTTAAACGATAACATTGCTTAATCTCTGTTAAATTCACAATACTTCGAATTACAATTTGGAAACTTTACTTTGTTTTCCAAAAACTCATTATTCTAACTTTGCAATCTCTCGTATCTGTAAACCACATTGATATTTTCCAAAAAAAAGTAAAAACAACCTTAATTTTTTTCAAATACACTAATTCAATAGTAGGCAAAAGAAATGAAAAAAAATTTTCATTCAACTTTCCTAAAAAAGATTTTAAAATCATGCAAAATTTCAAATTTTATAATTCTTAAAACCAGCTTAAATTATAATTTCCCTTCTAAAATTGGGGGCTTTTGATAATTTGATTGAATTCTTTCAATGTGATTATTTTGAAAAGCTGATTGAAAAATATGCTTTTTTATTTTGTAATTAACAGTAGTTTTCAAAACA
Source organism: Anaeramoeba flamelloides (assembly GCA_027625915.1). NCBI lineage: Eukaryota > Anaeramoebidae > Anaeramoeba > Anaeramoeba flamelloides. The sequence goes on from JANTQA010000036.1 coordinate 10,519,397, forward strand.
CGGGTTATTGGGGACACTGTACAAAAGTTTGAACTTTATTAAAACAGAAAACTTGATAAAAGTTTCACAAAGTCTCGATTTTTATAAAATGGTTTTGTATTGATAATTTGTTTTAATTATGTAAGACTGTTATTTTCCAATTAATAAATGAAAATTTTTGTTTCAATTTCCAAAATATATATTAATTATTACTGCTACAATCATTAAAAGAGAAAAAATTTTGTCTTAGAGATAAGTAAGGAAGTTATTTTTATTGTCTAAAAATATCATTTCTAAACGATAAGAAAAATTTTTTGAGGGTTGTCAAATAATAATTCATCTAAAAATTTTTGGAGAATGAAATAAAAATTTTCATTTTTTAATTGGAAAATTACAGTAATGATCAAGACGACAAAAATTAGATTGCCTTAATTAAATTTTAATCTTTAAATTCAAAAAGAAAAATTAATTAAAAGTTTACAAATACTGCTAAATTCTAATCTATTTTATTATATTTTTAGGACAATAACAATTTTTTCATCTTCAAACTGTTTCTTATCGAACAGTCCAGCAAAAAGAATATTTTGTAGAGCAACCAATTTTACAGAGTTTCTTAACACTTGACTTCATAAAATGCTTTATTCAAAGTTGACAATAAAAATTTTCAAAAAGGAAAATGAAGTTAAAAATTTTCAAACATAAATTGCTTTTAATCAGTATCAATTCTAATTGATTTTGTGAAGATCTTGAGGTTTTTTCAACAATTATTCCCAAATAATTAATAAAAATTGCTGTTGGAATTTAAAAAAAAAAACATTCTTATGTATTAGAAAAGAACAGAATTTCGAACTCAAATTATGCTCAAAATCTAAGGAATTAGAATTCAACTATAATTTAAAAAACAAGATCATGTAATCACCTGACAATTTCAGGTTAAATACTTTCAACAAATAATTGTTAGGAAAATTTCCAATTTTTTTTTTAATTTTAGAATAAAAACTATTCTAATTAATTAAACAACCAGAATAATCAAATAATTCAGAACTAGAACTGTGTGTGTGTTTGTAAAAATCGAGGCTTTTTGAAGCTGCAGTAAGTTTCTCAATATTTCCAAATTTTTTTACAAAAGATCTTGGAAATATCTCTTCCACCTAGATACCTTCTTAACTCTTGTCTTGCAAAAAATAAGGTTTTTTGCGTCTAAAAAAAAAGACAAAAAGGCAAATAATGTTGAAAAAGTAAATTTCATTATTTTTTGTTTTTCAATTTTGTTTTCCTTGCTAATGTCGTCCGAAACATCTTCTGAAGAAAACTCTCCGCTTCTTAAAAATTCAATAAACACCTCAGGAAAAGTTCCTGTCTCAGATAACGAAATGGGCATGATCAAGCCAAATGAAGAACCAAAAGTTGCAGGCTTATTTAGCAGTATTTCTAATTTGTCAAATGGGTGCATGGGTGCAGGTTTGTTTCTTTACTTTTTTTAATGAGCACAACGCAAGATCTTTAACTATTGTTTTGTTTCTTCAAAGTGGAAATTCTCCCTCTTCTAATATACAACCGTTTTTTTTTTCAATAAAAAAAAAAAAAAAAAACTAAAGCTTCACTCTATTACTTCTTTTGGTTTGTTTGCTTCCAAACCATTCTGAAAGATTAAGAACCATTTGTAATATTCATAACTGTTTTGTTTTTTGTGATTTAACAATTGTCTCGAACAGTTTTGAAAAGAAAATTTCCGAATAACTCAAAAAAAAAGTAAACAAATTTTGCTTTCTAATCAAATGAAAATACAACACTAAAAAAAATTATTTCCCAAAAAGGCTTGGAAACACAGGAATTGCTAATTTTTAAATTAACGAAGAGATCTTTAATTTTGAATATTTCTCAAATTAATTTTAAAGATTAACAAAAGTGTTGAACAGAGTTTTCTGAGTTAAAACAAAAGTCAAGAACTAACATTAAAAGTTCGTTGCTGGGTAATGGTTTTTAGGACCAACACCATCAATTCGCTTAATTTTAATAAAAATTTATTCCAAAATTAACAATGTTAACAAGTTTCCAAGCCACTAAACACCATTTTTTAAAATGGAAAAATATCGAAACACTTTTGTAAGCGTTTCAAAAAAACTTTTTCAATCTCTTCACAAATTATTTTTTTGTGAATTTTTAAAAACAAATTAAAAATACAAGCAGGCTGGAGTTTATTCATAGTCTCTCAAAAATGATCTTTTATAACAGTTAACTCACAACTTTACCAAATTGTGCACCACTAAAGTTTTAAATCGAATATTTTCTTTATTTTTTATATTTTGAACATTTTTCAAACAATCAATACGAATAAATTCAAATAAATGCCTGAAAAATTTTTGCTTCATTGTTCATTTTACTAAATTTCTTTTACCCAAAGCTTTGAATAAAGCATTTAATTGTCTTAAATGCGAAGAAATTTTGTAAAATGTGTTGATCTTCAAAATGTTCTTTGCCAAGAACTGCTTTATAAGTATCAAAGATTTACAAAAATGTAAATTGAAACAAAAATTTTATTAAATTTATTTGAATTTATCAGTATCATGAAACCATTTCCAAAAAAAGACTGGTAATATTGAAGAAACCTGTTTACAAAGATTTGATTACATTCATTTGTTTTGCTTCTTACTGATAAATTCAAATATATTTAATAAAATTTTTAGTTCAATTTCCCATTTTGTAATCTCATATCTCAACTTTTAAAACAACCCAAGAGAAAGAATCTTTTGAAGCACAACCAATTTAACAAAGTGTTTTAACATTTAAAAGAATGAAATGCTTTCTTCAAAGCTTTGGTTAAAAAAATTTGAAAAATGGAAAATGAAGTGAAAGTTTTCAGATATTTATTTGAATTTATCAGTATCAATGATTTTTATTTATTTATTTTTTTTTAATCGAAATTCAATCACATTGGTTGAACTTCGAAGTTTGGTTGGTTTATAAATAAAAATAAATTATAGAAAAGGAAAATATTTTCCAATTTTCAAAGAAAACACAAAAGTAAAAGGAAAAATGAATAATTTTACTTTCCAAAATTAGATGAAACTAAATTAAAAATATATTTAAAACTCCAAAGAATCAGAAGAACCAATTAGAAAGGTTTTTACATGAGATTTTTTTTCATTTATAAAATTGTTCAAGGTTTTTTTTTTATAACCCTAAACCAATTTTTGGTAAACCCCGCAATATCAAATTAACGACCAGAATTTTGGAAAAATCAAAAAAATTGTTATCGTTTTTTTCTCAACAGATCTAACTGAAGAAATTTTTTTGTTATTTTTTTCTCGAAAAAAATATTAGAAAAAATATAAAAAATGATGCTATATTTTTCAGATCTACATCACTTGATATATTTGATATTTCCAAACAATACCAAGCAGCACACTATATCTCAATAATTCAGGGATTTTCATCCCATAACGCGATTCACAAGGAACAAAGAGTTTTTGTTTGTCTTTAATTTTTTTTTTTTCAGAAAAGACTTTCAATACCACACCCTTACCAATCAACTTTCCTTTTACTCTCTTTATTTTTAATTTTTTACAAATCAATTATTGCCCGAAAAAATTTTAAAACTGGTAATTGGAATATAAATGTCGAAAATATTTCAATAAAGTTTTTGTTTTTTTTTCAAAGCTTTTTTCTATTTTCAAACCAATTTATGTAAATTAAAAATCACATTTTCTTTGAACCATCACTTTATTGACAATTTAATAGGATCGAATTAATCTTTGAGTTTAACAGGACAAAGGGTAATCCATAAAAAAAAAAAAAAAAATATAAATAAAAAAATGAAGTTAAAGTTTTTACCAAATTATAAATTCAAATATCCTCTTTTTTTTTTCCCTTTTCTTCAAAGTTTAAAAATACTTTTTATTTATTTTTTCTTTTAAAAGAAAAAATGGCAAGTTTAAAAATACTTTTCTTAAAATAAAAACAAATATTAGTAAACACGCTTTTCACATCTTTTTTTAATACTTTTGGGGTTTTATTAACTTTCTGTGTTATTATTATTTTTTTTAAAAAAAAGATTTGGCATGCTTTTCTTACCAATAAAAAAAATTATTAGATTTTCAAAATTTTTTTGGATCAATTAAGCTAAAGAAAAAAAAATATACATAAATATTTCTAGGGAAATGAAAACTTTTATAAAATAGATATTAAACATGCGAATTTTTTTAATTTCTAAAATTTATGTTATTTTAGCACTTATATTGGAGAATCTAAACTCCAAGTAACGAGATAAATTACTTAAAGCTAAACACGAATTGAAAATATAAAAACCAATAAATAATTACCAAATACAATATCTTTATATATACCAATATCAATTCGAATATAAATATTGATCTTTATATTTCAAATAAACGATAATTAATTCTTTTCCTGAATACATTTATAGGAATTTTATCTTTGCCCTTTGTTTTTTCTGGCGTTGGCTGGGCTTTAGGAATTATTTTATTGATTCTTGTTGGGTTTTTATCTTGGGGATCTCTTCAATTATTAATGATCGCAACCACAAAAGCAAAAATATATGAATACGAAGAACTTGCAAAATACGCATGGGGTAAAAAATTTGGAATATTCATGAAATGTGCTATTTTTGGGCTAACACTTTCTGCTAGTACCACTTACCTTGTTTGTTTTTACCTTTACTTATCTGATTATCATTTCTTACATATTTCATTAAATAATTTTATATTTATAATTCCACTGAAACTTCCCAATTGTAAAATTGAACAAAATTGCACACCCTTTATTGTTATTTTCAATTTTTTTTATACAGCTACCAATAAAAGATTATTTCTTTCCAATTAAATAAGGCATTTCCAAAAAAGTGGATGCATTTTTTATTATATTGCAAATAATATTTTTTTGAAATTATTTCTATTAATAAATTGGTAATATAAAAATAAGAGAAATATCACTACTAATTGATATAGTGCCTATTGTTTCTATTTCAAGAAATGCTCATCAAAATATTTCCAAAAAATGAAAAAAAAAAAAAATAGACAACTTTTTTTTGTTGAAAACGAGTTACTACCAATTCGAATAAAAAATGGAAAATGATGAAAAAGGGACAAATGGGTTTTTAAACAATAAAAAACTGGTTAGAAATCCCCCCATCTCTGAGGAATTTTATTAAGATTAAACTTTTTTGGAAAAATTTTTTTATGTAGAAAAAAATACACACCTATTTCCACACTTAAAAAAGTTCTAAAATTGATATCAAAAATTTTTATTATCTTTAATTAAAGTGGTGTCACAATTATAAATAAACAAATTGAATTATGATAAATCAATCAATGATGAATTACAATTTTGGATATGTGAACAGTAATATTAGAATTAAGTTTGATAAAGATATTTGAAAATAAATTTGTCCAGACATTTTTTGGAAATAACTTAACTTTTAATATTAAATGATCAATTTTATCAGGGAACAAATTAAGGTTTTTCATTTTTCTGAAAATTTTTTTTTAATTTAATACCAATTATAAATAAAACGACATTTAAATCTTTAAATAATGATTAAAAAAAGTCTAACTCTATTTATAAATTAAATTACTTTTTTATTTAAACTAAAATAAACAGAAAACATATTTATAAAAAAAATAAGATTACATCAATTGTCTATAATTGCATATATTAACTTTTTTAAAAAAATTATACCAACTGTTTGAACATAATAATATTTCTTGAAAAAATACATTTGAATTTATTTATTTTTGAAGAAAATTACTTTTTTCCGGTGTGTGGTTCGTTTTTTTATGAATTTTTGTATTGATTAGAAAATCAATAGATTTTCGAAACAAAAATAAGAATTAAAAAAAGGGTAGATTATTAAATTTCAAAATTGGTAAAATTGAATTTTTTCCTATTTTTGAAGAGTTTCTTTATTATTTTCATTGGTAAGAAAATTTTTAATAGTTTTTAAGGCTTGTGAGACGAAAAAGCAAAAAGATTATTTTGCAATTAGTAGTATTTTATTACAAAAATTATTGAAAATCCAAAATGTTGAAAATATCAAATCTAAATATTTTGAAAAATTTGTTCAAAACCCAATTATAAACACTAAAAGTTAATTTGAAAATTTTCACCGATTAAAACAAGTAACAAAAATATCATTGGTAGCTTAATTATTTTTTTTTACAAAAATCTGACCAAAATTCTCTAAAATACCATTCAACGTACCCGAAAGTACTCTAAAAGACCTTAAGCTACCCGGAAAATGGATTTTAAATACTTTGAGTCAATATAACTCAATTGAATTGACTTATTTTTAGAAAAAATGAGAATTTGACCAATTTTGAAAAATAATAATTATCCCTTAAAAAACCCCTTGTTAGCTTTTCCAGGATTTAAAAGAATAGAGTATAATCTTTGGTTTTTCTCAATTCTTTTGAATTCTGGAAAAGCCAATGGCGGTTTCTTGAGTTTTCAGAAATTATTTGTGAAGTGTTCTATGTTTTCTTGAGGTTTTCTGTTTTATTTGAAAAATAAATCGATTTTCGTTAGATTTTTTTGAGTTTTCTATTTATTTGTGAAGTGTTCTAGGTTTTTTTTGAGGTTTTCTATTTTATTTCGAAAATCTATTGATTTTCATTAGTTTTTTTTTACTTTTTGTAATAAACCAAAAATTTATTAAAATTTTCTGTTTATTTCAAAAAGTAAAAAAAACCTAGAACACTTCACACATAAACAGAAAACTCAAGAAACCGCCATTATCTTTTCCAGAATTCAAAAGAATTGAGTAAAATCTTTGGATTTTTATCTATCCTTTTAAATTCTGGAAAAGCTAGGCACTCTATGGCACTTGGTGTTACTTGATGGCACACCAGATAACACCTCTCTAATTTCAAAACTTATTTTTTTTTAGAAATTTTGTTAGAGTCACAAATTTTTTTTTATCATTTACTAATGATAATAATAAATGATGGATTTTTTTTTTTTGAATAATATCAGAGAAATTATTAATTTTTCTTTTATTTTAATAAAATTCCGATATCCAGATTTTTTGATTTTTTTTATAGGAAGGATGTTTTTAGGTTTTTTTTTTAATTTGGGAAATAAAACAAAAAAGCTTCGTAATTCTACGGCACGACTGTTTGGAATTGCAATTTTGTTGTTTTATAATTTTTAGATTTTGTTGAACTTTCCAACAAGTCGAATTTTCTTATATGGTCAGTCAAAATAAACCTTTGATTCTAAATCTAATAATTTTAGTTGCTTAGTATGCCAATTGATATCCTTCGTTTTCAAGTGTTCGAAATTTTAGGGCTAGTTTTTAATTTTTCGAAATTTAAAGTTATCTAATTTTTATCTCAATTTATATTATATTCGGTATATTCTTGATCTCTCGAAATCAATTTTTGCTACAGTTTAATAAATTAATCGAAGTGAATGAATAATGATTTTTAAATAAATCACGTAACTACTTTTTGACAAACCTATGAATTCTTTCAAAAAATCACTTTGTGTCAAGTCAAATATTTTCGAGACCATAATAAAGTTGCCAAAAACTCCCGTTAATTTGATCTATGTTGGGCCCAATTAAATACTTTTGATTTAATCGAGGAATTTACCAATGTTTATAGGCATTTACAAAAACCATTCAAAAATTGAGAATTCTTTTGCCAATTTTTGATTGCTGAATGTGTCCAAATCTTTGGAATGGGGATTATAACACGAACAATAAAATGAACTTTTTTTCCAATTTATTTTTTATTTAATTGCAATACCAAATAATAATCTCAAATAAATCAAAGCCTATTGTTTGATCAAAAAAAATTAAAACTTTTCTTTTTTGATAATTTTATTTTTTTTTTTTTTATAAAAAACAAAAAATATAAAAAAAAAAAACAAATTAAATCTTTATAGATTATTATTGGCGATTCATTTCCAGTGGTTTTTAAAAATTTTGCAGCAACTGAGCATAGTATTTTAACATCACGTACATTTGTGTGTCTTATTTTGATGTGTTTCCCAATTTTCCCATTGATGAACATGAGAAAAATGGATCACTTAAAATTTAGTTCCAGTTTATCATTTGTTTCTGTTTGCTATATAGTATTAATTTTGATCATTTCTTTCCCTTCAATAAATTTACACTTCACTTCGCATCCAATTTATGCCTTTAAATGGAATTATGTGGGTATATTAAAAGGGATACCAATATTAATTTTCTCAGATAGCGCGCACATTGTTTCGTTATCGGTAATGAAGGAATTCAGAAATCCAAATAGAAAAAGAATTACCATTGCAAGTAGTTCTACAATGATTTTATGTAATTTAATGTACTTTGTGGCTTCCTTTTTTGGGTTTTTCACCTTCGGCGCAGACGTACAAGGCGACGTGATCAGTGGCTATCCCAAAGACAAACTATCAATCATTTTTGCTCGTTTTGTCCTTTCAATCGGTGGTATAGTTTCAATACCTTTATTTTTGTTTGTAGCGCGCGCATCAGTAAATGTTTTATTTTTTCGTAACAAGCCCTTTTCTTGGGTTAGAAATGGTCTAATATCTCTCGGGTTGGCAGTAATTATCTCCGTTTTGGCATTAACCGTCCCTCAAATACAACTCGTCGCCGATTTCTGTGGCGCTACTTTTTGTGTGGCAACCATTTATATCGCACCTGGATTTATATATCTTAAAGTTTGCACAAAAAAGGGTGAAACGAAAAAAAAAATTATTTCGTGGTTTTATATAATATTTGGATTTTGTGCAATGATTGTTTGTACAACAATGGTTATTATCACTAAAGTTTTAAAGAAAGACTAAAATAAATTAATGCGTTGCTTATTTGAGAAACATGAGGATAGAATTTAAAATCATAGAAAGATAAAAGAGGTTTCAATAGGATTTTTAAAAAATTTTTTTAAATCTTTAATTTATTTAATTATATATTTTAAAATCTTTTTAAATATCATTAAATTAAAATAATGATTCTCTCTTTTTTTTTTAATAATTCAATTTATCAAATAAATAATAAATTTTTTTCACAAAAATCATTTTTGTTTTGAATTCAATATTTAATTTTGAATATAAATATATAAACTAAAATTCAAAAATTTCCACACAGCTAAAACGTTACAAACAATCAAAATAATACAATTTCATTGGAATTGGAAATAATTTTGATTTTTGTAAAATATGAATATCATTTTTTCATCTTTTAGTTTTTTTTTTCATTTCATTGTTTGAATTACGTAACTCGTTTCGTCTGATCAACATTTTTTTCAACAATTGATATTTTGTTAAAGTCGAGTTGTTCCAAATAGAAGAACTCAAATAAAATTAGTTTGTAGTATCTAAACCTTTGATCGATCAATAATTCCTAATAGAATTTAAACAGATTTGCTAATGTATTTTTTCGTTTTTCTTTCTTTAAAAGTTCTCAACACACATATAATTTATTATTTGTATTGATAATTATTTATTTTTAGTTTTATGGTTATTGTAATTTATAAACAAGTGTTAACATTCCAATTAGTGAATGCTTCTAATTTGGTATTTCTTCAAGAATTGATTAAATAAGATTGTTTTTCATAAATTGAATTTTGGTGTGTTAAAAATTTTGAATTGGAGTTTATATTAAGCAAATTAAAGAATAAATGAAATTGTACAAATAAAAAATTATTAAAAAATTACAAGGGAACCATCTAAAAAGTGAATGAAAATATTATTTGATAATTCTATAATGATCGGGCAAATAAAAAAACATGATTGTCCAAATTCTAACTTAACCTCTATAAAACTCAATTATTTTTCAAAAAAAGTTGATCTACTTATCCTATCAAATCATTATTTGAGTATTCTAGAGAAACCCTACTTTAATGAACTTTAGGTAGGTTTGATGCGAGGCTCAGAAAAAAATTGGTTATTTTTCTAAAAAGGATTTTGATTTCAATAAAAGAAATTACACAAAAATTTTCCCTTTATTAACTATGAAAAATTATGTTAGTGATTATTTTCAATTCTGGTATTGAATCAACGCCGATTAAAATGTTTGATTCGGTTTAACTCTGTTTGGAAAGAATTAATTATTTTCATTAAACTATGAATGTTTGGATGGGTTTGTTCTCTTTAATGGGTTGATTACTAAAGTATGGACTTTTTTTTTTAGTTACACAAAGTTATCTCTCATTTTCAATTTTGAGTGTTTCATTAGGTAATAATTCCTCTCATCTTTGAAATATTTCAAAACTACAACAATAATTAAAGAGGATTATTGTTATTGCTGTTTTTAATTATAGATTTTTGGAGAGTATTTTTATTGTCTCCCTTTGAAATTATATTTTTTTGGATTTTTTTTATTTGTCAAAAATTATATTCAAGCCTTTTAAGAAGTTTTCTGATTATAAATTTAATTTAAAAATCAAATTTTAGTTAAACAAAATATTCAAAATGATTTCTATTGGGATGAAAATAACATAATTTACAATAAAAAGAATTATTTCTAATCATTAAGAATAAAAAATTTTGGATGTTTTTTGAGATTGGTGACTTGTATTATTTTTATAATAAAACCCTTTGATAATTATTTTGAAGAATTGATAGTTATGACATTATTGTTCATATAATTTTTATAGAATTTTTGAGAAAATAAAATTGAATTTAAAATTTTATCAAAATTGAATCCATAGTGAAAAAAAATTTCCAAAAAAAAACGAGTCATTTCCAATTTTTTTTCAATACTAAACCACAATTTTAAGAATCCTAAGAAGGTATTTATATAATTTTTTTTTGAAGATAATTTTTTTAAAAACTTATTCACAATTTCGAATTCTAAAAGCGAAAAAGCGTGATTAATTTAAGAGAAGTTCTGGAAAACCTTATAATAACTTCCTTTTGACGTAAAATCGGAAAAAAAAATAAACGTCTGACAGACATCAGAGTATTTTGTACTTATTTTTATTAACAAGATTTCCTTTTTGAGATTATTTGTTTCTAAATGAGTTTGAAAAATTAAAAATATACTCTTCAAGAAAAACATTTCGAACTTCAGTATTTGATAGTAGTTAGATTTTAACGTTTTTTTTTTTTTTTGATTGAAGAAAAAATAAAAAAGAGAATGTTCATCCCTCGACCCATAGAAAGAATAGTTTGATTTCCTTTTAGATTTTGATTTTAATTTTTTTTTTTTTTTTTTGGTGATGTGTATTAATCATTATTTAAAAGTAAAAAAAAATACTTGTTATATTGGATATCTATCTTTATTTTATTTTTTTCCAATTTAATTTGCCTCAGTAGGTTTTGGGATATTAACACGCATATCTCTAAGAAGAGATATTTGAAAAGAAATGATTCTGATGATAAATTTTGTAAAAAATTAAATTATTTAAATAACAAATGAATTAATAAAATATGAATTTTTGATTATAATTTTTATTAATGGGAATCATGACAAATCAAAAGTATATTTTAATTACAGTCAGTTCCACTTTTAAGGCACAAACTTTCAACGAAATTTAAGGCACAATAAAAATCTCAAATTAAAGCACAAAATTTTGATTCTAGTAAAATAAATTGTAAAAAAAAAAAATTCGAAATTTTGTGCCTTAATTTGAGATTTTTATTGTGCCTTAAATTTCGTTGACAGTTTGTGCCTTAAAAGTGGAACTGACTGTATTAATCACGGAATGTGGAATTTTTATCCATTATCGATAATCTTTCTATCGGGTTTTTGCTCCTCCTGTCCAGGACGTGGATAGTTTCTAATTGGTCATGAAAATGATATATTTATTTTTTATATATATTTTAATTATTTTTCTTCTTCTCTTTTTTTTATTTGATGATTTTTCTTTAATTACTCCTTTCTCTAAATAAATAAATAAATCAAAAGTATATTTTAAAATTTATAATCGTTAAATGAAGTAGAAATTTTTGATGTATATTTAAATAAATTTGTAGCTTCCCCCATACTTTCCATAATTGGTAGTTGTAACCCCATTTCTGGTAGTTCCCAAATAACTTTGCATTCCAGGCAATAATTTCACTTTAACCCATCCAGATTCTCCAATTCCTAATAGTCCAGCATGGACAACGGATTTGGAAAGAGTAGAATCATAAGTGTAGATGTCGCTTCCCCAAACACTTCCTGAATTTGTACCAGTTAAATAAATTTCGAATATTTCATTAATTCTTCTTTTATAAGCTGTAAGATTTCGAGGGGTTTGATTTTGTGGGATCCGTTCTATGCTTTCTTCTTTTATAAATTGATAACTTCCCCCATAATTCCCATAATTGGTAGTTGTAACCCCATTTCTGGTAGTTCCCAAATAACTTTGCTTTCCAGGTAATATTTTCACTTTAACCCATCCAGATTCTCCAATTCCTAATAGTCCAACGTGGACAACGGATTTGGAAAGAGTAGAATCATAAGTGTAAACATCACTTCCCCAAACACTTCCTGAATTTGCACCAGTTAAATATATTTCGAATATTTCATTAATTCTCCCTTTATATCCCGAAAGATTTCGAGGGGTTTGATTTTGTGGGATCCGTTCTATGCTTTCTTCTTTTATAAATTGATAACTTCCCCCATAATTCCCATAATTGGTAGTTGTAACCCCATTTCTGGTAGTTCCCAAATAACTTTGCTTTCCAGGTAATATTTTCACTTTAACCCATCCAGATTCTCCAATTCCTAATAGTCCAGCATGGACAACGGATTTGGAAAGAGTAGAATCATAAGTGTAAACATCACTTCCCCAAACACTTCCTGAATTTGCACCAGTTAAATATATTTCGAATATTTCATTAATTCTCCCTTTATATCCCGAAAGATTTCGAGGGGTTTGATTTTGTGGGATCTGTTCGATGCTTTCTTCTTTTATAAATTGATAACTTCCCCCATAATTCCCATAATTGGTAGTTGTAACCCCATTTCTGGTAGTTCCCAAATAACTTTGCTTTCCAGGTAATATTTTCACTTTAACCCATCCAGATTCTCCAATTCCTAATAGTCCAACGTGGACAACGGATTTGGAAAGAGTAGAATCATAAGTGTAAACATCACTTCCCCAAACACTTCCTGAATTTGCACCAGTTAAATATATTTCGAATATTTCATTAATTCTCCCTTTATATCCCGAAAGATTTCGAGGGGTTTGATTTTGAGGAATTCTCTCGTATTTTGGTTTTTTAGTTTCGCTATTATTGGTGAGATTTGTAGCGCAGATATTTTGATCTACAAATTTATAACTTCCACCAAAGTTTCCATAATTTAAAGTTGAAACCCCGTTTCTGGTAGTTCCCAAATAACTTTTCTCCCCAGGCAATATTTTCACTTTAACCCATCCAGATTCTCCAATTCCTAATAGTCCAGCATGAACAGCGGATTTGGAAAGAGTAGAATCATAAGTGTAGATATCACTTCCCCAAACACTTCCTGAATTTGCGCCAGTTATATATATTTCGAATATTTGATTGATTCTTCTTTGATAAACCGAAAGATTTCGAGGGGTTTGATTTTGTGGGATCTGTTCGATGCTTTCTTCTTTTATAAATTGATAACTTCCCCCATAATTCCCATAATTTAAAGTTGAAACCCCATTCCTTGTAGTTCCCGAATAACTTTGCTTTCCAGGTAATATTTTCACTTTAACCCATCCAGATTCTCCAATTCCTAACAATCCAGCGTGGACAACGGATTTGGAAAGAGTAGAATCATAAGTGTAGACACCACTTCCCCAAGCACTTCCTGAATTTGCGCCAGTTATATATATTTCAAATATTTCATTAATTCTCTCTTTATATCGCCAAAGATTTTTAGGGGTTTTATTTTGTGGAATTCTCTCAAGCCCCTCCTCCTTTTTTATTTCCTCTGTTTCTTCATTTATTTTTTTTAAATCCATTTTATTGATCATATTAACAACCTCTCGATCAAAAGTTAATTTATATTGAGGTTTGGAATTCACAAATTGATTGCTTTTGCTTTGGCTTTGATTCATTTGGAATTTTGGATTTAAAGCCAAACCGATTTTTGTTGCCTCAATTATTTCGTTTTGAAGAATAAGTTCTTGAAAATGCTGAACAAGATTAACATTGTTTTTTAATAGCGAGAGCTCTCGCGTTGTGTTTGTCAAAATTGAATTCACACTTTTCGTTTCATTGAAAGACTGCTCCTTTGAAAACTTGATCAATTGCGCGATCTTATGATCGACTTGTTGCTTAATTTGTTCACCTGTCTTTTGAAGACCAAAAATCATCTCATTTAAGGCACTCACGTTAATTTGCTTTTGTCTTTCCAGGTTTTGTTTCTTTAGTTCAAGGTACTCGATCGACTGCTCAACAGAATTGCTATTGACACTGATTTTCATTGGGGAAATGATCTTTTCGAAGACATCGTTTATGCTCACTGTTTTGCTTTTGTGGTTTTGACATTTTGACTCAAAACAGTCTGGACACATCATGGAACAATGCTCGTAACAATATTTCTCATACTTTTTTTGATGTTCAAGGCACAAATTCGGATTTTTTTCTTTTGAATTTTAAACAAGATAAAAATATTTTTTATTTTTTTAATTTTTTTTTCATTTTGTGTTTTGTGTTTTTTTTTGGTTTTTTGAAAGGTCAAACCTATCTCTGAAATTAATTTTGAGTTGTGTCCTGAAAAGTTCTTGTGAACGCTGGAATTACAGTCTGGGCAATAATAAGATTGGCAATCAAAACAAAAATATAACGCAGGCTGTTTAACTTGATTTTGTGGACAATTAAAACAAAGAGTGAGATTTTGTTGAACCTGAACAGGAATACTTGTTGGCAATGTGATAATATTTGTTGGTATTTGCATGACAAAAAAAGAAATAAAGAGAAAAAATAAAAATTTAGAACAATTTGGAAAACATATTTCTGAAGAATTTTTCTTCTTAAAAAAGAGTGTATTTTTAAAAGACAAATTTGTTGCTACTATTAAACGTAAAATAGAAAGATTAAAATTTTCTTTCAGCTTTACATAAAATCAAATTGCAAGAATTAAAATAAATTATCAAAAGTCCCCAATTCGAAAAGGCTAATTATTCATTGAAAGATGGTTTTAAGAATAAAATATTCGAAATTTTACATGATTTATAAATTACAATTTTGGAAAGCTAAATGATTATTTTTTTCCATTTATTTTGCAACGAATAGTATACTTAGATGGTTTTATGTTGAAAATTAGTGTGATTGATTAGATTTTTTAAAGTCAGGTTTTAACGATAAAAAAAAAAAATAGTGAAGGTTGATCTAAAAACAAGCTACTACAAGGTACCTTGAATCAAAAATTTCTTGAATTGTTCTTTTTATCTTTGGAGATCCAGAAGAGCTCTTAAATTTCAAATTTTATGAATTTTAATCTTTTATAGGATTAAGATTACCAATTGTAAGTTGGTTCTGTTTTCCAAACCACAAGCGTTTTTCTTCAAAGGCTAGTATTGTTTCATTTATTACAGTTGTTTCAATAACCCATGTTGAGGTTATTGTTTTTGTTTTTCAAAATTCTTTATATTATTTTTGATCGATATTTTTTGTTTTATTGAATTTGGTTTTTAATAATGAGTTTAATAAACAAGACAGCTCAGTTTAACTCTACTTTGTAATCAAACAATATTTACAATAGATCATACTAACAAATCATTTTTCTACAACCTTCAAACTTTAATCACCCTATTTAAGAATTAACTCAAAAGAAATTTAAAGAAAACTTGTCACCAAAATCCACAATCACCAAATCTTTCAGTTTGTTGGGAAAAAAAAACAAACAAAAAAGATACCCATTTTCATTTCTTATGAAAAACTTGTTTGTATCTGTCTTTATGTTTAAGTGATTTCTTAAATTTGTCAAAGTTTTTTGAATAAAAAATGATTGAAAAAAAATTTCGCTTTATTTTCTTTTTTTACCTTTAGCAATTAGCTTTAAAATCATCTCTTGTTATTGTTGAAATTTATTTATCTTTTTGTTTCTTTTTTGTAATCTACATCAGGCGAGATAAGAATCCTAAATGAAGAAATATTCCAGAATCGAAAAAATCGTTATACACATTAAATTTGATATCATTACAATTCTACAAGAGTATTGTGTTAAATCATTTTAAAAATTAAGTTTATATTAAAAATTTTGAAAAATGAGAGAAAAACTAGTCTCAAAAAATATCAATTCTCATTGATTACAAATATCTTTGTGTTTTTTATTCAATAAGAAAAAAAATTATTTTTGAGAGATCTTTTAAAAAAAATTTTAATTTTTCATTATATGTCCCTACGACCCAAAAAACACTAAAAATGAAAAACTGATCAAATACTTTCCATTAAAACAATTAAAAAAACTAAATGAAAAAATAAGAATAAATAAAACTTCAATTTAACTTTTTCTTGAAAACATGTTTTGCCAAAATCATTGAATTCACACTTGAAATCATGTATATTTTTAGATACACTATCTTGTTTTAACTCATTTACAAAAACAAATTCTAAATTCTGGGAATTTTCTTTTCACAAAAGGGACTAATTTGATCTTCAAATATTTTTTTTAGTTTTAAATGGTAAAATTAAAAAAAAATTAAACTAACAGATAAACTCTCTGGAAAACCATTCTAATTTAATATATTAACTTATTCTTTGATTTCAAACTTTTCTCAACCCCAATTTTTCAAAAAAAAATAAAAAAGTGCACAATAATTTCAAAAAATATTTTTGATATTCAAAAGTTGAGAGTGTTTTTATTCTAAAAAAATTATCACAGTGTTTAATGGAATTAAGTTATAAACTTAATTTCGAAAAATATTAATCAGAAAAAAATAGTGCTTAATTTTATTAAGGACATATCTTGACGAATGTTAAGTGTTATGTTCAAACTATGCTTCTTTTTCAAAATAAACAACTCTTAGAAAATTGTTATTTTCTTCAACAATTTAAAAACCAAAACAATATTTAAACATTTTCAAAACAACAATTAAAAAGAAAAAGTTAAAAAAATAACACTAAAAGTTAGTAAAAAACTATAAAAGTAAACAAGGGTTATTCAACAAACCTTACTAGAGTTTGAATTATAAATGGGGAAAATTATTGCTTCCTTTTCAATTTCTCTTTTTCAATTGAGTTTTCAAATAAGTAGGTTGTAATTTGTGGCTAAATACATTTATATATAAAAATTCAAATAGCAAATTTAGTGAAAATTTTTCCAATTTTATAATTCAAATAACAGGAATAAATAACTTTGAAAAAATCAAGCCAGATCTAAAAAGGTTCAATTGCAGATTAAGTACCAACTTACTAATAAGAAATCCGAGCAAAAGAAATTATCAATTCCTAAATATTTTAAATTTAATAGTTCTCATGGATCTTAAGAGATAATGAGAATAATTCAACAATATATTGATTCATAATTACCGTGCATTGACTTTATTTTAGATAACAATAAGTACAAGAATAGTTTATCCTCAAAGGCGATTGACATAATTACAATAAATATCAATAAAAAACTTTTAAAACATACTTTATTGAAGTACTTGAAAAAATAAACGAATATTAAATTATTATCAGGATTTTGAATGAAAATGAAAAAAGAACTAAACTAGAGTAATCAAAATAATACATACATAACAACTAAAATCCCGTTTCGAAATATAATCTGTGCTTTTCTTCTTCTTTTTCCAAGGCAACACCCTATTATCTACCAAATAGTATACTTAAATTCAAATCACTTTTGTTAGTAAACTCCTTGATATTTTCAGTAGAATTTAAAGTATTAATGAAAAAATGAAAATTTTTCATAATATTCTCTTTTTTTAGGAAATTTTTTATTTTTTTGATATCAAAATTTTATTAAAAATTAACTCTATTTTTTGAGATAAATTTTCCAATTTAGTCTTTCATTGTTAAATTTTCTATATAAAATAATAGAACCTTAAGAAAACAATACCATGTTTAATTAGAGTTTATTGTTGATTTCTTTGATAGGTTGGTTTATAGGCTTTCTATAAAAAAAAACACATTTTTTATTTTGAAACACGTATTAAACTTTTCTCCATGCTTTATTTTAAAAACAATAATCACAAAACTTTAAAAAATGTTAGAAAAAAGAAAGATTAATTTCAAAAACTATTTTTGAACCTTAATAAATCTAAATATCCAATTTTTAATCAAGTATATTTATACCATACTTATTCACACCCCCCCCCCGAATGATTGAAAATAGAGTAAATAATAAAATACAGCCAGTCCCACTTTATATACAATAACTTTTAAGATAATTTACATTTAGTTTCAAATTTAAGACATAAAATTTAACCAAATTTAAGGCACAAAAAAAATCACAAATTAAGGCAGAAAATTCGGATTCTAGTAAAATAAATTGTAAAAAAAAAATTCCAAAAAATTTTCCTCTATTTGAGATTTTTTTGTACCTTAAATTTGGTTGAAAGTTTGTACCATGAAAGTGGAACTGGTTAAATATATTGACCTTAAAAATTAGGGCTTCTGGTGTTTTGTCATGTCCCAGAAAATATTTTAATCTTTCAAAAAAAAAAGGCACGATAAAAAAATGAAAAAATAAATAAAATATATATGATCTTTCAAGATAAAATGTACAAAGGAAAGCAAAATATTATAATTTCCAGTTGAAAAATGAAATAAACTTTGAAGGTAACATTAACCCAAAGATAATTTATTGGTAATTAAAATAATTTATATTTGAGAAAAAGTATGAATAAGCCAAAAATATCTTTTTTTTCTATTTTATTTTTAAATTTTAATCTTTTATTACTTATATTTTTTATCTAAATATTGAAGAAAAATCAGCCAAATAGATAAACATAGGGAAATTTAAATAATAAAAAAATTGTGAATTCTCATCCTAAATGAAAAAAATCTAAAAATTTGTGTTGAAGAATCAATCCAAATAAATAATAATAATGAACAACCAATGAATAAGATTTTATATATTATTCGAAATATAGTTTCATTATTTATTTTCTCATTATTTAACGAACAAGAAAATTAAAATTCGTTTTTTTTTTTCAAACAAAACTTTAGATATTAAAGAACTACTATAACTCGCTGTAGAATATCACCAAGTTACTGTGTTTTTTATTTTATTTCTTAAAATGAAAGGAAAATGTCTTGAATTTCACTCTCTTCTTTCGAATTCTGGAAAAATTAAAGTTTTTTCCTTGGACACTTCGATTTTATTTTAAAATATTATTTATTTCACAAAAAAAAACGAAATACTTAAGGAAAAAACTTTAATTTTTCCAGAATTCGAAAGAAGAGTGTAAAATTCAAAGAAAATTTCAAAAAAAAAAAATTATATAAAGATTATCTTATAATAAGTTATCTTTTCTTTAGATTTTCTTTCATTTAAAAAAACCAATATTTATAACAAATAAAATATAATTACCCCAGAAAACCGTTTAACTTTCCGAGAATTTAAAATAATAGCTTAAAATCTTAGAATTTACTATATTCTTACAAATTATTAGTAATATAACTATTTGGTGACACTCTAAGGTACTTTATAACATTTCTTTAATTTCTAAAGTTTCGTTTGAAAAAAAAAAAAAAAAAACGAATATTAATTTTCTTTATCATAAATAATAATAATAGAAATAATGTGTCTATGTTTTGAATAATTTTGAAGATCTTATGCATTTGTTGTTTATTATTTTTGTTAATTTATAGTCAGTTTCCCTTTTAAGGCACAAACTTTCAACGAAATTTAAGGCACAAAAAAAATCTCAAATTAAGGCACAAAATTTGAAATTTTTTTTATTACAAATTATTTTCCTAGAATCTGAATTCTGTGCCTTAATTTGAGTTTTTTTTGTACCTTTAATTTCGTTGAAAGTTTGTACCTTAAACTGGAAACTGACTGTATTATAATTCTATCATCCATAAAATTCGATTTTTTATGGTATGACCAGTCTGGAAGAATCTGATCTATATATGTAATTATTTCTAAGTTATTAAATGATTTTTACAGAAGTTCTGAAATTTTATTTATTTTTTATTTTTATCAGAATTATAAGTATACCTGTTTACATTATTTATGAAATTTACTAACTTTAGAAATGGAAGTTGAACTTTCCATTTTAAATATTTTTTATCATTATTTTTTTTACTATATTAGAAATAGATAGAAAATTTACAAAACGTTCTATACATTTATATAATTAAAAAAAAAAAACTGATATTATATTTTCTTGAATTTAAAAAATAAAAGTAAAATCTAAAATTTTACTCATTCTTTTGGATTCTAGAAAACCACCTTTAGCTTTTCACAACTTTTCTGTTTATTTTGATAATCAATACCTTTCTTAACAAAAATAATAATAATAACTATAATAAAAAAAAAAATTTGGATTTTCCATTACTCAAAATGATAATGATTGAAAACATTGCATTAACTTTATTCTTTTGAATTCTTTAAAGCTATAAGTTTTTTTTTTTTTTTTTTTTTTTCATTATTGATTCTTAATTATTTATTTTCAAATTTAAACAAGAATTGAAAAAGAAAAAAAAAATTAACACTAGAGTACTTTCCAAAAGGACTTTTTATTAATATTATTAGTATATTTATTAATATTTGTAAATTTTTGACCTTTCCAATGAGAATTATTTATTTTTAAGTTGTACCTTAAATTATTTACATTTGTGCCTAATAATGTAAAGTTATCACTTTTCAATTGATATTTTCATCATCATTTTTTTGAAAATGTTAACTTTTTTGATATTTATTTAAAACCAAGAATTTTAGATTTCTTTTTGTGTTTATAACTTCTTACCACCATCAAAATTCTTGCCTGATAAAATTTTTCTTCATTTTAATAAATCATTCTTGGGTGTTACGGATAAAATTTTAAATATTTCATAACTTTTTATTTATCCAAACATTAACTGAGTTAAAATATTTTTAGGTTCAATCAAAAATAACAAATCCAAAGAATAATTAACTAATATACATTGATTAGAAATTTACAAATTTTAAATTTTAACTAGTTTTTTAGCTTAAAATCATTTTTAAAATTTAAAACTATCTTTTTTACTATTTTAAAAATTTTTTATAAATTGTTTATTAATCAAAAGTTTTTTTATAAAAATTTAAATTTAATTTTTTTTCGAATAGGAATTTATAATCTTTTATAAAGTACCAAGGTTTGTATTAAATTATTATAAGACCATAAAACCCTGTTAATAGAAATGAAAGCAAGTGAAAGAAAATAAATGTTGAATTTATCATATATTTTTTCGGAAATGTTGGGAAGACTTTATATATATATATAAATGTGTTTTTTTTTGTTTTCAGAAACCCAAATGGAAAATAAAAATATAATCTAATTAACCCCACTTCCTTGAAGAAAAGTTAATGAAAATTTTTCCATTTCCAAAATCAAACCAATTTATTTTTTAAAAAAATACTTGTAAATAATTCAAAACTTTTTCGTACTACCACCACACATGTCAGAACTCTATTTACGTTTCTTGAAAAAACCTGAAGATCTTAATTTTCAGATTACACACAAAGAATGTACCTGTAGTAATTATTTGAATTATTCTTTTTAAACCCACAATTAGGAAATACGAGGAAACAAATAAACAATAACATCAGATTTAAAGCGGAAACTTGTGTTCCACTTATCCCAATTTAAGATTTATGAGAAAACAATAATCAAATATTGGATGCTTCCAAAATAGGGTCATTTCCCCATTATAGAAAAGTTATCAGAAGCTGAAAAATCAAAATTGTTCTGATCTATTTTCTGATATAGAGTAATAATCATGTTGTTTTTTCTCAATTGGGAAAACAAAAAATATTGTTTTTCAAACCTTTACCGATATCTTAAATTAAAAAAGATGTGTATAAAATAAATCAAAAATATTCAAATAAACGAATTTTTTTTTTCAAATATCCAGTTGATTAATAAATATTAATTAAAAAAAAAATTATTTAGCAATTATATATATATATATATAACCATATAGATATATTATTAGTTCTTTTCCCACGCATGGCAAAAGCTTGCGTCAAAATGCAATTCTTCACAACTGCGCTTTGGAATCTTATTCAACAAACTTGGCTCGGCTGCTGCGTCATGTATACTTTCTGGGTAATTACCCAAATGTAGTAATGTGTGGTAAACGTCTCTATTAATAAAATTTTTATGGATATTTTTATCAAGATCTTTCTCCATCCCGTTTAAAAACGGCAAAAGATGTGTCGGTATAATTATTTGAAATAAAGGGTATTTATGAAGCTTATAAGAACCAACGCCGTGGTTGAAACCCTCTTCTGACACCAACAACAAAATAGTGTTATTATATTTTTTCTCGGATGCAAATTCCGACATAAATTGGGAGAAAGATAAATCTAGAGTTTGCAATAACGATTGGTTTTCGTCAAACGATTCATAAAAAAGTGCAAGAATAAATTTCGAATTGTTCGCAAGGAATTGCTTTTCAAAATTTTGTTGAATATAATTGAAAACATGTCTGTTTCCGTATTCTCCATACAGGCATCGTGCGTTTTTTAATTTTGGAATATTTTTTTTTGGCTGTAGCCAACAACCATCACAAAAAGGTGTAAATAACTTTTGATCCAAAAATTTTAAATCTGAAATTGGCGTTTTAAGATTGAATGGGAACGAATTGTTTAAGGAACATTTTTGATCGATAATCGAAGTATAATACCCATAATTTTTATTATAATAATTCCAAACCCATTTCTCATGGTTGTGGTTTATGTTTTTGTGTTGCCCACTAAATACCATTTGTTGGTTTTCTTCGACTGATCGCGACGCGGTCCTGTAGCCCTTAAATTTCCAATCTTTGATTAAATTTTGTGATTTCAAATCGAAGATTGCTTTTTGGGTCTTTGGAAGGTCCTTCTCGAAACTCAATCGGCTAGCTCTGGACAAAAACAATAAGACGATGTTGGGTCTCCTTTGTCCTGTTAGCCCATTTTCAATTTTGCTATGCTTGGTTGAATAGCCCCTTTTGATATTGGGCGCCACTGGGTAAACCTGTACCAATTCGCCAAAATAGCCGATACATTTGAAATAGATCACAATATTTTCTTTCTTTGTTTTTGGGATCCGATATTTTAATTCATTACGCACACGATCCAGAACCAAATATTTATCTTTTGATTTGTATTCACGCTTTTCAATTTCTACGTCGCCAACGCATTTTCCAATTGAGAACATTTTCACGTTGTTTTCAACAGAAAGAAAAGATTTTGAATCACAGTAATCATTTTTGGAAAAATCTTGTTTCTTCGATGTGGTAATCAAAACCAAAAATAAAGTGATTGTTATAATTAGGAGTATTAATACAAATAGTGTCATTATCAAAAATTC
Organism: Anaeramoeba flamelloides; assembly: GCA_027625915.1. Lineage (NCBI taxonomy): Eukaryota > Anaeramoebidae > Anaeramoeba > Anaeramoeba flamelloides. The sequence goes on from JANTQA010000036.1 coordinate 10,542,736, forward strand.
TCTTTTAATTTTTTGTTTGAATTGTTTTTTTTGTTTTTTGAAGGTTATTATTTGATTAGTTTCCTTTTCCATGTAATTTTCTGTTTCAAGTTTATCGAATTCTTTGTTTTTGACTTTTTCGAAAAAATGTTCTTTTTCTCTTTCTATTTCGATTTCTGTTCCTTTTTCTTTTTTTATTTCTTTTTCTTTTTCTCTTTCGATTTCACCGTAAATATCAATTTTGTTCTTATACTCTTTATTAATTGGAAGGTATTTTTCAAAGTATAACAAAAGAACAAGAAGAATAATTAAATAGAGTATTTGAAAAGAAAAAGAAAAATTAGTACAAAAGTTTATCATTCCTCGATAAAATAAAAAAAGCGAGATTTTGAAAAGAGCTGAAGCCAAAAAATTCTTGAAAAGTAAATAATAACATGATCCAAGCATTTCAATTACAAATGTAAACAGAAATAATTGCAGTTTAAATTGGATCGAAGTAAAGAAATTTGCTAAGAAAAGCGTAATTGGGTAATTCAGTAATGCCTTTACAAAAGATATGATACACTGAATTATAATTTTTTGAGAGCCTTTTTTCGCAAGGGCTCTCCTTAAATTTGGGCTAAGGTGTTTTGTCAAACCGATTTGCACTTGTTTGTTCTGTGTTGCGTTTTTTTGGAAGCAAGATTTCAAAAAGGTATTAAATACAAATTCTTGAAGAAGAATGGCCATTGAAATTAAGATTGGGTACAACGCAAACCATTTAACGCAATACCTTACATACAAATAGAGAGAGTGCTCGTATTCGTACCCAATTTGAAAGCTAGTACTAATTTTGGATCCAAAGAAGAGCATTTGCAAAAAGTTTGCAAAAAGAAAAATTGTGACAACCAATAAACTTGTTAAGATCATCTCCAGAACATAGTGTCGTGTAATTTGTTTCTGAAATAAAAATTGTTTTTCTTTTAACAGCCATTTGTAAAATAAGATCGATGAAAAGGAAATAAGAAGAAAAAAAAATACATAATTCTTCAATTGCGTGTGTGTCCAGAACCATGAGTAAAAAAATGTGAGAAAGGTTTGTAAAAAAAGCAAATAAGGATAATTTTCAAGTTGTTTGAAGTCACAGTAAAACATTTATTTCAGAAAAGCTTCAAAATAAGAAGAAGAGCGAAAAGTGAGATTTTTTGAAAAAATAAACCATAATTTCTCAATCCAAAATTATTTTGAAAAAACATTTCGAGTTTATTTGAATTCTATTTTGTCTCAGAGACAACATGATCCTTTTAGGCTTGGTCAAAATACAAAATATTTAAAAGTTCCTTTGTTTGGTTTTCAAGGTCGTGAATTCTTGACTTTAATATTTTAGAGATAAAACCAATAACAGATATTTAGGGTTATGAAAAATTTAAGGAAGTAAGTACATTTTCCCATTTTGAAATATTTTAATTGTATAAACATTACTGAAAAATATTTTTTGAGTGCCACAAGATATTGAAACTTTGGAACCAAAACACCATTTGCTAGTCTATTTGTGAAAAGAGTCAAAGTAATTCAGAGTTGGATCTTTCATTTTTCAATTTTCGGAACATTTTTTTTTGATTCAATTTTTTAGTTTTCTTAAATTTGGTTTTGGATCTAGAGATGTGTTTATACGAAAGATTGAAATTAATCAAACAGTAAATAAAAAAAATATACCCCAAAAGATGTACATTTGAAACAAATATTTTCTTTTAGAAGATCAAACACGAAAGATCACCATTCCAAATAAATTTGTTGAAATCAAAAATGAAAAAAAAAAAAATCTATAAAAGCCTATTTTCAAAGATTGGTTTTCTTTATATTCTTAGTTTTTATGAATACAAACTATTTTTTTCCTTGAATTTCTCGTCCCATTATTATTTATTATTATTATAAAAAACCTTTTGTAACAAATTTGATTTCAAATATCTTTTCAAATATTTTTATCAAAAAAAGCCAAAAAAAAAGTACTATTTCAAAAATTAAAATAGAGGTTGAATTCTTGGAATCAAAAAACAGTTACAAAAGATTCAAATCAAAATAATTGAAAAATTCAATAACAAATTTCAATCAGATTCAGAATTATTTTGGGTTCTCATTTTTAATGGAAAATAAATAATTATAAAATCAAATAAATTGTTCCAATAAACCCTTATTCTCAAGAAGTAAACTCAATTCCAAAAAATGGGACACAAAAAAAAATTACATTAATAAAAATATACTCCAAAATACATGATACTTGAACATTAAAATAATAAAAGACCCGAAAATATTTAAACAATACTATTTATATATTTTATAGTAAATTTAAAATTCAATTCGAAAAATAAAAAAAAAAAAAATAAAAAAAGTGTGCCCCTATTTTTTGGAACACGGTTACCAAAAAAATCCATTTTTATTGAAAGAAAAATTAATAAAAACTATTAATAGATTCAGCTTGTCTTTTGATAACTAAATCTATCGTTTTAAATATAGAGTTTACTAATTATCTTAGGTTTCCCAACTCAAAGTATTCCATACATTAGTGAAAATTTTAAAAATTCTTCTTGGTTTTTTGGTTACAATTTTTCAGTTTAGTATCCATAAATTCCCAATTGGATTTAAATTTGTGGAATTGGGTGTCAAGGGTCCAGAACATTACATCCCCGATTTAAGTAAGTTTGAGTTTTTTTTGAGGTATGTGGTCAAGCTCCATCCTTTTGGAAAATCCATTTCAACTCACTATATTCTGAATTAGCGGGTTGAATTTCCTTTTATTTTTTTGATAATATCATTAATAATACATTCAGTATTCACACTTCCATTAATAATAATAAGGTCTGTTTGTAGGCCATGTGTCCTAGCACACCATATCATGATTTTTTTTCAAAAAATTTTTTTCTCGATAAAAAAAGAATCTTTTTTTTTGATCAGAATGAAAACTTTTAAATTTCATTTTAAAGTGATTTTGAGATTTTCGAAAAGTTTTGAAAAAAAAAGAAAATTTTTTTTTTATTTGAAAAAAAAGAATCCAAAAAAAATCAAAAAAATTATTGAAAATCAAAAATCAAAAAACAATGAAAAAAAATGATAAATAATTAACTTTAAAATTATTTACATTGATTGTTAATATCTAATGTTTCTATTTAAGAGTCAAATATCACTTTTCTTGGAATTAAATTGATTTTGAAGGTGTGCACCAATTTTTGGAATTGAGTTTATTTGAAAAAATTATCCTATTTTCAGAACCCAACTAGAATTAGATGAATTATTTGAAAATAGGATTTTTAAATTCATTTTGGAAATTCTTTAGAAATAAACAGTAATTTGTTGAACAAAAATTTTCCAAATAAAATCTTTTTCAGAAAGAATTAAAAATAAAACCAACTAAAGAATAAGTAATTGTGTAAAATGTTATAGATAAGATCGAGTAGTAAATGATTTTTTTTGATTTTTTTTTGATCAATTTTTTTATTTTTTTGATTTGCGTTTTTTCATTGGTATGAAAATATCTTAGACTAAGTTATATTCCACTCTAGTATTTATGAAAATTTCAATGTATTTGGCTAAAGAAATGATTTGAAGAATTCAGTTTCACATAAATGGTGGCACTCAAAAAATGAAAAATGTACTTACCCCCTTAAAAGGTTTTTAAATGTAAGTGTTTACTTTTGGCCATTAGTCTTTCTTTATTGAGACACAAACGATTTTTTCATATTTTGTTAATAATAATAAAGAAAAAACTTAAAATATTTTAACATCACTTTTTTGAAAATTGTTTTGAATTATAGTCTAATTTTTAATAACTATCTTAATATTATCAAAGATATTAGTTCCTAAAAATAACTTGTAAGGCTTTATTTTTATTAATATTGTTTTATAAATGAAATCATAACTTGAAAAAATAATTGAAATGTTGTTATTTAAATAAGTTACAATTATAACAAAATTGATCTTATTTTAAAAGAATTAAATTAGAAACAAATTAATAATGGTTCCATAAACAGTGTTCAGGTTTTAAATAAGATATAATCTGGGACAAAAAGAGAGCAATTCAATTATGATTGAAGACTTGATAAACTTGATATAATCTGAAGAAATTAATCTCTTTTTTAGACCCACATATGACAAATATAAGGCAAAAGAAACAAAGTAACTCCAAAATTTTCACTAGTGTTTTTGGTTATTTAAATCATAATTCTCGTTTGGCTTTCAACAAGTATATAAAACATCCAACATAATTCAAACGAAATCCAACTCTGGTTTGAATCATCTCTGAAAAACAACATTGAATTATGCAAACTTGAATTTGAACTAATAACCACAAGAGGTTTTGTATAATATTGTATGAACAACAAAGAAAGCTCAAAGTATGCTTTTCGTCTACTATTTTAATCCACAACCAAAAATTATTCAGAGAAAAGAAAAAGAGGACTGTTTTCAGAACAATTCTGTCAAAAAAAACGTTCAACAGTTATCTCTCACAAACTTTTAGTGTTGTATTTTGTTATTTGATGTTTAAAAGTTCTTTTTTTTTTCTTGTTCAGTTTTTGTGTATGAAAAAACGTCTTTGTCAAATAAGCTTTTTAAGTTTTGAAAAATTTTGCTTTAAATCTCGAATAATCAATTTTTATTGGATTTTCAGGCAAACAAGAGGTAATATTTTGTTGAAGCACTTCTTTTCATGAACAACAAAACTCAAAAATTCGTTTTTATGAAACCTTGAAAAAATGACTCAATAATAAAGGATTTCAAATCAAGTAAAGTTTGAAACATTTTTTTACTTTTTTCTTATTTTATATTTTTTCAAACACAATTTCGAAGTTATGAGTAACAACGAGAAGAACATTAATTTCAAAAAATTTAATGCAAACCGCTTTACTGTTTACAAACCAATTAGCCCAATCCCACTACCATCAACCAAGGTTACCTTTGAACTTCAAACAAAAAGAGATCGAGCTGTTTATGAAGTTTTAACTACAGAGGAAACTTATGTTTTTAACCTTAATCGAGTCAATGTAAGGAACAAATGATTTCTTTTTTTTCTTTTTTTTCTTGAATTTTCTTTTGAATTTTCGTTTTAATTTTGTTTCTTCTTTTCTCTTTTATTCTTTTGCTCTTAACAAACAACTAGCAAATGAAATTACTTTTAGAAAAAGAAACTTGCAAAAAATCCACATTTATCACAATGGAGCAAGTCAAAACACTTTTTAAAAACCATGATCAGCTTTTGCAGCTCAATCTTACTTTTTTAGAAACTCTTAAAGAAAGACTTCAAAATTTCAATGAAGAAACACTCCTCGGCGATCTTTTTCTCAAATGGGTAAATTTTTTTTTTTTTCCTTTAAAAAAGATCTTGTGAGAAACCTTTTTAATTCAAAAATTATGGAACCTTTTTGTTTTCTTTTAATCCATAATTCCCAAAATAATTTTTAGAAAATTTTATTTTCAGAGTGGTTGAAAAAGAAAAACATACACACCCAAAAAATAACACTTAACAAACACTTTTTTTCACTTAGGTTTCTGAAAACCAATTGGTATTAATAAGGACATATTGAAAATTAATTAGGCACCATTATTTCAAAAAAAACAACATATTTTCGAAGGGTATTGTTTGAAAAAAGTGTGACTAAAAATATTCAATGTTCACAAAATAATTCCATTTTTCAAATTTTTTATAATCTCAAAAATTTAAAATTTCGAATCATAATATTAAAACAATTCCAAATGGAATTAGCTTTTAATCAACATTTTTTACTTGCTAAAGTCTCTTTTCAAGAAGAATTTTTCAAAAACATCAAAAATTGTTTTATTATGATTCCATGGAATCAAAGAAAAATAATTCTTTATTTGGTACCAAAACTCTATTAAAAAAAAGAATAGAATCTTTCGATTCCGTTTCAAAGTAAAATAATTTTCAAACTCAGGAATAAAAACAAAAACATCAGGATTGGTGAAAAGATGATTAAAACCAAAATCTCAAAAAAGAAAAACCTCAAATATTTATTTTTTTTTGCAATATCCAAATTCTTTTTAATTTAATAAAAATCTATTTATTAATTCTTAAACTTTGAGAATGATGAGATTCCTATTAAAAACCAAATTTAAACAAGAAATCAGTTGAGACTTATCATTGAAATAAAAAAAGAACCATTTAATTTCATGGAATCAAAAAAAAAAAATTCTTTGGGGTTATTTATGAAAAAGAATCAAAATGTGAACCCTGAAACAAAATGTTTTTACTCGACCGACAAATTCAAATAAACGTTTTTGCTTCATTTTCCATTTTTTAAATTGTTTTTCCTTGCTTTGAAAAAAAAAGAGTGGCATTTTTTTTATTCACAACTGTAGTGATTTAAAGAAAGACAAAGAAAAAAAATTATTGATTTAAATGTTAAGAAACTTTATAAAATTAGTTGTTCTTCAAAATATTCCTTTCTCAAGAACTGTTTTAATATTAGAGTTTAGTAGAATCAAAAAATGGAAATTGAACTAAAATTTTTTTGAATTTATTAATAGTTATTGAAAAATAGGCCTATTGAAGTTTGCCAATAGTTTCATCGATACCTTTAAAAGATGTTTTGATCACACTTTGTAAAAGTAACTAGAAGAAAAAAGAGGAGGAATATATTTACTGATATTTGTCCCTAAAATGGGAAAAGACTTGATCTCAATTTCTTTTTTCAATACTTCAAGATTTTCTTCATTTAGAATTACCAATTCACCTAACAAGATATACCACAAGTAATTAAATGCCTCTCAGAAAAAAAAAAACCGCAGATTTCTATCTGTCACTTTGAAATTATCTTAAAAAAAAGACAAGATGAAGTGAAAATTTTTTACAATTATTAATTAAGGTTTTTATGTTATCTGTTTGCATAAAATGAATTACGAAACAGAAATTCCAAAATAGATTGTTTTTTTAAATTTTAAAGATCAGTAGTTTTTTATTCGTAATATTTTTGCTTAATATGAATAACGGAACAGAAATTCAATAAAATAAATTTTAGTACATAAATTCCAAATAGATGATTTTTTTGAAATTAAAAAGATCAAAAAATCAAAAAAAAGTATTTTATTTTAAAAAATTGAAACAAAAAAAAAATCATTAGTTGTGGCTTTCCTTATTTCTTTTTTTGGGTCTTATCTTAATTAGTATCATAATTTATTCATATATATCATTTTTTATCAAATTTCTAGTCTTCATTGAGACTTCTTTTTATGTGAAGGTATGATAAAATAAATAATTTGCTTTTCAATTTAGTCTACTATCAGAAACAATATTCTATCTCTTTGAAATTCTCTTATTGATTAAAATCTTTTCTCTTCTTATCGAGTAATTGATTTATGGATTTTCTAATTGGTATTATTACGTTTAAATTATTTTATTTTACCTATGTGTACTTGAGCTTTTAATTTTGAAAAAAAAAAAAAATTTTGTTTCAGAACAGAAATTTACTTAATTATTTATTTTATAAAATTCTGTAAAATGAATTCAGTTTAATTAAATTCCAAAACCTAAAATCCAAAACATAAACAACTCAAAGTAATTCGAAAAGAAAAATCTGATCTCAAAAAATGGAGGATATATATTTTGATTTTTTAATAACATTTTCCGTTTCTAGTTAATGTGTTAAATCAAAATAAACCCTTTGTTTTAATTATTATTTTTTGAATAGAAATTAAGGAAAATCCCTATTGTGTATAATGAAATTCTTATTTAAATATAAAAAATAGATCCTTTCAAATATTTTTTGAAGTACAAAGTATTAAAAAAAAGTTTTTTCCTTTAATTGGTAATACTATCAAAGTTATAATGGGGATAAAAAATCACTAAATAAAATTTATTAGTTGTAACAAACAGGAGGTTCTATCTTTTGATATTACCTCTCTTTCATTCAATCAAAATAAAAAGTAGCTTTTTGAGAACAAAAATGATAAAACTGGTTTCTTTATGAGACATTAAAACGCACAATGCAAATATAATATACTCGGTCTCTTAACTAATTGAATGAACTTTTTTGAATCAAAAATTTTATAATTATTATCTTTATCTGAAAAACTTTCCTTATTGATAATCTGAATTTATTTTATATTTCTATATAATATATTTTATTTTTATATAACATATCACCATTTCCCCCCACTGAATAATGCTGCTGGTTAAATATAATTCCAGTTCCCGTTTTTCCGTATTTATATTGATTATGTAATTTCTTATGAAGGATCAATGAAGACAATATTGGATTCGTTATCAACAAATAAGGATTTTAATAATTGGGAACAAGAAGTCCAATTAGAATTTAAATTAAATCTTCAGAGTTTTTTAATTCAGCCTATCCAAAGAATACCTAGATACCAATTGTTAGTCAACGAAATTTTAAAGCATACAGATCCAGAACACAAAGACTACAGCGATTTACAACAATCACTTGAAATGATCAAAAAGGTTGCAACAGATGTTAATACCGCTATTATTGATGCAAAACAAACCATTATATTAGTCGATCTCAATAAAAAATTATCAAATGTTGATTTAATTAAGCCTCATCGTAAATATGTCTGTGAAGGTGTGCTAATGAAAAAATCTAAAAAAAAAGACCATGCTAGACTTTTTTATTTATTTTCAGATTTACTTATTATTGCCAGTAAAGATATTTCCAATTATACAGTAAACATTTTTTTTTTTTTTTTTTTTTTTTTTAATTATCTTTATTTCCAAATTATTATTTTAGAATAAGATTATTCAATTATATTAATAGAAATATTTAATTGATTTTTCAATTCTTTTTTTCAGCACAATTAGATTTTGGTTTTTAAATTAAATAATTTTAAATATAACCTAATTTCTAAAAGTAAAAGCAATTTTTTGGTACTATTAAAAAAAAAAATTATTGAAATTAATTTTGAATAGCAGCTGAAATAATTACCAAAAAAAAAAAAAAAAAAACTCTAAAAATAGAGACATTATGTGTAATCTTGTGTAGTTAAATTGTAAAAAAATGACTATTTATTACAAACTTTTCTTTCATCAAATGAAATTATTTACACATACACACGAATTCCTATTCTATTTCTACCACGTTCTAATTATTCTTATACTGTAGTTTTCAAATTAATAAATGAAAAAATTTGATTTCAATTTTCCAAATCAGGCTTCATGATTATGGTTCTAAAAAATAAAAAGATCTTCTCAAGTCAATTAAAAACCAAAAATTTCAGATTTAATTTTGCATTTTCCCCTTTCTTATTAAATTTTGAGATTAATTTAAATTTTTTATTACATTTTTCATTGATAATAAAAATTTTAGCTTTATTTCCTCATATTCTGCCTTTTTTATTAATATTTAATCAATGAATTTGAGAAAAAATGATCAAGTTATTGATTTGTATATCGAAATGGCATCAAACGATAAACCCAATTCCAAAAAATATTACACTTCTTCGATTTCAGAAAAGAAAAAAAAATACCTTTAGATAAAAACATCCAATAATTTTTTCAAGAAATGTTGAAAAATTGAAAAAATTTTTACCTTAGAATTTATTTTGTTTAATTTTAAAGAGGAATTTTTGATACTAAATTTGGATTTTTTTTCTAAAAATTAAATAAATATGTTACTTTTAATAATAAAGTTTGAATAAATAACGATAATTATTAATAGTTGATTTGCCATAAAAACTAGATTAACAAATAATTTAGATCATTAAATTTTGTCTCTTTTTTTTCCAAAGTTTATTTTTTAATTTTAATACCTCTATAATCTTCAAAAGAACAAAAATGTCAATTTTTTTTCTATTCAATGATTCATTTTTAAACTTTTTGGATTCTTTTTCAATATTTGGGAATATAAAAAATATATGTCTCGTAAAGTTTTCATTTAATTTTCTTTTTAGTCAATTATTTTTTTTAAAAGATTGATAGACTTTGATCGATTCACTTCAATCAAATCTTCATAATTTTCTCTAAAAAAAAGTCGCATATTAATTTTCTTTTCAAGAATAAAAAAGTATTTTTGGCTCAAAAATGTATATTTTATAAAGTATGAAAAAGTTATATTTTACTCCTATTAAAACTCTTACTAGAAAATTGACTTATTTTACAATTAAAACCTAAAATCTTCTAATTTAAATAATTTCAATGTTTAAGATTTTGAAATACACATTGTAACACTAATTTATAATTAGCAAAATAACAAATCGGCTGAATTGACTCATGAGAAATAAAAATCAAAAAGTTATCAAAATTTGAGATACTGTGATTTGCTTTTTCAACAAGTAATCGAAACTATTCTTTCTACTTATTAACTATTATAATGAAGGTCTTCCCAGTTCCTTGTATGTTTTTTTAATCATTTTAAATTTTGGTTTTAAGAATCAAGTCAAAAAAAGAAAATAAAAGAAAACAATTTTCAAAAAAAATTTTTGTTATTCTTTTAACAAGTTTGGTTTCATTGTAAAACTTTTTTTAATACATTTAAGTTTTTTAGATTTCCATGCTTTTTCAAATTTAGTGTTCTGGATTCAAAATAATTTATTTATGAAGGTATTTTGTTGAAAATTCACTCAAAAGTTTATAAAAACTTTCTAATACAATTTTCCATTAATTTTGAACATGATGTGTTGGGAAATATGATTTGAGATGAGATCAAAAAAGGATTAGATCGATATTTCACATTTGCTATTTTATGTTTGAAGAAATGAAATTTTTCCCTACTTTGAATTTTCAAATCATTAATATAAATTTCAATCACACAACATTACTAGTAAATTAAGCATAGGATCTTATTACAATGTTACTCTTTAAACCTCTTTTATTAACAATTTTCCAAAAAAGAAAATTAAAAAAAAATTTTATTTTTGGAAATAAATGAAAAAATATTTAATTATTACTTTATTCAAAATTAATTTATTAAAGACAAAATTTTTTTTTTCAATATTTAAGTAGAAAGTTGAGAATTCAAATTATTATATTTCAATTAAATGTTCGATGTTTGATGTCCGATGTCCGATGTTCGATGCCCGATGTTCGATGTTCGATGCTTGGTATTACTAATAAAAAAAATAAAAAAACATAATTTAGCCACAATTAATAATTTATTATTTTTTTAATGCTGTTTTAAAAAAATGATGAATAATAGTTTTGTTAATTGTTGTTCAAACAGTTTGACTCACCCTTTTAAGCGATCCAAGTCAATACTTTTAAAAACTTTTAGTTCATTTTCTATGTTAACAGCTATACATGCTTTTCTTTATATTTTTTTTTTTTTTTTTTTGACTATTCAATTTTTCAACTAGGATGCCAATATTTTAAATTTTTGAATCTTAAATATAGAACAAATTACATTTCATTTGAATTAACTTTTTCCATTTTGATATTCATTTTATCTAAACATCTCTATCCAAAATTACGAATAGGTCCATAATACAATCCAATTAGAAGATCTAAATGTTGAAGAAATTGAAGATACAAAAACTTTAAAAAATGCATTTACAATCCAAACACCAGCAAAGAGCTTTATTGTATACGCCTCACAACCACAAGAAAAACAATTGTGGTTTGTAGCAATCAAAGAAACATTGCAAGAATATATTAAACAAAAGGAATCGAGTCCCAATAAAACAATAGGTGGCGAAATCAAGCAGCTTGCCCCTGTAAACATCCAAGACAAGGATGCATTGGAATGCAACATATGCCACCAGCCCTTCACTATGATGAGAAGAAGGCACCACTGTCGTAAATGTGGTGCGTGTATCTGTGGAGAATGTTCAAAGCATAAAACAGTATTAAAGGGAAGACAAATTGAAGGAGAAGTACGTGTTTGTAATAATTGCTTTATTGAAATTAAAGATGAAGAAGAGCAAGAACAACTCCAAAACATTCAAAAAAAAAATAAAAGTAAAAATAAAAATAGATTGAAAAAAAAATCTTCAAAATCTCACAACTCCTTAAGAAGGAAAAAAAGTAACAGAAAAATTAAAAGTACAAATAAGAAAGGATTATTAAAGAAAACTTCATCAAATGTTTCATTTAATAGTAGAAAATTTAAAAAATAATACTTTTCTTTTTAATTTATTGATTAATTGAGTGAAATGTTTTGTTTTAACTTTGTGAATAGATCAAAAAAATTTCAATTTCTAAATAAGAAACTTTTTTTAAAAAAATTTAAAAAATTAATATTTTATATTTTAATTTACACTGGTTTTGATTTTATTTATTTATTTATATTTATTATTTTGCTGTTATTTTCAATACTTTTCTTCTTCGCTTTTTATATTTATTTATGTTATGATTTATTAATTGTTTGCATTATTTTTAAAAGCTCTTAAAAAATCTATTAAAATAAAAGTAAATTATAAAAAATTTTTTATTACTTTTTTTTTTATAATTTTTTTACTCTTCTTTATTTATAACTTTTTCCTTCTCTTTCTCTTTTTCTTGTCTTTGTTTAATTATAATTTTTTCTTGTTATTTTTTTAAAAGAAAAGATATTCTTGGAGTTCTAATCTTTCCTACTTTAAAGCCAGGATAAAAAAACTTTAAATACAATTTTAGAGTTTCCGGAAGTACCGTAGAGTGTTGTAGAGTGATTTGCAAGTACTGTAGAGTTCCGTCAAGTGCCTAGGTTTTCTTGAGATTTTGAAATAAAAAGATATTTTTTTAAATTTTCTTTTCATTTATCAAATTAAAAAAACTTAACAAAAATGTCCGTCAAGTTCCAGAGAGTGCCGTAAAGTGCCTAGCGTTTCCAGAATTGAAAAGAATAGAGTGAAATATTTGATTTTACTCAATTCTTTTAAAGTCTGGAAAATCTATGGCAGTTTTTTTTCATTTTTGAAATAAAAAGAAAATTTATTTATTTTCAGTTTAATTAAGTTAAACTAAAACCTAACGGCAAACAGGAGGTAATTTTGTTAAATTCATTAAAAATAATATAAAAAAAAGAACAAGAGAAAATTATAAAATATCTAATTGGTGATATTCTCTACTTATAAATTGTGTATATGCCAAGTGTCAAAAAATTCTGATCGATTAGGAAACCAAAGAAGAATATTTTTTTTTGTGAGATCCAAATTTTTTTTCCATTTTTTCTGAAAAACAAAACTAATAAATTCCTTTTATTTCTCACATTATAAAAATATAATACCCTGTTTATTAACATTTCCGTTATTACATAATAAAAAGTCTTTATTGCCAGAAATATTATTGTAAAGATTTTTTTTCTTTTTTGAGTATATACTTTTGGCTATCATAAAAAAAAATGATTTATTCAATATATCGAATAGATATTTGTTTCTTTTTAAGAAGTAAAACTATAAAAATTACAAATTTTCGAACAATTTATCAGTTTTACTTATCAAAATTGTTTTGGTTTAAAGATGAAATTATATTTTTCAAAATAAAATTTTCATAGAGATATTTGGAAATTAGAATATTTTTATAGGAAAAATTCAAAATCATTTTTTTTTTGGCAAAAATGATTTTAATTGTTATAAGGGTTCTTGTGAATAAGATCAAACAATTGAAAAAAATAATTTTCTCCAATTTTTTCACTTTTTATTGCAAATGAGAAAATATTTTTTTAAACTTTAACATAAATATATGAAAAAATTGAGAACTATTAAAAAAAATAATTTATTCTGTAAACTTTTATCATAAACCCCTATTCAAAATTTTTTAACACACCAATATTAAATTATTGAAAAAAAACTTATTCAATCAATTCTCGAAGAAATTCCAAAATAGAACCATTCCTTAATTGGAATGTTATCAATTTCTGATAAATTCAAATGATCTCTTAAAACAAAAAATAAATAATTATCAATTCAAATAAATCAATGGAATGTTAAAAATTTTGAGACCAAAACAAAAAAAAAAAAAACATATGTAGATTCGTTTAAATTCTATTATGAACATTGATTGATTAAATGGTTAGATATAATCAACTAAACTAAAATTCAAAATTTTCCACCCAGCTAAAACGTTCCAAACAATCAAAACAATACAATTTCCTTGAAATTGGAGATAATTTTGATTTTTGAAAAATATGAAAATCATTTTTTTCATCTTTTAGTTTTTGTTTTCATTTCATTGTTTGAATTACGTAATTGGCTTCGTTGGATCAAAATTTTTCTACAAGGTTTATATTATGTTAAAGTTGAAAGTTGTTCCAAATAGAAGAACTCAATTAAAATTAGTTGGTAGTATCTAACCTTTTGATCGATCAAAATTCCTAATAGAATTTAAACAGATTTACTAATGTATTTTTTTGTTTTGCTCTCTCCAAAATTTTTAACACACCCATGATTTATTTGTATTGATAATTATTTATTTTTTGTTTTGTGAGTATTGTAATTTATAAACAAGTGTTAACATTTCAATTAGTGAATGATTCTAATTTGGTAAATCTTCGAGAAGTGATTAAATAAGTTTTTTTTTTTCACAAATCGAATTTTGGTGTGTTAAAAATTTTGAATTGGGGTTTAATTTATTTGAGTTCTTCTTTTTTTGAACAACTCAGCTTTAGCATAATATCAATCTTTTGAAAAAATAATTGATTGAAGTAAAGAAGTTACGTAATTCAAAAAATAAAATGAAAACAAAAAAAGAAAAGATGAAATAATGATTATCATATTTTTCAAAAAAAAATTATATCCAATTTGAATGAAATTGTATTATTGTGACTGTATGGGCCGTTTTAACTTTGAGGAAAATTGTGAATTTTAGTTTATTTTAATTTATTTAACCATCTTTGTCTCTATTTATTCTATTGTCTGATATTAGAATTGAAATATTAATAATAAATAATAAGAGTAAAAAAAAACTCAACTTTTAAAATCAATACTTTAAAACATAAAACGAAAAAATATGTTTCACCATTTTCAAGAATTAACTTAATTGTTCATAAAAATAATAAATTACTTTATTTTTGAGTTTTCATATTGGAAAAGTGTAAAAATTTGAATTGAAAAATAGACTTATATTAATAAATTATCTAAATTGAAGTTAAATCATCTATTTCATCAATCAAAACACAAATTACAAAAAAAAAAAAATTTAGGATATTTACAAGATTTTATTTTATTTTTAAAAAATACTAGTCACTTCAAAAAAATAAATAAATAAATAAATGGGAAAAGTATTGTAACTTTTGAGATTTATTTCATATGAGGGCTAAAAAATCAAAGAAACTCAAAAAAAATATTCATAAGACCTTCAAGATAAAAAAAATTAATCTAAATTAAAAAAAAATTGAAAAATATCAAAAAATTCAATTTAGAAAAAAAAATGAAAAGAGTATCAATTTCGAAAAATCTTAATTTAAAAAAAAAAATCATCTTTTCTCATTTAATATTTACAAATGATTAAAGTTCTTTAATTTGAAACAGATTATTTTCTTTCAGTATATAATCGCTTTTATATAATATTATCAATTTTTTTGTAATTTTGTAAATATCAATAATTGACCAAATAAGGATTTTATTACTATATTTTAATAAAAATTACTTATTAGAGATTTTAAAAAGGGAAAAAAAAAAATCATTGAGATCTCAAATAGTGTCAAAGAGTCACACTTAGAAATTAAAACAATTATTTTCAAAATTATAATTCTCAACTATTCAAATTAGAAACTGAGTTGTCGTTCTTTGTTGCCTTTTTTTAAAAAAAAATACTCTCTTTTTTCATTCTTAATTTTTTAAGATTGATTTTTCATCTAAAATTGATTGGTTCTTATTTGGCATTGGAAACTTTGAAAAATGTTTTTTTCGATTTCAAAAAATTAATTTTTATATAATGACTGAAGTATAAAGTTGTTTATTTTCTTATAGTTTGAACACAGTAAAAATTTTCGGAATTTCCATGAAAATTTTAATATTTTCTTTTTTTTTTAAATAAATAAAAGCTTTAAGGGTCGAGTCATTACACTGAAATTTTTTTTTCTGAAATGGAAAAAAACTTTTTAGTAATTTTTAATGAGGACCTAACACCAATCAAAAAACCAACCAACCTATGATGTATGATCGATCTTCAAAAATCAACAACCAAAGAAGAGGAAATTTTTCGAAAAAAGCGTAAAAGATAGACACTCAATTTCCAATTTGAATGGTTATGAATTACAATTTTGAAAATAACTATGTCAGTTTTGAAGTGTCGTTCTTTGGCCCTTTTTGAGATCTCGATGATTTTTTTTTTCATTTTTTTCATTTTTCAAATGAGTTATTTTTATTGTAAGAATATTACATAATCCATACTCTTTCAAATACAGAGGGTTACAAAATAACCACAAATCAAATTAAATCGAATTAAATTGATTGTAAACTTCAAGAAAGAAATTTGTTTTAAATTAAAGAAATTTAAACATTTGGAAATAGAAAATGAGAAAAGATGATTTTTTTTTTTTAAATTTTGATTTTTTGAAATTGAGAAACTCTTTTTAACTTCTTTTTCTTTGTTGAATTTTTTGGTAAAGAGATCCAATGAAATTTTTTTTTTATTATTTGAATTTTGTCAACCAAAAGAAGGGCTATTTCAGAATACCCTTTTGGGTCCCAGGTCACCCCCTGGGTTTGGAGTACATTCACTGTAAATGACTAGACCCTTAAAGTTTCAAAAGAGATAAATTTAATCAAGATAAAAATACTTTTATTTATTTTAAAAAGAATAATTGAAAATAAAATTATTTTAAATAATAAGGTTTCATTCTTTTGAAAATAGGTTGTAATTATTGTAAAAGAGTTGATAAATTTTCTCAAAAACCTGTTGATGTGATTTCAAGTGCTGAATTAAATTCCATAAGATCTACATTGTCAGTTTTTTCACAAGAAATACAATTTAAAATTTGTTTATAAAATATTAGGATTACGATTTCATTGTTGATATCATTCACATTTTGAGAAAGAAAGAACTGAAATAGAGTTTATTTCTTACAAGAATATCTGCGGATACTAATTATAAAATAAATTACTTGTTTCCAAATAAAAAAACTGGAGAATTCAAAAAAAAAAAAAAAAAAATAATGAGCGATGAAGTGATTTATTTAAGATCTATTTATAATATTTTGTAAATAAGGAATATTTGGTATTTTATCGAAAAATTTACTCAAAATAAAAATCTAATTAATTAATCTTTATTTTGAAAACATTCATAATACTTTTTTTACGTTTTTAATTTTTCTTGCAAAATAATTACATTTAAAATTTCATTTTATGTGGTAATTGTCCCTTTTGGAGTTGGAATCTTGCAGTTAAATACTCTTTAAGATATTGGACTTTTTTAATTGCTTCATTAACAGATTTGTCGACTTCGTTTTGGATTTTTTGTTGTGTTTCATTGAGACCAACTTTTTTAAGTTCTTGTTTTTTTGTGAAGAATTTTTCTTCTGTCTTTTCCCAGTTGTTGATAGGCTTCTTTGGGGTGAAGAATTTGTCATTGATTGTTGTTGGGACTTCAAGTGCGTCGATATCGACTTTTGTTTTTGTTGCAATCACATATTTCCTTTTGATTCTGGTTAAGGGAACACCGTTTACTTGGTAAGGTCCTATAATGTTGGGGTTGTTTGTTTTTTTTTGTTTTTTTTTGTTTGTTTTTTTTTGTTTTTTGTTTTTTGTTTTTTTGTTTTTTGTTTTTTTTTTTTGTTTTGTTGTTTTGTTCAAAGGTATTCAAAAAAAAAAAAAAAAAAAGGTTTTTTGTTTATTAAATTACTTTTTTTTTCTTTTTCAAGATCTTTTTTATTTTTTTTATTCTGTTGAATGACAAATACTTACCAGTTACTAAAAGTAATCCAGAAGAGAGTTGTTTTAAGAAGACAGCTCTTTTCCCCTTAAATTTACCAATTAATAAAATAAGAACAGTTCCTAAAAGTTTTTGTTATTATTTGATAAAACAAAAATAAAAAAAAAGCAAGGTTGGTTTTTTTTTTCATTTATTTTCTTTTTATTTTTCATTTTGGTGATTAGAGAGAATTATAAGGAAAGATTTCAAACCTTTTGAAATTTTTGTTGACATTAATAAAAAAATTAGAGAAGACTTGGATGATGAAAAAATGTTTGACAATTTGAAATAAAAATTTTTAGCAACAAAATCATGAGATGAATCATTTGGGTTTTAAGTAACTTATTAATTAAGAGACTACACTACCCAGATTTGTGTTTTAGGTGATGTGATTACATAAAATTGAATTCTCAAAAATTTAAGGGACGAGTAAACTAAAAAAAATCTTCAAGTAAATTTAATAACAAATTAAAAAAAAATTTACCGTGTCTTGAAATTGAAAAATAAAGTAAAAATCTGATAATTACAAAACATGTCTTACTTTTAATACTATTTTCAGAGATGAATTATTGTTTTTAAAAGACTGATCCATTTTTCTAATTTTTGAAAAGTTCAAAATCCAACATATTTCCAAATTATTTAAAAATAATTATTTTCTTTGAAAGAAGATTGAAATATTATTGCCTGTAAAGGATTTATACAAAAATACACTTTAAAAATGAAAACACTAAGTTCTAAAATAACTAAGTTTAAAAAATCTACTTAATCTCAAAAAAAAATACAATAATTATTTTAAACTTGTAAAAAATATAGTTATTGATTCAAAGAACAGACCAAATCTATTTTTTCTTGGGATTAAATGAAAAAATATGAGAAAAAGAACAAAAGAATCGAATTAAAAATTCTCCCGAAATACTTTTTTAAAACCTGGAAAATTCAACTTATTATCTCAAGAAATACTTTTTAATTTGATTATTTATAATTAATAATTATAAACCCAATCTTAATTATTTCAGTAAGTCATTAACAATCCAATGATTAAATTTATCAAATAGGTTTTACATTTATTTCTCAATTTTTTCAAGATTTTGCAACAAATAAAACAATTCAAATGCATATTTCTAATAATAAAAAAAATAATAGATATTATCAAATACCTGATTTTAATACAAACAGTTCCTTGTTTATACTCTTGGTATTTGAAAAAGTATATTGACAAGTCTTTTTAAATTTCAGGAAATTGAATAAATATTTGTGAATAAAATAAATGATCAAATTTTTTAGATGTTCAAGGATACAATATTTGATTTATTTTTCATGTATTTTTAAAATAATATTAAAGACACAACGTTACTTGTTCTTAAAGAATCTCAGAAATTACTAAAAGTGATATTTATTCAAAAGAAAATTTTTTTGCAAATTTTTCTTTTTCTAATTTGATCCAAAAATCCAAACAAAAAAGGATCAGATCTTTTGACTGAAAATTACATTGAAAAAATGAAATCTTTTAAAAATGATTATTCATTTCTCTAAAGTTGACAAAGGAAGTTTCTTATTGGGTTTAATTGTTTCCTAATGTAAGTAATTACACTCTTACCTTTGGGAAAAAAAATAAATAAGAGTTACTAGTCCCTTAAAATGATCAACATCATTTACTCTTCATTAATGACTCGAATAATATCTTTTTCTTAATGGTTTTTTGTTTTTTTAAATACTTTATTAAAATAATGAAATGTGTGAATAACATAAAAGAAATTTATATTTTCAATTTCTAGTTTCAAATCAACCGAAAAACCTTAATAAACTATTTTTTGCGTGAAAAAAAATTAAACTAGATTTTTAATTGTAAACATTAATAGAACATGAGAATGAAAAAGAAAGATCAATTAATATAATAGTAAAATAATATTTAATCATCAAAAGAAAGCCAAGGTTCCAAAAACAAAATCCTTTTTTTAATACTATATCTTTATTTCAATATTTTTTCTTTGATTGATCTAATCGGAAAAATTTATTGAAAAAACTAAATATTTTGGAGATCTCAAAAACAACATATCATATTTCGATTAAAAAGAAGATACGAATTGTAATTACTGATTTTATTGAAAATAATATAATGGGTTATTCTTTCAAGTTAATTAGTTACTTTTTTGAATTGGTTTTTCTTTTAGTTTTAAATAATATTTCAGACTAAAAAACGCATTTATCTTTTTTTCTTGTTGAATTTTTTACAATAAACTCAAAATATTTTTTCAAAATAATTTATGTACAAAAGTTTAGTCAGTTTTTCAATGTTAAAAGTTGTGTTTCTTTTTTAGAGACGGTAGAGACATTAAATGATCATAGAAAAGTACAAAAAAAAGGAAATTTGATATTGATTTTATGAAAGATCTACTATTAAAAAAGAAAATCTCAAAATTATATATCAAAAATAAAAATTTTCTGTAAAAATAGAGTTAATTTTATGGTAAAAAATAATTTTCCTAAAAAAAACCTACAAGTTAGAATCTAAAAAAAATATTAGAATTTGTTTAGATAAAAAAAAAGAATTGTTACTATTCTCAAAAATATTTTAAAAAATAAACAATTATAATTTTCTTTCAAAAATGGTTTTATACTGGGTTAAAATATTAAATACTGATTTAACTTTTATATTGGAAAAAAAAGAATAAAAAGTACTAAATTTATTAAAATTGAGATCCGAGAGCTAAAAAAATATTTTTTTGATAACTCTAAATAAAAAATTAAGTGTAAATTATTGCCACATTTCGTATTTAAACAAATAGTTTAAATTTACTCTCTTTTAAATATAACCAGTTAGATTTTTAATACACAAGCTTTGAACAAAATATAAGACAAAACAATCTCAAATTAAGACTCTTTTTTTTACAAATTTTTTAACAGAAATTATTTTACTGGATAACTGAATTTTGAACTCGGAATTACAGGGTTTTGAACTTTGAATTCTGTTGAAATTTTATATCTTAAAACTGGAACTGAATGTAAAAAAATAAGAACTAGGTGACTGAAACGTGATTTAATATCAAATTTTTGAAAAAATCGAAAAATTTAGATTTTTTTCTTTATTCAACTTTGGGTTTACACTATTAATTCGAAAGGACTTTAATTTGTAACAAATAAAAATATTTTAATATGTTACAGTATTAATGTAGTGGATATAGGTGATAAAAATTCAGTTACTTTATTCTATCTGAAGTTATATATCGGAACATAAAAAAATGAAAATTTTAATTTTTTGGAAAAATCTGGTTGAATATACAGTAATTTTTGAAAAGTATACAGTCAGTTTCACTTTTAAGGCACAAACTATCAACGAAATTTAAGGCACAAAAAAATCTGAAATTAAGGCACAAAATTTGGATTTTTTTTTTACAATTTATTTTTACTAGATTGTGTATTTTGTGCTTTAATTTGAGATTTTTTTTGTGCCTTAAATTTCGTTGTAAGTTTGTGCCTTAAAAGTGAAACTGACTGTAAAATCAGATACTCTTTGGAAAAGAAAGGAGATTGGACTCATGACAATTGAGAAAACTTTATTTTATAGAAATTTTAAATCTTTTAGAAAGAAGCTACAGAAAAAAGCATACATAAAGATTTTTAAATGTTTTTTTGATTTTTTTAAAATATGCTTTTTCAATCTTGGTAAAAACAATAAATAGTTACAATTGAATCTTTTATAATGAATCTATTTTTTTTTTAAATAAATTATTTGGGATATTTTGTGAAAATATAATAAAAATAATTTTAATTAATGAGAGTCTGTGAATTGTGGATTAAATATAAAATGTTCCAATTCATAAAGATTATATTCTGTGACATAGATTAAACTAACATTTTTTGATTGAAATTCAAAGATGAATATTTCGTTTGATTGGAAATTATGTTTATTATTGATTAAAAAAAAAAAATAAAAAAAAATTGTTTTTTCTTTCCCAAATGAAAATTAGAAAACAAAAACAACTTTTATAAAAATATAAAATCAAATTATTTCTAAAAAATTAATCAAAGATGGTTTAAAATAAACAAATAATATGGTTTAAATAATTAAATATATTTTCTTTATTGGGAATATTGAAAATCCCAAACTATGGATTTTTCAGCAACTATTATCATTAAATTGTATTTATTTATCTCTCATGATCCTGAATAACACTTGGAAACAATTTTTTTAATTTGAAATTTGTATAATCAAATTCTTAAATTCAAGTTAGTATCAAAAACTATAAAGAATCTATTTGGTCTCAACTCAATTTTTTGAAATTTTTTTATTAGAAACTAGATAATATATATTACAAGAAAAAAAAATTTGTTTTGGCTTTTTGAGTACTAACTTACGATTAAGTATATATACAGCTAAAATTACAAATTCTAATAATCTTTTTGATTTAAATCTAATTCAATTTAGAAAAAAATAACCTTTATTGAAAAAAGTGAAACGTGTTTTTTCTTTGTGAACCTTATTGGAAACGAAAAGTAATTTTAATTAAAAGAAGAAACTGATTAACTTTTAAATACAACCCATATATTATTTTCAATCAAACAAGTAAACAGAATTTAAATCTACTTTCATATCAAAATTTTTCATGTTGTTTAGGAGATCACAAAAAAGTGAATAATCTCAACAAATTCTAAATAATATGATCGACCAGTGAAATACCCCAACCAAAAGATAGTATCAAAAAAAATGTGATTGTTACCAATCCCTGATTTTGTCTTTATTTTTTATTTTTTCTTTAATTAATTGATCTTACTTTTAATTTTCAGCTATTATTAATGTTTATCATTAAAAACAGTGTTTAACTGTTTTTTACCCAAACTGTAATAAACAATTATAGACGGAAAAGTCAGGGGTATTTAAAAATTAATAGATTTAATAATAATAATATCAAGAAAAAATTATTTCATCAAGTGCCGTAGAGTGCCTAGGTTTTGATTACTTTTCATAACATTAAGAAAATTTCTTAAATTTCTTATTTATTTCAAAAAGTGAAAAAAACATAACGGTGATTTTCTAGAATTCAAGTGAACAGGGTAAACATTTGATTTTCTAACTAAACTTTTTTTCAAAAATTGTGACTCACCTGAAATAATAAATTGAAAAAACAAAAAAATGCCCTTTAGTATTCAAGAACAATTAATAACGAAATAAGATTTGTAATTCACTTTTAAGTCATTCTAAACCTATAAACGCATGATATATTAAAAATTATAAAAAAATAAAGCCAAAAACTCAAAAAAGGTGAGTCACAATTTTTGAAATAAGCATTACCGATTTTTTATTTGTGAACTTTCACTGAAAAAAAGTTGAACCACCAGATTTTTTATGAAAAATTAAATTCATTTTCAAAGATATTTTATAGTCACAATTTTCATAGTGATCATTAGTCTTTTCGCAGATCTTTTTTTTTTCCACATGTTCTTTTATAAAAAAAAAAATAAAATAAAGAAAAAAGAAAATAAAGAAAAAAAAAAACAAAAACAAAAGAAAAACAAAAAATTTGAAAAAGCAAAACAAAAGAAAAAATTCGAAAAAAAAAAGACAAACTTAAATATGCAAAATTAGAAAAAATGATTCTGATCCAAAAATTTGAAAATTTTTTTTTGTTAAGAATACTGTAATAAACCTCAAAAAGACTCCCATTAACATTATAAAGCGAGCCAAAAGTTTTGAAAAATAGTTTAATTTTTTAAATTCATAAAATTGAAAGGTGGTTTTCTTTAAATCTGGTTTTATTTCGAAAATATATCAATTTTCTAATCAATTCTTTGATATTCTGGAAAACTTAACAACAGTACTATAGAGTAACGTCAAATACTACCAAGTAACTTAGAGTGCCTAGGTTTTTTTTTAATTTTTGAAATGAAAAGAATGGAGTAAAATCCAAGATTTAACTCAATTCTTTTAAATTTTGGAAAACCTAGTCACTTTACGACACTTGACGGCACTTCCATTAGGTTTTTTTTTTAATTTTTGTTTTGATTAGAAAATTAATAGATTTTCATTACAAAAACAAAAAGTGAAAAAAACCTAGGCAGTTCATGGTGTTTTTTTTTAATTTAAGAAATAAACCGAAAATGTATTTAATTGATTATTTATTTCTAAAATCAAAAAAACTTATTGACTGTGCCTAGGTTTTACAGAATTCAAAAGAATTGAGTAAAATTATTTGTTTTTCTCTATTCTTTTGAATTCTGTAAAACCGAACGGTTTGAAGTGGAAATGTTTTTACTCCCTTTAAAATTAGTAAAAAAATAACACAAATTTTATCATCAATTGTTCTTCTTGGTTTCAAGAGATTAAAGTCCATTTATATAATGTTTTGGTTCATATGACTCACACGGGGTGATATTTTTAGAAAGTCCTGAAACTATTAAAGAAGAAAGTTTTTTCCTTTTTTTATTTACAACCTTCGCATAAAAACAAAATATTAAATGAGAGACTACATTTGAACTGTTAGTGTTGATTAGGTTCTAATTTTTGGGACATAAAGATTAATCAATCCCTTAAAAAAGAAAAATGTCAATAAAATAACTATTGCATTGACTGGGAAGAAAAATCGAGAAGAAAGAAAACTCTTCGAAATACGTTTAACTCAACTTTTCCTTGAATAAGAAGCACCTTCAGAGATTTCAAAAGTTTAACCAAGACTTGATACTTTTAAACACTTCAAACACTTTTAAAGGGATCAAAATTTTGAGTCTTTCAGATCTTCCAAACACTTTTAGACAATTTACACCCTCAATACTTTTCAGTAAAAATCATGTAATTCTTTGTCGTGAGCAAAAATTTTTGGAAATTATTTTTTTCAAAATAGAACCAATGCAAATGGATGCTATTTTTCGATTTCTTTTTCTTTTCATCACTTTCTTTGTTGTAACACAAAGCCAAGCAATACTGACAACACACCCGCATCTGCAAACACCTTTATTTACAAAAAACAGTTTTTCTTTAAAAGGTGGATCGGATACTGTTGGAATTGTTTACCCAAACAACATCCTTGGGTTGCGTCTCAGGGAAGACGACAGCGTTACGGGGATTTTGAATCAAAATGGAGAAAATTTCATTGACTCATCACCAATTCAAGCACATATTTCCAATGGAGGGACTAAGAGCATTCGATTGGGAAGACAAATTTTAAAAGAAGAACAACAAAACACAATTCTTTTGACGAACCCTCAACAGAAAAAAGATTTAATAATCGATCCAATGGTTTACTCTTCATATTTCACAGGCTCTGAAATAGACATTGTGAAAACCTTTTCTGTTGGCAATGGATCTGATTCCTATACAATTATTATGGCAGGCACAACTAACAGCCCTGATTTCCCCACAAAAAACCAAATAAGTAATGTAGCAACACCCGACACCTTGGACAATTTTGCCTTTATTACACGTTTTGATTCGAATGGCAATATCATTTTTTCCACTTATTTTGGTGGGACACTTGGTAACAAAGATACAAAAATTCAATCAACAATCGAGCCATTTCATACGGAAAGGGATTCGGTTGGTAACTTGTGGATTGTTGGAAAGGTAAGCCTTTTGTTTTCTTTTTCCATAGGCTTTGTTCGAAACAAAAAAAAAAAAAAAAAAAAAACATATGGAGGAACAAATATTTCAGCATTTGTTTCCTTAAAATTATCAACAAAGAAGTGTTGGATTTGTCACCTAAAAAACAACTTCGAAAACTGTTGTTGTGATTAATACTTTCTTTTTAGTATTCGATCTAAACATTTTGAAATTATGAAGCCAATTGTTTGGTTTGAAAGGTTTGTTGAAGCAAGTAATCTACCCATTGGCTGATTAAACAGAGGAGAGCAAAAAAAAAATACATTTTTCTTTAATACCCTACTTTTTTGAGATTTTTAAGACAAAAAATAAAAGTGTCAATACTTGTTCTAATAATCATGATATATTTGATTGGTGTGAATCAAAATTTTGAGATTTTTCTGACAAAATCCGGTTTAAAATAACAATTTTCTTATTTTGTTCAAAATCTTTTAAATTTTTATCTTTTTATGTTTTTTTAAAAAAAATAGAAGAAATTATTTATGAAAATAACAAATATACCACGATTATTAGAACAAGTATTGACACTTTTATTTTTTGTTTAAATGTTCTTTATTTTGCAAATAACCTACCTTTTTGCGGAAAGATATTTTATCGAGAAAAAGTCCATTCGACCGAAAAAGTAACCCACATAACTCAATTTAACAAAAAAACATGCAAAATTTAGAAATCATTTTTACACATATCGACTTTTACAAATATTTTTCCCTTTAAAAGTGTTTGAAAGGTTTGTAAATTATCTGAAAGTGTTTGGAAGGTCTGAAAGACCCAAAGTTTTTATCCCTTTAAAAGTGCCGGAAAGCTTTAAAGAGGGGAGAAGGGCTTGTTAAAAGTCATGAATTTTGTGGTAGTCAACACTACAAAAATCTCATGGCTTTTACAAAATTTCGATTCTTCGAAAATGGTTGGTTATTGTTCGAAAGGTTGTAATTTTTACTGAAAAGTATTGAAAGGGGTGTAAATTGTCTGAAAGGTTGTAAATTGTCTGAAAGGTTGTAAATTGTCTGAAAGTGTTTGAAAGGTCTGAAAGACCCAAAGCATTTATCCCTTTAAAAGTGTTTGAAAATTATCTGAAAGTGTTTGAAAGGTCTGTAAGACCCAAAGTTTTTCTCCCTTTAAAGTGTTTGAAGTGTTTGAAAGAATCAAGTCTTTTTAAAAGCCATGGATTTTTTGTACTGTTCCACAACAAGAATAGCACAAAAATTGTGGAAACACTCGAGCCCTTTTCGAAATTTCAGCACCACAGTTCAGATCCTTACAAGATTTCAGTTTCCGATATTCTTTCAATTTTTTTCAAATTTTAAATACTTGAAAAAAGTTTTTTAAAGTAAAGTAGTGAAAAAAATACCGGTCATGAAAAAAATACCGGTCATGAAAAAAATCCCCAGACAAGATTTTTAATTGTGATTATTAGGAAAATTGATTTGTAATTTCTTTTATTTTAAATCAAATCCTTATTTTAAGAATAAAACCTTTAAAATTATAACACATCCACTTATTAGAATGATGGGTTAATGAAATTACACTTATTCAAAATACAATTCAATCAATCAAAAAACAATGAATAAAAATTACCATTTTCCAAACTCTAGTAAACCTCTATAAAACTCGATTGTTTTTTTCAAAAAAAGATGATCTACTTTTGCTATCAAACAATTTCTTGAGTATTCTAGAGAAACACCACTTTAATGAACTTTAGGTAGGTTTATTACTATGACTGATAAAAAATTTGGTTATTTATAAAAAGGATTTGATTTTGAATATATTTGAAATTACACATCAATTTTCCTAATATTCACAATTAAAAATCTTGTCTGGGATTTTTTTCATGCCCGGTATTTTTTTTACTACTATACTAATAAAAGGGTAAAAAAATTTTTTTCAAAAAAAGATAACCTCTTGGAATTTGTTTTGAAATATTTCAAAGTTATCCAAAAGAAAAATATTTGTTGACTTTCAAAAACACGAAACTCGTTTTATTGAAGAAAAAAAAACCAAAAAGTTTTTTGAATGGAAGTTTTTTAAAGTTTTAAACATAAAAACTTTTAAATTTAGAGGAATTGGATTTTGATCTAAAAATTACAATTCAGAATTAGAAATAATTTCAAAAAAACAAAGTGTTGCGAATTATGAAATGTGTTTTCAATTCTTGTCGTGTTGTAAAAAAACAATAATCATTTTTTTACATAAATTTTTTTAAAAATCTTTTTGTCGATATTTATTATTCAAATAAGGAAAAACAAATTGAATTTTCCAGAATTCACAAAACATTAGAGGACTTGACGATATCTTTTCTGTTAAGTCGCGATAACGTTTCAAAAATGGCGATATTACATAAAATCGCCATATTCAATATTATCTTGATAATATGACAAATCGTGGTAATCGATACAAATCGTGATATCGTATAAAATCTCGATAATTGTCAAAAAATCTCGATAAAATCCAAAATATCGTGATTAAAAATTAATCGCGATATAATAGTTGATGGGGTTTTGAGGACTAATTCAATGATATTTTTAAAAAGAAAATTTTCTTATGATCAAAAAACAGATCCTTTAAAAAAAATAATAATTTTTCAAAAAAAAGCACAAAAAAAAAATAAAAATACACTCAATGATCAGATCAAAACAATTATTTGAATTTTTTTTTGATTTGGTTGACAAATTTATCTATTCTTTTCATCAGCTCAAGAAACAACTTTAGATAAATTATCATTTCTCAATCTATTGTAGCATTATATATTGATATGGAAATAAAATACTTTGGATACTATCAATTTTTCATGTATTCTAAATTTGTATGTGTTTTTGGATTAAAATTTTTTTAACATATCTGGAACACTAAAGGAAACATTTCATATTTTAAAGCCTTTTCAATATTAGAACCATACAGCCACAAATCCAGAATGATTGTTTTAAAAAATTGTTATCTTCTTTTTTTCAAAACTTTAAATTTTAGAGAAATTTCAACACTAAAAGTTAGAATGTTTTTTTTTATAGAATCGATCACTTAGATCTAATGGAAACATCTATTTCTTCTTTTTGAGAATTTATATTTTGAAGGTAAAACACTTTTTTTTAAAAAAAGTTTTTCTATACCAGATATCAATGCCATTTTTTCAGAATTGGTTGTTAATTGTTGGTTTGATCTCTTAATTTGGAATTTTAATTATTTTATCAAAAAATTCTTTTTACTTTTCCCTTCTTTTATTTTTATTCATGTACTCTAAAATAAAGATAAAATTAATGGTTTTAAATCTTTTAAAGTTTTCTATTTTACAAAAGTGAAAACTTTTTCAGAATAAAAACATTTAAAAAAAAAATAAGTTTTAAAAAAATGAATGGAGACTCACCCTTTAAATGCATGGTAGAGGTTGGGGTGTGAAAGAAGACACTTTTAAAAAATATGAGCCCTCAATTTTTTAAAATTGAAAATTTGAAAAAAGTTTTAATTAAGGCAATCGAAAACAAAAAAAAAAAATTACTCGATTTTTTAAAATAGCTTTATTTTGATTTTATTTTCCAAGAAAATATTTTTTTTTAATTTTAATTTGATAATCTAAAACAAAAAGATTTTAAAATTGATTTAGTATTTTTTAACAAAATTATTAATTTATGGATTTTTTTCAGTTAAACTACGACCTTTTCTGTGAAAAAGTATTACCTTCTCGAAAAAAAGTACTTTTCCGCAAAAAAAAGCACTTATTAGGGGAAAAGTGTTTATAACCAAAAAATGAGTATTTTGCGAAACAAGTAAGCATATCCGTGAATTTGACATATAAAGATGGAAAATTCTATTTATCCTGGGTTATAAAACATTATAATTTTTTCTTTATTGGGTTTCGAGAAAAAAAATTATTAAATTATTACAATA
This sequence comes from Anaeramoeba flamelloides, assembly GCA_027625915.1. NCBI lineage: Eukaryota > Anaeramoebidae > Anaeramoeba > Anaeramoeba flamelloides. The sequence goes on from JANTQA010000036.1 coordinate 10,571,949, forward strand.
AAAAAAAAAAAAAAATATAATTGGAACGAATAATGTAAGATTTAAAAAGTCTTTAAAAAATAAATGGTTAAATCACCACTTTTCAAAAATAATTGCAATAATATAGTTCTTAAATATTCCCTTTTTAAAATGATTTTATTTAATTGGATTTTATGATATATCAGTAAAAAGAAAGAAAAAAAATGAAAGGAAAAATAATTTTGTCATGAATTAAGGGATCATTCTTTCATGGCAATAGGATAAAAATATTAAAATATGTTATGATGATATTATGTACTAACAAATTTTATATATGCCAAATTTCAAAAAATTATGATCAACTAAAAAACCCTGAAAAGAAAATTGTTTCATAAAGATCAATTTCGTTTTTTTAGTTTTTTTCTGAAAAAGAAAATTATTAAATTTATTTTATTTTTTATAATATAAAAAGTTTTTACTCTGTTTATTACTATTTTCATACTATTGTACCAAAACTGAATATATTGTAATAAATATTAATGTAATTTTTTTTTTTGAGATAATTCTTTTGAATAAACAAAAAAATTGGTATATTGAACCTATCATAAAATATTAGTATTATTTTAAGAAGGATATTTTTAATTATTCAAGTTTTTCAAAACAACTTAAAAAATTTACTCAAGAAATTATGATTTTATTTCAAAATTAAAAGTTGATTTTTACAAATTAAATTTTCTTGAAGATATTTGGGAATTAGTTAAATTTATACAAAAAATTTCAAAATCAATATTTTTATTTGACAAATATGATTTGAATTGTTCTAACAATTCTTATGGAAAAGATTAAATAATTTTTTATTAAAAAAAATTCTCAAATTTAGAAAATTTTTTGCAATTTTTTTTTGAAACAAGAAAAGAAGCTTTTCAATACATTAAAGAAAAAAATTGTTTTGTGTAATAGATCTCAATTTACTTGAGAAACTTTTGTTAAACTTCTATCAAATATTCATTTATTAAATCACCTATACTTCATTTAGTTTTATTGACTGAGATTTGAATTGAAATATTAATCAAAGAAAAAGAAACTAAATAAAAAATTTGCTTTCGAAATCAATACTTTCCAACATAAAACTGAAAAATATGTTTTCCCATTTTCAAGAATTAACTTAATTGTTAAACAAAATAATAAGGTTACTTTTTTTCGTTTTATATTGGAAACATGAAATTTTGATTTCAAAAAATAGACTCACAATTAAGAAATTGTTTAGATGATATGAACTCATACATTTTATCAACCAAAACACAAATTACATCAATGAGTAAAATTCCGACTTGTAAAAAAATTAAAATATTTTTTTTAGGTTTAAGGAACTAATATTTTTTACAAATAAAATAAAACCTTGTTGAGATCTTAAATTTTTTTTTTTTTTTTATGTACCGTCAAAAAAGTCTATATCAATCATTTTTCAAAATTTTTAAAAAAAAAAAAAAATCCTTTTTATTTAAAGAAATTAATTTTAATACTCAACAACATCATCAAAAACTACAATTATTATCTATATAATAAAATAATCAATAAAATAAAAATAAAAATAAAAGACATCCACACCAGATATCCCCCTAACTCAAAATGGGTTTCAGACCGAATTATTTGATGTTTTAGAAGTGGGATTCGTGTTAAGTTTAAATAATATGGGGAATTCTATAATGTACTCATCATTGCTGGGAGGCGAGAAATATTCGTATACACGATTATCTGCTGCGAAAAGTTTAATTACTGACACCGCAAGATATTTAGTATTGGGTGGGTCAACGAATTGTACTGAAGAAATAATAATAAAAAACCCACTTCAAGAAAGAGGAGATGAGCAGTCATTGTTTTTTCTTTATGTTGGGGCGTTTAAAATTTTAACAAATGAAACAAAACTTTTATTTGGAACCATTTTTGGGGGAGAAAATGAAGATCGATTGGAAGACCTGGTTACGTATACAAGCTCTGAAGATACTATTGATATTTGGGCAACTGGATCCACGAATTCTACTGAATTTTTTAAAAAGTATGACGAAACGGTTTCTCCACATGTACATTTTATTGATAAATCAATAAACATAGTAACGCATACTGTATATTTTTTAAAAATTACTTTAACCAAAGATGATAATACTGGCGAATTCACCCCAGAATTAAAATCCGCATCCTTTTTAGGTGGTGAATACGAGGATAGAGCCTATTGGATCCAATCGAATCATGGTGAATACCAGAAAACTTCTTATTATAATGGTTCAATTTTTATTTCTGGGTTTACAAAAAATTATGACACGTTCCAAGGAGACCCGATAAAATCGGAATGGATGAAAACAACACCGAATAATGACGGAAATTCTCAAGTGGGGTTTCTAGTTGAACTTGATGTTACTGGAACAAAAATTAATTTTGCATTACTTACCGGGTGCAAAGACAAAGAAACTTCAATTTTTTATAATTACCCTCATCCAATTAATTCAATATTTATATCCGGGTATACCAATTGCATTGAAGATGAATATGAAATGACAAACTCAATTTGGGATGAAATATTACCCGAGACAAATAATATCACCCAATTTGAATACAAATATTTCATGATGAATTTAGATTTAACACCAATCGACATTCATGGATCAGATGCTTCTTTAGATGATCTCATTTATTATTCTACCTTTGTAGATGGTGTTTCATACCATGAGAATATCGCACAATATTCCGCAATAAAAACGGATATCACAGGGAACATTTATTCGATCTTCAATATCCCCGGTGATACATATCAGAATCAGTATAATACCGATAATTCTTTTATGAACCATCCTTCAGGCCCCGTTTCTGTTTTGCTAAGAGTTTATGGGCATTATTCCTGTAACCCTGGAAGTATATTGTATGACACCAATTTATGTCAACTTTGCCCACAAGGTCTTCATTAATATTTTTTACTTTGCTTAATATTTTTTCTTTTTTCTTTTTTTATTAAATTCCCTTTTATTTTCATTTATTTATTTGAATTTATTTTCTTATTAAACATCTCAAATAAATAGGCAAATTTTCAAACAAGTCTAATTCAGCGTCTTGCTATCTTTGCAAAGAAAACACTTATCAGAATCAAGTTGGAAAAACGAATTGCTTTGACTGCCCGAACGGCAAATCTTCCAAGGAAGGGCAAACGGAATGTAACTCAAAAAATGCGCCCAAGCAACCAAGTATTAGTACTTATGATATCACCGAAAATTCTCTAAGTATTAAGTGGATTAAAGAACCCAGCCCACTGGATTTCCAAATCGCGTTATTGAGCCCGACAGGGATGGAAATCCAAACCGTTGTACTTGACCCAGCCGTTAACAGTACTGATCAAGGAGATTATTATTACATTGTCATCTCTGGGCTTGAGGCGTCTTCAAGATATTTTATTCGATTGAGGCCTACGTTTAATACAAATTGGACATTTGGAAGTTGGTCATCTGATGTTACAGCGTCAACAATTTCGCCACCAAACAGGGTGCATTCAAAGGACATGACAGTGGATCCACATCCAACCTCAATTGATTTAACCTGGGAGCCGGCAAATGATCCCTCTGGCTGTCAAGTTACCTATAGGATTTTATATTATAGCAACGACGATCCAGATCAGGAAAACACTGAAATCTTATCCGAGTATAATAATGTAACTTTAACAAACCTCGAAATTAGAAAGAATTATACAGTCACGATCATCCCAATTAATGATGCAGGGGAAGGATTTTCTTCGACGCCTATAACAGTGTCAACAAGGGCAACGATACCCGATCAGGTTTCTCCAACATCAAAGCAGGATACCGATAGTATCGAATTGAATTGGGAAGAACCAAATAACAACGGCTATAATATTACCGAATATTCATATTTTTGTAAGCAAATAAATCCCAATAAAAGAATAATTATTGGCGATCAGTCCATCACCAGTTTGACTCTAACGGATTTAAATCCCAATACAACCTATGAAATCACCATTAATGCTCGAAATTATATTGGCTTATCTCTAGATAATTTTAATACATATGAGACCAAAAATAAAGCAAAGGATGATTCCTTTAGAAACGCCATTATTGGCCTATCAATTGGTGGCGGTGGCATTTTCTTTTTGGTCATTACGGTACTCTTATTTTTAGCTCGAAATAGGATCATTAAGGGCAAAAAAAGACGAGATTTAAGGATCCTAAGGCGCACATATAAAAAAAATTGGAGAAAAAAGCTGGATAAGGAATTATTGTCTTCCAACGATACCCTTTATTTTGATAATATCAACGAAAAGGAAGTCTTTGATTATTTCTATCAACAATTCCGTTTAGGTCATTATATAAAAAAAAAGCAAAATTGGTTTATCGCGAAAAGGGAGTTAAGAAATGGCTTGGCCTTTTGCAAATTAGCCAGTATGCTTGAAGTGGAAATCCATCGTAAGTTGTGGAAACAATGGTCATTAAACCCTAGAAATACCCCCCTTGTCCAATTTTACATTTCCATCCCAGTAGACAAGGAATTGGCGCAAAGGGTTGAAGAGGGTATTTCTCTTGATGTCCATAAATTCAAAAAAAAGTTAAGAAAAAAAAATATTAATGGTTCTTTATCCGATGGCAATAGTAGCCAGTCAGAATCAAATTTGGGCGATACTTCTTTTGGTGCAAGTGGCCAAGATGATTTCGGTTTCAGTTCTGGATTTGAAAGTGTCAAGGAAAGTGAATCTGAAGCCCCGTTAATTGAAAAAAATAAAAATAAAAAAATTTCAAAAAAAAATACCAACCAAAAAATTTTGTTAATTTTGGAATATATGCCATTTACCTTGGATTGGTGTATCAAATATAGAAATAAAAACAAAATGTATTTCACAAATAATGAAAAAATTTGGATCGCCTATAGCTTGCTAAATAATTTGAAGTTTATTCATAATAATTCAATCATACATCGTGATGTAAAACCTCAGAATATCGTGATTTCCAATGATGGTATTCCCAGATTGACAGATTTCAGTTGCGCAATCGAATTAAAAGAAAATTCAGAGCAAATATATGATAAATATGTTGGAACAAAGCCCTATTTTGACCCTGAACTTCAGCCAGAAGAAGAAAATGAAGATGTTCAGAATCTGTTCCCTTATACCTTTGCTCATGACATTTATGCACTTGGCGTCACTTTAGAAAAATTAAATAAAGATAACACAGGAATGGTCGATAACCAAGAAAATGAATTAGAATCTATGTTCCTACAAATAATCCAATTTTGTAAATTCCCAATGGAAAATAGACCCTCAACAGATGAATTGATAAATATTTTAAAACCTTATCTTAAGAATCTATAAATGAATTTCTTTTTTAAGTTTGTTTTATTTTTTCAATATGACTCTTATTTTTTTTGATTTATTTTAAATAATTCTGAATTAATCTAAAAAAAAAAAAAAATTAATCTTTAATATTCTTTTTTTAGTATAATTTTATTTGTTTGTTTGTTATTTGTTTCCCTTTATTTAATATTATTTTAATTATTTTAGTTTTCTTCTGATTAAACATCAAATCCCAATTTTTTTCCGACTAAAATTTAATTATTAATAAAAAAATCAAAAAAAGAATCTTATTATGATAGTAAATACTAGACTTTATTTCAGTCAAAGACAAGCAAAAAAATTTACAAATATCAATTATTTTATATTATTGACCTTTGAAGAACAAATAAGATATTTGTTTAATAATAAACACCAAATAAATAGTTGACATCTGTATGGAATAAATTGAATAAATCAAATCGATATTCTTAAGAATTTAGAAAAACTCAAATTCTTAGGTGAAGGCACCTCTTGAGAAAAACAACAATCTTCGTTTTGATCTTCATATTGAAGATCCAAATAAAATTCTAATAGGAATAAATATGATTTTTCCACAATCATTATCACTCTATCAATAACCTTAGAATAACACTTTTTAACCAAGTGACTAATCGATCTTACAACAAATAAAATTTGCAACTGAATTAATATTTAAAAAAACAAAGATAAATCAAATAAAAAATGTCAAAAATTGTGTGTAAATGTGAAAAAATGATTTCAATTTTGAAATTTTAAAAATTGATTTTTTCTCATAATATTTATCCAAACATTTAAAAACATGTAATTTATCCATTATTATACACCCCTTTGACAGAAAAATAGTGTATATATATAAACTCTTTTTCAAAAATTGTGTCTCACCTGAAATAATAAATTGAAAAAAAAAATATATCCTTTAGTATTCAAGAACAATTAATAACTAAATATGATTTGTAATTCTCTTTTAAGTCATTCTAAATCTATCAAAGCCTGATATATTAAAAATTAAAAAAAATAAAACCAAAAACTAAAAAAAAGTGAGTCACAATTTTTGAAATGAGCATTACCCATTTTTTATTACTGAACTTTCACTAAAAAAAAGTTGAACAACAAGATTTTTTATGAATAATTAAATCCATTTTCAAAGACATTACATAGTCGAAATTTTCTTAGTGATTATTTGTCCTTTCGAAGATCTCTTTTTTTTTTCCACATGATCTTTTTTAAAAAAAAAAGAAAAAGAAAAAAAAAGAAAAAAAAAGAAAAAAAACAAAAAGAAAAATTTGAAAAAGCAAAACTAAAATTTGCAAAATTAGAAAAAATGAAAAAGAAAAAGAAAAACAAAAGAAAAACAAAAGAAAAACAAAAATTTGCAAAATTAGAAAAAATGATTACGAAAAAAAGTTAAAAAATGATTCTGATCCAAAAATTTGAAAATATTTTTTGAAAAGAATACTGGAATAAACCCTCAAAACAACTCCCATTACATTATAAAGTGAGTCAAAATTTTTGAAAAATAGTTTATATACATTATTTCGAAAATTATCTGTGGAAACTTTGACAGAAAATAATTTTCTATCAACTTTTTATGATAAAAAATGTAATTACTCTTACAAGCTATTGAATGTGTTAAAATAATTAATTGTTTAAAAAAATATATATAATTTTTAAATTAAAATAACATACAAAAAGATTTTTGAATAGTTTTTTTTTGTTCTTTATTTTGAAGTAAAAAAAAATGGATTTGAATAGTTTTATATATTGTCCTTAAAATAAGAAAAATAAATGAATTTTTGATTTCAATATTGCTTTTAATAATAATAACAAAATTAATTATGAATAAAAAATTAAATTTTAAAGAACAGTATAATTGATAAAACATATTAATAAGAACATTTATATAATAATAATAATAATAATGTGGATAAGTATAAAATATTATTTTCTCTTCTAGTACATAAAAAAAAAAAAATGAATATATACCAAGTCAAGAAATGAATTATTTTTTCTTTTTCTTTTTCTTAATAGAACCTGTTGTATTTTTTCTTTTGAGTGTAAATTTTTCATACATTGTTTTTTTTTTTGTTTTTTTTTTTTTAAATTTCATGGATTTTTTTTTTGATTTTAGAAAAGAAGAATATTTATCCCTTAATAGATTATTATTTTTAAAGATTGATAAATACCAATCCAATACATCTGAATATTCTTGAGAAGATTTTAATTCGTTGAAAATTTTTGAACAATTTTTATTCTTTATAAAGGTATAAAAGATACTCGAAAGTACAATAAAATTGGCTGAATAAGTACTTTTAATACTTCGGTGTATTCTACAAAACCTGGTGTATTGCAAAGTGGAGACAAACCAATTTGTAATTGATTTCAGATCCTTTTTATAAGAGAGTAAGGGGTTGGATTCATAATATCTTTTAAATTCGCCGTTTGGGAATAAAATCCTTTTCGATTCGATTTCAACAATCCGAAAGATTTTGTTGATATAATGCAATTGGTTAATTAAATAAATGCCCGAACTGACTGTTATTATGTCTATAAAGGATTTCAGAATTTTAGATTTAATTAAATAAGGGCAAGTTTCGGAATGATACAAAATGACTTGATAAAATAGTTTCCAAGCAGTTCTATTAAATTTGAAATCTGTGTTTTCGGCACAAAACTGTTTTAAATTCTGGAAAAATGAGCTACTTGAATAAATTGTTAAATAAATTGTTCTTTCTTTCATTAAATATGATAAAGTGCATAGCAAATTTCTCCTAATACTGCTTCCTGTTGGGCAATTTTGTATTAAATTAATTATTTGTAAAATCCTATTTTCTTTAAAAACTAATCTCTTTTGTGGGTTTATCTTATTTTGGTTATCATAGAGGGTTAAAATATTATTATGGGAGGAATGGAAAGACCCCACAGTCCCGCTTCTTGTTAGCCCCCTTAATGTCATTGAACTGTATTTGGATTTTGATCTTGGCGATTTTGGTTTTTTATTCATCATATTATTATAATTGCTTAATGACCTTAATCCCTTTTTTTTGATCGACTTTGGTGAGGCTTGGTTTGATGAGGATCGATATGTTCCAATTATTAATCTGAGTTTTAATAAGCAATGGACCATTTCCTTTAATAAATGGCTAATGACATTTATTGTTGGTAAGTGGGTATTTAAATTTTTTTTCAATCTTGCAATAATTTCATTATAGAAATTTTCACTTAATAAAACGGAATCCTTAAGATCCAGATTACTATTAGGCTTTGATAATGTTCGATAAATATTTTTAAAATATTTTGATAGAATTTTTGTTATTGCTGTGGGATTATCTTGAATGTTTTTATAAGAAATTAATCCATTTTCAAAATAAATCCTTTCTTTATTGATATTTTGTTTAATTTTATTTTTTTTTGCTTTCTCATCTTCTGCTTCGTATTGATCAAAAATTTCTTTTCTCCTGTTTAAATATTGTTCCATTTGAGTAAGAATTTTTTGATCCAAGTTGAAATAAATCTTTCGTTTCTTATTTGTCATATTAAATCCATACATTGTTCGGTGTGAAAATAAATTATTAATTATGGTGTTTTTTTCCTTAGTATATTCCCCAATAAACTTGGATGCAATTGATTCTTCTTTTAATTCGTTCAATATAATTTTGGCTGCAATTTTGGTATGAACAAATTTAGATTTGCTAATTGTAGTAATCAGATTACTAAACTTTTGGAGAGTTTCTTTTGATGTCTCTAGTAATAAAATGTCACTGTCTTGTTTTAGCAGTGTAAGAACCATAAACAAAAAAATAAAAGATATTGTTGAACTATTTGAACTAATTCCTCCTAATAAATATTTTTCAATTATTTCCGGATTTTGTGCAAATAATTTTCCAAGTTCATCGTTTTTCTCCATTAAATTCTCTTCAATATAATTTATTAATTTTTCAATGTTTTTTGATCTATGCTTTTCAATGTTGGTTTTAATAACATTTAAATAATAAGAAGCTAATAAATCAGAATATAAATTCTTAATAATTTCTGATTCTTCAAATTTCTATATTTTTTTTGTTTTTTTTTTTTTTTTTTTTTGAATTAAATAAAATAAAAGATTAGTATTAAAAAATGCAATCAACTTATTAAATTAAAAGAATAATGAGCATTCCCGGAAAAAAATTAATAAAAGAAAAATTTTTAACATCTTTAAGTGAATTTATGTTAACAGCTCTTAAAGAGAAGTTAATTTAAATACTTTACAAATAATATAATTCTAATATTTTCAATAATATCAAAAAATTTGTAATTATTGGTAATTGTTTTTTTTATATAAATTGAAATTTTGGATTTAATAAAGAACAAAAAAAAAAAATATCTTAAGGTTTATTTTTCCTATATTTTTTAAAAAGTAAATAATTTTTAAAAAATTATTGAAACATGAATTTTTTTTATTAAGAAAATTTCGATCTTTATTGGTTTGATTTGGAAAAAATGACCTTGTTATGTTTTGATTTTGGCCTGGAAGAACGAGAAATATGATATTGTTCGAAGTGATATAAGATGATATTGAGGTGTGCTTAAAGAATAGACCAATTATTATCATTTTTTGCACTAGAACAAGCTCATTATTTTGATTCTGGAAGGGGATCCAAAATGAAGAATTATAACAATGGGACTTTTAGGCAAATGAAATAATATGGGTTGCTATATATTTTTTGGAACTCAGGATCTAACTCGACAATACAAAAAACAAAGAATAAAAAAACAAACAAAAACTAATTTGTTATTTTTCAATTGTACTTTGAATAATTTGTTCTTTAAAGGATCTTTACTCTCCAAACTGAATTATCAAAATCATTGAAGTTAAATTTTAAATTTTCATCATTGGAGACAAAATTTGGTTTAAATTTTACAGAGACAAACTAGATCGTCTAACTTTTCAATTAGTCTCTATTTCCCATTTTATTCCAAGTTTGTTAAAGAATCATCCAGAAAACGATCAAACATAAAATTTCAAATGTGCCTGATGTTCTTAACATTGAGTTATTTCAACTTTCCTCTAAAAATTCTTGAATTGAAGTAGCTAAAAAAAAATGTTTTTATTTTTTTTTTAAATTTTGTAATTCTGTTTTTTTTTCACTTTTGAAATTCTTAATATCAAATAGTCTCTTCTCTCTTGATTCTTCGAAAAAAGATAACATAAAATTTTAATATTTTTAAAATGAGATTGGTTTCTTGTCGAAATGAGAAAAAAAGCCATGTTTGTTTTTTGTTTTTGTTTTTAAACAAAGAAATAGAATTCATTCACTTTCCATCCTTTAAGGAATAAATTTGAAGGGCTTTTTTATTTGTTTCTATTGATCAAAATTATTTTTTCAATGAACCAAATTAATTTTCCAATGTTGTAAATCCTTGAGACGAGCAATCTTTAAGGATTTATGATATTTAAAACCTCCAAAAAAAATTGGTTAAAGTTTTCGAAAATAACTTTATCGTTTTGAATGATAAATTTTATAAGTAAAATACTTCTTCTTGTACTTATATTAGAATTGAAAATCAGAAGATCAGAAAATTTTCAAACTTTGCCGAATAACTAAACCATTTCCCTAAAATCTTTCCATCAATGGTTACAGTACCATCTTAAACTTTTTAGTGTTCTAATCTCTTTCTGATCCGTATTTATGAGAAATTATATAATTTTAATTTCTCAAATAAAATGTTTAAGTTTAAAAAAAAATACATAGCTTTCTTATTATTTAGTCTGTTGAAGAATAGATTTTTTTTCTTTTCTTTTAAGTTTAAAAAAGCTTTTTATTTATTTTTTTCTTTAGAGAAAAAGTAAAAAGTTTACATGTCTTGAAATAATATCAATCAATCTGATTAATAATAGATTAAAAATACATTTAGTGTATCACAGTTAACATTATATTGGATATCTTTTGTTTCCCAAAAAAATTTTGAAAAATCAAGATTCCAAAAAAATTTCTTTGAAAATCAAATACTATATTTTGAATAGTGTTGAGTGAAAAAAGTAGAATATCATTTTTTTTTTTAACTGTTACGGAAAAAAATTGGGACATGGAAAAAAAGTTAAACACTAATTTTGGCAATTAAATTTTTAATTTTTAACAAAATAGGAGTCTCACTTTTTTTCCCTCTCCCAATTTTTTTCCGCAACAGTAAAATCAAAAATTTAAAATTTATTTGAATTTTTGTTTTTTGAAATACTGTACTCTGTTAAAACATTTAGTTATATTATATGGTTTCTTCTAAAGACTTTTTTTTAAAATTCTGATGAATTTTTGTTTATTTTCATATTCTTTTTGTTAGTTGTTTTGAAAAATTTTCAAACCAAGATTTTTCAATTATTTTCTTTTCCTTTTCTTTTTCTTTTTCTGTTTCTCTTGCATTATCATTTTGATTTTTTTTTTTTTTTATTTTCATTTTCATTTTCATTTTCATTTTTTGGAAATTACTTTTTTTTTTGAAAATAGTTACTAGTAAAAAAGTTGGAAATATTCAAGATCTTTTTGGATAAAAAAATTATTATTTTAAATTACTCCGTTGAACCATCTTTGATGATGTTATAAATGAAAATCTTCAAATAAATTTCTTTAGTAGTTAAAAGGGGTATGAATCGATTTAAAGTTATTTAAAAAAAAGAAAAGTGATAAGAAATTAAAAGATTAAAAAAAAAAAAAAAATGATTAAACATAATTATTTTCCCAATTTCCCCAGATTAAACTTTAAAAAAAAAATACTATTTGATTTGTTTTATGATTTTAAGACTGACCCGTTGGGTGCCTTAGAGTTCCTAGGGTTTTTTTTTTACTTTCAGAAATAAAAAGAAAATTTCTTAATTTCCCCATTTATGTCTCAAATTAAAAAATAACGCAGTTAGCTTTTCGAGAATTTAAAAGAATTGAGTAAAATTGAAGATCTTTTTTCAATTCTTTTGAATTCTCAAAAAGGTGTCGTTAGGCTTTTTTTTTTTTTAGACATCAAACGAAAATTTCAAAAATTTTGTTTTTATTTCTGAAAGTAAAAAAAAAAAAAAAACTAACGGCTTTATAATGAAAAATAGTTTAATTGGGATATTTTAAATTTCTGGGGAATTAAAATTTTATAAAAACGAAGAATTTTTTTTTTTTTTTACTGAAAAGAAAAGTAAAACATCAATTAAATTTTAAAAAGATTAATTTATAAAATATTTATATTTAATTACTTTGAATCTTTTTAATGAGAATACATAACAAGAAATGATGATTCAATTGTTTTTATTATTGTATCCGAATTTACATTAATTTTTTATTGCTATTAAGTCTTTATTTTTTCCAAATATAAAAATTTTGATTAATGTCCTGTGAATTCAGAAATAAATTTGTATGGTTAAAATTAGTTTATAAGGTTTTTTAGATATTTGGATTTATTATTATTTAAAGTTTAAGAAATTATCATCAAAGAAAGAAATATGAAAAACAAAAAAAAAAAAAAAAAAAAAAAAAATAAGGAAAAAGGAAAAAAAAATACCATTTCGAGATATGATTCAATTTCATTGTAAAAGGGGTAAATGTTGGATGATTTTTTTGAGTGGACTGATGTTGCATATGCCATATAATAAAATAATTCTAATCTTTTTTTTTGAATAGAAACGAGAAATAATTTTTTTTTCCATTTTTTGATTTTAAAATTTGAATTATTAAAAATGAAATTTTTAAATGGGTAACTGGATTCTTTGTAAATTCGTATATTTTTAAAATCCTATAAATGTTTCTACAAGTAATTGTATCAATGATTCTTTTGCCAGTGAGTTTTTTTTTTTTTTTTGAATAATGATTGAAAATCTTCATAACTTTGCTCCGATAAGATTATTTGTTTAATTTTTTTTATTGTAAGATTATTTTTTTTTAATATTTTATTATTCTGGAGATTCATTTGTTGTACAAACTATTATAATATAATGTAGAAGTGAGAAATTTAAATGAAATATAAAATATTAATATTTTTCCATTCTTTTAATTTGGTAATATTCAATTTTTAAATATTCTGGGTTATTATCTTTAATTTTGTAATAAATAAAAATATTTTCAGTTCATTGTTTGGTGGATAAAGTTTCTTAAAATTTTATGGATGAATTTATTTGGGTTTTAATGGAATGTTCATCATTCTTGTTCATTTTATTTTTTTATAACCATTTCTGAAAGAAAACTTAGATTTGATTCTTTTGTGTTTGGAGTAACAAATATTAAAGTAAAATCAGTTGAGTGTCAAGTTAAAGATATGAAAAATAATTCCTCGTTTTTTGAAAGTGTGCAAATGTCCAAAATTGAAAAGTAACAAATTTATAACTTTTTATTAAAATCAAGTTAACTCAAATGAATGTATATAAAAAAAAAAAAAAAAAAAAAAAAAAACCCAGCATTTTCATTAATTAAAAAAGAATTGAGATAATACTTTTGTTTGAAATACTTTGAAATAATTTAAAATATTGAATTTTCAATTTTTTTACAAACAAAATTTCAGTTGTACATAATATGTCCCTACGAATCAAAAAACACTAAAAATTTAAAACTGATCAAATACCTTCCATTAAAAAAATTCAAAAAAACCAAATGAAAAAATAAAAAATAAATAAAGTTTCCATTTAACTTTTTCTTGAAAATATTTTTTGCCAAAATCATTGAATTCAAAGTTGAAATCATGTATATTTTTAGATACACTATCTTGTTTTAACTCATTTACTAAAACAAATTCTAAATTATTAGAATTTTCTTTTCACAAAAGGTACTAATTTGGTCTTCAAATGTTTTTTTTATTTTTAAATGGGAAAATTAAAAAAAAAGTTATTTAAAAAAGATAAACTTTCTGGAAAATAACCTAATTTAATATTTTAACTTATTCTTTGATTTCAAAATTTTTTCAACCCCAATTTTTCAAATAAAAATAAAAAAAGTGCACAGAAATTTCAAAAAAATATTTTCGATATTCAAAAGTTGAGAGTGTTTCTATTCTAAAAAATTTAATCCCAGTGTTTAATTGAATTAAGTTATAAGCTAGATTTCGAAAAATATTAATCAGAAAAAAATAGTGCTTAATTCTACTAGGACATAGTATTCAGAAAATTTTTACTCAATTAAAAACATTTAAATATTGGTTTTTTATTTGTATTGATAGATTCAAACAAAAGTAAAATATTTTTTTTGTTCAATTCCCTTTTTTATCATAAAATCTGGTACTTTATTTTGAAAAAAATTCCTTTTTCGGAATATTTCCAAGATCAACTAATTTGATAAAGTTTCTTTACATTTAACTAATAACTGTCTTTAATAAAAGACGAACGGAATAATCTTAAAAAAAAAAAAAGAAAGAAACTTGAACTAAAAACGTTGTAACATTTTTTTGAATTTATTAGTATAAAATTCTGAAAGTATAATATTTTATATTATTTGTTATTTAAATTTATTATAGAATGTTGATTTAATTATTTTCAAAAAATTTTTTATCTTTTAATCAAATTAAAAATTGATCTTTTTATTCTGAATGTTTTATTTGAAAATTAAGGATCATAATTGATCTTCTTTATATTTTATCAAAGATCTATTGGCTTTTGTAGGTAGGGTGTAATTTCACTAAAAGTCTGGAAAAGTAATGGAAATTTGCGTTTTTACATTTAAGGTTGTGATTACATTAAAACAAGAAGAAAAGGGTTTTAATTTAGTATTTTTTAAACCAAAAACAATACAAAGTATGTTTTCTGTTTAAAACACTTCAAAATTGTATATACTTTTAATACTCTGAAAAAAAAATATTTTGTTTCAAATAATTACTATTTAGAGTGTATAAAGACAACATTTACACTTTTTTACCAATTTCAAATTGGATTGGCAAATTCAATTTTTTTACTTGTACTCTGTATCCTTGATTTTTAGATGACATTTATATAAATAAATATTCAAGTTAAAGGTGAATTTTAAAAAAAGTCAAAATTCAAAATGATAGCAACTCATACCAACCACATTTTATTTTGAGTTTTTCCATTTGAAAAATTATCCTCCCTGTGTTACTTTTATTAATCAAAAAAAAAAAATTTTTTATTCTTTTATTGATCATGTTGAATTTGTGCATTAATAATTTTCTTATGTTATTGTTTGTCTAAAATAAGTAAGAAAAAAAAAAATAAAAATAAAAATAAAAATAAAAATGAAAAAAAAAAAAAAGAATATTTACAAATGGCGGATATTTTGATACCAAAAATTTGTTTGAATATTTTTTAAAACGGTATTCACTATCAAGATTTTCCAATTCAGTTCTAAAAATTGAATGTTTGCTTGACTTTATTACTAATTCCCATGAAATTGGAGAAGACAAATCATAAGAAGGTACAATATAATCAATTAAAGTTGATCCTGTTCCAATTGGTTTTTGAGATCTTGACTCTAAAGTTTCTTTTGCTAAATCGCTACGAAGAAGTGTTCTATTAGACAATTTTTTTTTATTAATTGTTTTTCCTTTTTTCTATTTTGTTATTATTAAAATATAATAATGGGATTGGGTGTTCAAATAATTTAAGAATATTTATCAAAATTCATTCAAAAAATATTTTAATATTATTTTTTTTTTTTTTTTCATTTTTAGATTTGTACAAATAAAATAATATAATTTAAAAATTACCTGTATTATAGGTGTAAATTTACCAACGATTGGTGTAATATTTGAAGAATAGATTTTTAAATTGAATTTAATTTTAGAACCCAAATCATCAAAAATTTTCGAAATGTTCTCTTTACAATCTTGATTTAATTCCGACCAATTTTGTTGGTTTTTTTGAAGCTCTTTATTGAAATTTGAAGAACTTTTCGATTGGTGTTGTTTATTAAATTTTGAATTTAATTTGTTTATTGTGAAAAAAGAATGGTCTGGGGAATAATTCAACAATTTTGGTAAAATCATTTTCCTCCATGTTACATAATCTCTTGAGAAATCTGTTAGTGTTTTTTTCTTTTTTTTTAGTTTTTTTTTATTTGGTTTTAATAATGTCTGTTGTTGTAATTGGCGTGCGTGCATTGGTACTTGGTTCAAATGTTTGTAAGCAATTTGCGACCACCTCCTATAGACTCTTTCATATTCTGAAAAGGTTTTATAATATTCTGGTTTCGGTTCTTTTGGTATTAAAGTGGATTCCCATGGATCATTTGGATTTAATAATAAATTTAAATCTATCGAAGAATTTTTTAATTTTGTATTTTCTCTATTATAAAAAATATTTATTTATTGAATTGTACATATTATAAATTATATTTGTTTAATAAATGAATTTTTTTTTTTTTTTTTTTGAGAATTCTTTTATTTTAATGGCTCCTGAATTTAACATTTGAATTTTATTCATTTCATTTTTTATTATAATTTTTAATAAAGGTCTATTAGTTAACAATATGGTTGAAACAATAATTATTTGATTTTGTTAATGAAATCAAAATCTAAATAAATTCATTAGGGATAAAATCAAAATATACACAATCAAAATTGGTTTTGATTGGAATTCGAGAACTAGATAAAATAATTTAATATGCAAAAGAAAAAGGCTAAATATTTTTTTTTTTATTATCGAGTAAAAAAACTTTAAGAGTTTAGTATTTTTTCAAAAAATAAAATGAAATCTTGACAAGATCTTGAAAAAATTTTTTTAAAAATTGTATTTTGGTTTTAGAAAATGGATGAGTTAATTTCACCTTAGCAATTTCTAAATTGAGTCTCTTTTTTGAAATCAAAATTTCTCAGATTTCCAATATAAAACTTGAAAAAAAGTAACCTATTATTTTTTTAAACAATTAAGTTAATTCTTAGAAAGTATGTTAAATCATATTTTTAGTTTTTTGTTGGAAAGTGTTGATTTCAGAATTTTTTATTTTGTTATTGTTTTTTTAATGGTGAGATTTCAATTCAAATCTCTGCCAGTAAAACTGATTATAAATGTAGATTATTCAATAAATCTAAATTTGATCCAAATTTAATTATAATTTAACAATTAAATTTAGATCTATTATATTTAAAAAATTTTTATATTCTTGTAAGTTTGAAAAAAGTCATTTTCTTGTATTCAAAATATGGAAAAAAAATGCAAAAGAATTTTTAAATTTGATAATTTTTTTTTTAACAAATTGTTTGGTCTTATTCACAAGAATTTTTATGGAAATTTAAATTATATTTAGAATAAAAAAATTGATTTTGAATTTTGAGGATAAAATTACTTTATTCCCAAATATCTCCAAGAAAATTATATTTTGAAAAATTGAGTTTTTCATCTTTAAAAAAAATACAAAATTTCTTGAGTAAAAATTTTAAATTGTTTGGAAAATTATATTGATCAAAACTATCCTTCTTAAAAAAAATACTAATATTTTATAATGGGTTGAATAAATCATTTTTTTGTTTATTCAATAGAATTATCTCAAAAAAGAAGAAAAAATCCTTACATTAATATTTATTACAATCAAGGCAACAAAGACTTGTTATGATATAAATATGATCGAAAATGGTAATTACCAGAATAAAAACTTTTTATATTGTAGGAAATAAAATAAATTTAAAAATTCTCTTTTTTATAAAAAATGGAATAAAAAATTTGAAATTGATCTCACAAAAAAAAATATTCTTTTCTGGGTTTCTTAGCCGATCAGAATTTTTTGGTGCATAGGAGAAATAAAATTCAGAAGTGAGAATATCATCAATAACGTATTTTAATATATTGTCCTATTTGCGTGAAAGACTGGTTATTTGAATGAATTTTTTGTTTTTATAAAGCAGATTCTGATTTTTTTTTATAATTTATATTTGTTTTTATGAAAAAATTGTTGTATGTTTAATTCTTGTTTTTTTTTTTTTTATTTATCTTTGTGGGGAAAAAAGTGAAAAATGTTTGTAATTGTAAACATTAAAAGAACCACAGAAATCAAATAAATCACAGAAATTGCATAAATTGCAGAAATCACAGAAACCTAGAAACTTGAAGAGTTTGATTAATAAAAGAAAAAATCAGAGAATTTAATCCAAAATTGAGTATTAATCACAATAACACTTTTTACGATACTATCTTCTTGGTAATGTTTTTCATTAAGTAAACAATTATTCAAAGTTTGTTGAAAATATTGACTGTTTTTGAGATTAAGAAAAATAATTAACCGATCCCAATATTCAAAGAGATCTTAAATTTTTTTTATTGGTTAGGATGATAATTAAATGATTTATATTTGGTGAAGTAAATTTATTTTTTCTTTTATTAATTAATCTAACTTTTTCAAGTTTCTAGATTTCTGTGGTTCCTTTGGTTCTTTTAATGTTTGCAATTAAAAAATGTGTTTCACTTTTTTTTTTTGAAAATAGTTTTGATTAAAAATGTTGAATCACAAATCTAAAAATTTATTATTAATTAATTAATTTCAAAAATAAATATAAATTAGCCAAACAACCTCTGATAAAAAAAATGTAGAAAAAATACTTTCAAAATTAATATATATATATATATATTTGATTTCATAAATGGTCTGGTGTATATAATATTAATTTTTAATTAAGAGAAATTTTACAACCATTAATTGTTTTCTTATCAAATGTAAATCTTTTTTTAGATATTTTTCATAAAATAAAATTTTTTTGGTAATATTATTACAAGGAATTTTTGAAAATATTTCAAAAAGAAAAATGAAATTTTATAAATATAAAAAGAGAAAAGAGAAAGTTTACTCTAAAAGTTGATCTTTTTCTAATAATTTAAATATTTCAAGTTGATCATTATCTGTAAGTGAAATTATGTGGTCTTCGGGTAAATCCTCACGTTCATCTACATTGCCCTCATCATCAGATCCTTCCAGATCAGTTTGTAAATCATCGATAGTTTCAGTAATCTCATCAAAATCGTTTTCATAAGTTGAATCTGTTTCGTTTTTCTGTTTCTTTTCGAGATTTTGTTGTTTTTCAAATTATTAATTTAAAATAGAAAAATAATAAAAGATGAATTTTGTTAATTTTATTTGGAAAAAATATAAATTAAAAATTTATTAATCTTTTCGAGTGGAAAGATATCAAACAGGTTTATGATTAATTTACGGGTGAAAACACGGCTTCGGGATATATATATATGTATATATATATATGTATGTATGTATATATAGAATTTGGAGTTAATAAATAAAGTTTGCATTTAAAAATAAATTGTTATTAAATTACAATTTTAAAACAATTTGTTAAAATTATAAAATGCAAAAATGAGAGTTATTGGAGCTGGTATATTTCTTAACATGTCATATATATATATATATATATTTGGGAAATTAACAAAAAAAAAAAATAGTGTGTATCTTTCGATTTATTGTAAAAGAAATAAAAGCAAGTGGTTTATTTATTATGAAAATGTGACTGTCGAAACTAAATAATTGATGAAAAGATTTTTTTGTAATTTTTTTTTTTGATTGCTTTTTGAATAAGAAAAATACTTTTGTTACTTTGAATTTTGAAGCTTTTCTAGATTTTATACAATTCCCCAAAAGAGTTACAAAAATAATGAAAATAATGAAAATAGATGTTGTTTCATAATCGGGAAATCTTTGTGGTGTGTATTAAATTGGAAAGGGATATATTTTTTTTGTATACAGCGTGTTTTTTTTATTACAAAATTTGAAAATTAAATATATGTATATATATATATATATATATATATATATATTTAAATAAACAGCCCATGTAAAATATAAAGCAAAGTATTTTTCTGAATTTAAAAAAGAAGAGAAGAAACAATGGTTGATATATTTATTTGAGTTAACTTTGCTTTAATTTTATTAAGAATCGATTTAAAATCTGTTGATTTTCAATTTTTGATCTTGTCTTTTTTTCAAAAAATAATCAAATATATCAAGTGATGTAGATCTGAAAAAAATAGCACCATTTTTTATATTTTTTCTTGAAAAAAATAACACTTTTTCTGTTTTAATCCGTTAATGGTATATTAAGTTTGAAATCGAAAATAAATCAATTTTCTTGTTGGGGTGGAATTGTTTTTATAATCAACATAAATCCATTTGAAAAAATGCAAGCAACCGAACTTGATAAAAATCGTTTAAAAAACTATTTGATTTACTCTTTTTAAAAATGTGAATAATAATTTTTAAAAATGTTAGAACCCAATTTTTACAAATGGCTTTACATTTCGTTTTGAAAAGAAAATTTTTCAATCTTGTATGTTGGATAAAAAAAATTATCATTAGCTGTATCATTAACAGATTCTGTGGCTTTTGTGATTTGAGATTGCTTTCTTGTTTTTAACCGAAGAGCATTTAGTGGGTAACCAAATAATAGTTTTTTTTTTTGAAAAGAAAATAAAACCACTTTTTGTCACTCAAGCTTAAAAATTGATTTTGAAATTTTCAAAGTTTTTACGTCAAAATTTTGTGTTTTTTTATTAAAGGTGATGTTTTTCTTATATGCTCCCAAGAGCCAAGAAACTTGCCAATATATTTGGTTTTTTGTATGAGAATAAATTCAATTTAATAAACAATTGGGGATATTTGGATTTGGTTTTTTTTGAAAAAAACTATTTTTGATTTTCCACTAAATGTTTCTTCTCCAAACCACTTAGTTTCTTTTTTAAAATAGAATAGAATGTTACTAAATACATTGTAAATTTTCTTGGCTCTTGGGGGCATATAGGAAAAGTATCACTTTTAATAAAAAAACACAAAATTTTTACAAAAATTGAAAATTAAGACACCCTTTTTTGTGCTTGTGTTGATACCACTACTTTTGATAGAAAAAAAGATTAGAGTTGTTCTTTTATTTTTTTCATTCTTATTAAGGACTATTCAAATTTCATTCATGGCCAACAGCAAATTTATTGCCTTGTATGAATAGTGAGTCAAGAGTTCTTGTTCAAACTTGTCGACTATCCATATTTCATGATCAAAAAATACTCTTTTTCTGTGTAAAATCATATTTGTCGACTTAAAAGGATGTGAAGCAAAGAGATCTTTTTCAAATTGATCAAAATTTGTTGTGTTTTTTTTGTGAAAATTTGTAATTTGGCTAAACTATTATTTTATCTCAAGTGTTAATTCAAACTTTATCTGAAAAGGTTCAGAAACCAAATTTTCCTCTTTAACTGTTTCTAACCAAATTATTTTTAATTATCTAGTCTTTGTTCCAAGTGTATCAATATACTTGAAAATAATTTAATATAGAACAGGACACAACCTTATAAAAAAACTTTGATTTTTTTATTTGAAAATTTTTGTGAGGTTTTATGGATAAATAAAAGGATTTTGAACAAAATCCTTAAAGATCTAAAGTATTGCAATATTTTGACTTTCCTTTAATGGACCATTCTTTTAAATCATTTTTCGGGGTTAAGGCATCGTATTCCAATCCATACAGACTATAAAATATGAACAATCCTTAAACTAATTAGTAGAGTCATTTAAAAAAGTGTTACCAAAAAATTTTGAAAAAATCCAATAGAAATATTTTGATTCCTCACTTGAAAACTTTTTATTCACACTTTTTGAAAATGATTTGACAGTTTCTCTATTTGGGAAAAGGCTTTCGACTTTAATTGTTGTGCTAAACACGCCTCACCATTAAAAAGGAATTTAAAACGAACTTGTTTTTAATAAAAACAAAAGAAGAGTGTTTCTTTGTTATGTGTCTTTGTGGTGTGTGTTTCGATTTGTTTGGAAAAAAGAAACAAAAAAAAAAAAAAAAAAAGAATTAACTTACAAAATGTTGTTCTGGAAATTGGTATGTTTGAGAACTTGTTGTGTCAGGAAGCTGTAATGTTCCAATTGTATTTTGTATTTCTTTTTTCCAATTTAATGCGGCTTGTTCATATTCCTCAAAAGTTTCAAAATCGTCTGGTTCAGGAAACTGTTTTAGCCGAGAAAGATCTAGGGAAGAAAGTTGATTGATTTGTTTCATTTTTTCTTCTTGTGAATCACAAAGCGGATCATTTAAAATTTCTAAATTGCAAATTTAAAAAATGAAGTTAGTTTTAAAAGAGAGGAGATCGATAAGAAAATAAAACAAAATCAGAAAGAATAACTTCTTTTTTTTTTTTTCAAGAGCAATATTTTTATGGTGTGTGAAAAAAAAAAGGAGCCAAAAGTATCATGAAAATAGTTGACAGGCTTTTGTTGGAGATATTTTTTGAAAATTTTGATAGACTTTTTTTTTGTCAATCCTTTTTGAAAAGGATGAGAGCTTTTTAGAAAAAATATTATTTGTGAAAAAACAAAGAATGTAAATATCCAAACCGTGGATTTCTTTAGCTTTTGTTTCTTCATTATTCTTTTGTAATTTTTCATTAGGCTTTTTGGTAATTGGCAAATAGAACAAATCATATAAATTCCCTTGTGAGTCGAGGTAAATTGGTGAATATTGGCCATATGTTTGTTCCAATTTTGTTTTTTCAATTTTTTCGTTTGTGTCGATATATGGCCCATTATATTTTGATCCTATTTGAAGTAAAGAAAAAAATTCAATAAAAATTGTTTAATTGAACACAAAGCTAAAAAAAAGATCGAAAAACTGAAAAAAAATTTCAAAACAAAAAAGAAAAAAAAAAATTTACGCAATCCCTGAAACTCTTTTGAAAAATTAAGGAAGTTTGCGTTCATAAGTAATTCCAAAGACAATAAATTTTTGATGGAAAACCAAAGAAAATGATCCTGTTACAAATTGTTTTTAATAAAATTTAAGGAATAAAAGGTACGCAAATTAACTTGCTCTGGTTGCCTTTGAATAATAGAATTGTTAAGAAAATTTTTTTTTTATTTTTGATTTTAATCAAAAAACTTTAGAGATTTTGCAACTTTTTAGGGGCTGTTTGGGGAGAAAAGAATTCAATTTTCGTAAAATTCAACATGCAGAGGAAATATTTTTTTTCATTTTTTTGTCATCAAAAAGATGATTTTACAACAAAAATCAAGATTTTTTTCCAGTAAAAAATTTTGCAAATATAAACATCTACAAGACTTGAAGACAGTTGCTTTTTCAACCTTAGGGAATTGTTTAATAATAAAAGTCATAATAGCGATAAACATATCGATATTTTAGAGTTTGAAGGAGACAAAATTTCGACTGATAAATCGTGTTTCAATTCTGAAATTCCTTTCATTTATGAGACAAACTTTGACATGAACTATAATAAAACTGGACTTTAATGAATAGAGATCAGAAATTACCATCTATTTCATGAAAATTTCTTTTATCACTAAGAAAAATGAAGTGAAATTTTATTTGCTTTTAATGGCCAAAACTGGGTGGAAAAAAAATATTTTGCAATATTTGTAAAAAAGAGTTAAAAAGACAATTGCTAATTGGGAACCTTCCTGAAAACGAAAAGTAAAACCAATCAAAAGAAGAAACCAATTAACTTTAATAATAATCCATTTACTTATTATCAACTAAACTGTCAAATACAATTTTTTTCTACTTTTCCATCAATATCAGATGTATTATTTTTAAGAACCCAAAAATAATTAAAGTAACAGTACCTTTGAACTCAAACTCTTATTAATAGGATATTATACAAAGAAAGTGTTGATTTTTATTTTTTAAGGGATGAGGTACATTTCAACATTTTAGGGTGCACTTGCCTTTCAGAAACTGTTTGATTAAAATCAATTTTTAAAAGAAAGAAATTAATGTTTAAAGAAAAAATGAGAGTCGAACAAATCAAAGTATAATATATTTTCATACTAATTAAATAGAAGAAACCAAAAAAATTAACAATTAATTAAGTAAAAATGTAAAAAAAAAAAACTTTTATTGTTTGATCTTTTATACCTAATATTAGACATAAAGGTTTTTTTTTTCTTGGTTTTAATTGTAATTCTTGACCCAAAAAAAATAAAAAAAAACATTTTTTAGAGTCAAATAATTACTTGTGAATAACAAGATTATTTCAAAAGAATTAACTATTTTTGCTAGAAAGTGGACAATTGCATATTGGTCATATTCCTGCAAAAAAAAAATAACACCCATACCACCACATAATCTAATAGTATTACATACTCAAAAGGCAAAATACTTACCTTTTAAAGGTATTTTTTTAAAATGCCACTGTTTATGCATTTCAAAGTGGCCAATTGAAAAATCAAATCAAGACCACAATTTACATTCTTCTTCCTGTTGTTTTGACAATAAAACTAAAGAGTTTTTTAAAAAAAAACAACTGGATACATCTTCAACTTCAAGGAGACTTATCTGATAAAAAAAAAAAAAAATGGTAATTTAAACAAGTTATTCTATTAGCAAAATCTATATGACAAAATTATAGATTTTTTTTTTTTTTTCAATTTAAAAACATTTTTTATCTTATTTAAACCAAAATTTTGTTATAATCTCGTGTTTCGGCCAATATAATTGTATTTTTTTGTTTTTTGTTTTGATTTCAAATATTTATCAATCTGTTGAAAACAAAAGAAGATTACCACTTTTTCAATGATAAAACGAGACTTTTATTTGGATTTGTTCTTGACTTTTGTTCCTTTTGTCTTGCTTTAAATAATTAAGATTCAATTTAAGATCGTGTTTAAATGTTTAATATTACAACACTATTACCGGTTTATAAATGACACCTTCTCGCGAAAATGGTGATTTTGTTTCCAATGTTGATTTTATTCATTTGAATTAAGCACCATCCAAAAATGTGGGGCAAAAAAATATCCATCAATATAAGAATAAATTCTTTATTCAGTTATTAAACTCAAAACGTTAGACAAAAAAAAAACGAAGCCATTAATAATAATAAAACTCTTGATTAAAATTTGTGTTTATTGATCAAAGTTCGAAGAATAAAAAATAAAAAAAAAAAAAAATTGCCCCTAATTTTTGGAAAAATATCCAAAATTAATAATGTCTATTTAAAAATCTTTAGTTCGATCTTTTTTTCAATTTTTTTTTTTGATAATGTGTAAAATCATACTTCAATATATTTCTGATTTGATCTTTAGATTTTTTGTTTTTCATTTGATCATTAACTTTTTGTTTTTCCCATTAACTTTTTTTTTTTTTTTTTTTTTTTTTTTTTTTTTAAAACATTTAAAAAAGCAAACTGAATGAAAAAAAAAAAAAAAAAAAACATTTTTATTTTTTCTTTTTTTTTGTTTATCTCACCTCTTTAATTGAAGTGTACAACTGTTCTGAGCAATTTTTCCACCAAAGTCCATCGAAGTCAACTCAATTGTTTAGAATCAAAAGAATTTTTGGTTGATTTCTTATCAAATCTCTTCTGAACTTTTTTAAATTTTGGACAATAATAATAACAAAGTAAAAATGAAAAAAATGAAGAATTCGAAAAAATAATGAAATGTGAAATTTGACTCTATTATTTTTTCAAAATTAAAAATTTTGCAAAATAATTTTAATTCAAAAAAAAATATTTAGAATCCATTAATAAAACTTCAAAATACAAGAAATTAAGTATGATATGTTAAAAAACATATTATTGTTGTACATTTTGTATAATTGAATTAATATTAAGAAATAATTATTGAAATAAAAAATGCCCTATATTATTGGAAATAGCTTATATCTGGTTTATAAAAATATACAGTTTTTCCAAATTTCCTAATCAGAAAAATAGATTTATTGGGAGAAATGTTTTATTTTTCAATTTTTTATTTTCTTCAAATTATAAATATCAAAATAATACTGAATCTAAACCCCAATTCAAAATTTTCAACATACTAAAATTTTATTTGTGAAAAAAAAACTGATTTAATCAATTAAAGAAGAAATAACAAATTATAACCATTCGCGAATTGAAATATTAATATGATTATAAATAACAATACTCATAAAACAAAAAATAAATATTTATCAATGCAAGTAAATTATCGGTGTGTTAATATTTTTGGAGAGAGCAAAACTAAAAAATTAATTGATAAATTTGTTGAAATTCTAATAGGAATTTTGATCGATCAAAAGGTTAGATACCACCAACTAATTTTATTTGAGTTCTTCTATTTAGTACAACTCAACTTTAACATAATATCAATTGTTCGAAAAAATTTGATCATAGGAAATAGGTTGCTTAATTCAAAATATGAAATGAAAACAAAAACTAAAAGATGAAAAAATGATTTTCATATTTTTCAATAATGCAAAATTATTTCAAATTTGAATAAAATTTGATTATTGTGATTGTTTGTAACTGTTTTACCTGTGTGAAAAATTGTTAATTTTAGTTTAATTGTACTTTTGTCTAAATTTTTCAATTATTTTTTGTGTGAATTCTTATATTTATCTTTTTATTAGAATAATTCAACATTTTCCCTTCAGTATGAAAGTAAAATGTTTGTTTTGCCTATTATTAGTACAATATTTTGAAAAATTTTCTCACATTTTGAAAATTTTATAATCTTTTTTTTATGCGATAAAATATTGAAAAACTAAGTAAAATTAAAAAAATTATTTTTCAAAAAAAATAGAAATATATATATATACCCTATTACTACCTAAATATTTTAGAATTTGTCACACTCGAGATTTGGTAACAAAAATTAAAAAAAATACAGTTTGTCAATTATTGTTTTTGGGAAGATAAAGGATATATTGTCCATCGTATTAGAAATGGGCTAAAAATTTAGCAACCTTTTCAAGATTGTTTAATTTCGAAGTTTCCAGTTAAGAATTGTTAAGTGGGCTAAAGTCCACAATTCATATTATTAATAAGTCTCAAATAAATAAAATGATAATATAAATCATAATCTCTCCCTTTCAAAAAAATAATTTTTTTTTTTTTTATATTATTGAAGAAGTGTAAACCACACTCTAGTTGCCCTTAGACTTAAATCCCCTTTCAGGGATTTAAGCGTAAAATCATAGATTTCACGGTCATTAATTAATGAAAGTAGTTACAAACTGTCTTGATTTGAAATTAGTTCATTAAGATTTATTTTTTTTAATTTGTTATAAAATATTAATCTATAATTTTCATAGGAAGGACAGACCTATAATAAATGATCAATATTTTTTATAATTTCCTTTTGTTCATATTTTAAACATAAAGGACAAAATTCATTTAAATTTTTATTGATTACATAGCAATATCTATTTAAACAGTTAGTAAACGATATGAATTTTAAAATTGTTGTACTTATGGGATAACTCAAATATTTTTGAGTTTTAACTAAATAATTTTGATTTTTAATTATTGTAAAATAATTTTGAATCTTCCAACTTTTGGAATTTAACAACTCATTGAATGTGTTTTTATATATTTCATTTTTTAATTCTTTTAAATCTTTTGAATACCAGTTGATTTTATTATTCATTCTTTGATTAAATTTTATTGGTTTTTCTAAATAAGGAAGAGATAAATTTCCTAATTTATTTTTTAATTTAAATTTCTTTTTATTTGCTGAAATTGTAATATTTTCAATTTTAAATACTGTTTTGTAAATAAGAATTGATGTATTTCTGTTTATTTTGCATATTTCAGTAATACATGAATTAATCCAAGAATTTAAATAATTTATAGTTTTTAAAAATAATTTATTTTAAAAAAGAAAAAAGAAAATATAAATCAAGTGAAAATTATTCTCCGATTTATTATTCAAAAGACAATATGAAGAGTTTTTTCAATTTGGGTGTTCAGTATAATATCTATGTATTGCATTTGAGGTAATTTTATGGTTATGATGCTTTGAAATGGTGTTGGATAGTAGAATTTATTTTATTTTCAATTTTTGTCAATTTTGAAATTTTACATTAGTTTGTCAAAACATTACGAAAAAAATTAAATATACAAAATATGGGGAAAAAGCGACATGTTAAAAGAAATCGTATTCATAAGTTTTAAAAATATCTTAACTAATATTGCAAAATAAATGTGTATAATTCTAGACCACATTTTGGAGTTTTAATTTCAAAAAGATTAATTTTCACAAATAAATTTCATTTATTTTATAAAAGAATAAATCCAAAAGATCTCAATTGTGTGTAAGTGAATAATATTTATATGACTAAAAATACATACATTGTCTTATAGGAAACTTGAACCAAGATTTTTTGTTAAATTTTAAAATTTAACTTTCTTGGATATTTTGATATTTTAGTTCAACACTTTTTACTTTCCAAATTCAAAATTTACCTGCAAATGTTCAAAATTCAAAATACTCTTACTTTCACTTCATTTTATAATATTCTAGAGTTCTGTACAATGGCATAAATATATTTTCAGATACTGATATAGGTAGAATAAATGGGAAAACATTTTCATTTTCCTTTATCTTATATTAATAAATACACAATTAACAATCTACTTCTTTAAATAATAATTCTCAAAAAAAGAGAAATAAGGAAAAGGAAGTGAAAAATTTTCCCCATTTATTTTATAAATGCCAGTCAAGTGGAAAGTAAGAGGTAAACAAAATTGATTAAATTTTTGCCTATTGAAAGATCAAAAATTTCATTAAAAGTTTTGGAATCAATAAATGCTTTAATACAAAATTCCCAATCAACCCAAAAATATGCAAACTCGTGACTTTCCTTTAATTAACTAACCAATTAAATGTTTTTTTTTTATCTTCGAACATTGAATTCCAACTCTCAGAGAGCATAAAAAACGGACGTTCCTCAATTATCATTCTTTTAAATCATTTTTATTGGCTGTTATATTGTATTTCATCCCTCAGAGAACATAAAAATAGGATCGACTTTAAAGCGAATGATAAAAATTCAATTAAAAAAATATAAAAAAGAATTCTTTTTTAATTTTCCTTAATAAATAAAGGTTTTTAAATTTATTTTTGAACTTTCTATAACAACAAGAGTTTATTATTTATGATTCAAATTAATTGATTTTTTGGTAATATCTAAAATTTTTTTTTTTAATAAGGTAAGAGGAAAGATAAAACATTTGAACAAAAAATCAATCTAATTTTTCCCAGAAATAACAGGAAGATCTTGAGCGTGTTTTCCAATATCTTTCGAGTCTTCTTTTGGAGGAAAGACAGTGATCACATCTGGTTGTTCAACAGAAACACCAATTTTACCTTCTGGATCGTATGGTTGCATGATTCGTACTTTAACACCAAACATACCTTGTTTCATCATGATGTGTCTAACAGCAATGTCAACCATATCTTCTGCTGGTTTACCTGCTTTCAACATGTACCCGTCTCTGAATTTGACGCCTCTTGCTCTTTGTCCTCTGAGCTTTCCTGCAACAGTAATTTCAATACCTCTTGCTCCTCCTTCCATTGCAAATCTCATTGCGCCATAACATGCCCTGAAAGCGTTTGTGTTAAAAAGTTATTAATTTTGTTTATTTCAATAATTGTTTTGCAAAAACATTTTTGGATGGGATAATAGTTAAATCGTTAAGTTGTTAAGAAACAATTGCATGAAGAAATTTGATGAGGAACAAATTGTAAATTTTCTTTCAACAAGCCTCTTTAGAAAAAAAAAATGAAGAATTTAAAAAAAAAAGAAGGAAAAGAAAAGGAAAGAAAAGAAAAAAAAACAAACCTTCTAACTGGAAGACCTGCAAGTAATTTAAATTTAATTGATTCTGCTTGTGATGCAGCCGACAAAGATCTTCTTTCAACACGATCGGCATATAATTCGATTCCTCCTTCTTTAAATCCAAATCTTTTTTCAACAAGAGAGGTTAATTCTCGAATTCTTCTTCCTTTTTCTCCTGTTAGAAGCAGAATTGTGTTATAAATTCCATTTTTAATGCAAAATTAAGATTAAAAGAAAAATTTGTATTAATTGGAAAAAAGGAATGTTTAGTAAGGGTTTTAAGGAAAAAAGAAAAAAATAAAAAAAAAAAAAATAAAGCAAAAAAAACCAAAACAAAAGAAAAAAACTTTTTTTTTTGTTTTTTGTGTTAAAATCCCATCAAAAAGAAAATTGTGAAGAGTAAATCTGTATTTACCTAAAACTTTTTGTGGTGCAGTAGTTTTAAGAACAACATCAGTTCTTGAAGCTGTTACTCTAACATCTAATCCAACATAACCATCTTCACCGATTTCTCTTTCGAAAAATTCACCAAGTTCTGATTTGAAAACACCATCACCAACAAATTTCTTTTTCTTTGAGATTTGTGTCATTTGAGATTGTTAATAAATGTTTTGAATTTATGCTAAAATAAGAATTATTCTTTTAGAATTTATAAAACTTTAAAGATTTTGAAAAAAAATGAGAACTTCCTATTTTTGTAAGATTTTTTGGATAGGCTTCGAATATCTTTAGAAAAAACTTTGAAATGATTTTTTAAATCTTTTTTGTATGGGTGACCTGTGGTTGTCGAGATATTTATAATTAAAAACAAAAGTTAACTATTGTAAAAAAATCATTGATGTTTTCCAAGTTAATCAATAAAAAAAAAGTAATCCAAGTATCTGAATTTTTAATGGGATCAAATATCACTTGGTTATCTTTATAAAAATTCTGAAAATTTCCTTTCATTTATGAGACAAACTTTGACATGTACCATAATAAAAAGGGAATTAAATGAATAGAGATCAGAAATTATAATCTCTTTCTTTGAAATTTAATTGTCATTTTAAGGAAAATGAAGTGAAATTATTTTCACTTTTACTATTTAAACACTAGTTATTCATATTCTCTAAATTACACTTTTTTGTTTCACTGTTCGTAAGTGTTGTCTTATGAACAATTTGATTTTGAGAATATATTGGTAAAAAATATCTCCTCATTTCCTTTTTACTATCTTGATACCCCTAAAAGAATATCATTGTCAAATTGTAGTTAGTTCTCTCTATTTGTTGAGTTGATCCTTTTTAATTAAATTGACTCATACAATTCGGTAGAGTTAACAACCCAAAATATAAGTTTTTTTTTTTGTATATTGAAAAAAAATAATCCTTAGTAATTGTCAGGCCAACTTCAATTTAAAAGATTGTCAAAGTTAAAATAGAAAAAAACCTATTTCGTCTTGGTGGGTTTAATTACAATTTGCAAGACCGTTTTCGTTTACCCTTCTTATACTAGTATTTGAATTATCAATGGGAAAAATATTCGCTTCATTTTCAATTTCTTTTATAAATAGAACCACAAACTACAGACAACACTTTTTTGAGAAAACAATTTAAAAAAGATAAAAATACCAGGAAAAAGGAAGTGAAAATTTTATCCCATTTATATTTCAACTATCATTATTGTTTTTGTTGAACTTTTGAAAAGAAAATCATTCTGTTTGGAAAAGGAAAGCTCAAAAGTATATTTTTACAATCAACTGCTTTTAGTTACCAATTAATCAGACTGACAATCATCTAATTTCCAAAAAATGAAAATCATTTTTGTGTTTTTTCTTTTTGGTTTTCTTCACTTTTTTTTATTTTTCACCTCAAATGTACAAAAAAACAATTTTCACTCGATCATTAGAAATATTCCAAGAAAACACACCAAATTCGACACTTGAATTGATTAAACAACTCAACCTTCAAACACGGAATATTCCACAACCCTTATTAGAATTTTATAGAAACGATGATCAATTAACACCACCACAACAAACAAACAATTTAATTCGAATTGGTGGACAAAAAAAGAAAGACAGTTCTTTTAATTTAAAAAAAAATGATGTGATGATCAAAAATAAAAAAGTACGTTCGGTTGGTGGTGGAGGAGGATCTTTTAAAAGAAAAGCAATGCTGCTTGATACCACAACTGCTGTTGGTGTGTCGAAATCAAATAATGAAAAGATCTCAAATGAAAGAAGAAGAAGAAGAATTAATAGAAAGAAAAATGATCAATATTTTCGTGATGAAAAAAGAAAAAGAAAAAGAAAAGAAAAAAAATAAGAAAAAAAAGAAAGAAATTTGAATAAATTCTAAAAAAAAACAAAATCCAAAAATGTTTTTTTTTAGATTCCTTCAGTTTTTTTTTTTTTGACAAGTGAGAAAGTAAACATCCCTACAAATGAAATCAAGTTTCACACAATCCTTGTTTTATTGCTGTAATGATTATTTTTACAAAAAATAGTCACTTTTTTCAATTTCATTTCTTTAAATCTCTGGTTTCCATACAAAAAGATATTTTTGTTTGAAAACAATATTAACAAAATAGTTTACAAAGATTCCTAAAATAGTCTCCAAACTTTACTTGACCTATTTTCCATGCTATATTAAAAAAATTATTTAATCTCACTCGTTAAAAACGGGAAAATTATTAAATTTCAAATTTGGTCAAATTTCAAAAGTGGTCAAATTCTCATTTTTTTCAAAATAGTTAATGACATTTAAATATATTGACTGTAGGTATTTAAAAACATCTTTACGGGTAGGTTAGGGTATGTTAAGGTATGTTAGGGTAGGTTAGAGTAGGTTTTTGGTGTTTGAATCGTATACTAGAAAATTTTGGCAAGGATTTTGAAAAAAAAATTATTAACTGACTAATTTGACTTTTGCAACTTGTTTTAAGGGGTAAAAAAATTTAAACTTAACTTTGGTGGTTAAAATTGGATTTCGAACAAATTTTTAAAAATATTTATTATTGATGATTTCAAAATTTTGGATTTTCTACAATTTAGTATTAAAATACTACCAATTGCAAAATAATCTTTTTGCTTTTTCCTCCCACAACTATAAAAAAAAACATTAAAAACTTTCATACCAATGTTAATAATCAAGAAACTCTTCAAAAATATGAAAAAGTTCAATTTGACCAATTTTGAAATTTGACCAAATTTGAAATTTAATAATATACCCTAAAAAACATCTTAAATTTTATTTTCAAATTTATTGAAAACTTATTCATATAAAGAGAAACAAAAGACTAAACGAGTTTACACCGTTTTGGAAAAAAAGTGAAACACAATTTTTAATTGGGAATATTAATAGAACCTGAAAATGAAACTTAAAATCAATAAAAAGAAGAAACCAATTAACTTCAAATAATAATTCATTTTATTATTATCAATCAAACCAACAAATTCAATTAGATCAACCTTTTTTACCGAAATCATTCATTTGGTTTTGGAGATCCCAAAAAATAGTCAATTTTTTGAACATATTTTTAATAATTGATCAATCAAAGAAAAACCCATACCAAAAGATATTATTAAAAAAATTGTTCTTGTGGCGAATACTTCATTTTGTCTTTATTTATTTATTTATTCTTTTTTTCATTGATCTTACTTTGAATTTTCAGTAATGTTCCCAATTAAAAACCCTGTTGAACTTTTTTTCCACAATGGCTACAGCCATTTTAAAAAAGTGAGGATTTTTTTTTTAGATTGTCACAAATAAAACTTTTTTTAAGGGACGAGTCTCTATTATTTTTTTTTGAACAATTTCTAAATAAGGATTCCGTCTCTAGAAATATGTTTAATATTGAAAATAAACAGGGTTTTCAAATACAAGTCATTGTCAAAAAATTTTCTTAATCTCTATTAAGTTTTGGTAAAACAATTTAATAGAGATTAGTCCCTTAAAGTTATTGTATTTAAGGAATAAGTATATTTTAACATTTTGAAAAATTTTAATTGTTTGGCCTTACTGAAAAATATTTTAAGAGTACCAATAGACATTGAAACTTTGAAACCAAAATACCATTCTCAGATCTACTTGAGAAAAGAAAAATAATTAAAGTAATTTAGAGTTGAATCTTTCATTTTTCGGTTTTTAGAATATTTTTTGTAATTAAATTTATGTTTTTATTAAATTATGATTTTGGATCGAGGGCTGTGTTTATACGAATGATTGAAATTAATTAAAGAGTAAAAAAAAAAAAAATGGACTCCAAATGTGTATTTGAAACAAATATTTTCTTTTAGAAGACCAAACACAAAAGTCCACCGTTCCAAATAAATTTATTGAAACCAAAGAATGAAAAAAAAATATATAAAAGCCTATTTTCGAAGAATTATAAATCATATCTTCTTAATTTGTATGAATACAAACGGTTTATAACCTTAAATTTCTCGCACCATTACTATTTATTATTATTTTACAAAAATTTTATTTACAAATTTGCTTTCAATAATCAATTTTCCAATATTTTTATTAAAAAAAACCAAAATAAAGAATATTGATTCAAAAATTAAAATAAAGATATTGGATTCTTTGAATAAATCAAAAAACAGTTATAAAAGATCCAACCTAAAATAAAAGAAAATTTTGAAAAAAAAATTTGTTTCAAGGCGTTTATTTTAAATAATTCTTAATATTAGTTATCTAATTGAATAAACCTCCAATATATTGGGAAAATTCTAAAAACTTTATGATGAATACCCTTAAACTTGATATCGATTCGATTTATTTATGTTTGAAGAATGGCAAATAATGTTTTCTCAGTAGGCTTAGATTTCGGCGATTTTTTACAATATATATATATATTGACTCAAATTCACAATCTTTTATATATATATATTTAAAATTATCATAATTACATATTTTTTTTCCATTTGGTAATATTTTTGATTTTTGAAGATTACCCCAAAGCTTTTTTTTCAGTTTTTGTTGACTTGATATTTTTTCAATTCTTCAATCTAACTTTGATTAAAAAAATATTGGTTAAGTATTTAGTAATAAAAATTGAATTTATTTTTTTAAAAGGATTTGAAAAAAAAAATTCAATTTTTTATAAAACCCACTACTAATTAAAAACCTATCAACATTTGTTCTACGATCGATTTCTTAAAATCAACAAAAAAAAAAGACAATTTTTTTGAAAAAAAAATTTCAAATGTTGGCATTCAATTATCAATTAAAATTACTGTTAGAGTGATGATTTGAATTCAACTAAGTAACTTTCCCAATAAAATACTTTGACACTTTCTTGTATCACGAAGGTTATATATATATATATATATATAAAAGTTATGATTAATTCTTATCAGTAAATATTTTTCAAATTCATTGCTTTTATAAATTTTGAAGGTGTTGATAATAACAGAAATTGGATAAAACTGGATTTAATTGGTTTTGCACAAAAAGAAAAGAATTTTTTTCCAATTTAGTAAATTTAAGAGTTTGAGAAAATAAAGCAAAAAAAATTATTTATATTTTTATTGTTTAGGGATTCTTTTCTGAATTGAGATTACTTTGTAACTATTTTTTTGTTAATTGGATTTTTGTCAAAGAGATCCCTGGTAACTTTTTTTATAATATTTACATTTTTTTTTCCTTGAGATCCACTGAATTGTTTGACAGGTCATTTGAATTTTTATTGCAAAAATATAATTTTTTGAGATTGAGATCCCTTGAATTTTTTTATAGTTATTTGGAAATGGTTCATAGGTTAGAAGACTATAGAATTATTTTTTTTTTGACTGAATTTTTTGATGAACCTAGTAAAATTTTCTGGTTAATCTCATTTTTAGCAATTGAGATTCCTCTAAATTTTTTATTGTGACTTAATTTTATGTCTTTAAGATCCTTTTTATTCTTTTTTTAGTAATTTGGTATTTAGTATCGATATTCAGTTAGAATTTTTTATTATTTTGATTTTTGGTAGTTTAGATGATGAAATGGTTTTTTTTATTACATTAAGAATTTATTCGTCCAAAAGAAGTGTGGTTTCATAAAATAATTTGGTTGGAAACTAACAGAGTAGGGAGGTAAATTCAAGATAAGTGGAATGTTCCTTAAAAACAAAAATCAAAAAGAAAAAATGATCATTAATATTTCTTTGGGAAAAATATTATATCCCTTAGCACCCCGGATTTGCCGATATTTCATCAAGATTTTTAAATTATATTTAAAATGATATTGATCTACTAATATATTAATTTTCAAATTTGTCTTTAATCCAGATTTGAATTATAATAAAAAGTCAAAATAGTTCAAACATAAAGGAGTTAAGTTATTGATTTTTTTTTTTTTGAAATTGAAAAAAAAAATAATAATTATTCATTTTTACATTTTTTTTAAAGATTTTTATTTTTATTTTATTTTTTTAAATCATAAATTTTATTACATTAATAGTAATTAAAAACTCAACGCATTAATTTTTTAATAATAACCACCAAACAAAATTGCTAATTTTATGATAAAAAAAATAAATAAAAAAATAAATTACTTTGAAATTTTATTTTTTTTTCTTAGAAAAAATTTCAATAAATATCCAATTAAGAGAAAAATGAAATTTATTTCTTTAGGCCAAAATTAAATTTTTAATATGATTAATTTTCTAAAACTTTTATTTAAGCAATAGTTAATAATTGAAAATCAAAAAAAAAAAAAAATTGAAAAATAATTTCAATTTATTAAATTGGAATAAAACAAATATAAATTACTTTTTAATCGATAAAATATAAATACCTAAATATAAAATAAAATAAAAAATATAACTCTTAAATATTATTCCAAGATATAATAAAATAATCTCCGAAACCGAATTTTTTTATTGCATTTTGTTATTGGTAAAAATTTGAATAATATATTTGCGATATTTGGATTTTTCCTTAATAAATTAATCCAGATCTTGTTAAATAAGTTCTGACATATGGTCTCTAATTCAACAATATTGTTTATTTTATGTCTAGATTTTAAAAAGTCAAAAATTAAAAAATTGTAAAAAATAAAAAAAAAAAATCAATTATTAATCTGAATAGAACTATTGGCCAAATCATTTAAAATTGAAAAAAAATCCTGTTGAAAAAATTGTAAAATTTTGCAATGAAAAACAATTTGATTTTTTTTTCTAATTTAATTTATATTTTTTTTTTATTTTTAAATTATTTAGAATCTAATATAGATATTGATATTGAATATTAATCAATAGATAAAACAAATTTTCTATGTGATGTTATAATAACTTTTATAATGAATAAATTATTTAATCAAGAATTTTAGGCAATTTTGGGGTGTAAAGGACCCCAAAAAAATATCCAGTAAAGTATGATGTGTTTTAAATGTTAAAACCAAGAGGTTTTTGATGTCTAGACAAACTTTCCAAAAAAAAAAAAAAATTTATTTTGACAAAATTTGAAAAAATAATAAAATCACAATAACCAAAAAAAAAATTCCCAATGTTGAAAACTTTTTTTCAAGTTATTTTTTTATTTTAAGTAACGATACAATTTTTAATTATAAAATTTTCTTTCTAAGATAATTGTTTATTAATTCTGTACCTTATTATCCTTTGATAACATTTCAAATTAAAATTTTTGTTTGAAATGTTTTTAGGTTATTTGGGGTGCTAAGGGATATACACTGTTTGTAAATTAAAAGAAAAGCAATGAGTCGTTAAACGAAAAAAAAATAAAGTACTCATTTCAACCTTTCTTGTTTTGATTGGTTTAGTCTCAAAAAATCTAAATTAAGTTTTGTTTTTATCAAAGAAACTTTACTCTCCAACAAAGTTTTGAAATCTTTTAAAAGTTTTTCAAAATTTAAATAATTATTATAACAACTTTTTAAATTGAAGAACGCTGTCCACAACATTGGTTTGGTTAGATTAGTTTTTATTCTCTTTTTATTTTTATTTTTCAGGAATTAATTTCTAACAAGTGAATCTCCATTTTTTATAATTTACTTGAATATTTTCTTATTTAAATATTTTTTTAACTATTTTTTTTTTTTTTATATGAGTTACCGACAAAGAAGAGGCGGTAGAGGAGGAAGAAGAGAAGGTGGAGGTGGAGGAAGAAGAGGTGGAGGAAGAAGAGGTGGTGGTGGAGGAGGAGGAAGAAGAGAAGGCGGAGGTGGAGGAAGAAGAGGTGGTGGAGGAAGAAGAGAAGGTGGTGGTGGAAGAAGAGGTGGAAGAGGCGGAAGAAGAGAAGGCGGAAGAGGCGGAAGAGGTGGAAGAGGTGGAAGAGGTGGAAGAGGTGGAAGAGGAAGGGGTGGAAGAGGAAGAGGTGGAGGTGGAAGACAATTTGAACAACGGAACAGAAGGATAACAAACAATGATGTTGTTGAAGGAAAATTCAACAAAAAAATATGTGGTAAAATTGGTGATCCTGTGCAAATTGAAACCAACTATTTCCCAGTAGCTTTTGGAAGGAAAACAATTCACCAGTACCATGTCACATTTCTTGTAAATTGTTGTTTTCTAAAATAACTTTTTTTCGTTTCAAAAATTAATTTTCTTATTTTTTTTTTTTTTGTTTTCTGTACTAAAAAAAAAAAACAAAAAATTAGCCAGAGATCTTAAATCGAAGAACAAGGTTTATTATTGTCAAAAAGTCACTCCAATTTGAAAGTAATTTTTTTGATCCCATTTTTTTCAACCTGTTTTTTTTTTCTTTAATTAAATGTTTTTTTTTTTTATTCTTTGTTACTTTGATTTCTTTTAAAAGAAACAATTTTTGATGGAGAAGCACTTGTGTTTTCACTTCAAAATTTTGGTGATATTGAAAAGGATGTTCAGATGGGTCAAAAAACAGTGAAAGTAAAATACAACTTTTTTTTTTAAACACAAAAACAAAATTTTTTTTATTTTTTTTTTTGAGAATCAACAATCTTGATCAAAGAAAAATATTTTTATAACTAAAAGCTTTTTTAGTTTCACGAACAAACAAAATTTCGGAATTAAAATCCTTCCTGAATCTTTTCGCAAAATGATCAAATTCTCAGAAATGACTGAAATAAAAAAGAATTTCATTTTTTCAAGTAGAGTTATCGAAATAGACTTTGAGTACACAAGTTTTTTCAAAAATACTTGAAAAACAGTTGATAAGCATCAATAGGATTATTTTCTGAATTGAATTCCACAACTTTTTTTTCACATTTTTTTTCAAACGTACCTAAACGTTGAAGAAACAATTAAGAAAAAAAGAGTTTTTATTATTATTTATTGAGAAGTGACCATTCTGGAAAAAAATTGTCAAAATTGGTTTTAATTGTAAAACAGTAGTCAAAAAGCAAATTTTCAAATATTAATACATATTTTTTCCTTCGTTTTTAAAACAAAAACCAAGTCCAAAAATTAGATTGATTATTTGAATTAAAATAGGATTCAAAACACCAAATGAAACAAAAATCTAAGTATTTTCAATTAACCCAAATTTGAATTTGAAACGTAAACATCAGCAAAATAGATTTTTTTGGGATTTTTTGTTGCTATGACTTTTTCTTATTCATGTGAAATTGGCCTCAAGATTTTAACAATAGGTATTAATCCGGTTTGAAGTAATTCGGTTTGAGGAACTTTTATTGATCAGCGAAAAATTAAGTAAAAAAATATTTGAAAAATTTTCCTTTTCACTACCATTTTACGATTAAAATCGATTTTGACAATTTTTTTTCTTCTAGTGTACATACAAATTAATCAAAAAAAAAAAAAAAAAAATATAAATGAATAAATTTGCAAAAAAAACCAAATAAAATAAAAGATCTATAAGGATAAGAAATTTTTAATTCAAACTTAAAATTAGTTACATTCTTACAACGAGATCTTGTTTAGTAGATGATTCTAACCTTTACTATAAGAAAATAATAGAAGAAAAAGCAAGTTCATTAAAAGAAAAGAAAAATGTTTTTTTTTTTTTTTTTTATTTGTCGACGAGAATAACAAGCCACTATTAGTGTAATAATCAAGAATGTCAAAAAAAAGCTCCCTTCTTGAAAATAATAATTTTAATCTTAAAAAAATAAATTTGAATTTATTAACAGTCTCACTTCACCACAAATGTAAATATGGAATGTTGTAAAAAATAGAGTTTTTACAATTTTAATAGAAAAAAACTGTTTAAGAATTTTTGTTATTTTGGTTAATGTATATAATATCTTCTTGTTTTTTATATTTTTAAAAGTGCTTTTTTATTTTATTATTTTTTTATTAATTTATTACGAAAAGAAAATTTTTTTTCCAAAAATCCATGGAAAAAAAAAAAAAAAGGATTTATTTAAATTTTTTTTTTTTTTTTGAAGAAATTAAAGAATTATCTGTTGCTTCTGTTTCATTTTCAAACATCATTGTACTTATCTCATTGATAGTATTGATCAATTTAAATAGCTAAAAGTTATTTTCCATGTTGTTATTTCTGCTATACTGTTTTATATTTGTTTCTTTTAAGATAACATTGGGTAGATGGTGGTTCCCCATTTCTATGGGATATTTCTAGATTTGTGTTCACGGCTTTTTCAATAAAAATAGTCTTCGTTCACGATTTATTCAATATTATTTCAATTTCTATTAACATCATATCATTTGCTATTAAAATCCAAACTTTATTTCAAATTTTTTAGGCGAAACAAAAATACAT
The DNA here is from genome assembly GCA_027625915.1 of Anaeramoeba flamelloides. Classification (NCBI taxonomy): domain Eukaryota; family Anaeramoebidae; genus Anaeramoeba; species Anaeramoeba flamelloides. The sequence continues at coordinate 10,612,424 of JANTQA010000036.1, forward strand.
TATTTAACTAAAAATCATAACATTGAATTTCGATCTATTGATGATTATTTACTTTCTCTTTGTAATTTTTCATAGGTAACCATCAGATACAAGGCTGAATTGGAACAGAACCAGGCAAGTCAATGCATGAACATCACAATGAATCAAGTGATTGAGCAAATGAATCTTCAGAGAATTGGAAGAAATTACTTTGATTCTTCTGATTCGACTGATTTCCCAGAATATCATTTACAGATGTGGAATGGCTTTTTCCATACTGTTAGTCATACAAAGAGCGGGCTAAGTGTCAATACTGATTTAATTCATAAGATTGTACGAACTGAAACTGTCTTGGATCAAATGTACCAAATTATAAAGCAATCCAGAAAAAAGAAAACCAAAAACCCCTTTGGAGACAAAGCTATTCAAAACAGAATCCAAGGCAAATTCCAAGGCAAAATTATATTAACAAAATATAATAATCGAACGTATCAAATTTCAAATATCGATTTCCAGATGAGTCCAAAATCAACATTTAAAGTCAACCAAGGAGAGGATGTTCTCGAAACTGATTTTCAAACTTATTATAAAAATCAACCAAAATGTAAAGAAATGGGGCTGAAAATCACTGATTTACATCAGCCGCTAATTGAAATCAAAAGAAAAATTCCAGGTGGCATACTAAGAAATAAACAAAGAAAGCAAAAACAAATACAAAAAGAAAAAGAAAAAGAAAAAGAAAAAGAAAAAGAAAAAAGAAAAGACTATGATGTCATTTACCTAATACCAGAATTCTGTTATTTAACAGGCTTAACGGATGAAATGAGAAATGATTATTCTCTCATGAGGGTGCTAAGTGGCGGAATGTTTATTAGCCCCGGTAAGAGATTTAATTCATTGGAAAAGTTTATGAGATCAATTTTAAAAAATAATAAGGCAAAAAAAAAATTGCAAGAGTGGGGGATGGAATTATCCCCCTTGCCGACAGTTGTCATGGGAAGAATTTTACCACAAACAAAAATACATGTAAATAAATCTTCTTTTGAAGCAGGGGTGAATGCAAATTGGACAAATTCGCTCAGGGGAGTGAAATTGATCGAACCTAAAAACTTCAAAACTTGGGGGATAGTTTATGCTGAAGGCACAGATAACCAGGTTGATACCTTTTACGACAAGTTACAATGGGTATCCAGGCCAATGGGTGTTACATTAAGTGAGCCCGAATATTTCCCCATCCCACGAAACCCACGAGTCAAAGAATATTTGACCCAATTAAAAAGAATAAAAAAAAGGTATGATTTGTTGGTTTGTGTATTGCCAGATAGCGATAAAAGAAGATACGACGCAATCAAACAGCATCTATGCCTAAATTACCCCACGCCATCTCAATGTGTGCTTCTCAAGACACTTAATGATGAAAGGAAGCTGGCATCGGTTTGCACAAAAATTGTTCACCAAATGGTCTGCAAAACTGGTGGCGCCCTGTGGCACGTAAATTTGCCAAAGAAGGAGCCCATCCTGTTTATTGGAGTAGACGTAAGTCGCGACTTGCGATCAAAACGCGGAGCGGTAGCTGGATTTGTTGCATCAACAGATCCGCAATGCACACATTTCTTTTCAAAAGTTGAATTATTATCACATAAAACTCAAGAAATTGTAGGCAAATTGGGGGAATTCACAAAGGAAGCCATCAAAAAATTTACTACCAAAACTAGAAAGTTGCCTGCCCATATAATTGTATTTCGAGATGGTGTCGGGGATTCGCAAATTGAATTTGTCATGAGAGAAGAAGTGCAAAGTATTCAAAAATATTTTAAAAAAATTAAAATTGATTACGATCCAAAGTTCACCTTTGTGATCGTCCAAAAAAGAGTCAAAACTCGCTTCAATGTAAATAGCGAAAACCCCCGGCCAGGGACGGTAATAGACAACGTAATTACCAAAAAGGGTGTTTGGGATTGGTTTATGGTGCCGCAATCAGTAAACCAAGGAACAGCAACTCCGACACATTTCCATTGTGTCTTTGATAATTCTCAGATGAAACCAGATTTGCTGCAATCTATTACTTTTAAATTATGCCACATGTATTATAATTGGCCAGGAACCGTTAGAGTGCCAAATGTTTGCCAATATGCACATTGCTTATCTTTCTTTATTGGACAGTCAATTCATAAGGAAGTTCATAGATCCTTACAGGATAAATTATATTTCTTATAACTTTTTTTGATTTGCTTCTTTGATCTATTTCTAAATACAATATTCATTACTTTAAATTTTTTTTTTGTTTGAAATTCAGAAAAAAAGTAAAATTTCCCTAAAGTTCTATTTTAAATGAATCCTATATTATATAATAAATTATAACTGCTCTGATCTGACTCAATTAAATTTTATTTTTTTTATTTTTATTTTTTTTTTTATTCTACTTTATCACAATTTATAGCAATTGCCCTTTATTATTTATCATTCTTCTTTTAATCTGTTTTTTTTTTTTTATTATTAATACTCCCACGTTATGTGAGGTTTAGAGCAATGTTCTTACTCCTTTTGGTTTACTTTTATTTTTGCTATTTCCAAAAAAGAGTGACAAATTTATTTTATAATCTCTTTATTAAACTTGATTTAAATATTAGTATTTAAATATCCAAAATTGTTATTCGTCATTAAATTTATTGATTCTTAATTCAATTTGTTTGTTTGAATGACATTACTTAAATTAAGGATAACAAAATTTTTGAGATCAAATAAATTTGAAATTTTTTAACAGGTGAAAATTGGAGATTATTTTTTTTTACTTTTTGATCTAAAAAATTTTTTCTGAAAGGATTTTAATTTTAATAAATTGTATAATAGGTGGGATAAATCATAATTAAATTGTATTGATTAAAAAATGTTTGAGTTATTGTTATATTGTACATTGTTTATTAAAATTAGACCTAACTTGTTTTGTAGAATTAAAATGTTTAATTTTTATTTATTTTTTTTGGAAATTTTTTAAGGAATCTAAACTATTTTTCAAAAATTTTTACTCACTTTATGATGTTAATGGGAGTTATTTTGAGGGTTTATTCCAGTATTCTTAACAAAAAATATTTTCAAATCTTCGATCAGAATCGTTTTTTCTAATTTTTCAAATTTTAGTTTTGCTTTTTCAAATTTTTGTTTTTCTTTTTCTTTTTTTTTTTTTTTTTTTTTTTTTTTTTTTTTAAAAGATGATGTGGAAAAAAAAAGAGATCTTCGAAAAGAAAAATAATCACTAAGAAAATTTCGACTATGTAATGTCTTTGAAAATGGATTTAATTATTCATAAAAAATCTTGTTGTTCAACTTTTTTTCAGTGAAATTTCAGTAATAAAAAATCGGTAATGCTCTTTTCAAAAATTGTAACTCACTTTTTTTTAGTTTTTGGTTTTATTTTTTTTATTTTTTAATATATCTGGATTTTATAGATTTAGAATGACTTAAAAGTGAATTACAAATCATATTTAGTTATTAATTGTTCTTGAATACTAAAGGATAATTTTTTTTCTTAAATTTATCATTTAGGTGAGTCACAATTTTTGAAAAAGAGTTTATTTATGAATATTAACAAATTATATTTGATCCAATCATTATAGAAATTACCCGTAATTTTATATTATCAATTTATGAATAAATATACTTTCAAATTGAGGACTTTTTATGATTATAAAAAAAAATCACCATTTTTTGGAATATCCTGATCTCCCTTCAAGTTACAAATATCCAAATTATCTTTGAAATATTTTTTTGAATTGTCGTGAAAGGGCTCTGGGATCTGGAATTGTTAAATAATCATTTCAGAAATAAAATTTTATTTTTAAAAATAGTCTATTATTTTACAATAAATAATTGGTTTAAAAAAAAAAAATCAATATATTTCAATTTTTTCTTGATTATTGTGATTCATCAACACAAGTTTTTTAATTTATTTTTTTTTGAAAATTTTGTCATAATAATATATAATTTTCAATTTTTATGATTTAAACACATATTTTTTTAACTCGATGATAGTTGGTACGTTTTCAACCAAGTGAGACCCCCTTTTTTACTAAATATTTCATTTTATCAAAAAGATATTTTCATATCATATAATAAAGTTTCCTTTTCCATTGATTAGTTCAATACCAAGATATATTTTTGATTAAAAATTATATTCAAAAAAAAAAAAGAAGAATAAAAAAAGAAAAACAAAGTTTGAAAAAGATAACATTTAAAAACTTCTTAAATTATTCATTCATAATTGACTTTATCAATCATTTAATGATTTTTTTCTTTGATGAAAAAACCTTTTTTTGCCATTAATTCATTATACATATGGTTTGTATTCATTTATTGGTCTCCAAAATAGTATTATTTTTTTCTAAATTTTATTTAAAATTTTTTTCTATTTGATGGACAAAAATAACTCTTTCAATGCTAAAAAAGGAATTTATTAGTGTTAAAGGAACATGGTCAAATCGATATTATTATAAATTAAAATTTTTGTTTTTTTATGAAATTTTTAAGTTGGAGAGATCTATTTTCCGGACAAATTTAACATCTTTGTCATTTTTCTTTCAATCCATTCACAATGTTTAAATAATATCGCTTTCATTTTTAATTTTTGGTACTTTTATTCTTAATTGTTACATTTAATTTTTTGAATGAATTATTCATTAATTGATCTTTAACATTAATAATGTATGGTTTTTTTTTTTGCCTTTTTTTGCCATTTTTTGATACAAAAACCCGTTTTCCATACCCACCCGAATGGTGTCCAAATTGAAAAATTAATTTTAAATTTTGGTAAAGGTAGAATATAAATTCTGTTTCAGTCAAAGGGGCCCAACGTACTTTTCCAAATATCAAACTTTTTTATTAATGACCTTTGAAGAACAAATAAAAAAATAACTAGAATAATAAAAATCAAAGAATTGTTGGTTTCCACTTAAAATAAAACTGATAAATTATTAGATTTTCTTAAAAAGGGAAAATCTCAAAATTCTTGGGTCAAATTGAGATAAAAAAGAATGCTCATTTTGATCTCCTTTGAAGATCAAATAAAATTTCAATAGAAATCAAAATTATTTTTAATACAATAATTTTTACTTTATCAATAACCTTATAATAACAAATTTTTACCAAGTGAATATCGATCTTGTTATAAAAAAAAAATTATAAATGAATAAGGTATCTATCAAAAAATAAATGTCAAAATGTGAAAAAATGATTAGTATATTGAAATTTCCAGAAATAAATTTTTTCTTCTAATATCCATTCAAAACCTTTAAACATAAGTAATTTACCTATCATTTCTATTGGGCCCTATTGGCTGAAAAACACTTTAGAAAAAAATAAGAGTATGAAAATAATCCTGAAAACTTTTTTTTATTCTTAATATGAGGAAAATTGTTTTATAATAACAACATTCAAAATCATCGCGTTTTTATAACTAAAGATATTTTTTATGAGCTCACTAATAATTCTACCTAAATTTCATAAAAGTGGGATGTTATCTCTAGAATACTCAGAAAATAATTTAAGAACCTAAGTTGATCTACTTATTTTGAAAAACACAATAGATCTTTAGAGAAGTTTGATAGGAATTTGGAAAATGATAATTTTTATTCTTTTTTTGCTTGGTTAAATCATATTTTGAATAACTAAAATTTAATTAATCATCATTCTAATAAGTGGGCGGGTTGTTGTTTTAAAGGTTTGATTCATAAAAAAAGGATTTGATTTTAAATAAAAGAAATTACACATCAATTTTGCTAATAGTGTTATTTTCCAATTAAAAAAAGAAAATTTTTACTTCATGTTCCAAAATATTGTGAATTAATCAATTACAAAAAAACCCAAATATCTATAGAAAAACAATTAGGGATGATATTTTGAGTCATTATATTAATCTTTCTTATTGGACTTCGAGATAAAATTTTAACTCTGGAAATTGGATTTTTACAGTATTCACAATTAAAAATCCTTTTCTGGATTATTTTCATGTATAGTAGGGGAAAAAATACAGGGCATGAAAAAAATCCCAGACAAGACGATTAATTGTGAATATTAGCAAAATTTTTGTTTAATTACAAATATTTTACTATCAAATCCTTATCGATATAACCAATTTTTTTATGAACAAATTAATAAAACTGCCTAAAGTTCATCAAAGTAGTGTTTCTCTAGAGAAAACTTATGTTATTGTATGATAGCCAAAGGAGATCGACTTTTTTTGAAAAACAATCGAGTTTTAAAGAGTTTTACAAGATGTTTGGAAAATGATAATTTTTACATTCATTGTTTTTTGATTGATTGGATGGTGTTTTGAACAAGTGTAATTTCATTAATCATTGTTCTAATAAAGGTGTGGGTTATAATTCCAAAAGTTTGACTTTTAAAAAAAGGATTTGATTTTAAATATAAGAAATTACACAATAATTTTTCTAATATTTACAATTCAAAATCTTGTTGATCGATTTTTTTCATCTCTGGTGTTTTTTTCATTACTTTAAACTTTTTCCAAATGTGCTTTTGCTGATATTTCAGTTAAAATATTTTTCGAAGTTTACAATCTAATGTTTTTGAATAGTCAAATAAGTATTGAATTTACCAAGAAAAAGCTTCAGATTTAAGCTAACTTTTCACGATAGATGGGTGTTTAGTAATTATGTTATTTTTCATTCTCTTCCCAAAAGAATTTTCCTTCTAAAGAAATTGGATAAAAAAAATACAAATTGCAAAGTGAAAATCAATGTAAAATTAAAAAAAATTTTCCAAAAGATTTTTAAATGAAAATTTTTTAAACAAAAAAACATATATTTAAGAGATTTTCAAAAACAAGTTCAAATTTGTAAAAGTAACTGTTATAGCCGCTATAAAAAATGTTTAGGTCAAGTATATAAATTGTTTTGCATTTATAGATTTGAAATGGAAGTTATGAATATCTTGAAATTATCCAATTTTGAGAGATCTTTTTAGGGTTAATTGAGAAAATCGTTGGAAATGTTAAATTTTTCCTTTATTTTGAGTAGGAAATTCTTGGTTGGTAAATTTATATGAGATTATAAAAATCTTTCAGAGCATATTTATCCTTAATCCCAGGATTTTCACTTGCGAACCGAGTTCTTGTAGGAAATAAATTAATATTTAAGTAAAAATAGAAGATTATATTTTTAAAAAAAATTTTCTTTGAATTCGTTAAAAAGAAGAAGAAAACAAAAAAGTGAATTAACCCCTTGTTTTGGTTGTAATTAAGTTAACCTTTTTTCATTTCAAATCTTGTGTGAAAATCAAGGAACTTTTTACCATAATTTTTTTCCAAATAAAATTAAGATAAATAAAAATTAACTTTCCGAATATCCTCTTCGGATACCTTTTGCTTTACTTGAGTATTTAAGGTCATTATTGAAACTCCACAGTAAAAAATTATTTTTACAAATAACAAATTTTAATTTGCAGGTTTACAAAAACTGAAAGAACAAAGTATGGCTGAAAAGTGGTGGAACTAAAACCAATTGTGAATTCTAAAAAATTTTACTCAGGGCAAAATAAGAATGAAAACAAAAACAACTAATAAGAAATTTATATTTTTTTAATTCTTTTTTTTTTTTTGTATTTTAGAAAAATAAAATTTTGATGTTCTCAAACTCTTACGCTCCAATCAACAATTATTTTAAGATCAGTTTCTTCATATTTTTTTTGTTAGTTGCACTTTGTATTGTCTGCCAAATTGCTGCAAAGGGAAGACTACCTATCACTTTTTCTCTTGTATTTGCAAAAACTTCCAATTTACCAAATATTGTTCTTCGGGTCTTTTATTTTTTGATCTTTCTATGTACATTAATCTCGATGTATCTCTCATTCCTGAGTGCATCAGCTGATGACAAAGCTGACCCCTATTCAATGACACTTGTTCTGTTTCTTGTGTTTTTTCTTTCTCTCACAAGGATTCTTTTTGGAAAGAATGGAGAACAATTCCAAGAAATACAAACCGATAGCGATCCTCGACCCATAGAAACCACCGCGAACCCCTTAAATTATGAAAAACAAAAAGAGGAACAAAGTAGTTCTGACACAACCCGAGATTTCACTGATGAAAATTCAAATTCAGATCAAACAACATCAAAGACAAGTGTTAGCTCTTTCAAAACAGACTGCGATCTTGAAAATAATTTTTCCGCTTCGTCCAATATTAAAAAAACAAACTCAGGTAATTTCTTTTAGATTTCCTTTTTACATTCTCTTAGATACCAACAATCAGAAATATCAAAATTGAAAAGTTACTAAAATACTTGTGTTTTGAAAAAGTTCTTTCAAACAGTTTAAAGACTATTACCCAGACTACTCAAAATGGGTGGGTTAAACGGTTTGAATTCCCCACTTAAAAAATTTTTGTTCCACACTTTTTGAAAAGAGTTGTTACGAAAACAAAAACAAACACAAAAGCAAAATTTCGAGGTTTTCCAAATTGACGATCCAAAAAAGTTTTTAAGAATCAAAGCAAAAAGCAACACCTTTTATTACAATTTGTCAAATCTGTATTTCAAAAATCCTAGAAAAATTTTTTTTTCATATTAGAATCTTGTCAAATTTTTAACATTTGAAATTTACCTAATTTTTAAAAAGTGGAAACTGATAGTTTCAAAAGTACATGACACTAGTTCTCAGAAACATTTTATATAGCTGTTTTTTGTGGTGAATTCTTCAAACTTGAGTTTTTCTCGTTTTTGCAAATTACTTTTGATCGATCAAATTAAAGAATGAAAATTTTTTTTTTTTACAAATTTTGGTTCTTTTCATGAGGATTTTCGAGACAAAATATTTTTTTTTTTGTCGAGAAGAAATTTCACAAAAGGTCTTGTGAAATAACCCTCTCTTGAGAGCTATTATTTTTTTGTTCATGATTTATGAGATTTAAATGGGATAAAAATTTCATCATGTTATGTTTTTTCATTTTCTTCATTCCAATCATTTCTGATCCTTCGTCAACCTTAAGATGAACAATTACCACTGTGTTTCATAAAAGAACACCAAATAAATAAATAAGGATCACACCAATTTAAATCGAGTTTTACATCCAAGTGTAACAAATTAGCTTAAATGGTTACTTTTTACTCAAAACACTCATTTGTGACCAACAAAAACTCATTTTTTCCAGAAGAAAAACTTTTTCACAAATAAATGTTTTTTTTATGGATAAATAGTTTTTTTTGGAAAAGTGTAGCTTCCAGGGAAAAGCATTGTCGTTTCTCAAATAAAACACAACTACTGATGGAGTTTGTTGGAAAAATGTTCTTCAATTTGATCTTTTTGTTTGAGATCTTCAATTAAAAAAATTTTCATGTGGAAATAAAAGATTTAAAAATTTTACAAGATCTTTCCTCAGAACCAAATTTTAATTATTTTTCTTCGGTAAAATTCTAAAATACTTTTTTTCAAAATTTCTCTTCAAGAGAATCAAAAATACAAAAAACAAAAAATAATTATTAACAAATTTTTATATATTTATTTGAATTGTTTTTTTTTTAAAAAAACCTTTTAACCTACAAATTAAACAAAATAACAAATAAAACAAATAGTAAAAAGTCTTTTGACTTCAACTTTGGAAAGTATAAAAACCTTTGCATCGAAAAAACCACTTTTATTCGTATTTGCCATAATCGTAATATTTTTTTTCGTTTTATTTTTTAAAACCAACCAAGAGGTTATTTTGTATTGAATTTAATATTATTAGATGTTATTTTTTCTGTGTTTATTAAATAATGAAAATAAAAAACAAATAAAAATAGATTATTTTTTTATTGTGTCTGATCCCATTATTTATGGTTGAAGATATATGCAATGACCCTTTTGGTAGTGGCTTTGGAAGCAGTAAAATGACAAGAAGATTCAAGGAATCAAGTTGTAAACCAGGTAAATTTTTTGATCTTTCATTTCTTTATTTTGGATCAATAACTGAAAAGAAAAAAGTAACTTAATTTTTTAGAGACTAATTTTGAAATACATACTACACCATAACTAAATAAATAATATAACTAAATCAAACAAACATTCAATTATTAAGGCAAGCCATGTCATGTTTATTTAACTGTTTCGGAAGATTTAAGAACGAGTACTGTTGTAATTTTCCACACAGCAAACCCTTACAACACCAAACCAGCCTGTAAATATGGCGAGTTAACAGGAGATGGATATCCAAACGAGGTGCAAGGAGAAACTTATGAAATTAAATTTGATTCAAAACGATATATTCATTATGTTGGAATTAACCAATTAACACCAAATACAGATTACAAATTTATATGTGGAGAATCTGGCGAAACAGACGACTGGAGTGATGAAAAACAATTTCGAACTACTTATAATTCACTTTCAGATGGAAAGATCACATTTGCTGTCGGGGCAGATACAAATGTAATTTCATTTTTTATATTAATAATCTCATTTCAGTTGATCTATTTTGATATTGATTTATTTTCAAGGGAAGAATAACTTCCAATTTCTTCACAATGAGAAATAAATAAAAAAAAAATAATTTATCTATTCTGATATTTTTTCAGAATAATCACAACTTCAATGATCTCTTTATCAATCTATTAAGATTTTAAATTCAAAATGGATAATAAAATTCAAAAATTTGAAAATTTATAATTAATGTCTTTAAAAAATTTGAAAAATAAAAACAAAAAATAATAAAACAAAAAATAATAAAACAAAACATAATAAAAACAAAAGGTAATTAAAGAAACAAATCAAATAACTGAAATGATGGCTAACAATAATCCAAATTTTGCAGCAATCGCCGGTGATCTTGCTTTAACAAATGGTAATGTCCATTGTTATAGAAAATGGGATAAATGGCTATCAAATTGGGGAAAATATGCTAAATCCAATAATAATTTGATTCCTATCTTGCCGACAATTGGGTATGATGATTTTTTTTTTTTTTTTATTTTTATTAAATTTTGAATTTCTTTAAAAAAAAAAATAAAAATGTTTTTAATTAAAACCAAATAAATTATATTTATAATAATTTTTCCTATAACTTAAAATGAAAATCTAAAGAAATCATGAAACACAAACAGGATACAGAAAAACAGAAAAACCAGACACCACAATCGCCCCGTTTTTTATGACACTTTTTCAACACAATTCAAAAATCAAAAAGGATCCGTTTAGTCAAAAAACTTACCAAGTAAGCCAAATTACTGACGAAATTGCCTTTATTTCCTTAGACACTAACCATGTATACAGCGAAGTAGAGCAAGAAGATTGGGTTGAAGAAAATCTGGTTAAATTGAGAAATGAAGGTGTAAAATATATTTTCCCAATTTATCATGTACCCGCATTCCCTTCCGATAGAAAGTTTTCAGTTCAACAATCGTTGGCAATTCGGGAAAGTTGGGTTAAATTATTTGATAAACACGATATCACTCTTGCATTTGAAGGACACAGCCATATGCTAAAGGTTACAAAGCCCATAAGGGATGGATTAGTTGTCGAACAAACCCAAGGTACAAGATATTTAGGCGATGGTGCTTGGGGAAGATTACGAGATAGGAGAGACACAACAGTTACGCGCTGGTATGAGGATCATGTGGATTCTATTCGGTAAATATTTTATTAAAAGGGTTTTTCTCCAATTGTTTTCAAAAAAGCATAAAAAAATTATAATATACAATTTTTGATGAATATTTGATGAAATTTTTGTAATGGTTAAATTTAAAAACCAATGTTCATTTGTGAAAAACATTTCCATTTTGAGAGTAATTATCTAACTTGAAAATTAATAGAAATAATTTTTTCAAAATTTTAATCTTTTTAAGTGCAAACAACATTATAAACATCAAAAAAAGGGTTATTTAGAAAATTTATTTATATTCAAAATAAACCTAAATTGAAAATTTTTTAACACATCAAAATTCGATTTTTTGAAAAAAAAAAATCTCATTAAATAATTCTACAGGAAATACAAAATTAAAACTAGACCCAGTTAATTGTAATGTTAACAATTATTTACAAAGTTAACAAAGCAAAAAATAAATAATTATCAATACCAAATAAAAAAATACTGTGTTAAAAATTGTGAAATGAGCACTACAAAAAAAAATATGTTAAATTTGTTGAAATTTCATTAACAATTATTAATCGATCAGATGGTTAGATATCATCAACTAATTTTATTTGTTGCTTTCTATTAAAAAGAACTTAACTTTATAACAATCATTCGAAAAAAATTTTGGTGATCATAACATATTGATTTTTTTGAAAAATGGAAATGAAAACAAGAAACATAAAAAACAAAAAAATTGATAAAAAAATATTCTACTAAAAGTAAAATTCTTTCTGATTTGATTTGAAGTTTAATATTGTTATTCTTTTAACAATTTTGACTGTGTGAAAATTTTTGAATTTCAGTTGATATTTATTTTTGATTGTAAAAAAATAAAACTGCAATAAAACAAGCTCATTTTTATTCAATAATTTTAAAATCAAAAGGAAAAGAAAACGCGAAATCTTAATAACTTTTTATCAAGAAAATAGAAAAATATCGAAAAATATTTTAAAAATATTTTCTTTGGAACTTGTGGGTATATTTCTACAAACATACATTTTTCAAAGAATCGCTATTATTCACCATTATTTACTAATAACTAGATTAACTAGTTAAAATTTTTATTTAGTATTTGAATTCTTTATTTTATAAAAAAACAATAATAATTAAACATCCCCTTCTTTACTTTTTTCTAAAAAAAATAAATAAATAAAATCTTAATTTTTTTTATATTATCATTGGAAATAGACATGTTTGGATGGTTGATGTTGACGAGGATAATTTAACAGCTTCTGCTAAGAACGATAAAAACGAAATTCAAGCATCTATACATTATTAAAAAAAATAGATAAATAGAAAAAGAATTTTATTGTTAATATGAATAATAAACTTGAAAATTAGAATTGATTTTAATTTCTTTTATATTTTTTTTTTAAAACAAGTATATCTTTTCATTCTTTTAATTGTGAAATTAGCTTAATTCTCAAATAATGATATTAGTTAACTTTTAAGAGAAAATAAACTCTTATTCAAATATTGTCTCACACCTGAAATAATCAATTGAAAAAAAAAAAAATTATCATTTAGTATTCAAGAACACATAATAACTAAATCTGATTTGTAATTCACTTTTAAGTCATTCTATTATATAATAACCTGATATATTAAAAATTAAAATAAAATAAAACCATAAACTTAAAAAAAGTGAATTACAATTTTTGAAATGAGCATTACGGATTTTTATTTATTGGACTTTCGCTGAGAAAAAAAGTTGAACAACAAGATTTTTTATGAATAATTAAATTCATTTTCAAAGACATTACATAGTCAAAATTTTCAAAGTAATTATTGGTCTTTTCAAAGATCTCTTTTTTTCAACTGATCTTTTTTAAAAAAAAATAATCAAAAAAAAATAAAGATTTGAAAAAGAAAAAAGAAAAAGAAAAAGAAAAAGAAAAACAATTTGAAAAATCAAAACAAAAATTTGAAAAAGTAAAACGTAAAATTAGCAAAATTAGAAAAAATGAATCTGATCCAAAAATTTGAAAATATTTTTTTGGCTTGAATACTGGAATATACCCTCCAAACATCTTCAAGAAACATTATAAAGTGAGTCAAAATTTTCGAAAAATAGTTTAGTTTATGATATTTAATGATGGACAATATATAATTACAACCATTCAAAAGTTACCTTGAAATTTTTTCTATATCAAATTTTGTTATGATACAAACTCCAATTCAAAATTTTTAAAACACTAAAATTCTTTTTTTGAAAAAAAAAAAAGCATATTTAATCCATTCTTGAAGAAATTCCATATTGTAACCAGATGTCAATTGAAATGTTAACAATAGTTTAGAAATTGTAATAGTCATAAAACAAAAAAAAATAAATAATTAGCAAAACTAACAAATTAAGGGAGTATGTTAAAAATTTTGGAGAGAGTAAAACCTATAAAAATATATTTGTTAATTTTGTTTAAATTTTATTAGGATTATTGATCTATCAAATGGGCAGATATCAGCAATTAATTTTATTTGAGTTCTTCTGTTTTGAAAGAACTAAACTTTAATCTAATATCAATCATTGAAAAACAATTTTGATCGTAAGTAGCAAGTTACCTAATCCAAAAATTAATAATGAAACAAAAAAATAAAAGATGAAAAAATGATTTTCATATTTTTCCAAAAATAAAATTATTTGCAATTTGAATAAAATTGTATTATTGTGATTCTTTGAACTGTTTTAACTCTGTGGAAAATTTTGGAATTATCATTTAGATTCTTGTAATAAGTTTCGTTGAAGAAAAGAAATCATATATTGAAAATTTATTTTCTTATATATGTCCTATGAAATATAATATTGATATGAATCAAAAAATAATTCTTATAATTATAATGTAAAATTTAACTAGTTTCTCTGTGATTTTTCATTTTTTTCAGTCATTTTGGTTTCTGAATTTTTTTTTTTTTGAATATCAGAAAAAAATCTTGAGTATTAGTCGATTTCGGAAAATTAGTTATAAATATGATTTTTCTTTTCTTCAACTTCATTTTTAACAAGAATCAATATTAGTAACAGAATTTGATTTTTAAAAATTTTCCACTGGAGTTTTGGAAAGATCTTATTTGAAGCTTTGTATTCTATAGACTTTTCATCACTATCCTGTATTTTTCTCAAAATCACAAATAATTTTTTTAAATAATGTTATTTCATAACACCAGATAAGTATCAGAATCTGAATATTTTCCTAATTTTATCAATAAAAACATTTATTATCAAGTAAAAATTTCTTAGACTGATCTTTTATACATTATAACATTTTTTTTTTTTTTCAATTTATTATTGTAGACAAGTCACAATTTTGAAATAGGGCTTTGTTTATTTCTAAAAATATATCTAAAATATTGATAATAAAATAAAAAAAAAATGAAATTTTTTGTTCAAATGTTATAAATTATTTATTGAAAATAATACTGAATTCAAATACCTTCATACTGCTTTGGTTTTAGATTAATTTTAACACCTTCAAAGAGATTTTTTATTAAAATTCAAAATTGAAATTTATCTCCTTGATTAAATTTCTTGGTAAAAAAATTGGGTAAAAATTTCAATTAATCTTCTTATCTGAGATTTAAATTATTTGAAATTTAAATTGTTAACTCAATTCTAAAACTAATTCGATCTATGTGATTAAAGTTCTTTTGAAAATTGTTTGACCTGCATTATAAAAAGTAATTATTGTAATAGCTTGAAACAAATTTAACAAAACATTTATCTTGTTAATAATTATTAAATTAAAGAACTTTATATTTATTTAGATCCGACAATTTTTTCATTTCTAAATATATGCAAGGGAAGTTCAAAAATGAGGTTTATATATTTTATTTTTAAGCATTCAATCATTTAATAAAAAATTTAAAAAAAAAAAAAAGAAAGAGAGAGAGAGAGAGAGAGAGATTGCCATTGGGTAATTTAATTTTTAAGTCCAACATAAGGTCTACATACCACACCAACGATATTTCCTAATAGCCCACCAGCGAACCAAACATAGCCACTTACTGAAGCAGAAATCGAAGGAGAAGTCCATGCACCAACATTACAACCGTATGCCCACCTTGAACCAAATCCAAGTAATAACCCGGCGATTATAGCTGATCCATAAACTTTCCAGTTAGGGCGATAATTACCCTTCCCAAAGGTTCCCGTTACAGTTGCTGAAAGGAATGCACCAAGAATTATTGAAAGGTCAAGGACTATATAGTCGTTTGCAAAAAAGTGGGTAGGCAATGTTGAGTATTCTTGGAAATATTTCATTTTCTCGACATCAACATTCATAGCTCTTAAAGGCAATGCGATTAAAAAGGGGAATACACCCATTACGCCCCAAAAGTTACTTGTTGAAAGATAGAGAAAGACCTGTGCAATCGTAAGTAATATGCTTCCGACATAGATATCATGCTTCTTGGTAAAAATGTTTTTTACAACTTCCCTTTTTGCGTTTTTTGTATGGTTTGTAAGTAATGATTTCGATTCAATTGAATTTGATTTATTCCTTGCTATGTCGCGAAGCTTTGGAAACAGTTTCATTAATATCCTTTGTAAAAATTTTTCTTCAACGAGCCCATGTTTTTTGATTTCAATTGCAATTGTAATAATTCCAAGAATGAGAAATACAAAGGTTTGGAAAATGGTACCTCCTGCAGTACCCCATTTTTCAATCAAATTTATTCTTCCTTCAGATTTCGCTTTAAACCAGACATTAAAACTCCAGTCAAGTGCCGCGATAAAGGTTCCAACAATGAAAAAGATAAAGACAATCAATGTTCGAACAATGCCAGAACCAACTTCATGTAAACACCCTTTTAATAAGTAAAAATAATTAGTCATGATATATTTAATTAAGGTACATTTGAAATGCTTTATAAAATTTGAAAAATAAATTATTTTGTTTCCAAATTTGTTCTTAAAATAGTAAAATCTGATTTTTTAGAAGAACAACATTTAAACCTTAACAGAGATATTTTTTCGATATTTACTTGTGTTTGACTTTTTAAAAGGAGAACAAAATAATTTATATTCATTTTCTTTGCTTTTCATTTAAGTAAAGCTTTTAAATTTAGAATTCTTAATATTAAACTCAAAGATAATATGGTATTGCGGATTTTATTTAAAGTTGCTTCTTTTAATTAAAATTTGATAAATGTTTAGAAAATTCTTTCTTTTCGATAGACCGTAAAGAAATGAAAACAAATGAGACAAATTTTTTTTTTTTTTTATCACATTAAAAAGAATTCAAATAAGTGCTTTGAATTGGTTAATTTTTTTTTTTTGTGATTCAATTTATGCTTTGTATGAATTGGTAAAAAATTAACAATGTAGAATTGTTGTTGCGAAAAGAAAAAACTTTCTTTTAATTTTGGCTGTGGTGCGCTTTTAAACATACCAACTTTTTTGTTTTTTTATTTGTTAAAAATAATGTAACAAGCACCATTGGTGTTTGACAATTTTAAACAAGTCAATACGATAAAAATAATTTTGGTTGATTTTACGATGAACGCGGTTTTTAAGATTTTACAAAAGTGTGAGATATTGAAAAAACAAAACGAAAAAAAATCTTTTTCTTTTTTAGTAACAAATAAAAATTTCAAAAAAAAAAAATAAAACAAAAGGGTGGAAAACAATTTAGAAAGTCTATTAATTAAAAAATTAATGTTTTGAATTACCCTTAAAAATTTTATCAGGAAATTTTAAATTTTTAAAAAGTGAATTGTTTTTAAAAATTGTGAGTCATATGAAAAATTTTAATAACTTTTTAATTATCATCTTTCCAAGAAAAAACCAATTTGATGTTTTTTCAAGCTTAAATTATTTGAATTTGACTTAATTACAGCGTTTAAGTTATCAACGTCTACTACAAAGAAGTCTAAAATTAAAATATGTTGTAATCGAATCTAAATAATAATAGTAATCTCTGGCTAAAATGACTCTAAAAATTTTATTAGTAAAATAGTACTATTTGTTGATCTTGATCAATTAAAAAATGATCCATTATATGAGTAAAAATAACAACAATTTTCGAAAAAAAATCTGTATTTCAAAATAAATATATAGACTGAATCATCAATACTCAGACTTCAAAATTGAAAAATTATATTTCTTCAATTTGTCTCAAAATGTAGATTAGTCGCTAAAAAATTCAATTGTTTTTAAAAATTAAATAATTCATCAGGGATTATTTTGACAAATTATTTTCAAATATTGAAAATATATTGAAAAAACAACTAAACTATATTCCAAAAATTTGGGCACAGTTTAAACAGTTGAAAGAATAGCAATACCACACTTTAGGTTCAATTTGGAAATAATTTTGATTTTTCAAATTGTTTCATTTTTTGTCTTTTTTGTTTTTTTTTTCATTTCCTTTTTTCCAGTTACGTAATTTGTTTGGTTAGATCTTGGAATTTTTTTTTATAATGGTTGATAGAAGGTTAGTGTTGAGTTTGTTTAATATAAAAATCACATACAATTGATTGATGGTATCTATCATTTGATCGATCAATAATTGTTTGTAAAATTTTAATCAATTTACCAATACATTTTTTGTTCCGCTTGTTCATTTCATTATTTTGTACAAACCAATTTTGTATTTTTTGAGTTTTATATTTTTTTTCTTATATTTGGATGTAAATGACTACTTCTAAAAACATTAATAATATGTAACTTAAATGTGGTTTTATATTAGGTTTGGAAAAATATAATAAATTGATTTTTTTTTTTTGCCTATTTTTGATTTTGGGTGTGTCCAAATTTTTGGGGACCGATTTAGTTCCAAAAGAAAGGTAACCAAAGCAATCAATCTTTTTGTTTTTTATAATAAGAGTTATTGAGTAAATCTTTAAAATTAAAAAACTGAAAAAATAGTTACTTTTTGAGGTTCTAAATATTAATTATTAAATACTTTGATACTATTATTTTGATTTTAAAATTTAGATTAGAAAAAGTAATTAAAAAAAAATTCCAAAATAAAAATTGTTATGTGAAATCCTTAGCAAAAAATCTAATAATTTATTGTTCAATAATATTTATAATAGATTTTTTAGAGTCATTTGAACTATAGAGCGCCAATATGATTTACTTTTAATTATAATATTCCTTAATTATAGACTTCTTTGTAGAAGACGCTAATACCTTAAAATTAAAAATTAATTACTATATTTTTTATTTTTTTTCCAATTTTTCCCCTGGCTGAATTTTCTTTTTATTGGGGAAAATAGTTACAAAGGAAAAAAGATCAAGTGATTACTTGCTAATACTGCGATACTGAAATATGGGTAATATGAGTCACTTGAAAATCTAAAAAGCAAAAGGCAAAAATGACCAAATGGTTAAAGCAAATTCAATCAAAAAGAAAAAATAAATAATAACAATTAACAACTACCCCCCAAATGAACATTCAGGTGTAACTATCAAATTATACTGAATTCAACCAAAAGTATCGTGGCAGTGATTTTGAATGTTCTTAATTAAAGATAGAATTGACTTTTTTTTTTTTTTGATTTTTTACTGATTGCTTCTTAGAATCCATTTTAAATATATTTTCTTTTTCTTTTTCTTTTTTTCTTGTCAATTTTTAGTTTTAGCTTTTAAACCATAAAGATAATTTGGGTGTTTCTTATTCATGAATAACCGTGGAATCTATGATTTTATGCTTAAATTACCTTTAAGGAAATTTAAGTAAAAGAATATTCAGAGTGTACTTTACACTTCTTTAATAATAATAATAATAATAATAATAATTAAATTTTTAATCATAGCGACTATTTCAATAATAGATGTGGTTCTCAAGTTTTTATTTTTCTATTTTATTTTTATTTTTTAGAGTTTAATTATTCGTTGGGGAAGGGGATAAAAAATATTTAAATTCTTGTTACAATTATGTAATCATTTAAATAAATAAGAGAAGAAATAAATCTTTAGTAATTATTATCTAATATTATAATTTCAAAATGTTGATACTTCTATTTTTGTTAGAAAATTATTCAAATATCTTTAAGTTTTGAAATTAGAATTATTAGTTTCTCTTAAGAAATATTTGTTCATTTTTATTTGCACTATTTCGCCAATTTTGATAAATCATATCAATTAACATAATTGTTTTTCTTTGATTTTTTTAAAAAATAAGAAAACTCAATATTATAAGTTTTGTAAGATCAAAATAATTCATATTTTTTTTTTTTGTTTAAATTCGATCGTTCTCGCACATTAATCTTGAAAAAAACATGAATTAATGATTTTCCATTGTTATAAATATTTTTTTATATTAAAAAATATAAATTATAAAAAAATATTTTTAAAAAATTGTGATTTATTTTAAGAATTTTGAAAATTTAAGATATAAACTCCAATTCAAAATTTTTAACACAGCAAAAATCATTTTTTGAAAAAAAAAAAATCTTATTTAATCAATTATAGAAGAAATACCAAATTAGAACCATTCGTTTAATATTTGAAATGCTAACAATTATTTAGAAATTACAATACTCGCAAAACAAAAAATAAATAATTATCAATTCTAATAAATTATCGGTGTGTTAAAAATTTTGGATATGGGCAAAAAAAAAAAAATACATTGATAAATTTGTTTAAATTCTATTAGGATTTTTGATCTATCAAATGGTTAGATACTACCAACTAATTTTATTTGAGTTCTTCTATTTTGAACAGCCCAACTTAAATTAATACCAATGGTTGAAAAAAATATTTCGATCGAACGAAACAATTTACGTAATTCAAAATATGAAATGAAAACAAAAAACTAAGATGAAAAAATGATTTTCATATTTTTCAAAAATGAAAATTATTTCCAATTTGAATAAAATTGTATTATTGTGATTCTTTGGACCGTTTTAACTGTGTGGAAAATTTTGAATTTTAGTCTATATATATATATATATATGAATTTTCAGAGCACTTATTCTTAATCCTATAAAAATTAAAAGTCCAATTGTTTCTGAAAAAAAAAAAAAATTATTTGTAACACTAAGAAAAATAAAGAAAAAGAAAAAAATATAAAAAACAAACCTGAAGCACAAGCACTATTTTTTGTGATTTCCAAAATGATAAATATATTAAGAAAGGGAATAAAATGGAAATTTAAAAGAATAAATAAAAGGAGAAAAAGAAGAAGAATGTAAATTAATTTCTGAAATTTGAGAAAAATAAAAATGTCCAATAATTTAAAACTCTCGAAATAATACAATATTTTTAAATTTCGGTTTTAGGAAATTTCATTTCATATAAAACAATATTATTTATTATTTGTTAATTATTATTCATTATTAATAATGGCGATTTTTGTCAGAAAATTTCCGTTTTCGAAAAATCACCAGTGATAATATAATTAATTATACTCAACAAGTATTGAGTTGAGAAATATTTTTGATACTGATAAATTCAAATAAATGTTTGAAAAATTTTTACGTAATTTTCCATTTATTTCAAATTTTTTTACACAAGCTTTGAATCATGAATTTTAATGTTAAGAAACTTTGTAAAATTAGTTGACCTTCAAAATATTCTCTCTGAAGAGTTGTTTTAAAAGTTGAAGTTATAAGATTTAAACAAAAATTGAAAATTGAATAAAAAATTTTTATCTATTTATTTGAATTTATCAGTAATTAGAAAAAAAAGAAGAGTGGAAACTCATAAAATATATTTTTATTTTTTACATTTTGTTTTTTTCTAATTTTGAAATTTAGACTGTATTCAAGAAAATGTTGCAACAAGGAAAAAAAATTTTTTATATGAATGAAAAATAATTCGAAAAATATCGTGAAAATTTTTATCCCTTTAAATTTAAATGAGTTTGAAATAAGTTCTCTTCAATAATAAGGTCATTTAAAAGGGTAGTTCCAACAAAATTTTTAATGGGGCCCGAAGAGTATCTCTATTAAATTTTATCAATTATTTTTATAGATACTATTTAAAACTTTTTAGTCACGCTTTTTTACAATGACTCTCATAATAAATCTAAACTTTTGGGAAAAAAAGTTAAAAACACGATTTTTAATTGGTAATGCTTAATAGAATCATAGAAAACAAAAAAATGAAAAGTAAAATCAATTCAAAGAAACAAATTAACTTGAAAGAATAATTCATTATATTATTTTCAATCAAATTAACAAAAGCCATTTAAATTCCCTTTTGATTATCAAAATCCGAAGAGTGGTTTTTGGAGATCTCATAAATTGTCAAATTTTTTCAACAATTTTTTAATTATTCATCAATCAAATAAAAAACTCCTTACCGAAAAAGACAGTGTTGAAAATTTTTATATTGTGTTGAATACTCTATTTTGTCTTTTAATAATTGATTTTTTCTTTTATTTTTTGATCTTACTTTTCATTTTCAGGTTTCTGTGGTTTTTGTGATTTCTGTGATTTCTGTGATTTCTATGATTTCTGTGATTTTCGAGATTTTTGAGATTTCTATCAATGTTCCAAATTAAAAATCGTGTTGAACTTTTTTTCCCTTATTTCACTTTTTTTCCCAAATGGGAAATAAATTTATTTGTATTTTGTTGTATTGTGTTCTATTTCAATTGTTTTATTAAAATTAAAAAAGCCATTAAAGATCAATTGCAGGGTTTTTAGGAGAAACATACACATGGTTATTAAATTCTCGGATTTCAAAAAGTGATAGGAATTATATTTAATTAGCTATCAATTGTTAATTATTTCTGATTTCAAATTCAGAATGTTTAATGGTATAAAATTCTTGGTTAAAACAGATTTGTTCAATAAAACGGTTTATTTTATAAGAGCAAATTGTTTTAAAACATTCACCATTGCTTAATTAAATTTCCAATTTGTTTACACAACAATAACTGTCAAAATATTGGTTTGAGAGAATTCAATGATCAATTTTTTTTTTTTTTTTTTCAGTTAATTATGCAATAATTGATCCCTAATCTCAAGATCGTAAAAGTTTTTAATTGAATTTCTTTTATATAAAATCCGAATGTGATTTTAATAAATGAAACAAAATGTAAAGAAGTTGATTGATGACTTGCAATTTATTAGTATGTTGAAAAGTTTCTGAAAGCGAAAGAATGTTCATAAATCTTTTTGAGATAAAGTATTATTAATTGCAAAATAAAAAGATCAAAATTTTCATTCAGCTTTCCAAAAAAATCATGCAACAGTAAATTTTAACAAACCATCAAAAGTCCCCAATTCTAAAAGGTAAATGAATAATTTAAACTGACTAAGGAATTAAAAATTTGAAATTTTACAGGTTTTTAAAACCTTTTTTTTGGAAAGCTGTATGAAAATTATGTTCTATTTATTTAACAACAAATAGTAATCTTGATTTTTCTTAGCTTCATTTTTGAAACTTTGAGATAAAATTGATTATTTTTAATTTGAAAAAAACAGTAATTAACTATTACTGATAAATTCTAATAAATCTCAAAAAATTTTTTTGTTAATATTTCCATTTTTATAAATCTTCGAACTGTTTCTTATCAAAACAGTCCAGGACAAAGGACATTTTGAACAACAACCAAATTTTCAAAGTTTCTTAACATTTAAACCAATAAAATACTTTCTTCAAAGCTTGAGCCTAAAAATTCCAAAAAGGAAAATCAAGTAAAAATTTACAAACTTAAATTGCAATTTATCAGAATTAAAAATTTGAAATTTTACCTGATTTTAAAACCTTATTTTGGAGGTATGACTCAAAATTTTGT
Organism: Anaeramoeba flamelloides; assembly: GCA_027625915.1. Lineage (NCBI taxonomy): Eukaryota > Anaeramoebidae > Anaeramoeba > Anaeramoeba flamelloides. The sequence continues at coordinate 10,635,707 of JANTQA010000036.1, forward strand.
TCCATTTGTTTTCCAACAAAAAGTATTTGTAGCAAATTTGTTTTTTTTAACAAAAGGATTGATGTTGCACATTTAAGAAAGTTAATTCAAAAAAAAAAAAAAGTATAGAAAAGAAAGGAACCAAACAACAATTGAAGTGTCTGAATTCCCCATTAAAAAGAAATAACAATTACCTCCCAATTTGCATACCGATACCAAAGATGAAAGATCCAAAAAAAACAGTCCAAGAAACAGGAGCTGCGCTGAGGTGAAGCTCCTTTGTTTTGTCGGTCCAGCTTTTGTGGTTAGGGCTTGCAGAAATGATAATACTTAAGATCCACATTGTCAATGCAAACATCGTAATTAAAGCACGGAAGTTTTTGCCTTTGCGATTGGCAATTAGATTACGAAATGAAGACGTATACCCAAACTTACATTGGGAAAGAGAAATACCAAAAAGCAAGCCAATTACCAGAATCACAATTTGCCGTCCGCCATAGACTTGTGAAAAAGAAAAAAATAAAATAAAAAACACAACCAATAAAAGTGGAAAGATGATCATGAATTTAAAGTTGATTTGGCCATAAGGATCTGTTATCTTTTTTTCATTACTATTGATCCCAGAGTCTGATGTTAGTGGACTAGTTGAACTAAAAAATCCTGTTCCTGTAGTTGAACTACTACTAAGTTCTCCAACAAGTGACATTAAAAATTTTCTAAAAAACAAGAAAAAAAAAAAAACAATAAAAAATGTTTAACCAATTTAATATTTGTTATTTTAAAGAATGGGATCTTTTTTTAAGGTAAAATTGGAAAATTCGGGGAAAAGGTAATTGGGGACTTTTCATAGTAATTAATTTTTTTTTCACACAGTTTTTTCCTTAAAAATATATTTTTATTGATTTCCAAATTGACTCGTCAGAAAATCTAATAGTGCACGTATGCTCAAAGGTTCTATTTTTATTCTTTAAAGATCGAATATAGGATCTCAGAATTAGATAAGATCCCAAAAATAATTTTTTTTCTTTTGAAAATTGCTTTGTTGTTTGTTTATCCTTTCTTAGAATGTCATACACCCCCAGGTTTCATAATATGTTATATACTTCAAGGACTTTCTTTTTCTTTTAAACGTTTATTAATTATTGACTTTATAAAAAAAAAGAGAATAAGGAAAATAATTGAAACAAAATTTGTAATTGTATCCCTGATTGAAAAATTAAAAAGTAAAATCAATTCAAAGAAGAAACTAATAACATTCAAAGATCAATCCATTATATTATTTTTAATCAAATCAAAAATATCAATTTTGAATCTTCTTTTTGTTTGAATGATTCGAAGAGTAGTTTTTGGAGATCAACAAAAATATTCAAATTTTTTCAACAAATTTTTAATAATTGTATTAATCAAAGCAAAACTCCTTTCCAAAAATAGAGTATTAGAAAATCTTTTCTTATGTTTGGTCCATCATTTGTGTGTTATTCATTGAATTGTTATTTTATTAATTGATCTTACTTTTCATTGACGGTATAATTAACATATAAAAATTGTATTGAACTTTTTTTCCTAAATAGTAAGTTTTTTTTAAGATGAAAATAATCAAAGATGAAAAATATCTACTTGTCTAATCTAAAATAAATAATTGTTTTTCAAATGTTAGAATTGGTCTTTCTAAATTCTGTTTTTATTGTAGAAAGAATTGAAATTTTATTCTCAAATTTTATAAAGTTACCGGAATCTTTTTATTTGATAACTTTTCTGTAGACAATATCTTTGAAATTCATTAATTAAAAATGTTTATCTTACCTAAATATAAGGGCCATTTATTAAAAATATCTCTGAAATAGAATAAAGTATAATATCTTTCGTAATATAATTCAACAATCGAAATCAAAACAATAAAAAAATTGATCCATAAAAAAAAACAGATTTCCTATTTAGCTTTTCTAAAAAAGTTAGACCAAAAGTTTAAAAATTTTGACTCAAAATATTTCAAAACAATGAATTAGAAAGTATACTGCACAACATACCACACTTTTTTAAAGTTTCTGTATTTATTGATCTTTTATGTAATATTTGATACACTTATTTATTCTTTATTTGGTTTTATTTGTAATTCTTAATGGAAAAACTTTTATTTGGGAAATTTTTGATTAAAAAACAAATTACTTTTTATTTCAAAAGAATTTCCAAAATGAACTTGAGTTTTGATTTTCGTATCAATTCATTTAATGTAGATTTTATTAAACAAAGTATGATCTTTTCGAATCTTTGATCAGACAAAAAGAATTATTAAATCCCTTTGTTGTGATTTGATAATTATTTATTTTTTATCTAATTGTTAAAACGAAAATAATTTTAAATTTTTAAATAATTTTTTTTTATTGAGATGTTTTCTTTTTATTTGGGTTGAATTTTTTGGATCAGTTTTTTGGTTTTGAGAATTCAATCGATTGACTTAATCTTAGAAAGAGTGTTTTTCTGGTTTTTGTCTTCTTTTATTAGATAAAAACTCATTTTACAAAAAAAAAAATATTGACTAAATAAAAAGGATATATGGAATATAGCTGGGGCTGGTTACAAGGCAATCTTTTGTTGATTCCTTGTAATAGATTAAGAATAAAGAGATGAAAAAGAAGAAAAATATTTGAAAATAAAATTTGGTTGAATTTTTTTTTCATCATTTATTTCATCAAATTTATCAGGAAATATGATATATATTGTTTGGGATAAAATAAGTAAAGATCTTTTAAATGCCAATATCTGGATTTATGATTTGATTAAATTTATAAATTCATTGGAACACATTTAATTGATTCAAAATATAATTTAATTACAGTCAGTTCCACTTTTACGGCAGAAACTTTCAATGAAATTTAAGATACAAAAAAAATCTGAAATTAATCCACTATAATTCAAAATCTAGTAAAGTAATTAGTAAAAAAAAAATCCAAAAAATGTGCTTTAATTTGAGATTTTTTTTATAACTTAAATTCCATTAAAAGTTTGTGTCTTTAAAGTTGAACTGACTGTAAAAGCAAAAATTTAATCAAAAAATATTTTCATAAAATTGAAAAATAAAAAATTCTCAACTCAGATTTATTTTTATTTGTTTCACAAATAGAGTAGTGGGTGATATTTTGGTTTCAAGTTTTTATTTCATGTTTTATCTAAAAAAAAAAAAAACAGTTCTGTTCACACAATTAAAAATCCCAAAAATGGAAAAATGAACCCACTTTTTTAAAAGTTTTAAGGATTGATATAAAGAAAATAATTCACGAATTAATTAATTTCATTTTTGACTCTTGTTGTTTTATGTTGTAATCCTTTTAAGCACACCCCCACCTACCCCTAGGGTGATAATAAATATTTAACTTTACAAACAACAATAATTTTTCAATAGTAAGAAAATCTAGAATTATCAAATATTCTTAATGTTTATTACAATAATTACTACAGTTTTAGTATTTGATTTCTGTACATTAAAATTGAACTGTTTTTCATTTGATTAAACATATCAACACGTTTCAATTTCAAGGTAGAAACTTTAAATGAATTTTAAGGCACATAAAAAATATCTCAAATTTAAGTAACAAAAATTCTATTGGCTTTAAAATAATCGAAAAAAATAAAATTCCCAAAAAAATCTACTTTAATTTGTAATTTATTTGTTCTTTAAAAATTTACAAAGTTTGTACCTTACAATTGGCACTGTATATAATAAAATATTCAAAACAAATTATTTAAATTATGTTAAATAATAAATTATTTGAATCAAATCCTTTCAATTGATTTTATTATTCTGATAAACAATATTTAATAATAATAAAATGAAAAAAATGAAACAATACATTAAAATTATTTTTAAAAATATTATTTATATAAAATTAAACCACTTAAAGTGTAAATATTATTATGGCATTATTATTACATTATTATTAACAATAATTCTAATTGTGAAAAGATAAAAAAGAAATAAAGAAAAGAAAAGCTAAGGAAAGAGAAATAAACTCAATTAAATTTAATCATTAAAAGAATTGTCTATATTAATTTGCCGATTAGTATCAGCTCCATGATAAAAACGGTTCCATTTTAATAATTGCTTAATATTTGTAGAATTCTGCGCCAACGAAGATTTGATTGTTGTTAAATTTTTTTCAAAATCTACGAACTGTAATTCACGTAAAGAAATTTTCAAATTATTTTCCATCTTTTGGTTTTTCTCTAATTCTAACTGATCATAAATGGGGCCATATGATGCAGCGTTAACCAAGTTTTTGAGATCTGAACCAGAATAATTTTCTGTTAATTTGGCTAATTTAATAAAATTAAAATCGGATTCCAATTTTTTCTTTTGTAATAAAATTTTTAAAATTTGTAATCTCTGCTCATAATTAGGCAAAGGTAGATAATATTTTTTATTAAACCTCCTAATTATGGCTTCATCTAAATCATAGGGTCTATTTGTTGATCCAATAATAATAATTTTATTTTTGTTAAAATGATCATTATTAACATGATCCTGATCATCGTCGTCATTAATATCATTAAAATCATTAGTATCAAAATTTTGGCTTGCAATTTCAAAATTATTATGCGAATCGATTTTGGTATTCTTTTTATCAGAACTATTTTGATTACTTTTCAAGCAATCACAAAATTGCATAAATAAGTTTTTAATTTTCCTATTTGTTTCATTTCCCATTTGGGTATTTGTTCTTTTAGACAATAAAGAATCAACTTGATCAATAAATAAAACAGAAGGCGAGCATTTTTGAGCAAGAGAAAAAATTGCCTTGACATTTTTTTCTGCATTTCCATACCATTTGGAATATATTAACGATGGTGTGATCTTTAATAAAGTGACCTTGTTTTCCCGATCGTTGGATATTTCTTGAGCAAGGGCCTTTGCTAACATTGTTTTCCCAGAGCCAGATGGCCCGTATAATAATACCCCCTTAAAAAAATTATTACTTTTCAAATTTCCTCTTTGGTACAATTCCGGCCTATTAAAAGGCTGTATTAAATCATCGAATAATTTGTCTTTAATACTATCCATACCTCCAATATTTTCAAATTTAACTTTCAAATTGTCAAGAGCAACATTCGCTTGCTTATAAATTAATTTTTCCAAATTAGTAAAGTTTTTAAAGCTTATTGCTCCGTTATTTTTATTAGCCCTACATGCATTTTCATTCACACCCACATTACTCTTTTCATATTTTACATTTAATTTTGTATTATTAAATAAATTTAACCCATAAATTAAATCATTTTTATTCAGATCGACATTCAAGTTTTTATTTTTATTAAAATTATTTTTTAATGAATTGGTAATTGAATAGCCAATAATGCAGTCCATTTCTTTTGGCGTATAAATATTATTTGTAAATAAATTACAATTTGTATTTAAAAAATTTGAGTTTAAATCAATTGCTTTTAAATTATTGCATTGGAAATTTAATAATAATTTATTTTGTTGCTGAATGTTATGTTTTTTTTCGATGTTTATTAAATTTTTCCAAATTTTTTTTTTTTTTTGGCTTGTTGGTTTTTTAATAAAAATTGATTGCCCAAAATATTGTGCAAAAAAATTTATTAATCTTTTTTCCCGGGCATCAATAATTTTCATTAAAAAATTTTTTTGAATATTTTTATTTAAGATTATTGTAGTTTTTTCATTATTATCATTGCTTTTGTTGTTATTGTTATTGTTATTGTTATTATTATTATTATTGCTGTTGTTACTGAGTATACCAATATCATTATTATTGTTATCTTTGTTTATTAATAACTTTCTTGAATTGTTTAATAATTGGAATTTTGCATGTTGATATTTATTAATTGATTTTAAAATATGTGCTGATTCCAATTTTGTTAATTTATGTTTCCCAGTTTCAATGCCACTAAAAATAAAAGCATTTGGATTATTACTAATTAAATTATCAATTTCAGATTTTATTGTTTCCAATATATGATAAGAATGGAATACAGATTTATCAATATTTGGGATAAATAGTAGAAAGGGCCGCCCACAATTTTTTAAAATATTAAAAAATTGCTTACAGAGGATTATTGGCAGGTCTTTGCTTCGTACGTCATCTAATTTCAAAATTTCACCTTTTTTTACAAAATAGCAATTTCTTTTTGATTTTAGCCCGAGATCGCTTCCTACATTTGGAAGCGGGTCATCAAATTCAATTGCAAGATAAGACGAAGAATAACAAGACTCTGTGGGGAAACTCATGATTATTTTTCCAAACGCACCAGGCTTTGGCCCTGATAATAAAGTTGAATTTTGATTATTTTGCTTGCTTTTCTGTTGGCTATTGTGAAGCAAGGATCTAATCAATCGATCAGAATCAATTTTTTGAAAATCTGGTCCAATGTACATTATTCTCTCTCCAATTGAAAATTCTTTTTCTTTACTGTGTTCTTTTTCTTTTTCTTTTTCTTTTTTACAAACGTTTTCTTCTTCTTTTTCTATTTGTTTTTCTATTTCTATTTCTTTTTCTTTTTCAATTTCTTTTTCTTTTTCAATTTCGTTAACGTTTTCTTTTTCTTTATAAGTGCTATTGTTGTACTTTTTTTCAAATGTTTTAAATAACGGCAAAAGTGGAAGGAATTCCAGAAGACTAAATTTAAAGAATTGAAAATTAAATTCTTTTGAGAGGTATTTACATATCTTTTCTTGAATAAAGGTACAATTTTTCTTGCCAACGAAAAAATATTTCCGAAGATTATCATTCTGAGTGTTGTGTGAATTACGTTTGTTCTTCTCCAAGTGATGAAAGTTTAAATCATTATTAGAATTTAATTTAATAATCATTTTTAATAATTTAAGAAGATTTTGAGGAAGATATTTCTCAAATTGGATCGCCTTGTTTTCGTTTAGCGATCGCTTTTCAATTAAATTTTCAAATTGTGTAATCAAAATCTGGTTGCAGAATTGCTTTTTAATTTCATTTCTTTTAAAAAACAGTAATTCCCGAGAGAAAAACTTGCTTATTTTGGGCTTTTTTGGGTTGAACTTTGAGAATTGCTTCTCGAATGAGGCAGTTTTCTTCAGGTTTTCTTTCGTTTTGTTAATAAACAATTCAGAAAGAAAAACAAACGAATAGCGTTTGCCTTGATCACCGATGAACTCAAGATTGTCCCCGTCTTTTAAAATGATTTTGTGCCCCTTGATCAAAATGTTTCCATTTAAATACACCTTCCCTTCTTCCCCTGTCACTCTTAAATAACGATTTCTTGTAATCGCATCGAGAGAAATGTTCGACAGTGATCGGCTGAATTCTCCTTCTTGGCCATACAACCTGAAGCTCAGCTTTGGGTGCGATCCAAAAAAAAACGGTAATTTGCAAATTGGCACAAAGGATCGATTGCCATACAGAGAATAAAGCCTTCCATATTTGGGACGTTCAAGTTCTCGTTGGGTAGAGTTGGACTGTACGTTAAGACCCCCGGGCTTGTAAAACAAGCGTTGCGTTTGGGGCGAGATTATTTTTGGTGACTGTAGCCTTTGCCTCTTGAACGAAAACTGCTTCAGATCACAAGTTTTTTTCGTTGAGCTTAAATTTGTCGTTACCACATTATTTTTTGGAGCAAATGGGTCGTTCATTTTCTGTTGACTGAATGTTATCTTTTTTTAAAATGTTTGAATTGTAACGAAGTGGGATTTCTTGAAATTGCTTCTTTTATTTAATCAAAAAAAGAAATAAACAAAGACAAATTATTGTTTTTTATTTTCGAGAAAAAATAAAATTAAACCTTTTTAGATTTTTATTTTTCGGAAAATACATGATATTTTGATCTCTTGGAGCGTTATCCAAGAAAATATTTCTTAAATTACGTACAACCCTCTCTAATTTTGTTTCTGAGAAATCACTCAAGCTTTGCCAAAACATTTTAAAAATAAACTCAAGTTTTTAAAGTAATAAATGCCTTTGTTTACACTTTTCCATCGGAAGTCAAAAAATGAGGTGAGGAGGTGTTTTATTCAAGAAATGGAATTAGTTAAAATTTTCAACAATTGATTTTTCTTTTTGATGACATAAGTTAATTTGCACTTTTTTTCTTTGCTGATGAAAAATTGTCAAATTTTAATTTTCTTGGGTCTGTTTTGGAAACTAACACATCACCAATTAGTGTAAATACACACAACTATTATCATTTTTTTATAAATTATATGATAATGTAGAAAAAAGTTTTTTTTCTTCGAAATTGTTATTTTTCTTTGAAAAACCCAACTTTTTAATTTACTTCCTTTATTCGTTTTACAACAACAAATTATTTCTTAAAGCGAAAAAATTTATACACCCAAAGATTTGATTTTATTTTATTTGATTTGATAGGCTAAAATTCTTGGGAAATTGAATAATTAGACATATTTTTCTGTAATAATTAATAAGTTTATTGAAATGTAAGCAATTCTTAGATCTTTTCTGATCCCCTCATTATCTTTTATCTATAATTAGAATGTAGAAAATCACTTTTCTTCATTTTTTTTGTTTTTGATTTATAAAATTGTTAATTTCAATATTTTGTTTTAAAATAATTTTTTTTTTTATTTTATTTATTGTTTAATGTCTATCTGAATTTTATGTTATTATAGAACTAATATCTAATACTGTAAATAAAAAAAGTTGTTATAAAAGAATTTTTGTTAAAGGAAAACCAATATATTGCAGAAGTCTTGTTTTTTTGATTTTGATGACAATTTATTGAAACATTTGAAGTTCCAAAAACCTTTTGGAATTCTTGGATAAAACAAGCTAAATTTAAAACAATATTTTTACTTTTTACTGGACTTACTTTCTATTTTATCTGAAAGGGCATCTAATTCAGTTTTTTTAAGCTCTATTATCTTTTAATATCGAGTCTAGCATACGAAAATTTTGATTTTAGAATCTTACAAGCTAAATTTCATATTTGTGTTGTGAAAATTGTTTTACCAAATAATAGAAATTTCAAAACAATCAATTTATATTAAACAAAACAAGATATCTTGACTCAACATTTTTTTGAAATTAGTGAGTAAGTAATTTAGCAAATGTTATATTTATTTTAATAGAAATAATGTTAAAAAAGTTTGATTTTAGTGAAAATTTTAAAGGAATATATATTTTACTCAAATAAATGTTAAAAAAAAAAAGAAATTTGATCATATATAAAATTAATGAACATTACCAATTTATTAAAAAAGTGTGTGATTTTTTGAAAAAAAAAAATTTAAAAATTTAAGAAAGTAGTTACATTTTCCCCTTTACAAAATTTTTAATTTCTATATTCTTACTGAACTATTTTTTGAGTGTAACAAGACATTTCAACTGTAAAATTAAAATACCATTTATTAAATTTATTTATTAAAAGAAAAAAGACAAATTTTTATAGAATTTTGAATTTTTATTTTTTTTTGAAAATTTCTTTTGATTAAATTATTTAGTAGGATAATAAGGTGGTTTTGAAAAAAGAAATGTATTCACAGTGATGATTTAAATTAATTAAAAAGATAAATCATAGACCTGAGAAGGTATGTATTTGAAACGAATCTTTTCGATTTGAAGACCAAATACGAACGATCACCCATCCAGACAAACTTGTTGAAATCAAGAATGAAAAAAAAATCATTTTGAACAAAAAAAATATATTTGAGACTTTTTTTTTGTCTTTATCTTTATAAATTGGATGAAAATGTACAAAAGATTAACTTTTTTTTTCTCGTCCCAGTAATATTTTTTTTCATTTTTTCCAAATAAAACCTTTTTCATAAGATATTGATTTTCAAAAACCCATTCAAAATCTTTTTATCAAACAATACCATAATATCGAATACTGTTTCAAAAATTAAAATAAAGGAGTTGAATTCTTGGAATCAAAAAACAGTTACAAAAGATTCAACACAATATAAAGAGAGAATTTTTAGAAAAAATTTAATAAATAATTCAGAATTCTTTTTAGTTACAATTAAATCGAAAAATAAAATAATCATCAAATCAAAGTAGGTCATCCAAAAAATCTTTATTTCTAAAGAAGAATTTAAAAAACAACCTATTTTTCTCAAAATAAATTAAGAATTAGATAAATCAAAGAAAAATGGGATTTTTAAATTTATTTGTGAAATTCTTTTGAAATAAATAGTAATTTGTTTATAAAAATAATTACAAATAAAGTAGATTTTTCAAAATATTAAAAAAATGATATTGATGAATTAAATCAACTTCAAAAAGTATTGCTCAAGAAAACGATAATATATATGAAAAATGAAAGAATTATTTAATCATTATTTGTTTTTTAGTTTTAATAATTAGATTGGTTAAATAATTCTTTTAAAATTAATGGACATAAGTAAATAACTCTAATTTTCGGAATGGGTATTTATAAATATTATAATTTCTTTAACCAAGAGTGAAAATTGATAAATTTAATAAAAAATGGATTTTTAAATTCATTTTTTGGAAATTCTTTTAAAATAAAAATAATTTGTTTATCAAATATTTTACAAATAAATTTATTTTTCAATTTAGAATTAAAACAAAAAACAAGTAAAGAAGAAGCGGTTGTATCAACTATTAGAGATAAGATAAATAAATAAATAGTTTTTTTTTAATTTTTTTAAAGAAAAAATTTTTCATTTTTTTAATTTCCATTTTTTTGTTCGAATGATAATATATTATCTAGGATATATCCAACTATTACATTTTTTAAAATATCAATTTATTTAATAAATGATTTGAATTATTACAATTCGAAACGGTCAGTTTTCAAGAATTATTAATAAAATAAATATTTTTTTTTTGTCCCTTGTTTGATTAATTGGAGGTGTTAAAAAGTGCAGAGACTGTAATGATTTTCAAAAAAATTCAAGATTGGTTGGAAAAAAAGGAAAGAATATATGTTCTAAAAAATTAATAAAATTTATTGAATAAAAAACGGTGTTTAAATACAAATAATGAAGTAAGGTTTGTCATTTAAAAAAAAAAATAAACAAAAATAAAGAAAGAAAGAAAGAGATCAAACCAAGACTTTAAAAATAAAAAAAAAAAGAGAGATTTCTAAAACATATGGTTAAAATTGCTGATTAATCGCTTTATAGTTGGAAATATTTTTTTTTCTTTAGGCTTTGTATAATATTGCTTTGAAAAAACAGAGTCTTTCCAAACACAAGGTGGGGGTGGCAAAATCATTGCCACAAATGCTACGTAGAGTACACCGCAAATTAAATCTATTAAGAAGTGGTGTTCTAAATAAAGCGCAGAAAAAATGATCAAAAAATCAAAAAACCATAAAAACCCATTTTTGATATCAAAAAGTGTGGCTGTTAAGGGCCAAGCAATATGCATTGAAGGCCAAGACCCGAACACAATGGGGTTAGCAGAATAGAAATCTTTAAACCATGAGACCCCAAATATGTGATCAGCTCTCGCCATCCCAGCACAGTTCCCAGTGATCGGTGAAAAGGGCAACAGTTTGCCCTGCTCTACTGAGAATTCAAAAAACCAAGATGGTGCGCTTGGGTAAAGTGTCATTGTTAAAAATCCACAATTCGCAACAACAGCTAACACCAAATAGAAATAGGCCACGCGCTTGGGATCCTTATATTTGTAAATCAGGTATATCGGGAAGACAGTAGGCCAGAGATAATGCGTCATATATATGTACCCACAGATGAGATCAAAGACAGGGTTGACTAGGGGGCGTAGTAACCGATGTACAATGCCACCAAATAGCAATTGTTCCAATCTAGGGAGGCCCGTGACAACAATACCCGGGTGAAGGTCCTTTGGTACGATCAAATCAAAAATTGGCCCAATAAAAAAGTAAGATAGCAGAAATAAACCAGGCAGAATTAGCCTCCAGCTGATGTATGGAAACGTCCTTTGGACAAGTGGATCCTTCCCAAAGAGCCAATTTAAAGAAGTGTATGGGTTTGGTATCATACTCTTTGCATGGTTGCTTAATTTTTGATATTTTTTCATTCAACTAATGATTTTTGTTAAAAAGAAGTTTTGAAAAAAAAACAACGAAAATCGGATGGAAATCTTGAAAGTTTAAAATTAAAAGAAAATGATATTCAAATTAGATCCAATTGACTTTCATCAAACTTTTACATTAAAAACAATACATACCAAAAGCTAAATTCTGCCTTATTTTCCAAACGAGAATGCCAGTTTTTTCAAATTATTGAATTAAGCAAAAATTCAACAATTAAGTTTTTGATCTTTACTATTATCTATTCTATTTTGGTCTTACTTTTACTCCATTCAAAATGATTCACAATTTAATCTTTTCAAACCAAACTAAATTTTTTATATTTTTTTCGTAATACATCTGCAAAAACCAACTCTTTTTGAAAAATAATTTATGGAAAAAACCGAAGAAAGATGATCAATACTCTTAAAATAAAGTTAAAACAAAACACTACTTGAAAAGTTTACATTTTCTTTGATTGAGTTAATAAAAAGTTTATTAGTGGATTATTTAATTGATTTTTAATAAAAACAAATTACAGTTTTTAATTACTACTAAGTGGTTACTCACCTAAGAATTCTTCTATCTATTTTCGAACATAAAAATTTATTTTAAGAATATTTATTATTTTGCTTACATGATTTTTTTAAAAATTTATCGAACATTGGAAAAATCTGATCTTTTTGGCATTAAAAAATGATCTAACATATTTCCCAAATTTTCCATTTCATATTATTTAACAAAATTCACTTAATTTTTTAAGGATTTTGGATGAAGTGTAAACCATTTATCTGAAGCAAGAAATTAAAAGCTCCTTCGTTTGATTCATGTTTGTTTGCTTTTTAACAAAAACAATAAATTTTTAACGAAAATAAATAGTGTTACAATTTGAAAAAATAAGGTGATAATATTTGAGTGAATGTCAATTTTCAATTCTGAATTATTTCCTTTTTTTAGGATTGTCTGGTTACCCAGTATAATGCAATACACTCTTGTGTTCTAAGAAAATAGAACCAATATTTGAATAGAAACAAAAACGAATCTATTTCTTTGAAATTGTAATTGAAAAAGAAAAAACGTAGAAAAGAAGTGAAAAAATTTTCCAATTCATTATCCAAATACAAGTATGATTTTTTTTACCAAGAATTTTGATATTTGGTACTGATTTATTGTCTGTTTTTGTTTTTTCGTTTGTAGTTTATGAACCAAGCATTTCTTTCATCTTTTTGCATTGCTATTAGAATTAAGATTAAATTAACAAAAAATCTTTTGTTTGAAAACTAATTTTTTCCTTTTAAAAGGTTGCCACTCGAACATCTCCTCTTTTTTCGTATTTAAAATCCAATGAAAAATGTATTAAAATTTAAATAATCTCAAGACTCTTTATTATTTTCATAGACTTTTAGATTATCAAATCTTTAAACTATCGAAAAATAATTTTTTTAAAGTTGAAATGAAAAATAGTGGATTATTTTGAAATTAATTTTGTTGATTATACTGAGTCTTCTAAACAGAAATCAATTGATTAAGTTTATAACCATAACTGTTTGAGTATCATCTATAAATTGTTTCAATTTCAAATTATTTTTTGTTTAGTTTTTGAGGGTGTTATTTAATTTCTTATTTTTGAATTTTAAAATACCAAAAACATTTGACAATTATAATTGTAAAATAAAAAGATGAAAATTTTCGTCAGCTTTCCAAAAAAGCCACCAGTCAAAGAATAAAATAAATCTGTAACAAAGTTGCCAATTCTATTAAGTAAATTAATAATTTATGGTAGTTTTACAAATAAAAAAGTTGAAATTTTAGTTGATTTTAGAACCTTTGTTTTGGAACGCTGAATGAAAAGTTGGTTCCATTTATTTTGCAACAAATACTTTTAAGGGTAAAATAAAAAGATCAAAATTTTCATTCAGCTTTCCAAAAAAAAACACATGACCAAAAATTAAAATAAATCATCAAAGTCACCAATTCTTTAAGAAAAATTTTTAATTTGACCATCTTTTTGAATAAAAAATTTGAAATTTTAAATGATTGATTAAAACTAATTCTGTGGAAAACTGATTAATAATTTTGTTCAATTTATTTTGCAACATTTAGTAGTAGTTAATTATTAATTTTCTTTAGTCTTTATTTCCTTGGAAATTATTTTTACTCTTGTTAAAAATAATGCATACAGAAAAGTTTAGTCCATGTCTCAAAATAAAAAAAAAAAAATTTATATATTCTAGAAGATCTGTACATTGACCTATTAAACAAACCAATGATAATAAACCCAAAGTAAGTATGACATTGATACCTTAAAGTTTCCATTCTTTGAAATGAAATTCAAAAAATAAAGTACCAAATTGGAAAATTTATTCTCTAAAAATAGAGTAAATATTGAAGAATTTATTTATTTATTGTGAGAAAGGAGTAATCAAAGAAAATTTTTTAATAAAAAAGAGAAGAAAAAAAATAATTAAAATATTAAAGTGAATAAATATTATATAATTTACATGACCAAAGTAAAAATTATCTAATGTTGTTAGGTTTTTCAGGATTAGAAAAATAAACAGAAAATTTTTGAAATTTTCTTTTAATTTCTAAAATTAAATAAAAGCGCGGTTAGGTTTTCTTGGTTTTTCTATTTATTGGGAAAATCGATAGATTTTCATTAGTTGTTTTTACTTTAGAAATAAACAAAAAATTTTAATAAATTTTCGGTTTCTTTCTAAAGTAAAAAAAACCTAGAACTTTTCACAAATAAAAGAGAAAACGAAAAAAAAAACATAGAACACTTAACAAATAAAACAGAAAACCTCAAGAAAACCTAGGTACTCGACGGCACTCGACAACACTTCTCCTAAAAAAGGACGATTAAAAACCCTATAGAAAGATTATCAGTAATAAATAAAGATTCCACAAACTGTGATTAATAAATTGGTATTTCACTGTTGTTTTTTTTTTTTTTTTTTTTGATTTAAAAGAATAGAGTAAAATCTCTGATTTTGCTCAATTCTTTTAAATCAAAAAAAAAAAAAAAACCTAGACACCACCTCTCAGAGTATGGCACTATGTACCTGAATTTGTATATTTTTTAACTATTTCAGGAATTTTTAATTTTGTATTTTTTATTTTCAATTTTTTATTTTTAATTGTTTCTTTATTCCCAAAAGTTTTGTAACCATAAGAGCTTTGATGAAAAATTCTCGACAAGAACAAAAAATTTAGTAATTTTGATTAGACAGATTAGAGAGTTTTTGAGTATTTTTCCTAAGGATATCAGTTTTATATAAGTTTTTATCGAAAAGTTTTGTTAATTTTTTTTTTTGTTTTGATTCTGATTAATTTATATCAAAAAATCTGTATTACAAATTTATAATTAATCTATTAGCATATCTTAATTAATAATCAAATCCCTCCAAAAACGAAAATCAAATTTTTTTCAGGCACAAGGGGGTAGAATTATTATCTTTAATTTAATTCTATCTTTTTGCCAAAAATTAATCAAATCTCAAAACAATATATGAATAGTAAACCAAACTAAACTGAAAAGATAAACAAAGATTAGAAATCAAAAAAAAAAATAAAAAACTTAATCACTATAATGCTGTTATATAATACGGTATTAAATAATATGGTACTTTCTTGATATTAGAGACAAAAATGTAAATGCTTCTTTTTATACCTAAGCATTTTTAAAAAAATCGACCTTCTGTTTTACTTTTTTTTCTCCTAAAATGTTAATTCGGAACACAAAGTTTGATTTTTGAATCGATAGTCAAGAAAAAAGTTGTCAAGGTTGATTTTTTTCAGTGAAATAGTGAAATGATTAAGTTGTGTGAAGGGAAATAATGTGAAAAGTAAACAGATCTTTCCTCACAACAACATAAAATGATCTTTTTGTTAAAAAATTTCAAAAAGGAAACTTATTAATTTATTAAATGTGTGAAAAATGTTAGATCTGTTTTCTTATAAAACCTTTTTTATTACTCATTTTGTTCATTTTCTCAAAATCAATAAATTGAAATAAATGAAACTTTGAAATAAAAATTTTTCTTTTCATTTTTTATCATAGTTCTGATGGACTAATATAATTAATAGTGAGTCCAATTGTCGATAAATCTTAAATTTTTTTCATTTTGTGGTCAAAGGACTTTTTTTCCAAAAATGTGTCAAATATGTTAGGAAGAGAAAATAAATATAACAAATGACAAACTTTAAAGTAAAAATCTGATCACTAATAATTTCTTATGTCAAGACTATGTTTGATCATTATAAATCAAACTCTGAATTGACGGATTTCAAAAATGCAAAAAATGTTCACTGGTTTTCATAGGGATAGTTTCTTCTTCTTGATTTTATATTTTTATATCTTCAAGTTACACGTTGAAAAAAAATCAACTTGTTTTCTGATCCCCTTAAAAACAATAACATGAAATTTCTGACAAAAACAAGATATTTTCAAATTTATAAAAATTGTGTGTTCAAGTAAAGTCTCAAAAAAAACCTATAAGTGATCAAGGAACACCAATAACAAGTGCAATAAAAAACAACCTCTTTCAATATTTCCAAAAATGTTCATTTTTTCATAAAACCACCTCAATAATAAAACAAAAAAAAGAGGGTATTTAATTAATGCTGAATACAAATGTTCCAAGCAACCTCGTTTTAAAACAAAAGCTATTGAGAGCAAATTTTAGTCAAAGTAAATATCCAAGTTACCAAGAGACGATCAAAGCGTTGTTTCGGCATCAATCTGTGAAAGCAAAGCTCACAGAATTGGAGCTCAACACCCACAACACGAAGGAAGAGCTTGCGCATTTTACAAAGACACTCGATCTTCAACAGGTGCTAGCGCGTATTCCGACTCTCCACGTTGCAGGAACAAAAGGAAAAGGATCAACCTGTAGCTTCATTTCAAGAATTCTGCAGTCGGTTGGGTTAAAAACGGGATTGTCTACAAGCCCACATCTTGTCTCGGTCAGGGAGCGTATCCAAATTAATAACGAGCCCATAAACGAGCAAGATTTCACCTCGCTTTATTGGAGGATCCGTGAGCGAATCGAAAAAAACAAAACAGACCGATACAAAATGTTGCCCTCCTTTTTCCGGTTTGTCACCATGATGTCCTTCCAACACTTCTGGGAATCCTGTGTCGATGCGATGGTGATCGAGGTGGGCATTGGGGGGCGGTTCGATGCAACAAACATTGTCAGCCCTGACGTGTGTACGATCACCTCGCTGGGGATGGATCACCTCGTCAAGTTAGGTGGCAGCTTGGAACAAATTGCCTGGCACAAGGCTGGCATTATGAAGCCGGGTGTGCATTGCTTCACTGTGCCACAGAAATTAGAAGCAATGAAGGTTTTAACGAAGGTTTCAAAGCAAGTCGGCGCCAAGTTAAGTGTGCCAAGGCCCATCGATCAAATGGTTAACATTTGGGAGAGCTCACCAAGGATCCAAGGCGTTCGGCAAATGTATCAAAACGGGAAATCTCTGGCGCTGTCCCTGCAGGGCGAACACCAGAAGATAAATGCGACAGCTGCACTGCACACAGTTGTTGAATTTCTTTCGAGAAGGTATGGAGTGATCGACGACCTATTCGGCATTGCGCCAAATAGCCGCCCAAACCATATACCCTGCATGGAGACCATCGGCAAACAGAATACGTACACCCAAAATTGGATTTCCGCAAAGCAACAGGAACAACACCACCAGCGGCTTGTAATTCGAAACAAAGAAAAATTCCAATTACACAAGTCCCTATACAAGCTTCCCATTTCAACGCTAATGCCCCAAATCATTAAAGGGTTGGAAACAACCAAATGGGATGGCCGTTGCCAATTAATTAAAGAAAGCAATCCCAAAAACTCTGCAATTATTAATTGGTTTCTTGATGGCGCGCACACCACAAACAGCATTAATTATGCAATCAAATGGTTTATGGGCATTATTAACGATCGCCCACTTGAACAAAAACAAAACACAACAAATATACTTATATTTAATTGTATCGGCGATCGCGAAATTGAAAATTTATTAGAGCCCTTGTCAAAGTTAAATATCTTCCAGAATGTCATCTTTTCACCCAATTTAATTAAAAAGGCCTGGCATCTAGACAAAGACTTACAACAACTCATTAGCCAAATTTGGAAGCAATTAAATGGAAAGGGGAAGATTTCAGTCACCGACTCCTTACAGAATACCTTACAACTCGTCGACAAGTTAACTTCAAAAAAGGAAAACGTAAATATTTTTGTTACGGGATCTTTGCATTTAGTTGGCGGCATAATGAAACTCCGCAAGTTAAAAAAAATCTAAAAGGGTTTGGATCTCTTAATTGAAACGGATTAAAGCCTCCAACCAGAGAGAAATTATTTAATATTTTGTAATTAATGATAAATTCTATTTGGATTCTATAATCCAAATCACGATATAAAATTCTTTGTTGGTTTTTATTGATCCATAACATTTTTAAATTTTTTTTTACTAACTCTTGTAATAAAATTTTTCATTGTTTGGAAATTTTTTTTTTGAATTAATTTTCCAAATCTAAAGATAGATAATAAAATAAAATTATTTTAATATATTTAAAAATTTTCTTTTAGAACTCGAAAAAGTATCTTTTAATTAGTTCACTATACACTCAATAAATATATTAAAAATGAAAAAATATTAATATTTTGTTACAAAATTATTATCAGAAAAGAAGGATTAGGGGTTTATCAAGGAGACCCTTAAACTACTTTATTTTTTGGATTTATTAGCCACTTTTTAATTGAAAATAAATAAAAATTAGTTCATCCTGTTCAAATTTTTGTTTGCAGATGTATTGATTTTAATAATAGAAGGGCCAATTCCAGAAATTGACGAAAAGTAATAATTATTTATAAAATAATTCAAGAATTTGGAATGAATCTAAATATTGATAAAACTTTAAAATCAAACCAATTATATAAATTAATAATTTAGAAATTTAGCTTCACAAAGAGAAAGATATTAGAAAAAAAAAATTAAAAAAAAGTAAAAGACATTTTTAAAACAATTAAAAGGATTGTTAACCAACAAAAATTAGCCAATGGAGTAAAAGTGAAAAATATTCAAATCAATATGAAATCTAGCCAACTATTTTATAGACTTAGTTATTTATAATTTAACTCAAAAATGATTTTGAATCAATTGGCGTTTGAATAAATAAAAAAGTCACAAAATGTTGAAAAATTAATCAACATTCTCCTAGAATAATCTCTAAAACTGAAGTAAAAATTGACCAAGTAAAAATTCCAATCTACAAAAGAAGCTATATACTCAAAAAAGAATTTAGAAATTCTAGATTTTGGAAAGATATTTCAAAAAAATTAAAAATTTTCAAAAAAAGATAATGAAAATATCTATTGGGAACTATAAAATTTTACATTATTAGATATATAAAAGCAAATAAATTTAGAACAAAAGTAATAATAAATAGTTCTGGATGGAAAGTCGAGGAATATTTAACAATTTTTAGGTATAATAATAATATCAACAAACAGTTGTGTCGTAGAGTGCCTAGC
Source organism: Anaeramoeba flamelloides (assembly GCA_027625915.1). Classification (NCBI taxonomy): domain Eukaryota; family Anaeramoebidae; genus Anaeramoeba; species Anaeramoeba flamelloides. Next base: position 10,655,194 of record JANTQA010000036.1, read on the forward strand.
TTTTGCATAATTCAAATGAATGGAGTAAAATCAAAGATTTTTACTCTCTTATTTTTAATTCTGGAAATGTTAACAACATTGTTTTTTAATTTTATAAATAGATCGAAATTTTCAAGAATTTTCGGTTTAATTTCACAGATTAAAAAAAGAAATAACAGCAATAAGAAGTAAGGAATTTCCTCCCAATAAAATAAAGAAAAAAAAAATCAATTTTTTTCATTTTTTTCTTTATTCCATTTTTTCTCGTTTTATATTTTTTGATTTTAAAATCTAAAAAACAATTGGGTATGTCTTTCATTGAACAATAAAGAAATGTATGATTTTAAAACTTAAATTATCTTTAGGGAAAATTCAAGTAAAAATACGTTTAGAGTGTAATTTATACTTCTCCAATCAGAATTTTTATTATTATTTTTTTTAAATCTTATCTTTTTTATTCTGATTTGTAAAAATCAATACAAAAAATATTAAACTCAAGTAATGAAAATATTACAGTAAACTTGTTTTAACTATAAACAGTGTAAACAGTAATATTCATTTTCAATATACATCACCAACAGCCTCGTCTATATTATATAATCAAAAAAACTCTAGAAATTATTATGTGTCTTAAAAATTTATAAATGATTGTAAACCCTATTTTTAGAGTATATTTCTAAATGTAATATTTCATTTTTTAATTCAAAAATAAAAGTAAAAAAAAAAATGACAATCTATTTAGATAGATACTAGATATTAAAAAAATTCATTTTTTATGAATTTAAATTGATTTATAAGTTTTAAGGTATTGTAAGGTTATTTATTATTTTATATTTTTAAAAATAAATTTGATAATGATATAAGTATATTTTTATTTTTTAGAAAAAAAGATAAAAAATGAAATACTGTTTTTTAATTTATTATTAATTCTTCAATTAAATTGTTTTTCATGTATTTTTTGAAAACTTAAAAGACATTATTTTACAATTACAAAAATTGATTTTTCAATAACACATTTTATTTATTTATTTTTCTTTTCATACACCCATACTGAGATTTCTTTATTATTGTTTTAATAAAATTATATAAACAAAAATTTTATTAAAAATTTCAAATAGGAATCTTTTTAAAATTCCCCAAAATACCTTTTACAATTGATTTAGTGAAGATCTGGGATTTTTTCAACTATTTATCAGCAAAATATTTTGGAGAGATAGACTTCAAAATATTATTTACTTTCTTCGAAAATATATAAATATGAAAACCCCAGTACAGAAAATTTATATTCAAAAATTCATATTGGATACCAACAAGTTTTTTTTCTTGTTAATTAAAAAAAAAATATACTAATTATAGTTTTAATCTCTCTTTTTACCATAAATATTAGGTATTTCCCAAAAACTGGTCCAAATTTATTTTAAAATAGATTTATTAAACCCAACTTCAAAAAAGTATTTAAATATACAAAATCATGAAATACCGTTTATAGATTCCTGATAATAATGCAATTTGTTTCTAGATATTATATTATATAAAGAAAAGATATTAAAAATTTTGATCTCGGTTTTATTTGATATTATTTAGAGGGTGATAATTTTGTGTTTATTATTTTCTTTTTGATTGAAAAAACCGTTTATATTACTTTTTTAATCACAAAAAATTTTCAAATCGAATTTAAAATATATAAATCTGTTTGATTGTTTTAAAAAATTATCTGTACCCTTTCCACATTTTCAGTTTTATATTGAAATTATTCCATACAATGTTTTTACTCTAAAAAGAGTGCTATTTTTTTTTTCATTTTTTTGAAATATTCCATCCAAACATATTTTTAAATAAATACCGATATCATTGGTTCAATCAGTATTAATATTAAACTTAATTTGGTATTTTCAATTGACAAATACCCCCACCAACAAAGATGATTTTTTATGAAATGTAAAAAAAAATTCCCCACTTTTTTGGAAATACCTTCGGCTATTGTATAATCTGGCATCATTAATTTTTATGATTACCAAGGTAAAATTTGAGAAATTGATGAAACCTTTGATATATTTACTATGATCAAAATAATACAAGAATAAAAATTTAATGGATATTTCTAAAATAATGAATATTTCTTTTTATAGAAAACCTATAAATTATTACATCGATTGGCAATAAATAATTAATTAAATATGATGTTGGTTTCTTAAGGTTCTATTATTAAAAAATACATTTAAAACAACATCAAAAGAGGAAAATTTTTCTCCAAAATAGAATTAATTTTTTTATGAAATTTATATCATCGAAAAAAGAAAAAATTTTAAATAAAAAATTGAATAATTACAAAAATTATTTAAACAAATTGCATTCCTAATTTAAATTTTACTTCAAATATCATGGATTTTACCTTCAAAATTGATTTGGGCTTACGTATATTATTGGGTCAAGAATTAGATGTTATATTGAAACAAGATGAAAAAAAACGTGGATCTTATTTTAGAACTGGAATTATTGGATTTAGGAACTATTTTTTTAATTACATTAGGGAATTTTGATAATACTACGACAAATAATCACAAGACTTTTACATAGCTTTGAGCTCTTACGCTGTTGGATGGAATTTAAATGATAAGAAATTATACTTTCATTCCCAATATGTTTGCAAATGGTAAGAGATTTTTTATTTTGTTTAATATATCATTTTTTTTCATTTTTTTTATTTGTGAATCATGAGTCTAACTTTACCAACACAAAAAACCTTTTCTTTCCTTCAAAATACTACCACCCTTTTCAAAAATCATTTTTCAACAATCACAACAAAGCAATTGGAAGAATTAAAAAAGATAACAGCCGAAGAGGCATCAAAATTTACAAACTACAATTTTCGAGAATATTTCAAAGAACGAACAAATGATATGTTTGATGAATTTCTGAATAATGACGAAAAAAGCGAAGAGCAGGTAACACAATTCTATGACGATCGTTTGTCAGAATATGAAATGATCAAAAGGCAAGCTTTGATTGGAAAATTATATCCCGAACAAAAGTTTGTCACCGAAAACTAATTCGATTCTCTTCTCCCGAAATTTGTTTTTGATTAACGCAATGAGCGATTTTTGGTTTATTCAAGGAACTAATCCAATTTTCTTTTTAGTTAGATGTTTTACACTTGTTCTTTTTTTTTAATAAAAGATCATTTTTATTCAACGTTTTTGTTTAATTTTTGATCTTTTCAAAAAGCAAAAGCAAAAACAAAAAAAAAAATCAAGCAAATTTCAACTATTTTGACTCTGTTTGTTTCTTTTGGTTTGTATTTTAGATTTCAAGAAAAGAATTTTCTGATCAAAGTTCTTGATTATTCTTTTTTTTTTTTTTGCTTTTGGTGGAGTTAGGTAGGTCTCCAAATAACCGTTTTTGTTGTTAGTCTAGGCTCAACAACTTTTTTTGCTTTTATTAAGGTGGTCATTAGGCTTTAAAGAAACAAAGAGTTGTAGACATTGTATATGTTTTTATTGAAATCAGCGAATGTTAAGAAGAAAAAAAATGTATTTTCAATTTTAAGGTTACAGTACCAAGAATAATATATGATCATTAATTCGATTTTAAAGTCCTTAAATTTTTTACTACATCTTAAAAACATAAAACGAACTGAAAATAAAATATAGAGCAAAAGTTGAGAATTCAAATGTTGAGAATTTTCAATACTGATAAAGTCAAATAAATGTTTTAAAAATTTTTGCTTCTTTTTTCTATTTTTTAATTTTTTACATTTATTATGAATAAAAGTTTCGTAAAATGAGTTGAAATTGTGAATATTCTTTGTAATTTACTGTTTTGAAAGTAGAGGTATTTAATTCCAAAAACGGAAAACTTTGCAATTTTTTTTTTGGAAATTTTGATTTTATAGTTAACTGGTAAAAGTTTTATAGTTTTCAGAAAAATGACAAATAAAGTAAAAAAACTTAAAATATTAAGATAGCGCTTTTTGCACATGCGTAAGGAAAAATTTTACCAGACACCAAAAAAAAAATCCCAGATAAAAGTTTTAATTGTGAATATTAAGAAAATTGATATATAATTACTTTTACAGTCAGTTTCACTTTTAAGGCACAAACTTTCAACGAAATTTTAAGGCACAAAAAAATCTCAAATTAAGGCACAAAATTTGGAATTTTTTTTTTCAATTTATTTTTACTAGAATTTGAATTTTGTGCCTTAATTTGAGATTTTTTTGTGCCTTAAAATTTCGTTGAAAGTTTGTGCCTTAAACGTGAAACTGACTGTATTGAAAATCAAATCCTTTCTATTAATAACCAAATTTTTATGTATATATAGTAATAAATCGACCAAAAGTTCATTAAAGTTGGGGTGCCTCTAGAATACTCAAGTTATTGTTTGATAGCCTAAGTAGATCATCTTTTTTTGAAAAACAATCGAGTTTTTATAGAGAGGTTTACTTGAGTTTGGAAAATAATAATTTTTATTGTTGTTTTTTGATTGGTTGAATGGTGTTTTGAACAAGTGTGATTTCATTAATCATCATCCCAGTATGTGAGTGTGTTATAATTTTAAAAGTTTGATGCTTAGATAAAAGGATTTGATTGTAAATAAAAGACATTACAAAAATAATTCATATATTCATAATTAAAAATCTTGTCTGGGATTTTTTTCATATACTCTGTTTTTCGCTGATATATCCGTATTTCCAATTTCTTTCAAAAAATTATTATCTTCAAAGAAGAAAAATATCTTATCATGGGTGTTCGTAACTGTTCAAAAAATACACTTTACTGAATTCGTTTAAACTTGGTAATTCTATCTTTCATGTAACCAGTTATTGTGCTAAATAAAATAAAGGTGACCAAAATAAACCACTATTGTTTGATAATCTCAGCACTTCCAATTAAAAGTTATCTTTCTATTTTTTTTTCTAGAAAGTTTTTATATATAATAATTAAAGAAACTAGTAATAAATAATAAGTATATAGGGTATTGTATTTCTTGAAATCCATTTAATTAAACAAAAAAAAAAAAAATTAAAAAATTAAGGAAAGAATATAAAAATTTTGTTGAAAAATAGTGAATTGTTAATAAAAGCAAAATAGAATGAAAATTTCAAACATAAAGATAAACAATTTGAAAATTTTTCATCAAATTCAATTAATAATTTTATTTTTTGTCAATAATTTTATTTTCAAAATGAATTAAACTTTTGTATACTCTTGGATATTTTAGTGGGTTTTATATTTGAACAAAAAGGAAAAATTGTATTTTTATTTTGAAATATCGGTTTTCTGCTCAGGGTAAAAGTATTTTTGACCAGTTTATATATCGAAATTCCAAAAAAAAAGGGTGTCTTTGACTTTTACTTTGTAAAATTTAAAAACTAATTTACTAACTGGTAGTATATATGAGTATAAATCAATTTTGAAAGTACACTCTTTGAACGTCCAGATATTTAATTTAGATTTAATATATATATATATATATATATATATACTATATTCCCTTAATTTGGATGCTATTTAAACAGTTGAAAGAATAACTATACCACAGTTTAAATTCAATTTGGAAAGAATTTTGATTTTACAAACTATTTCATTTTTTGTCTTTTATGTTTTGTTTTCATTTACCTTTTTGCAGTTACGTAATCTGTTTCGTTAGATCTGAATTTGTTTTTCAATGGTTGATAGAAGATTAGTGTTGAGTTTTTTAAATAGAAAATTCAATATCAATTGGTTGATGGTATCTTATCATTTGATCGATCAACAATTATTGGTAAAATTTCAACAAATTTACCAATACATTTTTTGTTCTGCTCGTTTCATAATTTTGGACACACTTGTTTTTATTTTTGAGTTCTATGTTTTTTTCTTGTATTTGGATAAAAACTATTACTTATTAAAACATTAATACTGTGTAAATTAAATGCTGTTTTATATTATGTTTGGAAAAATAAAATAAATTGTGTTTTTTTTTCCTATTTTTGATTTTGGGTGTGTCCAAATTTTTGGAACGGGGTTTATATATCTATATAAATTAAATTATAAATTGAATTTTGAACCAATTTTTTCTAGCAATTTTTAATAATTATAATTATGGGAATTTCTAATTTTTATTCTAGACTAATTTCCTCAACAATTCAATATTTTTTCGAGAAAATTCTTTTATTTGATCCTTCATTTTTTTCATTTTTTTTTTTTTTTTTAATTAAAAGAAGTTTAAGATTTACAATTCCATAATTATTCATTATTTATTGTCCGTTTCTCGGTTTGATTTATATATTAGTTTTCTATAAAAAAAAAGAAATTGACTTTTAATATTGAAATGTGGATTAATTTGTAATACTGGTTATTTTGACAATAGTACTTTAATTATGAACAAAAAAAAACAGTCGAATATATCCCCTAAACTGTAGGGTAACAATTAAAGTACGATTATTAAACATTTTACTAATTATCGACTGAAAAAATCCAACACTCTTCACAAAAACCAATTAGGATATATATCTATATATTTCTTAATATTTAAGACTATTTTTTTGTTAAAAAACATGAAATTGGGGTATAAAAAAATTCTTTTAAAATCCATAGCATCGAGTCATTTTTACCCCTGAGAATTTGTTTTACTAAAAATGAGGAATTTCACAATTTTTCCAAATTTTACCTTTCAAAGATCCAAACCAAAATTGGTTTTTACAATTTCAAAATTTTAAATTTCAAATCTTGAAACACAAAATATTCCTATAGCCGCTCAAAATATTGTTTCCAGTCACTTTTACGACTTTGAATGTTTTCAAATTAGATTTTTACTTAAAGTCATTTCAAAATTTATAAAAATTTTCAAAGATTTTTTTTTGTTATTTTTGTCTTTTTAACTAAGAATTACAAATATTTTGATCCAATTACTCAGAATGAAAATTTCTATTTGAGAAGTGAATGTCAAATAACATCATAAACACACACTTCTGATGTGGGAACTTAGTCCTTAAATAATCTTCCCTATTTGATTTGAAATATTATTTCAAATTGATAAATTTGGATTTTCAAGTATTTCTTTTCCACTTTATCAACTGTCACATAACTTATTATAGTTTCTGTGATTTATGAGTCTATAAACTTTTGAGAAAAAAAAAATAGAAAGATATAGACGTTACAAGATTTATCTCAAGAAAAATTATTTATTATTTTATTTGTGCTTTGGGAATTTGACAAAACATTATATTACTTTTGATTGTCTTTCTCAAAAACTCCTTTGAAAAATAATAATTTTTAATTATCCGTTAAACCATTTTGAAACTGTTATCATTTTCCTACACATTTTATTCAAACACTCCTCTCTTTGATTAAACTTCAATCTACCCTTTACATTCTTCTAAAATTTATAAAATATTTTGAATTTTATCTCTTCAATCATTTTTTTACTTAATTTCCTAAACTTTAAAAAATGAGTGTAAAAATTTTTTTTCTTCTTAAATTTTTCTATTTTGTGTTTACCTTATTCCCTTAACCTTTACTTTTAAACAAACAACTACAAAAGTACGAAGAAATTCCACAAAACGCACACACTTTCAAAATCGTCCTTGTTGGTGATGGAGGTGTTGGAAAAACAACTTTTGTCAAAAGACATCTTACTGGTGAATTTAGAAAAGAGTATATTGGTAAGTTTACTTCAATCATTTTTGAAATTTTTCTCTACAAAAAGAAGAATCGCTTTTTGTTTTTCTTTTTTTTTTGTTTCCACACCTAACAAAACAATTCAAAATAAATTTTTCGTTTTTTTTCCGATTATTTTTGCTTCTTGTGTTTTTGGATAATTTTTTTTTACAAAACTTAACCTAATTATAGCAACTGTTGGTGTTGAAGTACACCCTTTAGTATTTTATACCAATAGAGGGCCAATCTGTTTCAATGTTTGGGATACAGCAGGACAAGTAATTATTAAAATCTATTTTTTTTTTGAAACCAAACAAAAACAAAAAAAAAAATCCTTTTTTTCAATAATGTTTAATTTTTAAACGTTGTTCTTTTACGATCAATTCTTTAACTTACAAAAACCGTTCATTATGAAAAAACCAAACCAAAAAACAAAACCCAAACAAACCAAATAGGAAAGATTTGGAGGATTAAGAGACGGGTATTATATTGGAGGACACGCAGCAATTGTCATGTTTGACGTCACATCAAGAGACACCTACAAAAACGTTTCTGTCTGGTACAGAGATATCGTTAGAGTGTGTGAAACAATCCCAATGGTCTTAGTTGGAAACAAATGTGATATCAAAGACAGGAAAGTCAGAGCCAAACAAATCATTTTCCACAGAAGGAAAAACATCCCTTATTATGACATCTCTGCCAAGTCGAATTACAATTTCGAAAAGCCATTCATCTATCTCGCTAGAAGGCTCATGAATGACAACAACTTGGTTCTTGAAAAGGCACCAGCACTCGCCCCACCAATTGTTTCTGTTGATCAAAAAGAAATGGAAAGAAACGAACAAGAACTTGAAGAAGCCACCAAGATCCCTCTTCCTCAAGAAGACGAAGAAGAATTTTAAATCTATTCCTTTTCCTTTTCCCCTCCGCTCCCATTCTATTATTTTCTTTAACTCTTTTGTTTAATCTTTTTTTTCAAGATAAAAAGATGAAATACTCTTTTTGTTTACCTATCATAATTCATTTTAATATTTCTGAACTAAATAATACCACTCTTTTTTTTTTTTTTTTTTTTTTTACCTCTTTAAGGGCTATCTGAATTTTATTATCATTGGTGATTAATCTTGTCACTAAAAACACATTTATTATCTTCAAAGAATGGCTGGGTAAAGGAACATATTGTTAAAATTTAAAATTCAGGTTTTTCAAAAATGTGTCATTTGCCTAAAAACATTTTCTACCTTTCCAAATTTAAAATTTACCTTGAAAAAAGTATCGAAAATTCTAAAAGTACATGTTAATTGATCCCATTCCAATTTATGACAAGTATAGCCAAGTTTAAATTAAGAGTATCAATATACTTGAAAATTATCAGGAGGGAAGGTTCAAATAGTAGTAAACAAAAGCAATTTCAAATTTCCCATACGAGTGTAAATAGGATTGTTGTACAATATAGAGTTTCTACATTTTAGAGTTAAATAATGAGTCACATACAATTACCCACATTTTCGTAATATTAAACCAAACCCCCATTTTGATTTTTGAGCTCAAATGGATTTACAGTCTAAAATCGTTTGGTAAATACCAATACTTTGTTTGGAAAATGATTTTTTTTAAAATTTGAAAGATTGGTATTTACCAAACGATTTTTTTATTAAAATTATTATTAGTCTATTAATATAATAGGAGATTATATTTACTATGACTGAATTGTGGGTAATTGTATGTAACTCTATATTTATCTCTAAAAGTGTAGAAACTCTATTTTTTACAACATTCATATTTACTCTTGCGTTTTTGTATCTTAAAAATTTGAAAAAGTTTTTTGGATAACTAATTGATTCATTAAATTTTCACAAGATTCAAAAAAAAAAAAAATTATCTTTCCTCGAAGATATAATAAATACAATAGGTTGTTTTTTTTTTTTTTTTGAAAAATTGTTTTCGATTTTCTATAGCAGCATAAAATAGAAATAGCCCATAATAAAGCCAAGTAAAAAAAAAATTCATGAAAAATTCTTCTCTAATTTTTAATCATTAAATATTTGGTTTATTGTCAAGGATTTAGTGATGATAACTCTTAATCTACTTAAAGAGAATAATTTTATTTTCACAAATTCGTAACTTTTAATTCAAAGATTGAATAAACAAAGTGATCATTATTTTTTAAAACTTAATTTAGTTTACTAAAATATTAAAAAGATTTTTATATAAACTAAATTCCAAAAATTTGGACACTGTTTAAACAGTTGGAAGAACACCAATACGACACTTTAGATTCAATTTTGGAATACTTTTGATTTTAAAAATTATTTCATTTTTTGTCTTTTTTGTTTTTGTTTTCATTTCCTTTTTTCCAGTTACGTAATCTGTTTGATTAGATCTGGAATTTTTTTTCGATGATGATATAAAGTTAGTGTTGAGTTTGTTAAATTGGAAAATCACATACAATTGGTTGATGTTATCTTATCATTTGATGGATCAACAATTGTTGCTAAAATTTCAATAAAGTTACCAATACATTTTTTGTTCAGCTTGTTCGTTTCATTATTTTGAACAAACCAATTTTTATTTTTGAGTTTTATATTTTTTTCTTTTATTTGGATAAGTTTGATTACTTATAAAAACATTAATACTATATGTAACTTAAATGTGGTTTTATATTAGGTTTGGAAAAATATAATAAATTGATTTTTTTTTTGCCTATTTTTGATTTTGGGTGTTTCCAGATTTTTGGAATGGGGTTTATTTTAAAAGATAAATTTAGAATCCAGAGTTATTAGTTCTTTAAAAACTGTCAAGATATAGAAAATATGATTATAAAAAAAAAATAAATTGTTTTACAAATTTTTCTTTTTCTGTATTGTTTGATCCAAAATCTCAAACAAAAATTGATCAAATCTTTTGACTGAAATTTCATTAGAAAAAAATGAATTATTTTAATATAATAATTCATTTGTTTATAGTCGATAAAGGTATCTATTTTTCAATTTTATAAGAACCTTTGCGAAAATAAGGGATCAATTAACGCGGGACAAAATAAATAAAGAGTTACTAATTCCTGAAGGTTCCAATCCCCAAAATTTGATAAAAGATTATCTTGTGTACAATATGAGTGGTAACTTGTTATTTTGGTTGTTATCTGATCGATCTTGTACTTTGTAAGGATTTTAATATTGGTTCAAAATGGAAATTTTTTAGAATTTATTTTCTTTTTTTTCCAAAATCAGAATATAAGAGTGTAAGGCTAATAGATCGGTTGGTGGGTATTCAATAAATTTGGATTTTTGGGGATTCATGAAAATAATAATTTCACCTTTTTCTCAATTATTTATAAAAAAAATAAACTTTTTTAAAAGCTCCAAATAAAACCAAACCTAAATAAAAATTTCAATCAATAACTCACATATTTCATTTTTTTATAACTTAACTTCCGATATCTTAACTCTAGGCTCTTAAATTCTGATTTTGGAAAAAAAAAGAAAATAAATTCAAAAAATTGCCTTTTTGAACTAATAATAAAAGCTACACAAAGTACAAAATCAATCTACTAAAAACCCAATTAACAAACCACACCAGACATAAAATAACCTTTTTTTCAAATTTCAGGGATTATAAGCCTTAGAAGGGTTTGTCATTTTCATTGATAAAAATAAAACTGAAGAAAATTACAATTTTTTGAGATTAATTTGTTGTTGTTTTCTAAAGATGAACCATTTGAGAAAATAATTTTAAACCATTTGTATTGTATATAATTCCCCCAACCTCTCATTTTTAATAAATTAAAGATCATTTTTTATCGAAGGGGCTTGATAATTCTTTTTTTTATTGCATTACACTACAAGGAAAAATTTAAATACTGAAAATTAAAGTTAGCCAAAAATATACATTGGATTTCAGTTATACTTCTTTTATAAATTATATTTTCAAAGTTATCATAATTTTATGTAATAAAAAAAGATAGCTATTAAACCCATGAAAATTCGAAAACCATCCTTTTCAAAATTACCCGACTTTTGAAAAAAACAACTATTTTCAGGGTATTTTTTTAATGAAAAAAGTTGAAATGAATTAATTTTTGATTGAACATTAAGATTGAAAAAGAAAAAATGTTAAAGCAATTTGCAGAAAAAAATCGGGAATGTATATAAAAACTCAAACAGGTAAAAAAATAAAATTATAAAAAATATTCCAAAAACAGATAAAAAATCAGATTTCCAATTTAATTTAGCGATATCTTTTGATTGAAATATTTTGTATTATTTTAAAATTGAAAAATATGATTCTTTTTGACTATTAAAAAAATACTTGAAAATTATCTCTCTACTTAGTCAAGTAAAAAATTCAAAAATTTTACAATTTTATTGAAAAAAATATTACTGAAAAATTTCATTTTTTTTTCAATTCCGATTAAATTCTATTAAAGTTGTAAACCTCATTGAAAATTGTTATGTATAATAATGTTTATTATATGAGTGTATTTCAAAAATACAAAATTTAGAGATTTTTTTTTGAAAACATTTTCCTTGTCTTGTACCAAAGTTGTTCTCTCAAAAAATTGTTTCCTTACATCGTTAAACTGCAAAATTCACAAAATGTCTCCTATAACCACCTGTGTCCAATTTGTCTTGAAACAAACCTTAATTTTTTCCTAGAAAAACCTTACAAATAAAAAAAAATTGACACACAAAAATAAATCAAATGTTTTTGTTATTCAGTAATAGAGGTTCTGTTCAAAAATCAAATAGAGTCAATACTATATTGAAAAGAGTCTGTTGGGAACTTTAATTTTGGAAAAAACAATAAGAACCAACAAAAAAACCCAGAGAAATCCACAATCTCGTGTTCATAGAATTGTATTGATTTCTGGTAACAATTGAATACTCAAGTCACCCATTGGTCAAAAACCTATTGTCAACACGATCTTCAAAAGTTAGGGTTGTTTATTGAGAGTGTTTGAAATTTTCATCGTAATTTTTTTATACTAGAAAATCGATAATTCTTTTTCTTTTTTATTCTCACGTTTCTTAATAAGGGTGTTCGAGTTTGCCGATCTCTAAAAATTCTTTTGAATTTTTCATTTAAAACAATAAACACCTAAAATGATTTTTTGATCCTTATCGGAGAATATTTGGATAAGTCTGACTTCATAATTTAAATGAAATTTAATCAAAAGGTTTTGGGACACTTTGGTAAATTGATAACATCATCCATAAATAATTCAATTGTCGACAGAAATCTTAAAAGATCAAAAAAAAATTCCGAATTATATTTTTTTGAAAAAGAAACTTGGATTAGAATACGAAAATTGTTTGTAAAATGGAAAAAACATTGATTTTCAGTTTCAATTACAATTTTGTTTTTAATTTTTCTGTTTTTTTTTGTTTGAGAATTAAATTCAAATCTCAAGAAAAAAGAAAAAAGAAAAAAGAAAAAAGAAAAAAAAGAACAAATTAGGTTTGAACATTTTTGAATTTCGTATAGTGTTTCGAGTAAAATTCGTGTAAAAGAAGTAGAACAAAAAAAAGGCATGGAAGTTAATTTTCTTCAGGATCGGATCTGGATGATTCAGATGAGGAATTAATTTCTTTTTCATCTTCAGAAGTTTCTTCGCTATCTGTTACTATTTCAACACTGGTTTGGTTATTTTGAGCCAACTTATTTAGTTCATCTTTGTCGATGCCAATTTCTAGAGCCTTAGAGTCAATGAGTTGTGATATTTCGTTCAATGACAGGTTCATTTGATCGACTTTGATAAACAAATTAAAAAAAAAAAGAATTCAAGAAGGAAAAATTTTTTTAAAAATAAAAAAAAGAAAAAAATCAGAAAAAAAAAGAATGTAAAAAAATTACTGTTTGCGGTAACATTTTTGTTGAATTCATCAAAACTATTTTGTAATTTGTCTGCTAATTTGTTTCCTTCCTCATACACTGTATCAGGTTTCATTGTTTCCTTGTTTTCTTCGGACATTTTTTTAAAAAGAGAAATAGAGTTTGATTAAAGATCTAAAAACGAAAAAATGAATGTAAAATCAACAAAATTTTGAAGTGTACTCTCACCTTTTTAAAGGTATCAGGAAACAAGTAAAATATTTTTTATGGTGAATGGAAAGCTGTGGGTTAGATTATGAATATTACTAATTGAAAAAGGATTAAGGGATTATCGTCATCCTAAATTTCTACAATAATCATACAATTATGGAATTGGGTGATAATGATATTAGTGCACCATGGCTCAAATAGCTCTAAAAAATCTCTTAAAAATCTATGAAAAATCTTATTGCACAATAAATTATTACATTTTTTACTAAAATCACCTTTAAAATTTTCGTTTTGGAAATTTTTTTTTAATATTATTCCAAACGAAAAAATAAAAAACCAAAATAAAAAGTATTCCAGTATTGAAAAATCCATATTTAAAACTTCTAAAAATATCTGATTATTTAATTTCAATGGATAACTCTATAATCATCAAGATAAAGCCCTAAGACAGATTATTTTTGTTTACTTTTATAAAACTAATGGAAATATCAATATATTTCAAAGATTTGAGAAATAATCGGTCAAAAAAATCAATTGGTTAATTGTATTTTTTTTTAAGATCTGAATTTTTGAGCAGCTAATCTAACTTTGGCCATAAATTTAAGAAGGATATTATACAACATTAGAATCTGAATATTGATAATTCAACCTTTAAATTTGTCTTGGTATGCAGAGATTTTTCTGAAATTGTTGTATTTTATACTAATACATAGGATCCTTTTTAATTGATGAGATCAATAAATATTACTATTTTACTAAAAGTTTTTTGGGAGAGACAGTTGAACCACGTAACACTCTTCTGGTTAAAAACAATAACAGCATACTTTGATCTTGGGATACTCCTTGGTTGAGGCTAACCCTATTAATTATCTTTATTTTTTTCCACAATGCGATAGAGGGTATTTACTATCAAAAGGATTCAATTAAACTTTACAAATTTAATGATTTATCACTTTAGAGAAATGAGTTTATAATTTTTTAAATAATTCATTTTTTTAATTAATTATCAGTAAAAACCTCTGATCTTTTTGGTTTTGATTTTTTGATCTAAAAAGAAAAAGTTTAAAAAAACGAAAAACATTTTTAGTTTGTGGAAATCTCACTTTTAATAATTTCTTATTGTTTGCATTAACAAAAATAATTAAAACCTCAACCTTTTTTCAATATTCAATAAAAAAAAAATCTGATATTTGAAAAAGAAAACTTGAAATTGAAAATAATTCTGAAAATTATCCAATATTAAAAACAATTTTTCAGAAAAATATTCACACATCAACTTGAAATCAACAACAATTACATTTAAAATAAAGACATTTTCATTGATTTAAAAAGATCTACACGAAAGTAATTAGTGAGGGGATTCCAAAAAATCTTTGTGTTGTCGAAAAAAAAACATATAATAACAATAACCTCATATCAAGATAAAAAAGAAAAGAAAAACCCAGATTAAAATTGAAAAAAAAAAAAAAAAAACTCAAATTAACCCATATTATGATTATAAGATTGTTGATAAAGAAGATACAAATGAACTATAGAAACTAATAAACTAAAAAATAAAACAAAATATTTGTCAAAAAAGATAACCTTCACAAAATGACCCAACATGCTATATGGAAAAAGAATCTAATATACGTATGATTGCAGATCATATATACATACAAATTCATCTTAATTTCAAATAAGTCAAGATATTTTTCATTTAAATTTGGTTAACTGTTAACTTTTTTGAATCTATTTTTAGATTATCAATTTTTACATAAATTTTTTTAATGTGAATTCTGAAGAAAATGATCGAAACGAATGACCTCTTTTTTCCATTAGTTTTTTTTTTTTTTTTTTGAGATAAAAGAATATGTAAAAAATTTTCTTTTTATTTCTCAATTTAAAATTCCCACCTACTATTTCTCCAGAATTCTAAAGAATTGAGCAAAATTTTTGATTTTTCCCTCTTCTTTTAAACTCAGGTCAGGTGTCATTAGTTTTTTTTTTTTACTTTATGAAATTAAAAGAAAATTGAAGAAATTTTCTTTACATTTCATAAATAAAAAAAAAACCTAGGAACTCTACGGCACTTGACGGCACTCTACGGCGTTTAATGATACTGCTCTTAAACGCTAAGCTTGTATTTATCATTTCTTATCTCAAAATAAGACAGACAATATTCTAATGTCTAAATATATTTAACTTTAAAAACAAAAAGAAAAGAATAAACAGAATTTGACACAAAGATAAAAAAAAAGAGAAAGAAAGGTAAGAAATAAAAATAGATTTATAAAAAAAAATATTATAATATAATATAAAGGTTTTTTTTAAACCCCAATGTTAAATGGGTAATTATTTCCTTTTCTGTTAAAATTTCAAAATACTAATCATAAAACCTTTATTTTTTTGTACTAAATTACTTGATGGAACTTGATCACAATAAATTCCAATGGTTTAGTAACATGCAGAAGCTAATCACATTAAAAATAAATTGCTAGAAAAAAGAAGTAGAATCACAAAAAAAAAAAATAACTCTTCTTCAATGACTTTTACCAAATTCGAATCACATTTTTCAATTAATTATTTTTTTTTCACTGTTTAATTATACAGAAATAAAAGAAAAAAATCTTTTTAGAATAAACAAAAAAAATAAAAATAGTCAATTTAAAAATAATCATTCTTTATTATTTCATTATTTATCATTTATTCGGTTTATTTTTAATATAAATTTATGTTTCGAACCTAGTTTAGAAAACAAAATTAGGTTTCTCAATGTTTACAATAACTATATTTAACTATGATTTGAATTTCTAGTTTAAAATTTGGTAAATTTGTAATCATATATTTAACAGATCAAGTCTTTTTGATATTAAATTATTAAAAATATAACAAAAAAATCAAAAAAAACTGATATTTTATTGTATTTTCAATAAAGGGCTAATAATCCTGGGTTTTAAAAATTTAACTAATATTTTTATCTTCTAATATCCTGTGTATAAACAATAGAATTGTATTATTTAATTAAGTTTTTTTGATACTAGTTATTATTATTATTTATTAAATATTTGAATTTGATTAATTGGTTTGAAAATATTAAAAAAAAGAAATAATGTGTAAAGTCTATTGATAAGTTTAATCTTTGTATTAGTACTAGCCAACTAAAATAATTAAGAATGAGTTATTGAATATTATGGAAAAATATTCTTATTAAAAAGTTTTCCATTATGTTAACAGTTGAATTTTACTGATTCTGAAAAGATATCTTTTTGACATTTTTTAATTAAATTTTTTGGTAATTTTCCATATTGATTTTTTTTGTTCAATAAAAAATAAAAAATTGATTTGAATTGTTCTTTGAATCCAAAAAAAATATATTTTTTTCAAATTTAAAGTAATTATTGTAATTTATTTTTGAAATAAAGTAGATTATTTCTACTTATCCCATTAAAAGAGTTCATGATTTAATTTTGAAAGTCAATTTTGGTCGAATTTCTTACAGTCAGTTTCACTTTTAAGGCACAAACTTTCAACGAAATTTAAGGCACAAAAAAATCTCAAATTAAGGCACAAAATTTGGATTTTTTTTTTTTACAATTTATTTTTACTAGAATTTGAATTTTGTGCCTTAATTTGAGATTTTTATTTGTGCCTTAAAAATGAAACTGACTGTAGTAGAACTATAAGATTTTTTTCTTCTTTGACTGAATTCCTTTATTTTTTCAAATAATTTGCAAAACAGGTAGGAATTTTGAACTTATTGTAAAGTTACTAGTAAAATAAAAAAAAATCTTCAAGTAAATGTAAACACAAATTCAAAAAAAAATTTCTGCTTCTTGAAATTGAGAAATGGTGTAAAAATCTGATTACTAGGAAGCCAAAATACCTTCAAAGATATTTTTAGAAATAAATTATTGTTTTTAAAAGTTTGATTCCTTTTTTCTCATTTATGAAAAGTTGAAAATCCAACATGTTTGAATATTATTTAAAAAAAAAATATTTTCTTTAAAAGAATATTGAAATTTTAGGGTATGTAAAGGAAGTGTACAAAAATACAAATTAAAAATGAAACCAATAAGTCCTAAAATAAAACCTATATAAAAAATCTACTTAATTTAAAAAAAAATACAATAATTATTTGAAACTTTAAAAAAATAGAAATTTTTTGATTAAAAAAATCATTCAAATCAATTTTTTCTTTTTATTGAATAAAAAAATCTGAGAAAAATAAACCAAACAATTAAATTAAAAATTCCCCCAATATACTTTTTTAAAACCCCGAAAATTCAACCTCTAATCTAAAGAAATACTTTTTAATTTGATTATTTGTAAATAAAAATAAATAAACCATTTTAATTTTTATAAGTGGATTCTCAAAAACCTAAAAATTAAATATATCAAGATATTTTATAGTTATTTCTCAATTTTTTAAAGATTTTCAAACAAATAAAAAACGAATTAAAATCAATAATTCTAATAATAAAAAAAAATAGCTATTATCAAATAACTGATTTTAATACTAATAGTTTCATGTTTTTTACTCTTGATATTTGAAAAAGAATCTTGCAATATCTTTTAAATTTGAAGATATTTAATAAATATTTGCTAATAAAATAGATCATCAATTTTTTTAGATCTTTAAGGATTCAATATTTGAATTTATTTTTCTTGTATTTTTAAAATAAGTTTAATATTTCAAGGCTATTTGTTCTAACAGAATCCCAGAAATTACTCAAAGTGAGATTTCTTCAAAATTAAATTTTTTGCAAATTTTTATTTTTCTAATTTGATCCAAAAACCCAAACTAAAAATTGGATTAAGACTCTTTTGAGAGAAAATTTCATTTGGAAAATGAACTCTTTTAAAAAAGATAGCTCATCTCTCTAAAGTTGATAAAAGAAGTTGCATATTGGGTTTAATTGTATCTTTGTGTAAATAATTACTCTATTACCTTTGCGAAAAAAAGTAAATAAGAGTTATTAGTCCCTTAAAAGATAGTAAAAAATGATCCAACTTTTGAAAACAATAACTCATTTCCGAAAAAAGCGATATAAAAGAAAGTTTGGTTTTGGTAACAATCGGATTTTTACTTAATTGTTCAATTTCAAAATGATGTAATTTTTTTTACAGTTTGGGCTCTTAAATTTACTCGAAGAATTTTTTATGTTTATTCGTAAATATAATTCAACTCTTGTGTTGGTTGCTAACAAACATTTCTTTAAAGTGAGAACAAATCTCTTGAGAATGTTTTCACAAATTATTTCACAAAACATTTTTTCAAATTTTCTTCAAGTGTTACAGAAACATGTGTAAGAACAAAATTTTATTTCACTAAAGAAAACCAAACCCGACTAAATTTACTTTTCTTTCCAAGACCATTTAATACAACAAATAATCCTTTTTCTTTTGCCTTTTTAAAATAGTACGCAGCATCACAAAAAAGGAATTAAGAGCGCTTAAAACACGTGTTTCTTTATTACCGGATTACAAAACTGATTTTGACTTATCAATTAAACAAGTACTCCTTTTCCTTTAATTTTTTTCGTGGTCTTCCTATTGGGAAAGTTTCCAACTAAATCTTCTTTTTTCACTTCTTATTTGTAGCTGGGTTATTTGTTTGGTTTAGATCCAGATGGAGCAAAATACTTTACACAGGGTATGAACAGAACAAACATAGTCTTTGGTGAACAAGAAGTGTTTTTCAATAAGGACACAGTTGTAAGCTATCTAACCAATTTTATTCCGAACTTTAAAAAAAAAAAAAACAAGATTCAAAATTTTCTTTTTGTTTTTGAAATTGTCTAACTTTCGGTTTAATAGGATTTTGGCTCGCTAACAAAAACAATTGAAATTCTTTTAGGAGAATCACACTCAGATTTATCAAATTTTATTTTTAATGTCTTTGATCTGTAAGATTTGTTTTCTTCTCAATTCTCCTTCTCTGTTTTTACAAATTTTTTTATATTTTTTTTATTTATTTTGTACTTGGTTCCAAATTTACCAACAACACACAAAAACAAAACTTTTTCTTTGAAACACAAAAAAAGTGATCGTGATCGTGTCTTACAGAAAAACGAATTATTAGCACTTTGCCGCTCTTCGATGTGGATTTCATCAACCTCAATAGGTAAGCAACATAATTCATAAATTTCTACTTTCTAAATAAAACACACACATTTTGTACACAAAAGATTTTCATGCTCAGACACTAAATAAAACTATAATTGCCTTATCCCCAAGGTCTGTAACGTTTTAAAAAACTAGATCTATTTTTTTCTTTTCATTTTACTCATAATATTTTTGTTGATATAAATCAAAGACTATTTCAAAAAAACCCAAAAAACCTGTTTAATGACAATTTTTAATTCAGCCTTCTTCACTCAAAAAATTTGTTTTTTGAAACAAAAATCAGAAATTATCTCAATTTTTTTATAAATTATTTTTAATTATATTGGGATCTGCCTTTTGTGACACTTTTCTTATTTTTTTCAATTTCCTTTTTAATATATTACACATCATTCATGAGCTTTCGAATAAACCCCAATTAAAATTTATGGGATTTCTCTCTCCAATATTTGAAAAAAATCTTTGTAAAAATTAATTATTTGAGAGACACAATCATGAAAAAATTGTTTCAAAAAAAATCAAACATTTGCTAATTTTTCACTTTTTGATAACTTCACTTATAATAAACACTATTAGTTAATAAAGGATCTTGGATCAAAAAATACTTTTAAAGATATTTAACAATTTAAGTTGGAAAATTCTATTTTCCAGTAAGATTTTTTTCAAATTTAATAGTAAAAAATTTGAGTATTTTGATCTTCACAGTTAAGAGGTTCTAATCATATATTTTAAAAGTATTTTAAATTTAATAAATATCTTTCAAACTGATAACCAATTATTTGGACTATTTTGAAGTTATTTATTAATATAAATTTAAAAAAATCTTTTTTTTTTGATTTTCCGTTAGGTTTTTTTTAATTTTTGAAATGAACAGAAAATTTTAGAAATTTTCGGTTTATTCCAAAAAGTAAAAAAACTGCCGTTAGCTTTTCCAGAATTTAAAAGAATTGAGTAAAATCTTTGATTTTTCTCCATTCTTTTTAATTCTGGAAAAGCTAGGCACTCTACGGACACTCACAATAATTATCATCAGTAATTTTTTTTCTCTGTTTCAGTTTTATTAATTGAGTACAATGTTTTCAAAACAATTTGTTATTACCTATCAAAGTAAATATCTCCAAGTTGAATTAATCTATAATTCATTCTTCCGTTTATTTGTAGTTTTTACCCGAAAAATGCCCTTTTTTCTAGACTAGATACTTTTAAAAAAGTTGGTTATACTAACAACAATAAATACAATAGCCTCAAGATTTTAAAGTTCTGGAATTTTGATTATATTGTGAATAAATTTTATTATTCAAGATGAAAGGTTAAGGAATGGAGTAGTTTTGTCTAACTTTTTTTTTTTCAATTTTATTTTTTTCATACTAGTGGATACTCAACTAAAATTACAAAATTTTTTTTTAAAGAGTTAAAACAGTTCAAAGAATAACAACAATATAACTTCATTCAATTTGGAAATAATTTTGATTTCTGAAAATCATTTTTATAATTGTTGTGCCTTTTATTTTCCTTTCATTTTTGCATTACGGAATCTGTTTACATAGATCTGAAAATTTTTTACAAACATCGATATTTAGCAAAAGTTGAGTTCTTTCCAATAGAAAAACCCTAATAAAATTAGTTGGTGGTTTCTAACCATTTGATCGATCAATAATTGTTGGTGAACTTTCAACAAATTGAACACTTGCATTTTTTTTTTCTGATTCTTTTTTTTTTTAGAAAACTAAATTTAGATTCAAATACTTCTTATGACTGTATCTGTTAGATACTCTTTGAATTGGAAGTCTCAAATTTAGAAACAAAATAAAAAATTAAAAAAAATCACCGTTAGGTTTTCTTGAGTTTTCTGTTTATTTAGAAAATATATCAATTTTCGTTAGGTTTTTTTGAGTTTTCTATTTATTTACAAAGTAAAAAAACGGAAAATTTTAATAAAATTTTCTGTTTATTTCAAAAAGTAAAAAAAACCTAGAACACTTTACAGAATAAAGTAAAAAAAAACTAACAAAAATCTATTGATTTTCCAAATAAATAGAAAACTCACAAAAACCTAACGAAAATCAATAGATTTTCGAAATAAAATAGAAAACCTCAAAAAAACCTAGAACACTTCACAAATAAAATAAAAAACCTCAAGAAAACCACCTTTAGCTTTTTTTTTACTTTTAAAAATTAAAAGAAAATTTATTAAATTTTCTTTTCGTTTCAATAAGTAAAAAAAAAACCGCCGTTAGCTTTTCCAGATTTGAAAAGTATTGAGTAAAATCTTTGATTTTTCTCCATTCTTTTGAATTCTGGAAAAGCTAGGCACTCTACGGCATTCTACGACACTCTGCAATAATATACTGCACCCTTCATGTATTGGTGGGAGGAATAAATGCACAATAAAAAGATTATCAATAATAAAAAATTTTTCCACAAACTGTGATAAATAATTGATATTCCGGAACTCAAGGAAATGCATACATAGTACCGGGATTTATATTTAAATCTTGAATTTTTAAAAAGCAAAGAGTACTAGATCAAGACTCCCAAAATTTTAGATCATAATTTATTAATGTTTGCTAAAATTTACAAAATATTCGATTAGAAATCACTATACCCACAAAAACAATTTGAATAACTTTTAAATTTCAATAAAAGAAACATCAAACTCAAATGATAAAACTTTATAAAATAGAATAGAAAAAAAATAAAATACTAAGAATAAAATCATAAATAACTCTATTTTCAAAATGAATTTAATCTATTTTTAATTCTTTATTTTTACAAAAAAAAAAAAACCATAAAAATAATAATTAACCTTTTTTATTTTATATTTATATTTTCTTTTTTCTTTTTTCTTTTTAATCATCTTTAGCTGTACAATATTCACTTCAAATGTCACAAATACTAGTTGTTGATTTAGACAATAATCAAAAAAGAATTTCGAGAACAAATTTTTTCTCGTGTTCAAAAATCTATTACGGACGATCACGTACAACAAGTGTTTGTTGATTTTTTTCAAGAATTTGATACAAATACAAGTAATATAATAACACTTCAAGAATTCAAAAAATATTGTCAAAATAATGGTTCAATAATTAAACCATTTATTAATATTGCAAAAGAATTAATTTCCCCAATTAAAGAAGATAAATGTATAATCTGTTAAAATTATGTATTTACTCTTTTATTATTAATACTTTGTTTTTTCTTTATTTTTTTTTTTTAATTTTCATTTTATATATTTTTTTCTTTGATAATCTTTTTTTTCCTCTTTTTTATTAAAAATCACTTTTAATAAATAAGTTGATTGTATCCCTTAGAACGCCATATTTATCTAAAATTTCATCAGGTTTAAAATAAAAGATTTAAAATAATATTGGTATGTCAATAAATTTATTTTCTTATTTGTTTTTAATTCGGATTTTAATTTTAATAAAAAGTGAAAATAGTTCTTAGATAAATTAGTTATATTTTTGTATTTTTTTTTTTTTGGTATTGGTAAAAATTAAATGATTATTCTTTTTTAATTTTTTTCAAGATTTCATTTTTTTTTTATATTTTTAAATAAGGAATTTTATTATCATTAATAGTAATTCAAAACTCAATACATTTATTTATTATTAATAACTATCAAAAAAATTTATTAATTTTATGATGTACTGAATAAATTAAAAAAAAGACTCTAGTAATGTGAAAATTTCATTTTTTCTTCAGATAAAATTGCAATAAATAATGAATTAAGAGAAAAAGTAAATTCATTTCTTATAGCCAGAATTAAAAGTTCAATCTGAATAATTTTCTAATACTTTTATTTAAACAATAGAAAACAATTGAAAAAACAAAAAAAAAAAAAAAATAATTTTCTTCAAACTAAATTCCAAAAATTCGGATATAGTTTAAACTGTTGAAAGAAGATCAATACTCCACTTTACATTCATTTTGGGAAATAATTTTGATTTTTCAAATTATTTCATTTTTAGAAAATTTTGTTTTTTTTTTCATTTCCTTTTTTCAAGTTACGTAATCTGTTTTGTTAGATCTGTAAATATTTTCCAATATTTGATAGAAGGTAAGTGTTGAGTTAGTTAAATTAGAAAATCATATACAATTGGTTGATGTTATCTTATCATTTGATCAATAAACAATTGTTGGTGAGAAAAGTATAAAATTTGCCAATACATTTTTTGTTCAGCTCGTTTCATTATTTTGAACATATCAATTTTTTTTTTCTTTTTATATTTTTTTCTTTTATAGAAAACAATTACTTATAAAAACATTAACACTATAAGCTATTTCCAAGAATGTGGGGCAAATTTATTTTAAAATATATTTTTGTAACCCATTCTTCAAAATAGAATTTAAATATATAAAATCATTAACCACATTTATAAATTCTTGATAATAATTCAATTTGTTTCGTGGTATTGTATTGCAGAAATAAAAAATATTAAAATTTCTGATCTCGATTTTATCAGATATTTTTTTATGGTGAAAATTGGTGTTTATTATTTTCTTTTTGATCGAAAAAAATATTTTCATAAAATTGTATAATCTCAACAAAATTTACAATATAATTAAAAACATATAACTGCGTTTTCGTGTTTAAAAAATCATTTATTCCCATTCCATATTTCCGGTTTTTTATTGAAATTGGTCGTACATTGCTTTAACCAAAAAAAAGTGCTATTTTTTTTTTCATTTTTTGCGAATATTTTAACTAAAATGCTTTAAATTATATACATAAGTGGTTGATTCAATCGGTATAAATATTAAACTTAATTTGGTATAGTTGATTAATGATTACAATCACTAAAAAAGATTATTTTTTATGAAATCTAAAAAAAATGCCCCAATTTTTTGGAAATACCTTATGTAACTTAAATGTGGTTTTATATGTCCTTAATAAAATTAAGCACTATTTTTTTCTGATTAATATTTTTCAAAATTAAGTTTATAACTTAATTCAATTAACCACTGGTATAAATTTTTTTAGAATAAAAACACTCTCAACTTTTTAATATCGAAAATATTTTTAGGAATTAATATACACTTTTTTATTTTTTTTTTGAAAAATTGGGGTTGAGAAAAGTTTGAAATCAAAGAATAAGTTAATATATTAAATTAGAATTCTTTTCCAGAAAGTTTATCCTTTTAGTTTAACTTTTTTTTAATTTTACCATTTAAAACTAAATATAACATTTGAGGACCAAATTAGTGCCTTTTGTGAAAAGAAAATTCCCATAATTTAGAATTTGTTTTAGTAAATGAGTTAAAACAAGATAGTGAATCTAAAAATATACATAATTTCAAGTTTGAATTCAATGATTTTGGCAAAAAATGTTTTCAAGAAAAAGTTAAATTGAAACTTTATTTAGTTTTATTTTTATATTTAGTTTTTTTAATTGTATTAATGGAAAGTATTTGATCTGTTTTCCATTTTTAGTGTTTTTTGGGTCGTAGGGACATATTATGTTTGGAAAAATATAATAAAATGAGTTTTATTTTGACTATTTTTGATTTTGGATGTGTCTAAATTTTTGGAATAAGGTTTTTATTGATTTTAAATCAGTAAAAACCTTTTTACAGGATAAAAAAATTGACTCTAAATTTAAAAAATACAAAATAAAATTTAAATATTACTCAAATGACAATAAAAGAATCTTCGAAACCAATTTTTTTTTTTTCTTTTTTTTTTGGTTGTTAGGATAATTGCTTGAAAAAAAATATTTGAGAAAATTGTATTTTTAAATCAAAATTAATCCAGATATTGAAAAATATTTTTTTGGTATCTTGCCTCTTATTCAATAATATTGCTTATTTTATACCTAGATTTTAAAAAGTAAAAAAAAAAAAAAAAAATAAGAAAATTTCGAAAAAAAAACCAATTATTAATCTAACTTAAAATTTTTCGTCAAATGAGATACAGTTTTAAAAAAATATTGTTGAAAAAACTTGAAAATTTTATTATGAATAAAAATAAAAATAATTTTATATTTAATTTATATATTTTTCTCTTTTTTTAATTTTTTAGAATTAAATAAATATATTAGCATTGGAAGGTAATCAATAGATAAAAAAAATTATCTATGTTTTATTACAAGAAATTATGAAATAAATAAATTATTTATTAAAATAAAATAGATAATGCTGGAGTACTAACAATTCCGAAAAAAATCACAGTAACGAAGGGTTTGTTTAAATCTAAAATAAAAATTAAAGTTTTTGATGTGTAGATATACTTTTTTAAAAAATATTTAATATTATTTATATAAATTTAGATTAATAAATAATAAAATCACAATAAAGAAGAAAAAATTTGATAAGATATTTTTTTAATTTCATATTTTTTTAATATAGGTAATTATATAATTTTTAATTCTAAAATTATCTTACTAATAAAATTATTTAGAAATTCTAATCTTGTGCTCTTTTTTTTTTTTTTTTTTTTTATATTTATCAAAGCTCTTGTGGTTAGAAAACTTAAGGTAATAAAGAAATAATAATAATAATAAAGTGAAAACAAAAAATATTTAAAATAGTAACAAATATATAAATTCGGGCAACTAGTTCGCCACTCTGAGAGGCCGTGTCTAGGTTTTTTTTTAATTCAAAAGAATTAAGCCAAATCAAAGATTTTACTCTATTCTTTTAAATTAAAAAAAACCTAACGATAGTGGAATACAAATTATTAAACATTGATTGTGGATTTTTTTCTGTAATCGATAATCTTTCTATCTGTTTTTATTTCTTATGTGTAATCAGGAGACGTGTCGTCAAGTGCCGTAGAGTGCCTAGGTTTTTTTTAACTTTTTGTAATGTAAAGTAAATTAAATAAATTTTCTTTACATTTCAAAAAGTCAAAAAAAAACCTAACGGCGCTTTTTTTTAATTTAAGAAATTTAAAGAAAATTATTAAAATTTTCGTTTTCTTTTTCAAATTAAAAAAAAAGCTAAAGGCGGTTTTCCAGAATTAGAAATAATTTAGTAAAATCAAGGCTTTTACTCAATTATTACAAATCCAGGAAAACCTAACGACAGCAGATAGTTTCTATTTTGTCATGAAAATGATAATATTTATATATTAATTATTTTTCTTTTCCTCTTTTTATATTTTGATGAATTTTCTTTAATGACTCCTTTCTCTAAATAAATAAATAAATAAATATGTTGGAATCTTTTCAGAACAATTCAAATTCCAAAATTTATTTTCAAATATAATTCGGATATTTCTGGCTCTAACGGATATAAGAATAAACATCTTAATTTTCTATCTAGTATTTTTTTTTTTTGATAAAAATTGAAAGTGTCACCCATCTAGGTAGCTGTGTCCAGTACCCAATCAGACATATAATACTATAAATTGATACTATTTTCAAAACATTCTTAATTTTTCATCGAATTATAGAAAAATAAAAAAAAAATCACAACAATTAAAAAAAAAAAAAAAGTAATTCTAAATTTGTAATTTAAATAAAATATAATATTAATTAATTACAATCTTTATTATTTGTTTTCTAATTTATTTTAATTTTTTTTTTTTTTGTTCAGAAAAGATTTTTAAACTCCATCTTTTCAATATTTTGTAAGAATGCATATATAAAATCTAATATAAAAGTGATAAATAACAAATAGAATATAATTTAATTGAATCAAATAACAACAAAAACAAAACAAAAAAAAATAAGATAAGTTTAATTAAATTACTTTTTCGAAAAAAATTTATCTTTTGAAAGTAAAATAGAACCATAATTATTCAAATAAGGATCATTATCTTTCTTGGCTTTCCAAATATTAGAACCAGATTTACTTGGAAAATGATTTTTTTGAAGTGATACAATCCGATTTGAAAAAAGCTTTTGTGGAATTTCGTCTAGTCCTAAGGATGAGTTTAAATTTTTTAGAATTGGATTTACATTTTTCTGTGTTTTTGGTTTATTATTGAAAATATTACTGAAATGATTTTCTAATTGGAAATTAGTATTCATAATTTTTTGTTTTTTTGAAGTCACAGAATTGGATGAATTCAAACCCGAACCCGAACCCGAACCTAAACTAGAACCAGAAATAAAATTGGTATTGGAACTAAATTTAGATGTAAATGGTGGTGTGGCTATTGATGAAAATTGTGGGAATTTTTGATCTGTATTATTATTTAATCGTGTTTCGTTATCGTAATCAATAGATTCATATCCATTCTCACTGGGCTTTTTAAAAAATTGCAGATTCTTTGAGGGTTTTGGTATTTTTTCAAAAAATGAATCCAAATAATTCTTATTTAATTGCTTATTTTGCTTTGGTTGCTGCTTTTCTTTTTCCTGAAGTTTATCCACTTTTTTTAAAGTAGGAACCGTAACTGGATCTCTATAGAAAAATGAAGGCTTTTTTAAACTTTCAAAGATATTTAATCCCGATTTTGGAAGAGAGGATGTTTTGGGGATGTTGGGTTGCAAATTTAATGGTTGGTTTGTAAATGGTTGGTTTGTAAATGGCTTATTTCTTATAGGATTTGTCGGCTTTAAAAAGGTATTATTCATTGGAAAATCATTTAAAGAAAGATTATGAGATAATTGAAATTTTGGAGAATACGGTTGTTTGTTGTTTTTGTTTGAAATAAGATTTGTTTTTTCTTTTTGAAAAAATTTTTTTTCTTTTTTGTTGTTCTCAGCTGTTAAATTTGGGAAAATAATTTTCTTTAAATCTAAACTTTGTTTTGTTTTATTCATTTCTTTATTAGTTACTTCTTGTTTATGCTCATTATTTTGGTTTGTTTGTTTAATAACCTTTGGATTGCCTTTTTTAGATATATTTTTTTTATTTGGAACTTTATTTTTATCTTTTTTATTTATTTTTATTTCATTTTCATTTGAATTTAATTTACTTATTTTGTTTTTTTCCCCTTTATTATTATTTTTTTCATTTTCATTTGATTTTTTTTTTATAGTTTGGCTTTTTGGTTTGCTTTTATTTTGAATTTCTTTTTTATTTTTTGTGTTGTTTTTTTTTTGAATTTCTTTTTTATTTTGCATTTCTTTTTTTATTTTGCATTTCTTTTTTATTTTGAATTTCTTTTTTATTTTGCATTTCCTTTTTTTTTTTAATTTTCTTTTTTTGTTCAATTTTCTTTCTATTTTCATTTTTCAAATTTTGAATCTGATGGCCTTTATAATCATTGTCATTATCAATAATTTTCTTTTTAATTCCCTTTTCTTTGTCTTGTTGTATTAATTTATTATTCTTATCCGATGTTTGAGATTTTTTTAATTCATTGCTATTTTTTGTATACGCCAAGGAAAGTTCAATATATCTCCAATCCATATATTGATGATTTTTTTGTTTTAAAGCAATTTTTGCAATTTTTTGATTTTCAAAGGCAACAAAGGCATCTCCACTTACACGATCCCCAATTGTAATAATTGAAATCCCATTTTTAAGTATTTTAAACCCTTCAAAGAAAGTTTTAATTTCCCTTTTAGTTGTTGAAAATGGTATTCCCCTCATTCTTAACACTGCCCCATAAGGGAAATTTGAAAGGAATTCTTGTGTTTTTTGGATAAATATTTGCTTTGCAGATAAAGGTTTTTCATATTGCGATGCAATGTTCATTCTACCAAAAAACATCCCGTTAATCATTTTCCCATTAACTTCATCAAATGCTTTTAAAGTTGATTTCCCTTCTTGGTAATTTATAAAAGCACAACAAGTTTCTCTAATAATTCTAATACTATTAACTTTTCCGTATTTATAAAAAATTTTTTGCAATTTGTTTTTTGTAAAATTTTGACCCACATTACCAATCCAAATTGTTCGATTATTTGAGATTTTCTTGGATTGTAATTTTTCTTGCTCTTTCTCTTTTTCTTGTTCGTTTTGTTTGCTTTTTTCTTTTTCTTTTTCTTTTTCTTTTTCTTGTTCCTTTCCTTTCCCTTTTCCCTTTTCTTTGGATTTTTCTTTTTTGATCTTATTTTTGTTTTCATTTTGTGGGTGTTTTTTTTTTTCTTTTTCGAATTTATTTTTCAGATCGTTATTTTTTTGATTTGTATCTTGAGTTTTGATATTTCTTTTCTTATTTTTTATCTTTTTCTTATTTTGTTTGTGATTTGATCTTTCAATTCCCCTTTCTCTTTCTCTTTTTTTTTCTTTTTCCTTTTTTTTTTCTTTTTCCCTTTTTGTTTGTTTTGGTTGTGCTTTTTCCTTTTTTCTTTCCTTTTCTTTTTCAATATTCAAATTTTCATTTCTTTTTTTCTTTTTTTCTATTTCATTTTTTTTTGTTTTCTTCATATTTCCATTTCCTTTACTATTCCCATTTTTTTGATTTTTTGTCGATGATTTCGCCAATTTCTTTTTACCATTTCCCCTTCCATTTTGCATTTCTTTCTTCTTCCCTCTCCCTTCTTTTTCTTTCTCTTTTTTAATTTTTCTTTCTGTTTCAATTTCCTTTTCTTTAATTTCTTCAATTTTTTTTTCAATTTCTTTTTCATTTTTTATGATTATTTCCTCTTCAATTTTTTGTTTCTTTTTCTTGACTTCCAATTCTTTAATATTTTCTTTAATTTTTACTAATTCTAATTCCTTTTCTTTAATTTTTTCTCTTATAAAATTAATTTTTTCTTTTTGTTGTTGGTTAATTTGTTTATTTTTTTCATATGATTTCTTTAAAAATTTAATTCTTTTTTGTTTCTGTGCATTTAATCTACATGTAATCCCACTTAATACTAACTTAACTTCTCTATTTTTTTGACTAGCCCAGCGATGAGATGGTAGAGGAATGATATTATATTCCTTCATTGAATATGAATATCTATAAAAATCTTCTAAACTCCAATAAAACAATTTACAAATTAAAACTTCTAATTTTCTTTTATGTTGTCGAAATTCAAATTCTTCATTTGTTGTTTTATTATTTATCATTTTTAAAAATTCTTTATCTAAAAAATCTTGTTTTTTTTGAATTGGTGTCTGAATTTTAGTTTTTAATTGCTGTTCAATTGTTAAATTTAAACCAAAATTAATAAACTGTTGAATATAGGTAATAATTTTTCTTTTAATTTCCTTTTCAAAAATTATTTTCGAAAATGTTAAATTATACTTATTGTCATTGTTATTGTTGTAATCATTATTTTCTTTATCATTGTTATTATTCTTATTGTTATTATTGTTATTATTGCTATTTTTATCATTGTTATCGTTATTATTATCATTATTATTGTTGTTGTTAAATTGACTAATATTATCTTTATTATTATCATTTATACTATTTTCTTTATTATTATTATCATTATCATTATCTTTTGGTTTATTAATTGGATTAACATACGAAGATAAAGGAATAATATTTCTTAAATTATCCCTCTTCCCAGTTGAATTTTTTTTATTATTCTTATTATTTGATTGGTGAGGATTAACAGTAACTCTCTCTAATAAATGGAAAAAATTAAAATTATTTAATTTTTTTAAAATTATATTAATATGCTTTCTATTTTTTTTTTTTTTTTCTTCTTCTTTTGATTGTTTCCTTTTTTTAATTTTACTTTTTCCAAAATTTCAATCATTTTTTTTGATTCTTCTTTACAATTCTTTCCAATAAACTGTTTCAATACCACGTCTGGAATCGTTAAAATTTGCTGTGCATGTGGTAATGAACAATTACTTTTCCAAAAGGATAAAATTTTTGAATCATCAGAATTAATTAAATCCCAATTTACTTTTTTTTTATTAATTTCGTTTTGGCTTTTCGCTTGATGATCATTAATCTCAATATTTTCGTTTAATTTTCTTTTATTATTCTTGTTATCATTTTTAGTATTATTCTTATTCTTATCATTATTCTTATTCTTATTCTTATTCTTATTGTAATTCTGATTATTCTTATTCTTATTCTTATTATCATTATTGTCTTTTGTATTATTTGAATGATTGTTATTTATGGAATTATTATTAAGCAAATTATTTTTTTTCTGTACTATTTTTAATAATTCTAAGGCATCTGTATTATTTTTATTATGTAATAAAATAAAATTTAAATCTTTTATTCCTTCTTGAAAATTTTTTTGTGCTATAAAGGCCTTTGATCTTCGGAAAATTGATTTTATATTTTTTTTATTATATTCCAAAGATTTGTTACAATCTGAAATTACTAAATCGAATTTTTTAAGTTGAATAAAGCAAGCAGCTCTATTTGAATAATAAATAGATAATTCCTTTTTATATTGTGATGGTGATAAATTAATTGCATTAGTATAATATTCGATTGCCCTTTTATAATTCTTATTCCGAAAGCAATTATTACCCTTTTCTTTTTGATTTTTGGCTCCATTCAATTGACTCTGTAATTTAATTTCAAATTCAAATTGATTCATTATTAAAAAATCATTCTCTGGGTTATTATCATAATCACCAGAGTTTGAATTTGAATCATAATCATCAGAATTCAAATAAGAATTATTTACATTAGAATTATTGCCATTCGAATTCTTTGCATAGAAATTGCTCTTAGAATTATCAACATCTGAATTCGAATTTGAGTCAGAATATGGATTAGAATTAGAATTAAAATTTGTATTTGATGGGCTATGGTTATTTTTATGATTTTTATAATTAACAAAATTTGGATTATATTCTTTTGGAATCAATATTTCTTTTAACATTCTATATTCCATTTCAATCCGTTCATTTTTTGAATGTTTTTTTTTTAAACTACATATTTCTTCAATTTTTTCAATCATCTTTTTTGAAGGCCTTCTCCTTTTTATTTTTGTGTTTTGTTGTCTATTGTTTTTTGATTTCTTCAATTTTTTTTTTCTATCCATTAATTTAAATAATGTTTCTTCGTTTTGGTAATTTTTTTCAAAACCAGAATAATCTTCGTTTGCATATTTTGGTTTAATTAAACATTTTTGTTTCCATGTTTCTTGATTAGAAAAAATTTTTTTGAAATTAAATTATTCTTCTTATTATTGTTGTAAAAAAAAATTTGATTGTTTTCAATTCGAAATTCATTTAGATTTACTAATTCGGGTATATTGTCTTCATCAAAGAAATTTTCAAGTTTTTTTTGGAAATTATCAAATTTTTTGTTCTGGCTCTGCTTTTGATTCAAAGAATCATCTTGATTGGTGTCTTTCATTTTAATTATAATTTTTTGTTTTTTGAAATTACCCTTTTGATCCATATTTTCTTTCACCACTTGGTTTTGCACTTGGACTTGTTTATTTTCTTGATTTGTTTCTGTTTTTATCTCACTTATATTTTGATTTCCATTTTGATTTTTTTCTTTTTCATTTTTTTCTTTTTCATTTTCATTTTCATTTTGATTGGCATTCTCATTCTCCTTCTCATTTTCTTTTTTTTTTTGAATTTCTTTTTTAGTCCCATTCGTATTATTTTCTATTTCGTTATCTGCAATTCCATTCAAAAATAATGAATTTTTTATTGAAAATCTTTTTTTCGATAAAAAATGCTGATAAAAAAAATTAATCCATTGTAAAGATCCAATTATTTGTTTCCAAAATTTTAAATTATGCCAAGTATATATTATTGCCTCTTTTTCTGAACCAACAAGGTAATCTCTTTCATAAATATAATTTGTCAATTTTTTTTTCCCTAATAAATACATCGGAATTATTGAATTAATCCCCATTGCTTTTTTTAATGATTCGTTTGCTAGATTTGCAAATTTTAAATAGTTTTTTTTAAGTGGTGATTTTATAAATTCCAATGTTATGATTTTGAAAGCAAAAAAAGAAATAATATCTAAATTGTTTCGATTTACATTTTCTGAAATATTTTCCATTTTGAATTTTGTTTTTTTATTTTCATTTTTATTTTTTTGATTTACATTTTCATTTTTTTCATTTACATTTTTATTTTCATTTTGTCGTTTTTTTTTGTTTTGATTGTTTTGTTGTTTTTGAATTTTTTTATTATTCTCATTTGTATCGATAGTTGGTATATTTGGATCGTTTTTCAAAATTTGAAACAATTTTAGATAATTTAATAATGATTTTGTATAGAGCCAAGTAGCTGACTGATCACCTTTAAATCTATCTAAAAGGCTTGCCAATTCTTCAAACCTTCCCAATTCTAATAAAATGGGTACAACATAAAAGCGTACACCCATAGGATCAGTTTTGCACATCTCCATTAATTCATAATACTCATATAAGGCTTCCTCTTTTTTATTCATCCCTTTCCATAAACCTTCGCGTTTTTGGGTTTGGTTTTTTGGGTTTGGTTTTACAAAAGATTTTTAAAAGAAATATCAAATTATAAGAATTAAAAAAAAAAAGGATGTTGGGTAAATATTTGACTTATTTTAAAATCTAGAAAAATAAAAAAAAAAATTATTTCATTTATGGCCAGACACAAAAGTAGATTTCCCCACTATATTTATCAAATTGACTTTCTTTCATTTCAATTTTAAAGTTAATCTGTTTTTAATAAATAAAAAATCAACTTTTGGCGTTTTTTTAATGATCAAAATGTAGAATCTAGTGTTTGAATAATAAATGGGATTAAATTTTCACTTTCGCTCCATTTTCCTTTTTCTAATTTTTTTTTTTGAGATTTTTCAAAGAAATGGGTTGCAATTTGTGTTATCTTATTATTTGTTTGGTCCTTTTTTGGTACTATATATTGAGTGAAATAAGAATCAGAAAAGAAAGGAATATTTCAGAATTTAAAAAAAGATAACCAGAGGAAGTCTTATCCTATTCAAGTTTCAAATATCAGTATTTTAAATTAACCTTTAGACCATAAAGTTACCCCTTCCATTAAAGTGGTGGTTTTTCTATGTCTGTTAGAATAATCTACAGTTTACATACTTATTCCTGATAAATTCCCAAAAATTTCAAAAGATTTTTACTTCCTATTTTCATTTTTATAAATCTGATAATTCTACTTTTAAAAGAGTTTTTTACCAATTAATATTTTGAAGATCAACAAATTTTACCAAGTTTCATAACATTTAAACCAATAAAATACTTTATCCAAAACTGAGGTTTAAAAAAATTTCCAAAAATGGATAAATTAATCAAAGTTTTTTAAAATCGTTTTTTGAGTTTACCAGTAATCAACCGAAATTTTACCCCATTTAAATTTCAAGTCCCACAAAGCTGTAGATCGAAAAATAATTTAGAAACAAGGAAGAAGCAAAATTAAAGTGCTAAAAAAAATTAATTTCAGGATCTTGAATTATTAACCAGGTAGTTTTTTTCAAAAGAAAAAGTTAGAAATTGATAGATTTTCAATTTTTTTTTTGATAAAAAAAAGAACAACCAAAGTTTCGTAAAGCAATTCTAGAATACGTATTTTAGAATTACTGATGTTTTTTATTTATCAAACTCCTCAACATAATTACATTCAAAGAAGGTTTTGTAAATAAAGATCTTATTTGATAACATTTTTCTTTTTAGTGATTAGGTAAAAAAAAAAATAAATACAAAAGAATGAGAAAATTACTTACACCAAGCATGGGTATATTTAAGCATGAGGTATCTTTGAAATTTTGGTTTTTTATAAAGCCCACCATAAAGGTATGGAACAATTTGTTTCGAGATTGATTTTCTTGCAATTTCTATTGCACGATCATAAAATTTAAGTGCTTCGCCAGGTAAAATTGATTCATCGCCTAAAACTGCTAAGGCTTGAACACAATTTGAGTTAATACCAAGTGCCTTTTTTGCAAGAAGGGTTCGTGTTATTTGATCTGTTTCGATTTCCAATTGATCTTGTATTTCTTCAAGTTTGTTTAAGTGATTATGACTATCTTTTACGAATTTGTTTGTCATTAAATAAGAAAAGGCCGATGCAAAATACTCACAAAAACAAGGTTTTGAAGATTTTTTTTCCTAGACAAAGTTTGGTAAGGTTTTTAGGAAAAGCAGAAGCAACGGAAAAATAAAAAATTAAATCAAAAGCAAAAGATAAGAAAAATGATTTTTTGGTTTGTTTTTGAAATAGTTCTCCAAATAAACAATTAATACATTCATTATTGAACAAATTGATATTCGTCCAATTTTAAAGTGTGGTTCCTAAAAAATTGTAGATTTTGTTATTGAAAAATCCTAACAATGGTCTGTAGATTTGTAGTATATTGTCCTATTTTTTTAATAGTTTTGTATAAAACATTTAATTGGTTAAAGTGTTAATTAAAGTTTGGAAAATTAGTTGATATTCAAATTTTTCTTTGTAAGGTACTGTTTTATAAGTTAGGGAGAGATCGGGAAATTAAAGAAAATAATTTTTACAATATTTATGGGTCTATTAGTATTTTGAGCACTAAGAAAGCTTTTGGTTAAGGTTTATAGCCCCCCAAAATGAAAATAAATTTCTTAAAGTATTATTATCTTCCCTATGGAACTCGAAAATTAAAATATGTTGCTCTTTATAGGGTAAGTATTATTAATAATCAACCATTCTCTTGTATTTAAAAATTCGATTAGTAAAAAGAGAATTATTTGTTGATCAAATCAATTCAAAATAATCTCTTGTAAAAGTAAAAAATTCGACTATTGTAAAAAAATATCCAGATTGGTTAACAAATTTAAAGGATCAAGTCATCTATATATCAGACTCTGAAGATAGGGAGATTTCAATCAAAAAATTTATTTTTGAATTTTGATTAATTGCAAAAAAGTCCAATTTTTTGAAAAGTACAGTTTGTAAATAAACCGTTTTGACAACCTTTAACCTATTACAAAAATTTAACTCGTGTTTTTTCTTCAGATTGGGTATTTGAAGATAGGAAGACATACATACATACATACATACATATATATATATATATATATATATCTTCTTGGTTCGAATTTAAATTGACTTTAGAGGTTAGATCTTTGATTAATCAAAATGGCTCAATTATATTTAATGCTTTTGTTTCAAAATTTTCGTCATATTTCAAAATTTAGGAGATTAAATGAGTTTTCATAATAATTCAAAAAATGAAATTTTACTCATTTTTTTGTCAAAAAATTATATTTAAATCTTTCAATATCTTTATAACTCTTTTTTAAATTTTATATAAAGAACCCAATTTCTTGTTCATTTACTACGGTCATCCCATTTTTTTGTTTCTGTTATTTCTACGGTCAACCAATATTTTTTGCATTCGTTAAATTTTAATAATGAGTTAAAATAAAAAACACGGGTTATTTACATCACAGTAAATAATTAACACAAATGATTATTTCGTAATTTCGATTGATATCTTTTAAAGAAATTAACAATTACCTCTAATTTTATTGAAATATAGTGATTTGTTGAATTCTAGACTTTGTGAGTGTAGTTAGGGTTTTTTAACTTGAGAAATAAAAAATAAAATCAAGAAATTTACTTTTTATTTCTCAAATTAAAAATAAAACAACCATTAATGTTTCTTGAGTTTTATGTTGATTTAGAAAATCAATAGATTTTTGTTAGGTTTTTTTGAGTTTTCTAAATATTTTGAAAATCAATAGATTTGAGTTAGGTTTTCTTGAGTTTTCTGTTTATATGTGAAGTGTTCTAGTTTTTTTTTTTTTTTTTTGAGTTTTCTATTTATTTGGAAAATCAATAGATTTTCGAAATAAAATAGAAAACCTCAAAAAAACCTAAAAAAATCAATAGATTGTACAAATAAAACAATAAACTCTTAAAAAATCTAGGTACTTGAAGACACTCCCCAGCAATATACAAGAATATTCTAAAAAATTAAAAATCAAAATTCTTTATTTACAACCCAATAATATTTGAGTTATCATACAAGTTCAAAATTCGAAAATTCAAGAAAATTAACTAATTTCTTAAATAGATATTACTATTAATCAATAAAAAACAAATAAATTTTGTCCTTTATGTTTAAAATACGAACAGAAGGAAAAGATAGTAAATATCGATAACTTTTTATGGGTATATCTTTTAAATAAAAAAGGTACATTAATATTTCATAATAAATGACAAGAAATAAATCTTACTGAATTAATTTTTAAACAATAGAGTTTTAAATTATTTTCATTAATAAATAATCATGAAATCTATGATTTTATCCAAAATTTCTGAAAGAAATTTAAGTATAAGTACAACTAGAATTTAATTTCAAATCTCTCAATAAGAATAATATATATATATATATATATATAGATAGATATATACTAAAATTCAAAATTTTACACACAGTTAAAAAAGTCCAAAATAATCACAATAATTTAATTTTATTAAAAGAATTACAATAATACAATTTCATTCAAATTGGATATAATTTTGATTTTTTAAAAATATTAAAAGAATTTTTTCATCTTTTATTTTTTTTTTCATTTCATATTTTGAATTGTGTAAACTTGTTTACGTCGATCAATATTTTTTTTAACTATTGATATAATGTTAAAGTTGAGTTGTTCAAAATAGAAAAGCTCAAATAAAATTAGTTAATGATATCTAACCTTTGATTGATCAATAATTCCTAATATAATTTAAACAAATTTAACAATGTATTTTTTTGTTTTACTCGCTCCAAAATTTTTAAAACATTCTTGTTTTTTAATATTGATAATTAAATATTTTTTGTTTCATGAGTGTTGTAATTTATATACAATTGTTCAACATTTCAATTAGCGAATGGTTATCATTTGGTATTTATTATATAATTAATTAAATATGATTATTTTTTCAACAATTGAATTTTGGTGTTTTAAAATTTTTGGATTCGAGTTTATATACATTTTTTGTTAAAATAAAACAAAAATAATCAATATACATGAATTTAATGTTGAAATTTATTCAGTAAATATTTCGATTGAAAAAAAGAAAATGTTGTTTAGAGGGGTTAAATGTTAATTTTCAAGTATTAAAAATCTAATTATAAGGGTACCTACTCTTGATAGTTGGAAAAGTTATTTAAAAAAAAAATTCAAAAGATAAAAAAATTGAAATGAAATTGTAACATTTTGTAAAGAATCAAATAATTTATTTTTCAATAATATTTATAATTAGATATTTACAAAAAAAAAAGTGGTGAAAAAATATTTTAGAATATTTTACTTGTACAATATTCTAATCAAATTTCTAAATATAGAACAATTTTTATAATTATTAGAATTTAAAAAATTAAAATTTCGTCCAAATATTAGAATTTTCCAGATAGAAACTTTCTTTATCAACATTTTATACTAGCGAAAATCATTTTTGGATTAAATTTTTCAAAAATATTCAAAAATTTATTATTTCAATTCAAATAAAATCACAAAAATATTTTTTTTTTTTTTTTTTAATTAGAAACCAAAACTCAATAAAAGAAAGAAAGAATATTGGATTCCATATCAAAAAAAAATGATTTTCTTATCAGGAATAAACAGAAAATAATCAGGGTTGTCAAAAAAATATATTAAACGTAAACTCTCAAGAAGAAAAACTAAAATATTTCATATTTTATTAATTTGATAAAAGTTGAAATTCTTTCAAAAAAGTTTTATGAACCTATTTTTGCATAATTTCATTTTGTGAATTATAGAATTCTATTAAAATACGATTTAAACAAGAAAGTTATTGAGTTTGATCATTGAAATAAAACAATATTCAAAATTATTCTATATGTTTTGAAAAATATAACTAAACTCCATTTCACTCTTAGTTACTCTGCCAAGAATGAAAAATCACTACATTTTTAAGAATAAATGAAACTTAGATTGTTTAGAAATACGAAAAATAATAAACTTCGTATTAGTGTTAATAATCATCAAAGAAAAGCCTGGACAAACCATAAATTTCAAAAAAAAAAAAAAATAATGTTAAAAAAATTTTTGTGCACTTTTCAATGTACCATCTCGTTCAAATTTCTGGTTTATTTTAGGAAATTACAATTATTGACAATGATATTTTTTACTTGTAAATGTATGAATTTTGAGAGGAATTAAAGACTAACTCTTCTTAATGTTAATTTGGAGTTCAAATTTTGTTTTTCAAAAGAAGTTTGTTTTAAAAAAATTGAAAAAAGAAAAAAGAAAAAAGAAAAAATGATTTAGATCAAAAAAAAACAAAATTTTGCAAAATGAGAAAAAATTCTATTAATCTAAAAATTGAAAATTTTAATTTGAGAAGAATAATGAATTTAACTTATAAAATATGTTCTATTTTTACAATAAAACTTTGTATCTTTGACTGAAAAAGATTTTATATTTTGATTTTTTCTAAAAACAATAAAAATATAAATGTTGATTTTAATATAACTATAAAAATTTCCAAAAATTTTATCACTATTACAGTCAGTTTCACTTTTAAGGCACAAACTTTCAATGAAATTTTAAGGTACAAAAAAAAAATCTCATTTAAAGCACAAAATTCAAATTCTAGTAAAAATAAATTGTTAAAAAAAATTCCAAATTTTGTGCCTTAATTTGAGATTTTTTTGTGCCTTAAAATTTCATTGAAAGTTTGTGTCTTAAAAGTGAAACTGACTGTAATCGATTCTTCATAAGAATCCAATTTTTTCTGATTATAAAAAAATACATATATAAAATATATAAAATTCCCTTTTCTTGATTAAGTAAGATTTTTTCCTCGATAAATAATATCAAATTTTTAAAGTGCTAAAATGTTTTTTTATTTTTTTTATTTACGAGATTAAATTTTTTTTATTTAGACTTTTAATCTCAATAAAATTCTAATACAAGGATGAAATTATAAGAAATTTTTATTGTTGAATGATTATTTGTATTTTTATTATGTTTCACTTTTTTATTGCAGTACATGTACCTCAATTTCCACAAAAAAAAAGTATTTATTTATTTCCATTTTTTTGAATTGTTTTAATGGATATATTTCGGAAGAAAAACGATTTATGTACTGATTCGATCAATAGTATTATTCTTATTAATTTCATTTGATCCAATTTATCCAATCTGTTTTATACAAATAGAACTAATTACTTATATTATATATTTGTAATTTTCAAAAAATATCCCCAATTTTTTTGAAATAGCTTATGTAAATGTAAAAAATCTGAATTATAAACACAGATATTTACTAATCATCTTTTTTTTTAAACAAACCAAATTCCAAAAATTTGGAAACAGTTAAAACAGTTAAAAGGGTAACTATACTGCACTTTACATTCAATTTGGGAATAATATTGAATTGACAAACTATTTTCCTTTTTTATAATTATTGTTTTTTTGTTTTCATTTCCGTTTTTCCAGTTCTGTAATCTGTTTCGTTCGATCTGTTATTTTTTTTTACAATTATTGATAAAAGATTATAGCTTATTTAGTTAAATTAGAAAAACCCTAATACAATTAATTGATGGTAACTTATCATTTGATCGATCAATAATCGTTGGTGAACTTTCAACAAATTTACCACTTGCATTTTTTTTTCTGATTCTTTTTTTTTTAGATAACTAAATCAAGATTCAAATACTTCTGATGGCTGTATCTATTTTAGATACTCTTTGAATTAGAAGTCTCAAATTTATTCACTTCAAAATTCTGTCTTTAACAGATTCGATGAGGTTATATCTAACCCTTAAAAATAAATACAATGCAATTTTTCGTTCCACTCTTTTCATCCCTTTGAACCAAACTCTTGATTTGTGTGTTTGTATATATTTTTATTTGGATAAAAATGATTACTTATAAACACATTAATAAGCAGATAAACTTAAATGTGGTTTTCTATTATGTTTTGAAACATATCATAAAATGGGGTTTTTTTGCCCCTATTTTTGATTTTGGGTGTGTACAAATAATTGGGAATGTAGTTTGTTTAAAAAATAATTGGATGTTTTTACTGTGTTGAACTCTTCAAAAAAAAATGTCAAATATATAAAAAAAGGTTTTTAAAAAGATAAAAAATGAAAAAGTGAAAAAAAAAAAATAAAATAAATTTTTTTTTGTTTAAAAAATTAAATAAAAAAATCTTGAATTTGGGATAATTGAAAAAACTTCAAATAATTATTGAATATTTACTTTGTTAATTTTCATTTTGCTTTTTCGAATTCTCTTTTATAATATTTAAATATTATAATATATATATATATATATATATATAAGATTTATAGATAGAGTTAGATTATTATTTTTAATATAAATACAAACCTTTTTCAAATTATGGATTTAATTTTTTTTCGTTATCGAGGGTGGAGGTGGTAAAAGTTTTCTTTTTTTTTTTTCTCCTCTCAAATTATTTTGATGTATTGTATTTTTAATGAAATTTACCTCATTTGACTGAATTTGTTGGTTTTCTTTTTCAATTTGTTGACTATTTCCAAATTTGATGTTAGTCTTATCCCCATTTATCTTTTCATTGCCCTTGTTTTTGCTAGCTTTTAAATTAATTTTTGCATTCATTTTTTCAACTAATTCAATAAAAGATTCCAATTTATTTCTGATCTCTTTACAGTCCAATTCAAAGGATTCAACACGATCAAGAACTTTTTCTATTGTTTGGATATCCCTTTCATCTTTACAATTTTGTACTAAATTAAATAATTCCTCTGTTGTTGTTAACAGTTGCTGCATCGTGTCGGTAATTTGGACTTGCGAAGATAGGTGATCAATTATTTCCTTTGAGTCTAAGAACACTGTTTGGAAAAAGGAATAGCTCTTGTCGTCTGCTGTTATACAGAAATCTAACAGCCTTGAAAAGACTTGAATAAGTACAGCTACCACCTTTACGATATCGGGATTCATTAAGTTTGTATTTAAGCTTTCTACCAGTTTGTCATAAACACGAGACACACCATCCAATTGTTTCAAGATCAGTAAATGCGTTTCGCATCTTTTATCGGTATGTTCATTGTCTAAACTCATTTTTTTTTTGGAACCAACACTCTCCGATTTTGAATTTTTGTTTGTTTCTCTTGTTTCATTTGTTTTTGTTGTTTCCTTATTATTTAATTCGTTATTACTCTTCTTTTGTTCTTTCTCATTGCTTTGCTGGATTTTCTTGCCTTCCTGATCTGAAAAGTTCTCTTTTTTTTTCTCTGTGCTAACCACCGAAAATAGTGAAGAATTGTTTATTTGTGGATCTGTTGTGGTAAGATTTTTTTGTTGAATTACCCTGTCAAGATTTTCCTTTTTTTCTTTGTTGTGAGATCCACTCAAAGTTTGTTCTTGAGAGACTTTTGGATTTGTGAAATTAGATTGCTGTAATTTTAGTTTCTCGTTTGTTGTTTTTTCTTTTAAATTTTTTGGCTTGAGGGTTTCTGTTTGCGTGCTGCCAAGAGTGTGTTCATTTTGCTTATTCGTGATTTCCTGTTTTTCGATTTTTTTTTCTTGGATCGGTTTTTGTGTTTTTTCTTGTTTCTCTGTTTGTGATTGGTTGTTTATTTTTTTTGTTTCGAGATTTTTTGGTTGTTTCAATTCTTGAACTTCATTTTCTAATTCTTCGGTTGGCTTTTCCATAGACATTTTCATCTCCTCAAGTGCAAGTACAAAATCCTCTTCTAACATTTTTTTCCAATCTTGTTCAAAATTTGTTTCTGTTTTGCCAATTTAATGAGTAAAAAAAAAAAAAAAAGGATGTAGCAAACAGGGATTAATTCGACAGCTCAACTTGAATAAAAAAAAAAAAAAATAAACTATACCCCCGAAGTTAAGATCCACAAAAGGGTTTGTCATTTTAAAATCTATTAACCAAAAATTTCAAAAATAAAAAAAATGTTACTTTTACACTAAAAATAATCTCAATTTTGGAAAAAAGCTTTTAAACTTTATAAAAAATTCCTAAAAATTATCTAGAAGGATCTTAAAAACCACAAACTTTCAAAATAGAAAAAATATTTAATTTTTGACTTTTGGTATATTATTCATTCTATGATGTAATTGAAATTACCTTTAACACAAGTTAAAATTGTGATCCAAATTTAAAATTGTGTTACCTTTATTATTGAAGACAGAGAGATTAAATGATCAGAGAAAATAGCGGAAAAACAAAAAATCAATATGATATTGGTTTCTTAAAGTTTTTAGTTTAAAAACCATAAAATTAAAAATATTGGATCAAATCCAAAATTTTCATAAACAATAGAGCGAATTATTTATTAAAACAAATTAAAAAAATAAAAAACAATAAAGGTCAGTATAAAATAAAAAATCATACAAAAGTTTAATACAAATTCAATTCTTGAATTTAAAATTTTCAAACAATACAAAAAACTTTACCCTTCAAAATTGATTTAGATTTAAGTAGCCTAGGTAATATACTGGGTAACTGTAAGAACTTTTTGTTGGAATCTAAGAAGAAAAAAAGTACGGATAATTAAAATCATTGATTGTATTGTCTTAATACACATATTTTGTAAAACCCAAATATGAAATTTTGTTTTTAAAAATTATTAACAATTTTCTAATTATTCACTTTTTGATAACTGCAATTATAAAAAAAATTATTATTTGATAAGATCTTGGATCAAAAAATATTTTTAAAGAGATTTAACAATTTAAGTTTGAAAATATATATTTCCAGTCAGATTTTTTTAAAATTTAATAGAAAAAAGTTTATCTATCATTTAAGAGGTTATTTTATTATCTTTCAAAAGTATTTTAAATATAACAAATATCTTTCAAATTGTTAATCAATAATTTTGACTTTTAGAGAATTATTTATTTCAATTGAAAAAAATTATTTTGTTTATTTTTTTCTTTTAGGTTTATTGTAATTTTTGAAATGAACAGTAAATTTAAGAAATGTTCAGTTTATTTCAAAAAGTAAAATAAAAAAGAGGCTATTTTTCCAGAATTTGAAAGAATAGAGTAAAATCAAAGATTATTCTCAATTATTTTAAATTCTGGAAAATCTAGGCACTCTACGGAACTTGATGACTCTTTTTTTTTTATTTTTCCAGGATTTAAAAGAATGGAGTAAAATCATCGATTTTCGTTAGGTGTTTTTGAGTTTTCTAATTATTTCGAAAATCAATAGATTTTCCAAATAAAATAGAAATCATCAAAAAAACCTAGAGCAATTTTTTAAATAAAACAAAAAAAACCAAGAAAACTGCCTTTAGTATTTTTTTAATTTTATTAATATAAAAAAATATATTTAAATTTCTTTTTATTTCAAAAATGAAAAAAAACATAGGCACTTGGTGACAATTGACAACACATGAAGGCACTTGACGGACATTTTCGTTATTTTTTCCTGAATTTAAAAGAATGAAGTTAATTCATCGATTTACT
This sequence comes from Anaeramoeba flamelloides, assembly GCA_027625915.1. Lineage (NCBI taxonomy): Eukaryota > Anaeramoebidae > Anaeramoeba > Anaeramoeba flamelloides. The sequence continues at coordinate 10,700,096 of JANTQA010000036.1, forward strand.
CTCTTTTTTGAATCCTTTAAAATATAAGACAAAGAATATTTAGAATTGGTGATTGTATTTCCCTAAAGTTCAGTTTTCTTTGATGAGACGAACATTTTCAAAACTATTAGTTATTGTTGATGAAAAGTGAATATCTCACAGTTGAATTAAAATAGATTTTTTTTCTCAAGTGAATTAAACTTTTCCAACCCCAAAATACCTTTTATTCTTGGCTAGATGAATTCTTAAAAAGTTTGTACCATTAGCAACCATAAATACAATAGCTTAAGAATTTGGAGTTGAGGAATATTGATTATTTTGTAAATAATTTTGATTATTGAGTCTGAGATTTTGATTGAGCAGACAGGTTAATTACACTAATTTCGAGTAATCCAGTTTCTTCAAAACTAAATTGTTGAAACCATTTCTTTAATTAAATAAATTAATGATTAACTAGATCAAAAATGGTTGGTATAGTCAAATACAATATAGTATAATATATTTACTTACCAATTAAAAAAAAAATTAAAAATAATTCTAAATTAACCATAAATTTTAATTTAAAAATCATTTTCTATTGATCATTTCTGTAAAATTTGATATAATTACTTTTTTACCCAGTTTTAGTTTTTATTATGAATGTGCAAATCTTTTTTATTAAATTTGTGATTAACAAATTACTTCTAATTTCTACGTAATTTTTCAAAATGAATTTGAGATCATATTTTCATCCAGTTAATCTTTTTTTTTTGTTTTCATTCCTTGAGATAAGATATTTATAAATTATTCATCAGAAATAAAGATTTGATTTATCTATTTGTTTGATTTGATGTTTATTTCTTCTCAATTTATTTGAAAAAAAAAATAATTCCTGATTTTTGGTTTCAATTTTTCAATATTTTTTTTTCTTTTATTTAAAATGTTTGATTGTTATTTTTTGATTCCAATAATTCGTATCTTTCCATTTAACATTTGAAGTTATTTTCTTTATTTTTATTTAGTTTGATAAAAAGTTTTGAAAAAAGAGAATTATACAAATAAATTAGTAAAAATTGTTTTTACTTGAAGTCACAAGCCACTTAATGTGGATTTACTCCATATTAAAAATGTGACTTAAAACCAAATAAAGATATTGTGAAAGTACACTTTATTTTAATAGAAAATTCAAATAACAAAAAAAAAATTTTAAAGCTATAAATCATTTGAAAAAAATTCAATTATAATAAAATAAGAAAATTTCTAAGCATCCTCATTAGCAAAAAAATCAATTAATAAAAAAAAAAATTCAAAAATACTTAAATTCCAATAAATCAAATTAAAAAAACAAATTACAGGGTTTTTTTTTTTAATATTTCCAACGGCTTAAATTTTTTCAATTTAAAATTAATTAAATTCTATAAGTACACAATCAATTTTATTCGATTTTATATAATTTGGGGTTATTTTCTAGCCCTCAGAAATTTGACGTGTAAGGATTTTGTAACATTCTAGAGATAAAAATAACTTGTTTAAGAGATGAAAAAAATGAAAAAAAAACTTGGAGAGCTCTCATTTCGAAAGTAACACAGTTGTTTTCAAAATTTTTAAGCAAAACTATTAAAATTGTAAATCTCTATTTGGATCTCTATTTTAAAAAATAAACGATTTTTAAGTAAAATGGGTCCAGTTATATTGAATAAATAGATCATATTCTTTAAGTTTAATTAATTATTCTTCTCAAAATAAATTTTCAATTTTTTAATCTGATCATTTTTTCTTATTTTGGAATTTTTTTTTTTTTTACTTTTTTCTTTTTTACTTTTTTCTTTGTTTTATAAAAAAGGCAATTTGAAAAAAAAAAAAAAAAAAGTAGTAAAACTCTAAATTAACAATAATTCAAAAAATTGGGGTTTGTGATTCCTTTAAAAATATATTCATTTAAACTTGTCAAATCTTATTGTCAAGATTTTTAATTTTCAAAAGAAATTGAGTATTTGTGCACGAGACATTTGAATAAAAAGTGCTCAAAAAATTTTTTAACAATTTTTTTTTTTTTTTGAAATTATAGCTTTGTTCATGTATTTTTTTTTATGAATATCGACTCTAATCCGAAGTTTATTATTACTCATATTTCTAAACAATCTTATTTTTGGTTGATTTTTTTTAAAAAAGTGAACCTTTCATTTTTGATTAGACTTTAAGTGAAAGGGAGTTTACCTCTGTAGTATTTTGTTCCCTTTTTTTATAATATATATTATATCAATTTAAAATTTTGTTTTTCAGTTGAAAAAAGTTCTTTTAAGATACTGGGAAAGTACAAAAAATCATTTCGTAAATCTAATACCAAATTCAAAGGCGGTTACCACATCCTGGAATTTAAAAATGAAGTAAAAACTGATTACTACAAAACCAAAATTACTTTCTGGGCTATTTTTTTGAAAATGGATTATTATTGTATAAAGTTTAAACATTTTCTTCATTTTCGTTAAGTTCAAAATCCAATATTTACCATTTTTTTGTAAAAAAAAAAATAAATAAACCAATTAAGAAGAAAGTAATTCTATTATCTGTTTAGAGGGTAGAAAAAAAAATTCATTTGAAAATAAAATCATATTTTATTAAAATCATTTAGTCTAAAAAATAAACTAAATTTCAAAAAACATAAAAAAATAAATTTAAACTTGCAAAAAAAATAATTTATTTATTCAGTACATATTTACAACTAAATTTTTTATTCAACAAAAAAAAATGAGATAAACAACCTAAATCTACAAGATAAAAAATCTCACAAAATATTTTTTTGAAGCTTCTAAAATTCAACTGGAAATAAAAGAAATATTTTTTTAATTTTGATGGTTTGTAATCAATAACTAGTAAAGCAATCTTAATTATTCAAATGGGGTAGTAATATGAAATATTGATAGTATAAATATGTTTACAATAACATTTTTATATTCTTGAAATATTTTTAAACAAATCAAATGAATAAAAATTAATAATTATAATAAAACAAAAATAATAAATATTCTCAAATATGAACTTGTTTTAAGATGAAAAATTTGTTGTTAATAGTTTTAAAATTAAAAAAAAATATTTCGTAATCTTTTAAATTTCAAGAAATTGAAGAAATTATTAAAAATAAAATCAATTATCATATTTTTTCTTATCTTCACAGATTGTCAATATTTGATAATAGTTTATTTTGATTGGTTTTGAAAATAAGATTAAATGTGAAATGTTATTTCTTCATATAAACTATCAGAAATTGCTAAAATTGGAAGATTTCATCATTATAATAAAAAATTTTTGGATATTTTTCAACTTTGTTTTTCAATGCAAAAATTCAAACAAAAAGAACAGATCTTTTGACTGATAATTTGATTGAGAAAAAATGAACTCTTTTAAATATTATAACTCATTTTTCTAAAGTTTTGAAATAACTTTATTAAACAATTTTAATTGAGCTAAATTGAACTTTAGTGTCAATAAGTTCTCTATTACCTTTAGAAAAAATAATAAGATTTAAATGATTAGGAAAAAAAGATCAAAAAAAATCAAAAACACAATAAAAAAAAAGAAAAAAATGAAATTTGACAAAAGTACCCTTAAAAATTTTTTTTTCAGTTTTATATCTTTCTTTAGTCAATTTTTTTCTTGAAAGAATCTTGTTTGATCTGAAATAAAGTTATAAATGACAAAAGAAGGTCTATTTTTTAAATTTAGATTTATTCAATTATAAATGTTTCGTTGGTTTTGTTTCATCAGAAAGTGATGGTAAATCTTTTTCAATTTGTTTTTGATAGTTTAAAGAGTTTTGATTATTTTTTTAACACACAATTTTTCAAACCTGAATGAGAAGTTTTGTTAAAATCGAATAAAATTTCAAAAGATTGTACTTTGTTTTTTCAGTTTTTCATTTTTTGTAATTTTTACAAAATAATATTTTGAAAACCTAACTTTGATAATCAAAAATGATTTGGGACACTTTTTTAACAAACACTTTTGTTGAGATGTCAGCAAATATTCTCCCCAAACAAGCAATAACCATTGTAATTTTTTTTCAACAAAATTTAAAATGAAAACAAAAACGATCAATTTTTTTTTTTAATTTTTTTTTCTTTTTGTTTCTTTTTTATTTTTTTTACTTTTCGATTATTTTTTTCTTTTTTCTATTTCCAAGCAAAATTTAGAAGAAATAAACTCTAAAGTACCAACTAATGAATTTGAATATGATTTTTCGTTTGAAAAGGAGCTAGCTGAGAAAATAGAAAACATGAGATTACAAATGGTGATTGACAAGGAAAAAAGTGAAGAAAGAAAAAAAAGGATTCAATTAGCAAGGATCGAAGAAGAAAAATTACGTAAAGAAAGAGAGGAACAAGAAAAGGAAAGACTCCGACTTGAACAAGAAAGAAAAAAAAAAGAAGAAGAAGAAAAACGAAGGATGCAACAAAACCAGATGAATAATCAATATGGAAATTACCAAACAAATGGTTATGGTTCAGGGCTTTATTCAAACGGGATGAACACAAACACAAATATGAACAGCAACAACAATAACAATAACAATAACAATAACAATCGCACTATGATGATAACTCCTCGTAATGATGGTCGAAATAGGAATAATTTCCAGAATAATCTTAATACCAATACAAATGTGTATGGAATGGGAATGGGAAGAGGAATGACAAATACGAACACTTATAATACCAATATGAATACCAATAACAAAACAAATTTTAATAACACCTATAACACTGGTTACAATACTGGAATGAATAATAATACAAATACTTATAATACTGGAATGAATAATAATAACAAGACAAACTTTAATAACACCTATAATACTGGTTACAATACTGGAATGACTAATACAAATACAAATACTTATAATATAAATAATTATAATAATAACAATACAAATACGTATGGAATGGGAAGGGGAAGAGGAATGAATAATATGTCAACTGTTTCAACCTCAAATAACAATGTTTATGGATCAAATAATCAAATGAACAATCAAAGAGTAAATCTTTCTTTTTAACTTTTCTTTTTAACTTTTTCTATTAATAATATTAATAAGAAAAAGAATATAAATATTCAATGTAATTAACTATTGTAATTTTTAATTTTAATCTGTAAAACAATTAATAGAACTTATTGTTTTTAAAGTTTAAAAACAAGGGTTATCGAATTGAACAAATTAATGCAGCACTAGAATTAACTGGAAATGACGAACAAAAATCTTCAGTATATCTTGAGTGTATTCAACAGTATCATAATGAAATGGGATTCCCGGAGAAACAAGTAAATGAAGCATTGTTTATATCTAATTTTGATAAACAAAAAACAATTAATTATCTTTTAAAATAATATAATATTTATTTTAATTATAAAATTCTTTTTTTTTTTCTTCTCCTCAATTATAAAAAACAAAAAAAAAAAAAACTCAAAAACATATCATTTTTATTTTTTTTAAAAAATAAAATTTACCAATGATAAAATTTGATACTGTTTATTAATGAATCATATGAAAAAGTATAATATTTTTTATTTGGCGAAATAATAATTTGAACTATTTTTAAATAACTTATAATGTCATTCATAATTGGATTATTAAAATAAAGAATTTAAAAATATTTTTAAAAACAATTTTTTTTTTTATTTATTTTATGTTAATTTCTTTGTAAAATAACAAAATAATAATTTCTAATTTCCATTTTTATAATGATTTCAGTCATTAAAATTTATTTTGCATTTTTTATCTAATTTTAAACAAGGAATTTTGAAATTATATTTTAATTTTTTTCTCGAATTTTAATAAATAATTTCAAAAAAATTGTTTGAACCAATAATAACAAATCGAGAATTATTAAGGATGTATGTATGTTTTTTTCAAATTTTGAGTGTAAGAGTTTATACAAAACTAAATTATTAAAACCATTTATTTAATCAAACACATTTTATAAACCCCAATTCAAAATTTTTAACACATCAAAATTCGATTTGTGAAAAAAAAAACTTATTTAATCAATTCAAGAAGATTTACCAAATGAGAACCATTCACTAATTGAAATGTTAACACTTGTTTATAAATTACAATACTCACAAAACAATAAATAAATAATTATCAGTACAAATTAATCATGGGTCTGTTAAAAATTTTGGAGAGAGCAAAACAAAAAAATACATTAGTAAATTTGTTTAAATTCTATTAGGAATATTGATCAATCAAATGGTTAGATACTACCAACTAATTTTATTTGAGTTCTTCTATTTGGAATAACTCAACTTTAACCAAATATCAATGGTTGAAAAAAATTTTGATCCAACGAAACAAATTACGTAATTCAAACAATAAAATGAAAACAAAAACAAAAAGATGAAAAAATGATTTTCATATTTTATAAAATTCAAAATTATCTCCAATTTTAATGAAATTGAATTATTGTGATTGTTTGGAACATTTTAGCTGTGTGGAAAATTTTGAATTTTAGTTTATTTTAATAAATATAAGTGTCGGATATATCCTAATATAATATATTTCCATACCAACGAAAAAAAATGAAAACCCAAAAAAAGAAAAAATTGATCAAAAAAAAAAAAAATCAAAATCATTTTTTCTTGATTTTAACTGTAAAATTTGATATAATTACTTCTTCTTTTGTTTATTTTTATTTGAATTTCTCCATGGACATACTTTTTGTTTGTAAAATTTTTGAGTAACAAATTAATTTTTATTTCTAAAGAATATGACGAAATGAATTTTAATTCAAATTTTGATTTGATTCATTTAATAATAGTTCTGATTAGATACAATAGGATATTTTTAATATTTTTTTTCTTATCAGAAATAAAGATTTATTTGTTGTACTTGTTTGATTTTATAATTATTTATTTCGGTAAAATTATAAAAACAAATAATAATTCTGAATTCTGATTTGAATATTTTTAAAATTTTTCTTTTATATTGGGTTTATTCTTTTCTTACTGTTTTTTGATTCCGAAAATTCAACCCCCCTATTTTAATTTTTGAAATAGTATTCTTTGTTTTTATTAAGTTTATTAAAAAAATAATTGAAAAATAAACTTTAAAAATAAATTTTTTCAATAAATTTTTTTTTTATTATTTGTTAATATAACGTGTTGCTAAATCCACTTATTTACAATTAGGTTTGTTGTTTTTTTTGGAATTAAAAGAAAATTTCAAAAAGTATCTTTTAATTCCAAAATATAATACTAGCCACATTTCCCCAGATACAGAATTTATATATAAAAAAATATGAAAAAACATCAATATATTTACTAAGTAACAGACTAATAAAAATGAGTGATCATATTTTTTTTATTTCCAATATTATTCATAATAATATTATTTTTTAAAATTATTTCATGATTGATTTTTAAAATCAGATTTCCTGATTTTATGCTTATTTAAATAAGCTATATATAAACGTTAGAAAATGGTAAAAATCTTAAATAATATCAAAATTTTTTTTTATGAATAATTTGTACCTTTTTTTTGATTTAAGATTGTTAATAACATAAGTATAACTATTTAAAATAATTTATAATATTTCTGAGTTTTAAAAGTGAAGCTGGGCTCTTTTATTTTAAATATTTTTTTCCGTTAATTTTAATTAGGGTTTTTTGTTTATTGAGAAAATCTTTGGAATTATTGATTACTTCATTTAAAAAGAGATTGGGGGTAATTCAAGAATATTTTATCAAATTATGATATAAGAGGAAAAATAATTCAAACAATATTATAAAATATGTAAAATATCCTCTCTAGAGTCCAATTAAAAACTTATTCAATTCCCTTAAGTTTTCATTTTTGGAAAAAATGGTGTAAAATAAAGTACCTTATTAAATTCTTTCAAATTCTGAAAAATGGTAAAAAATTTTTTTTAATTTAAGAAATAAAAATATTTTGTTGGTCTTTCTTGTTTTTTATATTCATTCATAAGAACCATAGGTTTTTAGTATCAAAAGGTGTTCTTCAATAAAACAGCATTTAGGTTTTTTTAATTTTATCAATAAAAACAAAATTTACAAAATTATCTTATTATTTCTTAAATTAAAAAAAATCCGCACATATATTTCCTAGAATTCAAGGGAATAAAGTAAAATCATTTATTTTTCTCCTTTTTTTTTTTTGAATCCTGGCTAGTACAGTGATGTTTTTTTAATTTTCTCAATTAAAAGATTATTTTTGAATTTTTCTTTTAATTTCTTAAATTCAAAAAAACTTCATGGCTATAAGGTACACTACAGTACTTTAAAACTTGATAGTTCATAAATATAATTTTAAATAGTGAGTATTTTTAAATATTATTAAGATTTACCTCCCAGTGCCAAGCTTTTCCGGGATTTGAAAGAAGTCAAGTAATTTCTTTGATTTTACTCAATTCTTTAAAATCTATCGAAACTGAATGTAATTTTGAGTTATTACTGTTTTCTAGATGTTTAATTTGATAGTGATCAAGTTTAATTTCTGTTTCTTTTAATGTGTTCGATCGTCAGTTAAGATTTTCGAATTTCCATTCTCTCAATTTAGGATTATTAACTGTTTTTAAAATCTTAAGAAATTTTTTTTTTTAGTCAAAATCTGCTTTTAAATACTTTTATTCTAACTAAGGTAATTTTAGCTTCAGTTTTATTAATAAGTATCTCGGAGAGTGTGGATTTTGTAATTAAAAATTTTATCTTTTTTTTTTTTACTTCTTCACATATTTATCGAATTGAATAATTTTTATATTATATCAAATATTTTCAATACATATAACAGTTGAATATGTAAAACCGCTTTAAAAAATGAATTTTCAATCCATTGGTAATTTTCTTTTTTTTTTTTTTTTTTTGGAAAAAATTGAGTAATTGTAAGAAATTGGTTTTATCTTTTATCATAATTAAATTTTAAAAGTGTATTGTTTTTTAATCCAAATTACAAGAAAGAATATTTCTTTTGGATTTTTAGTTTTTTTAGTTTTATCCTTATTTAAATTCATATAAAATCTCTATAAATATTCTAAATAAGTAAATTTTCAAATATTGGGGAAGATTTTTCATCATAAAGAAATTTATTTAATTGTTTTTTTTTTTTTTTTTTTTTGAATAATAATGTATTTTACTAAAGTTTTCAGAGATAATTTTAAATATAGTTTAATAAATAAAAATATAGTTTAATCATTTTAATTATTGAAAGACAAATGAAAAAATAAAAACAATAATAATAAAAAAGTTTGCTTTTAATTTTGAAATTTTGCTTATATGTATATAAACTCTGTTTCAGTCAAAGGTGCCCATCATTTTTTTCAAATATGAATTATTTTATATAATTGACCTTGAAGATAAAATAAGAAATAAGCAGAATAATAAACATCAAAGAATTATTGATAGATATCTGAAAGAAAACTAATTAATTGATAAATTTTCATAAAAATTGAAAAACTCAAATTCTTAGTCCAAAACTATTGAGAAAAACAACAATGTTCATTTTGATCTTCAACTGGTATTTAAATAATAAATATGAAACATTTTTAACTTCATTTTCCATACTTTTCTTTTAGAAATCAAGTCCCCAAACGAAGTGTTTTGGTATTTTTAGTCTCTATTTGAAAAAGGAGATGAAAATGAAGTGTAAAATTTATCACATTTATTAAACAAATATCAAGATTGAAGATCCAAATAAAATTCTAATGGAAATAAATATGATTTCTCAACAATCTTTACATGGTTCCAATAACATTAAAACAGCAGTTTTTTTACCAAGTAGCTATTATATCTTACAAATAAAAAAAAAAATTCAAATTAATTAATTTATCAAAAAAAACCAAAAATTTGTATAAATGTGAAAAAATGATTTCAATTTTGAAAATTTCCAAAATAAAATTTTTCTTCTAATATCCATACAAACCCTTTAAACATATTTATTATACCCATTACAACTGGGCCACTTTGACTGGAAAATAGTTTATATATAAATAAATATATAAAAATTCTACTTGATCATTATTTTCTATTGGCAATCTTTTATAATGAAAATTTGTTCATTGATAAACATTTTAAGATGTATTACTAATGATTCGGGTTGGTTTGGTAGGAAATGAGTAAAAAATCTCAATAATAAGGACACAGAGGGTTTCACTTAGAAATACTAATTCCTCTTTCATATAATACGCTAGAGAAAATCTTTTTATTATTTCACTTTTTATGGTTTTTTTATATTCGATAATAAATTAGTGAATAGTGAATTGTGAATAGAGTCGAAAATGATTATTATTTATCATTTTATTCTCGCCTTTAATATTGTTGTATTATGTTTACATATATTATAATTTCTTTTTAAATTTTTTACTGAAGGAACTAATGTCTATTAATTTTTTTTACCTAAATTCAATGGAGATTGGGACAATTTTTTATCCATTACTTAGATTTCAAAATCTCTCCATATTTTCAATATTAAACATATTTCTAGATAAGGAATCCTTATTTAGAAATTTGTTAAAAAAAAAATAATAGAGAGTAGTTCCTTAAAAAATAATTAGAAAATGTTTTTTTTTTAAAAATTGAAAATAATTTCGATATACATTGATTTACACATTCAATGTTATTGAGACCAAAATCTATTAAAGGTGATTATACATTGAAAATTGGGAACTTAAAGTCGTAAAAAAGGGTAAAAAAAGATTGAAAAAGAAACGAGATTTTCAAATTGTAAAATCTTTTTTTTCAAATTTCAAGTACTTGATACAAACTTTTATAAGCCAAAAAAAGGTATAAAAAAAATATTTAACAAAAGATAACTTTTTGGATTTAATTGAAATTTTTGAAAAATTATCTAAATTATAAATATTTATGTAACTTTCTATAACCTAAAACCCTTTTTATGTTCACCAAAAAAGTATAAAGTTTTTTGAATTGCAATCCTTTAATCCCTTAATTATAAAAACTTTTTAATTGAAAGTTATTGAATTTGGATCTTGTTTTTTCAAAATTTTAAATTTATCTAAAAAACGAAAAGTTTTTTTTTAGTACTCTTAATTGTAAATGAAAAAGATCAAAATTTTCATTCAGCTTTCCAAAATAATCACAAACCTCTCAATATACAATATATAAGAAATCAAATTATTAAATTCGAAAAAGAGAAATTCATAATTTAAGCTGGTTTTTAGAATAAAAAATTTCCAAAGTTACATGATTTATAAAATCTCCTTCTAAAAGCCGAGTGAAAATTTTGTTCAAATTTAGTTTGTAACAAATCGTAAAAAAAGGTTTTAACAATTTTTATGTGATTCTTAAATCATTTTTTAATAATTGTTTCTTTTTTTTTTTTCTTCTTTTCTTTCCCAACATGATTTACACAAAAACAACCTTTGCCTTTTTTATTATCTTTCAAATTTCGCAATTCTTCTTGATGATTTATTCAGGCTTCAGATTATATCAAGTCAACCGAAAGGGATTTCAAAAAACTTATCAAAACATCTTTTATGCATGTATTCTGATTGGCTCTGGTATCCGCTTTGGGACCTATTTTGGGAATTATTTAACTGAAATGGAGACCGACACCCGAAACATGATTTTAATATTCCTCTTCCCAGCAAGTTTTTTTGTTCTCTTTGCCTATGTCTTAATGATCCCTGTGCAAGCAAAATTATACTATTTGTGTTGTGAGTCTGAAACGGGAGAATATATCAACTATCGAAAAAAAATAAGAAATTTATATTTTCTTGTCACAATCGTAACGATTGTTCCTTTAGTTTTTGAAATGGTTCTGTATTACAAAATTAATTCAGGAAATTCACCCAACAAATCAACTTACAATCTTGTTGATTTAATCATCACGAGTGTATTTGCTTCAGTTTGTATTATCTTTTGGATTTATTACGGAATCAAATTAACTGGCATTGTGAAAAGAGTTGCAGGCACCAAGATGTGGAACCAAACGATAAAACTTTTCCTTGTTGAAATTGTTTGGTCCATTTTTTGGATCCTTCACCAAATTTTCAGTGTTAACGGAATACTCGATTATCAACCAAGCAAGAACAACAAATTCAATTTGTCAGTTGGCGCTTTTATTTATCTCTTACTCGAATATAATGTACCCCCCTTTTTAATAATGATCGCCGTTTTTGAATCACCTAAGCGTGTTAGAATGAAAGAATTGTTATTAGATGAAATAGAAACCACAAATTCATCTTCTGAAAATTTTTAATTGCTTTTAAAGAGTCATTAATAAATTTCAAAATTATACAAATAATTTTTTTACCTTTTTTGTTTTTTTCGTTTTTTACGATTTTTTTAATCTTAATAAAAGCTATTTTGGGCAATTGTGGTGCTGTATTTTATTTCAAGCTTTTTAAATATTTGAATTCTCGTTCAAAATAAAGTTGATTTCAACTGGATATATTTTTGTTTTTCATCCTTAAAAATTTTACAAGTTGTTGGGTTTTACAATTTGCAAAACTTTACAAAAGATAAAAAGAAAGCTCTTTCTTACCCAATAAAATTCATAAAATTTAATATTTTAAAAAAATTCAAAATAAATTTACTGTAGTCAAAATAAAGTGTGCAAAAAAATTTAATGGGTGTTTAACAATAAAAAGCATGTTTTTTTTTTATAGAAGACCTGAACTTTAACCAATCAAAGAAACCAATAAAAAACCCTGAAAAAATATGGTGTTGGTTTTTAAAAGTTCTATTATTTAAAAAGAAATTCTAAAAATGAAGGATCAAATTCCAAAATTTATCTCAAAAAATCGAGTAAACTTTTATAATAAAAAATTTTTATCATCAAAAATCAAAAAAAATCAAAAAATTGAAAACAATTAAAAAAATTTTCAACAAATTGCATTCAGAATTTAAATTTTACTGAAAATAACCAGGGGGGGGGTGCTTTCAAACTTGATTTGAAATTAGGTATACTTTGTGGTAGTAGATTGGATGTTGTATTGTGACAAGAAGAAAAAAAAAGCAAGGATTATATTTTGAAACATGGGTTATAGTTGTTGTACCCGTAGTATTTTTGATCACTGTAAATTCATATTTGCATTTTATTACACTGACTCAGATTTGGTTAAAGAAGATATGTAATTTTCAGAATACTTTTTCCGAAATAGAAATAGATTTAATTGATTTTTTTCTGTTAACTTTATTTAACTCAATGGTCCAAGCCAAAAATGAAAAATTCACTTTTTTTTTTAAATAACTAACCGATACACGATTGTAAAGAAATAAGATCAATAATAAGATTCATATGGAAGTTGGGATTCATAATTGAAATACTTGAACAAACTATAAATTTTTGAAAACAATAAAATTTAAAAAAAAATTTGGGCAACTTTGATTTTAATATTTCTTGCAATATTTCCTTATTTCTTTAGAAAAAGTGTTTACAATCATATTTTTTTATACTAAGTATCTGAATTTTTAAAGAAATTATTAAGCATCTATTTATTGAATGCTTATTTAGTCTTTCAAATATTTTAAAAAAAAATAATAATAAAGAAAAAGAAAAAAAAATCAGTAAAAAACAAAAAAAAAGGTTAAAATATAAGTAAAAATGAGTTTTATCTAAAAAATGAAATTTTAACTTGATAAGAATTCTGAAATAAAATCTTAGAATATGTGTTATTTCTTGATTAAAACTTTCACCTTTTGTTTGGAAAAAAAGTCTATTTGATTAGTTAACTAAATTCAAAAATTTTGGATAAAGTTGAAACAATTGAAAGAATAAAAATATTGTATTTTACATTCAATTTTGGAATAATTTTGATTTTACAAACTTTTTTTTCATTTTTTGTCTTTTTTATTTTCATGTTGTTTTTTTTTTCCAGTTACATAATATGTTTTGTTAGATATGTGATTTTTTTCAATGATTGATAGATGATTAATGTTGACTTTGTTAAATTGAAAAACCGTATATAATAGGTAGATGGTATCTTAACTTTTAATCGATCAACAATTGTAGGTGAAATTTCAACAAGTTTACCAATACAATTTTTTGATCCAAATATTTCATGTTTTTAGAACGCATTAATTTATTTTTTTTTTGTATTATATTTTATTTGGATAAAAATGATTACTGATAAAAATATTAATGTGAGGTAACTTAATTTCATATTAATATTATGTTTGAAAAAATAGATTAAATTCTGATTTTTTTGGTATATTTAGGATTTCGGATGTGTCTAAATTTTTGGAAAGGGGCTAAGTGCTTGCGAAAACCCTAACAATTTCGTAAACCTAAATATTGGTTTATTTAACTTCATTTTTTTGATAGTTATTTTCTGTTATTCAAGTTGAACCATATCTAGTTTTTTTTTTCTTTTTTTTTCATTTCCAAGATGTCAACTTTATTAGTCCTTGAAAAAAAATATTCTCTAATTATACTTGTTTTGTTAAAAAACTATTTGAATGTGGAAAATAAATTAGTGGATCGAAATTTTCTGTTTAAATAATAATAAGCGGGAATATATCTTAAACTGAAGTAAAGTTCTTATTGTATCTATTTCAATTCGAATAATTCAAATTAGCAATCAGAATTTACATTTTGATTCTTTTATGAAAATTTCCTCAAATAATTCTTTTATTTTGATTAAATAGTATCAAATAATTCTTTTTTACAGTTATTTCCACTTTTAAGGTACAAAATTTCAAAGATAATTATTTACTTATTTCTTGTTAGCATTCAGTTTTCCATGTAATGGCATCATTCTCAAAATATAATAATAAAAAAATATTTTTTTTTTTACATTTTTGAAAAAGAAAATAAAATTTCTAAATAAAAATAAATATTTGATGTTTTTTCTTTTTTGATATTTTGGTTTTAATTATCTTTTCTGACATTCCTGTTTTTTAAATTTTGTTGCTGCAAAGATAATTATTTTACTTTGTAATCGGATCAGAAGAATCGATATTTATTTAATTAGAGTTTTTGTTCAAAATAAAAATTCTTTTTGTGATTTCAAGGAATCAGAATAAAATAATTTTTAATGTTTTTTGAAAAAATATACTTCAAGGGGACTTTAACAAGTAAAAGATGTTTGAAAGAAACTGATTTCATTAGATTTGTTTTTAATATTATGATTATTTTAAACTTCAAAAAAAAAAATAATTTTAATATCAAGTGCAGATTTCGGATAAATTTTTTATTTAACTTATAAAATTGAGAAAAACATCCTAATTAGTAAAGATAAAAATTCTGACCAAATACAATTTTAAAACTGTGAAAATTTTATGTATAACCTATAGAAATGCTTTTTAATATGTTGAGTTATAATCAAAATATGTAACAAAATCCTAATTATTACAGTGTGTTAATAATTATTTATTGACTAAATGTATAAATATGTTTAAACCAACATTTCCATCATTTTTTAAATATTTCCAATATGATCAAATGAATAATAATTAATAATTATAATAAAACAAACAAAATAAATATTCTCAAATAACTTGTTTGAGATTAACAATTTGTTGTTAAGAGTTTTAACATTTTAAAAAAAAAATATTTTCGAATCTTTTAAATTTCAAGAAATTGAAGAAATTATTAAAAATAAAATCAATTATCATATTTTTTCTTATCTTCACAGATTGTCAATATTTGATAATAGTTTATTTTGATTGGTTTTGAAAATAAGATTAAATGTGAAATGTTATTTCTTCATATAAGCTATCAGAAATTTCTAAAAGTAAAAATTTCATCATTATAATAAAAAAATTTTGGATATTTTTCTACTTTGTTTTTCAATGTAAAAATTCAAACAAAAAGAACAGATCTTTTGACTGATAATTTGATTGAGAAAAAATGAACTCTTTTAAATATTATAACTCATTTTTCTAAAGTTTTGAAATAAATTATTCAATTGAGCTAAATTGAACTTTAGTGTCAATAAGTTCTCTATTACCTTTAGAAAAAATAATAAGATTTATTAACTATTTATAAAAAGATCAAAAAAATTCAAAATAACACTAAAAAAATAGAAAAAAATGAAATTTGACAAAAGTACCCTTAAAAATTTTTTTTTCAGTTTTATATCTTTCTTTAGTCAATTTTTTTCTTGAAAGAATCTTGTTTGATCTGAAATAAAGTTATAAATGACAAAAGAAGGTCTATTTTTTAAATTTAGATTTATTCAATTATAAATGTTTCGTTGGTTTTGTTTCATCAGAAAGTGATGGTAAATCTTTTTCAATTTGTTTTTGATAGTTTAAAGAGTTTTGATTATTTTTTTAACACACAATTTTTCAAACCTGAATGAGAAGTTTTGTTAAAATCGAAAAAAATTTCAAAAGATTTCAACGTTGTGGAAAAAAAGTGAAACTGGAAAAAAAGCTCAACACGGTTTTTAATTGGGAATATTACTGAAAATTCAAAGTAAGATCACGAAAAAAAGAATAAATAAATAAATAAAGACAAAATGAAGTATTCGCCACACTAACAGTTTTTTTAATACTATCTTTTAGTATGAGTTTTTCTTTGATTGATAAATTATTAAAAATTTGTTCAAAAAAATTGCTATTTTTGAGATCTCCAATACAACACTAACAATTTCGATAAATCAAGTAGATTTAAATTGTATTTGTTGGGTTGATTGAAAATATAATAATGGGTTATTATTTGGAGTTTATTGGTTTCTTCTTTTTATTGATTTTACTTTTCATTTTAGTAATGTTCCCAATTAAAAACCGTGTTGAGCTTTTTTTCCAGTTTCACTTTTTTTCCACAACAGTTACTTTGTTTTTTCAGTTTTTCATTTTTTGTAATTTTTACAAAATAATATTTTGAAAACCTAACTTTGATAATCAAAAATGATTTGGGACACTTTTTTAACAAACACTTTTGTTGAGATGTCAGCAAATATTCTCCCCAAACAAGCAATAACCATTGTAATTTTTTTTCAACAAAATTTAAAATGAAAACAAAAACGATCAATTTTTTTTTTAATTTTTTTTTCTTTTTGTTTCTTTTTTATTTTTTTACTTTTCGGTATTTTTTTCTTTTTTCTATTTCCAAGCAAAATTTAGAAGAAATAAACTCTAAAGTACCAACTAATGAATTTGAATATGATTTTTCGTTTGAAAAGGAGCTAGCTGAGAAAATAGAAAACATGAGATTACAAATGGTGATTGACAAGGAAAAAAGTGAAGAAAGAAAAAAAAGGATTCAATTAGCAAGGATCGAAGAAGAAAAATTACGTAAAGAAAGAGAGGAACAAGAAAAGGAAAGACTCCGACTTGAACAAGAAAGAAAAAAAAAAGAAGAAGAAGAAAAACGAAGGATGCAACAAAACCAGATGAATAATCAATATGGAAATTACCAAACAAATGGTTATGGTTCAGGGCTTTATTCAAACGGGATGAACACAAATACAAATATGAACAGCAACAACAATAACAATAACAATAACAATAACAATCGCACTATGATGATAACTCCTCGTAATGATGGTCGAAATAGGAATAATTTCCAGAATAATCTTAATACCAATACAAATGTGTATGGAATGGGAATGGGAAGAGGAATGACAAATACGAACACTTATAATACCAATATGAATACCAATAACAAAACAAATTTTAATAAAACCTATAACACTGGTTACAATACTGGAATGAATAATAATACAAATACTTATAATACTGGAATGAATAATAATAACAAGACAAACTTTAATAACACCTATAATACTGGTTACAATACTGGAATGACAAATACAAATACTTATAATACAAATAATTATAATAATAACAATACAAATACGTATGGAATGGGAAGGGGAAGAGGAATGAATAATATGTCAACTGTTTCAACCTCAAATAACAATGTTTATGGATCAAATAATCAAATGAACAATCAAAGAGTAAATCTTTCTTTTTAACTTTTCTTTTTAACTTTTTTCTATTAATAATATTAATAAGAAAAAGAATATAAATATTCAATGTAATTAACTATTGTAATTTTTAATTTTAATCTGTAAAACAATTAATAGAACTTATTGTTTTTTTAAAGTTTAAAAACAAGGGTTATCGAATTGAACAAATTAATGCAGCACTAGAATTAACTGGAAATGACGAACAAAAATCTTCAGTATATCTTGAGTGTATTCAACAGTATCATAATGAAATGGGATTCCCGGAGAAACAAGTAAATGAAGCATTGTTTATATCTAATTTTGATAAACAAAAAAACAATTAATTATCTTTTAAAAAATAATATAATATTTATTTTAATTATAAAATTCTTTTTTTTTTCTTCTCCTCAATTATAAAAAAAAAAAAAAAAAAAACTCAAAAACATATCATTTTATTTTTTTTAAAAAATAAAATTTACCAATGATAAAATTTGATACTGTTTATTAATGAATCATATGAAAAAGTATAATATTTTTTATTTGGCGAAATAATAATTTGAACTATTTTTAAATAACTTATAATGTCATTCATAATTGGATTATTAAAATAAAGAATTTAAAAATATTTTTTAAAAAACAATTTTTTTTATTTATTTTATGTTAATTTCTTTGTAAAATAACAAAATAATAATTTCTAATTTCCATTTTTATAATGATTTCAGTCATTAAAATTTATTTTGCATTTTTTATCTAATTTTAAACAAGGAATTTTGAAATTATATTTTAATTTTTTTTTCTCAAATTTTAATAAATAATTTCAAAAATATTGTTTGAACCAATAATAATAAACCGAGAATTATTAATTGCTGATTTGTGACAAAAACTTTATTAAAAATAATTTAGATCAGTAAATTCTGTATATTTTTCACTGAAGGTTTGAAAATTATTAATTTTAAGGGATCAATCTTTCATAGCAATGGTCAAAAATTGTTAAAATATGTTATTACGAATATCATGTACTAACTTAATCTGGTAAAGTGAAATGTAGTAGATGTTGTGATTTGTTAAGAAACACAGACAATAAAAATATTTTTGATGGAGATCAATTTTGTTTTCTATTTTTTAAAAAAAGAAAATTATTAAATCAGGTGTATTTCTTAAATTATAAAAAAAAATTACCTTGTGTATATCTATTTTCATCATTACTACACCATTAATATTTTTCAGTGTAATAGTTATTAATGGATGTTATCTTTTTTTAGAGAGATATTCTTTTACCAAAACAATAAATCTTTTTATTATAGGTCAATTTTAAAAATAGGGGAAGATTTTTCATCAGAAAAAAATTTGTTGAATATTTTTTTTTTTTTTTTTTGTTGAATAATAATGCATTTGACTTAAGTTTTTAGAGATAATAACAAATATAGACTAATAAATAAAAATATAGTGTATTGGTTTTATTTTTTGAAAGAGAAATGAAAAAAGAAAAACAATAATACAAAAAAAGTTTGCACCCTATTTTGCAATTTAGATTATCTTTCTAAAAATATTTGTATTGTTTTAATAATATTTTTATTCATTAAAAAGTTATCAATGATTTAAAATTTTTTACAAGTGGTTTTTTTTTTCTTTTAGAAACAGTTGTACTTTTTTTTAAAAAATGTAGATGATGTTTTCAAATAATTTTTTCTGGGTATTCTGGGATTAAGTACTTTTTACTCCAAAAATTAAAAACAATTTTTATATTACAAACGTATTTTGAAAATTTTAAACTAATCCTTGAGTCAAAAAACAAATGATTTGATAAAAAAAATTGTTAATTTTGAAATTATATATATATATATATATATATATAAGATATTTATTGAAGTATTATAAATTACTTTTTTATAAACACTAAAGACTAATAAAAAATAATCATATATCCAGTCGAATTATATAAAAAAATTTTATTAAACTTTGATTATACGTAGATTTGTTTAGTTGTCATCTACCCTATTATTAAATATATTTGAGGTGTTAAAATTGAAATAAACAATATTCTGATCAAATATAACGAGTTTTAATAGTTTAATAAAATGTTTTTTTCTTGCACTATTGGATAGATATTAGAAGAAAAAATTAATTTTAAAAATATACAAATATAAAATCATATTTTTACATTTTCTTTTTTTCAATCTCTTTTTGATTTTAAAATTGTATGTATTTTTTTCTTTTGTAAGGTTTATTTTCAATAAGTGACATTGTGTTATTTGGATATTATTGAAACAATGAATAAGATTGATCAAAAAAATTACATTGTTTTCTATTGTGAATTTGTTTGATTCCCGATTGTAAAACAAAATTAATATTTTTGTTTTTTTAAATGCCTCAATAATAAACGTTTGTTTTGAAATTTTTAAGAAAAAAAATATTGATTATTTGAGTTTAAATATGCATGGGTATCAATAATCGCATATATTTCAATCATTCTACTATTTTTTTTTTTTTTATTTATTCTTTAAAGTTAATATGGAAAAAATTGTTTGATATTTGAAAATATTTTTTTTTGAGCCACTTCTGGAAGAAATAATATTTATTAAAAATTAAAATTATGAATAAAATATTTTTTTTTACTAAAAGAATCACTTTCATAGATAAAACTATAAAAATGTTACACCATTTCCAGGAATTGACCAATTATTTATTACTAATAAAATTTTCCTTTTTTAATTTTGGCTGTGAAGTTATAACAAATTGAGGTTTAAAAAAAAACACATAGAATAAATCAATTAATTAGATGCTGTTATCTTATCGATATTTTGAATCAAAACAAAAATATAAAATAAAAATAAAAAGTTTCTCGTATTTTTTTTTACATTATATAATTAAAAAAAACAAGCAATTCAATATCAAATACTATTAAAATATAAAAAATAAGAAAAATTGAAATTGTTTTAATTAATAATCATTTACAAAATTAAATGAGTTTTAAAGATTTTAAACTGAAAAATAAATATTTAACCAGTATTTTGTTTTAATTGGAATAGAATATTTAGGTAATTGTATAATTAAAAAAAAAAAAAAAAAAAGATACATGAACTTTTTCAGTAAAATTAAAGAAAGCCTTCTAAATTCTATTGAAAATATTTTTGAATTCATTTTATTGGTATCAATAAAAAGATTTTTTTTCTGTAAAGTGGTATTTACAAAAAATAGAGATTTGTATATCATTCTAATTCATCTAATAAAATCAATTGATTATCAATTCCAACCCTAAAAGCTATTGTTTATAAGAATTGTAATATTTTGAATTTAGAATATACAGGCAGTTTCACTTTTAAGGCACAAACTTTCAACGAAATTTATGTCACAATAAAAATCTCAAATTAAAGCACAAAATTCAAATTCTAGTAAAAATAAATTATAAAAAAAAAATTCCAAATTTTGTGCTTTAATTTGAGATTTTTTTTGTGCTTTAAATTTCGTTGAAAGTTTGTGCCAGAAAAGTGAAACTAACTGTATATTATAGGTTTAATATAGAATTCAAAAAAATGTCCCGGGAATTATATTAACCTGTTAGAAATAAAAAATCAAAAAAAAATTAAAATTTACAATTTAGTCTTTTATTTTTCAAAAAGAAAAGAAAATTACTGAAATTATTTTCTTTTTCAACTTTTAAAATGTATAACAACAGTTTTTGTTGTTTTGTAATTTTCAAGTATTTGGTGTATAGTTAAACGACCCAAACTGAATTTCAAAAATTAATACTTACTTGAAATAAAAAAATTAAACCAAAAAAAGTATTTTATCGAGCTATATTCTTTGAAATATCTAATTATTAAATCTCATTAATTATTAACGTTTAAATCGGTAAAAAGATTATTCAAAACCTGATATTTAAATAATTATTACAAATGAAACCAATTACCAAAAAAAAAGGTGAATCATATTATTTGAAAAGAGAATTGTAGATTTTTTATTAATACATTTTTACTGAAAATAGTAAACAAGAAATTATATGGAAATCAATTTAATTTTTTTAAAAAAACGTTATAAAGTCTCAATTTTTTTAATGGTTATTTGTATTATCAATTTTTTTTTTCGTGACTGTCTTAAAAAATGCACAAGAAAGAAAAAGGATGAAAATCAAAAAAATCACTAAAGCAAAACATTATTTAATAAAATTATAAATATTACTTAATTGAAAGAAAAACAAAAATTTGTAAAAAAATCAATAATTTGAAAAAGAAAAAATATCTCTGATCTGAAATTTAAAAGTTTTTTTTGGTTATAATATAGAATATAAACACACAGAACTACTTCTAATAAAGAATAATTTTTATTAACTTTCTTGAAAAGAGTTTATTTTAACAATTTAAATTGTCAATTTCAAAAAACTTATATAACAAACAGTTTTTCCAAAAGTTTTAAGGATTATCTACAATAATGCCACTAACAAGGTTTTTTCACCTTAAAACATCCATAAAATTGAATCTTTATCACTCTAGATTCAGACGAACCCTGTCGTAGTTTTATTTTAGATAGTCCTTAAATTAAATTCTTTTTTTATAAATATAGCT
Organism: Anaeramoeba flamelloides; assembly: GCA_027625915.1. NCBI lineage: Eukaryota > Anaeramoebidae > Anaeramoeba > Anaeramoeba flamelloides. The sequence goes on from JANTQA010000036.1 coordinate 10,722,480, forward strand.
AATTATTGTAAAAAAAGTTGTAATAAAATAAGAATAACTTTAATAGTGTAAAGTGGAATATTCCAATCATTGTTTAGTAATATTGTATTTGTTTTTCGATCTTATCTCAGATTAAATTTGAAAAAAAAAATATTTTCAAATTCTAGAGATTGGTGGGATATTTAAGAAAGTTTTTAGAAATGCAGAACTTAAAGTTATTATAAAGATTTAAGAATCAGCGTTTGTTTTAAGATAATATACATTATGTTATATTTTCTATGTAAAAAAATATTTTTAAAGTGTTTCGTCTATTCCTAAAGGATTTTTTAATACTATTATTTTCCAATTAAAAAAGGAAAATTTTTAGTTCAAATTCTCCAAAATATTTTTACAGGAATAATTAGTTGAAAACCCTAAAATATTTAACTTATTGTTTAGAAATGATAATATAAGACATTTAATTAAACTCCCTTAGCTCACTCTAAGAAAAAAATTTTACTCTGTTAATTTGATTGTAACAGAAAAATTAATATACATTTTGGAAATTGAAATAAAAATTTTCATTTATTAATTGGTAAATAATAGTATATTTAACTGTCAAACCTAAAACCACCCATAAATTCGAAGAACAAATGAAATTCATTTTTTTTTAATCAATAAAAATGATTGTTCAAAATTCAAAACATATCTCCCATTTTACATATAAAACCTCAAATTATCCAATTGACCATTGATTTTGAATGGGTATGTGGTTTATATATTCTAAATTTATTAATTATAATCCTTTGATAAATGAAGATACTAAAAAAATCACAAAACCATTGGATTAAGAGAACAAAAGACTTGAAATACAAATCTAAATTACAATTTATAGCAAAATAAAAAAAACAAAATTTTCATTCAGCTTTCCTATTGAAATAGTTTAAATTGTGTAAATTTCAATTTTCTATTCCTGGTTGCATTTAAATTTTCAGTTACCCTTTTAGAATTGGTTTTTTGATGATTTATTTTAATTCTTGAGATGTGATTATTTTGGAAATCTGACTGAAAATTTTGATCTTTTTATTTACCAATTAGGAGTGTTGTAATTATAACTTAGATAAATAAATTCAACAAATTGTAATTAGAAAAGATCTATTTTGGGTACAGCTGTTTTAAAAAAGTGTGGACTCAAAGTATTATAAGTAGGGATTAAAACTGTATAATTCAGATGTTTTAATCAGTTCAGTCAACACCGAATAAAACTTTTGGTACACACTTTTCCAAAACAGCTGTATTGTTTTTTTTACAATCATAAAATAAGAGTTTTATTTTTTTTAGATCTTTCTTTGAATAATGATTTCAAAATTTTAAATATCAATCAGGTAACTTTACTATTTGTTGCAAAATAAATGCAACAAAATTTTCATTCATTTTTCAAACAAAAGATTTTACAATATAATAGAATGTTTACAAATTTTTAATACTTAAAAGCTTAAATTATATATTTAACTTTCAGAATTTAATAACTTTAATTATTTATTTTAATTCTATAGAGGTAATTTTTTTCTAAAAAGCTGAATAAAAATTTTGATGTTTCTATTTTTCATTTAATAGTTTTTGAAAATTTTTTTTTTTCAAAAAACTTTTCTCAAAACTACTATAGTCAAAATAAAGTGTGTAAAAAAATATAATGTGTGTTTGAAAAAAAAAATGCGTGTTTTTTTGTTATCGTTGACCAATACATTAACCGATCAAAGAAACCAATAATAAACCATGAAAAAATATGGTATTGGTTTCTTAAAGTTCTATTATTTAAAAAGAAATTTTAAAAATGAAGGATCAAATTGCAAAATTTATCTAAAAAATAGAGTAAAGTTCAAGAAAATTTTTATCATCAATAAAAACTTGAGAATATTATGGAAAATTTTCAACTATTTGCCTGAATAATTTAAATTTTACTTGAAATATCAAGGAGTTTACTTTCAAAATTGATTGTAACTTAGGTATACTATTTGATAGTAGATTGGATGTTGCCTTGGTACAAGAAGAAAAAAAAGCACGGATAATATTTTGAAACATGGATTATAGTTGTTTGTCACGCTTTATTTTGATCACTGTAAAGGAAAATTTTATTTTATCAAACACCTTTCTTTCAATTAAAAAAGACACAAGTGTTTAAAATTGATTCAAAATAATTCTGTTTTTAGATTTCAATATCAATAGAAGATTTTCATTTTCTGTTTTTTCTCGAGTCTTTTTATCTATTTGGGATTGTTTTGATTTCTACATTTTACCAATGATTAAAACAAAGACATTATAAAGATATAAGCAATACACTCATTCAAAATCAACGATCTTTTGAGAAAATGAAATTTTTGTCTCTGAAAATTGAAGAAAAGTTTTCAAATTTTTATAAATCATTTTTGTTGATCAAAAAAATTGATCTTTGATTTGTTTTTGAAAATTAAGATGTCTTAAAATTTACACTCATTTCGAATTTTGAAAAAAATAATCCAAATTTCGTGTTAAAAATACATTTATCCAAATTCAATATAAAAATCTAAAAAAATTTTGATTTAAAAAATAAAAGATAAATTTATTCCAAATTCTTTAGTGAGGTTGGTTAGGATTGGAAAGGAGTCAAAAACTATTTTTCTATCATACACAATCATCAAGAAAATGATTACAAGAATCTAACTTAGTTTCCCAAAAAAAAAAAATGAAATTAGGTCAAAAAAGACTTTTATATTTGATAGAAAGGAATTTCAAGAGTGAAAAATCAAGAAAATTTGAAAAATTCTATTTTAGTTATCTCACAAAAGCAGCGAAAATGAAATTTTTCATGATTTATTTTTTTTCTTTTTTTTTTTCTTCTTTGTAATTTAATGTCAACCCCATTTTGGGTTAAAACATTGTATCCTTACAATGGCGAAAGTGAAAATGAACTTTCCTTTGAAGAAGGTGTTCATCTTCAAGTTCTTGACAATTCATCTGAGTGGTGGCTTGGTTCTATAAATGATGAACAAGGCTATTTCCCAAGTAAAAACATTTTTCAAAATAATTTTTTAATTTCTTTTATGATCCTAGTCTAATTCTTTTTTATGATTTTTAAAACACTTTTACTTCTATACTTACATAATTTCCACAATTGTTGATATTTTAAAACAACCGTATCATTTACAGGCAACTATGTTGAGATCGAGCAGGATTGGGTAAATGTTTTACTTTTTTTTTAGTTTTTTTTTTTATCAATTTTTGATCTTCCATTAACCTTCTTTGGTTTCCTTTTTCAATTGGCTTAAATTTGATCTTGACAATTAAAAGTCACCAAATAATGAGAATACAAACGAAAACACACAACAATTTGATCAAAATGAAGAAAACCAAGAGCAAAACGAAGAAAACCTAGGACAAGAAGAACAACAGGAGGGACTAGAGGAAGAAACAGAAGAACAAAAAGGACAAAACATGGGAGGTGTTTCTATTGGGTTAAATATTGGTGATATCTTGAGTGCAAGAAAAAATTTAGGAGGATCAAGCACACCAAAAAAGACATTTGTCCGGCCTGAAAAAAAAGAAGAGCCAGAAGCTAATAATGAATTATTTGCAATGCTGAATAGAAGGAAACAAATAAACAAAGAAAAAAAACAGGGACAAGGACAAGGACAAGATGAAAAAACGAAGGGTAAACAAAAAAATTAACAATTGATTCTTTTTTTAATACGGTTAAAATTCTTTTATTCATATAAACCGGTTTTCTTTTTCAAGTTGATTGATTTTTTCATGACTCAAAGCATTAAATATTTTTTAAAAATTAAAAACAAAACCAAAAAACACACTTGATATCTCCTATTTAAAAGAACAACAAACAACGAGTAGTAATAATATTGGAGGTAGAAGAGGAAGAGGGGTACCCCCTAGAAGGGGGAGGGGTGAAAGCAGAAGCAGAGGAAGAGGATCACCACCAGTTAGAGGAAGAGGGGGAACTTCAAGAGGAGGCACAGGAGGAAGAGGAACACGCCCAGTTAGAGGAAGAGGAACACGACCAGTTAGAGGAAGAGGAGGACTAAGAAAAGCACAAACAGTAGGAGGCAATGTTTCAGATATGAATAAAACAAAAAATACTGTCGAAAATGACTTGTTAAATCTTAAAAAAAATAACAGTGTAAAAGACAAATTTGCAATGTTTAATAATCCAAATAAAACAACTGCCAGACAAACAATAGCATTTACAGGAAGTATGATTTTGACAAATAATTTTTTTCTATCTTTATATTTTTCGCTATTTTTTTAAAAAAAACAACACTTTTCCTTTTTATCAAGAAAAAAAAATTTTTTAAACATTAAAAAACAAGAGAAAGATGAAGAAACAAAAAAAAAAACAAAAAAAAAATAAGAATTTAGGAATATTACACAACCTTCAACAATAAATTTAGATATTATCTTACTACAGTAAGTCTAAATAACCCAATTTTTTATAACTTTAAGTCGTAACACAAATTTAACTCATGTATCAAAATATTGGCTCAGTGAAGAATATATAAAAGAAACATCTTCACAGATATATAACAATACACAAACAAAGTTCTTTAAATAAATTTTAAAAGAAAATTAGGGTGATTATTGAAAAGATTGAATTAAAATTTTTCTTCAAAATAAATGAGAAAAAGATCATTATTTGAAATTTTACAAAAACAATCATTTTATTTCACAGACAATTTGTAATTATAACGAAATTTTTGAAACAAAAGCATTTAATATCTTTTAATTATGCCATTTATATTAAATTAAAGATCTAACCCCAACAGTCTGTCTAAATCTGAGCCAAGTATATACGTGGAACATGTATTTCTATCTTCAAATAGCTAAGCCAGAATAAAAAAAAAAGGGAGTTAAATTTTGGCAATGGGTTAAAGATTGACAACAGAGGCGATTCACACCACTATAATAACTAAAATAATAATAATAATAATAATAATTAATATCTCAACAATACCTATACATACCTATTTGATGTTGTTAAAATAATATATGTTGTTTTCGACAATTTATGTACTTTTTTTTTGAGTAAATTATTTTTCAAAATTTTGATTCAATTTTAAAATTAAATTATAGTAGGGAAAAAAATACCTGACATGAAAAAAATCCCTAACAAGATTTTTAATTGTGAATATTAGTAAAATTTTTGTATAATTTCAATCAAATCCTTCTTATAAATAACCAATTTTTTTATGAGATAGTAATAAACTTATCTAAAGTTCATCAAAGTAAGGTGTCTCTAGAATACTAGAGTAATTTTTTGATAGCCTAAGTAGATCAACTTTTTTTGAAAAACAATCGAGTTTTTTAGAGGTTTACTAGAGTTTGGAAAATGATGATTTTTATTCTTGTTTTTTGATTGATCGGATGGTGTTTTGAACAAGTATGCTTTCATTCATCATCATTCTAATAAGTGGGTGAGTTATAATTTTAAAACTTTGATTGTTAAAAAAAGGATTTGATTGTAAATAAATGAAATTACACAAAAATTTTACTAATAATCACAATTAAAAATCTTGTCCGGGATTATTTTCATGTACAATATTTTTTTTACTGCTTTAATTTATCAAAAGTTAGACTCTTCTCAAGTCTGATGATAATATTTTGAAATTTCTGATCATTCAAAATTTGTTTCTGTGATTTTTGTGATTTCTGTAATTTTCCAAAGATCTAAATTTTAAAGAAAAAAGTAAAAGTTCCTGATTGATAATTTTAAAAAAAAATTGAATAATTAACAATAATTCCAAATATCAAAATGTATTTTAAATTGTTTTTTAACGTTTTTGAAAATAACTAAGGATTAAATTTAATTTTTAAAACGTTGTACTTGTGTTGTTTTTCGCAAAATTCACATTCGGGAAAATTGATGAACTTTTACAATATTTTCTCTTTTTTTAGATTTTCAAAAATAAAAAATGAATTAATTAATGAGTAACCATCAAAATTTTGTTTTTTGTCTTCTCGATCCTTGTGGAATTCATTAAGAAAATTACAATTTACTTTTTCAGATTAAACCTTTTTCGTGAAACTAGTAAAATGTTTGAAAAATTAACTCTTTGATCTGAAATTCAAAAGAGGTGTGTTTCAAAAAAATTGCATAAAAAGTATAACAAATGATGTTTTTTACACAAATTCAAAATCCAAAAAAAAAAATTATAAATGGCAAACAAACTAAACTGAAAAAGATAAAGAATGATTAGAAATCTTAAAAAACAAAATTAAAAAATGTTGACTATACAACATCAAATAATATCTTTGTTGATATTACCAACCAAGGAATAAATGCTTATCTATTTAAAAATAAGGCATTTTTTTTGTAATTTGTTTTATTTTTTTTATTCTCATTAAATGTTAATTCCTAAAACAAAATGAATCCTTGATTAGTTATTAAGAAAATAATATTCAATAATTATTTTTTATTTAAATTAAGAAAATATTTAATTTTTGTGATCTGAAATGAATGTAATGGTAAACAGATCATAACCTAAAACAATCCTAGATCACCTTTTTATTATTATTTATAATTTTTAAAAAGAAATTCTATACTTTCTTAATTATACCATAAATATGATTCCCATTATCAAAAAATGTTTTGATAATTTTTATATTCTAAAAACTCAATTTATTAAAAAAAAAAGAAATTTTTTTAATTTTCGTTTATTTGAACTTTTTATCATTTTTCTGATCTAATTATTCAAATTTTTGCTAGAATTTAAATCGTTTATAAGTGTTTATATTTTTCCAATTGTTGGGAAAAGAAATTTTTTTGCAAAATACATCAATCTTGTCTTGAATGATATATACTAATTACTCTAAAACCCAATACTTTTTATTTTATTTTTCATTTATTTATTTTAATTAAAATAAGTTATGGATTTTACTTTAAATTTTTTTTTAAAGATCAATACACAAACCATCTACAAAAAATTGTTATATTAATAAAGTAGGAATTCTAATTTTAAAATACTAAAAAAATACTCTGAAAATTATGTCTCTACCAACTCCAATTTTGTATATTTTAAAAAATTTAATTATCCTTTGATTTTTAAAATAAAATCATTACAAATCTATCATAATATGCAAAATTGATTAAAGAATAAAAAAAAAAATAAAAGTATAGAAATAAAAATTAAAAAAAAAAATGAAAAATGTATTCCTAAAAGTAAAATGTCAATTTTATTTACCAATTCTTCAATGGTCAAGAAAGTTCATCCATTCCAAATACTTTCATGAATTTTTCGTAATAAAATTTTGATACTGACATAGATTTTTTTTTCAGAATGAAATCGGCTTTTCTTCTTTCTGAAAAATTTTGAAAAAATTGATAACCAAGTATAAATATTCTCTAAAAGTTTTAAATAATAATTAAAAAAAAAAAAAAAGACTATCCCTCTTGATAAGTTCCTTTAATTTTTAAATTTAAAATCAAATATTTCTAAAAATCTTTTAATAAAATCAAAATACTTCAGTGATACAGAACTACATACACATAGTTTATTAAACTTTTAACTTTATTGGAATTTTGTTTTTGCTATTTTTTTTAACTAAATAAACCCCAATTCAATATTTTTAACCCCCCAAAATTCAATTTTTGAAAAAAAAAAATCTTATTTAATCAATTCTAGAATAAATACCAAATTAGAACTATTCACTAATTGAAATGTTAACACTTTTTTATAAATTACAATACTCACAAAACAAAAAAATAAATAATTATCAAACGAAAAAATACAAAAAATGCTGTGTTACCAAAATTTCGAAATAAGCATAACAAAAAAATTCATTAGTAAATTTGTTTAATTTCTATTAGGATTATTGATCGATCATATGGTTAGATAGAGATCATTAACTTATTTTATTTGGGTTCATCTATTTAAAAGGACAAAAATTTAGCCAAATATCAATTGTTCAAAAAAAAGCTCACATATTAGGTTATGTAAATGGAAAATAATTAAAATAAAACCAAATATAAACTTTACACATGGATAAAATGATTTATGAATTTTTCATGTTTTTTTGATAAAATTGTGATTTTTTCATTAACTATGATACTATTGTGGTATACCTCCCCAAAGAGGATGAAACTTGACCATATATTTGATTTATTTAGTAACATTCTATTGTATTTAAAAAAGAAAGGAAGTGATTTGGAGTAGAAACGTCAAAATGAAAATTGGAAATATTTTATTCAAATACAAACAAAACCCAAATCACTTCCTTTCTTTTTTTAAATACAATAGAATGTTACTAAATAAATCAAATATATGGTCAAGTTTCATCCTCTTTGGGGAGGTATACCACAATAGTATCATAGTTAATGAAAAAATCACAATTTTATCAAAAAAACATGAAAAATTCATAAATCATTTTATCCATGTGTATTTCTTGTAAAATTACAAAAAAATTTTTTAATTGTTGAATATAAATTAAAAGTTAAAACATAAAAAAATAAAAAATCACAAAAGAATTTATAAAACTTTTAAATAATGACAAATTATTTGCTTTTTTTTTGAATTAATTAATAAACAAAATAGCTAGTATGGAAAATGAAAATTCATCAGGAAGAGGAATTGGAAGAGGATCCACACGGGGTGGAAGAGGGAGAAGAGGCCGCGGGGGAAGAGGAAGTATGATGGGAGGAAGAGGTGGAAGAGGGGGTACAAGCAAGCCAAGACCATTAACCTCTGCTTTTAGTGCAAATCAGAATTTAATTGCAGGACTATTTCAAGGACAAACGAATCCTTTAATGAAAGGGGCAAAACCAAAACCAAAAAAAGATCCAGATATTGTTGAAGTAAAAACAGAAACAAAAAGTATTCAATCTGAAAATATTAAACAAGAAAACCAAAAAAGAGAATCAAGTGTTGAGAAAATACTGGAAAATAAACTTGTAGAAGATGAAAATGAAATTACATTGATTTGCACTTTTGATTATGAACCACAAGGAGAAGGCGAAATAAAGCTAAATGTGGGTGATAAAATTAAATTTTCCCATTTTGAAGGAGAAGGGTGGTCATTTGGTACTATAATTGGAACAGATATATCAGGATATTTCCCAAATGGATTTGTTGAGGAAGCACCTAAAGAAACTGTTATTGTTCAACAAAAAATTGAAGAAAAAACACAAAGAACAACAAGATTAAAAACAGTAAGAAGAGCCAGAGCCGGGAGAAAAAAGCGAAGACCCACTTCAAGAAGAAGTGGAAGAAAAACAACACAACTTAAAACAACAACAAACGAAACAAAAAATGACGATAATCAACCCCCAAAAATTCCACAATTACCCAATAGAACTAGAAGGCCATCCCCATTGAGAAAAAACACAGAAAAAGATGAAGAATCAACCAACAACAAGAAAACAGAAGAAACAACAACAACAACAACAACAACAACAAAACCCCAAGATAGTCAAGAAATTAATAAGACCAGTGTACCGAAACGAAAAATCGAAACACCAAAAAAAACTGAACCTATCGAATCAAATGTATCAAACGAAATAAAGAAACAAATTCAACCTAGAAGAACAGTATCACCAAAAAGAACAACAGAGATCAAAAAAGAAACCAAAACGAAAATGGAAATACCAAAAAAAGAAACTAAGCAACCTGAGCAATATAAAGCTACTATTCCACCTCGTAAAACAAAAACAGAGATCAAAAAAGAAACCAAACCAAAAACAGAAGAAAAGATAATAGGGAAATTAAGGCCTATCACAGGAAATCCAAATTCCTTAATGATAGTTATCTCAAATGGATTTATTAGTGAAATCACAAATCTTCCTATGGGAACATCAGGAATTGTATTTGCGCCATCAGATGATGCTGCAAAGAAAATAAGTCAATCAAATAAAAAATCTCTTGTTTTAGTGATCAATTTCCAAAATGGTATTTTGGGAACTTTATGGAATGGATCAAAACAGGTTCCATACCAATCTAAATTTAATTAAGAACTTTAAAGAACTTGTTTGTTTTTTGCTTTGTTTTTTTTTATGCTTTGCTTTGTTTTTTATTTCTTTCTTTTGCTCTTTCCTTCTTTATTAATTCTTTTTTAATTCACAGAAACAAGAGTTCAATAAAATTTAATTGTTATTTCTTTTCATTTTCTATTGTTAATTTCATTTTTTTTTTTTTGGTTAATTTTAAAAACTTAATTTGTTGATCAACCATACAAATTACTTATCCTTCAAAATAATGTGAAGAGTATTTTTAATATTTTTCTTATCATGCTGATTTGGTTTATTTAGTAATGACTAATATTATTTTTATTGACAATTATAACACTTGTTAATTTATCTACTTATTCATTAATTACCTATACAATATTTCATAAAGTTATTTCCAAAATATGTGACCAAAAAATAATTAATAAAACAGTTGATCATAGTAAATAGTAATATTTTAGGAATTTACAAAAACTTTTTTTCACACTATTAAGTTATTTTTATGTTAAATCATAATTGTGAAAGAAAAAAATACATGTATCAATAACAATTTTAAAGGGGTATCATTTTTTAATTTAGAAGATATTTAATATTGCTAAAACATATTATTATTGCCATGGATTAAGGAATTGAAAACTTTTAATTTTTTTAAACTAATGGTAAATTCATTATCTTGTTTTTTTTTTTAATTTTTTTGATTTAATAGTACTTTTTATTTATTTTTTCTTAATAAAGATATCGAAAGATTACAAATATTTATATCAAAATAAAACTAATTCATCAATCATAATAATTTCATTGAATCATTTATAAGTGATTAATTTTTTAAAAACCTGATATAATCCCATCTCTAAATAGAAATATATTTACTTTATTGAAAAAAGAAAAATATTTTTATGATTAACTTTGTTTCAATCAAAGAGGCCCAACAAAATTTTCTAATATCAAATATTTTTTATTAAGGACCTTTGAAGATTTAATAAGAAATAAATCGTAAAATAAATATCAAAGAACAGTTGATATTAATATGAAATAAAACTAATTAATCAATAGATTTTCTTATAAATAGAAAAGCCCAAATTCTTAGGTAACTATTGAGAAACACAAACAATGTTGGTTTTGAATCTCCTATCAATGATCAGATAAATTTCCATTTGAAATAAATATGATTTCTATACAATCATTTTCACTTTATCATTAATATTAGAATAACATCTTTTTACCAAATGATAATCAATCTGACAATAAAAAAATTTTTTGCAAATTACTTTGGTATCAAAAAAAAATCAAATAAAAAATGTGTATAAATGTGAAAAAATGATTTCAATTTTAGAAATTTTCCAAAATAATTTTTCCTTCTAATATCGATTTAGACCCATTATACACATACAATTCACTTACTATAACTGGGCTACTTTGACTGAAAAATGGTTTATTTCAGTTATTTTTTTGATTATTTTGTGAATAAAAAAATATTCACCAATAATCCATATCCAATAATTAGAAAATTGTGTAATAGTTACCCATAATAGATATAAAAAAAAGAATAAAATTACATTTTAACAGTTTTATTTACTTAAATCATTTTTCTGTCAAAAAAAATTGAATCATCTTTCATAAATATTAAATTTAATTAGAGTTTATGAAATTTTTCTTCTAGATTCTGATATTATAACATTGTTTTCCACATATATATCATTATATCAACACCAATACATAATTTCCTTTAGTGAGATATTCTACTCAAGATAAAAATTATGTATTTTTTACAAATTATTTTATTTTGTTCATTAAAATAAGACCATTCCCAATAATACTGTATATTAACTGCATATTTTTAAAGTTATGAATCTATAGCATTAATAAAAAATTGAAAACAAGACAAAATTGAATTAAAATTTTTAATTAACTGAATAGATCAATTCATACACAATCAATTAAGTAAATAATAAATTTTCAATGGGTGATCCTTCAAGAATTCCAATATCTTATTGGAACCAATGTGTAATTGAGATGATAAAAAAAGAAAAATATATTTCGATTGTGCTGGAGGTAAATTTTCTTTTAAAAAATACTAAAAATGATAAAACATAATTATATTTTTTCATTTTTATCAACAACTCAAATAATTTATTAGATTTAAAAATGTTTGATCCATTTTTCTCATTTTTCAAAACTTCTAAATCCCAATATTTCCATTTTATTTAAAAAAAAAATGATTTTTTTTTAAGAAGAAAGAAATTGTATTCTCTGTGAAGGAAGTCTATAAAAAATATAAGGTAATTCAAAAAAGTGTTTTTTTTTTTTTTTTTTTTTACATTTCCTTCAAAATCAAAAATGTTAGACAAGATTTGTCAATTGTCAATATCAAATAAAGTTAAATATTAATACCGATTGAATTAACAGTTAATTTTTTCATTTCAAAATAGGTTCTTTGAAATATTTTCAGAAAATGAAAAAAAAAAAAACACTTTTTTTTGGTGAAATCAATGTACCACTTATTTCTATAAAAAATGGAAATATGGCAATGGTACTAATGATTTTTTAATGAAACAAACACATTTATATATTTTTAATTCTATTTGAAATTACCTTGAGATTAAAAAAGTCATGAAAACGATTTTTAAGATCAAAAAGAAAATAATTAATGAGATTTTTATAGCCTTAAAAAATATAAGATAAAATCTAGATCAGAAAATTTAATATTTTTTATTTATGTATTACAATAGAAAGAAAAAAAAATGAATTGTTTCCAAAAATTGATAAATTGGTGTTTAATTAATTTGAATATTTATATTATTTTTTGATAATTGATTTTTATAAATAAATTTTAAAATAATTATAGTGATTTTTTTGAAATTAAGTAGATTTTTTTATATTGAGTTATGTTAAAACTTATGTGGTTTTATTTTTTAAAGTAAGCTATACTCCAAGAAAGTGGAGTAAATTTATTTTAAATCTTGAAAAAAATATAATTTATTTATTCAAAGTACAGTTCGAAATACATTTTTCCTGAAGTTAAATAAAAAATATGAGAAAAATAACCAACCCGTTTAATAACATCTTCTCACAAATGTTTTTTTTTTAAATATGAAGAATTAAACTAAAAACCATATGAAAATATTACCAAATTTGATTATTTTTAAATCTAATAATTAATAAACGATCATAATTATTTCAGTTAATGTTTAATAACACAAAAATTAAAATTATCAATAGTCTTTATTATTATTTTCTAAATATAAAATATTTTCAAACAATAAAAATAAACTCAGAAAAACAATCCAAATAAAAAAAAATTCGAAAAAAATGAATAAATATTATCAAATAACTGATTTTAAATAAACAAAGTAATGAGTTGTTTATACTATTAATCTTTGAAAAAAAAAAAAAAACCTAATCTTTTAAAAATTTCAAGAAATTTCATAAATATTTGTAAATAAAAATAAATGATCATATTTTTTCTCCTTCTTCAAGGATTCAATATTTGATTTATTTTTCTTGTATTTTTAAAATGAGATCAAAAATTTTTGTTGGTTTATAAAAACTCTCAGAAATTACGGAAAGTGAGATTTCCTAAAAATAAATAGGTTTTCTTTTATTTTTGTTTAATTGATACACAAAATCCAAACCAACTGAGATCAGGATCTTTTTACAGAAAATAAAATTTAGAAAAATAAACTCTTTTAAAAATGATAACTCATCTCTCAAAAGTTGATAAATGAGTTTGATTATCAGGTTAAATTATATTTTATATAAAGAATTGCTCCATTTCCTTTGGGAAAAAATAAATAGGGGTTTCTATTCCTTTTTATAGGTGAAAGTTCCTGAAAGTTGTCAAAAAATGATATTACAAAATTGTCTCTTTTCAATTTTATTTAATTTGAATGGTTTACTTTTTGGAAATTGAATTTTTCATTAAATAGAAACATAAAACCCAAAAACCACAGATAAAGAAAAAAAGAAAATCTTTAAAAAAAAAAAATCAACAATTATTGACAAAAACTAAATATATAATTTTCAAAAACACAAAAAAAAAAGTGAACAGGGTATTTAACAAACTATAAGTTAAAAAAAGTGAAAAAAAATGTGTAAAACTATTTTTTTTTTCAGAATAAGAGGTAAAAAATAGTAACTTCATTTTTATTGATTCAATTTTTCTTTTTATGGTGATCAAAATAATATGTTCCAAAAACTATAATCTATGTTTCAAAATATAAACCGTGTTTTTTTTTCTGCTTGTTCTAATAAAAAATCCAATTTACTACTTGGTAGTATACCTAAGTTCGAATCGTTTTTGAAAGTAAACTCCATTCTAATTTTGGAAAATTTTAAATTATTAATGCAATTAGTTGTAAAGTTTTAGTAATTTTCTCGTTTTTTGATTTTGATTCGTAAAAATTTTTTATATAAAAATTAAATCTATTTTTTCAGATAAATTTTCCTTTTTGATCCTTCATTTTTATAATTTCTATTTGAATACTTGAACTTTAAGAAACCAATACCATACTTAAATAGGCTTTATTGTTCGTTTCTTTGATCGATTTACATATAGGTCTTCTTAAACAAAAAACACGCTTTTTATTTTGAAATACAGATTAAACTTTTCGGGGCGCTTTATTTTAACAACAATAAAAGGAAAGTTTTCAAAGAAATAAATCTAAATTGTGATAGCTTTTTATTTGTTCATTTTTTCAGCTATTTTTGTCTATATGTTTGTGAGTACAAAGAATCCAAAATGAAAGTAAAAAAAAGAAAGAAACAAAAGAAATCAACTCTATTTTATACCATTTTCTTTTCAATAACAACGGATAGAATAACACTCACAAACAAATTGTTTTGAAAATCAAATTTGGTCCACTAAAAAAATGTTATTTCCCAATCATTTGTGTCAAAATTGTAAAAAAATTACGTAATTCATTTTTTCCTTTTATCCTATTTTTTTTTTTTTTTTCGTTCAACACTTTGTAAATATGGAGTCTGAATTGTTTGGAGGAATCTTCCCAGAACCAAAAAATTTCTATAAAGAATATGAAGAAACGACTGTTGTTCATAAAAGAACAAACTCTGACGAAATAATCCTGAATCTTGTTTCACATCATTCTTTATGGGCACACCACTTATGGAACGCATCTCTTACAATGAGTTCGCTTCTTGAAGGTGAATTACAAGACAAGTTTAAAGGTGTCACAAATGAATCAATCCTTGAATTAGGCGCTGGTGGTGGGCTTCCTTCCATTATTGCTAGCCTACTAGGTTGCACTGTTATTTCAACTGACTATCCAGATGAAGTTTTGATCGAAAATCTTGAAAAAAATGTGAAAAAGAATGTTAAAGAACCACAACTTTCCAATATTAAAGTTCATGGTTATAAGTGGGGTGAAGATGTGTTGCCTTTGCTGAGACTTTTAAAAGAAATGAAACAAAAAAGAAAAAAAAAAGAAAATGAAAACAAAAAAGAAATCGATGAAAAAGAAAAAGAAAAAGAAAAAGAAAAAGAAAAAGAAAAAGAAAAAGAAAAAGAAAATGAAAATGAAAATGAAAATGAAAAAGAGCAAGAGCAAGAACAAGAACAAGAACAAGAGCAAGAAATAGAAAAAGAAAAAGAAGAAGATCTACTTAATAACAAAAATAAATTCGATTTAATTTTAATGTCGGATTTATTGTTTAACCACGTTTGTCATGAAGATTTAGTCAAAACTTGTTTGAAGGCGTTAAGGCTTGACGGGAAAGGAAAGGTGTTAGTTACAGTGACTCATCATCGTCCATGGCTTAAGGAAAAGGATCTTAAATTTTTTGAAATTGCAAAGAAATCTGGATTTCTGGTGGACAAGATCGGCACAGAATTCCGAGGTATAATGTTCCCAAAGGATTTAGGAGACGAACAAGAAAGATCCATTGTTAACATATATGAAATGACACTTGAGGAGCATTTAGATGTCGTCAATCAAGAGGGTATCAAACAGGGACAAATTGTGCCACGTTCTGTTGCACACCTCAAGGGAATTTGGCATTCCGTTCTTCACATTTGGATTTATGATTACACCAAAAACCAGGTCTTACTGCAAAAAAGATCGGTGAAAAAAAAGGTATACCCAGGGTTATATGACCTTTCCTGTGGTGGGCATATCTCTTCGGGTGACGACATTCTTGTCTCCTGTAAACGCGAATTATATGAAGAACTAGGCTTGCTTATCAAAAAAAGTCAATTAATACCAATTTTCCAAATGCCAATGATCACAAAATATGAAAACGGTTTAATAGATAGAGAAATTAAAATCGTTTACCTTTTAAATTGGGAACAAATTAAAAATAAAACAATCAAGTTTATTGATGGTGAAGTTGAAGAAATGAAATGGTTCAAATTGGAAGACCTTAAACAAAAATTTAAAGAAAGTGATCCCAAATTTACCCCAGCAGATCCTGAATATTTGGAAAAACTTTTAAATTCAATTGAAAATTTTGAGAAATTTTTAGAAAAATAAATGTTTGCTTTGAGTGCTTAATTTTTTTCTGTTTTTATTATTTTTTGATTCTTAAAATTTTACTTTATGCATATTAATAACTTTTGAAAAGAAGAAACTCGAAATATTTCCTAATTAAGATTTTGTACGTCAAAATTGTTTAAAGGTCACCAAAATAACAATTGGGACTTCAACTGAGAAAATTTAGATAAAATTATAGAAAACTACTAAATTCCAAAATTTTAATATTGCCAATAATCCATAGAGTTTTCCAAAAAAAAATAGATTGTAATTTATGATCTGAATTTATTTTTTCTGGCTCGTTTTATTGTTTGTGATGAGTATATAATCTGTGAGACTAATAAGCATAAATGCAAGGAAGATTTTGGAATCGAAAAAGGGCAAATAAGCTGAAATTATTTCCAATTTAAATTTGAAATTGGAGGAAAAATATTTTATTTTGGTCTGTTGATAAAAGATCATAAACACATTTAGAAAAAGGAAAAGAAGGACACATTTGCAAGATGAGATAATAATTTATTTGAAATATACATCTATAAAAAATTTTTTTTAGATTTTTATATTTTTTTTAATAGCTTTATTTTGAATAGTTGAAAAGTATTCTTTAAAATTAAGTCATTTCTTTTTTAATGTACTGATTGAAAACCATCTTCTTGGATTGTTTATTTAAAGGGCTATAAACTCGATAGCAAAGGGATTTTTTTAGATAGAATATTTCCAGGGGACAAGTACTTAGAAATATTAACAAATTTGGTTGGAAAATATTGAATTAATTTCCTAAAAGTTGACTGATTTCAATAATTAACGAAATGAGAGGTATAAAAAAAATAATTTCACAAACACAACGAAAATGGAACCCTGAAAAATATATTTCATTTTGTATTAAACAGATTAAAATATAATATAACTTCAAAAACTTTTTCAATGTTTTAAATACAATAAAAAAGGTTTATATTAAGATCTTTCAATTCCCTTTTGTATTTCAAAATACTGGGTTTTTTTTATAGTGTATTAATTAATTTAGTTTTTAATAGTGATAAAAATACTGTACGCCCAAAGTCTCCGACCTGTCTTACAAACAAAAAATTCGTGATTTTTTTATTTCTTCTTGCTGCAAAATCCAATTTACAAGTCCATAGTATACTTTAGGACAAAATCACCTTTAAAGGAAAAGTCCTTGATATTTGAAGTAAAATATAAATAATGAATAGAATATGTATAAAAATATTTTGTAATTTTTTAAATTTTTTTTGAAATTGATTGATTTTTTTCAAAATAATTAGATAAATTGATTCAATTTTAGGAGAAAATTTTTCAATTTTATCATTCTTTGTAGAATTTCTATTATTTTAAACAAACATTAATAAAAAAAGAATATATTATCTTTTATTTTATTGTATGTTTCTTTGATTGGTTATGTAAATGTCTTCTATGACAAAGAAAGACTTCTTTTTCTTTGACTAACAGATTAAACTTTTCGGCCTTCTTTATTTTGAAAAAGTAGGATAACATTCAACTATTTGTTACAAAATAAAGGGAACAAAATTTTCTTTCAGCTTTTCTAGATATTATTTATTTCAAAATAAATTGAACAACATTTTCATTCAACTTTCAAAAAGAAAGTTTTATAAAATCATGCAAACATTTCAAATTTTATATTCTAAAAATCAGTTTGAATTATTAATTTTCTTTTAGAATTGGGATCTTTTGATGATTTATTTTAATTCTTGGATGTGATTTTTTTAGGCAAAGCTGATATGATAATTTTGATCTTTAAT
Source organism: Anaeramoeba flamelloides (assembly GCA_027625915.1). NCBI lineage: Eukaryota > Anaeramoebidae > Anaeramoeba > Anaeramoeba flamelloides. The sequence continues at coordinate 10,740,683 of JANTQA010000036.1, forward strand.
TTTTACAATTAACAGTATAGCTTAATTTCAACCAATTTAATTTATTTCAAGATATCTCTTACCTGGAATATTTTTAAAGAGTAAAAGTACACTGTAATAAATGTGCGAGTTTTGTTGTAAAATTGTCAATTGCTTTTCATTTTTTTTACTTTGATCAATTCTCCAAATGCTTAACTTTTTCACCGGTTCTAAAACAAACGTTACTGTCAAACCAGTCTTTTCAACAATTATGAAAAGATTTGCTTCCAAAGAAATTACCTTTGGGAACACAGCAAGAAGATCACTTTTGTCTGGCGTCAACAAACTTGCAGATGCCGTACAAGTTACACTTGGCCCAAGAGGAAGAAACGTTCTAATTGATCAAGGATATGGCTCACCAAAGATTACCAAAGATGGTGTCACTGTTGCAAAATCTATTGATCTTTCAGACCCCTTAGAAAACATTGGCGCTCAACTTGTCAAGAGCGTTGCCTCCAAGACCAACAACGAAGCTGGTGACGGAACAACAACAGCTACAGTCCTTGCCAGAGAAATCTTTAGAGAAGGATGTAAGGGACTTGTTTCCGGTTATAATCCAATGGATATTAAAAGAGGTATTAATAAAGCAGTAATGGAAGTTGTTAAAAGAATCTCTCAAATCGCTCAACCAGTTCAAGGATCTCAAGATATCCAACAAGTAAGTTTTTTTTGCTACAACTTTCCCAATAATTTTTTTTTTTTTTTTTTTTTCTTTTCTTTTGTTTGTTTGTTCTGTTCTTTTCTTTTTTTGATTTAACAGAATATAGTCCTTTACTTTATTTTGACTTTTGTACACCAAACACTCTAACAATAACAAAAGGTTTAAAAAAAATATCAAAAAGCGAAATTTCATTTTGATTGCTTTAATTTTTTTTTTGTTTTTTTTTTTTTGGTGTTGTTTTTCATCGCTCGTATTACAAGTTAACGATTCGAAAAAAACGTGAACAAAAAATTTTGAAATAAAAGACATTAAAATAGGTCTTTTGAGGTCTTTTTATTGTTTTACTGGTATTTGAATTACAAATGGGAAATTTTTTCACTTTGTTTACAATTTCCTGGTGGTCACAAAGTCTCCAATTTACAGTCTACTTGTTTAGGAAACTCTGTTTGTAAAGGAAAAGAAAAATGAAGTGAAAATATTTTCCCATTTATAATTCGAATACCAGTAAAGAAAATTTTGACAACTTTTTTTTTTTTTAACCTTTTTCAAAATTTCTGTCATACCAAGACCCTAATTTCAAAAAAAACCAAAAACAAAACAATTTGACCAATTCCTCTTCTTTTTCTTCTTTTTAATTTGAATTCTTCTTTTTCTTTTTGAAGACTTTTTTTTCTTCTTTTTCCTTTACCGATTGAAAACGAAACCCCAAACAAATGACACCAAATTTTTTTCACGCATTAAATGAAATCAAAACTAAAAACAAACAACTCATAATAGATTGCAACCATTTCAGCTAATGGCGACGAAGAAATTGGAGAATTAATTGCAAGCGCTATGGAAAAAGTCGGAAACCAAGGTGTTATTACTGTTCAAGAAGGCAAGACACTTAAAACCGAATTAGAATTCATTGAAGGGATGCAATTTGAAAGAGGATACATTTCGGGATATTTCATGACCGATCCAAAGAAACTGTCTGTCGAATTAGAAGATCCGTTTGTCATGTTGGTCAACTCGAAGATCTCATCATTTAAATCCATTCAAGGAATCCTTGAACAGGTTGTTCAATTAAGGAAGCCACTTTTAATAATTGCTGAGGATGTTGAAGGCGAAGCGCTGACAACCCTTCTTTTAAATAAATTAAATGGAGTCATTAAATGCTGTGCCGTCAAGGCCCCAGGATTTGGAGATCGACGAAAGAGTATGCTCGAAGACATAGCCGTCTTAACTGGCGCAGAGGTCATTTCGGAAGAATTAGGATTTTCCTTAGAAAATGTCCAAATTGGAATGTTTGGTACATGTAAAAAGGCTGTCATCACGAAGGAAGATTGCTTAATCCTTGACGGGGCAGGTGCCAAGGAAGAAATTACTGAACGATGTGATCTAATCAATAACCTCATGAAGGAAACCGATTCCACCTACGAGAAGGAAAAATTAAACGAAAGACTCGCCAAGCTCTCTGGCGGCGTTGCAGTGATCAAGGTTGGTGGCGCCTCAGAAGTCGAAGTCAACGAGCAAAAAGACAGGATCGAAGACGCCCTAAACGCTACCCGTGCTGCCGTTGAAGAGGGTGTTTTGCCAGGTGGCGGTGTTCCTCTTTTGCTTGCATCAAATGGATTAGTCGAATCAGTAGATTATAAAAATAGCGACGAGAAATTCGGTATCCAAGCAATCCAACGTGCTCTTCAAATGCCAACTAAAATGATCGCTAAGAATGCTGGAGAATCAGGCGAAGTCGTTATCAACAAAATACTCGAAAAGAATGATTACCAATTCGGCTTCAACGCGAGAAAACTCAAATTTGAAAACTTGGTAGAAAACGGTGTCATTGATCCATTAAAGGTTGTCAAGATCGCCTTGATCGATTCCTCATCTGTTGCTTCAATGATGATCACAACTGAAGTTGCAATCTATGATGCACCTGAAGACAAGAAAAAGATGCCACCAATGCCACCAATGGGCGGTATGGGCGGAATGGGCGGAATGGGCGGTATGGGTGGAATGGGTGGAATGGGTGGAATGATGTAAATTGGTATTAACCAAAATGTACACCGTACTAATTAGTTGTTTGAAAAAAAAATACTTTTTTTATGTGTTATGTGAAAAAATCTTTTTCTCTTAGAAATAGCATAATTTAATGGTATATTTATTTTTTTTTTATTTTTTATTTTTATTTTTTCCAAGAAATTATGACTACCTTTTGATTTGATCAATTTTTTTTTTTTTTTCATCTCAATTTTTGATAACTCTTATTTTTTTTAGTCTTAATATTTTAAAAAGAAATATTTCAATGTTGCAATCTTAATTAAGAAGAAACTTTCAAAAAATAAAAATAAATTACAATTCTACATTTAGTTATGTATTCTCGTTTTGGGATAACAGTATATATATATATATTCGTTCTGTTTTCTATCATGAAGTATACTGGTCAAACAATGCTTTTTGACATTTAATTTTGTTCTGTTATTTTTTTCCATTTAGAATTTTTTCTAAAAAAAATTTTTTATATGTTTCGAGATACATCAATATCCGATAAAAAATATTTTGAGATTGTTATAAACATTTTTTGAAACCTAGAAAAATTCACCAAATTAATGTTGGGAAAGCATTTGATAAGGATCAGGTTATTCATTTTCAAAATGGATTCCATAAGTACATTTTTAAAAAATTTTGAATTTTTAATATTTACAACAATATTGAATCCCAATTTACAATTTTTAAACAAACCAAAATTCAATTTTTGAAGAAAAAAATCTTGACCAAGAAATCTAATATGAAACTAGGTATACTAAATAATTGAATTATTTGCAATTATTTATCATTTCCTAGGGCAACTCAACAAAAAATAAATAATTACAAATCAATACAAAAAGCCGTGGTGTCAAAAATATTGGAACAAGCAGAACAACGAAAATTCATTGACTATTTTCAGGAGAATGTATCAACATTTTCAGTGCAATTTTTCATAAAAAAAGTGGTATTTACAATTGCAAATTCACAAAAATACAAAATATAAAAGTAATTTGTTACATACGTGATAAAAATCAAAAATTACCTAATTTCAAACAATGATACAATTTTTTTTTTTTTTTTTCACCAATATGAGGATAATAACCTTTTTCATTTTATTTGTGAAAATCTTGAATATTTGTGAAAATATAATTAAGTAATCTTGATAATATAAACTCCATATCAAAAATTGTAACTTACCTCAAATAATAAATTGAAAAAAAAAAATATCCTTTTGGATTAAAGAACAATTAAATACTAAATAGGATTTTTAGTTCACTTTGAAGTCATTCTAAATATATAAAGCCCTGATAAATTAAAAAATAAAACCAAAAAGTAAAAAAAAAAAAAAAAAAAGAGTTACGATTTTTGAAATGGGCATTGCAGATATTTTATTACTCAATTTTCACTAAATAAAAAGTTGAATAAGAATATTTTTTGATAATAATTTATGAATATTTTAAAATGACATTACTTAATTCCAATCTTCGAAATGATTATTGGTATTTTTCAAAGATCTTTTTTTTTTCCATTTGATCTTTTGTATAAAAAGAAAAAAATAATAGGAAAATTTAAAAAAAGAAAAATTCTTCAAAAAAAAAATAAAAACCAAAAACAAAAATATCTCAAAGAAAAAGTAAGAAAAATAACAATTTTCAAAAAAAAGAAAAAAAAAGATCAAAAAAAAAAGAAAGAAAAAAAGAAAACAAAAGAAAAACAGAAACAGAAACAGAAACAAAAATTTGAAAAAACAAAAAAAAAATTTGCAAAATTAGATACAATAATTCAGATTAAAAATTTGAAAATATTATTTTGAAAAGAAATAAGGGATAAAACTCTCAAATTGACTTCTATCAACATTATAAAGTGGAAAAAAACTTTTTAAAAAATAGTTGTTAAATTTGGAATAATCAGAATAAATCGACTTAAAAAAAAAGTATGATATAGCCAAATTTTGTCTTGATTTATATTTTTATAATTAACAATAAAACCAAATAAACACAATTTAAAAAAATAACAGTTATAAGAGTCTTTTTATTTCTGATTTTGCAAAAGAAAAGAATAAAACTTTGAATTCTTTATTTATATTATATTTTTTATTCAATTTTTTCCAGAACTCAATTTTTTTTAAAATCCTTTTATTAAAAAAAGTTTTATAAATGGAAATGATCAAAGATTTACTTATTAATACTGAGATACAGACAAACAATAGTCTGGGTAACTTGAAAATAAAAAATAAAGAGTAAATGTAAATAATTATCTGGGATTAAACGAAATCATATTAAAAGGAAATTACAACAATTAAACAAAGGATTTCAAACCAAAATTTATGATCAATTTAAAAAACCCAATTAAATGATTCAAATGTATAATGGCTATGATTTTACATTTTCTTCATTAAAAATAACATTATTATTATTTTTGAAAATTGGAAGTTCTAATCTCCTCCAAACCTTTTTTAAATTTCTTTTCTTTTTTTTTTTTTTTTATTTTTTAGCTTATTTTTATTAGTCATTTTTTTTTTTACTATTTAACACGAAATAATCAGATATGTCTTTCCCTCATGAATAATGGTGAAATATATGCTTTTTGGCCAAAATTCCCAAAAAGAAATTTAATTAAAAAGGCACCTATAGTGTACTTTACCCTTCTTCTCTAATAATTAATCTATTTATGAATTTTTTTTAAAGTTGAAAAAAAACTTTTTATAATTTATATTTAAATATTGTAATTTTTTTTAATTTGTGAAAACAATACCACTTAGTGAGAATCAAATAGAAGATTCTAAAATTTCATTTTTAAAACTAAAAAATGAGATTTATAAATTTCTCAGAGAAGGAAATAAAAGAAAAAACTTTTAAAATAAAATAAAAGTTCTGTAGTGTTATATTAATAAACAAATCTATTTAAAACCCAACAAATATTTTTAAAATGACAAAAACCAGAAAACAATTTTCAAATTAAAATTGACACAGAAAAAAAAAAAAACTAATTATTCAAATTTATTTTTAATTCAAAAAAATTTTTTTGATAAATCAAGAACAAATTTTAACAAAAATGGAATTTGAAAATTCAATCACTTAAAACACTTTCCAGGGTATAAAAACAAAAAAAAGCTTCCAATAATAAAAAAATTGAAAAAATTTTCCTTTTATACCTTGATTTGGGGTTTAAACAAGTTCTTACAACAACAAATGAACGAATTTTGTGGCAGATATTTCCTTTCAAAAAGAAAAATTCTTGTAAAATATTTTAATTTTGAAAGCTTATTTCTATTTTTAAAAGAAAGAAGTCAATTTTAATAACTATTTTTATTTTTTTTTATTTTTATCTTTTTTTTTTTGTTTTTTATCTTTTTTTCTTCCTTTTTTCCCCTTTTTTGTTTCTGTTTTATCTTTGGTTTTGATTTTTTTTAACCATTGCAATAGCAATTTTTTCTGAAATTTCTTGAAAGTCTTCTGGTTTAAATTTAAAATTATTCTTTTGTGCTTCTTTTTTACACCATTCATTAAATGATTTTTTGATTTCTTTTTCTTTTTCATTTTCATTTTCGTTTTCTTCCTCATTTATATTTTCTTTTTCATTTTGATTTTCTTTTTTCTTTTTCTTTTTCTTTTTCTTTTTCTTTTCTTGGTTTTGGGTTTTTTTCTCATTTTTGTTTTCTGATTCAAAATATGGAACATCAATTTTTAAAAGTTTCATAACCCTAAAAAATATTTTGTCTGTTTTTTCGTGGATACATATGTCTGCAAATTTGTCTTTTTGAGTTTTTTGTAAGTTACAAATGACTAATTTGCCTGTTCCCTGTTTCACACACATTTGGGGCAAATCACAAGCCGGTGTCACCCTTAGCGAAGAGCCTAAAACTATAAATAGGTCTGCTTTCTTTGACTCTTCCGTGGCCTTCTTGAGGATGTGCTTATTTAAACGCATCCCAAAATCAATTAAGGACGATCTTAAATCACCTCCGCATTCACAAACCCTTTCCTCGGCATGCTCATAGATCCACTCGGATGTGATCACAGATTGGTTACGGAGGTATTGCTTGCCACACGTACGACAAATTTCCTTTTTGGGATTGCCATGCAACTCTGAAATATTTTCTAACTTGATGCCGCTTTTTAAATGAAGTGTGTCAACGTTCTGCGTAATTACATGCTTCACTTTCCCCATTTCGTGCAGCTTGGCTATAGACATATGTGCAAATGTTGGTGACATTTCGCTCCATGGCTTTGATGCCTTTGGTGGCTCTCGGCCTTCTTCTTCACATGTCCAAACACCATTGGGGCCTCTGTAATCGGGAATGCCTGCAGAGGTACTTACACCCGCACCTTTAAAAAAAAAATCATTTTGTGGAAAAGAGAAAAATTTTTTAATTGGAAATCGCAAGTTAGAGAGATTGATCAAAAATTTTTACCTGTAAAGAAAACAATGCGGTTCGCGTACTTAATTAATTTTGCAAATTTTTTTGTTTTTTTCAGCAAGTCTTTTTTGTTATCAAAAATTTCGGTTACTGGTTTTTTTTTTGACATTTTTTAAAAAGAATTTATTTTTTGCTTTGTCTGGAAAAGAATGAAAAAAATGAGCTTTTATGAGGCTTTAAGCTTTTTTTTTTTTCAAAACCATTTCTCAAATCCTGCAAACTGTTAGAAAACCAGACTTTCAGATTTTAATTTCTTTTGGATTTATTTCGAAAACCAAAATTATAATTTCTTTCCAAATCCCACTTTAAAAAATTTTGTTGTGGTGAAATGCAAGAGATTGTAAAAAATATTTGTTCACAATATTTGAAAATTATTGGAAAAAAATTTTAACCTTTCAATTAGACTTTTATCAAAAAAAACTTTCACATTAAAAAAAATTCAAACAATTTTGAATTGAAAATGGAAAATAAAATCAAATAAAAGAAGAAATAAATTTACCCCAAACAATACTTCTTTATATTATTATCAATTAAGTCCACAAAAATCATTCAAAATGCATTTTTTGAGAGAACTCATTCGAGTGGTTTTGGAGAACTCTAAAAAATTAAATCCTTCAACAAATTTTGAATCAGAAAACAATCAACGAAAATACCAGACAAAAGATAGTTATTAAAAAAACATTTATTGTGTTTAACCCTCAATTTTATTTTTAATTATTGAATTTTCTTTTATTAATCGATCTTTACTTTATTTTTCAAATCAAGTTTTTCAATTATAAATTGTATTGACTGTTATGGAAAAAAGCTCAACACGGTTTTTAATTGTAAACATTACTGAAAACCAAAACTAAAATCAATAAAAAGAAGAAACCAATAAACTTCAAATAATAACCCATTATATTATTTTCAATCAACCCAACAAATACAATTTAAATCTACTTGATTTATCGAAATTGGTAGTGTAGTTTTGGAGATCTCAAAAATAGTCAATTTTTTCAACAAATTTTTAATAATTTATCAATCAAAGAAAAACCCATTCTAAAAGATAGTATTTAAAAAACTGTTATTGTGGCGAATACTTCATTTTGTCTTTATTTATTCATTTATTCTTTTTTTCATTGATCTTACTTTGAATTTTCAGTAATATTCCCAATTAAAAACCGTGTTTCACTTTTTTTTCCTGTTTCAATTTTTTTTGTTAAAATAGATAGAAAAAATCTCTTTTTTTATATTTTTTTTGAACATAACAACCTTTTTTCACAAGAAGAGGGTGATTTGAACATTTAATCCAATTAATACAGAATTGTTCATCTACAATACACTCAATACAAAAAAAAAAATCTTATTTATAAGGGCAAAACTATCTTGAGCACGAATCATTTTTTTCTCTTAAATCTATTTTCAATTTTGAAATAAGATAGTAAAGAAAATAAAAATTGAAAAAAAAATTTTTTTAAGGGACTCGTCTATATTAATTTTTTTTTTGTCCAATAACTAAATAAGGAATCCTTATCTTGAAATATGTTTAAAATTGAAAATAGACAGGTTTTTTCAATGTTAGAATTTTTAGTTCTTGTTTTTTTATAATTTTACAATTCTGCCAAAAAAAGTGACTTTTAAAAATTTTTTTTTGAAAAAAGATCTTAAACGGATGAGAATTTTTTGATTAATTTTGGATTTAATTATTTTCTCAAAAATAATATTTATATCATTTTTAAAAACGAAAAAATAATTTAAAACTAGTGAATATTTTCTCCTTCACTTCTATTCATCCAACTTGAATCTATAAAGAACTCAATTTGTTTTATCAATAATTACTTTTTTAAAAAATAGTTCTTATTCTTTTCTTTGATTTTTTTGACTCTGACAAAAACTTTTGGGATGGTAATTTGGGAACACTTAAAAAAACTTCAAATTCAACAAAAACAAAAGAGTGTAAACTGAAAAAGTAGATTCATGAAAAAAAAAGGATGGTACAATATAAAAAAAGAAAATCTTTTATTAAGAGTAAAGCATATATTGTATATTTTTTTCGAATCAAACTATGTTTTCATGCAAATCCAAAAAAAACCTTTCAGGTTTATTTTTCAAACTATTTTTTGTATGTCTTCCACAAACATAACAAGGTTTTGCTTTCTTGCTCATATTTTTTTTTATTTTTTGAATTTTTGGGAAAGTTAAAAAAAAGCAACTTTCAAAAAAGTGAAAAAATGGAAAAATTTTTTATTTCTATAAAAACAATAACTAAATTTAATGAATGTCATTTAGCAAGATTTCATTAATATACTAATAAGTTTTTCACTTTGATTTGAAATCTAAGTAATTGGCAAAAAAATTCTAAATCTCTATTAAATTTACCTAAAAAAAATTTAATATAGACTAGTCCCTTAATGAAAAAAATCAATTTTTTTGTAAAGTTGGAAGATTTCTTTTTTATGAGATTAAATAAAAATAAAATAATTCAAAGATTTCAGAAATCGGATTTAAGAGCTAAAATGACAACTTCAGGATTGTTTTTTTTTACTTCAAAATAATTGTTTAATGGGTTAAAGTCTACCAAGGAGAATCCGAAGATCAAAATCTGTTGTTATTGGACGTCACCTTATTAGTGCTAGATGGTTCAAATTTCTCTAAAAAATCTCAAAGAAAAGTAGTAATATTTGTTGATCTCATCAATTAAAAAGGATCTATGTATTAGTAAAATAAACTCCAATACTTTCAGAAAAAAATCTGCATTTTGCCATAAATTTAAAGGTTGAATAATCAATATTCAGACTCCAAATGTACAAAATATTATTCTTAAATTTGTGGCGAAATGTCGATTACTTGCTAAAAAATTCATTTTTTCAAAAAAATTTAATAATTAACGAATGGATTTTTTATACAAATATTTCTAAAATCTTGGAAATATATTGATTTTACAATTAGCCTTATCAAAAAGTTAACAAAACTAATCAGTATTTGGGGCTTCATGTTGATGATTATTGAGTTAATCTTTGAAATTAAAAAATTAAAAAAATAGTTACTTTTGGATATTCTAAATACGAATTATTAAAGCCAGGAATACTATTATTTTAGAGTTTCTGGTTTTTAAATTGGAAAGGGAATTCAAAAAAAAAAATCTAATAATGAATTTTTTAATAGTGACCCTTAGTATAAAACGTCTAATAATTTATAGTCTAATAAGATTTTTAATAGATTTTTTAGGGCTATTTGAGGCATGGCAGATTAATATCATTTACACCCAATTATAGCATTTTTCTTTAATTATAGAGAACTCTAGGGTGAGACTAATCCCTTAAAAGACAAATTATTAAAAACACAAAAAGAATAAGAATTCAAGAACACATTTTATTGTTACCATTTTAAATGATAATTCATCACATTTAAACCATCTTTTAATGAAAAATGTTTTCTTCGAATTTCCCCATGCTATTTTTTTTTCAAGTATTAATTTTTCTTAAAACAAATCCGCAATAAAAAAGATAGGGTTTATTAAATGATAAGATAGAACAAAAAGGAAAAAATAAGATTTTAAAAACGATCGATAATGACCAATTTGGATATTGACAAAATTTTCAAAAGAGCACTGGTACTCTACGAATGAAATTATTACTGAACTCTAAACCAATGAGTAAAAATTGAATAATAATGAGAGCAAATATTGTTTGTGAGTTAATCTGGTACCCTAAACCCTTGGTGACCTTAACAGTTCTTATTTATGAAACGCTCTTTTCAATAACAAGACAAAAAAAAACAAAACAGACTGGCTTTACCTTATAAAATAAGAAAATTTTTCCACTGAATTTTCCGAATTTTGCTTATATAAATAGAGTTATCGATGAAGAAGGTTGTAATCTGTGATCTCTATTTGAAAAAGGAAAATGAAAATGAAGTAAAACTGTTTCCATTTGTTATACAAATATCAGAAATTGGATTTGTGTTCGAAAGAATATTCTTGTTGTAATTCACTTTACTTTTTACAAAATGATCCTGGTTTTAATTTGGTGAAAAAAGAGAAAAAAACCATAGCACAAAATACATCTTCTCAATTTCTTTTCTGATCGAATCTTCTCTTATTGAATGGTGACTATTGTTTAATTGAAACCAATTCTATTTGATAAAACTTTTTTAAAGTTGGCACCTAAGATAGAATAAAATCTAAAAGGTGCTTAAAAAACAATACAGTTTTTGTTTTGCTTCAAAGGCAAATTTCTTTTTCCTATTTTTATTTTGGATTTTGTCATTTTTTTTCCCAAGCTCCAATAGTAATCAGAACAAGTGAAAAATGTGACACACTTTTGCGAGAATATAGCGTATTTAACCCCCCCCCCCATCTTCTTGTTGATCAGATTTCTATTTCTTGAGATTTAGTGGCGAAATAAAAAAAAAAAGGTTGTCGAAGTGAAAATTTGAAATCGTTTATTTTTCAAATACCAGCAAGAGGATTTTCTTTGGTGAAAGCTGTTTTTAAATTTGTGTTTTGTCAAATATTTTCATTTTTTAAGAGCACCGTTATCCTTTCTAACGAATGGGATCCAAGTATTTTAATTTATTATTTATTCTCATTTTCTTGGTCTATTTGTTGTCTGAGCGATTCCCTGGCCTCCATTAGGATTCTACCAAGCCAATTTTTACCTGTGCCATTTCCACCATCTGCCCAAAACATGTCTCTATTAATGTGTTCAACTAAGCGTTTGTTTCCTGTGTTTAGTAGTTTCTTTTGCAGCTTTTCAGATTGAGTAAATTTGGCAAACACAATCTCTCGCATTATCTCAACCTTAACCTTTTCCCAATCAGATCGCAATTTTTGTTTTCCTTTTCTTGATCTGCCGAGAGCCTTTGCTTTTTTTGGGTTCCTTGCTGTTCGAATGCTTTCGGCATATTCGAGATCAAATTGGGTGCTTTTACTCCCTAAAAACTTTTGTGCTTGGAATGCATGCTCGCTTGATGGATAAGTTTTTTCATTAATAATAACTTTGGATTCATAGAAATTAGATAAGAAACCATTTTCCCCATCTTGACTATAAAAATGGATGACGTTTGACATTAAAAGGTTTGCAAATTTTTTACAAAAAACAAAAGAAATCTCTGACTAATTCTTTGAAAAAAAAAAAGAGAAAAAATGTTAAATTTCTTCTCTATTTGAAACAACAAGAAAAGTACAAAAATTTTCGTCACTTTTTTTACTTCACAGCACTTTGTTTTTTTGAAATTGTTCTTAGATTTTGATATTTAATTAAAAGATGAAAATTCAAAAACTTTGCATTTGAAAAGTTTTTACAATCAAAACTGTAAAAATCTTGCAATCTAAACACTTTCCTTCTTTTACCTTTCAAAACCGGTTTTAATTTTTTGAAATCTTGCACATTTTTTTCTTTTGGATAACTCTCAAAACAATTTCAAACTGTTCTCTTTTATAAATCCATTATTTACCTTTTTTTAAACTTTAATAATCTTTTATCAATTTTTTGAGATTTAACAAATATTCACAATTGAAATTTACTTGAATAATTCAAAATATTATCTTTTTTTAAGGGAGTAAGTACATTTACCATTTTTGGGTGCCACAGTTTATTCAAAACTGAAATATTCAAATCATATCTTTCGCCAAATAAACTATCTTTCATAATAATTGGCCCATTAAAAATCAAATTTTAAATAAAAATATTTTTAATAATTGAAGTTATCTATTATAATATAAAAATTTCGATTTTAATATTCAATACTATACTCAAGAGATATTTATTTTTTGTCTAAAAATAAAAGAAAGAAAAATAAAAAAAACAGTTAAAAAAATTGGGACATTTATTTTGAAAGAAGCATTACATGAAAAATAGACAATTTAAAGAATGTAAAAAAACCCATTTATGGATTATCCTTCCTTTTGAATAACTAGATCTAATCTCTTTTTCATATTTGAAACCAAATTTTGCATTAAATCATCTGTTACTTTTTTCCAATTTTTCATTTTGATTTTCCATTTTAACAAAACACTTTTGAAAAAATAAAAAAGAGAAAAAATGATTTATTTGCAAACTTTTCATTGTGAGAGGAAAAACTTCAAAACTATACAAAAGCAATTCATTATTCAAATGTAAGGTGGGCCATTTATTATGAAATTTAGTTTACATTGATATTTTAATAAATATTAGAGTCAAATAGGTCTCTATGAAATATATTTGCAAACCATTAAATAAATGGAAAAGTCTAGAAAAAATGATTAAATTTTAACTTCTAAATAAAACTAAAAAGCATTTATTTCTTTATCTTATTTGTAATATTTGACATAATTACTTCTTTTCTACTTTTTTTATCTTTAATTCTAAATCTAAAAACTTGTGTTTGAAAAATTTGTTATTAAAATTACTATTAATTTTTTAAAAAAAAACTTGAAATATGAATTTAAAATTCCTATTATCATTAAATTTATCTAATTCGAATTTTTAATCAGCAAATTAGAGATTTTTTAATTCTTATTCTGAAAAAAAAACATTTATTGGAAATATATCAGTTTGATTTACTAATTATATATTAAAAATTAAATTGAAAACTCAAAATAATTCTGAATCACAATTTCAATTATTTCACAATTTTTTTTTGATTTGATTAGTGTTGAAACTTTTTGTAGTTGTTTTTGACATTTTGAGAATTCAATCCTTTTACTTTTATCTTTAAAACAGTAATCTTTATTACAGTTTAGTTTCATAAAAATATTTTCAAAAAGAATTTTGAAATCAAATTTTTCACAAAAGGTTTTTTTAAAATAATAATAAATAATAATTGGGAGAGAAATTCAAGGAAAAAAATAATTTTTTTCATACCAAATTAAGAAGAAAAAGAAGAAATTTCTTCCAAACAATACTTTGATCGAATTTTTTTTTTTCATTCTTGATTTCAAAAAGTTTATTGGGAGAGGTGATTTTTGTTGTTTGGTGTTCAAATAGAAAATATTTGTTGAAAATACACAGGTTCTCAGGTTTTATTGTATTGTTAATTCTTTGAGTAAATTCAAATATTCATATAAACACATTTATAGATCAAATAAAATAATTTAATAAAACCAAAAATTTAATCAAGAAAAAAATTCACAAAATTGATCAATTAAAGATTCGTCTCTGATTTACTTTTGTTTGTTTTTCCTTTCACAAATAAAGTAGCAAACTGGATTTTAGTTTCAAAGCTGTAATATCACATGTGAACTTAAAAAAATTTTTTTCAATAAGCTTTTGCAATTAAAAAAATGTAAAAATGTAAAATGAAGGTATTTTCTTGGTCTAAATAGATGAAAATTTTTACTACTATTTGTTGAAATATAAATTGAAGAAAATTTTCATACAGCTTTCCAAAATTATAATAATAAATAATGTAAAATTACAAATTTCAAAACTTATAACAAGCCTAAAATTCATTTCCCTTTAGAATTGAGAAATTTGAAGATTTCTTTTATTTATTGAGGTTTAATTTTTTTGGAAAGCTGCTGAGAAAAAATGATGCATTTATTTTGCAATTAATAGTAAATACAGAGAGCAAAATAAACCCCAGTAAAAAATACTTACTGTTGCTAAACCAACTCATTTATACTTTCATAAACTGTATTTCAAATTAAAAACGTTCGTTCTTTTTTTTTAGAAAGTAATTATACATTAAATGATCAAAGAAAACATGAAGAAACAATATGCAAATCTCTCAATGGTTTATAACAGTTATATTATTTGAAAATAATTTCTAAAAATTCATCATCAACTTTCTCAATTTTATTATTAAAAATATCATTAATTTTCAACTTTAAAAAAAACTTAAAATTTTTAAAAATTGGATAATTACAAAATATTATGAAAAAATTGAATTCATAATTTAAAATTTGCTTGTAATTTCAAGTATTTTACCTTCAAAGGTGATTTAATCTTAGATACACCATTGGAACAGAGAATTATGTGTGATATTGACAAAGGAAGACCAAAAAAGCATAAGGCTTTATTTTAAGAAGATATTTTTTTATTTTAAAGTATTTTTTTTATCATGATATAAATTTTTATGGTAGAGTTGGAAATTCTGTAGTTCACATGAGATATAACATAAAAAAAAATTCAAAAAAGAAACCAACAAATAAACAAAGATCACAAATTTCAATCTCTCTCTAAGATACCTTATTTCTGAAAAAAAATGAAAAAAAAATAAACGTAATGAAATAGAGAAATTTTTCCCCCTTTATTCTTCAAAAATTATTCAAAAAAAGATTTGTTAAAATTGATATTTTCCAGCTTGTTCATAATTTGAAAAATTGGAATTTAGAGATTTTTGAACTTTCGATCCTAGAGACTGAATTATTCTCAATAACAAATTATATTTGTGAAAAAAAACCTAACCTGAAAATAATCCCTGAAAAGATTTTAAATTTTCAATATAAGGAAAATTGTTATATAATAGGTATATATCTTCAAAATCAAATTCTATTTTAAAATAATCAAATTTTTTATAAACCAAGTAATAAACCAACCTAAAGTTCATAAAGTAAGGTTTCGTTGGAGTACTCGAGTAATTGTTTGATAGACTAAGTAGATCTACTTTTTTTCGAAAAAACAATCGAGTTTCACAGGGGTTTACAAATGTTTGGAAAATGATAATTTTTTATTCTTGTTTTTTGATTGATTGATTGATTGGTATTTTGAACAAGTGTAATTTCATTCATAATCATTCTAATTAGTGGGTGAGCTATAATTTACAAAAGTTTGATTCTTATACAAAGGATTTGATTTTAGATAATAGAAATCATGTAACAATTTTGCTAATATAAAAAAAAATTTCCTTTTCAAGGATTATTTTCATGTCCCTTATTTTTTCACTACTTTACTATTAATCTTAGTTACTTGAAAAAAATAATCGAACCGTTTAAGATTAGATTTCCTCATTTCCTAATCCTGTTTTAATCAGAATTTTGAGAATATTTGTTGAAAATAAAATAATTCTGAAATAAGAGAAAGATTTCAAATTTAAATTTTGAAAATTCTTTTTGTCTACTAATAAACTACAAAATAATCCCTGACTTTTTGAAACCCTTTATAAATCTTTGAGCTAGTAATCTTTTGTACAATTATTAAGAAACTATCCAATACTTTTCAAAGGGGAAAATCTTTCTTAGAGTGAAGAGATTTTTTTTCGTGAATTTAAAGCTCACTTTATCATTTTTTTATTTTTTATTTTTTTTTATTTTTGTTTACTTTTTTTTACTTTATTTTTTGATTAAATGGGAAATACAGAAGGTGGTGAATCTTTACAAAACCACGATCAATCCAAAACTTCAAGTTCACAAAGAAACGTATCAGAAACAAATACTACCAACACGGAGATTACAACTAATAGTGAACAAGCACAAACTCAATCGAATGAAAATAAAAAAAGTAAATTAAAAAAACCAGTAAATGGAAAAAGCAGAGGAAGAGGAATAAAAAGAGGTAGAGGAAGAGGTAGAGGAAGAGGTAGAGGTGGAAGAGGAAGAGGTGGAAGAGGAAGAGGTAGAGGAAGAGGAAGAGGAAGAGGTGGAGGTAGAGGTAGAGGAAGAGGTAGAGGCAGTGGAAGAGGAATAACTAGAGGAAGAGGAATAAATAGAGGAAGGGGTATGAGTAGAGGAAGAGGAAGAGGTAGAGGAAGAGGTAGAGGAAGAGGAATAAATAGAGGTAGGGGAAGAGGTATGAGAAGAGGAAGAGGAAGAGGAAGAGGCCAAGTCACAACACAAATGGTTAATAATCAACAAAACCTGCAAATGGCAAACTCTGGTTACTTTCAACAAGAACAAAATCAAAATTATAACAATGAAAATCAATTTCAAAACAACCTGCCACAACAAACACAAATGCCATTTGAACAGCAATTATTTCAACAACAACAATTATTAGAAAATCAACAGATCCAACAGCAAGATCAATTTCAACAACAACAAATGCCATTTGAACAGCAACTATCTCAACAACAACAGCAATTAGAAAATCAACAGATCCAACAGCAAGATCAATTTCAGCAACAGCAATTCTTCGAGCAACAGCAACAAGATCAATTTGAACAACAAAACCAATTTGAACAGCAACTAATCCAACAACAGCAGCAATTAGAACATCAACAGATTCAACAACAAGATCAAATTCAACAACAACAATTCTTTGAGCAACAGCAACAAGATCAATTCCAGCAACAACAAGTTCCACAACAACAACAACAACAATTCCAACAATTCCAACAACAACCATTTGAACAACAACAGCAATTCCAACAACAACCATTACAACAACAACCAATCCAAGAACAGCAGCAACAAGATCAATTCCAGCAACAACAAGTTCCACAACAACAGCAACAGCAGCAATTCCAACAACAATCATTTGAACAACAACAAAAAATTAAACAACAAGAGCAATTCTTACAACAACAACAACAACAATTACAACAACAACCAATACAACAACAGCAATACCAACAAACAATAACACATAACCAACAAAAAACTGAAAATCAAATCAATCTTCCAATTTTGATACCCAAGAATGTAAAAATTCAAGAAAATGGTAAAGTTCAAGGGTTAGTACCTAAGTACGAAAAGCACCCAGAATATTTACAAATGCAAAATCAAAATAATCTTAATTTTACCCCAAATCAAACAATTGGAAGAGGAACAGGTCGAGGAAGGGGCCGAGGAAGGGGCCGAGGAAGAGGTTTTGTAATAGAAAGTGGAAGAGGTGGAGGCAGAGGATTTGGAATGGAAAGTAGAAGAGGAAGAGGAAGAGGAAGAGGAAGAGGAAGAGGAAGAGGAAGAGGAACAGGTAATTTCAGGACAAATATGGTATTATCAAATAATAACATGAATTACAATAATCCACCCAAATCACAAATTCAAGTTATAAACTTTAAAAATCAAAATTTGAATTTAACTCAAAGTAAAAATCCAAATCCAAATCCAAATAATAATTTAAATGTAATGAATTTCAATCCACTACTAAAAAATAATCTCAAACAAGAACCAAATAAATCAGTAGTTTTTGATTTGAAAAGGAAAAGAGAATTACCATCATTAAAGAATGCACTTGAAGGTGAACCAGATTATAACATTATCAAAGAAATAATTGAACAAGGGTGCGATGTTAATGAAATCTATGAAAATGGATCAAATCCTTTACTTATTGCAATTCAAAATAATCTTGATCCCAAGATTATTAAATTAATGTTAAAAAACGGAGCAGAAATTTATTCTGAATCCATTATTAAGAATTCTATAAAAATAAATGACAACCTTAATAATATTATTAAATCACATTATGCACTAAATATTGATTTTCTATCTACTCTACTAAGAAGAGATTTAGCCGATCTTACAATTCAAAACGTACAATTCAATAAATTTTGGGTGCAATTTAGAATTAAAAATTTATTTGAAGGCGATCCTTGGTTTTTGATTCAACAATTAAAAAAACATGAAGTAACCCAATTAATGAAATGGGCATATTCCGGATTAATTGAAGACTTTGATATTATGAACTCAATTATCGAAAAATTAAATTTATCTGAAAAAACTCACGAAGAAAAATCAGGCAAATTTGGTTTATTAAAAGATTTGCAGGCACTATTTTTCGACGACAAGTCTAAAGATTTCACAATTATTATTGATGAAGGTATTAAATTTAAATTACATAAGATTGTCTTAATAGCTCGTTCCAAATTCTTTAGAAATTTAATTTTACAAGGTAATAACCAATTTATTATACCCAACGATTTGAAAAACAAACCAAAACATATTTGGAATAATTACGTATATTTTATTTATTTTGATAAAATTAATGAAACAATTACCAATTTTCAAGATTTAAAATCATTTAGAGAAATTATTCTTAGGACAAGAATAAGTACAATATCAAATATTAGATTGAAATTAATGGTCAAGCTTTCTAAACTAACTCAATCAAAACAACAAAATTAAAAACGTAAAAAATTTTAAAATATTAATCTAATACTAAAATTTAATTAATTTTTTTGAAATATAAAAAAAAAAAAAAAAAAAATAATTTTTACACAAATAATAACAACAACAAATTTATTCAATTCAAAATTAATTATTAAAAATAAAAAATTCTGATAAAAATATTATAAATTCTTGTTTAAAAAAAAAAAAAAAAAAAAAAAAAAAAAGTCAAAAATTGGTAAAACAAAAATAAAATTATTATTATAAATTGAAAGATAATAAAGGAAAAGATAACATTTTCATTTTTTTTTTAAAAAAAAAATGGGTGTATATTTTTCTATTAATATCTTTTATATAAATAATAATATAGTCGATGAAAGAAAATTTATAATATTTTTATCATATAATTTTAAAAGATAGATTAATATACAAATATTAACCATAAAATTTTAAAAAAAAAAAAATTATTTTCCCAATATGATGAAAAATTATTTGAATTATCAATAATAAATTTTTTTTTAATAGTGTTTACATTTAAAAAAAAATTAATAAATTATTAACAAAATTTCAATAATTTGCTTCAAAAGCAAAAAAAAAAAATCAAAAAAATATTCTTATTTTTTTAAGAATCAAAAATTGATTGAATAAAAAAATAAAAAATTAAAAATAAATCAAAAATCAAACTATTAACACTCAAAACATTTTTTATTCTATTAACCTAAGTTTTTTTTCTTATCACAAAAAAAAAAAAATTACTTTTTCTTTTCCTTTTATAATCTTTTAATCTAAAAAAAAAAAAACTATTATTATTATTTCTAACAAAAATTAAACGCATTTATTAAAATATATCAATAAATAATATCTGACTAGAATTATGAACAGAATTTAATTTTTTAATTCAAAAAAATGAAATAATTAAAATTAAAAAAAATATTTTGATTTTCTAAAAATTATTTATATTTGTATCACTCCAAATTGAATTAAAAAGGATATTTTTTACTTTTTAATAAAATCAAGTAAAAAAATGAATTGAATGTTTAAATCTGATTATGAAAAACAAAATAATATTGATAAAACTATTAAATTTTTATTCTAAAATCACAATAAAAAATTTTTTGTTTGGCATTAAGCATTCAAATAATCACAAACTTAAAAAAATAATTACTTCATACTTGGTATGCTTTTATTTTTTTTTATATAATTATATAAAAAAAAAAATTAATTAAAAGTAATATCCCAAATGAATAAGTAATATAAAAAAATTAAAAAAAAAAACAATATTCTCAATACATTAGAAATTTTTTTGTGCAAAAATGAAAAAAACAATAAAGTCAAAAAACCTTCTTTTTTCATTAATAATTATCATATCGATATATCTTTGATAAAATAAAAGAAGATGGTTTATTATCATTCATTTAATAATGAAAAATCTTTAAGAAAGCGATTTATTGTTAATATTATTTTAAAAAGTTTTTTCAAAAAGGAAAAATAAAAAAATATAAAATAAAATCTATTTCAAAATTTTTCAAAGACCAAAATTCATTTTCAATCACAAAACATTCCAAATAATTTTAAGGGATAGCGACTACATTAAAAAAAATTTTTCACTTTTTTCCAAAGTCCAAAAGGGATTAAAAATCTATAATTGCACCAAAGAGTAAAACTCAAAGATTATCTACCTTTAAACCACCAGTTAAATTTATTAATTAAAAAACAGAAAATAGATTAATAAATTGTCAATTTTTCCAAATTATTAACTATTAAACATCGAAGAAAAATTGAGCAATGGAAATGAAATTGGGTATAAAATAAAAAAATTATATCTTGCTTTTTCCCAAATGGCAACACAAAAATTCAATTTTTAATTAAAAAAAAAGATTATATACAAATAGAATATATTGGAAATACTCAATTAGAACTACTAACTTATGAACTGTAAACAATTATTTATACATTTATATTATCTTATAAAAGAAGAAATAAGTAATTATAAACTTTGTTTCGGTTCAAATAGGCACTCAAAATTGTTTTCAAATATCAATTATTTTTTATAATTCACGATTAAGTTACAAAAATCGCGATTATTTCTATCAAATCGCAGTATTTTATAAAATCGCGATATTCAATAACAAATCGCGATATTCTATAAAATCGTGATATTCTATAAAATCGTGATAATTATTAAAAAATGGGGATAAATGCCAAAATATCGTGATTAAAAATAATCATGATATAATAGTTGATGTATTTTTTGGCTAATTGAGACATATTTTTACAAAGAAATTTTTTTTGATCAAAAAATAGATTATGTGATTATAAGTTATTCTTTGAAAAAACGAACAAAAAAGATACTTGATTCAATCAATGATAAGATCAAAGAGTTTTATTGTATTTTCGTTTGGTTTGGTTGAAAAACCTATCCTTCCTTTTAGATCAACAACAACAAGAACTAAAGAGAAATAAATATTTTCTCAGTCAAAACTGGTGTTGTAAATTGTGTTGAATAATGAGCTTCTAAAACAACCGACCCTTCACTCTTTCTTAAAAGAATGTGTTTTTGGGTGAAAACATTTTCAATATTCTAGTAAAGCTGAAAGGAGTTAAGATAAGTTTTCAAAAGCTTTCACAACATCCTTGCTGCATTATCACCTATTATTAAGGTTGTTTGGACATTTGTTTTCTTCTTGTTCTTCTTCTTTGAGTATCCTTGTATTGGACAGAAAAGACAACTAGAGTTTATGTGTTTTTGTTTGCTATCGTAAAGTTCATCAGTGTCCGATCAGTATTTTTACAGATAATTATTTTAACGACAAAAAAAGAATCATAAAATAAAATTTATTGAAATTTATTTGATTTTTTTATGGAGATTAGATTTTTTGAAGGATCTTATTTCAAATCCATCCCATTTATTTTTTCATATTTTATTCAATTTGTATCTTCCGATTTTATTGATATAAGATTTAGTAATTATTTAAATATAATTTTATCTACAATTATTCTCCAAATCCAAATATTCTAGAGATCTTACAAAAAAAAATCAAAGATAATTTTTCTTTCATTTCTACTTTTGAGAATATAAACCCAGATTTCGTTATTAGTTCAATGATTATTTAATCATTTATTTATTCTTTTAAAAAATAATTTATTTTATTTGATAATATAATTGAACATAATATTTAACAAGTTATTTGTCAATTGATTAAATTCTTTTCTTTTTTTCTTTATATCATTTTTAATTCTTATTAAAATAATAAATCACGTTTTGTTTTTTATCTTATAAAATCATCTTATAGATTTTCTAGATAATTCCTTTGAATTCTCATAAATAAAAATATCTCTTTTTTAAAACATTTTAAATTATTATTAGATTTATTTAAAACTTTTTATAAAAAACATTCAATTCACCAATTTTGAAAATGTGAAAATATTTCAGAACAATAAAAATGAAAAAATAACTTTTTTTATTACCTTTTCAATCTTTGAATAACCCTTTTTTGTGGATTTTAAAAAAATCCTTGAATTTATAATAGTTATTCTTTTCTTCTATGTACAAGATTAATTTATCATTTTTATTACAAATCCTAATTAATGTTAAAAAAATGTCTAATTATTTAGAATTTTGAGATACTGTAAACAGGAAATACTTTACAGGTTATGATGTAGGTCTTAATTCTGGCATTAAAAATTAATTCCTATTTAATACATTTATAAATTTGAAGTAAATTTAAAAAGATTTTTGAAAAGAAAATCAATAATTTTGATCAATATAAAGATCTTGGAAAAAAAAAAAAATGAAGTTACAAAAAAGAATCATAAGGAAAGAATCAAGCCAGAGATCATTAGATCAAAATAATTTTTTTTTTTTACTTCCGATTTGATTAATAATTTGTTCAAATATTTAAATAGACTTTAATTATTAATTTAATAGAATAGATATTGACTCTCAAACCTACTATTTTATTACTTATAGAAGAAATAATAAAAAAAGCCTAATATGCTAAAATCGTTAAACATATTCTATATTTTTAATTCTCTAAAGTTAGATGAAATCTTCAACATTATCAGGTTTTTAAAAACAATTATTTTGATCGAAAAAAAATTATATAGAAATTAAAAAAAAACACTAGTTCTGAGGATGCTTGTATATTTCTCTTTTTTATTTTTGATCAAACACAATAATAATACTTTTAAACCTTGTAAACAAAGTTCAATAAGAATCAGAATATAATACAAAAGTCGGCATTTTCACTTGTTTATTACCTTTTCAATATAATCTGAAAAACAGTCTTGTTTATTTAGTTGGAATTTTGTTAGATTTTTATTAGTTAAGCTATCCCATTAAAAAGAATTTATTAGATTTTTTTCAAATATGGAACCAAATGCTAAAATATAATGTTGAGAGAATGAACACAGTGGAAATCTTCAACATTTCTGAAAGTTGATTCAAAAATTCAACTTAAAATTCTATTGTGAAAATTTCTTTGAAAAAAAAATATTATGGATTTTAATTTTTTTTCAGGAACATCTTTTGAATCTTAAAAATCAATGGGACATAAACCAAAGTAAAAAACTTTGTTTTCTAATCTTCGTGAAAATTCTAAATAAGTGAAACACGATTTTTAATTGTGATCCTAAGTAAAAAAACTTGTACTAATTTCTCGTCTAATAATATTTAATAATCGATTTTTTAGAGCCATTTCAACCTGGATTACCAATAGGGTTTGCCTTCAAGTCACAGAATAATTAATTATGGACAAACCGAAACTGAGACTACTCCCTTAATAAAGAATGATCTTAACGAACCGCAAAATTCTCTTCTTTTAAATTTTCATAATCAGACTGATAATGTATTTTATTTACTGTACTTTCAGAGAATATTTTTTAAACGGAACCCTTTTTGAAAATAACTTTGCAATATTAGATTGTTTCTCAAAAATTTGTTCAAAGAATTCATCGTTCCATTATTTTTACATATTATTTTATCATTTTTTTTAGAGTATTCCCAACAACCCATTTCTAATAAAAATATTTCAATTATTTCAAATTGAAACCTAACCACATCCATGGGTAAGCTCCGTAAGTCAAGAAAATTTGCGAAGGTAAAAAGAAAAATAAGAAAACAAGATCGAAGAATTGCAACAGAAGAAAAAGACAAAAAAGAAAAAAAAAGAAAAAAAACAAAATCGCTTGTGAGGAATTTGTAATAAAATTCATTTCTCTTTGTTTTTCTATTTTTATTGTTCAGTGTGTTAAATAAAACTCTGATTTTCTTTTTAATTCTTAATTCTACTTACGTAACCTTATTTTACTAAAAAAATTTTTATAATCTTTGCTTGCAAAAATACTCTAAAAAACCAACTCCAATCTCAACAGGCCTCAAGTCTCTTCGAGTATGTTTTTTGCGTATAACGAATCACTCGGACCACCATATCGTGTAATTTTGGATACAAATTTCATCTACTTTTCGGCACGTAATCGGCTTGATATCACAACTGGGCTTTTTGATCTCTTAATGGCAAAGACCATTGTTTACATTACTGACTGCGTTGTTGGCGAGTTAGAAAAGCTTGGTCCCAAGTTCAAAGTTGCACTAAAGGTTTCGAAAGATCCACGATTCAAAAGGCTAACTTGTAATTGCAATGGCTATGCAGATGATTGCTTATGCACAACAGTAACAAATTTTAAATGTTATATGATCGCGACTTGTGATCGAAATTTGAAAAGAAGAATCAGGAAAATCCCTGGGGTTCCTATAGTCAGCATTAAACATCACCAATTTATTGTTGAAAGGCTTCCTCTCTAGATGTTGTTTTTTTTTTGAATAAGATCTCTCGTTTCAAAAAATAATAGATTTGAACAGTTTTAAAAAATTGGTTAATAGACGGTAACTCCATTCGAAAAAACTATTCTTCCTTTTTGTGATCCCAAAAAAGTCAAATTTGAATCGTCCCAAAACCAAATTTTTATTACACAAAATACTTTTCAACTTTTTTGAAATGACTAGAATAGAATTTCATCCTAATTTGTTTGAAATTATTTGCTAATTTTATATTTTATTTGTCAAATATTTCAATTATTTTTATCCCTTTTTCAAAATAAAAATCCTTTTTTGTTTTATTTTGTTTTTTCGGTTTTTTCTAAATTTCTTCGCAACAAAGTGGTAATTCAATGTATACAATAACCTCCGCTATCAACCCCTTTTTAAACAAGAAAATGCAAATTAAACTTTTAAAAATTCTCAATTTTACAAAGCTTTTCATGTTGTAAAGTGTTGGAAAGTATTTGGTAAGTTTGAAAATTGTAGTAAAGGTTTGAAAATGCTCAAAACTTACTAAGTGTAATGTGATTTTTTGTAGTCAAGTTTTTCATTCGTTTCAATATTTATATTTCACAAATCGAAGTTATAATTTTTTTTTTTTCAAAAATTTTAACCAATAGATTTTTATGATTTATTGAAAAGATGTTGATTAATCTTTATATATATATATATATATATATATAAACTATTTTTCAGCCAAAGGGGCCCAGTTGTAATCTCTATAATACATGTGTTTAAAGGGTTTGCATAGATATTCGAAGAAAAATTTTATTTTGGAAATTTTCAAAATTGAAATCATTTTTTAACATTTTTGTTTTTTTTTTTCGATTTTTTTTTTAAAAACCTCATTCATTTGCAAAAATTTTTTATTGCAAGATCAATAGTCACTTGGTAAAAACATGTTATTCTAAGGTCATTGAAACCATGTAAAGATTGTTGAGAAATCTATTGATTTCTATTGCAATTCAATTCGATCTTTGATCATGATATTTGTTTAATAAATGTGAAAAATTTTCACTTCATTTTCATTTCCTTTTTCAAATAGAGACCACAAATACCAACGAACTTTGTTTGGGGACTTAATTTCTAAAAGAAGAGTATGGAAAATGAAGTGAAAAGTGTTTCCTATTTATTATTCAAATACCAGTAGAAGTTCAAAACGAACATCCCTGTTTTTCTCAATAGGGACCTAAGAATTTGAGTTTTTCAATTTTTAAGAAAATTCATTGATTAATTAGTTTTCTTTCAGACATATATCAACAATTCTTTGATGTGTATTATTCTGTTTATTTCTTATTTTTTCTTCAAAGGTCAATTATATAAAATAATTGATATTTGAAAAAAACGTTGGCCCCTTTGACTGAAACAGAGTTTATATATATATTCTGAACATAAAGTTTTGATAAAATTCGTAAAATTACTACAATTACAAAACAATTTATAAATTTTGATATTTTATATTTTTTAATACTTTTTTTTGTCAATAAAAGATATCTTAATTAAATTAAATAAATATTAGATTATAATGTTCTCACCGTTTTAAAAATGTGAGGATTTGTTTTAAACATTTTCGACTTTTATGATTTGTAAAAAGGGAAAATATTATTGGAATTAAAACTATTTAAAGGTTTTTTATTTTGTAAAAGTGTTTACACATCATTTAAATGTGATAGTGGGGTTGGGTTAAGATGGAAATAACGTTTTTAAAAAAGTTCACACTTTATTTTGTAAAAAAAACTTTAAAAAGGTTTTAATACTGAAAATATTTTTAAAAAAAGTACTTGGTTTTTTTAAAAATGAGGTTATCAAACCCAGATTTTATATTTTATGGTACATAATTAAGAAAATTTCAAAAAAAAAATCTTTTTAAATCGATGTAAAATGCATATCCTATTTTTTTAATTGTAAAATATTTATTATAAATATTTACAAGTTATGAAAAATAACTCTATTTTTTCATAGAAATTTTATTGAATTGTTTATTGGAATATAAATAATATGTTTTCTAAATTATATTTTTATTTTTGTAGAATGGTAAAAGTGATGGTAAACAATTATCGGTATTTCATTGTTTAAAAAAATTACCTAACAGTCAAACCAAAAACCCGGTAATTTCATTTTTCTGATCAATTGAAAATATTAATAAAAAGTCAAAATCTACTCCCATTTTACTGTGAAATTATCCAATTACCCAGCAACTTATAACCATTTCAATTGTGGTATTGGTTAAATAATCTGAATCCATCATTTTTAACTCTTTAGTAAATTCAGAAATCAAAAAAATCTAAAATTTGTAAATTCAATTGAGAACATTACTGAAAATTGAAAATCTAATTTATTGCGATTTCCCCTTTAGATAAATTCTAAATTTATTAGAAATCATCTATATAAGAATTATTTTGTTGTTACATTTATGAAATAAGAGTATTATTTACTTTATATTTTTCTTGTAATAATTTTTTCAAAATTTTAAATTTCTATTGATAAACTTCTAGGATTTATTTTTTTACATAATGTTTTACTTAATTTCATAGAAATTCGCAATAATCAAACACCTCTCTAAAATTCAAATTCTTTCAAATATTTCAAAATGATGAAAATAATTTATATTTGAAAATTTAAAATCAAAAGTAGATTTTTTTTGATTTCTGAATTTACTAAAGAGTTAAAAATGATGGATTCAGATTATTTAACCAATACCACAATTGAAATGGTTATAAGTTGCTGGGTAATTGGATTATTTCACAGTAAAATGGGAGTAGATTTTGACTTTTTATTAATATTTTCAATTGATCAGAAAAAAGAAAATTTTCGGGTTTTAGATTTGACTGAAATAATGGTATTTTTCAAATATTTAAAGTATGAAATTAGCCCAAATAAGAAAAATTGTGGTTTATAAAAGTAGGTATATATTAATGAATGTTTTTCTTGTTGTTTAAGAAAAAAACACAATATATATATATATATATATATATTTAAAAAAAAATACATTTTGGATTAGAAACTACTACAGAGAAGTAAAAAAAAAGTTAAGTTTATTGTTATTGGATGGGAAAATATATAAGTGTATTATGGTTCAAAGCCTCTAAAAATAGATTGGAAAATAGTGCCTATTTTTTAAACTTCATCAACTATAAATGATCCTTATTTAGAAAACAATCCTACAATTTCAGAAAAAGGAGATATTTCATAATTAATTATAAAATGAACATTCAATGTTAAGTATCCAAAGTTACAAGATATCTTTTTTTTCTTTTGTCTCGAACAGTAAATCCGTTGTTAAAAAAATCTATTATTTTGCAATGTTAACTGATTCATCAAGATAGAATTTTGGTACGTTTTTTCACATATATTATACAAAAATTAAAAAAAAAAACTAATTTCAGAAGAATAGGAAACAAAAATAATCAAGTTTCTGTTTTTTTCTATTTATTGTTATTGGGTTAATCTTAAAATTAAAAAAAAAAGAAATAAAAAAATATTTAATTTGGATGGTTGTTAATATTATTTATTTAAATACTTAAATAGTATTATTTTGTATTTATTTCTTTATATTGCGAAAAGTAATTAAAATGAATCAAATGAAAAATTTGTAATTGTATCAATTAGTGAAAAAAAATTATTATTTATTTTCATAATAATATTATTAAATATTCTTGGAAAGTTATTTTAACACTGTGATACAAATATAATTTACATTTAAAAACAATACTGTTTCATTATCGGTAAATTTCTTGTGGTTTTAATCCATGAAATATTGAACAAATTTTTACCGAGTAACAATAGTTCTAAAAAAATCAATTTTTTTTAAATCGTTTTACAGATAGAGTAAAAAAAGTAGTTCAAAATTTGTGATTCTATTGGAATAAATTAAAAAAAATGTAAATTAGTGAAATTATTTTTGGGGGTTTATAGGTTTTCACTACTAAATCCAAATTCAATTCATTCTTTAATAGATAAATTTCTAAATGAATTCTTCAGAAACACCACAAATACTCTCCTTTCATTTTTGTTAAGTCAAATATGATCCTTTATCAGAAGAATAAATTGATTTGTTTTTTCTTAAAGAAAATAGTAGTTTTTTAGAGTTTTTAATGGTTTTTATTTTGTATTCTATCGTAATTGCCCACTTAAGATAAGAGTTGTAATGAAGAATAGCTTTGTTTTATGGGGAAATGATTCAATTGTATTGGGTTATTAGATACTTTGGTACCAAATTACCGATAATTGATTTAAACTAAGCCCTCTCTATACACTGGATAGATATCTCCCCAATCCGGTTTTGTATTAATCATTGTTTTATAGTCGAACAAAAAATAAAAACTCCTAATAACCCAAAAAAACTACTATTTTCTTTAAGAAAAAACAAATCAATTTATTCTTTAGATAAAGGATCATATTTGACTTTACAAAAATGAAAGGAGAGTATTTGTGGTGTTTCTGAAGAATTCACAAAGTACACGCATCTTTAAAAATAAAAAAGTTTTATTTTTTTCTTATTTTTGTTTTAATGGGAGAAAATTTTTTTGAAACTTTAGATAACTTTTGTGAAGTACTGCTTGGGAAGTCTCTTCTTCAATTTGTTGATTTAAAGGATTCCGATCTTAATCGTGAAAGCATTCAATTAGCTGACGTAGTCCCTGATTTAAATGACAAAGAGCAATTGAAGGATTTTCTTGGGAAAATTGGAGATAATATCGGCATCGCATGGTTTTCGACGTTAAACGTAACACCACCTGAAATCAAAAGCCAAATGGAATTAATAAAATATGTAGCAAAAACTTTTTGGATTCGGCTAACGCGTCATAAGGTTTCAAGTTTGAAAACAAACCATAAGGGTACATGGAATTTATCTGATAAGAATTTCAAACTAAACCCAGAACCACTTACCACTAACAAAAACACCACCACAACTGAGATTGAGAACTCGCAATTATACCTCCCAGTGATCGTCGGAATTCTTAAGGAAATATTGAAGATCCTTTCGATACCAGCAACATCAATTACCCATCATTCAACTTCTAATAATCTTATTTTAAATATTCGATTTTAAAATGTGTGGTTATTTGGTTTGGTTCAACAAAGAAATCTTAAATTCACAGAAACACTTTTTTGTTGTCTTTTGGTTTTCAGAAAAACCAAATTTAAGTCCAATTTTTTTAAACAGAAATTTTTCAAATTTCAAAAAAATTGTTTTTTTTGAATATGTTGAGTTTCAAGTTTATACTTGTTGAAATTCAGCACAATCAATTTCCTTGCCTTTAAAACAATAAATAAAATCATATTTAGTTCTTTTTCGGTTTCACTCACCAC
This sequence comes from Anaeramoeba flamelloides, assembly GCA_027625915.1. Lineage (NCBI taxonomy): Eukaryota > Anaeramoebidae > Anaeramoeba > Anaeramoeba flamelloides. Next base: position 10,770,870 of record JANTQA010000036.1, read on the forward strand.
CTCTCAAAGACTTTCTTTTGAGATTTAAATGGAATACACTTTTGCCTCAAAATCTTTAATTTAATTCGAGAATAAGTTTTGACGAGTAACAAATAGATTTCAAAAACAATAATAAAACCTAAATTTTAAAAATGTTCAGACAGAGTTATTCTTTTATTCATGCGGACCAAATATTCAAAAAAACCGTTTTTAATTGAAGTTTTATATAGTTTATTGAATGGGATGTGACATGAGTATTTTATTCTCAAAATTGATTTTCAAAAAAAAACTCAGAAAATTGATACATAATTTTTTATCTTTTGAAGTTTCTTCTTGAAAGTTTTTTTCCTTTAGCTAGAAATATGAGAAATTTATTAAAATAAATCTTTTGTTCTGATAATATCTCAATTATTGTTGAAGTCTGCTTAATTTTCGCTTGATTCTATTTTCCAAAAAACTCAAATTCAGAAAAAAAAAAAGTATGCAAACTTGTTAGTGGGGTAAATTGAAATAATTACTCATTTAGTACCATTTGATAGCATTGAAGGTCAAAAACTTGTTTATTTTTTGCATGTAAATTAAAATGTAAAATATGGTGATTCATTCAAGATTCTTTCCTACCAAAAGTTGTTGAATCTCGCAATCAGAAAAGAACTCAATAGAAAAAGAATAAGAATAAGAAAGGACACACTTTACTTTTAAGAGAAGAGAAATAGAAAAACGGAAAAACGTCGAAAAAATGTGCTCATTTTTTTTTCAATTCTCCATAAACAAAATAAGATGAGCGAAGAAAAAAAAAAGAAAGACAAAAAAGTAAAGAAAAAAAAGTTAACAAAAGAGCAAAGGGAAAAAAAATATAAAAAAGTTGCTTATGCTGCAGGTGAAAAGGGGATTGAAGAGTTGCTCAATGAGCTCAAAGATAAAACGCTTGAGTGGGAAGAAATCAGTTCGAACCAAGACATCCAAATGTACAAGAGGGATATTGAGGGATTCAAGTTCCCAAAATTAAAGCTTGTTTCGATGATCCCAATGGCAAGCCCACAAGAGGTATATGATCTTTCGTGGAAGCTGGAGGGGAGAAAGAAATGGGACAACCAAGTGAAAGCAATCGAGATAATGAAAACTTTTCCCGTTGAAAACGAAAATGAGGAACTTACTGTTGTTCACTTTTCAATGAAGCCGCCTATGAGAACCATGTCTGCACGGTTCCAAGTTGACGCCACACTCCTGAGGAGAACAAACGACGGCAAAATTATCATTGGGAGGCAGACAGTTGATGATTCCAAAATCGGAATCGATACGTCAAACATCAAGGGGAAAAAGGGCATAACAAAGCCCTCTGGAGTTCTATACACGCCAATAACAAGGAAGCAATGGATCAAATATGCAAAAAAGTCCAAGACAACAAGGACAATCAAGGAAGGCGAAGATCCAGACGAAATCGTTGCAACAAAGATGGAGTCCATCATCTTCCCAGACATCGGGAAAAATCCTGTAAAGATGCTTGCGAAAATGATGTTAAAAATGATGTCCAAATTTATGCCAAAGGGATTTGTAACAATGGTTGACTATATAACAACCGAATACCAAGAAGAAAAGAAGAAAAAATCAAAAAAGTCTGAGAAAAAGAAAAAGAAAAAGCCAAAAAAGGAAAAGTAATACAAACGCCTTTAACAGAAATATTTCATTCACTTAATGATCTTTTTAGTTCGCTATTTACTCTTTATTGATTAAGAATTTTTTTTTTTTTTTTAATAAATGATACGTCTTGATAACAGAAGTTTTTCCATTTTTTTAATTTTTGTTTTCAGAGAAAAAAATAATTTTTTATTCGAAAAAATTTAGGAATTTTGAAAAAAGTGAAAACTTTTTTTTTTATTATTTAATTATTGGTATTTTTTTTTTTTTTATTATGAAGGGAGGAGTTGTTAATCCCATTTATTCACCGTTAGGTTTATTTCTCAAATTAAAAAAAAAACTTAAGAAAACCGCCTTTAGGTTTTCCAAAATTTAAAAGAATAGAGTTAAATCTTTGATTTTACACTATTCTTTTGAATTCTGGAAAACCTAGGCACTCTACGGCACTTCCTGAATTCCTAAATTTTTATTTAGAAATTTTATTAAAGAATCAAAAATTCGTCTATTATCAACAAGTGATAATAAAATATTGAGTTTCTTTTTTTAGAATAATATTAAAAATATTATTATTTTAAAATAATATATTAGATATATTAATTTTTTGTTAATTCAGATATCCAAATTCTATGATTATTATCATAGGCTCGTCAGTTCTAGAAAAAATGATCTAAATCTTCAATAATATCTAAATTGTTCATTTTTTTACATAATTCAAAATGTTATGGTTATCTTTTTTCATAACATAAGAATATCTGTTAAGATAATTTGTAAAATTTCTGAGTTTTAAAACCGAAGTTGAGACCTTCCATTTTAAAGATATTTTGTTTTTAGGATATCAAGAATTTAAAAGAATTGTGTAAAATCCACGATTTTTCTCTATTCTTTTGAATTCTGGAAAACCGTCATTATCTTTTTTTTAATTTGAGAAATAAAAAGAAAATTTTTAAAATTTTCTTTTAATTTCTTTAATTAAAAAAAAGCTAGGCACTTTATGACACGACTGTTTGTTAATATTATTTTGAATAAAAAATATTTTTAAATGTTTTTAGACAGACCAACTGGGAATATTTTCTTGTTTTTTGATTCGATATTTATCAAGATCAATTTAGAAGTTCTTTTAAAGTGTTCGATTGCCAGTTAAAATTTTCTAATTTCTGTTCTCTAAATAAAGATTATTAACTATTTGGTGAAAATCCAAAAATTTTAATTTTTGAATTAAACTCTGTTTCAGTCAAAGGGACCCAATATTTTTTTCAAATATCAATTATTTTATATAATTGACCCTTGAAGAAAAAATAAGAAATAAACAGAATAATACACATCAAAGAATTGTTGATATATATCTGAAAGAAAACTAATTAATCAATAAATTTTGTTAAAAATTGAAAAACTCAAATTCTTCGGCTAGTATTGAGACCAACAAGAATGTTGGTTTTTAACTTCTACTGGTATTTAAATAATAAATAGGAAACAACTTTCACTTCATTTTATATACTTTTATTTTAGAAATTAAGTCCCCAAACGAAGTGTGTTGGGATTTGTGGCCTCTATTTGAAAAGGGAAATGAAAATGAAGTGAAAAATTTTCACATTTATTGAACAAATATTCAGATCAAAGATCAACATAAAATTCCATTAGAAATCAATATAATTTCTCAAAAATCATTTCCATGGTTTCAATAACTTTAGAATAACACATTTTTACCAAGGGATAATTGATCTTGAAATAAAAAAAAAATTTGCAACTGAATAAGGTTTTAACAAAAAAAAAGTAAAAATGTGCAAAAATGTGAAAAAATGATTTCAATTTTGGAAATTTCCAAAATAAAATTTTTATTCTAATATCTATATAAACCCTTTAAACGCCTGTATTTCTTTCATTACGAATGGGCCCCTTTGACTGAAAAATAGTTTATTTTAAATCTTCTTTTATTTAATGTTATTCTTACCCAGTTGATTTTAACTTTAGTTTTATAATTAAGTCTAGGAGAGTGTGTATTTATTAATAAAAATTTTGTTATTTTTTTTATTTATTCATGCATTGATTGAATTGGAATGTTTTTATAAAATCAAATATTTCTAATCCATAAAATAATTAACTATGTAAAATAGGATTTAAAAAAATGGATTTTTCATCCATTGGTGAATTTTTTGTTGTTTTAGGATATTAATTAATTTTTTGAAATTGATTTTTAACTTTACCAAGTTAAACTTTAAATGGGTTTGTTTATCTAGCCAAATCCCAAGATATAGAATTTCTTTAGGATTTGTATTATTTTTTTGTTTTAACCTTATTCAGATTCATTCCAAAATTACGAATGATTTTAGAGTTTTTTTCTACTTGACAATTTATTTCTATTATCGTCCCTTTCATAATTAATATCAAGCCATCTGAAAACATTTAAACATGTATCGCTAATGGTTTTAGTTTATCTTGAGAAAAATGTACAATAAATCCGAATACTAAAGAAGTAAGAGTTTCTCCCCGATAAACACCAATTCCATATTTTGAATAATAAGCAAATAAAAATATTATTATTATTTCATTTTTTATAAATTTTTTAATTGAATGATAGATAAGTGGTTGATGAATAGAATCAAAACATATTTATATATCTATTATTACAATATAAATGTTTACTTTTTTAAATTATTTTTCTTTTATTAAATTCATTAAATAAAACTGCTATTATTGTATCTAGTTTTTTTACAAACCAAATTAATTGTTTGAAACTAAATCCCAAGAATCTTGGATTCCTGGATATAATAAATCATGAAAAAGTCTTGGAAAAGTGTGGTTAATCGAAATTAGTAGGTAATTGATCGTAATTCCTTCATCTCCAGGTTTATATATGAATAATAAATTACCTTTTTTGATAAAATTAATATTTTTCCGAGATATATCATTTATCCAATTTCAGTATATTTTTTGGATTGTTTTTAAAATATTTTCATAATTTATATAAAATTATCCACTTTGATTTTTTATTGAATATAATTAAAATATTTTATAAAATTCTTTTACTTATTTATTTTTTTGATATTTGATAATTTCCTAAATTTTTGTTGTTGAAAATATTTCTTCTACTTTAATATCAAAAAAAGTGAATACATTTTTTATTATGAGATTTATCAGAATTAAAAGTTTTTTAAAATTTATGTTTTAATAAAGTGAAAACTTTATTTAAAAAAAGTGTTTTCCTTCAGAATACTAACCTCTACACCACATTTAAAGGCTTGGTCCTTCAGATTTTTTTAAAAAAAAACTTCCAAAATGTTTTAATTTCTGAAAAAGTTTTCACTTTAAGAAAATAGAAAGCATGATGAAAGTTTTAAAAAAAGTCTTCACTTTCTTAAAGTTACTTTCCCAAAATAAAATAAAGATAATATTCTCGTTGTTTTGCCTCGAGTTTAAATCCTTTAAATCTCAGAAAATAGTGAGTTGCAACCCTCTACTAATTTCCAGCGATTTAAGTATTCCTACCTATCTGAGAAGTGGTTCTTTTGATCAAAAAAAATGGTTTTGAAAAATGTTAAAAAATTGAGAAGATTGTTAATTTTTGGCCTTAGTCTTGTTGTTCTTAGTTCGAATTTAACGATCTTTATCTTTTTTTTTAATTTAAAAATTTAGAAAAAAAAATATGTAAATTAATTACAATTTGAACTTTCAAGTTGTGTTTTGATCATAGAAGAAAACAAAAATAAAAAAAAAAATTGCGAAATAAGTAATTTTATTAATTTATTATTCTTGATGAGAGATTTCTTACTAGAAGATATTGTTTGTCGTTAAATCTCTTTCTTTTTTACTTTAATGATCTTATTATTAGCGATTTTTTTAAAAATGATCAAAGAATTTGTAAAGGTAATAGTTTCATAAATTTATATTGTTTGCTTAAACTTATGGTATATGAATTATTTTTTTTTATTTTATTTATTTCTCCTTCTCCTTTTCGTTCTTCTTTTCATTTTTTTCATTTTCTTTTTCTTTTTCTTTTTCTTTTTCTTTTTCTTTTTCTTTCAATTCCATTTTTTTTTTCTGTTCAGCCAAATCCCCTAAATTAATTGTATTTTTCCCCATATCAACCAAACCTTTATTTACCAAAAATCCGGCAACATTTTGGAATCCGACCAATGAAACTAAATATTTTGCATTTTCATCTGCAAGATAAAATAAAAATTGGCAAGTAAAAAAGCTAAGGGCAATATTATGGGAACCAGAATGATGAAGGATCATTTGTTTCAACCCGGAGTCCTTTGCATTGAAAAACATTTCAAAAAAAAAATCTCTAGCATCAGACGAAACTTCAGTAACTTTGTTTAATAACGAAATTATTGGTAACAATTCTTCAGGTGCCCTTGAATCTTTTATCATTTGGATTTTGGCCTTTTCTTTTTCCTCTTCTGTTTCTTCTTCTTCCTTTTCTTCATCAGATGAGGATGATGAAGATAGATCACTCTTTTCCTTCTCCTTCTCATTTTCCTTCTCTTTCTCATTTTCCTTCTCTTTCTCATTTTCCTTCTCCTTCTCATTTTCCTTCTCCTTCTCATTTTCCTTCTTCTTTTCATCCACATTCTCCTTCTCATTTTCATTCTTTTTATTTTCAGTTTTTTTTAATTTTTTTTCTTTGTCTTGCTCTTCTTTCGTTTTTTGTAAGGAAAGTAAAAATTCTTGAAGATTCATTTCTTGCTCTTCTTCTTGAGAATATTTTGCCTCCCATCTTTTAATAAGCTTTGCACGTTTTTTTTTCATTTTTTCTTCTGCTCTTTTTTCTTTTTCTTTCTTTTTTTTGAGATCTTCTTCTGACAAAGGCTCTGGAGACACTTTTTTCAATTGCGTTATCAAAATTTCTGAAAATTTTTTCAAAATCACTTCTGGGTTGCCTTCAAATTTTTTGACGCATTCTGCAGGCATTTCAAATAATAAAGAGACCACCCTTAATTTTAATAAGTATTCAATATCCTGGGGTGTTTTAAAGTCAAATAACAGAATTGGCTCAAGATCCTTGTCCCACCATTCTGCAATTTTGGCAATCAGCTTTCTCGTTAATCGATCTTTTCTTGTCAAGTTTTGTTTCCCGGTTTTGCCTTCAAGCTCCTTGATCTTTTTTGAGATCCTGGATGCCAAATTGAAATAGACCAGGATGATGTCTGATAAGATTTTCCTTTTTTTAGGTGCCTTTAAACATTCCTGGAAGATTGAGCCCAGCACAACATTCAGCGACAATGTTTTTAACTTTCGAATATGCTTAAGATCGTAGGTGAAATGAAATAATAGCCTTGCTAAAAAGTATCGCATCTCGATATCTGCTTCCTTGTTGGACAGCTCCAATAACAGCTTCCTTAGACCGTCAGATTCAATGAAATGTTCCTGTGCCGTCGCGTTCTTATAGAGTGTGTTGATCAAGCACTTGACACTCTCTTCTCTTAACTCTCGATCGGCCTTTTTGTTGAACGACACACCCATGATAAGCTGAACAACTTCTTTTTTGGATGCCATTTCGTTCCCTTTTTGCTCACGAAGCAGGATTCTTAAAATAATATAAATCAAGACATCGATCTCCTTTGGTCTTGTTGTTGACGGCTTTTGAAGAATGCCAAGCAATTTGATGAAAATGGTTTTTTTGATTTCAACATCTTTTTGTGTTTTACAAAACTCTCGGCTTTGTAAGTTCTCGGTTTTAAATTTTCTGAGTGCATCCAAGAGCGTTTCGTTTGTTGATTTGGGATTTGTTAATTCTGAATGTAGATCGTTCATTTAGGTGTTAAGAAATAAAAATTGTGTTGTGTTTGTTTTGATAAGTAAGATTGAACAAAGAAAGTAGAATAAAATAATTATTAAAAAAGAATCAAAAAAGTATCTTTTTTTTTTTTGTGAAAATGAAAAAAATGAATAGTGTTTCTGATTTGCAAATATTCTTCAAATAATTTGTAGAGGAATTTTGTTTGAAATTCGGAAAAATATTTATGATCTTTTAGGAACAACTTTGAGTTCCTTCTTACAGTTGTTTTATATTATTGAAGGGTATTTTTTTTTTAAAAACAATAAGACTCCATTGTTGAAAATCTTTTGTTAAGGACTATGTTGGCAAATGAAATTTCAAAGTAATGTATGTTTCTGTCATGTTTTAGTGGTTGATAATTCGTGTAAATTTTACTTCACAAAGATCTAAGTAGTAAAGAACATAATAGTTTTTATAAAATTTGGTTGTCTACTTATCGAAAAAATGAAAATAAGGATGGAAAAAACCTCTTTTTGAGAGAAATTCTTCTTATGGGAAACTGACAAAACTTGAGATCTTGTTGATACGTTTCTATTATTTATTTTTGATACCTGAGTTAAGTTAAGAGGGTTTGTCATTATCACCTAAGAGGTCAAAGTTGAAAAAAATAGAAAAATTTTTGGAATTATTCTTTGCTATTTTCTGGTTTGGTTAATATTTGCAAAAAGACTGAAAAATTCTTTGTTGTTGTATATAATTTATCAAAATCAACAGACCTTCAAATAAAAAAGACTCATTTTAATCTTTTTATAAATTAACTTTGTCATTTTTGTTTTTTACAAAATAAAAATTGGTTAATTTTTCAAGATGTAATTATCATTTAGATGTTTGGATACAAACCCCTCAAACCCCTTTCGACAAAATATCAACCCAATTTTAATTGAAAAAAATAATTATTTTTTAAGAGAAACGATTTTTAAAAAAAAAAAAACATCTTGTAAAAATAAATTAAATGTTCTGGGTGTTTGGTAATTTTTCTTCTATACAAAATATCAAAAGAGGGTAAATATTATCATTGAAAGTGTTTAAGGAAGTTCAGTTACAAGAAAAAACAAAAAGAATCAAAACAAAAACTCATAAAAAACAAACATAATTACAACTCCCCAGTAAGAATTGCTTTGGTGTGGAAGATTTTGGCAAAAATTTAAGTAAAATATTGGTTAAAAATCTTCGACAATGTGATCTTCAAAAGTTAGAGTTGTGAGTTGAAAATTCTTGAAAAGATTGTAATTTTATCGGCTAGAAAACAATTATTATTGTTCTATTTACTTTTCATGTTTCTTAAAGAGGGTGTTCAAGTTTATATCGAAAAATTTTTTAGGAATTATTTTTATTAAAAAATATGTATGAAATGATTTTTTTTTCCTAATTGGTGAATATTTTGATTATTTATCAATTTAAATTATTTTGAAACTGCAAGTATGGAGAAAAATATATAAAAAGCAAACTTAGTTCTTAAGAAAAGAATAAATTTTCTTTCATTTTATTTTATTTTAAAGAAAGTCATTTTCTACTTTAAGAAACATTACTAAAAATGGCAGTTTTGTATTGTTTTATCTTGTGGATTCCTTTTTTGGGAAAAAAAGTTGATTTTTATTTAAAATCTAGTTAAGGTGGTAATTTTCATATAATTTTGATATATGTGATTAAAATAATTTCTATATTGTATTTTTCTTCTATTGGAATTTAATGACTAGATTCACAATACGTCAAATTTTCTAAAACTCTATTGATTCTATCATTTTAAATTGTGAAGAAATTTTCATCAAAATATTCTCCAATTAAGGTCAAAAAATTATTTTCTATGTCTTTTTTTTTAATGAAAAATTTAGAAGAAATTTTTAGATAAATAAACCAGAATACCCTTATCATGAAATGTAAGAATGAAAAATAATTATAATTTATACACATATTTAGAGAATGGAGTAATTAAATAAAATTTTATCAAATACAAAAAAAAAGAGAAGAAGAACAATAATTAAAATATCAATGAAAAATAATTATATCATTTTCATGGCCAAGTTAAAACTAGATATATTGCCGTTGGGTAATCTTGAATTTTATGTTTATTTGTAAAATGTTCTTGTTTTATTTGAGGTTTTCTTTTTTATTTAGAAAATAAATAGATTTTCGTTAGGTTTTTTTGACTTTTCTATTTATTTGGAAAATCCATAGATTTTCTAAATAAAATAGAAAACATCACAAATAAAATAAAAAACCTCGAAAAAAAAATTTGAACACTTTACAAATAAATAGAAAACTCAAAAAAACCTAACGAAAATATATTGATTTTCCAAATAAACTGAAAGCTCATAAAAAGCTAACAGTGGTTTTCCAAAATTCGAAAGAATGAAAAAAATCAAAGATTTTTTTAAATTCCTTTAACTTCTGAGAACTAAAGTTAGTACCTATTTTTTTTTTAATTTTAGAAAAATAAAGAAATTTTCAAAAATTTTCGGATCATTTCGTATTTAAAAAAAAAACTAACGAAAAGTGAATAGGTTTTTTTTCACTTTTTGTTTTTGTTTCTAAAATCTATTGATTTTTTAATCAAAACAAAAATTAAAAAAAAAACTAACAATAGATGATAGGTAATTATCATAGAATAGTTTATCCTAATTCACAATCTAAAAAAAAAAAATTGACTTTATTTTGTAAAAAAAAAACTCTAAATAATATTTTTAGGTTTTCAATTTATCAAGGAACATATTTATTTAATCTATTATCTTCAATTTTAATAATTACATATCTACTTTTTATTTATTATAGCATAATATTTTATTTATGTTATTCAAATTTGAAATGAATTTAAAAAAAAAAAAAATGATAAGTACTTTTTATTACTTTGCCTATGTTTTTCATTTGACAGTCAATATTAAATTCTCATCATTGTTCAGTTGACTGAAACAAAAATACCTTTTATACATGCTAGATCAGTTTAGAAAGTGTTTTAAAAAAATTTCTATTTCACTTTTCTGAATTTACTCAAAGATTCTTTATTTGCTAAATTTTTTATTTATGGGTTGTAATTCATTCTTTCATTATTCATTCTTTAATCTGCACAGTTTAACCGGTTTTAATTGTAATTGCACTCTTTTTGATATACGATGGAAAGAGTAAATTCATTAAAAACGCAACATTGGTTTCTGAAGTGGTAAATATAACAATATAATTATATTATTTAAAGATAAACATTTGTGATCATTAAAAATAGTTAAAATAATAATTTATTTATATATTATTATAAAAAATTAAAAAATTCATTTTGAAATAAACAATATTCAAAAATCATTTGGTTAATTTTGAAAAAGACAAATATAATTTAAATAATATAAATTAATGGTAAATTTTTAAATAAATAAACACTCCCACTGCCCCCCTCATTTAAATAATTGGTTTGATTTAAACAAAAAATTGCAGTGTATTTTCAATACACCAATCATGAGATTTGATAGCAGAATGTTTTTTTTTCTATTTTAAACGAAGAGGAATAAAAAAAAAAATAAATAAAAAAAAAAATTCTTTTAATGTATTAATCTAAATCTCATAAATTTGTATTGAATAATTTGAAAAATATTAAATAATTTTAAAAAATATGAGGTGGACTTTTAAATATCAAGTTCAGAATTACTTTCGTCCCAGTTCTGAGAAGAGTAATTCAATAAATTTCCATCATTATCATCAGAATCTGAGTTTTCATCTTGGGACCAATCTTCTGAACTTTGAAAAGAGTCATTCTCAACGTCGCGGAAAATCGAATTTTGCTTCAAGTATTGATGAATTCTTTCTTTGTTGGTGCTTTCATCTTCGAAATTGTTTTTTGTCTTCTTTTTCATTTCGTTTTTTTTTTTTTTCGATTCCTCTAATTGTTTTTCTAAGACGCCTGACGATTTAAAGACGAGCCGCTTTGGTAACCATTCATCGTTTTTAAATTTGTCAAAAATCCATGCTAAAAGATATTCGGTTCCCTTGTGCTTCCCCTCCCCACCGGCGGTGGTGCCTAAATAGGCAAACGTTCTTTCGTGGATATAAGGGAAAAATTTCAGTGCCTTGGAAAATTCTGATTCCAAGATGCAGTTTGATTTGTCTTGCTTGTTCACACAAACAATCACTGGTGTGTGAACTAAGGATGGGTGCTGCATCAATTTTTTAAACATCACCGTTGATTCTTCAAACTTGTCATAATCGGAGCCATCAACAACATAAATGATTAAATCAATGATATCTAAGTACAGAAACCACGTTTCGCGAAACTTTGGCTGGCCTCCTAGATCATACAATTTCACTTCATATCCTCGGTCTTTGATCCCACAAAAGTTCTGGCCAATTGTTGGTACAACCGTGTCGGGGACATGCATACCATAAAGACCTCGGATCTCATTTAAAATAGAGGTTTTACTATTTGAAAATTAAGTTGGTTGTCAATTAGACAAGTCATTAAAGTAAGACAGAGAAATGTAAGTGAATAAAAAAGAAACTTGTTAAGTGTTTTGTTTTTATTTTTGATCTTTTTTTGTTTTTTGAGTAAATCAAATTTACTCCAAAAAAAAAAAAAAAAAGTATTTTGTTTTTGAATCTCTTTTTCTTGTTCTTGTTGTTTTTCTTGTACATTTTCTTTTCTTTTTCTTTTTGTTTTTCTTCTTCTTTTTATTTGTTACGAAAAGGGTGGAATTTCAAATCGGAAAAACAAAGAAGAAAAAATATTAGTCATTTTCTCAGCCAAGAATATCGTTAGTTTGAGAATATTTTTTTACTTTTTTTTTTCAGAAACAAAAAAATTCCAAAATTTTGAAATAAAAAAAGATTGTAAATAAGATATTTAACAAAGAAAAAGTTTGGTGAGTTACCCAGAGCTTTGAAGTCCAAATATATATACGTTTCTTTCTGGTTTTTGGATGAACTTACGATACTGGTAGCGAATAAGTGAAAACATTTAGAAAAAAATAAATTTACAAAGAAAAAAGCCAAAAATGAATAGACTGACAAGAATTTTGATTCTTAGTCGGAAATTTTTTTTGTTACAAGTAAGTGTGAGAAATTTTTAAGTAACGACAAGTTTTTAAGTAACTAATTTTTTAATGGGTTTTTTTTGTTTAAAGGAAAAAGCCAAAAACAAAAAAATCTCTTCTTTTCGAACAAAAAACAAAAATAATGTTAGTTCTTTTTAGAATGAAGAGAGAGTTCAAAGTCGAAACTCAAAATCGAATAACGTATTAGTTCTGTTTTTTGTTCAGATACAGGTTATTCATGTTGAAAAGAGTAGGTTTTTTGGAATGAAGATCTTAAAAACTTTTTTTTAATTTAAGGAAGTGTACACATTTTACCAATTTTGAAAATTTTTAATTTCCACTTAATTATTGAAAAAAGAATTTTTAAGTGTCATGAGAAATTGAAACTTTGAAACCAAAATACCGTTCACTAGTTTATTTGAGAAAAAAACTAAACATAATCAAGAGTAAATCAGAGTTGATTCTTTAATTTTTCATTTTTTGCCACATTTAGTTGATTAAATGTTTGAGTTTTATAAAATTTGCTTTTGGATCAAGAAAAGTGTTAATAGTAAATACTTTAAATTACTGTTGTTAAAATAATCCGCGGACAAGTTTAGTCTGTGTTTCAAAATAAAACCTTGTTTTTTTTTTCTAGATGACCTATACATCAATCGATCAATAAAACCAACAATAAACCCCAAGTAAATATGGTATTGTCTTCTTAAAGTTCTATTATTGAAAAAGAAATTTTAAAAATGAAAAATCAAATTAGATATTTATCTCTAAAAATAGAGTCTAATTTCTCAAGAAAATTTTTATCCTCAAAAAACACAAAAAATTTCCAAAAACAAAGAATATTACGAAAAATTTTGAACAAAGTTCATTAAAAATTTTAAATTTACTCAATATTTTCGAGGTATTTTCCTTCAAAATTGATTCGAACTGAGGTATATCATTGTGTAGTCAATTGGATGTTGCATTGGAACAAGTTGAAAAAAACGTAGGAATTATATTTTGAAAAAAGGATAAAAGTCGATGTACATAGTATTTTGATCATTGTAATCAAAGTTCAAATGAAAAAAAAAAAAAAAAATAGAAATATAGAGATATGGATTTCATTTCGAAACAAATTTTAGAAAGATGTTTTTCAACTTTTAAGACTGAATATTGATAATTCAAGCTTTAAAGATCTAGAAAATTTGACTGTATTTACTCCACACTCGAAGAGTGACTTGAAACCAAAAATTGTACTGTGAAATTACCCTACTTTTGATTGACAAAATCCCAATAACCAAGAGAAAATTTTGAGAGGATCTTATCGCAATAAAAAACCAATTCAAAAAAAAAGTTGAAAAAGCATTCTCAATTCCAAAAAATCATATTTTTCAAAAAAAATTACTTGTCTTTGTTTTATTTTAAATTTCCAAATTGTTAAATTTCTTTTATTTAATACAAATTGTTTTCTTGAAGTAGATAATTAATTTAATTCGATTTAATCTAATATGTGGTTATATTGTAACTTTCTATATTTGAAAAAGTAAGGGTTTTGTAACATTCTTTTGAAAAAAATAACCGTTTCAAGAAATAAAAAAAAAGTTAAAAGAAAATCTTTGAGATCTCAAACTTTGACAAAGATCTAAACTTTGAAACTAATACAGTTGTTTTTAAAATGATAAATCACAACCATTCTAATTGGAAATAGAGTGTCGCTCTTTGAACGTTTTTTTCTAAAAATTTCCTCTTTTTTTAATTGTTGATTTTTGGAGATCGATCAGGCTTCACATGTTGGTTGGTTTTTGATTCGTTTGCACACCGAATAACAAACAAATATTTTTTTATGCATTTCAGAAAGAAAAATTTTTTAAATCATAATGAATCGTCTTTTAATATTCAAATTCTTTATTATTAATTGTAAAAAGTTACATTAATGAGTAAAAAAGTGTATTTTTAAGTCAATTCATATCTTTACAATTATGACTTTCAGAGGTAACCCATAATATTGTAACTGGATTATGATGTGAGTACTTTGAGAAAACACATTTCTTGTTAAAATATAAAAATTGTGAAAATGAAAAATTTCTGATTTTTTGATTTTTCTTTGTAAATCTCAAACGAACCTAAAAACTTTCTTTTTTAAAAAATTGCATTGAATATCAGAATCAACAATTAAAGATCCAAAAAGGTTGATATAAAATTCAAAGAACTAACCTAAGAAATCCTTCTTTTAAAAATACCATTGAAAATTGCAATAATGATAAAAATAGTTAATAATTCGTTAGGTTCTAGTTAAGATTTAGTATTATAATACAAAGTATTGAGTTTTACAACAATCTTCTTGAACTGTTTTGGTGAAATTGATATCACAAGAGTCTATTTACTTTGTAATATTTATTTACAAAAAGGTTTTAATATCAATTTGGAATCTTAGAATTTCAAAAAATTATGGTGGTATTGATCTTTTTTACTAATGTTTTCTATTAAATTTTTATTGTTTGACAAAAATAATGTCACACTTTTTCAATTAAGCTCCGATTTTTTTTCACAGCAGTTGTATCAAATCTTACAGATAAGATCAATAAATAAAAGATTTGTTTAATATTTTTTCTTGATATCAATTTTTGAATAATTTTTATTTTCACTTTTAAATTGGTTGGAAATACCTTAGACTAAGAAACCTAACACAGCCGTTTTGGTTTCTAGATTAATCTGTTTGGTTAAAGAAATTATTTTAATGATTTAGTTTCAAATAAACCAGAAGATTAAAAATTGGTGAATCTGCTTACTCCCTTATGAAAAAAAAACCTTCCTTTTTGAAAAATTTGATACAACCTCTTTTTCTCTGGATATGCTTTTTATGTTTCTAATTGACACCACAAACCCAAGATTATGAAACTTTAATAAGGTTTGAAAGCTGTTTCTGGAATCAGTGTGAGAACACGAATGCAATTACTCACTCTGGAAAGGAAAAAAGCTGAAACACAAAGAGAATAAAAGTAAAAATTCAAATACCAATCAAGGATATGATCGAAAAAATTGATGTTGTGAAAAAAAAATACAAACAGAATAAAGGTTTATTTGAAATATGTAACTTTAATTGTTTACAAATAAATTACAAAAAATTTTAGAAAATAAAATAAAAAAGAAAAAAAAATTTTTCTTCTTTTTCTGGGAAGGTTTTTAAGAAAAAATCCAAAGACAAAAAGAAAAGATTTGAAAAAAAAAAAAAAATACTTTCTTCTTTTTATTTGATCATTGAAGAGAAAACAGTTACTGTTTGTTCTTTAATAAGTTAGGAAAAATGAGAAAATTGGTTTTTCTTTTTTTTTTTTTTTTTTTTTAATGAAAAAAAAAGAGAAAAAAGAAAATCTTTAATAATTAATAAAATTTTACTCCTCTTTTTTCTCCACTTGGGTAGACTATTGGTATCTTAATACGGGTGGGTGCTTTTGGAAGATCTATTCTAAAATCAAATCTACCATATTTCTTAATTTTTCCACGGTTATGTCTTTTTGGTTGCTTAACCTTTCCAACACCATACCCAATATCAATAGTTTTTGGATCGACTTTCTTTGGTTCTAGTAAATTTTCATTTGTTGTATCGGTTGTGGTTGTGGTTGTGTTTGTGTTTGTTTGTTGTTGGTTTGTTGTTGTGTTTCCATTTCTGATTAGTGTTTTACGTTTCTGTAATTGTTTCAGTCTTTCAAGTCGTGAATTTTTTAGGCTGGTTTGTGAAGATTGTCGTATTTGTTGTGTTTGCTGTATTTGTTGTGTTTGCTGTGTTTGTTGTGTTTGTTGTGTTTGCTGTGTTTGCTGTGTTTGCTGTGTTTGCTGTGTTTGCTGTGTTTGCTGTGTTTGCTGTGTTTGCTGTGTTTGCTGTGTTTTCAGTGGTTGGTTTGTGTTTGTAATAGTTGTTATTCCAAGACTATTCTTTATAGTTGTATTTTGCTGTATATTTGCTTTTTGTTGTGTATTTTGATTTGTGTTGTTGTTTACATTATTTGTATTCGTGGTCGTGGTGGTGGTGGTTGTAGTTTCATTTTTTTGAGCACGTAGTTCCTGTAACTTTTTCAGTCTTTCAAGCCGGGAATTTGTGGAGTTTGTTTGTGAAGATTGTTGTGGTTGCTTTTGTGTTTGGTTCTGTGTTTGGACTGTGTTTGTATTATTGTTTGTTGTGTTTACCGTGTTAGTATTAGTTTGCGATTCTAATCTTTTCTTTCGTTGCTCTCTTAGCCTTTCTAATCGGCTTTGCAAATTTGGGTTTGACATACAAACAAAAAATAACAAAAAAGAAAATGATTAAAAGATAAAAAAATGAATATGTTTTTAAAATCAACCAAATTATTACTATTCTTTTGAGTTTTTTCCTCAAAGAATCGAGAAAAGTATAAAAAATTTTTTTTTAAAATAATTTGAAGACTTTGGTTTCGGAAAAAGTTGTGTTGGTCTCCAAACATTGTACAAAATCTCTTTTTGATATTTCAATAATCCTTTTTTAGTTTCAGAACAACAAGTATTAAAACAAATCTTCATAATCTTGTTTTTTAATATATTTGTTTTAGAAAATCTACTTTATTTCGACCCTTTTGTTTTATCTCTAAAAAAAACTCTAAATTAATCTTTGTTCAATCAAAATTCAAGTTTATTATGAATATATCCAAAAACGATCTGAAAGGTTGTTGAGATACTCACAAAATTTAAAAAATCTTCAAGCTAATTTGATAGCTAATTTCCTAAAAAAATTTATCTAAATTCAAAATGGTAAAATGAAGAAAAATATGATAAATATACTAAATATTTTTTAATATAAGATATAATATTTTCATTCAGCTTTCGAAAAAGAGGTTATACAATCATTCAATAATTTTAAATATTTTAATTTCCATACAGTGATCAAAATAATGCCTGCCCAACAAGGTTTAATATGTTTCAAAATATAATCTGTGTTTATTTTTCTTTTTGTTGGAAGGCAACATTGAATTTACTACCAATAGTATACCTAAGTTCAAATCAATTTTGAAAGTAAAGGTCTGGTTATTTTCAGTAAAATTTAAATTATTCAATGCAAATAGTTGAAAATTTTGGATATTATTCTCATTTTTTGAATTTTTTAAATTTTTTTTTTGTTATAAAAATTTTCTGAAAAAATGATCTATTTTTCGAGATAAATTTTCCATATTGATCCTTTATTTTTATAATTTCTTGTTGAATATTAGAACTTTAAGAAAACTATATCATATTTAATTCGGATTTATTTTTGGTTTCTTTGATAGGTTGATGATTAGGTTTTCTATAACAAAAAAAAACACATTTTTATTTAGAAATATGGATTAAACTTTTATTTCTATACTTTATATTGACAACAGTATTCTTATGAAACTTTTCAAATTTTTCTTTCTGATAAGAAGCTTAAATTATTAATTTGAGTTTTAGAATTGGAAACTTTGATGATTTTATATTAATTCATTAGATTGTGTTGATTTTGGAAAGCCAATTATAAATTTTGATCTTTTTCTTTTGTAATTAAAAGTAAAACCAAACTTATTTTTAAAACTATTTTTCGAAACAAATTATTGTGTTTAATAAGTTTTTTCCATTTTTTCTCATATTTTAAAAAGTTCAAAATCCAACATACTTTCGAATTATTCTAAAAAAAATTATTTTTTTTCAAGATGAAAGAAATCTTATTAACTCAAAAGGAAATGTACCAAAATAAATTTTTAAAAATTATATCATTCAGTTTTGAAATCACTCAGTTTAAAAAATCTCCTTAATTTCAAAAAAATTTTTATAATTTTATTTATTTATTTTATGAATTTTTACTAAACAAAGTTTTTTTTCCCTGTTTCATAAAAAAAAAAAAATAGATGATAACTAAAAAACATTAAATTAATGATTTTCTCAATATCTCTTTTTAAAGCCTTGAAAATTCAATTCTAGCAAAAAAAAAAAAATACTTTTTAATTATATTTTTTGTAAAAAATCATATATAATTCGAAATTATTTTCTAGTTGGTAGGTAATAATCCAGAGATTAAAATTATTAATTTAAATATTATTTCTCAATTTTTTAAATCTATTTGAACGAATATAATCAACATCAATTGCTTGTTGAAAATAATTATTATAATAATAAAAGATAAAAAAAAAAATTCTCCAACAAAAAAAATCGAGAAATAATTAATGAATGCTGTTAATTTTTCAATCTTTAAAAAAAAAAATAATAATTCAGTAAAATTGGCAATTAATTAATTGTAAAAAATATCCTTTTAATTTGGTATTTTTAATTAATCAAAAAAAAACCCGAAATTTCAAAAAAGAGTGTAATTCAATACGCTTAATCAAAGTAAAATCTGATTCAAAATTCAATAATATATTCACATTAATTATAAACTCTGTTTCAGTCAAAGGGCCCAACGTTTTTTTCAAATATCAATTATTTTATATAATTGACCTTTGAAGAACAAATAAGAAATAAAGAGAATAATACACCTCAAAGAAATGTTGATACATGTCTGAAAGAAAACTAATTAATCAATGAGCTTTTCTTAAAAATTGAAAAACTCAAATTCTTAGGTCCCTATTGAGAAAAACAACGATGTTCGTTTTGAACTTCTACTGGTATCCGAATAATAAATTTGAAACATTTTTCACTTCATTTTCAATACTTTTCTTTTAGAAATTAAGCCCCCAAACAAAGTTTGTTGGTATTTGTGGTCTCTATTTGAAAAAGGAAATGAAAATGAAGTGAAATTTTTTCACATTTATTAAACAAATATCAAGTCAAAGTTCAAATTGAATTGCAATAGAAATAAATAGATTTCTCAACAATCTTTACAGAGTTTCAGTGACTTTAGAATAACACGTTTTTACCAAGTTACTATTGATCTTGCAATACAAAAATTTTTTGCAAATGAATGATGTTTTTAAAAAAAAAATCGAAAAAAAAAACAAAAATGTGAAAAAATGATTTCAATTTTGAAAATTTCCAAAATAAAATTTTTCTTCTAATATCTATGCAAACCCTTTAAACACGTGTATTATACCATTACAACTGGGCCCCTTTGACTGAAAAATAGTTTAAATATAAAATTTTGAGTAAATATTAAGAGTTATAATGGATTTATTGTATTTTTGTGAATTATATCAAGAAAAAATGACAAAATAACCAATTTTTCAGACATAATTATAAGGTTATTTCTTGACTAAAAATGGTTGATACTCTAATAATTTAGATTAATAATGGGATTTTCAATTTTTTTTTTTTTTGTTATTTTTTATAACTATAATTTTCGCTGGAAAATGCTTCAAATTAAACAAAATGGACTGAGAATGGTAATATAATGAAATCTAAGTTTCCTCTTAATATTTATTAACTGGATAATAATTTTTTTTCAAAATTAAAATTCTAAAGATGTTTTTCTTAAGGTAACTCAACTGTTTTAAATAATGATTAATGAAAAAAAAATTATTTTAAAAAAATCATCTAGAAAGTTTCAATTTTTTTAGTTGAGTTAGCAAATTTCAAAAATATTCTTTTAAATTTGAAATTTGTTTTGCTCATAAAGATTAAAAATAAAAAACAACTAAATAGGATTTTTTTTTTTTTTTTAATTTTATTTTTAATAAAATATTTTTTCTGAGATACCAAGTATGAACAAGACTAAAAGATTTTCAAATTTTGTTGATGAAGAAGTGTTGTTGGAGTCACATGAGGATCTTCAATTTGAATAAGCATTGGGGAAATTGTTGAAAAAAATTGATGGTATTGAAGATCAAAAAGAAAAGAACACCTAAAAATATACATTAGAAGAAAAATAAGTATGTGGTAAAAAAAAAAGAACTTGTTTAATCAAGTTATGATAACAAATCAATGGGTAACTCGCAATATTTACCTTTGATATATATTATCAAGTCTAAGTAACTATCACCAACCATTATTCGTTATGTTTGGTGGTAATATCAACAATCATACCTATTCACAACACATATAATTTCTCAAAAAAAAAAAAAGAAAATTAGAAAAAGAATAGAAAAAGAAAAGAAAAAATATTAAAAAGAGAAAGAAAAAAAAAAAAAAGACAAAGATAAACTAATTATATATTTTATTAATATTTAACTTTTAATCCAAATTTGAAATATTTTTTTTTTATATTTGTGTTCTTTTTGTTCTTATTTTTTAGGTAAATAAAATGATCTTAAAATGGATTTTTTTTTTGATTTTCTATTTAAATTTTTTTTTTTTTGTTAACTATAGTATATTAATTATAAATATATTATAACTCGTTATAACTGATCTGGCATTCCAAAATATCCAATATTGTTTTTTATCCTCATTAATATAACAACAAATATTGAATAAAAAATCTAAATTTATCAATTTTAAACATTTGAAAATATATTAAAATGAAAAAAAAATTGAATCTTGTAATTTTAGAGAGAATGTGACTGAAAAGGAAAATCGAAATTTAGTTATTAAAAATTTAAAATTACAAATATTTTTATTTTATTTTAATGGTTTGTATGTATTTTATTTAAAAAAAGGGTATTTGATTAAAAGAATTTTATTTTAATTATGGGAGAGTATATAAAAAAAAAAAAAAAAAAAAATTCTGATTAATTAACCAGGTTTATATTTAAAATTTTTGAGATAATTATTAAAGGGTTGGATTTTTAGAAAAGAAAACTCTGATTTTATGAATGTAAGAGTATTGTAATGTTCATAGTAGATGTACATTATTCGTTTTTTTATTTCAATAAATGATAATTATACAGAATTCAATATTAATTATCAGTCCATGTCTGTATCAATTTACAAGATTTGATTTTTTTGATTACTACATTTTCTTAAGGTGGTTGAAATTGAAAGATTTTGAATATTTAAAGAATATGTCAATGAAAACAGTTATAGGTTACTCAATAATTTATCTTTGTTTTTTAATATGATTATATTTTTCAATTTATAATCATATTTTCAATTGATCACACAAATTGAATTTCACACATTTTTGAAATTTCTTGGTTTTAGATTTGACAGTTAAACAATCTTATTTTTCAAAAGAATAATTAAACTTCCTCTCTATTCTTGAACCCATCTTTTTCATTATGAGTGTTTTGAAAACATTTGAAAAAAAGAAAATCTGAAAACCAGTAATAGTTACAAAATAAACTGTAAAGCTTTAAAAAAAAAATAAAATTTTACTTTTTTTTTATGAAAAAAGTGTAAATAACACTATTTTCACCCTTTATATTACATCAGACCCTCAATAACTTTTTTTCTTCAAGAATAAATTTCCTGATTATTTATTTCTCAAATTTGATTGCAAACTGTCTTGGTTTAAAATTATTTCATTGATATTTAAATTTTTTTTAATTTATTATCGAAATTTTTATCTATCTTTTTAAAAGTAAGGGTAAGTTTAATAATAATTTTTGCTTTTTGAAAAATCATAAAGTGAAAATTAAATATTATTGGGTGGAAGTAAATCTGATTGAAAAAAATTCAAGTGTAATTACTTAGTGAATTATTTCCATAAATTTGCTAATACAATTCGAACACTTTTGTGTACTTTACGGGAAAATTGAATATTTCCATATTTTGAATGCAAAAATGAGTTGCCTGTTGGAATAAACTCAAATTTGTTTCTGTGAAAGAGGAAACAATAATTTAATTTAAAGCAATCCTTTTGGAATTTGACAAAAATATTTTAGAATAACGCTTTGAAAATCGTTCCATAAAAGATCTTCAACTTTTCTCAAGGCACTGATGATATTAAAATGTTGAACTCATTAAAAAATGGTTTTTAATCAATTGTCTATTCTTATTTTGTCATTTTTTTTCAATTCAGTAGTTACCTTTTGTAAAAAATGTTACAAATCCTGGGACAATACCCAAAATCTCATAACAGATTCCTACTTCGAAGCTTTCACACCAATTTCAACAGATTTTTGGATTCTGCAAATGATCAAATAGTGACTATTGACACTCATTATGAAGACAAGCGTTATCGAGCTGCTTCTTATTTATTAAAAACTGTGGACAACCCAAAAAATGTGCATGGTCTATTAATAGACAACAACACCAATAGTTGTTTAGACACGATTCTGTCTTCAATTGACAACAATGGAATTTCAAGATCCGACATTGACTATTTGATTGCAACACATATCCATTTGGATCACGCTGGGTGCACCTCGCAATTAGTCAAAAATTTACCAAATGCTACTGTCTTGGTACACCCAAGAGGTGCAAAGCATTTAATTGATCCAACAAAGTTAATCCGATCTGCGTCACAAGTCTATGGGGGGATGGAGAACTTTGAAAAGCTGTATGGCAAAATCGAAAAAATACCAAAAGAACGAGTCAGATCGATCAATGACGGAGAGACTATTGACTTTGGTGGAAGAAAATTAAAATTCATGCATACACGTGGGCATGCAAAGCATCATATGGTTATCCATGACTCCTTTAGCAATGCCGTCTTTGCAGGGGACTCCTTTGGCGTTCGCTATCCTGATCTTTGCCCCCAAAAGCCCGACAACATGGTGCTTTTCCCAAGTACAACACCAATCGACTTTGAGCCCGAATTGGCAATTAAGGCATTAAAAGACATCAATGGTTTGTTTCCAAAAAGGATCTATTTAACCCACTATGGGATAATTGATGACGTTCAAACCGCTACACAAAATTTAATTGAAGGGATCAATAGCCATTGGGAGATCCTTAAAGACGGGAAAAAAACTGGGTTGAAGGGAGACAAATTATATAATTGGGTAAAACTAAAACTCAACCATTGGATGGTTCAATTCACCCGTAAACAACTTGGAGATAATAATAAAATTGATTGGAGTCAATTGGATTTGGATATTGATCTAAATTCTCAAGGAATCGCTTTTTGTGTAGAATATAAATAATTTTCTTTTTCTTTTTCTTTTTAATTTTATTATAATAATCAGGGTAAATTCTATTTTTATCCGCCAATTTTTAAAGTTCGCTTGGAAATATTTGTTTTGAAATAATAAAAATTAGTTTTATTTTTTTGTTTTTATTTCTTATTCCTGAATAAAGTGTACAAATATAGTCTAAAAAACAGAATTTTGAATAAATTTTTAATACATGTTTTCAATTGTCTTTATAATAGTACAAAACTAAATAAAAATATTGAAATATCCTAAATTCTTGTTAATCCTTTGTTGGTGCTTAATAATAACCCAATTTGTTTGTCAGTGTGGCATTATATAAATAAAAGATATGGAATTTTATTAACAAAAATGGTAATCTTTTTCAAGGTTTGAAAATTGGAAAGATTATTATTTCGTTTTGATGGAGAAAATCGTTTTTCTAAGAGAGTTATGTTCAACAAAATTTGTAATAGAACGAAATTTTGAAAGGGGGTTTTATTTTTTAAATAGTTATCAGTTCCCTTCTCATATTTAAAGTTTTTAAGTTCTCCAAACATTATTTTTCTAAAAATGTTAATTTTTTTTTTGTTTTTTTTTGCTTTGGAAATATTTTGATATAAATTTTTTAGAATATCCCCATTGTGTGTTGATTTGTTTAGTGACCATATTACAATTGGGCTGATATTAAAGTTTTGGTGGTAAAATCACTATCAGATTTTTTTTTTTTTTATGAAATTAGGTATAAAATACTATTATTTTGGAAATGTCTTATATTTAAGTATATAACCATATGTCTTATTAAATGCTTTTATTTATTCGGTATTTTTTTCATCAATGCATTTTTTTATTGGTTGGTATACCAGGTGATTGATATTCATTTTGATTTTAAGATTTTTCGATTTTCTTTTAATATAGTGTTGGTCAATTTTTAGTAGTAATTGTCAAAGCATTTATTTCCCGTTGTTTGCAATTGTGATTAAAATGTGTTTCATTGAAAAAAGTTGCTCAGTAAAACATTTGCTTTCCTTTTTTAAATAGAAAATATCTGTAATATGATTTTTGATTAAAGTGGAATTTTATGTACAAATCTTTCCTTTTAGAAAAAAACCAAAATCCATATCAATTATAATTTTCAGAACAAAATATTATTTTGTTGCATTTTAACTCTTTGAATATGCTTTAGAACAATAAAAAGGGCTGGAAAGTCGAATTTTAATTGCTTAATTCACTAACATGAAAAATAAAAGTTAAAAAAATAAGTTAGACAAAATTACTATGCTTATTAACCTTTCATCCATAATAATAGAGTTAATTCACAATAGAATCGAAATTCCAGAACTTCAAATTCATGATACTATTGTATTTATTGTTGTCTGTATATCTAACTTTTTTAAAAGTGTCTAGTCGAGAAAAAAAGGGTATTTTTTTCCGGTATGAAATTACAAACGAACAGAAGGACTTGAGTTTAATTCAACTTTAGGATATTTTTTTTAATAGATAATAAGAAATACTTTTGAAAATGTTGTGCTCATCTAATAAAACTTAAATAGGGAAAAAATTCCTTATGATTATTATTGGGTGTTCATATAGTGCGAATTTTGTCAGAATTGATAAAAATGGAGAATAATCAAAGATTTTACTGAATAGTTTTAAATTCTGGAAATCCTAATGAAAGTGTCCTAGTTTGTCTTTTTATTTTTTGAAATAAACTGAAAATTTCTTGAATTTTCTGTCAATTCCGAAAATTAAAAAAAGGCTAACCGAAAGTATCTGTAGAGTGCCCAGCTTTTCCAGAATTCAAAAGAATGGAAAGAAATCATAGATTTTACTCAATTCTTTTAAATTCTGGAAAAGCTAACGGCTGTTTTATTTTTACTTTTGGAAATAAATGGGGAAATTAAGAAATTTCATGTTTATTTCCTAAATTAAAAAAAAACTAATGGGAGTGCCCGTAAAGTGTCTAGATTTTATTTGAAGTTTTCTGTTTATTTGGAAAATTGATAGATTTCACAAAGAAACAGAAAACATAAGAAAATCTAACCATGGTTTTCCAGAATTCACAAATAAATTAGAAAACCTCAAAAAACCTAGAACACTTAAATTAAAAAAAGGCACCGTTAACTTTTTGTGAGTTTTCTGTATTATTTGTTAAGAAATTAAAAGAAATTTTTTGAAATTTTCTAATTATTTCTTAAATTAAAAAAAAAGGGCTAACAGTGGTTTTACAGAATTCAAAAGAATTGAGCAAAATCTTTGATTTTTCTCGATTCTTTTAAATTTTTGAAAAATTAACCGAAAATCAAAAAATTAATATTTTTTTCAATTTAAATCAATAAAAAATTCTTAAATAATCCAAATAATATATATCGTTTGAAAGATATTTACTGTATTTAAAATAATTTTTAGATATATCATTATGATAGTTCTTGCGGTGAAAAAAAATTTACAAAATTTTTACTATTAAATTTCAGAGAAATATTAATAGAACATGGGAAATTGGATCCCCGAGTTTAATTGTGAAATATCTTGAAATTATAATTTTTGATCCAAGATCTTTTTTTAACCAATAGAGTTTTTATTATATATGAGGTTATCAAAAAGAAAAAAATTTTTCATAACCAGTTTGACTAAAAATGTTATTTTTTTATATATTAGATTACATTTCAAGATCTAGGTAGTGAGTGTTTGAGAAGACCATAAATGAAAAATTGTTTTCAAATTAATGTTTGTCTATATGTGTTTACAGGGTTCGAATTGATTTCTAAAATCTTAATATTTCGTTATTTTGAAGTTTTGATTGTAAAACTTTAGTTAAAAACAATCTATTTAAAAAAAAATATCTTTTTATGGAAGATTTTTGATTCAATTTGATTTAAACGGGTATTTAAGATTAAACCTTGGTAAATTCATATTATCTAATAAATGATAAATATCTTATTGAATTTTTAGATTTGAATATTTCCTATTAAATAGTTTTCTTATTTTTAGTAAAGTCAACTATTCAAATTCAATTTTTGTTCTTTTAGTGTTCCAAAGTAATTCCAACAGGATCAAAGTGCAAGGAAATAATGTTTTTTTCTGAAAATTATAATTAGTCATAATTTTGGTCTATCTTGTATGAAAGGTTTATTCATAAAATTTTACTTTGATCAAAAAACATTTTGCTTGAATTTGCTATTTAAAAAACCAAATCAAATTTTTGACTTACACAATTTTTTTTAATGACACATTTTTTTTTTCACTTGCTTTTCTATTTTTTACACAAGCCATCATTCAATGATTTATATTAGTTTGTTTACAGATCACAATTTATATATGGCGAGTGTTTGATTTTTTCCAATATAAAATGACTTTAGTATGTAAAAAAATATGAGGGTCTAATTTATGTCAGAATTAATTTGGGTTAATACATTCTTAATTTTTAAATTGTATTTTTTTTTTAATAAAATAACTGATTCTCCCTTTTTTAAAGATTTTTTGTTAATATTCAAAATAGTTTATATTTTTTTTCTGTTAAATATATTTCAATTTGTTATAATTCCTACTTTAATGGTGCCAAGTCTTCCGGGTTCCGAAAGTATTAAACATTTTCTGAGGGGTTATTTTTTAGATTTGTCTAATAGTTGTTTAAAATGGGGTAAACGTAAGGAGTGTGTTGTCAAAAATCTGATGGAATTAGAACATTTAATTTTGTTGATCCAGAGTTATTCTAAATTTCAAATTTTTATTTTTCAAATTTTTGTGATTATTATTTAATCACAGTTTATTGACTGTGTATGAGGGGTTTTTCATACAGATGGTATTTTGTTTTAATAAGGCTTTATGATTTATATCAGATAGTAACAATTATGGATTTTTCTCTTTTCCTCTCTGATATAAAATTTTACTATTTTTTGAAATGTAAAATTTTGCCTAATCAATTTGGAGTTCCAACAATTATAATCACCTCACAGCAATTTTTCATAAGTCTTGATTTTTTCAAAGGTTTTGATAAGGGAAAGAGATAATAATTAACCTTGAAGAACAATATTTGTGTTGTGAAAAATATTTCCCTTTAGAATTCAGAATCTGATCATCCAAAATTTCACATTTGAAAATTTGCAAATTTTGGTACTTATTGATCACAAAAATTAAAGGGAATAATTTCCTAAGGATTTGATCAATACCTCCCTAAAGTTGGATTTTTTTTTTAGATGGTCCAGAATCTAAAAATCCTTCAAATGGAATATTATATTAACCTTTTCCACTTTTATACAGATTGAGTTTTTGAAAACAAACCCTTTACGAACTTTTTTTTTTTGATTTTTACTTTTTGTAATTAAAAAAATTGTTCTGAATTTCTCATTTTTTTAAAAATAAAGTATAAATAAAAAAAAAGTAAATCGACAATCCCAAACGATATGATACAAATAAATTCTGAATAGATTTGAACTTTGTTTTAATAGAACATTCTACTTGAAAATTTTTTTTAGTGATCTACGACATTTATCTTTTTACAGCTTAAAATTCTTTAGAATTTTTACAATAAAAAAAATTCGAAGATTATTATAGCCTTATATATTGTTTTACATTGATTCTGTATTAAAAGAAACTTTCTTCTATTTCTGATCTCGATTTTTATTTCATCCTAAAAAAATCCCCTAATTTAAGAAAAAAATTTATACAAAAATTATTTTAACCAAATTTGCATGGATTAAACGAAAATCTACAAAAATTTTTTAAGAGAAAAAGGTATTGCAAAATATTTTCAAATTGGGAAAACGGTTTGTTCAGTTCCTCAGTGTTCTTAATTTCAAGATATTTATCAACTAAAAAAATTTATTTTTTCAGATCACCAAACTAAAATTTACCAGTATAAGTAAATTCAAAAGGAAAGGGTGAGAAACGAAACATCGACATTGAATTAAAGTTTTTGAGGAATGCATTTTCGGCTTTGGGGGGTTGTTCCGTTAATGTGTGATTCAGGATCTTTATGGACGATATACAAAATAGGAAATATTTTGTGATCAAAAAAACAAAAATTTTGTAAATTTTACCGGATTGTCTTGATCTATTTGAGTTTGTCTCCTTTTAGTTGACGAACGAATTAGTATTTGTAATTTTTTAATATACTTCTTTTTTCTTCTTTACAATTTTTGATAACTTTATAAATAAAAAACAAAAGTTACCCAGAAGTCAACAATGTGTTTTACAAAAACCAGTTCTTTTTATTTTGGGAATTATATTGACAAAATGTTTCTGTTAAAAAATTAAAATTAGTGATTAAAAAATTTGTGTGTTTTCTTGAGGGTGACATTTTTGATCCGAATTTTTTTGTCGAGTTCTTTCAAAAATTGCCTTGGTGCATAAGAAAACAGAAGTTCGTATATTTTGAAGAAATTTTTTCGACTTTCCATTTTTATAAGAATCAAACCAAATGAAATAATGAGAGTGTTTAATTTTTTTAGGAGAACATCCTAATTTTCCAAAAACGAAGAAAATAAGCAAAATAAAACAGAGATCATTCCTATTGTGTGGTCTAACAATTCACTAATGACTAGATAATCAATTTCACAAAAATTCAACTAATTTTTGACTTTCGTAAATAACTCCCTCCATCATTTTGGAAATTTAATTGAAAATCTGTCCAAGAAGCTAACCACAGATCACTCGTAAATTCACCTTAATTTTTTTTCAATTAAACCAAATTTGTTTTGTAAAAAAAATAGTGACAAGCAATAATAAGCTTGAACGAGAACAAATTGCCAAAGTTTTTCAGAACTAAGTTTCCTCTTTTTTAAATTCTGTAATAAAACCAAATCTAACAAGATTAAAAAATTTTTTTAAAAAGTTTTTGTTTTTTTATTTTTGTAAAATTAACTAATATTTCGATAAAAATTATTCCATGAATAATTAATTTTCGGCAAAACAAATAACAAATTTCCAAGCTTTATTGTCTTTATTTTTAAAAATGATGAATGAAAACTTATAAACTCATAAAAAATCCAAAATCATTTCTGAGTTTTTTTTCAAAATTAAAAACTCGTTCAGCAAATTTTTTTTTGGGAACTAAATCATATGGAAAATCGAAAATTCTGAAGCTAAAACCATCAAAGCTTCAGGGTATGTCACTTTTGGAACAGTAAACTCAAAAATTAATTTTTCTAAATTGAAATGAGTAGAATACAAAAAATAAAAGCAAATTTATTTAAACTTGTCTGAATTGCAAAAGACAAAATTATTGCTGTCGTCATATTTTTACATGAAAAAAGAGAAACAAACGAAAACTGTTCAACAGATGCGTTTCTAGAGGTTGGTTTGAGAGATTAGTCATTATTTAGAAAATGGAAATATTAAATAATTAAAAACTTAATTACAGGTGTTTTGAAAAAATGTGTGCTAATAGTTTAAAGGTAGGAACTGAAAACTACCAATTTCACCCTTTTTAAAAAACATATAAACACTTGAGAAACTTTAAGTGCACATTTTTTCATAAGATCTGTATCATAATTTTTTAACAGATAATTTTAATTTTTGTTATTTCAAAACCTTTTCTTAAATATAATCTGTTCTATGACTTCTTTTGATTGCAAAAACAAATTTAAGCCACTCACCGAAGGGACGTATATTAAAAATGCTGAGGAATACAAGAGATTGTATAAACAAAGCATTGAAGATCCAAATGCATTTTGGTATGAAAAAGCACAGGAATTCTTAACTTGGGACAAATCGTTCACCACAATTAGCTCTGGGTAAGCTATTTAATTGAATTTGTTTTTCTATTCTTGATCTTGAAAATCAAATATTTTGATCCATCAAGATTTTTGGAAAAAAATTAAATCTGTGTCTTTTATTATTGAATCTCCTAATCCCTAACCCTACCAAAATATCTCAAAAAAAACAAACAACCCAATTTCTTGTATTTTTCTAAATGTAATAACAAAACAACTTTACACAAAAACAATAGCACTTTAAAACAAGGAAATGTGAAATACTTTGAAGACGGAGATCTCAATGTGTACCAGAATTGTGTCTTGAGGCACAAAGAAAAAAAGCCAAATGAAGTTGCACTAATCTATGAAGCCGACGACCCTGAGGATGCACGAACAATCACGTGGCTGGAGCTGTCTGAACAGGTGCAATTATACGCAAGGGTGTTGAAGCACCTGGGAGTAAAAAAAGGAGACGTTGTCACGATTTATATGTCTACGAGCCCCGAGGCTGTTTATGCAATGCTCGCATGTTCGTATGTTGGCGCCATCCATTCTGTGATCTTTGGTGGCTTTTCAAGTGCAGCTGTGAGGGCAAGGGTTTTGGATTCCAAGTCTGAAGTTATTTTCACACAAAACTTAACAAAGAGAAGAGGCAAATTGGTTCCAATGAAGACCACAATTGACCAGGCTGTCGAGGGGATTGACTTTGTTCGAAGTGTATTAGTTGACGAACATGTCGGCAATCTGAAGGATCAGTATGAGATGAGATCAAACAGGGACATCTACCTTAAGCACTTTGTAAGCGAATTCCAAAAAGGCGGCAAATATGAAAACGAAAATGCCGACATGCAGCCAATGTCCATGAACGCAGAGGATCCTTTGTTCCTGCTCTACACCTCTGGCTCGACGGGAAAGCCAAAGGCGCTTATCCACACAACCGGGGGCTATTTATTAAATGCAGCACTAACACACAAGACCGTGTTTGACATCCGCGAGGGCGATCGGTATGGATGCATGGCCGACCTGGGATGGATCACTGGCCACACTTATATCGTGTATGCACCTTTAATTAATGGGACAACAACTCTCTTATTTGAATCCACACCGGACTACCCAAGCATCACCAGATACTGGGATGTAATTGACAAATGGGGGCTGACCCAATTTTACACATCACCAACTGCAGTGAGATTTGTAATGACCTATGGCACCGAGCCATTGGAAAAATTTTCTTTGAAGTCCTTGCGTGTAATAGGCTCTGTTGGCGAACCAATAGGTGTCGAGGCATGGAATTGGTATTTTAAAAACGTGGGCAAATCGAAATGCTATCTTGTTGACACCTATTGGATGACCGAATCAGGGGCAATCATGATCTCTGCCATACCTGGCGTGACAACTTTAAAACGGGGATCAGCAACACTCCCATTATTTGGCATCAACCCACAATTGCTGGTTAAAAACGGGGGTTCAAAAAACATAGAAATGAGTATGCAAAAGAAAAAAAAACAATTTTTGGAAATTGCAGAAAATTCACAAAGCGGAATACTTACAATTAAAGGCCATTGGCCCTCAATAACAAGAACAATTCTTGGCAACCACAAAAGATATTTAGACACATACCTGAACCCTTACCCAGGCTATTTTCTCACGGGAGATTCAGCATACAGAGACATGGACGGGTTTTACTTCATCAAGGGTCGAATTGATGACGTATTAAACGTTAGCGCACATAGATTCGGCACCTCCGAACTCGAATCAGCACTAACTTTACACCCAAATACAATCGAGGTTGCAGTTGTGGGAATGCCACACAAGATTAAAGGAGAAGCCATCTTTGTCTTTTGCGTCTTAAAAAACAAGCAAGTAGAAGAAAACAAAATCAAAAACGAACTCAAGCTATTGTTGCAAAAAACAATTTCAAAAGTGGCAACACCAGAACACATCGTTGTTGTAGACTCCCTTCCTAAAACACGATCCGGTAAAATTATGCGAAGAATCCTCAAGAAAATTGTTACTAAGAATTATGAAGTTTCTACTTATGGTGATTTGTCAACTTTGCTAAATCCAGATTCAGTAAAGCAAATTGTGTCAAATGTTAAAAAATTATTCCATAATTAAAATCAAATCTGTTCCATCATATTTTTTTTTGTATTTTATTTGAATAAATGTTTTAATTTTTTATTTTAAATGTTTTTAATAAGCCAATTAATTTACCCCCCCTTTTTTTCACTTTTTATAATATAACAATAAATAAATATTAATAAATATATACAATTATATATTATATACTCTTTAGTAGATTTTTGGAAAAAATACTTTTTTCCTTATAATTATCACTTTTTTTTTTTTTTTTTGTGATTGTGATCATTTTTTTAAAATGAGTTTCTGAATATATTTCTTTTTATAAAATCAATTATTAAGATTTCCTTTCAAAATATAAAATACTGAGATTTCGTTTTAATCCTGTGTAAGATTGTTAAAAATACTTAAGGGAGTAGCTACACCATAAGACATGATAAAAATTTGAGAGAGATGAGATAAGAACATTTTATTTTAGTGGCGTGTGATCATAGATTCTCTAAAAATTTTTTTAAAAAATTTTATTTGATATTTTTTTTTAGTAATGTTCAACAATAAAAAAATTGAGATTATATTGATAGAATAGTTTTTTTTATTATTATTTTTTTATTAAAATAAACTTAATTCCATTAATTTGGACACATTTTAAACAGTTGAAAAAATAACAATAACATGATTTACATCCAATTCGAAATTAATTTTAATTCAACAAACTATTTCATTTTTTTGTCTTTTTTTGTTTTTGTTTTCTTTTCCAATTTTTCAGTTACTTAATCTATTTAGTTAGATCTGAAATTTTTTTATAGATGGTTGATAGAATGTTAGTGTTGAGTTTCAAAAATTGAAAAATCCACATACAACCTGTGCATGGTATCTTATCATTTGATCGATCAACCATTGTTGGTGTAATTTTAACAAATCTACCAATATATTTTTTGTTCAAACTCTTTCATTTCAGCTCGTTTCCATTTATTTTGGGTACACTTGTTTCATTTTTTGTTTTATATTGTTTTCTTATATTTGGATGAAAATGATTACTTAAAAAACCATTAATACTATGTTATTTGAATCTGGTTTTATATTACGTTTGGGAAAATATAATAAATTGAGTTTTTGTTTTCCTATTTTTGATTTTCTGATGTGACCAAATTTTTGGAATGGGGTTTAGTTTTTTTTTTGGAAGAAGATAATTTCAGATTTTTTGAATAAAACTTGTGGCTATTTTGTGTTTTAAACTTTGATAACATATAATCATATTCACTTCTCATATTCCACTAAACACAATGATTTAAAATCCTAATAAGTAATAATTTGACTTAATTATTCTAATTTTGGAATTCTTCTAGCTATTTAAGTTCCATTTATGTTTCCTTTTATGATTCTTTCAATTGTAATGTTGTTGTTCATTTTAAACAAAATCCATTAATCCTAAATGTCACTGATAAAAAAATATTTCTAATTGCTTTATCTTGTCAGGATTAAAAAAATCTCAAAAATGATGAAAAAATAGAAAATGAAAAAATTAAATGCCACAATAGAATGTTAAGAGAAGGATAAAAGAAAAGTTATTCAACTTTCAAAACACTATTTTTTGCAATTCAACTCAACATTCTATTGTGGCAATTTCTTTGAGAACTGAAAAAAAATTTAAAAAATCTAATGAATGAAGTACTTTAAATAATAAAAATCAATGAGTTACAACCAAAGTAAAAAATGTTATTTTCTGATCCTCTTCAGAATTGCAAAAAAGTGAAAAATTTTCCTTTACCGTGGCTACTCCCTTAAAGAACAAGAAATAATATTAAAAAAAAATCAATGTAAAATAAACTATTTTTCAGTCTAACAGATCCAGCTACAAATGGTAAAATGGACACCTTTAAAGGGGCTGAATGGATATTACAAGGAAAAATTTATTATGAAAATTTCAAAACTGAATATATTTTTTCACTTTTTGGCTTTTTTCTTTTTTTCAATTTTTTTTTGATTGGTAATTGTTTTGCAAAAATTTCTTTTTTTTTGAACAGATTGATAGTAATTTGGTAAAAATATGTTATTATAATGTTCTTTGAAACAGTTGAAAAACTTGTAGAAAAATTTTATTAATTTCTATCAAGTATTTTTTTTTTGAACCCCAATTAAAACACTAGTGAACGTTTGTTGCCTTTCTCAATGCAAAACTTTTGAAATTTAACTTTTCAATTTTTAAGAAAATAAATAGATTTATTTAATTCACTTCATACAAGACATTAATTATTCACAAATTGTGTAATATTCTACTTATTTCTTGTTTCTTCAAGGACCTTAAGAAAAAATAATTGATATTAGGATTTTTATTTATTTTTTTTTTTGGTCCATATTACAGTTACAAAGTTTTTTTTTTAAAAATGTATAAATTTTTATTTATTTATCTTTAAATATACTTGACATTTTTTCAATCTAAATAAGATTATTCTATCTAATTGATAATTTTAGTAATAGTTTCATATAAATTTTTTTTTTCATAAGTTAAAAAAAATCAATTTTTACCCAATTCATTACCAAACCCAAATATTTGAAAATCCATTCAAACTTAAAATACACTCAATAAAAAAATTGATTTTCGGAAGAGAAAAAAAGAAAACACTTTGGAATATATCTGATAAAACATAAATATTATTTCAAATATTTTAACAAAGAATTCTAATTTATTTTATTTTTTCATTTTTTCTTTCTTTTATCTTATCCAAAAGAAAATGATTGCAATTCAACCCAAAATTTATTCATCAAAAATAATCTAAATCCTGCTATATATCAACACACACACATATATAAATCATCTATGATTCTTTAATGGAATTTCACCCAATAAATTATTTTCATTGTTTTCTTAGACTTTATCCTTTAAATTTGAAAAAAACCCACAATCCTTTCAATTTGTTTGAAAACAGTTGAAAATCTAATTTCAAGCAATATAATTAAAAAAATAAAAACATCATTTTTTGGAATAGTAACCCAATTTGTTAAAAATAATTGAAAGATTATAAAACATTATTTTTTAATTATCTGCCAAGAATAAAAAAAACAGAAAAAAGTGAAAATTAAATTGACATTTTTTATTACTAGATTTTCTTTAATTCAGAATAATTTAGAAATACCTTTTATTTACCTTGATTCTTTATAAATGCTGTATAATTCTTTCGAATTTTATTTTTTTCTTCTTCTTTTGATTTGGTAATCTACTCATTCACTAAGCAGGAACGAAAACTTCAAAAAAAAAAAAAAACCCACTTGCCTAATGACAACTTACGACATAACCTAAATCCGAAAATTCAAATTAGAGATATTGCTGAACCAAATGAAAGAGCAAATCTAATTAATTGTTTCAAGAATTCAACCCAATCAATAAATTGAGAGGGATTTTGTTACAATTCTTATTTGGGTTTGAATCTCTCTGATTTTCCAATAAGGTGTGTACTATAATAAGACAATTTTTCATAAAACAATTCGAGTTTCGATGAAACATCAACATGGGGTTTAATTTAAAATTAAAATGTGGTAACCTTTCAAGATAGGAAAAACAAAACGAAAATTAATGGATCTACGAATTGAACCAATGGCTTCAATTCAGATTGATAGTTGAAAATATTACCACCACCCCTATCAATTACCCAAAAAAAAAAAAAAAAAAAAAAAAAGATATTTTTTTTTACTCGAATTAATAAAAAATTTATTTAATATTCATTTTTTTATTTTTTATTTTTATTCAAATTCGATTGGTTTTTTAATATGGAAAATGATTTATAATCCAAAATTTTTGGTAATAAATATTGTTCATTTTTTCCATTGTTTTGCAATGAATGCCCTTTTTTTGGCTGTAGACTAAAAATATTTTTCTTTCCCTTTTTTAAATTTAATTGATTTTCATTTGATTTTTTTTCAATTAATGTTTTTAAATCTGTTTCCTTCAAAATTTCGGTTAATAAATGGTTTAAACTATTTCTCTTTTCCTTATTAAAAAAAGAATTTCGATTTTTTTGCTTTAATTTAGTTCTATTACCAAAAACAAAATTTTTACCAAGTAATAGATTTCGATAATTTTTTAATTTAATTGCTGAATTTAAACCCCTTTCTTTTTTCTTCTCATTATCATCCACCTCTTCATCCCCATCTTCGTCTTGGCCTTGGTCTTGATCTTCATCTTGGTCTTCATCTTCGTCCTCGTCCCCGTCTTCGTCCCCGTCTTCGTCCCCGTCTTCGTCTTGGTCTATGTCTTGGTCTTCATCTTCGTCTTCATCCCCGTACTCATCTTCGCCTTGGTCTTGGTCTTCATCTTGCCCCCCTTCTTGGTCTTGGGCTTCATCCACTTCCACATCCACGACCACATCACCGTTCCTGTTTTTTTGTTCTGCTTCTTTTTCATTAGAATCATCACTTCTGCCCTCATCATCATTATTACCCTTATTATCATTATTAATCTCAATATCATTTTTTTTATTTAATAATTTATTATTCATTGAATCAATATTTATTCCATTACTAAGACCCAATTTTGATTTATTATTTGTATTATCCATCCTCCCAACCCCTTTCTCTCCCCCCCTTCCCCGCTTCTCCATTTCCTGCAATTTACTCCCAGTTTTCTTTTCTTTCCTCTTCTCCTTTTTTACTTTGTTTTCTAATTCCTTCCCACTTACCCTTCCATTAAAATCATCACTTCTACCTTCACGATCATTATTACCCTCATTATCATTATTAATTTCAATTTCATTTTTTTTATTTAATAATTCACCATTTTTATAATGGATTTTCTTTTTGTTATTTAAATTTTCATTATTATGTGTATCAATATTTGAATTTTTTTCATTTTTTCTACCATTTTTTTTTTTTTTATTATTTGATAATTTTTTTGAATTATATTTTTGATCCAAAAATTTTTGTTCTTTCTTTTTTCCCTTTTCTTCTTCATAAAAAACTTCAACATCATTATTCTTTAAATAGTTATTTTTCCTTTTCAGATTGTTTTTCTTCATTTTATTACCGTGTATTATTTTCTTATCCTTTCTTCGACTTTTTTTGTGCTTCATATTTGACAAGTTTTTGTTTTTTTTTTGTCTGGATTTGTTTTTGGGATTTCTTATTTTTGTCCCCAAATGCAATTTATTTTCATAATTTGGTATTTTCTTTTTGTTACTTTCTTTTTGCTTCTTTCTAACCGTTGTGAAAAATTCAGAAACCAAACGAATTTCTAAATATTTTTCCATGAATTGTTTTATCAAAATGGATATTTGTTCATTTTTATTTACCATATTAAAATGATCATCAATTAAATATTGGTTATTCAAAGAATTTAAAATAATTTTTATTCTAAAAAAAGAATATTGGAAAAAAAAGATCAACAAAAGGAGAATAAAGAAAATTTTAAAAATTAATATACCAAAAAATTTGAAATATTCAAAATTATTATACATTTCAAAAGATGGATTTTCGATAAAATATTTTTTATTTACAATACCATTTATTACAAATGACCATTGGCCCTGCACGGTTTTAAAAAGGATTTTTTCATCGAAAAACGGAAAGGAAAAATTCGGTTTAAATAAAAGATTTATTGTAATGTTTTCATTTGGCAAAATTTTGGAATAAAAATTATTTATTTTTTTATTCGAATTATTGTCATACAACTGAAGATTTTTACTCAATTTAATTTCTTCAATTTGAACCAAAGAGTCACCAGCATTATGAACAATTATTTTCTTAAAGAAACCCAAATTTTTTGAATTAACTTTTAAGATCGGATCATTACAAAATTTATTTTTTGAATTTAATATTTTACTTTCTTGATGAAAAAGGTTTAAAATTTTAGAACAATTATTTTTAATTTTGGAATTATTACAAATTCTAATTTCAAATATATTATGGTTATTATTATTATTATTATGATTATGATTATGATTATTATTATTATCACCATTCATTAAGGATATAGGATCCTTTAATATTAAAAGCCCTTTACCACCTTTACCTTTAACATTTACCCACTCCAAAAAAGTTAAATTATTTTTAATAAAAATTAATCCATTAAATTCATTTGTATTTTTTGGAGAAAAAACAACCTTCCCAATTGTTAATTCGGTATTAGGTCTTATTACACCTATATTTCGATTATAATTATTGTCCACAAAATAAAAATCAGATGTATAGAAATTTAATTTCTTTAATTGTGATAATTTTTCATCTTCAGAATTCAATTCATAGCTAGTTGTCAAATTATTAATATTTCTTGGATTTTTTAAAATATATGGTATTAATTGGTATTGTATATATTTTGTTGTAGGATTCTTCATTATAATTTCATGAGATGAAGTTCTTCCAATCCTAATAATTGAAAATTCGATGAATTGATCTTTTATTAAATTTTTATTAAAAAAATTAATATTAAAATTTAATTTTGGAAAAGTTTTCAAATTCTTAAATTTTAAAGTCAATGTGGAATTTATTTGATTACCAAAATTATTTTTTAATAAATAACATTCAAAAAGTGCCCTTTTTAACATTTCTTGCCTTTTTAATGTAAAGACATTTTTAGATAATATTTTTTCATTACAAATTAAATTTTTTTTGAAAAATTAAAAATGGTTGGAATTTTATTTTTTAATAATGGTGCAAAATTCTTTTGATTGGCTGATAATTGATAACTTTCAGTTTCAAATGAAAAAATATCCTTGCCTTTACCTTTATTTTTATTTTTATTATTATTTTTATTATTATTATTATTATTATTATTAATGTTGCTGTTTTCATTGTTGTTATTATTTAAAACCCCTTCAAAAATTTTTGATGTCTCTAATAAATTTTTTGCTTTAATTGAAAACACTTTTTGTTCAGTTAAATAAAAATCATTCAATGTAATTTCATTAGGTAATAATTCAATCCCAGAAAATAAATTTTCATTTCTAATTTCAATTTTTGTTTCTTCAAAATTTGTAATTATTGTCAAATAATCAATTCTTTCCGAAGAGCTTTTACAAGAAACATTTTTATAGATATTATTATATAAATTTAGTAAATAAGTAAAAAGATATATAAACAAATATTTAATTAGATCATCTTGGAAAACAAATATTTTTTTAACACAATTTGAATACACTATTTTAAAGATTTCCTTCAATTTCGATTTTTAAATTAATTAATTTTATTTTGAATCAAACACAAGAAAATTTATTTGTTTATTAATTTATTTTGCATTACCAGCATTTTTTTTTTTTTGATTTGGATTTATAAATCTTAAAATAAAATACAATTGTAATGCACCCAGAGCAACCTAAAAAACACATTTTTTTTTTTTTAATTATTATTAATGAAGAAGTGTAAATTATATTCTAGTTGTTCTTATACTGAAATTTCCTTTTAGGGAATTTAAGTGTAAAATCATAGATTCCAAAAATCACATTTTTTATTTCAAAAAAACTGAAAAAAACACATTTTTTTTTTCGGGATACTAATGTAATCTAAACTAAAATTCAATTTTTTTGACACACTCTAAATATACCAAGGATTATTTTAATCGATAATCAGGTCAATTTGAGAAAAGATTCCAATTTTGAGAAAATTTTCATTTTTTTTTTTTTTTGTATTTTGAATGAATAATCAAGAACTTTGGATAAATATTTTATCGTTATGCAACAATGGATATCCACTTCGTCAAATAACATATCACTTAGAAATTAATGTACCAAAAGCTCGTCGTTGGCTAAAGAAATGGGAAAAGGAAAAGCGAATTACAAATAAAAAAACAGCAAAATTACACAAGAACTGAAAAATTTTGTTGAAAAAGAAACAAAAAAAATCGTTCAATGAGTAGTTTTGTGCTGCCGTAAAAATGTCAAGAGATGTTTCCCAATTTGAGTTGTTCCAAAACCCCAATATTTAGAATCAGAAAATCACTAAAATTCAAATATACACCAAAAAGTGTAAAAAATACACCCAAAAGTATAAAAAAGTAACAAAAACATATATCATAATTTTGGTTATTTTTTTTTTAAGTCATCTAAACAATTGCTTGACTTCAAATAATAGGTGAAAAAGGGTTTAAATTTAAATATACCCTACAAAAAAAAAATTCTGGAATTTCAGACTTCAATTTCTTAAGGGTTAGCCTCAACCTAGATTCGTCTAAAATCAAAGTGTGATTTAATTGGATGCAAATGATATTAGTGCACCATGCCTCAAATATGACTCTAAACAAAATATTGAAAATATTATTGCCCAATAAATTATTGATTTTTTTTCTAAGGATCACTTTTAAAAATTGTCATTTTTTGGAAATTTTTTTTAATTCCTTTTCCAAAATCTAAATTTTAAAATCAAAATAATAGTATCAAAGTATTTAATAATTAATATTTAGAACCTCAAACAGTAACTATTTTTTCAGTTTTTTAATTTTAAAGATTAACTCAATAATTATTAACCTAAAAACCCAAAGAATGATTAACTTTGTTTCCTTTTTATAAAGCTAACTGTAACATCAATATATTCCCAATATGTACAAAATAATTTATCAAAAATAATCTCTTGGTTAAATTATTTAATTTTTGAAAAAATATTGACTTTTTTAGCAATTAATCTACATTTCGCAACAAATTTAAGAAAGATATTTTGCAACCTTGGAGTATGAATATTGATTATTCAACCTTTAATTTTTTTTTATGAAATGCAGATTTTTTTTCAGAAATTCTTGGTTTTTTTTACTAATACCATGATCATTTTTAATAGATGAGGATCAATAAATAGTTCTACTTCACTAATCGATTTTTAGAGATTTGAACCATAACACATGTGATTTAAACCCAATAACAACACACTTTAATCTTAAATTTCACCTTGATAGAGGCTAAACCCCCAAGGAAAAATATAAAAATATTTCAGGTTTTATTCTTTTCATGAGAATAAGATCATGTAATGAGACTAAAAATTTATTATTTGGATTTATTGATAGTGTTCTTTAGAATATATTCGTATTATTTACTTTAAACAGGCAAAAAAGTGGAAAAATTCAATCAAAAATTATTGTCTCACTTTTAAAAACCATTTATATCAAACTTAATAATGTTAAATAATTATCTAAAAAACAAAAAATGTTATCCAGTGAAAACAGTATTATTTTTAGACTTTCCTGAAATTCAATATATTGATTCTATTCATGTAGCAAATCAATTTTAGGTTCAAAAGTTTACTTTCAATTAAATTCAAATAATTAAATTATAATTACACAATTTTTGTAAAGTCTTTAAATTGTTACTATTAAGAATTTGATTTCTCTTTGGTGGAAATCATCAAAAAAAACATTACTTTTTTAGTGTTAATTTTTACCAGGTGTGACCGAATCTGAACATAATCAACTTAGGTGATCGTTATTATTTAGAAGACGGGAATGATTTTTTTAATTTTAAATTGTGAAAATACAAATATTTTTTTACAAGTAGATCTGCAGTGAAATCGCTTCTCCTCATTTCTGTGATTTTTGTAATTCCAAAAGAGATATAAAAATTCTGATCTCGATCTTATAATGATATTTTATCAATGAGAAAATGGTAGGATTGTTTTTTGATTTTTTCTCAGAAATGATTTTTTTTTTTGATGAGGCTTTTGACTAATCAAAATTGCTAAAAACATCAGAAATTGATAAATATATTTTATTATTTTTTTTTTTTTGACTAAAAAAATCGTTTGAGAGTTTAATTTTATTACCTCTCTTTTAATAAAAAAATAATCGGCAAGATTTTGGTTCAAAAAATGAGTGAATTTTTTTTCCATTTTATGAAAATGTTTTGATGAAACTATTTTGAAATTTACACTATAGTTTATATTTCAATTAATATTAGTATTACCTAAAAGTTTATATTATCAATTTACTAAGAGAATATTAGACCGAATAAAACAAAAAACCGGCCACTTTCTTGAAAATATTCAATTTAAATTTTTAATTTTTAATAATATACTTGATAAATATATAAATTGAATATGGAAAAAAAATAAAAATATCCCCACCCACAATACAAATAAAATCAAGATTCCACAATTTAGTCAATACAACTTAGATAACTTGAACTATATTTCAAAATTGAAATGAAAGAATCTATAAATATTAGAGGGTTTGATGATATATATGCATAGGTCATGATAAAGTTATAAAAATCGCGATTATTTTTATCAAATCACGATATTTTAAAAAATCGTGATATTCAATACAAATCGAGATATTTATTAAAATCGAGATATTCAATAAAATCACGATAATTATTTAAAAATCATGATAAATGACAAAATATTGCAATTAAAAAGTAATCTCGCGATATAATAGTTGATAAGTTTTTTGGACTAATTCAGCAATATTTTTCCAAGAAAATTTTTTTGATCAAAAAACAGATTAGGTGAAAAAAAAGTTATTCTTTTAAAAAACAACAAAAAAGATACTTGATTCAATCAAGGATCAGATCAAAGAGTTTTATTATATTTTCTTTTGATTTGGTTGATAAACCTATGGATCCTTTTAGATCAACGACAATAATAACTAAAGACAAATAAATATTTTCTCATTCAAAACAGGTGCTGTGATAAATTATTTTGAATAAAAGAGCTTCTAAAACAACCAACCCTTCACACTTTCTTTAAAAGAATGAGTTTTTGGTTTAAAACATTTTCAATATTCTATGAAAGCTAAAAGGAGTTGTACAACTTTTCAAAAGCTTTCACAACAACCAAGCCACATTATCACCGATTATTAAAATTTTTTGGACAATTTTTTTCTTCTTCTTTTTCTTCTTCTTTTCTAATATCTTTTGTATTGGTCAGAAAACACAACGAGAGTTTTTTAGAGTTTTTTTTTTTGATCAATCATCAATAAGAAGTCAAATTACTCTTTATTCTTTTTGGTTATTTAAGTTGGAGAGGCAATAACCCCATTTTTTATAAAAAAAAACATCTATTTTATATTCAAGTATATTGTTGAAATGGGTAATTATTATTAGTATGATCATAAAATTTGTTTGAGATTTTATATTTTGTAAAAAAAAAATTGAAAAGAAAAAAAATTTAATTTCCACTCCAAACCAAACTCATTCTGTTTATAAAAGTTTTCTGTCTTTCAAAACTTTCAAATACTTGAAGACAATTCACAACACTTGCAAACACCTTATAACATTTTTAAAGTGGAGAAGTGTTAAAAAAGTCCCAAGACTTGTAAAAGTTAAGAGATTTTTTTTAAGGTAAAGTCAAAAAAATAATTTTTCATATTTTTGGAGATAATTACGAATATCGCGATTTTATGATTTTTCGAGGTAAAGTGGGACTAATCATGATTTTTTTTTAATATTATCATGGATTAATTGTTAATATCACGAAAATATATGTTATCATCAAAACCTCTATTGAAAAATTTTAAATTGACAAAATATCTGTAAAAATTTTTATTCAAAGAAAAAATTGATATCTAAAATTGAGATAAGAATTACTCCAACAAAAGGGAAAAGTAAAAAGTCTAATAGGTATAAGAGACTGTGAAAAAATGGTAAAATCATGTCATAAATTCATATTTATACAAATTGTGCCATAAGATATTCATAATA
This sequence comes from Anaeramoeba flamelloides, assembly GCA_027625915.1. Classification (NCBI taxonomy): domain Eukaryota; family Anaeramoebidae; genus Anaeramoeba; species Anaeramoeba flamelloides. The sequence continues at coordinate 10,814,529 of JANTQA010000036.1, forward strand.
CATACAAAAAGAAAAAGAAGGAGAAGATGAAGAAGAAAACATACAAACTTGATATTAATTCAATTGATAAAGTAGCAGTACCCTCTGTTTCTAACACAAATTCAGTTGCTTGCGAATCATATATACGAGAATATCCTTGGGGATTGGTAACCGATGATATTTTTACTTTTATATTTGGGGAAGAAGTTTTAATATTTTGTATATATACTCTTTCATAATTTGAATTTATAATTTTGATTATTTTTCTTTTTGATTCCCCTTCTTTCATTTTCCCAAAATCTAAATAGTCTAAATCCGCATTTTGATCAGGAAAAGTAATGTTTAATTTCCCATTAAAAACAAGGATTGGTATCGTAAAAGCCGATACATTTGTATAAATTGTTAGAGGCTGAACATAATTAGATTTAATTTCAACAGGATAATATTCCAATTTCAAATTATTCTTAAAAATTATTTATTTATTTATTTATTATTTATTTGGTTATTTATCAAGACAATAAATTCATTATAAAAAGAAAAATAAGAAATCAATAATTAATATTTAAATATGATCTAAACACTATTCTTTAAAAGGTTTTGAGCTTAATCATTCGATAATTATATTATAACTTTGAATACGAAGACATCATTTGTTTTAAATATAATTACCCCCGTCCCAAAAAAAAAAAAAAAAAAAAAAAAAAGACATTGATATTGTAGAAATAAAAAGTTCAAAATTTTAATAATGCTATGAAGTTTTTTAAGAGTTTTTTTTTTTTTTTTTTTAACTAGAACAATTAAGAGTATACATATAACTTCACACCCATGTCAACATTATTGCATTTCAAATTTGTATATATATGCTATTTCCAAAAAAAAACAAGGAAAATTCATTTTAAAATCTCCTTATGAAAATTAAAACCAATATTATTATTTAAATCCCCAAACACATTGCTATTTTAATAAAAAGAGGCACGCCGTATAATAATGTATTTACCAAATAATTAAAAAAATAACAATTTGAAAATTCAAAAAATTTACAAAAAAAATCTTGAAAAATGAATTATTTTTTTTTAAATTTTTAATTTTGAAAATTCTTTTCTTTTAAATGACCTTAAAAAAGTAAATACATGATGCTTTACAAATAATTAAAAAGATTATTTCATTTCTTCATTTAAACTAATTTTGATCGATTTTTTAAAGGTTTTTATATTCATTTTTTTAAAATGTCTTTATTATTTAATTTTATCAAAAGAATTCCCATTTAATAAATTTATTTCAAAGATTTTTGATTTTTTAATTTCTGATAATTTCAAAAAAAAAAATTTAAATTGAATTATAACTAGATATTTTATCTAACCTATAAGTTTCAGTTTTAGTTAAAGAAAATAAGATATTTTTTGCATTCTTCTTGTAAAATTACGATTATTTGGACGATTTGTGTGATTTTAATTTTTTTTTTTTTCACCATCAAATTGTAGAAACCAAAATACTTTTGATTTTTACTTTACACTTTTTAATCATTTTTTTTCTCTTTGAGTTGAACCTTTTGAAGCTTGTTTTTTAATTTCGAAAATTAAACCCCTTTTCTTTAATCTTTGAAACAATATTCTTTGTTTCACATATATTTTAATAAAAATATCTAAAGATGGAATTTTAAAAACCAATTTGTAAAAAAAATAGATTTATTTTTCAAAAAAAAAAAATATGAATAGGGAAAGAGGTTTAAAGGAATCTCTTGTTTATTATTTTTTTATTGACAACCATTGAACCGAAACCTATTACCTTTACACGAAAGCAGTGTTCACAAACTTAGTTCGTTGGTTTGAAGAAATATATATATATATATATAATTTATGTTTGCTAGTATAATTTCAGTATTTTTCTCTTTTATTATTATTTTTATTTTTTAAAGATTTTTCTTTTTATATTTATTATTTTTTTCTTGAATATATTTTTTTGGTATTCAAGTTCGACAAAGTCTTTAAACCACTCTAAACTCATTTTATTATAGGTTGGATATTCTCATAACACATGGGGCGAATAACCTTTTTGCTCTGATCCAAATTAAGAAATAAAGATGATACAAATCATCTAAAATAAACTTTCATTGAAAAAAAAAATCCATTCTTAGATTCAATGGATTTATTCGGAAAGAATGTGATCTTTCTTGTTTTTGATATTTAATCAAGAAAATATTTGTATTAAATATCCACCTTCTCAAATCTATTTTATTGATTTACTCCTCGACTAATTTCAATCATTCGCAACTAAACACATTTCCAGAGATTTGAAAAAATAATTTAAAGAAAAACCAAGAAATTAAAACAAAATAATCAAGATAAAATTAAAAATTTTAAGATCCCACTCTGATTTTTTTTGTTTGATTATTTTTCCAACAAATAGAGTACGATTAATCATATTTTACCTGAAAATATCGAATATTTCATGTTATTTAAAAAAAAAAAAAAACCATTCAGTATATTTAATAAAAGTTAAAATCCAGAAAATGGAAAAATCGTTAATACATCCCTAAAAAAAAAAAAATAACTTTTTTTTATTTCAGGCTAGAAAATAATAATTAAAAATGATTGTTGTTTTACAGACCCGTTTTGAAAACAAATCCGTATATTTAATGAGTAGTAGTTATCAGAATTCCACTTTTCATTTTCTTTGATAATTGAAGTATTGATTTCTAAAGTTTTGATTTATTTTCTATTTTTAAATATCGAGGTATTTTTTTACCAATGTATGCCGTTAAATTTTTTGGTCAGGAAAATATATTTTTCATTTTTAATTGTGAAATATTATTATACAATCCATTGTTATAAAACTACATTCTTTTCAAAAACTAAAAAAAAAAAATTGAAAAGTTTGAACTACATTTCACTAAATAATGTTTAAGGGGATAATAATATATTAAAAAGGGTATTACATTTTACGAATCATTTGATTGATCTTGCACATTAAAGATAATTTTGAATAAAAAGAATGTAATTTCAATATTAAACAAAAAAAAAAAAAAAAATACTTACAAATGTTTTATGTGGCAATATTTGCCCACCTTTAAAATAAATAATTTTAAAATGAGGATTATCAATTTTTGCTGAAAATATTATCATTGGTTCTGAATATAAATTCGTAAAATTAATATTTCTAGAATAAGGATGAATTAGACCATTTGAAAAAAAATGCGTATATTGCTTTTCATAAAAAATCCTTCCATGCTGAACATCAGCTGAATAATCAATAATAAGTTTTTGATTATCTACATTTTTTAAATTGGTGTGGAAAATAATTTTCCCTCGATAATGGCCTGGTTCTTTCCCATAAAAAGTTATATTAATTTTGGTTTGAAATTCATACTATTTATTTTAATATACAATATTCATAAATTAATAATTTTTGAAATTAATTAAATTGTAAAAATAATACTAGAGAGAATTTAATTAGTAAATTTAAAAATATATTTTTATTTATTTTTGTTTTTTTCAAAAAGGATTTGGTTACATTTTCTTCTTGTTGTTGCTTCCAATTTAATATTGTTTGTAAAATTTTTTTATGATTGAAATTTTTGTTTAATTTTAAAATTTCAGAATTATTTTGAATTTTTTTTGGAGATATTTTTAAATTTTTTATCCCTGTTATTGAAATAAAATCATTTTGCGGTTGTGTTTCACATTTTGTAATTGTAAAAGGAATATCTCCAAAATTGAAAAACATTAATGGTATTGTTTTTGAAATATAATTTGATTTCCCACTAATAATGGATCCAAAATTTAACGAAGTTGGAACAGTTGTAGTTATAAACTATAAATTCATTCGTTACATTCAAAACAATTTGGCATAACACACACACAAACATACATACACACACACACACACACACACACACACACACATACATACATACATACATACATACATATATATATATATATATATATACATACATTTATATATACATACATTTATACATACATACATTGACAGATACAAATTTAGGTGTTTTGGAGATGATTTTGGGTTGTATTTTAATTTGGTTTTTTGATCATTTTGAAGTTGGCATTTGGTATTTGTTTTGATATTGAATTTGAATATGTATTCACAGCAAAAGTTGTATTTTCATTTTTAAAATAAAAAAAATTTGTTAAATTTTTTTTGTTAGATTTAAATATTTATGAATAATAATAAAAAAAAGGATCATTTTCTTACACTAGAAACAGAAATTTGAACTGGTACCAAATGCGAACTGGCACTTGTTTTAATTGATAAAAATGTTTGAAATTCACCAAAATCAGTTGCCTCATAAGAAAATATTGAAATTATTCGTGTAATGTTAGGTGGGATATTCCAAACTTTCGTAAGTTCCTCCAACCGGTGATCCTTGTTCGGAAAAATTAATTCCAATTTAGGATCCAAGCTTTTCAATTCAATGATTTGTAAATTATTAGTCGGACTTGGGTTTGTAATGTTTAAGAATCCAATATATCTCTCATTCACCCCTACAGCTAGATTATCAATGGGTGATAATTTCCAAATGGACGGTACACCAGTTCCTTGCACATAGTAGAATATAGTTGATTTGGATGTTTTTACTTCCACATTCCCAGAAATAATCCCCTCAATACGTGGATTAAATAAAATTTTTAATTTTAAAACACCAGATGGTTTTAAAACCTTAAAATATTTTAATTTAATTTTTTGTTTTTTTTTGATATAAACAAATTAGAAGATTATTAAAATTTGGTCGTTGTAGAAAAATTTTTTTACTTTTGTTCTTTCATTTTTTTTTTTTTTTTTTGAAGATCATTTGTATAATATTTGTTCTTTCTTTCATTCCTTTTTTATAGTTGTTAAGTGGTGTAGAGCAAAAAGCATTATTTTAAGGGACATGATAATTTAACTTAAAATTATTAGTAAATTATTTTTAATACAATAAACAAAAAATTCGACTCATATTTTCAAAAAATTATTGAATTAGAAACTAAATCATAAAATTTTAGAACATTCTAATTAACTTTTTTAACTTTCATTTAATTTTAGTGCAAAAAATAATCATCCATTCTTGATTTTTCAAAAATTCAAAAAGTGGGAAAATTTTGATATTATTTAATTTGAAAATGATTTTTAAGAATACTTTTCTCAAGGAAAGTGAAATCTGAAAAATTTTTGATCTTTTTTAAGAGGGAGTAAACAAATTAGATTTATCACAAAAACTTTAAATTATTATAATGATTTAAAAAAGGACAAGGATTCGAAAGAACAAAACAAAAAAAAATTTCGAAAATCATAAATGAAATTTAAAATTGGACTAAAGATACTTTTTTTTCAAATTGATCAAAAACAATTGCAGAAGAATTACTTCTAAATAATTGGAATCGTTTTGTTTTTTATTCCAATAAATCATTTTCTAGAGGTAAACTGGATTTTAAAAAAAAGTAAAAACGATCATGTTTTTTTTTTTAACTCTTTTTTTTTCTTTTAATAATCTTTTTCTTAAAGATTAAATCTTTTTAATTTTCAAAACCTTTTAGATAATTTATTACTCTCACAATTTATTATTATTATTTTACTTCATAATGAATAAAACAACTTTTCTAATTAATTTAATAAATCAGAACCCCTTCCCTTTTTTTTTCTTCCCAAAAATAGAAATAACACACATACACACACACACACAAACGCGCGCGCAAATTTCTTGATTATATCTCTTGAAACAATAATTAGAAGTAGACATAAAGTTGGATAAACTTTTCAAAAACAGTTTTTATTAAATTTATATTTTAACTTTTACCTTTTCTGCTTTAATAAAGTCAAAGGTTTAAGATTTGTAAAGAAAAAATCATCAGTAAACTTGATATTTAACTTTATAAAATCTAAAAAAAGACAAATTAAAATCAATTTAAAAAATGTTTAAAAAATTGATTTATTTTTGTTTTTATATCCCCCACAATGAATTAAATAAATAAACAACTTGTAAAATCCCTATTTTAATCATAATTTTATCGCATAATTTTTATCAATCTTCCAACACAATTTTTCATTTAAATTGCTGCATAATTTTAACCTTTCTTTTCATTTTTCCATTTATTAATCATTTAAATTTTAATGATTATTTTATTACTATTTTGTTTTAAAACCATAAAATAGAGAAAAGGTAGCGATTTTTTGTAATCAAATTACCTAGCTTTTGTTGGTGTAACTCAAAATTTTGTTACACCTTAGCTATTTCATTTTGTTTTAACATAAAAAGTTACGATACTAAACTAATTTCAATAATAGAGGGCCCAAAATTTTTTATTGAAAATTTTTATTATTCGTTAAATAATTAATTCAAATAATATATAAATTATTTATTTGAATGTCATTTCATAATAATTAATTGTAATTGAGATAAAATTAATTAAAATTAATATTTTATATTAATATTTTGAATTTTTAAAGATTTTCTCAAAAAAAATTTTCAATTGGAAAGAAATTTTAATTTTATATTTTTTTTTCATTTTTTTCATTTTTTCTTTTTATTTTCTTTTGATTCATTTTCTGATTTTGGATATTGAATTTTTTTACTAATATTTTTTTACATGTTAGAGAATTATAGAAATAATTTAAATGAAAGAGAAATTCGATTAAATATAATACTATTATATGAAGAGGGGTTAAGTCAAAGAAAAATTGCAGAAAGATTGAATATAACAAGAAAAAAGTTAGATATTGGATAAAAAAATTTCAAACAAGAAATCATTTTTTTACATATATTTTTATTTATACATTTTTTCTTTATTACTTTCTTTTTCTTTTCTTTTCTTTTTTTTTTTTTTTTGCTTTTTTTTTAGTACGTTAGAAAATACATATTCAACAGGTCGAAAAAGAAAACAAAATGAGGAAACAAAAATTCTTATTGAAAATATTACAAAAGATAATCGTAAAATGAGTTGCAAAAAATTAAAATCTTTTTTATCAAATAACCACGATATAAATCTATCAACAACAACAATTTACAATATAAGAAAAGAACTTAAATTTAATTTTTTATTACCAAAAAAAAGAACACTGCTAACAATTAAACAAAAAGAAAAAAGATTAAAATTTGCAAAAAAATATCTCAACAATCCTATTGATTGGAAGAAAGTGATTTTTACAGATGAAAAATGGTTTTATTTTTCTGGTTTAAAAAGAAAAATTTGGAGACAAACTGGTGAAAGAGATGGTATGTTTTTTTTTTTTTTTTTAAATTCATCTCCTTTTATTGAATATTTAAAATAACAAGTTAATTCTCTTCATTCAATTTTGCAAAAAATTAAAATAAATAAAAAATTTTGAATAATTTTTTTTATAATAGATTCAGTTTTTTGAGAGGTTTACTAAGTTTATACCAAAAGTAATGTTTTTTGGTGGAATAAATTATTCATATCAATCAACATTAATAAAGTGTCCAAAAATAGTAAACTCGGAATCTTATCAAAAAAACATTATTTCCAGAAGTAAAATTTTTTCTGGTTTGGATAATCTTTTTGGTAAAAAACAATGGATATTGATGCAAGATGGAGCTACTTCGCATACATCAATATCAACAAAAGAGTATCTGAAAAAGAAATGTAATGTTTTAAAAAAATGGCCACCCAACTCACCGGATTTAAATCCAATTGAACATTTATGGGGGATTATGGACAAAAAAATAAGTGACGAGACACCTAAAACAAAAAACCAATTAGTTAAAAAATGTAGACAAGTTTGGAATAATATTGAATGGGAAATAATAGAAAATCTTTGCAATTCAATGGAAAAAAGATTAAGATTGGTAATAGAATTAAAAGGGGAATGCATTAATGGCTTTTATTAATTTGAAAAAAATTACAAAAAAGAAGGGCCCAAAAAAAAATTTTATTTTTAAATATAATTTTTTTTTATTTTTTATAAAAAGTTAATTCGAAATAAATAAAAACTCAACAAATATAATTTAGATTATTTAATTTTTATTTTAATTGTTTTAAATATTCGTTAATTTATTATTATTTTTTTTATTATTATTTTGTGGGCCCCACTTTTTTGAATCTAGTTTATATTTAATTTAAACAAACCCAATTTTTCTTGGTAATATGTTGTTTTGGACAATTTATGTATTTTTTTTTTAGTAAATTATTTTTCAGGATTTTGCTTCAATTTGAAAATTAAATTAATTTATCAAGAGTTATATCATTATAGAGTATGATTAAGTACTTGAAATTTCTTATCATTCAAAATTAGTTTCTGTGATTTCTGTGATTTCTGTGATTTTCAAAATATGAAATTATAAAGAAAAAAGTAAAAGTTTTATTTTATTTTTGAAAAAAAATTGAATAATTTACAATATTTATAAATATTAAAATGTATATCTAAATAGTTTTTTTTTTTTTTGAATTTAACACCTTTTAATGTTTTTGAAAAGAACTATGGGATAAATTTAATCTAAAAAAGTGTACTTGTATTGTTTTTGCAGAATTTACATTCTGAACAATTGAAACACTTTTTTCCAATATTTTTTATATTTTGGATTTTCAAAACAAATTTGAATGAATTAAAGAGTTTTAACCATCAAAATTATTTTTTTTAATTTGTTTACTTTTCGAATTCATAAAGAAAATTACAATTTACTTTTTCAGATTTGAACGTTTTTTATGAAACTCGAAAAATATTAGTGTAGTGTTGAATAAATTGAAATTTTGATCTGAAATTCAAAAGAAGTGTTTATCTGCGATTGAATAAAAAACTCAACAAATTACATTTTTTGAACATTTTTGATGAAATTATTTTTTTTCGATTTAACCTTTGTACTCAAATTCAACAACCAAATATATATATATATATATAAATGGAAAACACTCTAAACTGAAAATATAAATAAAGATGGGAAATCCTCAAAAAACAAAATTAAACAATTTAATACTGTTGATTATTCAGTTAATATGGGATTTATTGATACAACCAACCTAGGTTTAAAGTCTTCTTTTTTTGAAGCATATGTATTTTTCTTGGAATTGTGAGGTTCTATAAATACGAAATAAATTGTAAATGACAATATTGGTCTTCCGATCAGTATTTAAAATTAATTCCGATTTAATACTTTATAAATTTTGGATAAATTTAAAAATATTTTAGAATTAGAAAAAGAAGAATTTGATCAACACAAAGATCTTCAAACAAAAAACAATTAATTTTAAAAAATGTAAATTCCGAACACTAAAATGATTTTTGGATCTAATGGTTTAGATACCTATTGAAAATGTTGATTATTTTGTTTGAATTGGCAAATAGATTTAAGTTCTGTTAGAAGGGAAATGATTTTAATAGTAAACAGATCTTAATTCGCAACAATTCAAGATGACTTTGTTATTATTGTTGATAATGATTAAAAAGAAATTCTACACTTCCTTGATTATACGATAAATATGATACGTATTATCACAAAAACTGTTTTGTTCATTTTGTGAAAAACCAATTTATTTTAAATCAAGTTGAAAAAAAATTTTTTTTCATTTAAACTTTTTATCATTGTTCTGATTCATCAACACGTTTGTTAGTGGTTATATAGTTGGTTGGTGGTGATATTTTTAAAAATAGTGGAAAAAGTAATTTTTTCTAAAATGCATGGATCTTGTCACGAATGACATATTATGAAATTTAACTTTTTTATGTTCTGTCTGGTTGGCATTCCATTTTGAATCCTAGACAATTTCAAGATCATGTTCATTTGATATGGTAGAATTATAAAGTGTTTCTAATTCTTCAATTATGTGGCACAACACCACTAGCGTAATCCAACAAAAAAGCAAATATCATGTTATAAAGTAGTTTAAGGGACTATTCATATTTTATAATCCAATAATATTACCTTTATGACTAACATCATATTTATTGACTTAAAAAAAATGTTGAGTAAAGGTAGTTCTTGTTCAAAATTAAAATTTAGGTTTTTTTTGAAAATTTTTCAATATGTTGAATTTTACTTTTCAAAAATGGGGAAAAATGGATCAAACTTTTGATAATATAAATTATTTTCTGAAATAACCTTCAAAAAAAGTTTTGATTTTTTTTGAAATTTTTTCATTTTGCAAAATATTTTTATCAATTACAAATTCGAAATCACATGTGCAAAAAGTGATTTCTTATTATTTTAAGTTTTTTTACTAAATTTGCCATTTTTCCAAAAACTATAAAACTTTTCCTATGCTCCCCGACGAGGAGAGGTTTTTTTTGCCAACAAGCATGAGATTTCTAATATCAAAAAAAATACAATTTAATGAAAGAATAAAAATGTTTGAGGTTGTTTTTGTTTTCTGATTATTGAAAATTAAACTATCTTTCATAATAATTAGACCAATTAAAAATCAAATTTTAAATAAAAAATATTTTTAATAATTGAAGTTATCTATTATAATATAAAAATTTAGATTTTAATATTCAATACTATACTCAAGAGATATTTATTTTTTGTCTAAAAATAAAAGAAAGAAAAATAAAAAAAACTTTTAAAAAAAATTGGGCCATTTATTTTGAAAGAAGCATTACATGAAAAATAGAAAATTTAAAAAAGTAAAAAAACCCATTTATCGATTCTCCTTCCATTTTAATAACTAGATCTAATCTCTTTTTCATATTTGAAACCAAATTTTTCATTAATTCATCTGTTACTTTTTTCAAATTTTTCATTTTCATTTTCCATTTTAACAAAACACTGTTGAAAAAATAAAAAAGAGAAAAAATGATTTATTTGCAAACTTTTCATTGTGAGAGGAAAAACTTCAAAACGATACAAAAGCAATTCATTATTCAAATGTAAGGTGGGCCATTTATTATGAAATTTAGTTTATTTTCGATTTTTGAATTTCTGTTTCTTCCCCAAACATTTTTATTCTATTATTAAATGTAATTTTTTGCTCTTAGAGCCTCCATATTCCTTAACCTCTCCAGTCGGGGCGCATAGGAAAAGTTTTATAGTTTTTGGAAAAATTGGCACATTTAGTAAAAAAACTTAAAAAATTAAGAAATCACTTTTGGCACATGTGATTTACCTTGGAAATGCCCGAAAATTAAAATTTCGTTATACCTTGTCCTATCCAAATTATTCCCAATCGCCGCATAGTTTGCTTCGGGTGTATCAAGATACAATAAAATCGTTTTGAAAGAACCAGGCACAATATCAAAAAAAAATCGATTTTAAATTTGCCTTATTTTGTAAGGAAATTTCCTTAAAGTTTTTTGATTAAAAAAAGATTTTCATCAAAATCCGACTCAAAAATCCTAAAATTAATAACACTTTGACTTTCTTTTAATTGCCATTCTTTTTACTCACTTTTTTTGGTTCAGGGGTTGGATTTCTTTCCTCACAGAAAACAAAATAAAGAGAGCCCTGAAAAAAGAGATGATTAAAAAGGTTGTTCATAAAGTTCTGAAAATAGTTTCTATCAATGTGCGTAAACTCTTTTAAAGATATTTTTGTCAACGCTTACATCACGTATTTTTAAAACAACCCCAAAACAAAACTTTTTGATGGTTTTAAGAATTGTCTTTTTATTTTAAAAATTGAAATGAAGAATTAAAGTTTTCAAAATCCCTTTTACATTTCCTTTCAGTTACTGAACATTATTTTATTCAATTCTAAGATCTCATGGATTTTCAACACACTTCCATTTGGTAGTCAAGTTGGCTTTTTGTCTCAGCTGAAATACAGCACCCATTTAAAAATAACATTCTTCAAAAATTACCAAACAAACCAATATCCCATTTGTCATTTGATTTTGTAAATTAATTACCAATAACAACTAAACACCTTTGTGGTTTTCAATCAAATAACTTAATTTGATTGATTTTTAAAACTTAATTACATCCAATTTTTCTCTTTGCAAGCAAACCAATTTTTCGAAAAATAATCAAAAAAAATAAATTGAAGTGCAAAAATAGATGATGACATTTAAAGACTTTAGGGAATAATAATGGTTTGTATTGTGAAAATGAACTGATTTTTTCAATCCAAAAAATAAGAGAGAAACAGAAAGAACCAACAAATAAAAAAAAAAAAAAAAACAAATACATACTTGGGAGTCTTTGTTAAACTCAACATAAAAATTATTGTTTGATGAGGTAATTGAATAAATTATTATCGGCTTGTCAAAGTCATTTTTGATCTTCGTTTGGCGTTCACTATACGAACAAATTTGTCTATGAAATTAAAAGCATATTTCAAAAGAAAACAAAAACATAAATATCCCTTACACAAAAATACAAGAAGAAAAAATTATGGAAAGTTTTCAAACTGTGCGTCAAAATTAATAAAATAATTAATTGTCCGAGATTTTAAATGGTGAGTTGCTTTTGATCTTAATTCAACCACTTCGTTTTGAAAAGTGAGACTTAACAAAAAGAGAATTAAAAAAAATTGTGACAATTTGTGCATACAACCAAAGATAATAAAAAAACGGATTAGATCACAACAAAGAATTGAAAAAAATGATTGTCATTTTGAAGTTTCATCTTTTTAAAACAATACCTCACCAATTATATAAATGTTTGTTGACTGAGATTTTGTCAGTATTTCTTTTTTATTTAAAAAGATGAACATTTGATCTACCTTCAAAAACTCAATTAAAATTGTTTTAATTATTAAGAATCCTATTTCAACAAATCTTGTTTGAGAGAAAAGATGATATTGAAAAATATTCATTAAAAAAAATTTTCTTTTCCATAGCTTTTTCGAAATAAAAATAATCAAAGTTTTTTAAGGGTTGAGCATCATCATAAAATTCATCTATAACAAAAGTGTGTTACTAATTGAAGGTAAAAGATATCACTTCAGTTTGGTTGAAATTACTCAAGAAAATCCTTTTTAAATCAACAATAAAAAAATTAGATTATTATCAAAGAACTAAATTGACAAGATAAGAAAAAAATTTTTCAAGTATATTTAAATAAAAATCCATCAAAATATTTCCGAATCTTGAAATTGAAAAATAAAAAAAAAATCTGATTACAACAAAAACTAACTTTTAAATCTATTTTCAGAAATCTATTATTGTTTTTAAAAGTTTGATCCCATTGTTCGATCATTTTCTTAAAGTTAAAGACCCCCATATTTCAAATTTTTTAAAAAATTATTTTCTTTGAAAAAAGAAAGAAATCATTACTTGAGTCTGTAAGCAAACCCAGATTAATATCCTTTTAAAAATTAAACCACTAAGTTTGGAAATCACCAAGTATAAAAAATTTACTTAATTTCATAAAAATAAATGTGATTATTTTTCTTCTTGAAAAATATATAATTTGTTTATTCAACTGAACATTTCAAATAAATTTTTTCTTTTTTATTGAATAAAAAAATACAAGGAAAAATACCAAACCATCAAATTAAAAATTCTCCCAGATACTTTTTTAAAACTTGGAAATACAACTTATAAATCAAAAATATTATTTTTGATTTGATTAATCAAAATCAATGATTAATAACCCCATCTTCGTTCTTTAAGTGAGTTATTAACAATACAAAGAATAAATGTATCTAATAGGTTTTTACGAATACTTCTCAAAATTTTAAATATTTATCAAAAAAATTAAAAATAAGTCAAATTAATAATTCTATTAAATAAATATATATATATATATAACTACCTTTGATTATACCAGTTCCATCTTTATACTCTTAATAGTTGAAAAAAAAAAAATATCATCTCTTCGGTACCATTCAAGAAATTTCCTACAATTATTGTAAATAAAAAATAACATAAATTTTTACCAATCTTAAGAATACAATATTTGATTTATTTTTCAGTAGTTTTTATGATAATATTTGATTTCCCTCGTTATTTTTTCAAAAAATAAACTTATCAAAATTACTAAAAGTTCGATATAATAAAAATAATAATGCAATGTAATTTTTTTCTTATTAGTTTTTCAATATCAAAATTAGCAAATAAAACAAATATAGATCTTTTGGTTTTATCTGGAAATTAATTGAAAAAAAAAAAAATGAATTCATTAAAAATTATAATTAATTTCTATAAACTTTGTTAATATATTTTTTTTATGAAATAAAATCAATTATTTATAAAAATAACCGCTCTATTAGATAAAGAAATAATAATAATAATTATAGTTATTAGAACTCTAAATAGTTAAAGATGGTATTATTGTTATTTTGAAAAGATTTGGGGAAAGCATTAGATAATTAGAAACAGTTGGAAAATTTTTATATCTTCAAATTTTTTATTCTAGTTGATTCAAATTTTAAGAAGTATTTTTCTAATTCATTTAACTTTAAAAATGTTATTTAAAGTTATTTTAGAACACTTTAACTAATTTTTTGTGAAATGTTAAATATTAATAAATTATTTAAGGTATTGTGAGTCTCAAGTATTTATAATTTTGTTAAAATAATTGTATCAGTGAAACAAATTATTTCATCAAAAGAAGACAATATTAAAGTTCCTTCAATTTTAGTCTTTGGTGTATAACTTGAATAAATTCCCTTTATTTGGTAGAAAACAATGTTCAAATCTCAATATTGTTTTTTTTTTTTTTTTTCATTTTCAAGAAATCAAAATCATTTTTAAAAAATAAAAAACTTTTGTTTCTTTTTTTTCTTGGAAAAAAGGAGAAAAGTTAATTAATGGTTGAATTTTGAAAATGAAAATATATCATAATTACAAATTTAAGAAATAAGATAAAAAAACATTTTATTTTACAACGTCATTTTAAGAAATTTTTAGAGGAAAGTTCAATATCAGTCACTGTTAATAACATAAAATATATACATGTTTTTATGTTTGATCACTTTTGGGCGCTTCTTAACAATCTGGGAACAATGGGGGTGAATATGGGACTCTTCAAAAAGTTGAGTAATCTAGTTTTTCTCTAGAATTGTAACCAATTTTTGTTCCCAAAAGAACCAAATGACAAATTTTACTCAAATACTTTCAATACCTCTATTACAAGAAAAAATACTTTGAAGGGAAATTCTACGAATTACCATTAAAATATAACCATTTGATTTTTTTCTTCTTTTTTAATTTATTTTTGTTTTTTTATTGTTTATTATTAGTTTGGGTGAGTTATATCATGTATTACCTAAAAATAACTAACATCTCATATTTTTTCATTCATTTATATGTCTCCTTGTTAAAATATAAATTAGACCTTAAAGAACAAAAAAATATTTTTTTGTTAACGTAATATGATCTTATTTTTTGGAATCCAGAGAAAACATGATTAATCTCATAATATTACAAGAATAAGCTCATTAAACACTTATACTATAATAGATAACCTTAATTACAAATACATATTCAAATCAACTACAGAGTTCTTGAATAACTGCTTCCATACAAGGGCAATAAGTTATGATTCAATTGCGGCCATAAACAATGTTAAAAAAAAAGAATAAGCTTATTATATTGAGTCTGGGTGACCAAGAATTATAAAAAAATGATTTTTTTCAAAATAAAAACTTCAAGGAAGAATTTATTCAACGAAAAACTTGATAATTTTCTTATTGTTTAATTACAGAAAAAGAAATTTATGGTTCTAAACTAAAAGTTTAAAATTAAAAATATTAAAAATTGGTTGAAGGTACCTTCTAAATACAAAATATTTTAAAAAAAAATTAATTGGGTATTTCTAGAATTTTGAATTCGAGTTGCTTTTAATTATTGATATTTTTTTTTTAAAAAAAGAACTGGAATAAATTTTTTTTTTATTATTCCTCAAAATAATAACAATTGATGAATTAGACTGTTTAAAGTGCAAGTTTAAAAACTTATGTAAGTGCTTTTATACTACAGCTCTATCCTAAAAATTTTTTTCACAAAAACATTAAATACTTGCTAATTTTTTCTTGTTAATTCTGGGGAAGTGGCATCAAGTTCCTAGCTTTTTTTTTAATTTGCGAAATAAATAGAAAATTTCATCTTTTTTGATTAATTTCTCAAATTAAAAAAAATTAATGGTCTTTTTATAATAATCAAAAAAAAAAAAAATAGTAAACACAAGGTTTTTTCTCAATTCTAGTAAATCATGAAAACCCTAAATGGAATTTTTTTTAATTTGGTCAAGGAAATGATATTATTATTATTTAAATAATGTGTTAATTATATTTCTTTTTATCTCTCGCTCATTTTTTTTTTTTTTTTTTTTGATTTACTTTTCAATAATTACTTCTTTTTCTCAATAACAATAACCTATGCTATTTTTTCACTTTTTAATAACTCAAAATAAACCCCATTCCAAAAATTTGGACACACCCAAAATCAAAAATAGGCAAAAAAAAAACCAATTTATTGTATTTTCCCAAACCTAATATAAAACCACATTTAAGTTACAAGGTATTAATGTTTTTATAAGTAATCATTTTCATCCAAACAAAAGAAAAAAATTTAAAACTCAAAAAAATAAAAACAGGTGTGTCCAAAATAATGAAACGAGCGGAACAAAAAATGTATTGGTAAATTTGTTGAAATTTCACCAACAATTGTTGATCGATCAAATGATAAGATACCATCTACCAATTGTATTTGATTTTCCAATTTAACAAACTCAACACTAACCTTCTATCAACCATTGGAAAAAAAAATTTCGAGATCTAATGAAACAGATTACGTAACTGCAAAAAAGGAAATGAAAACAAAACAAAAAAGACAAAAAATGAAATTGTTTGTAAAATCAAAATTCTTTCCAATTTGAATTTAAAGTACAGTAAAGATGTTCTTTCAACTGTTTAAACTGTGTCCAAATTTTTGGAATCTAGTTTATAATAAACAGTATTGGTTAATAAAAAAAAAAATTTCAAAAAATTATTTTTAAACATATTTTTTAATTTAAGTTTTAAAATGTAAATTTTCCGGTTTCTATTAACATTTTTTAAAAAAAATTAATAGTAAAAAATTTGTCTATATATTTTTTTTCACAGCTAAGGGCTCATTTTATTATATTTTAAAATTATTTTAAATCTGATAAATATCTTTCAAATTTAGAATCAATTATTTTGACTATTAAAGAATTATTTGTTATTTTAAATTGAAAACAATATTTTTTTTTTTTTTTTTTTTGAAGAAAATTGCTCTTCCGTTTCCAGAATTCAAAAGAATGTAGTAAAATCTTTGATTTTTCTCTATTCTTTTAAGTTCAAGAAAACTGCCATTGGATTTTTTTTACTTTTTGAAATAAAAAGAAAATTGAATAAATTTTCATTTCATTTACAAAATTAAAAAAAACCTCGGCACTTGACTACACTCTATGGATATTTTGTGTTAGGTTTTCCAGAATTCAAAAGTATTAAGAAAAATTCAGAAATTTTCCCTTTATTTCTTTTTACTACTTAAAAAACAAGAGTACAGAATATTTATCATTAAAATTTTTTTTCGTATTTTTGTTTTTATTAGATTAGTACTGCATTTTAAAAACTATGAGTTATTATCTATCAAAAAAATATCACACAATTGAATTAAACATAAATTCCTTCCGTAACCTATTTAACAGTTAGTACACACAAAATAGACCTTTTTCTAGACTAGAGACTTTTAAAAACAGGTAGAGTTACGTCTGAAAACAACAAATACAACAGCAACAAGATTTTTCAAGAACTGGGATGTTGAATATATTGTGAGTAGATTGATTATTTAAAAATGAAACCGTAATTCCAGTAATATTTTTGTCTAACTTGGAATTTTTTTTTTTTATTTTTTCATACAAGTGATCTGTATGAACTTTTATTTAATATTTTCCAGTTAAAGTTATTGAACATAACTAAACATGAGTTGATATTATGATTTGTGAACGTACCTCTTTTAATTTTAAATGTTGTTAAGGGACGATCGAAGTCTTACACTTTGAATTTCAGAATAAAAAGAAAATTAATTTTTTTTTAGAGAACATTCCTTTGTTCCTTTTATAATCGAAATTTCTCTCAAATCTTTTTTCTTTGGAACAATAATAACCAAAAACTTTTTCCATCTCATTTTTGTGAAAAATTTAGTTTCATTTTTTCTCACAAGCTTTTTTTTTTTGTTTTCAAACACTATCTTGTTTCTTGAACAAACAAAAAAAAAAAATTTGATGGAGAACACAGAAGAACAAAAATCAATTTCAAATGAGAAAAAAAGCGAAAAGGAGCTTGAAAATTATCGGGAGTCACTTGATCAAGCGTATACAAAATTAGAATATTCTACACATTTTCTGAGCTATTTGGAGCCTTATATTACGGATTTAGATCTGGCTATTTCTGGCAAATTACCAAAAGAAAAAGAGGAACTTTTTGTTAATTTTCTTTCACTTGCTGGGAGAAGGATCTTAAAAAAATACAAAATCAATGATGAGTATGCGGAAACAGTCAACCAATTTCTTCAAAAATGTTTATTGTATGCATCCGTTCGAATCCAAAACCAAGATCCCCCGTTAACGCTTCTACATTTAGTCGCAAAAATCTTTGTTCAACCACACAGTTTTGGCTTTTATGAAGATCACATTGGAGAAAAAATAATGAACGAAGTGTCCACTGAGCCACTAGTAATTTTTTCAATTGTTTTTCTGTTTTGAACCTTTTTCTTCCGTTTTAATTATTTTTTTTCTCTTTTTTCTTTTTTTCAAATTTTAAAACTAATTAAAATACCATTGTTTCTTTTTTTTTTTTATTGCAAATTTCTTTTCTTCTTTTTTTTAGGACGAAGAAAATTCAAACAAAAACAAAGAAGAAAATTCTGTTGATGTTGAAGATGAAACAAATACTCTGGAAAACGAAAACCAAAACGAAAAAGAAAATAAACAAGAAAAACGTACAGAAGAAAAAGAAGAAGAAGAAGAAATAGTAAAAGATGAATTAGGAAACAATGAATCACAAAAAGGAACAGAAATTACTGAGTCAACAACAAAAATTGATTTAGATCCTGAGATTGTGAAAGACAAGGTAACTAATTGAATATAGAAAACTCATTTTTTTTTTCTCCATAATTTTTTCTACAAATTTTCATTTTGAATTTCTTTTCATTTATTCTTCACATGAAAAAAAATAATGCAACGCTGATTTATGCAAGTTAATTTATCATTTTTTAAAAAACTAGATACCTTAAAAATCATTCTATTAATCATAAATCTTACGAGATTAGTAACTCTTATTTATTGTTTTTTTTCCCCAAAGATCAATATGGAGCAATTATTTTCACAAACATTCCATTCAACTTTCCAAAAAAAGGTGTTTTTAAAAGTCAAGTAAAATTTAAATTTTTTAATTACCTGAAAGATGTTATAGAATTATTATTTTCTGTCTTTTAGAATTACGGACTTTGATGTTTTATTTTAATTCTTGAGATTTGATTTTTTTGGAAAGCCGAAGGAAAATTTTATTCCTTTTATTTTTCAATGAATAATAGAGTAATTATTAGCACAAGGATACAATTAAACTTGAAAAAAAACTCCTTTATCAACTTTAGGGAAATGAATTTATCATTTTTAACATATTCATTTTTTTCCCAATTAAATTTTCAGTAGAAAGATCTCTTCTTTTTTTTTTTTTTATTTTTTATTTGTTAATTAGGGAAGGTAGTGTAAAAAAATTACATCATATTTCCCGTTAGGTTTTTTTTAATTTGAGAAATAAAACAAAAATTGATGTAATTTTCTGTTTATTTCTCAAATTAAAAAAAAACGTCATTAGCTTTTCCAGAATTTCAAAGAATTTAGAAAAACCTTAGATTTTATTCTCTATTCTTTTAAATTTTGGAAAAGCTCCCTTAGGTTTTCTTGAGTTTTCTGTTTTATCTGTGAGATTTTCGTTCGGTTTTTTTGAGTTTTCTATTTATTTATGAAGTGTTCTAGGTTTTTCAAATAAACTAGAAAACCTCAAAAAAACCTAACGAAAATCAATAGATTTTCTAAATAAAATAAAAAACCTCAAAAAAACCTAGAACATTTAACAAATAAAACAGAAAACCTCAAGAAAACTTAGGCACTCTACGACACTCTACGGCAGTTGACTGCTTGTTAAAATCCTAAATTTATTTAGAATTTTTTATTCTAGATATAATGTAGGCAAGATTTATAAACTCATTCAATAGGATCACTTTTCTTAAAAAAAATTTAAAAGAAAAAAAAATTATTTTTTGAACAAAGACAACAAAAAGAGAAAGAAAGGTAAGAAATAAATACCTCGAATGAAAATAATCCTTACATCATTATTACTTGTTAATATTAGGAATTTTATTTTGCCATTACTGAATAATTTCTTTTATTTAAGAATAAAACTTTTAAAATTTTAACTCAACCACTTATTATAAAGATGATTATGAATGAAATTAGACTTGTCCAAAACACTATCCGATCAATCAAAAAAACAAGAATAAAAAAATATCATTTTCCAAATTGATAGCAAACCTCTATAGACCTCCTATTGTTTTTCAAAATAAGTTGATCGACTTTGGTTATCAAACAATTAAATGAGTATTCGTATAGACGCTCCATTTTAATGAACTTTGTATAGTTTTATTACTGAGTTCATAAGAAATTTGTTTAGTTTCTAAAAAGGATTTGATTTTAAATAAAATAAATTACACAACAATTTTCTTAATAATTAACAATTAAAAATCTTTTACATGGATTATTTTCATGTCCAGTTTTTTTCAATAAATGAAAAGAAATTAAAAAAACTACCAAAAAAAAAAAAACTTAATTTTTTCAAAAAGTTGTGTTTTTTGTTTTATCAAGTATTTCGGCGTTGTTGGTTATTTTCTTTTATGCTGATTATGTCGGAAATTTCAGGAGCATAACAATCATTTTGACCTAATTTACTGAATACCTTTCTTGAAAGAAGTTAATCCCAGACAAGATATTGTTGTCATACTCACCAGAAGTTAATTCCATTAAATGCAATTGTATATAAAAAAAAGTTTAATTCCCATGACCATTTCTCTTCTTCAATACTTTACCCACCAAATTAAAACAACACTGTTGATTATTTTTTTTCCCACTCTTGACCATTGGTGAAAAAAAGTGAAACAGGGAAAAAAAAGTTATGCACGAATCTAAATTGGAAAACTTTAATAAAATGAAAAGTATGATCAATTAATAAGAAGAAACAAATTAACTTCAAAGAATAATTTATTCTATTATTATCAATCAAATCAATCAAAACAATTTAAATCTCCTTGATTACCGAAATCCAATGAGTGATTTTGGAGATTTAAAAAATAATCAAATTTTTGATCAATTATTTAATAATAAACTAAATTCCAAAAATTTGTAAACAGTTTTTTAAACAGTTGAAAGAATAACAAAACCACACTTTTAATTCAATTTGGAAATATTTTTGATTTTACAAACTATTTCATTTTTTGTCTTTTTTGTTTTGTTTTCATTTCCTTTTTTCCAGTTACGTAATCTGTTTCTTTAGATATGGAATTTTTTTTCAATGGTTGATAGAAGGTTTAGTGTTGAGTTTGTTAAATTGGAAAACCACATACATTTGACGGTGGTATCTTATCATTTGATCTATCAACAATTGTTGGTGTAATTTCAACAAATTTACGAATACCATTTTTTTTCAGCTCGTTTCATTATTTTGGACATACCTGTTTTTTTTTTTGAGTTTTATATTTTTTTCTTTTATTTGGATGAAAATGATTACTTATAAAAACATTAATACCAGATAAATTGAAATGTAGTTGAATATTACATTTGGAAAAATATAATAAATTGAATTTTTTTTTGTCAATTTTTGATTTTGGGTGTGTCCAAATTTTTGGAATGTGGTTTAATTAAAATTGTGTTATTAATTATTGATTAAAAATAATCAAATTGAAAGGCATTTCTTTCGATTTACAATTGAATTTTTAAGATTTTAAAAACGTATTTTGTGGAGAATTTTTCACTTGATGATTTGATTGTTTTTTTGAGATTTTTTTGTTCAACAAAAGTAAAAAAATTGATTCGAACTGATCTTTGAATAAACAAAATAATAACTTTTTCAATGTTTAAAATAATTTTTGGAATTTTTTTGAAATTAAACAGATTTTTTAGATAACTTTATTTCGAAACTTGTTTTATTTTTAATTCATATTTTTTTGCTCTCCCTATACATGCAATAAGTTTACTTTTTTCTTTAAAGAAAATAATTATTTTTGAAATAATTTGTAAAGATGTTGAATTTTGAACTTTTTGCAAACTAGAGAAAAAATGGATCAAACATTTAAAAACAATAATTCGTTTCTGAAAATTAGCTTCAAAAGTCAGTTTGGTTTTATGATACTCAGACTTTTACTTTGTTTTTAAATTCCAAGATGTTGTAAAATCATTTTGAATTTGCTATTCCATTTACAAGAATATTTTTTTTATGGTTAATAATTCTTTCACCCAATTCGAAAAATAAATAATAATAATAGAAATTAAAGAGTTATTACATAAATTATAAAAATATTAATTATTAAAAATTTAAATCAATAATTGATTATTTTATCAAATATAAAGTTAAATAATTGATACAAATTGAGAAAATAAAATAAAGTTTTAATTATATTTAAGATTTTTTCAATCAGTGTTTATACAGTATGTTAAATACAAAAAGTTAATTTAAAAACACGCGCGCATGTTAGTGTATTAAGTTATTTCCTAAAAAGCAGGGTAAATTTATTTATAAAATATCTTCATATTAAACTTTATTACAATATTAACTACTTAAATATCCAAAATTGTTATTTGTCATAAATTGGTTCTCAATAAGAATTCAATTTGTTTGTTAGTAAATACATTACATAAACTAAAGAGATCAAAGTTTAGGTCTCTCAATTTTATATGAAATTTTTTAAGGATGTGAAAATTGAGTGATTATTTTTTTTTTTCTGATCAATTAAACAAATTTTCCTCAGAACCTATTTAATCTTGATAAATTTTTGTATCTAAAGAAAAAAACTTATCACTACATTTAATTGTTTAAAAAATTGTTTGAGTCTCTACTATATTATCACTTAATTCATTTTTTATCGAATTTAGTCGTTCATTGTTTTGTCCAAAAAAAAAACATTTTAATTTTTTTTTTTTTTATGAATATTTTAATGGACATATTTTGAAATACAAGTCATTAGATACTGATTTAATGAGTATTAATTTTCATCTTAATTTGATATTATCAATTTACAAATAGAAATATTTCCAAATATGAAAATATTATTTGAAATATAAAAAAAAAAAAAAACTTTTTTGGAAATACCTTTTATAGTTTGAAAGTGAATTTTATGTTTCACATTAAAAATAAAATCAAAAGATCAATTTCTAACAATTTTAAAAAATAAAAACAAAAAATCATTAATATTTTTATCTAATCCACATTAAAAAAAAAAAACATTTCTAAAAACAAATAAAAATAAAAATAGAATTCATTTTATTTCACATCAAATTATTTAATGGACAATATAAAATATTTTGCAGAACTTAATGGTTTTAAAAATCTTCTTTTATTAATATTATCAACAAAATATGAAATTACTTTATTTAATATAAAAAGAATTCTCAAGCCCGTAGAGCATGGTACATTATATTTGACAAGTGATTATTCTGAATACTTTTTACCCTTAATTAACAAAATCTTTGAAAAAATTTATAATTTAGAATTTGAAAGAATTCGACAAATTGAAAAAGAAAAATTAAAAAAAATTGTTTCCTATTTAACAATTATTGCACATCGAATTAACAGAGATAAATATTATATCTTAAGTGAATCATTTGAATTGAACTTTGGATTTAAAGAATTACAATCACCAATTTTAGAACAAAGGGTAAATGGAATTGAAAGAATTACTGAAATTGCAAAAAATGCGTTAAAAGAAAAAAGAAAAATAGTTACAACACATGCAATAATATATCATCCTGTGAAAAAAAATAAATATTTTAAAATTAAGTAAGTAAAAACCCCTTTTTGATTTGTTTGTTTATATTTTATATTTAAAATTTTTAAAATATTAGAGTAACTATAATAACAACATTATTAATTCTTTTTTAATGATAACAAAAAAAATAAATAAAAAAAAAAAAAAATATCAAAAATAAAAAAAAAAATAAATAAAAATAATAAAAAAAAATAAAATAATAATAATAATTAAACAAAAAAACTAATCATTACAAAAGAAAATTAATTGATTGGTTTGAAGAAAAAAATATTATTAATATCTTGTTTGGAGAAAATATGCATTTGGAAATAATTAATAGATGTGAACCGATATTAGTTGCGTTAGCAAAAAAGAAATGTATAACAAAACAGCATTTGGATCAAATCTGGAGTGATTTAAAAGGAATCCATCATTTATTTTTAACAAATATTTATTCTTTAATTGTTAAAATCTCGCAATATTTGGATAAAGAATTATTAGAATATATTCTGATTGAAAAGATTAATAAAATTCCAAAATTAAACGAAGCAGCGATTAATATGATTGCAGAATTTACACTTTCAACCATGCATGAGTTCCCGGAAATCATTGAAAAAATGTGGGGATTATGCCTAAATCCAACGATTAACGGTGAGAATCGAAAGATTTTAGTCAAGCATTGGAATCGAATAGTTGACAATATTAAATTTCATTACAAATTAAAAACCCAATATATTCGCAAATGTATATTTCATTTAATTTCAATTAATGAAAATGAAGATCAAAATGGGACAATAATTTTACCAATACTTGAATCATTAATGTTTACATTGATTAATAAAAAGGATAAATGGAGTTATCGGAATTATGTTAGAACGGTTCAAACAAAGTTAGATAAATTGGAACAAAAATATAATTTATTAAATTTGCTTTGTACAGAATTAATAAATTATAAAAAGCAAATCAAAATGCAAATTTCCAAAGAAAAAATGGATTTGACGTTAAGGCCAAACGAATACTGGGTGAATTATAAATTTTTTGATCAATTACCTTATTTGGAATCAATCAAATTAAGATTAAATTTATTAAAAAGATTTTTAAATTGCTTTGACGAATATGATATTAAAACAAAACATTTTTTTTTAAAATATGAGCATTTTGATCAGATTTGGGAATCCATTGCAGACAATTCAATTATTCTTGAAGAAAAGGATTTTTTTTTCGAATGGATTATTCAAGTTAATTTAAAAAATAAGTTAGAAAACAAAATCTTTGAAAAAAAAATCCAATTGTTAAACATTAAAGAAATGACAAAAAAAAGCTTTGAATTTTTCAAATATTATTGCTATAAGGCAAATTATAAAAAGGGGAATATCCATGGCTTTATTGAGAAATTTACGCTGACGCAAACTTCAATAGACAAAATTTTAGGTGTTAATACGATATGGGATATTGTATTAAAAGTAATTGATGAAGATGTCGCTAATTTAGCTATCAGCTTTTTGTTGCAGTTATCTATACCATCAAATTATTCAACAAATCATTCAAAGTCGGTCAAATCATTGATCGGTAAAACAATATCAATGCTAGAAAAGTCTAAAGAAACTGATCAAAAGATAATTAGAAGATGTATTGAAATATTATTTTATTTGGTCAAAAAAATTGAATCGAAAATGATTCCAGAAACCTTCCAATTTAAAAGGCATATCAATACATTGTTTAATAGAAAGGTTAAATTGTTTATTGAACCAAGAGAATTTGCCTTAAATAAAAACGAAGGAATTAAATTTAGTTTAGAATTTAACCAATATAATTCAATAATTTATGTTAAAAATCAAATTGTGAACAAATTAAATGCAAATCTCGCAAATGTCAAGCTCTATACAAACAATCAGTATTTTGATGAAGAAAACATGTATAAAACTTTAGCTGATTTAAATGTGCCCGATATATTATCTATTTCATATTTGATAATGAAATCGAATGATAATAATGGAAATGAAAATAAAGGAGTTGATCTTGATGAAAAAATTGAAAATAATATCGTACCAAGTTATATATTAAGCAATTATTTTGAAACATTTTTTTCATTATTTGAAATTGGAAATTATGAATTACATGAAAAAATTTGGGAATTATTTTTATTAATGCCAACTAATCAAAAGCAAAAACAAATTTTAAAGAATATTTTTAATAATGATAACGATAACAGTGGATTAATTAAGGAGAATGAGAATGAGAATGAGAATGAGAATGAGAATGAGAATGAGAATGAGAATGAGAATGAGAATGAGAAGGAGAAGGAGAAGGAGAAGGGGAAGGATAATCTAATTGGTGATGATGTTGGGAAAAGAATTGAAATTGAAATTAACAATGATGATATTAATAAAAAAGAAAATATCAATTTAAATATTAATTGGGAAAAGGTTTTAAATTTTAATTTTATTTTTAAATTTATTTATAAATTAGAAATTATTTTGGGTATTATTTTAAGCCAAAAAAAGGAATCCATGAAATGGAAAATCAATTTTATAAATTCAAAAGGATCATTATTTTTAATAAATTTACTAAACAAAATATATAAATTAAATAATTATTCCAAAAAGATTAAAAGAGATTGTATTAATCTAATATTACAAATTATAAATGAAATTTCAAAGGGTGGTATTGGTATTGAAAAAACTATTGAATCTTCAAAAATTAATAGTTTTTTTATACTTTTAATGGATTTAATTTCTATTGTATCAAAGGAAAAGGTTGATCAAGAAGAAAATACTGATAATGAAGATAATAATTTGATATTAATTAATAAAGAAATTATAAGAAATTCAATTGAAATCATCATCAAAGGATGTGATAGTATTTTAATCAATAACAATTGGATTATTTCATTAAAAAAATTTGAAAATTTAAAAGAATGGTTTTTGAATTCTTTAATTGAAACAAATAATTATTACATTGCCAAAATTATTAGAAATGGGTTTTTAAAAATTAGTAAAAATTATTTAAATAATAAACTGAATGTTGAATTAAATTTAATTAACCATTTATTAAATATTTTATTATCATTATTTAATAAAGTCAATAAGGTTTCAAAGGGGTTGAAATATTATTTTGAATTATGTTCTGGGTTGATTGAATTAAATTATAAATCAATAACTAATAATGATCTTAATGAAAATAGCAAAAATGATGAAAATAAGATTAATTATGATGAGTTATTTGAAATTTTAATCAAAAAAATAAAATCAACACCAATTGTTGAAAAATGGGGAGATAATAATGAGCCAGATCGGGTGATGATTGGATATTTGAATTTATTGTCTATTTTATTCAAGTATGAAGATAAATATAAGGAATTGATCAATAATGAAAATTATAATTTAATTAATGAATTTTGGAATATTTGTTTATTTCAATTCCCAACTATTAAAGATTTTCCAGATATTAACCAGAAGGGAAACGAATTAAAATTTACACCAATAAAAAAAACCAAAAATGAAAAATTACTTTTACCAAAAACTAAAGAAAATTTAACACGAAGGGCAATCTATAATTGTTTAATTGAGTTAACAAAAAATAATTCAAAAAATTTTTTAATTGTTTCCAATTTAATTAAAATTCAACAAAAAAATTTAATTTTACCAGATACCTGGCATTATAACCCTAGATTAAATTCAAAATCTAAATTAAATTATTTAGGTTTAAGAAATTTGGGTGCTACTTGTTATTTGAATTCTGTTTTACAACAATTATTTATGATTCCAGAATTCAGAAAAAAAATATTATCAACACCATTTGAAAAAAATTCTCAATTACCTTTATATCAATTACAAAAGTTATTTTGTAATTTATTGTGGAATGAAAAAAAATTTGCAGATCCAGAAGACTTTTGTAAATCCTTTATTGGCTATGATGGACAACCAATTAATCCTAGGATACAGCAGGATGCTGATGAATTTTTTAATATATTGTTTCAAAAATTGGAAAATAATTTGAAAGAAATAAATTATAAGGAAAACTATTTATATGATTTGTTTGGTGGCAAATTAGTCAATCAAATCATTGGTCTGAAGGAAACCCAAGTGAAATCTGAAAGATTAGAAAATTTTTTTGTTCTTAGTTTGCCAATTATTAAGGGGAAAAAAATTGAAGACTCCCTAAGCAAATATATTGAAGGTGATCGATTAGAAGGCGAGAATCAATATTATTCTGAAAAGTTGGGTAAAAAAATTGATGCGCTAAAAAGAGTGTGCATTCATACTTTGCCTAAAAATTTGTTTTTACATTTAAAAAGGTTTGAATGGAATTTTAACGATATGCAGAGATATAAAGTAAATGACGTTTGTTCGTTTCCATTTAAATTAAATATGAAGCCTTATACTAAAGATGGTATTGAAAATACGAATGGTAATAATAACGATCAGGATGATGAAGATGATGATAAAGATGATGATAAAGAAGAAAATAAATCAATTAATAAAAATTATGATTATGAGTTAAAAGGTATTATTGTTCATACAGGAACTTGTAGATCTGGCCACTATTATTCTTTTATTCAAGAAAGAGAATTAAAAAAAAAGGAAAACAAAAGATGGTTGCGGTTTGATGACCGAAATATTTCTCTTTTTGATTCAAAAAATATACCAGATGAATGCTTTGGCGGGCTAAATCCCAATATTAAAATCGATATGTATAACCAAAGCAATGAAAAGCCATATAGTGGTTATATGCTATTATATCAAAGAATCGACGAATTGGAAGATGACAATGTCAATAATGGAGACAATAACATTGAAAATGAAAAGAAAGTGATAATAAATGAAGATGAAATTGAAAATAAAAAAATTGAGCAAAAGGATCAAATAGAAACCAAAATAAAAATAGAGATTGGAAAGAAAATTGAAAAAAAAAAGAAAGAAAAAAGAAACTTCACAACAAAACAAAAAAAGGAAATTTCGCAAAAAGAAGATAATACTCTTAAAAGGGATAATGTGAGTGATAAACAAATAGAACCAAAAAAGCAGATAGAATTGAATTATAAGCATATCTATAAAGAAATTTGGGAAAATAATTTAAATTTTAGATACCATTCAGTAATTTTTAACCCTGATTATTATAATTTTATTTTTTCTATTGTTGAAACAATCAATAGTTTCACTACGAATGTTAACGAAGAATTTTATTTAGCTGGGTTCAAAATCTTAATTAATTTTATTTATAAAATATTATTCCATTCCTCAGAAAAAAAAAACTTTTTACAATGGCAGCAATTAATTAAATTATTTTTAAATAATTCAAATTCATGCTGTGATTACTTTTTAATAGAACTGACTAAAGAGCCAAACAACTGGATTACAGAATTTTTATATGAATGTCCAGATTCGTCATTATGGAAATCACTTTGTCCAATTTTTTTAGAAATTATTAAAAATGGTCTAAAATTAAAAAAGGAAAGGGAAAATTTAATTGAGGACCTGGAAAAAATTAAAATAAATAATTTAATATTTGAAACGGAATTAGACTATACCGAAGGCAATTCAACATCCTTCCCATATAGTTACCAAAGGTTATTAAAGCAATTCGATTATAATCAATCAACAAAGCAAATAAAAATTAACTCTTACATTATAAAGATATTGAATAACCTACTTAGCATATTAAATTTCCCTAACAAAATTTCCAACGAGATTTTTGATTTCTTAATTGATTGCATCGAAATTGATCCACTAATTGTGCAATACTTTTTAAATAACAATCTTGTTTCCAAATTTATTGATTTTTATTTAGAAGAGCATTCCCCCTTGAGAGTTGATAAGAGTTTATCATCTACTAATATTGATTCGTCGGGTGGCTGGTATTACCAATATTCACAAGTGAGTAGTTACAATAGTTCTGCAATTGAGGATTTAAATAGAATTAGATTAAGTGGCTTAGTTTCCTTAATTGAAAAAATTATTAGCCATTGTTGGGTTCATGACCCAGATTTAATAATTGAAATGAAAAATTCTAAAAAATCCATTGATCAGAATATATCATTGCAAAAAAACGAGAAATTGAAGATCAACAAAAAAATTAATCAAATAAATAAAACCGTCTTACAGCATCAATTTTCATTAGAAGAACAAAATAAATTATTAGAAAATTTAATTAATGGTAGTGATAATGATAACGAGAAAAGTAATAACGAAAATGAAAAATATGAAATTAAAGAAGATAAGAATGATGATAAAATAAGGAAAATTAAGGATAATATAAAGCATTATAATGAATTGTGTGCTATTAGTTTATCTCAAAAATTCAATCTAGAAGAAAAATTGAATGAAAAAATTAATTTAATCAACAATTTAGAGAAAAAAATTTTGGAATTGGAAAAAGAAATATTAAAATTTGATCAAGAGTTAATAATACCTAATACAATCCATCCAAAAATTCATTCATTGTTAAATAATGATAAATATGGGGATAACAATGAAGAGAAAAATGTAAATGAGAATTACATTAATAAGGAGAAAGAAAATGAGAAAGAAAATGAAAATAAAATAGAAATAGAAAACGAATTGAAAACTCAAAATATTGAAAAAATTAAAGGACAAATCTTAAAATTTTCAAAATTAGATAGATTAATGTTAATTCGATCAGGTTTTTTCATAAAAGCTATGTCCTCAGATTTAAATAGTGGTTCACTTGGTAAGTTGTTTTTGCATTTATGTTGGGAAAATATGCCATTATTTAAACGGTTGATCGGTAATATTACAACAAATATTGAAAGGAAATTAAGTAGTCAGTTTGGGAGATATTATTCAATTTTATCTTCTTTATTAAAGATCAAGGATTCTCAGCAAAACGAAAAAATTAATTATGCAATGAGCAGACTAATTCAAACTCTTAAAAAAAATCAACATTCAGAAAGAGACTCTTCAACTTCTTTATTGTATATCCGGGAGTTAGCCGATCAGGATATCAAAATCTCACAATGGCTAATTAATGAGAAGGAAAATTGGCTAATTATTTTTTTAATTAAAAACCGAAATCAATCAATTAGAATGAGAACTTGTTCGTTAATAAGAGCACTTATTTCGCCACAAAATTATTTAATGAGTCTACAATTTGCAAAAAACAAAAAAATTGATATAAATAATTTGGATTTTAAAAACATTGATCTGAAAAATGTTGATGGGAAAATTCTAAATCAAATTAATGATAACACTGAAAAGATTTATCTACATTTATTAAATGAATTAATTAATTATAATAATTTTATTAAAAGGGAAGAAAATAGTAATACTACTAGTACTACAGTCGGGAATCCAAACTATCCAAAGAGTGCAGATTTTTATAAATTTACTGATTATTTCGAACTTTTAGAATATATTTTGGAACAAAATGAAGAGAAAAAGGAGCAAAGAGCATTGCAATTTAACGATTATTTTGAATATTTTTGGAATTTTTTAATACATAACGATAACAAAAAATTAGTTTGTAACCAAAATTTAAAATCTGCCCTTTCCTTTTGGGAGAAAATTATTACTAGTTTAAATGGTTTAAATACATTAAGAACTATTACAGAATCGGAAGAGAAATCAAAAAGATTATTGCAATTTTCAATTAAATTATTAACTGGCCAAAGAATTATTTTATTTAATCGGGTGTGGCTCCGATTATATATCAATATTATCAAAGGCTGTTGTCAAATTTCTTCCATTTTTAATAATTTATTCCAAAATTCTGAAAGATTCATATTTTTTTTAAAAAATTTATCTTTTGCTTCAAATGATTATCCTAAAATTTCTGATGGGTTAACGACACTATTTAAACAATTTTCAAAAAATAATGTAGAGTTTAAACATAAATATTTCAAGGAAATTATACAACCAGAGAATTTTTATAATAATCCTGATTCAACTAATAGAATAATTACACGGATGATAACAAATAAACAAGATTTAAATAACTTTTTAGAATTGGGTTCTTTACATACCTTTACTCAAATAATTATTACTGATTTGATTCAATTAAATAATGATTCAGAAAGTTCTTCAAATTCTAGTTCTAGTTCTAGTTCAAGTTCAAGTTCAATTTCCCAGAGAACTAAAAATCAAAAATTGGATTTAGTAGCCATGATTATTAATATTTTTCAAAATAAATTTTTTAATTGGATTAATTTAAATGATAAATATGATTTATTGTTAATCAAAAATTGGTTAAATAAGGATGAATTATTGACCTTAATTATAGAATTTTCTTTACAATATTATTCTGACAAATATGAAAAGCAAATCCAAAATTTATTATCCTTCTCGATTAATTGGTTGCTTCCATTTGTTGATCTCAATATTATAGAAAAATGTTTATTGATATTAATAAAAGAAAATAATACTTTATATGATTATTATGCTTCAAAAATTGGTTATCATAATTTAAACGGTAATTATTTATATTTATATAAATTAAAAGAATTTCAGAATTTGGAAATGAATTTATTAAAAAAATATTTTGATAACTTTTCATCATCATCGATCCAGAAAAATGAGAAAATTTCTAAAATAAATCAGAGTAGAGAAGATATAGAAATTGAAAAAAGTAATGAAATTGATCAAAAAAAAGAAATAAATGAGAATGATGAAAATATCGATGAGAATGATCAGAATGGAAACGATGATGATGATAAAGATGAGAATGAAAAGGATGATAAAGAAAAGGATGATAAAGAAAAGGATGATAAAGAAAAGGATGAAAAGGATGAAAGGGAAAAGGATGAAAAGGAAAAGGATGAAAAGGAAAATGAATATAATATCGGAATAAAATTCATATTTTTAAAAGTTCAACAAAATCATTATAGAATAATACCAATAATCCAATATTTTAATATCCTATGTAAATTTTTACAAGAGAATAATGATCGTATCGAAAAAATCGTTCTGAACGAATCTTTCCCCATGTTAATCAAAGAGGTGTTTAAAAATATTGAAAAGGAAGAAACAAATTCAGATTTTTCGACTTTTTGTAATTTAATTTCTCAAAATTTAAATGAATATCAATTAATTCAATTTACAAAAGAATCCTTAAAACCAAGATTAAAAAATATTTGGTATTCAATGAGCTATAGTGATCATTTTACTCAGTGCCTTATATCTTTTAAAATAATATTTTCATTTGAAAATTTGAAATTATTAATTATTCGTTTAGAGGGTGATTTCAATTATAGTTTGAATTCTTTATTCAAAAAAAAACATCGTTTCAACAAGCAACAATCGGAATTAGTTGAAGAAATATTAAAATTAACAAATAATATATTAAAAAAATAAATTTTTGAACAACAACGATTAATATTTAAAGAAAAATTGTGTCTTAGAAATTTTAAAAATTAAGATTGGTTATAAACAAATGAAGTTTAATTATAAAAAATGTTTTTTTTTATTTTTTTATCCAAAATATGATTTGGAAATTCATTAAAAAAATATTTTTTTTTTTAAAAATGGTTTATTGTTTTAGTAAATTATTTAAAGTTATTTTTTTGAGTAAAAATCAAAATAAAATTATTCTTTTTTTAGCTATATATTTTAGTTTTTCTTTGGGTAACAATTCTTATAATTAGTTGTAATTATTTAAATTTTATATTTATAGATTCTTAAAAATTTACCTTGAAATAACTTATAGTGATATTTTTATGTTTTTTTTTTTTTTTTTCCTTTTGAATATTTTCACAATTTCTAATAAACAAATAAAATATCATTTTATTATAGTTTTTAGAGAAACCCTATATACTAGTACTAAAGTATACAATTTATAATCTGAAGTATCTGACTTTCGATTCCGAGTATCCACATTATTTCTGATTGTTGATTGTTTTCTCAAAAAGTTACCAATATCAATAAGGTAAAATTTTAATTAAAATCAAGGTTTATGATTAATAAATCATTTACCAGTCAACAGTGCTCAGTTGTTGTGAGCGAGTTACATGTTTTTAACGTATATGAATGGATATTAGACGAAAAAAGTTATTTTTGGAAAATTTGAAATTGAATTCATTTTTTTTTTTTTTACATATTTTATTAATAATTTTCCAGTATTTGGGTTTTTTTTGAGGCACAATTCATTTGCAATTATTTTTTTAATTGCAAGATCATTAGTCACTGTGAAAAAATTATTATTTCAATGTTATTGAAAGTGTAAAAATGATTATAGAAATCCTATTTTATTTTTATTGGAATTATTTTTGATCTTCAATTGAAGATCAAAATGAACCTGGTTGTTTTTTTTCGCAATAGGTTCTTTAAGCATTTGTTTTTTTGTATTTTTATTTAAATTTATTGATCTAATCGTTTTATTTTCATAAATAAATCAACTTTTCTTTCATGTTTATTATTCTACTTATTTCTTATTGATTTTTTCAAGTTCAATGATAAAATATAATTGATATTTGAAATAAAATTTTGTGTGCGTTTGAGTGAAACAGTGTTTAGAACCACAATTATTTTAAGAAATCGTTTAACTGTTTTAAAAAATCTTAAAATATTATTAATCTGATAATAATTGGAATAATATCCCTCTTAATTTATGTAGTGGTTCTAATTCTTGAGAGAATTAACCATTTTCACTCTCTAGCTGGATTAAATAATATCTCTAATCCAAATTAGCAATAAAGTAAAAGATATATTTTAAGATATATTTATCAAAATAATGCGTGCTCAAAGATTTTCATATGTGTTTCAAAATATAATCTGTACTTTTTTTTTCTTCTTGCTCCAATCTAAGATCCAATTTACTGTCCAATACTATTTGTTGAAAAATAAATAGAACAAAATTTTTATTCATCTTTTGAAAATTAGATTTATAAATGAGTAAAATTTGAAATTTATAATACTTTAAAGAAACTTAAATTCTGCCTTTGACTTTCAGGATTGATTAGTTTGACGATTTATTTTAATTCTTTGGAAATGGGAGATTTATTTGGGAAAGCTGAATGGAAATTTAGATGCTTTTATTTTAAATTAACAGTGGCATAGTTAAGATAAAATCAATTTTGAAGGTAAGTTCTTTATTTTTTTAGTAAATTTTAAATTGGAAGGTAATTTGTTCAAAATTTTTCTCAATTTTTTACTGAAATTTTTTTGTTTTTTTGATAATAGAAATCTTACTCAAAATTAACTCTATTTTTTGAGACAAATCTTACAATTTGATCCTTTATTTTTCGAAAATCTACATATAAAAAAAAGAACTTAATTAAACCAATATCATATTTTTTGATGGTTTCTTTGATTGGGTATAGATCATCTCTAACAAAAAACACGCTTTTTATTTTGAAATATAGATTAAACTTTTCAGCACACATTATTTGAATAACAGTTATCTAAAAAAAAATTCATCCTTTCAAGATTAGATTTTTGAACTAAAAGTGTTCTCAATTCCTGAATACTCTGATAAATTCCATTAAATCTTTGCTGTTTCATCAAATTAGTTTGTTTCTTTAAATTTATCTCAAAAATCAACTTTTTTTGAAAAACACTTGTTCGTTTAAGAATGTTATATTAACTCTTCAAAAGTGAATATTGATAGTTGCCTTATAATTGAGAAAAAATTTTTATTCAAATTACGTTGGCTTGTACTAAAGTTTTCGATAGTAACTTGGTTAGAATTTATTTTATCTTATTTAGATCAAGGAAATTGAAATAGAAGTGGAATTGTCTTCTTGATAATTTAAATATCAGTAAGAAAGAGCTAAGCTCAATAACTCAAGATTTTTGTTATGAATTAAATTGAGAAGATCTTTGGATTTTTGCTTAAGATTTTATCTCAAAACAATTTTCAGAAATAATGAAATCAAAATATTGGATTTTTTATGTGAAATAATAAGTAAAAACACTTATTTCCTTTTTCTTTGATTTTCTCTATTATTGAAAAAAGGTAAACTACTTAAATCTGGAACTAACAACAAAATGTTACTTTGGGTATACTGTTGAGTGAAAAATAAATAGAAAAACCTTTTTTTCACTTCTCAAAAAAAAAACCATCAAAAGAAGAAGTTTTGCTTGAGCCTTTAAGTTACAACTCTCTAAAACTAAAACAAAAAAGGAATAATATTTAATACACCAATTCGATATAAGTCAATTTTCCTAGTTTTATTCTAAATATTTTTTTGGTTAGTTAAAAAAAACATTTGATCTATTTGTTTGTAAATTAATAATTTCAATTTCTTGTTTTTTCAATTACTCATTCCGACTAATGTGAAAAATAAAAAATTTCTTTTTTTAAATGACAACTTCTGATGATTCTACATAAATGCCTAAGGTGGAAGTTTTCAATTGGCTTTGTAAGATCATATTTATTTCTTGATTAATAACAGAAAAAAAATCAGATTAAATTTTCCAGACTTGTTTACTTTTTTAAATTCAAAAGGATCGAACTCATTGAAAAAAGCATAAATCTCAAATCACTCCAAATACTAATACAAAAAAATTTCTCTTTTCAAGACAAAGAAATCGTAGATGAGTGTATTTCACTAAAGTTGACAAACCCCTATTTCAGATTTGTATTTGGATTAAAATCTGACAATTTATTTTCATTTATTTTCACCCAATCAACAAAATTTTGTAATTCAAGTAAACAAAAAAACATTTTCAGAGTTTGTTTTTCCTTCAATCAATGCTGACTCCTTATTTAACAAAAATCAAAATCCACCAAACAAGGCCTCTCTTCTCAAATCTCTTGCGAAAAGATTTTTCGACACAAAAAACTTTGCCGCATATTGTCATTGAAGTACCAGGATCGGGACAAGGAAGGGACTGTCCAAATAGATGTGAATCATGTGTGTCTGATTTGACAAAAGCTTACGGATTGGTTGATAACGTCTTTCTCTTTCGGAAAACAAAATTCCCAACAAACGAACGTTTAAAGCAAGTCTTGAAAAAACGGTTAAGTTGGCTTTGTGGGATCGGATGCCAGCATGTAATTTTGACCGGCTGTGGTTCTGACCCCATTTTAAATCGGAAATACCTCGAGTTATTTGATCAAGTCAACCAATCGCTCCAAAGACCTTTTACAAATATTGACATCCAAACGTCTGGTATCTGCATTAACGAAAAAAAATTAGAATTCTTAAAATCGATTGGAGTCAATGTGTTTTCTCTTTCTTTATTTTCCTTGTTAGATCACCTCAACGCAAAAATTATGCACACTCCACCAAGCCTTCAGTACCCAATCAAAGATATATGCCAAACAATAAAAAACTCTGGCTTAGATTTGAGGATTTCGCTCAATGTAAATTCCGTAGGGTTTTCGCCCAACATTCCCAAGATGGTTGAACAATCATTATCGTTAGGTGCTCAACAAATTACTTTTCGGAAATTATATTCTGAACCACACAACAAAAGCCCACAGAACCAATGGATCCAGAAATTTGAGATGAACGATCGGTTCTGGGAAAATTTAATAGATTATTTTGCACAAAATGCGAAAAAATTAAATAACAACCCATTTTCACAATTTTTCCATTACAAAAACACCTCCTTTTTGGTTGATCAAAATTGTATGAACAAATTAGAAAAAAAAAACAAATATTTCATTCTTCGTAAGAACGGAAAAATATATACTCAATGGGACGATACAAATTCTCTTATCTTTTAAATATTAGAGCCAAATTACACTTTTTAATTTTGTTGTAATCAAAGAATTTTACAACTTGAACAAAAAGAGAAAAAAACTGGTTTGAGGGATTAGCTTCGACATAAATTTGTCGATTATTAAAGTACGTGTTTATAAACGTTAAATCGTATTTGTGTTTTCTGGCTCAAATAGCTTTAAAAAATCCATTTCAAAAGTTTTTTGCGCACAATCAATTATCAGATTTTTTACTAATTTATCACAATTAAAAATTGTCATTTTTGTAATTTTTTTTTTATTATTCCTTTTCCAAATCTAAAATTAGAATCCAAACTAATTGTATTATACTGGTATTACGGGTATTTAAAAATAATTATTTTGTATTCTGTAAATTGGTTATTATTTTTTTTTGTTTTTTTTTCTACTGGTATTTGAATAATAAACTGTAAAAATTTTCACTTCATTTTCAATTTCCTTTTTCAACGAGAAAGACTACAAATTATATCTAACTTCTTTGGGAAGTATATTTAAAAAAGAAAAATATGAAAAAGGAAGTGTATATTTTTCCCGTTTATAATTCAAATACCAGTATACTATTTTCAACCCAATAGTCATCACTATAAAAATCTAATGATTGATTGTTTTTCAGTTTTCTTTTGATGAAATTAGATGTTTTTTCAATATATTCCAATTATTTAAAAATAATTTGTTAAAATAATCTCCGATTTCATTATTTAAGGTTTCAAAAAATTCCCTAGTAAATTTTTCATAACAAAAATCAACTCCATTTCAAAAAGAGTGACTCACCTGAAATAATAACTTGACAAAAATTTTTCTTAAGTTTTCAATAACAGTTCATTATGAGATCTTATTAATCTTTCAATTATAATTTTTTTAAATATATAGAAACCTGAGATTTTCAAAATTAAAAAAAATGAAACCAATAACAAAGAAATATTGAGTCACAATCTTTCAAATGATCATTACAGATTTTTTTTTTGCCTAAAATTTCACTAAAAAGGGTTTAAAAAGAAGAAAATTTAGATATCATTCAATCCATTTTAAAAGACATGAAGGTTAACTATTCCTAAAACCTGAAAAAAACAACTTATTGTATTTGGTTTGGTGAAATGTTATTTTGGTTCTTAACTGATCGGCCATGGACTTTGACGAATTTTGATTGTGGTTCAGTAAAGACAATTTTTGGTAATTTATATTATTTTTTTAACAATTGGCTTTTTAAAAAAAAAAAAAAAAAAAAAAAAAAGAAAGAAAAAATATATATATAATCTGAAAAGGAAGAAAAAAAAGAATAAAATAATATAAGCAAGAAAAGAAAAGAAATTAGAAAAATAAAATTTTGAAATAATAAAAATTAAAAGAAGAAAGATCAAAAATTTGACAAAATTCTAAAAAATGATTCTGATCAAAAAAAGAAAAATTTTATTTTAATCAGAAAATGGAGCAAAACCAGTTACAATAAAGTTATAAATTGGCCAAAAGTATTTGAAATTTAGTTTATATTTCAACACACATATTAGAAATTTTAATATTTAAAAGAATAGACTGATATTGCTAATAATTATTTTAAATTTGTTGTGAAATGTAGACTGTAACTTTTTTGAATAATTTTTTCTAATTTTTTTAGCCTGTTTAATTTCTTTCTTGTCAATAAATAAATATCATTGTTTTTTTTTTTTTTTTTTTTTTTTTTTTTTTTTTTTTTGGGGGGGTATTTGAGTCAGGGACGAATGATATGATTTTTGGTGTGTAAAACAGACTGAAAATATACATTTCTTCAGATGGACACTAAAATCTTATGTATTATATTTCGTGAAATGAATATATCCCTTAGCACCTCAACTTTGCCTAATTTTTGCCAAGTATGAAATAAAAAAATAAAAAGTTTACTTTGTTATTAAGAACTTTATTTTATTATTCATTATTAATAGATATTGAAAAAATGTTTTGAAATTAAATTAACTCAAATAACTTAAAAATACTAAAAATGATTTTTTTTTTGTACACTGAAAATTTTTTTACTATAGAAATATTTGTGATTTTTACTACATTTTTATTATATTATTTTTTTTTTAAAAAAAAATAATCTTAGAAAGATTTACAATTAAACAATTCAATCCCCCCTAAAATACAAAAGATTAAAAACAGTACAAAAATGATTTTCTCGCCTAAAATAATGAATTATTGTCTAATGTACGAATTAGAAAATGAAAAAATTAAGGAAAAAAAAAATGAAAATTGGGTTTTATTTTGAAGAAAAAATAACTTAAAATTATTTTTTGTGCTAATACAAAAATAAATTAGAAGAGAAAATGAAAAAAATAAAAAAATAGAAAAAAATATCAAAAAAAAAAAATAAAAAATTTGATAGTTTTCAATTAATAATTTAAGAGTGTAATTTATTAGTTCATCAATTCAAGGATTTTATGATATTCTTCGGAACATTTTTTTTATGTAATGGTATATCACAACAAAAACACCTATATTGAGTTTTACTGATTTTTTTTTTTTTGATAATTTTACAATATTTACAATTTGCAGATTTCTTATGTTTAATTTTATAAAGACGAATAGTATTAAATTGGAAAATAATATCATTATTTTCCTCAACCATTTTCATTAAAAAATTTCTTTTGGTCAATTACTTTTCCTTGTTATTTTGGTTGAAGTTATTGAATAAAATCCAAGAATTATGTAAAATTATTTTAAAATAATAAAATAAAAGACATCTTTTCCAGCTAAAATGTTTATGTGGAAACAAATATAATGAACACGATTGATCTACTCTATCAATAAATTGCATATTTTGTTGATAATCTAGAAGAACCTTTGGCTTTTTTGTGTGGTTTTTCTGATTTCTTTCTAATGATCCAATTGGGGACAAAATATTAACTAATGTTTTTGAGTTTTTATTAATTTGTTTATAAGTTGTTGCTATAAATCTTGAATTATTTGAAATTTTGTAATATGTTTTTGAATTTGGATTTTTTATTCAGCGTTTATGAGTACCATCTTTGAATAAATAAGAAGTTCGATCCCCTATACAAGAAATTATTGAATCTAAATTATATTCTTTTTTTTAATTTTATAACGAGTTCTGGACTATCAAACCAAGAATCGGCAACTAAAATAGGATCATTATTTAAAATTGTAGAAATAACCCTCAAAAAAGTTTCAATAACACTCTCTTTTTCCTTTCTGCACAATATTGATTCGTAAATATAATATGAACTATCACAAATACTCCATAATTTTAAACCATTTTTTTTTTGGTTTCCGGTTATTCTAAAACGGTATTTACATTTCCCTTTAAATGGTACTAAACTCTCATCAACACTTAAATATTTTCCTATTTTTTAATTTATATTTTTTATAATTGGTTTTGAAAATCTAATTTTTTTAATGATATTTAATATTTGAAGAAAAAAAAGAAAGTATTTTCTTAATTTCAATTTTTATTTAAAAATCATTTTTTATAAAAAATATCTTTGAGATAATCTTTAGAAGAATCAAATGTAAAATTAACCCCCCCTCGATTATTAATTTTCAAACTTTTTAAATAAGTTTTTCAGCCAGCTCCACTTTTAAGACACAAACATTGAACGAAATTTAGGTGAGAAAAAAAATCAATTCAAGGCACAAATTTTTGGAATTTTTATTTTTATAAATTATTTTACTAAAATTTGAATTTTGTGCCTTAATTTAAGATTTTTATTGTGTCTTAAATTTTGTTGAAAGTTTGTTTCTTAAGAGATGAACTGTATGTGCCTGTATTTTTATTAAAAAAAATTAAAAAAAACTTTATAATTCTTACCTAACTTCCAATATTTTCTAGAATTAACCATAATTTGTTGACAAATTTCGAGTAGTAAATCTTCTTTTTGATTAAATCTCCAGCTATTATGTATTTATTCAAACCGATTTCTTGACATAATATTTTGAATATATTTATTTCCTAACATATTATTTTTTTTGTTCCAATAATCTGGAATAGATGGTTCTTTTGCAAATCACATGAGAAAAATGATATTTATATATTTTATTAATTCATCCCTTTCTATTATTTTTGAATCTTTTTTACACTCAGTTTCACTTTTAAGACACAAACTTTCAACGAAATTTAAGGCACAAAAAAAATATCAAATTAAGGCACAAAATTTAAATTCTATAGAAATAAATTGTAAAAAAAAAAATTCTAAATTTTGTTCCTTAATTTGAGATTTTTTTTGTGCCTTAAATTTCGTTGAAAGTTTGTGCCTAAAAGGGAAACTGACTGTAACTAAGTAGTTTTTTCCGTGTGTGGAGTAGAAGATTTTAAATTATTTATATATACTAAAACCTATAATTAAAAAAAATTTTTTTTTTTTTTCAAAAAAAAATACTTTAAAATTCATTTTAATCTATGGGGGTCACTAAATAAAAAATATAAAAACAATCTCAATTTTTCATTTTTTTTGGGGGGCTCTTATATTTTTCGAGTTATTGCCCAAAATAGCTGTGAAAAATCACAATTAAAAAATTTGTATATAAAAATCGCTTTTGGGAAATATCTCTAAAACTAGACATCCTAGAGACTTCTAAACACCAAAAATCGGTATTTAAGAAAATTTTGAATTTTTTGAGCAATAAAAAAATTTATGATCTCAGTTTTATATTTACTCTTGTGTAATTCTTCAAGATAAATCACATAGAATAATATTTTTTAACAAGTGACAATCGATCTTGCAATAAATAAAAAATATTACAAATAAATTAGGTGTAAAAAAAATTGAAAAAAAAAAGTAAAAATGTGCAAAAATGTGAAATATGATTTCAATTTTGAAATATCTAAAATTAATTTTTTCTTTCTATTATCCATTCAAACATTTTAAACACGTGTAATTCACTCACCACAATTGAGTCCTTTTTACTGAAAATTATATATATATATATATATATAAAAATAAACCCCATTTCAAATATATATATACACCCCAAATCAAAAATTAATAAAAAAACCCTAGTTATTATTTTTTTCAAACATGATATAAATCCGCATTTAAGTTATATGGTATTAACTTTTTTATAAGTAATCATTTTGGTCCGAATAAAAGAAAAAATATATACAGTCAGTTTCACTTTTAAGGCACAAACTTTCAACGAAATTCAAGGCACAAAAAAATCTCAAATTAAGGCACAAAATTTGCAATTTTTAATTTTTAGAAATTATTTTACTAGAATTTAAATTTTGTGCTTTAATTTGAGATTTTTTTTGTGCTTTAAATTTTGTTGATAGTTTGTGCCTTAAAAGTGAAACTAACTGTATAAACAAAAAAAGTGTGTCCAAAATGATGAAATTAAGTTGAACAAAAAATTTCTTGGTTTATTTGTTTGAAATTTCATCAACAATTATTGATCGATCAAATGCAAAAAGATAGAAACGACCAATTTTATGTTATTTATCAAACAAAAAACTCAACACTAACCTTCTATCAACCATCAAAATAAAAAAGGAAATATATAACGAAATGGATACGTAACTTGTAAAAAAAGGAAATGAAAACAAAAAAAAAAATAAAAAAGAGAGAAAAAAATGAAATAGTTTGTAAAATCAAAATTATTCCGAAATTGAATTTAAAAAATATTATTGTTAAACTTTCAACTGTTTAAACTGTTTCCGGATTTTTGAAATTTGATTTATATATATATATATATATATATCTTCCTTTTTTTACATCAAGAACAACTAAATATCAAATCTTATTAATAATTTTTTTTTTAAAATATTTTAGACAGATAAAAAAAAATACATTTTAAAAATTGAAAATTAAGAATAATCATTGGATTTTTGGCTTTTTTAATTCTTTTTTTTTGGTGGGGTGATACAAGTTCGTTTTATTATAGATTTATTTTTATTTAAAATAAACAAAAATATTCGTTTTACAGTCAGTTTCACTTTTAAAGCACAAACTATCAACGAAATTTAAGGCAGAAAAAAATTCTCAAATTAAAGCACAAAATTCAACTTCTAGTAAAAATAAATTGTAAAAAAAAATTCCAAATTTTGTGCCTAAATTTGTGATTTTTTTGAGCCTTAAATTTCATTGAAAGTTTGTGCCTTAAAAGTGAAACTGACTATATGTATATTTTGGAAATCTTGATTAAAGGGGATATTTTTTAATTTGGATAAATAAATCTTATATTTTTTATATTAATATTTAACATATTTTTCTTCTTTTTTTAATTTGAGAAATTTTGTTTAATTTCTCATATCTTAAAAAAAAAAATAAATAATTGTCCTTAATTTTTGAGTGGTTTTATGAAGGGCGGTGGTGGGGGCATGGACGATTGACTATTTATTAATAAAACATTTAAGGATAAAAATTGTTTTTTTTTAAATAAAGTATCAAATATAAAATTAATAACAATTGGGGGTTGTTGGGATTTATAATGAAATTTTTTAGGAAAGGGGTAAAAGATGAAAGAAAATAGACTTAAAATGAAAAGAAAACAGCTGAAATTCGAATTTATTTTTTAAAATTTGTTTTTTTTTGTCATATTTGAGAAAAAAAGAATAACAATCCTAAATTGAGAAAAGAGAAACCCCACTTAAAAAATGAAAAATAAAAAAAAAATAGTAATAAAAATTAGTGATCATTATTCTTTGAATATCCAATCTTTAAAAAATCACATGATAAAAAATGTTACAAAAATTAATAATTCCTATATAACTTGTTTTATTGTCTTTGTCTTTCTATAAAATGTGTTTTTAGAATATTAGGATCAATTAATCATTTTTATTTATTTTTTGATTTATTCATAATTGCAAAAAATGCTTTCTGTATTTTTCATGTTTTTTTTTTTTTGATAAAATTTGGGATTTTTTCATTAACTGTAATACTTTTCCAATATATACTCAAGATCAAGAAACTTGGCCATATATTTAATGTTTTTAAATAACAACAAATTCCATTTAATAAACCATTGGAGATGGCTGGATTTGCTTGATTTTTAATAATATATTGTCAATTTTCTCTTAGTGTTTCTTCCCCAAGCCACTGCATTTATTTAGTTTTTTTATTTACAATAGAATGTTACTTAAAACACCAAATACCCTGCAAAGTTTTCTGGCCATTGTGGGGATATAAGAAAAGTATCATGACTAATAAAAAAATCACAATTTTAATAAAAAAACATAATAATTCAGAAATAGTTTTTCCACATGTATGGTTTGAAAAGGTG
The DNA here is from genome assembly GCA_027625915.1 of Anaeramoeba flamelloides. NCBI lineage: Eukaryota > Anaeramoebidae > Anaeramoeba > Anaeramoeba flamelloides. The sequence continues at coordinate 10,859,225 of JANTQA010000036.1, forward strand.
AAAAAGGAAAAAAAAAAAGTTTATAAAGTACTCCAAGTTTATATCACTATACTATTACAAGTACAAATTAAAAAAAATAAAATTGAAAAAAATTTAAATAATCACAAGTTTTTTCCTTGTCGAAATCCAAAATCCTAATTACCATTTCATAAAAAAAGTTCATATAATTTTTTAACTGAAACCTTACTGAAAATTCACACAAATGTCAAATACCAAATAAAAAGATCCAAATTTTCATTCAGCTTTTCCAAAATAATCACATCTCAAAATTTAAAATAAATCCTCAAGATCTGCAATCTTAAAGACTGAAATTAATAATTTAAGCCTATTTTCTAAAATCGAAAGTTTTAAAGTTAGATCATTTTAAAAATCTTTTATTGAAAAGCTGAATGTAAATTTTGTTCTATTTATTTTGAAACAAATAGTTCTAGAAATTTTACTGTTCGACTCTCTTTAAAGAAAATACAATTTTCCACAAAAGTTAAATAAAGAAGCTTAAACAAAAATCTTAAAATCTTATTTCCAATTTGTTTTGTAAAGATCTTCTTTTTGATCTATTTGTGAAAAAAATAGCTTTGATGGGAAACGGAAATAAAAATTTTCATTTATTAATTAGAAAAGGGTTTTAAAAGAAAAAAGAATAGAATAAATGCAAAGTGAATCATTAAATTGATCCAATGTTTTTGGAGAACTGACATTTCTTTCAGAGGTTGACTTTGACTTTGATTGATCAAATATTAAAAATTTGTTGCTCAAAAATTAACTTTTTTAGAGATTTTCCAAAAACCATTAAAATAATTTTGAGATGAAACTAAATTTAAATTTTTTTTGTTGGTTTGGTTGAATATAAGATAATGGTTTATTCTTTTAAACCACTTCGCTTCTTCTTTTAATTGATTTTACTTTTGGTTTTCAGTATGGTTTCAAATTAAAAATCCTGTTGATCTTTTTTTGAGATTCTGAAAACAAATTGACTTGTTTGAATTAAAAAGCTGATCTTGGTTATACTATTTGTTGCAAAATAAATGGAACAAAATTTTCATTCAGCTTTTCCCAACAAAGGTTGGTATAAATCATTGTAAAATTTCAAATTATTAATTCTTAAAACAAGCTTAAAGTATTAGTTTCCCTTTTTAGAATGGGGACTATAATGATTGGTTTTAATTCTTTGGATGGTGATTATTTTGGAAAGCTGAATGAAAATTTTGATCTTTTGATTTTCCAATTAACAGTATTTGTAAATTCTAATGTCAATCAGAAAATGATTTATTTTAATTATTTAATTTATTTAGTTCATTTGGTTTAACTTTTTAGATTTTTTTCGAAATCTCTTTTATTTTTACAAATTTTTAAATCTCTTAATCCAAAATTGAAGGACAAATTCCAGGCATGTTATAAGAGTTCACCAAATAATTTATTAGAATTTTACGGAATCCAATTAATTTTTTTTTTTGAGTTGTAAATTTGCTTTTTTTCGAAATTTTTTGTCTATTTGAAGGTGTATTTTTTCTGGATTTAACCCGTTTACACTTATTTGGAGTGTTAATATTATGTCTGTTAAAACTCTTAACATTTTAATTTTGAAGAATCAAAATTAAGAAGGTATTTTTCTGTTAACTAAACTTTTTCTTTTTTCTCTAAAATTTTGTATCCAACAATTCGTAATAAGAAATTTTTTTTAATTTTTTGAAAAATTTCGAGGTCAACGTCATTACTCTTGTCCAATTTTGGAACCCTACCCAAAATTTACATGATCAAAATTTATTTTTTAAAAATGGAAATCACTTTGAATATTTGATTGAAAAAGTCTGAAAATTTAAGGTGATTTGGTCCACCAATTCAACAGATCATTCCTATTTGCAAAAAAAAAAATTTAAAAAGATTTGTTACAAATTCCATTACAAAGCAAAAAGGATCTGGAATGAAACAGAAAATGAATCAATTAAAGAAAGTAAGAACAAATTGGTTAATTTTGTTATTTTTCTTTTCCCTTTAAATTATTTTTTTTTTTTTTGTATTTTTGATTTCTTTTGAAATGACAAAAAAAGTGACAATCACTTACCAAAAAAAACGAACAACAAAAATAATAAGCGAATACAAGTTTGGTGGTATTCTTGGATCAGGAACTTATGGAAAAGGTACCTTCTTTATTTATATTTTTTTTTATTCACAAGAAGAAAAAAACAAAAATAATTTGAAGTCATCCAAATTAACTTTTTGTGGATCTTTTAAAAAAAATGTTTACTCCTAAAAGGCTTTAGTCTGAAAAACCAAAACACAATTAAATAGATCCAATGGAAAAATAAATAAAAAAAACAAAACAAAAAGAAAAAGAACAATAAAAATTACTTCCAAAAACAAAAAAATTTTCCTAATCTAAATGGGGCTGTTGAATTTCTTTCAAACCTTTAAGCCCCCCTTTCAAAACTGTTGGATCTTCAGTCAATTGGAAAATTAATCGAATAAAATTTTCTTTTGTTTTTAAAAAATGAAAAAAAATCCCTTTGAATAAATTAAAGCACCAAAGTTCCCAATTCTAAAAACCTACCATAACAGATTGAATTTGTGACTTTAAATTTTTACAAGATCTCTGAAACAATAATTTTTGTTTAGTTTTCGAAAAATTTTTGTTCACTTGTTTTTCGAAAAACAGTAATGTTATTTTTTGATTTAGTCATTCAAAATTTGAATATTTGGGAAATTTAAAAATTGGGGCCAGAATTAGGGTTGAAAACATTTTAAAGATTTAGGAATTAAATTTTTAAAAATTATTGTTCATTTAATATGGTTTACTCTTTTGATCTGTTTGTCACACTTTTTAAAATTTTCTGTTTCTCACTTTTTTTCAAATAGAAGTCGGATTTTTTTTTTTTTTTTTTTTTTTTTTCCTTTTTCATTTTGGCTTCTGCTCTCTTCTCCAAAAAAGATCTGTTTGCTTTAATTTTAACAGACAAAGAACTAAATGGGTATACCTTCTCAATAAGTGACAAATCTTCAAAGAAAATGCAAAAAACAAAATATTTCAAATCTTATTTCTCTTCATTTACCTTCCATTTCTTACGATCGTTCCTTTTTCAATAATGACTTTTTTTTTTATTTTTGTTTTTATAGTTCGTGAAGCCACACACCAAAAGACCAGTGAAAAGGTAGCAATTAAAAAAGTGAGCAAAAGACGATTAAAAAGGATTCAAAATAAAGAAGAGGATAGCCGAAAGGAGATCGAAGTAATGAAGCGTCTATCTCATCCGAATGTGGTCAAATTAATTGAAGTGATTGAAAAAGAGGAGAAAGGCATTGTTTATCTTGTTATGGAGTGTGCGAATGGCGGCACTTTACACCATTTTCTGGGATCTGATCAGAACAAAACAAAGAAATTGCCCGCTTCTCAAATCCGACATTTTTTCCAACAATTGATAGATTCACTTGAACATTGCCATTCAAAAAACATTGTTCACCGTGACTTAAAGCCATCAAACATTCTTTTAATGACAGACTTTTCATTAAAATTGACAGACTTTGGAGTTGCAGAAATTTTAATACCTTTAAATGAAAGTGAACGTGAAATTGAAAGTGAAAGTGAAAATGAAAATGAATATGAGGATTCTTCACTAACACCAGTCTCAGATTGTAGTTCAAATTTGGGTTCAAACAGTGAACAAGAAAATGATAATTCCAAAGTAATTTACAAAAGCAAAAAAAGCAACAATTTGGAATCCTCTCAAGACGAAAGCAAAAAAACTCAAAATGAAAACAATAATAGCAAAGAACAGATTGCGAATCCAAAAAAGGAAGAAAAAAATAAAACACCCAAAAAAAGAAAAACCATTGATCAATTGAGAACGGCAGACGTAGGATCACCTGCAATCCAACCACCAGAGGTTGCGAGAGGGGATCAGTATCTGTCAGGGTTTAAAGCAGACATTTGGGCAGCAGGCGTTGCCTTATATTTTATGATCACGGGCAAATATCCTTTTTATGGGAAAAACCTTTTTCATCTTTACGAAAAGATCAACTCTGGTCTAGACAATTTGCCTGAAAACCTTTCCCCAGAGCTTCGGGATCTGCTAACTGGTATTTTAAAAACCAAAGAAAACGAGAGATTATCCATTGAGGAAATAAAAAACCACCCTTGGATGAGCCTCGAATTGGAGGGATCCAGCGACCGAAGCAATTGGATAGCAATACCCGAATTCCAACCACAGCCTGAAATCGATCCACAGGATGAGCATGTTGAAAGACTGATCCCAAACCCCATTTCATTCTTACAACAATCAAGTAACGATTCAAATTCCTTTAGCGGTTCTGGCTCTGGCTCTGATCGTGGGTACTATAATTCGAAAAAAGATCGATTACCAAAAATTAAAAGTAAATCTTCAAATAAAAAAACAACAAAGTGTTGTACAATAATGTAATTAGAACCAAGGTGAAAATTTTTCATTTAACACCGATTTATTGGTTGGTGGATTGATTGATTGATTAATTGGCTAAGATCAATTAATTTGATCAATAATGATATTTAATTTTTTTTTAAACATACCCAAAAATAAATCGAAAGATATAGTTAAAAAGAATGCTTTTAACTATTTCTTGTACTTTTATTCATAATTATTTTTTTTTTTTTACAATTTTAATTCAACCATATATTGTATTCCAAAAATTAGGGTACAATTTTTGAACTTTTCACACAAAAAATCATTGAAAAAAATGCCTTTACTTTTTTTTTCTAGACTTGATTTTAATATTATTAATACCAATAATAATCATATAATTTAAAATGGGTTCATAATCTAATTAAAAATTTTAAATAGTACTCTAATTAGATTACAAAATTATAAAAGTTAAGCTACCTTATTTTTAGAAGAGCAAAAAAAAGAGTTGAGTTGAAAAAAAAAGTGCAAATTTTTGATAAAATTAGGATTTTGATGAGAATTAATATTATCAAATAAATTCACTAGGCTTTTATTAAATCACAACTTGTCCAACTTTATCATTGAAAATCATAAATACGTGAGAAAAACATAAATTCGTGATAATCAAAAATTGTGAAAAAGAAAATTAATTGTTGAAAAATAATACCAAAAAAATTTGTTATTTTTCTAAAGCTACTCACTTTTACGACTCTTCCACACTTTTTCGACCTTGAAAAGTGTTTGGAAGATTTAATAATTGTCTGTACATGTTTTGGGGGCTTAAAATACCCGAGATTTTTAAACGGTGAAAGATTAAATTATTTCAAATTTTTTATTTTTTTTTTACCAAAATAAAATCCAATATGAATTTTACAATGAAACATAAATCAACCCATTGAGAAAGATCACTTGAAATATATACATATAAACCCAATTCCAAAAAATGGGACATAAAAAAAAATTACATTAATAAAAATATACTCCAAAATACTTAATACTTAAACATTAAAATAATAAAAGACCCGAAAATATTTAATTAATACTATTTATATATTTTATAGTAAATTTAAAATTCAATTCGAAAAATAAAAATGAAAAAATAAAAAAAAGTGTGCCCCTATTTTTGGAACACGGTTACCAAAAAATCCATTTTTATTGAAAGAAAAATTAATAAAAACTATTAATAGATTCAGGTTATCTTTTGATAACTAAATATATCGTTTTAAATATAGAGTTTACTAATTATCTTTAGGTTTCCCAACTCAAAGTATTCCATACATTAGTGAATATTTTAAAAATTCTTCTTCGTTTTTTGGTTACAATTTTTCAGTTTAGTATCCATAAATTCCCAATTGGATTTAAATTTGTGGAATTGGGGGTCAATGGTCCAGAACATTACATCCCCGATTTAAATAAGTTTGAGTTTTTTTTTAAAGTATGTGGATAAGCTCCATCCTTTTGGAAAATCCATTTCAATTCACTATATTCGGAATTAACGAGTTGAATTACATTTGATTTTTTTGATAATATCATTAATAATACATTCAGTATTCACACTTCCATTAATGTTAATAAGGTCTGTTTGTAGGCAATGTGCTCTAGCACCCCATATCATGATTTTTTTTCAAAAAATTTTTTCTCGATAAAAAAAGAATCTTTTTTCTTTTTGAGAGAAAACAAAAAAAATTTTTTTGTGATCAGAATGAAAACTTTTAAATTTCATTTTAAAGTGATTTTGAGATTTTCTAAAAGTTTTGAAAAAAAAAGAATCCAAAAAAATCAAAACAATTATTGAAAATCAAAAATCAAAAAATAATGAAAAAAAATGATAAATAATTAACTTTAAAATTATTTACATTGATTATTAATATCTAATGTTTCTATTTAAGGGTCAAATATCACTTTTCTTGGAATTAAATTGATTTTGAAGGTGTGCCCCATTTTTTGGAATTGAGTTTATATAACCCCTTTTCAGTAAAATATTACCAGTTTTATTGAAGAAGTAGGATATATTCAATGGAGTTTAATTCACTATTCTGATCAAAGAAAAATTTCAATTTTTGGATCTGATTCATTTTTTTTAATTTAGTCAAATTTTTTTTTTATTTTTTTGCTTTTTACTTTTCTATTTCATTTTTTTTTATTTTTATTTATGAAAAGTCGATTTGAAAACAAAAAGTGACTGTTTGAAATGATAAATTAACTTTAAAAAAGGTAAATCTATGTATAACCTTTTAAAATTCATATTCTTTCGTATAATAATACTTATTGTAAAACATTTTAATTTTCAAAAAGTAATTGAGAAATTTTGCACCTAGACATTTTAATTAAGTGCCAAAATTTTTTTTAATGTTTTTTTTTTTTTGAAATTTCTGGTTATTTGTTATTTTTTATGAATATCAACTTTCGCGATAAGATTATAATTTCTCTTATTTTGAAACAATTGTAGTTTGATTGATTCTTAAAAAAATGATTTTTTTATTTTTGGTTTGAACCGTTTGCATGTGTTTTCAAATGGGTGTATTACCTTCAGAGTTAAATAACCAAAAAAAAAAAAAAATTAGGTGGATATTTCTATCTTTATTAGTGATGGATTAAAAAAAAACCTCAACTTCTTTTTTTTTTTTTAATTGTTTATGGCCGCGTTTGAATCATGACATATTGTCCTTGTATGGAAACAGTTATTTAAGAACTTAGTCGTGGGTTTGTATATGTATTTATAATTAATGTTAGCTAGTAGAGCATAAGTGTTTTTAAAACCTTAAATTCTTACTAAGTTTTCTAATTATGCAAATATACGCAAAGTAAAAGAATAAAAAGAGAAAAAATATATTCAAAAAAATCTTTATAATCGGTGATAGTATTACTAGGTTAGTCGAAACGCCTTTGAAAAGATATCCAATTTATTTAACCTCGAATAGAAAAAAGAAATAGTTTGAATGATAGAATATCCTATTTTAAGAAAGGTTGAAGGGTCGGTTGTTTTAGAAGCACTTTTATTCATTACAATTTATAACATCATGATAGACTGGGTAACTCAATATTCGGATTTTGTTATGACTTTTGTTGATTTAAAGGAATTATCAGTTAACCAACAAAATCAAATCAAAGTACAATAAAAAAACTTTTATCTGATCCTTGATTGAATTAAGTTTCTATTTTGTTCTGTTTTGATAATTATTTTTTAATAATTATTTTTTTAATAAGATCTTTTTTTTTGATCTAACCAAATTTCTTTTCTTTAAAAAATATTATTGAATAACCCAAAAATCCACCACCATTATTTTTTGAATTAATTTTTGATCACAGTATTTCTTAATTTATGACTATTTTACAAATATTACATAGATTTTCTATAATATCACAATTTTAATGATATTAATATTAATTTTATAAACTTTTGTTTTATTTATATTAAAATCTTTTGGAATCGGTATCAAACCCTGAGAGGGTTTGGTGACATCTTTTTAAATTTTCCAATTTATTTCGCATTTTCTAAAAGTATTTTATTTCGAAAAATTACAATAAATCTTATTTACACTTATTTTTAATTTTTTATTTTCCTTTTAAGTTTATAAATATACTATATTTATTTTTTCTCACAGAAAAAATCGATAGATACCTTCATTTTTCATTTACGAGATTTATAGTGGTGTAAATAACCCGTGTTGATTACCTTTAACCCTTACAATAATTTATCTTGTGTTTTTTGCTTTTCAGACTTGGGTTTTTGAAGACACACCTATATAGATTCTTGGTTTGGATTTAAATTGGCTTTAGAGGTTAGATCTTTGATTAACAGAAATGGCTCAAATATATTAAATGCTTTTGTTTCAAAAATTTCGTCATATCGAAAAAATTTCTGAGATTAAATGGTTGTTTTGTAAAAATTCAAAAAATGAAATTTTTCTCATTTTTTTGTCAAAAAATTACATTTTAATCTTTCCATATCTTCATAATTCTTTTTTAAAATTTATTTAAAGAACCCAATTTCTTGTTTATATATTGCTTCCTTCCCCATTGATTTGTTTCTTTTATTTCTACAGTCAGGTAATATTTTTTTTATGGGTTAAATTTTCGTAATGTGTTCAAGTAAAAAACACGGGTTATTTACATCACTCGATTTCAAAAATCATTTGAATTTGTAATTTATTCACTTGAGTTTTTTTCGGGTAACTGAAATGACAATTTAATTCCTTTTTTTGGTTAAACAATTTGAATTTCTTTTGGTAAAGTAGACGTTAAATAATTAAATGTTGAAAAAGTTTGGAATTTGTTTTTTTTTTTTGTTGAGTTTGAGAGGTTCTACAAAATTACCACCTTTTTGCCTGAAAATCTAAAATTGTATTGGGTGTTTTTTATCCGAACTATAATGGAAGCAGGATTACAGCTCAAAAAAGTTTGGAATTTCATATTTTTTTATTTTCTCTTTTTTCAAAATTTTTAATATATTTATGATCAGCAAAACTCTTTTAAAAGACGTCAAGCTTAACAAACAGTTAACACTTTGCATTTCCAAGTACTACCTTCAAAAGAAAAAAAAAGGAATGATTAATTGAAGAAGAAATAAATTTTCTTGCCTTGTTCGTAATCGCTTATGGTTTTCAAACTCTTCCTGCTGAAGAAAGATGGTAAAAATTTTTCTACGATTTTTTACGTTTTATATTTTATTAAATCATGTTTCTGAATAATACAAAGTAGAGATCGCTTTTGAAGAAAGGAAAAAAAAAAAAGAAAAAAATCTGTCTTTCAAAAAATCAAACACTTCCAAAAATAATCTGTGTTGGGACACGATTGTTTTTTTTGAATCAACAAATTTCTCACATACTTACAATGGTAAAGGAATTTTACACAAACTAGTTTTACAGATCAAAATTGGAAACAAATTCTAATTTTAAAAGATCTTTTTTCACAAAAGAAATCAAGAAAACTTTTCTCAAAATCTTTCAAAAATAGTTTTTGAAAAATATTTACAACAAACCAATAATTCTGCTTAACGGGTTGTACCATCGAAAAGATTTTGTTAACTTTTTTCACAAATATAAAAACGATCACAATACCAATTGTTCCTAAAGTAAAACTCATTGATTTTAAACCTTTAAACTACAAGCTAAATATTTTTTTTCAATTTCACAAAAGTCAAAATCCAAAAACCAGCAGACGATGATTTAGATGGATTTTAAAATCTTCTAAATAAGTTCTATTAAAATTTACAATATCTCCCCGACAACATCTGGCTTGGTTTATGTGAATTTGAAAACAATCATTTTTCATTTGTTTTTAAAAGTTAAAAACAAAAAATCAATAAATCATTTCTAAAAAAGTAAATTGGGGGGGGTTATAGATCATTTTGTTCTTTTGTATTTTTTAAACAAATGGATTTAATCTGTGAAATTTTTGTACTTGGCTTTGATTTAAAATTATATATGATATTTATCAAAAAAGAATAAATCGGGGCCTTAATGAGAATTATTGAAAATCATGATCGTGTAGTTATTGCACATCATTAAAAAATTTTTTCGTAAAAAAAATCAAACATTTGCTAATTTTACCCTTTTTAATAACTTTACTTATAATAAACACTATTGGTTAATAAAAGATCTTTGTAAAATATCTTTAAAAATCTTTTTTGATGTAAGTTGAAAAATTCAATTTTTCAGGTTCTATTAATATTTTTTTTAATTTTAATAGTAAAAAATTTGAAAAATTTTTTCTTCTTATCACAGATAAGAGGTTATTTTATTATATTTTAAAAATATTTTAAATCCGACGAATATCTTTCAAATAGGGAATCAATTGTTTTGACCATTGAAAGAATTACTCAATTCTTTTGAATTCTGGAAAATATATTTTGTTTTTTGAATTCAAGAAAACCGCCGGTAGGTTTTTTTTATTTCTGAAATTAAAAGAAAATTACAAAAATTTTCGATATTTCTTTGGATTCTGGAAAACCAATGCCGCTTCCATTAGGTTTTTTTAATTTTTGAAATAAAGTGAAAATTAAATAAATTTTCGGTGTATTCCAAAAAGTAAAATTAACCTAGTACACAGAATATTTATCATCAGTTATTTCTTAAAATCTATTTGAGTTTTTTGAGATGGTAAGAGTATTTTCAAAACTGCTAGTTATCATCTATTCAAAAAAATATCCTAAAGTTGAATTTAACGAAAATCCATTCTCGCATCCATTTAAAATTGTTTACCCCAGAACAGACTTTTTTTCTCTATGTGAGACTTGTAAAAATCACAGTACTGTTAACAACAATAAAATCAACAATCTCGGGATTTTTAAGAACTCGGATGTTGATTATATTGCGAATAAAATCCTTTAATAAGGATGAAATGATAATTGAAATAATAGTTTTGAATAACTTGAAATTATCAATTTTATTTTTTCATACCAGTATATTGTGGCGTTAATTTACTTTTTAAAATTTTTATAAACTTGAGAAAACATACAAAAAAAAATAAAAAGGGGGGTATGTTCTGAATTGCAATACCAAACATTTCAAACACTCAGTGTGCGGCTGTTATATAAAAAAAAAGGCGAGGGGAAAAAAAGTGATGAATTTTTTTTTTTTTTTGCAATTTTACAAATTTAATTGGGTAAAAGAATAATAATATAAATAAACCGCTGTACTGCATAGTGTTGATAGTGCTTAGGCCTTTTTAATTCTTTTTTTTTTTTTTTTTTAAACAAAAAATCTTTTGATTTTTGGAATAAATAAAAAATTGAAGAAATGCCACAGAGTGCCTAAATTTGCTAGAATTTTAAAGAGAAGGGTAAATTTTTCTGCTTTTTCTCCTTTCTTTTGAATCCTGGAAAATATACCAGATGTTTTTACGTCATTTGGGAAATAAAAAGAAAAGTTTAATCAATTACTCTTGTTTTTTTTTTTTTTTTTTGAAAAAAAAATTATACCCAGAAATACTGATAAATTTTGATAAATTTCAAACAATATTTAGTTCAATTTCCATTTTTATAAATCTTCAACCTGTTTCTTATCAAACATTCCCTGGCAAAGAATATTTTGAAGACCAACTAATTTTACAGAGTTTCTTAACACTTGACTTCATAAAATGCTTTATTCAATGTTTGGGCATAAAAATTTCAAAAAGGAAAATCAAGTAAAAATTTCCAATCATAAATTGCATTTTACCAGTATTATAAATAGGAAAGCTCAACTTCCATATTAAAACTAATAATTTTCACAAATTGTCTAAATTGTTAATCTCATTTTTATGAAAAGAATAAAAATGAAAACAAAATTTTGCAACCTAAACAAAAATTATTTCAAATTAGAAATAGGCGAAGATATCCAGCCATTTTTTATGGGGTTACATATTATTTAAAGAAAATCGAATAATTTGGGTTAAAGAATTAATTCAAATTGATAAAAACATCAAGAATAATATCTTTGAAATATTTAAGAATTAAGTTTCATCGTTTTTCCTGTCAATTTTAAATGGTAAAGAAAAGTATGATTATTTATTGAAATTTCGAAATAAAAATTTGAGAAATTAGGGAAGTGTCACAGGGTAACGTTGAGTCGTGCCAAGTGCCGTAGAGTACCACCATGTGGCTAGGTTTTTTTTTACTTGTTGAAACCAAAAGAAAATTTATTGAAATTTTCTTTTCATTTCAAAAATTAAAAAAAAAACCTGACGATAATTTTCTTGAAGTTTTATTTTTTATTTATTAAGTGTTCTAGGTTTTTTTGAAGTTTACTGTTTTATTCTGTGAAGTGTTCTAGGTTTTTTTGAGTTTTCCAAATAAATAGAAAACTCAAAAAAAACTAACTGGAGCCTTTCCAGAATTCAAAAGAATAGAGAAAAAACAAATAAACCTAACGAAAATCTATTGATTTTCCAAATAAACATAAAATTAAAAAAAAACTAACTACACACACTGGAGAAAATTAATTTTCACCCTTCAAAATAAAAAAAAATAGAATAAAAAGTGTTTTCCTTTATCAGAAAATGATCACTCTCAAAACATCAACTGACTGATCCTTAACGATTACAAAAATGAAAACAAATTTCTTCGCGTACAGGTTGTATTCCAAAATGTTGAATACAAATATCTTTAAAAAAAGATGATAAAAAATAAAAAAAATCCAAATTAAAAAAAATTATTTATTGTACTTCTCATATTATATTAATAAACTCAAAGAAAATTGAAAAAAACAAAAAAAAAGGAGAATAGAAACAAGAGAATTAAAAGAAAAAATTCTAAGGAAATAAATCAAGAAAGTAAATGATTAAATATAACTTTTATTCTTCTAATTCGACTAATTTAACACCCATAGTAGGCACCCATGGCTCACCTCTTTTATAGTCTTCGTCTAAAACCTTTCTAAAAACTGCAGCAATTGGCTGGTTGTCTAGTTGTATGGTGTAGTCTCTATTTGTTTTTCTCCATTCTTTGGGGTCTGTGTCATAAGCAGGGAAGATTGCTGGTGCGTCTGGGTAATCTGTAGGGCTCCAATTGCCTGTGGACATTGAAACTATATGGTCGTCTATGATCCAAAACTTTTGATGTGAATACTTATAAAAGTCTAATTCGGTCATTTGGATCTTGACACCGCTTTTATAAAGCTTCGCGTAACATTTTTGGGCTTCGTGCCAATCGTAAGAGGAATAGATGGTATTCGAGACCAAGAGAACAAATTCCTTGATGTCGCTGTCGGTAGCGATGTCATGAACGGTATTGCAAAGAACGTCGTCTGTGATTTGGTAGATCATGATCGCAACAGAATCTTGTGCCTCGCCCAGTGCCTTTAAGACAACCTGCTTGGCAAAGTCTGGCGAAGCAGTCATTTCGGCAGAGCAAGAGCTCAGTTTAAATGGCGTCGATGGCGAAACATACGCATTGTGGAAGGGCACAGGTGTTGGCATTTGGTAATTGATTATTGACGTGTCTTTAATAATGGCCATGTCGCTCGCGGAATATTTCAAATCAGGGAGGATCAGGCCTTGGGAAAAGTCAAAACTGAAGATCCCGTACAAGAAATCAATAAGTGGCTGAGCGCCATCACCGTTCAAGATCATACCGGCCTCGCGGTTCAGCATAAAGGAAGTGTAACTGAAATTGACAGAGCTCACAGCTGCAGTTTTTCGATCCACTTGGATGTACTTGGTGTGCAAAAAGGTCACCGTTGTGAAATACCGGACCTCTGCACCTGCAAGCTGCAAAAAGGTCAAAGGATCGATGAGGCCAACTGTGTTGTTAGGCTTTGATCCAAAGTCGTTTGTAAGAATCCTGACCTTGACACCACGGTGCAGGGCATTCAGCACAGCTGGGAAGACAGTAAATCGTTCATGATCTCTTTGATAATCAACAGTGCAACCAATTAGTCCGTCGTGTGGATACGAACATCCACTCCATGATCCCCATCCCTTTTGATTTTGATTTTCATTTTGATTTTGATTTTTATTTGGTAAAGAAAGTGTGTATGTTTTGGAATTTGGAATTATTAGTTTTATTTTTCAAAAAAAAAAAAAAAAGAAATAATTGACAAAAAAATTATTTTTTTTTTTTTTTTTTTTCAAGATTATACACTCAACTTTTCAGAGACCTTACTTCTCTCAAATGGATTTACCCTTCATTTAATGATGCTTTATTCTGATTGAAAATAATTCTGAAAAATTTTACACTTTCTAAAAAAATGAAATTAAAAAAAAAATCCAAATACTGCTCTTTTCTAACAACAGTTCAAATTAAAAAATTGGCAAAAATCTGCCAAATGCATTTTAAAAAAGAATCAAATTTCCAACAAAGCTGTTTCTTCAAAAAATAGAAAACAAGTTGAGTGTTTGTCTTTCTTTTCAAAATCATTTACTTTTTTTGTTGATAAATTTTCTTTTTCTTAGTTTTTATTTGTAAAAAAAGGTGGAAAATTGAAAAAAAAATCGCGCAGAGTTTAAAGTTACTTACAGGAGTTCCAATGTCAAGGGTTTTTGTTGCAGATTCAATTAGCTTGGTCAAGCTATCAATACTATGGTCGGGACTGAAAAATGGTGTAATTGTGCAATCACCCGATCCCGTAACACCAGGCTCGTGGTTAGCAACATATGTTTTTGTTTGGTGATCATAAGAGAATGGCGACTTACAAAAGCACGAAGCAAGAATTAAAAAAAAGATTAAAGAAAGTGGAAGCAATTTCATTGTAATATAAAGAGTTTTTTAAAAAAAATTTATCTGACAAAAAAATGAAAAAGTTTTTGCTAAAAAACTCACTTCTTGAAATTTGGAATATATTTTTGTCATTGTTTTTCTTTGTTTTGTTTTTGTAGTCATTTTTAATCTTCTTTTTCTTTACTTTTTATTTTTGAAAAAAAAAAAAGTTGTTGTGTCAATTGTTTTTCTTATTTTTTTTTGGAATTGAGTTTTCATAAAAAAATAGAATACAAACAATCAATTTATTTAATCCACTCTTTCAACTTTTGGTTTTCTGTTGATTTCTAAATGAGAAAATTTTTTATTTAGAAAAAGTTGTAAAATTTATTATCAGAATATTCACACTTCCAAAACCAACCACGGGCTCTTGTACTTAATTGGTTCTCTGAAATTTATTTTTCAACTTGGGTAAAAATTAACGCATTTTTTGACAAAATCAGTTATTCAAAATTTTACTTGTATGATCTCTTGAACTTGTTGATCTGATTAAAAACACGTGGCTGATAAATTTGACATCTGGAAAGTGTGGATTTTCATCAGTGAAAAAGTAAAGTTGTTCAATTTTTTTTATTTAATAACCCCCTTTTAAGGGATGAACATTTATCCAGTGTTAACCGGAATTATGATCTTAAAAAGAAAAAATTTTTTTTGATAAAGTACAGAATATTATGAACAAAAATTACAATTCTATCATTTACAAAATCGAAATATCGTTTTTTACTCTAAATTTTTTGAAAGATTAAAGACAAGTTTTAAAACCTAAATAAAAAAAAATGAAATTGAATCTGTTGGACTCTCCAGAAAATTTCCCTAAAAAGTTGGTTTATATAAACCCCATTCTACCCATAGTATCCCAACCAAATATGAAAAATTCATTATTTGTAAGAATCAACCAAACCACCATTGTTCAGAAATACGAGTAATAATAAACTTTGCCTTAGAGTTGGAATTCAGATAAGAAATACATGAGCAAACCTTAAATTTTAATAGAAAAAAAAAAAAAGGTAAAAAATTTTTCGTACATATTCATTTGAATATCTAGTTTAAGGACTACGTTTTTTTTGTGAAAACAGTGGAATGATGTCTAAAATCACCATTGGAAGAGTTATGTAATCCAAGTAATATTTGCTCAAGTAGAATTTCTTTTAGAAAAAATGTGAAATTTTCACAATTTTAACAATTTTCACAATTTTTACCTTGTTAGATCATGCCAAATTTTGATTTTAATATTTTAGAATTTCCATTTCAACTTTCGGAACTCACACTATTTTCTAGAGCTGTTCTACATATTTTTAAATATGCTTTTACAAGTTTGAAATGTTCTCAAATTTGGAATGCACTTGAAAATCCCCAAAGCCATTTTTTGCAATTATTTTTATTGTTATTTTCAATTTTCCTTTTAATTAAAAAAACAAAGAAAAAAGTCTTCGTGAAAAGGTAAAGATGATAAAAAATGTTTTTTTTTTTTTTGTCCAATTTCTCCCGTGTGAAAATTTTTTCTGAGAAGTGATAGTGAAATAACACAATTAATCAACCCCCCCAAGGGTGGTGACATAGTCTTTAAACATTTCTCAATTTCTTTTTAAAATTAAAAATTTTGACAATAATATTTTTATAATTGAAAAGGTATTTTTTTAAAAGAAAAAACAAAGTCTCACCTTTCTGTGATATTTATTTAGAGTTTGAAACATTTTTTTTTTCAAATTTTAAAAAGAAAACAAAAAAAAAAAAAAAAAAAAAAAAAAAAAAAAAAAGAAAAATCAAAAAAAAATTTTGATAAAATTTGAGAAAATGATCATATCTAAAAGTTGAAAATTTATTTTAAGAAGAATACTGAATTAAACCTATAGAATATGTTTATTTACCCAATAAAACGGGACAATTTTGAGTGTAAAAAGTTTTTATGATAAAAAATTCATTAACCTTGAAACAAAAACTATATTATTTCGTATACATACATAAGGTGGGTTGGGTAAATTGTATTTCTTCCAATTGTTTTTTAAGAAAAAATAATTAATATTCACATTTTTGGATGTGTCTCTTTTTTATTTGGTTTTTTAAATCATTTTTAGTTAAAATTTCAAATCAAAACATTATTTTAAATTGAGATCTTTCATTTTTTATTATAAATTATTTTATTCTCAGTAAAAAAAATAAATCAAGTTAAAAAAAATGGTTTTAAAAAGAGATTATTTTGTCTTCAGGGGATATAAGGTTAATAGATTATGGAATGAATTTATCTTGAACATTTTTTTTTCTGAAAATATTGCCAATTTACATCTCATCAAATTCTTGTAAATATGAATATAAGTAAAATAGTTTAATAACTTGATCCAATTACTTAAAAATGAACATTGTATTTATGAAAAAGTAATAAATTTAATAAAAAAAAACCACATTTCAACAAATTTAAAGTTTGAATAAACAATCTAAATATCCAAAAAGTTGAAAAATAGCTTCCTTTAGCATGCACCAAAATGCAGATTAAAAATTAAAAGTTATCTTTATTTTACAAAACTAAAAAAGTTAACATAAAAAAGAAAATATTTTGACAAATTATTTCCAATCTTCGGCATAAACTACATTTCAAAAAATTGGACAAATCAATAATAAAAAATTTGTTAACAAATAATAATTTTTTATATTTTCCTAAACATAATATTAAACCAAGTTTAAGTTACCTATTATTAACATTTTCATATGCAATCCTTTGTATCGAAATAAAAGAAAAATAAAATGAAGAGATAGAAAAAAATATGTCAGAAATGATGAAATAAGTGGAATAAGAAATTGTATTCCTAAATTAATTAAACTCCCATCTCTGATATTGTAGTATTTGATAAATTTATTGGACCCTTCTGACTAATCTTATATTTTTTTTTATTCAATAGAACCCTTATTTATCTTCTAACAATTATAGGAAAAAGTATCACGTTTGATGAAACACATTATTTAATATTAAAAAAGAAAAAAATAAAAAAAAAAAAAGTTACGAAATCTAAAATAAATTGTTAGGATCTACCCACAAAAAAATATTAAGTACAGACAAAACCCAAATAACTATCCTAAAAAATCACTAGTTTGGAGATAGCTTTAAGAAAACACCAATATTTCTATTCATTTATATTTGTTTGAATCTAAAAAATATCAAGACAGAATTAATACTAAAAAGATTGTTTCAAAGAGTATCAGAAACACTTTTGAAAATTTTTATATCTCACTTTAGTAAAAAGGTTGTAATAAAAAATAATAAAAATTAAAATTATCATTTGTTTAAAAAATAAAATGGCGAGAAAAAACAAAAAAATAAAAAGATTTTGCAAAAGAGTTATTTTTAATTATTAGTAATTTCAATCTTTTGATAGAAAATTTTAATAGTATAAAAAAATATCTATTTGAGCTAAACAGCGTATATATCCTATTGTGTATATGTCAATTACAGAGGCGCTTTTAAAATTTTCTTTTCCAAAAAATAAAATAGATGTAAAAAAAAATTTTTTTTTTCAATTATTTTGCTTTACCAAATTAAACTTTAAATTCGGTTTGTAATAAACTAGCTTTTTTCAAAAAAAAAATTAAATCCTCATTTTCTTGAGAAAATTTAAAAAAAATTATTGTTCTTTAATTAAATTCATTATAGAAGAAATAACATCTTTATTTGAGACCAAGTCTTGATGTGTTACACCTTTGAATCCTTGACAAGATACACTTGTATTATCTGTCCATTTCTTACAATAATTCAAAACCAATTCTTCAAGTAAAACACCATCTCCACTTGTGTCAACATATTCTACCGAGTCACTTAACTTTTTGTCTTTGAAGACTACTTGATAATGCGTTTTAGATCCGTATCCATATAAAATTTGTAATTTAACATTAGGATTTTTTATATTTTGGTTATCATCCCAGACATAATCCAGGATTTGATGAGACTTTTCAGGTAATCCCAGATCTGTGAAAAGTTGATGATAATCTTGGTTCGTTGAATAATAATTTTTATTATTGGAAACAGCAATTGGAGCTGTCCATAGTTTTTGGTCATAGGGTATATTGAAATATATACCTGGCCAAGTTAGAGCTAAACTTTGAAAAGCTTTGTTTGACATTAAGCCATCCCCAAAATTATTTCCAAATAACTATGATTTGTTTTTGAAGATAAATAAGAAAGGTGTTTAAGAAAAAATAATATTAAAGTTATCTGAAATTTGTTTGGTTTAAAATAGGTTTTTTATAATACTTAGAAATTTTTATTTGTGGACTTGCACTTGATTTTCTTTTTTGTTCTTCAAGTATTTAATCTCAATTATTTGGATTTGGAAATCTTGTGAAGCGATTACAAAAAAAAATTGAAACAACCCACAAAAACAAGAGAAATACAGCCAGTTTCACTTTTAAGGCACAAACTTCAACGAAAATTAAGGTACAAAAAAAATCTCAAATTAAGGCACAAAAATCAAATTCTAGTAAAATAATTTGTGAAAAAAAAAATTTCAAATTTTTTGCCTTAATTTGAGATTTTTTTGTCCCTTAAATTTCGTTGAAAGTTTGTACCTTGAATTTGAAACCGAATGTATTAAAAAGTGTTCCTTTAAAGAAATATACAAAGGACCAAAAAAAATTGGCTTTCGAAATACTTTTTTATCATTTTTTCTTCAAAGAACGATTTTAAAGTTGTATTTTATAAATTTTCTTGATTTGGGTTTTTTTTTGTGTTAATAGCCCCCCCCAATTAATAAATGAAAATTTTTATTTCAAGTTACCATTTATTTTTTCCTCAAATTGGATGAAAAAAACCAAGATCTCCCTTAAAAAAATCATTTAAAAATTGAAATCTTCAGAGATCAAATTTAGCTTCTTTAATGAGCTTTGAGAGAAAAAAAAATTTTTTTGGATCGAATTTAAGAATAGTTAATCTTATATTTCAAGGAACATTTTTTTTGAGGGGTTATATTAGAAAAAGGAAATTGAAAAAAAAAAAAAAAGAAAAAAAGAGAGGAACAAAGCATAAAATGTACTTTTTTTCTACTTCGCGGGGAACTAAAGTTTGAACATTTGAATTACCTCTAAATTCATTAACCAGTTATTTATTTATTTTTTTTTTTTGTTTTTCAAGTAAACTATATTTCAAAATCATTGACCAATTAAAAATCAAATTTTGAAAATAAATATTTTTATAAATTAAAGTTATCGATTATAATAAAAAAATTATTATTTTAACTTTGCTTCTATCCACTAGAAATATTTGTTTTTCATCTCAATAGAAAATGTAATAAAATAAAAAAAAGCAAAAAACAAAATGGACCATTTATTATGAAATTTAGTTTATTTGATTTGATCAAGCTTTAAAAACAGTTTTTAGTAAAGTACTGGAATATCGTATAATCAAGTTTGTCGACTGTTTTAATAGATATCAATAAATTCAAATAAATATTTTAAAATTTTTGATTTATTTCCATTTTTTTTTACATTTTGTAACCCAGATTTGTTGAAAACAATTTTGTGAGTTTAAGTGATCAAAAACTATGTAAATTTAACTTGATCTTCCTAAATATTTGTTTTAGTCAAAAACCAAAAAAGTTTTATTTAATACAGTCACAACGGCTTTTAAGACACTATCTTTCAATCAAATTTAAGATACAAAAAAAATCTCAAGTTAACAGTCAAATCTAAAACCCGGAAATTTCTGAAACCCAATAATTCCATTTTTCTGATCAATTGTAAATATTAGTAAAAAGTCAAAAATATACACCCATTTTACAGACAAATAATCAAATTACCCAGCAACTTATAACCGTTCCAATTGGTGTATTGGTTAAATATTCTGAATCCATCATTTTTAACTCTTTGGTAAATTCAGAAATCAAAAAAATCCAAGATTTGTAAAATTAATTGAGAACATTACTGAAAATGAAAATCCACTTTTGATTTTAAATTTTGAAATAAAAAACATTTTCATACTTTTAAAATATTTAAAAGACTTTGAATTTGAGAGAGGTGTTTGATTATTGTAAATTTTCATAAAATTATGAAAACAATTTTGTCAAAAAATAAATCCTCTAAGGTTCCCAATAGAAATTTAAAATTTTGAAAAAATTATTAAAAGAAAGTTTTAAAGTAAATAAAACTCTTATTTCATAAATCCAATAACAAAATAATTCTTATAAAGATGATTCCTAATAAATTTAGAATTTATCTAAAGGGAAAATTGCAATAAATTTGATTTTCAATTTTCAGTCATGTTCTCAATTAATTTTACAAATCTTGGATTTTTTTGATTTCCGAATTTACCAAAGAGTTAAAATTAATGGATTCAGAATATTTAACTAATACCCCAATTGGAACGGTTATAAGTTGCTGGGTAATTTGATTATTTGTCTGTAAAATGGGAGTATATTTTTGAATTTTTACTAATATTTACAATTGATCAGAAAAATGGAATTACCGGGTTTCAGAAATTTCCGGGTTTTAGATTTGACAGTAAAGCACATTATTTCAAATTTTTTTTTATACAAATTATTTTATGAGAAATTGAATTTTGTGCCAATATTCGGAATTTTTCCTTTGCTTAATTTTCGTTCATACTTTCTAATTTAAATACCAGTATAGCACTAAAAATAGTCTGATGATACTTGTTAGTTGTTTTCTAGATATTTTTGAAAACAATTTTTTTCACACGCTTTTAAAAGAATCCATACATTAAGAGACTAATCTCAATTAAATTTTTTTACCTAAATTTAATAGAGATTGAGAAATTTTTTTGCTAATTACTAGATTTGAAAATCCTGTTTATTTTTAATATTAAATAAATTTCTCGATAAGGAACCCTTATTTAGAAATTTTCAAAAAAAAAAATAATAGAGACTAGTCCCTTAAATCAAAAATTGTTGTTTAAACATTTGTCAAAAGAATCCGAATTATCGAAATTTGATTCTCATTCACAGTATAGTATTGTAAATTAAATAAAAGAATTAAATAAAAGTAAATGTAAAAAATATAATACTTACCACACTTCTTAAGCCTTCAAATGCACCACCAATTGCTGGGGCAATTGCAATTAATTGCTCAACATAGGTATCTTTCCATTCTTGTGTTTGTTGTGTGAGAAAAAAAGTTGTCATTTTGCAGCCCATTGAATGACAAACAAGGGTAACTTTTTTGTTATCAATTTTCGAAGAATACTCAACCAAATTTATTAATTGGTTGAAGTAAAGAGTCAGGTTTTTTGGAGATAACCTAAAATCATAAGGTGCTGCAAACAAGTCTAAGTTTTCTTGGTACCCTTCTTTTTTTAATTTGTTTACCAGATTTAAATAATAATTCTCAAAATGGATTGTTGGATCTAAATAAACAACACCATCAACCCCAGAAACTACTCTAAATTCTGTACCTTCTTGACTTTGAGGATTTTTACCGTCCCAATCTAAAGAAATATATTCAATCGAACACTATTGGAATTAAGGATTATTTTTAGTTTGGTTTTATTTGTTTTTTGGTTTTGTTTTGTTTTTTCGTTCATGAAAACAAAATTTAAGTTAACAAGCATGATAAATTTTGTTTTTATTGAAATAACAATTAGATCTTGGAAAATACTGGTATTTGAATAATAAATGGGATTTTTTTTCACTTCATTTTTAATTTCTCTTTTTTAAGTGAACATAGATCAAGAACCTCTTTCTTTAAGAACTATATTTATAAAAAAAAAATATGGAAAAGGTAGTGAAAATTCTTTCTCATTTAGAATTCAAATACCAGTAATAAAATTATTTTGTGACTTACATCAGCAACAACTGGAATAAACATATCAAGTGACACCCATAACAAAAACCAGTCTTTGTTTGAATGACAATACCAATGCTTACTTTTAAAATCTGTTAATTTGGCTTCTATTTTTGATCCTCCAAAACCAGGAATTAAAAGAACAGGTGCCTTTGGTTGTGTGTCTGTGATAATTTTGTTTGTTTTTATTTGTTTAATTTGCTATTTAAATTAATAAAAAAAAAAAAATATTAAAGAAATTCAAATTTAACTATGATAAATATTTTCACTTGGATTTTTGAAAAAAGGATGGTGGTGGGGTTTACTCTTGTATCAGTAACTTTGTTGGTTGAGTGGTTGGAGATTAATAAAACGAGTGTTAAAAAAAGGATAATTTTATTGATAAATAACATATTTGGTTATGAAAAAAAATAGGAAAGTTTTATAATAAATAAATGATTATTGGAGTAATATTTTTAACAAAGAATTTTTGTCTTTTTGAAAGACTATCTTTTAAAGTGTTAAAAAAGATTGATGGCTCTACTCTTTTTGTTGAATAGGTTTGAATATCTCCAGTTTGGAAAAAATATTTGGTGTTTTACAAGGAAGTATTTTTTTTAAATTTTAGAAATATTATAGGTGGATAAAGAAAAGATATGAATTACCAATGATTTTGTTTAATATTTGTAGGTTTAAAATTAATTTTATTAATCACGTTTTTGCAAAATCCATGCACTAAATCTTTTTCATTTAAATTACATAAATAATTGGAGTTTTTTTGATTTTAGTTCATTAACTCTGATCTGTAAAACAAACCAACTCTGGAAGATCACAAAAGTTGCTCAAGTCTTCAAATCAATCAACTTAATGGGTGTAATTGGTAAAAATTTTCCTTCATTAAAATCAATTTTTTAGATTTTAGCTCAAGAACATTTTCTATTGACACTCCACAAAAGAAAATATTTTTTGTTTCTTCGATTATTTTTAAACTCAAAAATCCTAAATCTCTGATGTAAATTTTTAATTCTAAAACAAAATTTTTTTTTAGTAAAAATCCAAACTTGAAAATTCTTTTTCCAAATAATAGACTTGTAAAAAATACCATAAATAAAAAAAATTCATTGACAAGATTTTTTAATTAACAATAATTTTATTTTTTTAATTGATATCTGATATTTTTGATTCCAAGTATCCAAAATATTTTCCTCAAATTAGTCTGAAAAAGCCCAAATATAGTCACAAAACTAATTAGAAATGATCTTTCGAGTGGTTTCATTAAGCTCTTCCTTATTGAACTTTGAGATAAAATTTTAAATCGATCAATTTGATTTTGATAGTCTTAGTAAAATTGTTGTGAAATTTTATAATATTTAAAATCAAATCCTTTTTTTTTTTAAGAATCAAACTTTTAAAATTATAACTAACACTCTTATTAGAATGATGATTAATTAAATTACACTTCTCCACAATAACATCCAATATAAAACAAGAATAAACAATTATCATTTTCCAAAACCATAACATACCTCTATTAAACTAAACTAGATTTTCAAAAAAAGTATTATCTAGTTGGATTATTGAACAATTATTTGATTATTCTATAGACACCAGACTTTAAATAACTTTAAGTATGCTATTACTGAGAATTAATAAAAAATTTGTCTATTTACAAAAAGGATTTGATTTTACTTTTGTCAAAGGAATGTGTGTAAAAAAGTTTAATCCATGTTTCAAAATAAAAAGCATGTTGTTTTTTGTTATAGAAGAACTATACATATAACGATCAAGGGAAACCAACAATAAACCCCTAGTAAATATGTTATTAATTTCTTAAAGTTCTATTCTTTAAAAAGAAATTCGAAAAATGAATGATCAAATAAGATAATTTATCACAAAAAAAAAGAGCAGAGTAATTGTGATAATTTTATACCATCAAAAAAACCAAAAAAAAAATACAAAAAAACTGGGAAAATTATGATAAATTTTAAGGAAATTATCTCAAATATATTTTTTTTTATAAATTTAATTGAGAAAAGAGAAAATTTTGTGCCAATTACTTGGATTTGATAACCCTCTTTATTTTGAAAATTATACATATTTTTAGATAATAAATTCTTATTGAGAAATTGGTTAAAAAATAAATAATAGAGACTAATCCCTTAAAATAAATTGAATTCCAAATTTAAAATTTACTTAAAATATCCAGAAGTTTACTTTCAAAATTGAGTTGAACTTAGGTATACATCGGAGTAGCAAATTAGTTGTTCCATTGTGACACAAAGAAAAAAAAAATACTAATTTGTTTGAAACAATGATTATATTTTTTGGGTGGATATTATTTTGAATTCTGTAATTATAAATAATTATATAACAATTTTCCTACTATAATAAAGTAAAAATCTTGTCCTACATTATTTTCTTTCCATGTCTTTTTTTCAATACTCTAATTAAAAATCAAACTTTGGGTTACATTTATTTTTTTTTGGATTCTTGCTTTTTTCTAATTTATTTTACACATTTCTTTCAAAACGACACACAATAATATATTAGTCGATTACCCAAGATTTCCTAGTTATATTTTGGATAGTTGACTAAATCCGAGAGGTATTGTAAACCAATAAATATAAAAAATGTAAACAATTCTTCTGTCCATATCATATATTTTTAAATCTCCAAACTCAACTTCGAAAATAGTTCTTTACAAAGAATATTTTAAAGATCTGATTATTTTTACAAAATTTCACCAAATTTTTAACTGGGTCGTAAAAAATACCCCCCCACTAAAAAAAAAGTATACAATATGTATTTTTATAGAAACCATGTGATTTATTTTTTTTTTTGCACATCTAATTTACCACCCAATAGTATTATTGAATACAAATCAAAATTTAAAGTAAACCCCTTGATTTTTTAAGTAAATTTGAATTTAGGAATGATATTTGTCCAAAATTTTTCGAAATTTTCTCATTTTTTATTAATTTTTTTTTGTTTTTTTTGATGGAATAAAATAATCACAAGTTTGGTCTTTTATGAGATAAATTTTCTAATTTGATCTCTCATTTCTAGAATTTCTTTCTACAATATTAATGCTTTAAGAAATTAATACCCTATTTTTGTATGATCTATAGTCAGTTTCCTTTGATCAGTAACGAAGAGCCCCAAAAAAAAAAAAAAAAAAAAAAAAAAAAGAAACAATCCCATTGTTTTTAAATACAGAAGTTAAGATTTTCTGTACATATACTTTTTACAACAATAAAAAATTATCATATTCATCTTTCAAACAAAAATAAAGTATAAAATCAAAGTATAAAAATTGAAAAATAGAATTTGGGTCAAAATTTAAAAAAAATTAATTGCATTTATCGGTATCTATAATTTAATATTATACTTATTCATTGATAATAATTTTACTATATTTGTGAACATATTCAAAACCATAAACATAAAATAAAATCTCTTAATAATTTTAAACTTTGGATTTTTATTAATCCACTGAAAAAATCTGATTAGGTTATTAAACATTGATTAAAATTACTCAAATTAAAAAATATTTCTTTATGGTGGCGACAAATTTTCAAAAATAATTTCTTCATATTTCATCTTTTTTTGATATAATTATGTTTTTTTCATTACCAGTAATACTTTTTGGTTGGCTTTACTGGGCCAGGTAACTTGGTAATATATTCAATGTTTTAAGCAATACTCTATCTCATTTAAAAAATTAAAGGAAGATATTTGGATGAGAAACATTAAATGATAATCAAAAAATAATTTTGATCAAAAACCAAACAAGGCAAACAATCTAATATATATATTTATTAGATATAATAAATTGTTTATTTTAAAACATTGAATATATTACCAAGTTACCTGGCCCAGTAAAGCCAACCAAAAAGTATTACTGGTAATGAAAAAAACACAATTATATCAAAAAAAGATGAAATATGAAGAAATTATTTTTGAACATTTGTCCCCACCATAAAAAAAACATTTGCTAATTTTAATCTTTTGAATAATTTTAATTATAATAAACACTATTGGTTAATAAAAGATCCTTGATTAAAAAAATTTTTTAAACATATTTTTCAATTTAAGTTGAAAATTCCAATTTTCCAGTAAGATTTTTTTTCAATTTAATACTAAAAAATATGAATATTTTCTCATTCACAGAAAAGAAGTCATTTAATTATAAACTCAATTCCAAAAATTGGTACACACCTTCAAAATCAATTTAATTCCAAGAAAAGTGATATTTGACTCTTAAATAGAAACATTAGACATTAACAATCAATGTAAATAATGTTAAAGTTAATTATTTATCATTTTTTTTCATTATTTTTGATTTTTGATTTTCAATAATTTTTTTGATTTTTTTGGATTCTTTTTTTTTCAAAACTTTTAGAAAATCTCAAAATCACTTTAAAATGAAATTTAAAAGTTTTCATTCTGATCACAAAAAAAAAATTTTTTTTCTCTCAATAAGAAAAAAGATTCTTTTTTTATCGAGAAAAAAATTTTTTGAAAAAAAATCATGATATGGTGTGCTAAGCACATGGCCTACAAACATACCTTATTAAAATTAATGGAAGTGTGAATACTGAATGTATTATTAATGATATTATCAAAAAAATCAAATGTAATTCAACTCGTTAATTCAGAATATGGTGAGTTGAAATGGATTTTCCAAAAGGATGGAGCTTGTCCACATACGTCCAAAAAAAAACTCAAACTTACTTAAATCGGGGATGTAATGTTCTGGACCATTGACCCCCAATTCCACAAATTTAAATCCAATTGGGAATTTATGGATACTAAACTGAAAAATTGTAACCAAAAAACGAAGAAGAATTTTTAAAATATTCACTAATGTATGGAATACTTTGAGTTGGGAAACCTAAAAAAATTAGTAAACTCTATATTTAAAACGATAGATTTAGTTATCAAAAGACAAGCTGAATCTATTAATAGTTTTTATTAATTTTTCTTTCAATAAAAATGGATTTTTTGGTAACCGTGTTCCAAAAATAGGGGCACACTTTTTTTTATTTTTTCATTTTTATTTTTCGAATTGAATTTTAAATTTACTATAAAATATATAAATAGTATTAATTAAATATTTTCGGGTCTTTTATTATTTTAATGTTTAAGTATCATGTATTTTGGAGTATATTTTTATTAATGTAATTTATTTTTTGTGTCCCATTTTTTGGAATTGAGTTTATTTTAAAAGTGTTTTAAATGTAACGAATATCTTTCAAAGAGGGAATCAATTATTTGGATTATAAAAGAATTATTTTTACTTTTAAATTCGAAAAAATATTTTTGATTTTTGATTTTTCTGTTAGGTTTGTTTTAATTTTAGAAATAAACAGAAAATTTAATTAATTTTTGGTTCATTTCAAAAAAGTAAAAAAAAATCTGTATTATCTTTTCCAGAATTCAAAAGAATGAAGGAAAAGGTTGGGTTTTCATACATTTGTTTTATCTCTGAAAAAGTGCCTTTAGTTTTTTTTAATTTGAGAAGTAAAAAGAAAATTTTTGAAATTTTCTTTTAATTTCTTAAATTAAAAAAAAGCTAGGCACTTGACGACACTTGACGAATACTTTTCATTAGTTTTTTTTGTTTTTTTGAAATTAAAAAAAAATTTCAAAAAATTTTCTTTTTAATACTAAATTTAAAAAAAACCTAGGCACCCTATGACACTCGAAAGACACTTTCGTTGAGTTTTTTTTTGACTTTTTTGAAATAAATGGAAAATTTTTCTAATTTTTATATTATTCCAAAAAGTAAAAAAAAATGCTGTTAGGTTTTCCAGAATTTAAAAAAATAAAGTAAAATCTATTTGGCTTTACTTTATTCTTTTTAATTCTGGAAAACCTAGGCACTCTACGGACACCAAATATTTATCATCAGATATTTTTTTCACTTATTTGAGTTTTTTATGATGAGTAGAGTATTTCCAAAACTATTAGTTATTATATTATATATAAAAAATATCCTAAAGTTGAGTTTAAAGAAAATTCGATGTTACAACAATTTAAAAATCATTTACCACAAAATAGACCTTGTATCTCGACTATAGACTTTATAAAATTGTATTACTATTAAAAATAATAAATACAACGGGCTCAAGAATTTTAAGAACTTGAATGTTGATTATATTGTGAATAAACTTTGATTAACAATCATGGAATGATAATCAAAGTAAACTATTTTTCAGTCAAAGGGACCCAGTTGTAATGGATAAAATACTTATATTTAAAGGGTTTACATAGATATTAGAAGAAAAAATTTATTTTGGAAATTTTCAAAATTGAAATCATTTTTATCATTTTTTCACATTTTTGTTTTTTTTTTAGATTTTTTTTTTAAACGCCTAATTCAGTTGCAAAAATTATTTATTGCAAGATCAATTATCACTTGGTAAAAATGTGTTATTATAAGGTTATTGAAATCATGGAAATGATTGTTGAGAAATTATATTGATTTCTATTGCAATTCTATTCGTTCTTTGATCATGATATTTGTTTAATAAATTTGAAAAATTTTTCACTTCATTTTCATTTTCTTTTTCAAATAGAGACCACAAATACCAACACACTTCATTTGGAGACTTGATTTCCAAAAGAAAAGTATGAAAAATGAAGTGAAAAATGTTTCATATTTAACATTCGAATGCCAGTAGAAGTTCAAAACGAACAGTGTTGTTTTTATCAATGCTATCCCTAAGAATTTGAGTTTTTCAATTTTTAACAAAATTCATTGATTAATTAGTTTTCTTTCAGACATATATCGACTATTCTTTGAGGTGTATTATTCTGCTTATTTCTTATTTGTTCTTCAATTGTCAATTATACAAAATAATTGATATTTCAAAAAAACGTTGGAAGCTTTGAATGAAATAGAATTTAGTATTTCTGGCAAACTTGGAATTTGAAATTTTATTTTTTCATACTAGTGATGTAAAGTTGAATTTTCCTGCTTTTAAAAAAGTGTTTTGGTGAATATTTTTGTAGATTAATGGTTAGGGGTTTTGAACGATTTTTTTGTTGATCATAAAGAACAAATAATTTGAGAAATGTAAGCCTAATTAAGAAATTATATTTTTTTAAGTTTAAAATAATTATTTTAATTTTTTTCAAAATTTTGTAGATTTCTTATATACCCCACTGTTTTCAGAATTTTTGGTTTAATTTTTAAAAGTAGTCATAGTTTCAAAATAAATTGAACCAAATTTTCCTTCATTTTTTCCAAAAAAAGATTTATTTCTCAGGCAACTTTTTAAAATTTTAATAATCATCAAAGAAACTTACATTATTAACTCACCTTATGGAATTGGGAACTTTGATGATTTATTTTGATTCTTGGCGAGGTGTGTTTTTTCGAAAGCCAAATGAAATTTTTGATCTTTTTATTTAGAAATTTACAATACTATTTGTTGCAAAATAAATTGAACAAAATTTTCATTCAGCTTTCCAAAAAAAGATTGCATACATACACCAAGCTAAACTTTCAAATTGTTAAATTCTGAAAAGAAGTTAAATTATTAATTTATCTTTTAGAATTAAGGGCTTTGGATAATTTGTTTTGATTCTTGGAATATATTTTTTTTGGAAAGCTGAATGAAAAAATTGATCTTTTTCTTCGACAATTAACAGTATATTTTAGTACACCCTCTTCACAGAAAATAAGATATCAACTCTTGTTAAAAGATAAATAATTTTTTTTAAATAATTCAGAAATATGTTGAATTTTGAACTTTATCAAAATAAAGAAAATGTATCAAACTTTTAAAAACAATTATTCCTTTCTAAAAATATCTTTAAAAGCAAAGACCGATAATGCTGTAATCATATTTTTACTTCATTTTTCAATTTCCAGATAAGGTAAAATCTTTGGAATTTGCTATTAAATTTACTATTAGAATTTTTTTTTGAGTGGAATTGGTGTCTGAAATTAGACTTGTCTTTTAAGAAACTACACACACACTTAATATTGGTTACCTGAGAGAAGTGATAGGGATTGCATTTTATCAAATTTCTTTCCCTTTGCTTTGGCGATATTGGTTTCAAGTTAGTCTATTTCTCATAATCTGCTTAAAAAAAAAAGGGAGGTATTAATTGAAATTCGGTTTCTCTCAATAAATTTGATTGAATAAGACAAAAAGACCGACCACAATTTATTACGAATTTTAAAATAAAGTTCAAGTAAAGCAATTTTTCAACGTTTTGTAATTTGTTATTTTTTATTAAAACTTTTTCATCTACTTGTAAATCAAATCTCAAACCAATAGACGCAATGTTTTCAGCACTTCGCCAAAACGGAAAAAACGAAACAACCCAGCAACAGGGTGCAAGTTCACAAAGCACAGAATATACCTTTACCCAAAATGAAAAGCTTATTACCTTATCGATCAATATCCCAATTGGCACCCATTTAACAGATCTCGAATTAGAATTTCAAGAGCACTCTATCCGTGTGGGGATCTTGGGGCAAAAGCCAATGATTGAAGGAAAGCTTTTACATAGGATCGATCCTACTCAAGTTTCATACTCTCTGGTCGAGTCCAACAGAGCACAAATCACCATAGAGGTGGGCATGGGTGAAAACTGGCCTGTTCTTGTTGGTGGGCCAAACGAATCCAATATTGATTCCCATTCAAGGTTTTTATTAGCAAAGCGCGCTGAGGAAGAGGGCGATTTAAACTCTGCTCTTCGGTGGCTATTGCAAGCCGCTGAGGAAGGACATTTCCAAAGTATCTTTAGGGTTGCTACAATCTACACAACCGATACTCGTTATCCCGTCCAAGTAGATAACGACAAGGCTCTCAAGTATTGGAAAATAGCAGCAGCTACCGGCCAAGGTGAATCGCTCTTTATGTAATTCTCTCTCCCTCTTGTTATTTTTATGCACAAATCTTTTTTTTTTTTTTTTTTTTTTTTTTTTTAATATTCAGGATTTGCCTTTTACTTTTTTCTTTGTTTTTATTTTTTTTTTTTTTACATTTTTTTTTATGAGGTACAAACACAGCTTACTTTAAAGCATTATTCGTAAACAATTTTAAATTGGTTCGTTTTCTTTGTGATCAATTTCAACAAAAATCTGAACAAATTAGTTAATTTTAATAATTTTTTTTTAGCAAATTATTTTGAATGAATTGAATACAAATCTTTCAACAATACCCAAAAGAGAGTGTTTTAATAAATACAGCATTAAAAAAATTCAATTACACTGTCTTCAGGAACTTTCAAATACTGTTAAATTCACAGTAAAAAATACCTAAATTTTCACTCTAAAGTTCAATAAGGAAGAGCCATGCTCTTCTCAAGATTGACAATTTCAATTAACTTTGTGAAGATCCTTCATTTTTTCGACTAATTGCTGGGGTGTTTGGAAACAATTTGGGAATTTTAAATAAAAATTTTGATATCAGATTAGGAAAACGACAGTATGACAATGTTGCTAGAATTTCTATGCGCTTATATATTCAAAAAAAAGTTTGAAACTTTTTGGTTCAATTTCGATTTTTTTAGATCTTTCAAACCAACTTTCAAAAACATTTTTTTTGAATAATTGATATAAGGCTAAGCTTAAGTTAAATAGAAAAACCACTTAAGATTAGTTGATGCTATTTAGACATTTGATCTATCAACAATTGTTGGTGAAATTTCAACAAATTTATCAATATAATTTTTTGTTCTGCTTGTTTCAAAATTTTGAACAATTTTTTATTTTTTCGTTTTATTTTTTTTATTTTATTTGGTTCAAAAGGATTACTTATAAAAATATTAATACTAGGTAAACTTAAATGTACTTTTATATTACATTTGGAAAAATATAATAAATTGAGTTTTTTTTTATAGCCTATTTATAATTTTGGGTGTGTCCAAATTTTTGGAATGGAATTTATATTCTAAAATAAACACCATTTCAAAAATTGTGACTCACCTGAAATAATAAATTGAAATATATATCCTTTAGTTTTCAAAAATAACAAATAATTAAATCTGATTTGTAATTCACTTTTAAATCATTCTAAACATAGAAAAGCCGGATATTTTCAAAATTAAAAAAAAATAAAACCAAAAACTTAAAAAATAATTGAATCACAAATATTGTAATGAGAATACAGATTTTTTATTATTTAACTTTCACTATTAAAAAAGTTAAGAAAAAGATTTTTTATGAATAAATATATACACTTTAAAAGACATTAAAGAGCCTCAATTTTCTTAGTGATTATCTGTCTTTTCAAAAGTTTTTTTTTTTTTCACATTATCTTTCGCAAAAAAAAAAAAAGAAAAAGAAATAAAGTAAAGTATAACAAAAGAAAAACAAAAATTTGAAAAGGAAAAAAAAAAAAAAAGAAAAAAATCAAAAAAGAACAAAAATTTTTAAAAGAAAAAGCAAAACTAAAAATTTGATCTAATTAGAAAAATTTGATTCTGATCTAAAAATTGAAATTTTTATTTTGTTAAAAATATGTGATAAAACGATCAAAACCACATCCAATAACATTATAAAGTTGCCAACATTTTTTGAAAAATAGTTTACTTTACATTAAATAATAGTGATTAGCACTTTTCTGAAAACATTCAGATAATGGAATACAAAAAAAAAAAAAAAAAGACGAAAAAATGAATCAAATTTTTTTCAAAAATCAAAATTATTTCCAAACTGAATCAAACTGCTGTATTTTTATTTGCTAAATTATTTTAGCTGTTTCCAAAAATTTAAATTTTAGTTTAATTTACAATGTGATATTATAACTTAGACCAAATAAAATTTGAAGGTAAACCCATTTATTTTTTGAGAAAATTTTAAAAAGGAATTGAGATTTGTTGAAAATTTTCTCAATTTTCCTCTCAGTTTTAATGTTTTTTTCAAAAGTTAATAATTTTCTCGATTTTTTTTGAGAAAAATTTTACATTTGATACTGATATTTTCAAAATTTCTTTTTTAATAATAGTACTTTAAGAAATCAATATCATATTTACTTTTTGTTTATTGTTAGGTTTCTTTGATCATTTAATGTAGAGACCTTCTATAAAAAAGAAACATGGCCTTTAATTTGCATCACGGTTTTACCAAGTATAAACGGGTTATTTTAATAACAGTATGCTACTTTTCCATTTCAGAAACTGTTTTTTTCAATATTAAAGCTAAAATTGAATCTCAACAAATTCTTTCAATATGTTTTCTATCTTTGGAGTTGCCATGTCAAACAAAAAGATTTTAAATCTTCGGTTGCTTTTCCGAAAGTTTTTCGGTGAAAAAAAGATGAGCAAACTCAAAGTTAGAATTTCCATGTCTTTAGACATAAAACAAAAAGTGTGAAAGATCTAGAATCCTTTTTTGGTCTATTCTAAAATTACAATACCCTTCTTGTTAAAAATCCAAGAAAAATTGTTACAAAATTTTAATTTGCTTTTCAGAAAAAAGTGAACAAAACCCCTTCATAAATTAACTTGAATTCAGAACACTAAATTTGAAAAAGTACGAAGATCCACAAAACTTTGTCTTGAAAAAATTTTCAGAGGTTTTCAGAAATCTAAAATTTCCGAAAAAAAAAATATTTTTGAAAAACAAAAATTTTTTATCAATATTTAATCAAGTTGCTTACCTTGACAAAACAAATTGTAAACAAAAAAACAACCAAGATCTTTTAAGATCATCATTCTAAAAGTTAAAAAGAATTCTGAATATTTTTATTTCTTTTTGAAAAGGCAAACCACAAAAATTATAGAAATCACAGAAATCACAGAAATCACAGAAACTTGAATCTCAAATTTTGATTAATTTTTTAATTTTGTTTTTTCTTATCCATATCATCTTTCATTTATTAATAAATAGGGTTGGTTGCTTTTATTATAGTGGAACCGCCTGTTCCAAAGATTATGCCCAAGCAGTTGAATATTTTAATCAGGCAATTCGTGCAGACTGCAAAGCTGCATATTTTAATTTAGGTTTAATTTATAATGAAGGTGGTTGGGGTGTAGAAAGAGACGATCAACTAGCTTTAAATAATTTCATTAAAGCAACTGAAGCAGGAAATGTAGAAGCTATGATTAGAATAGGTAATTAACCAAATAATCTTTTTTTTTTTTTTATATTTTTGAAAGTAGATCTATTTGATGTGAAGATTTTTTTTTTTTTTTTTTTTTAAGAAAATGAATTTTGTTCATTTTTTAAAGAATAATTGAATTAGAATATGTAGTTGCCAATTTTGTATTTCAAACCATCAAGGTTTTTTTAAAACTCTTGAAAACTTTTGTTTGTTTTTTTTTAAAAAATAGGAGAGGTTCTGATGATATATATGCTTAAGTCATGATAAAGTTATAAAAATCGCGATTATTTTTATCAAATCAGGATATTTTAAAAAATCGCAATATTCAATATTATCGCGAAAATATAACAAATCGCGATAATATAACAAATTTTTATATTCTATAAAATCGCGATAATTATTGAAAAAATCCTGATAAATGTCAAAATATTACAATTAAAAAAGGAATCGCGATATAATAGCCAATGAGTTTTTGGGCTAATTGAGAAATATTTTTACAAAGAAATTTTTTTTGATCAAAAAAACATTTTTTGTGATTAAAAGTTATTCTTTTAAAAAACAAAAAAACAGATACTTGATTCAATCAAGGATAAGATCAAAAAGTTTTATTTGTATTTTATTTTAATTTGGTTAACAAGCCTATCGATCCTTTTAGATCAATAACAATAAGAACTAAAGATAAATAAATAATTTCTCAGTTAATCGTGGTGTTGAAAGTTGCCTTGAATAATAAGCTTCTAAAACAACCAATTCTTCACCTCGTTCTTTAAAGAATGTTTTCTTGGGTTAAAAACATTTTCAATTATTCTATGAAAGCCAAAAGGGGATATGTATAACTGTTTAAGCGCTTTCACAACAACCTAGCCACATTATCACCAATTATTAAGATTTTTTGGACAATTATTTTCTTTTTCTTATTCTTCTTTGAATATCTTTGTATTAGACAGAGAACACACATAGAGCTTAGAGGTTTTTCTTTGATTGATCACCAATAAGAAGGAAAATTACTCTTTATTCTTTATTGTTATTTAACTTGGAAAGGTAATAACTCCATTTTAAAAAAACACATCTATTTTATATTCAAGTATATTGTTGAAATGGATTATTATTATTAGTTTGATCATAAAATTTGTTTGAGATTTTATATTTTGTAAAAAAAAAAATGAAAAGAAAAAAAATTTTGTTTTTTTTTACTACAAACAAAGTCATTCTGTTTTTAAAAGTTTTCTGTCTTTCAAGATTTTCAAACACTTGAAGACAATTCACAACACTTACAAACACTTTCAAACATTTTTAAAGAGAAAAACATTGCAAAAGTCAAGAGATTTTTTTTAAGGTGATTTCAAAAAAATAATTTTTCATTTTTTTTGGCGATAATTATTTTATCGCGATAATGTAGAATATCGTGATTTTATGATTTTTCGTGATAAAATGGGATTAATCACGATTTTTTTTTAATATTGTCATCAATTAATTGTTAATATCATGATAATATATGTTATCATCAAAACCTCTGGTATTTTGATCAAAAAACCAATAGAATTTCTCAGTAAAAAAACTAAGAGAAATTTTCATGGATTTTTCGATTTTTTTTTGAGAAATCAATACAAATTCTGCATAAGCAGAAAATGTAACGAAGCTTTTTTTGAAATTATTATTTTTGTTTCGAGAAATATAAAGAAAATTTATTAAAATTTCAACTTGATTTCTTATGAATAAAAAAAATCTAATGAGAAATAGGTTAAGCTATTTCCTAAAAAGCAGCGAAATGTATAATAAAATATCTCCAATTTTGGATCTCGAGT
This sequence comes from Anaeramoeba flamelloides, assembly GCA_027625915.1. Taxonomy (NCBI): domain Eukaryota; family Anaeramoebidae; genus Anaeramoeba; species Anaeramoeba flamelloides. The sequence continues at coordinate 10,895,442 of JANTQA010000036.1, forward strand.
GATGATAAAATAATGTGCAGATTGGAGGATCAAGAGAGTGGTGAATAAAATAAGATATTTTAATGAATTCTGCCAAAAAATGGGACAATAAAGACTATACAAGGAACCAAAAAAAGTAAAATTCAGGTCTATTATTTTTTTTTCTTTTTTTGTGTCAAATTCAAAAACGAAGAACAAAAATATTTTTTTAAAATAATCTGGAAAACAGATGACAATTGATAGCAGAACTGTTTTCTGAACTGTTTGTAAAAGCATTTTTTTTGTACTACATTTTTTTTTTTCTTTTTCTTTTTGATTTTCTTTTTGAAAGTTTTTGAAAGATCACCATTTTGGGCTATTTTGACTTCTGCTTTGTTGAAAATTTTCTTGTGATTTATGTAAGCTAAGCTTGTTTAAAAATTTCAATTTTTTAGATCTTTTAAAAAAAATACAAACAAACCAGTGTAATTAATTTTTAAAAAAATGAATTGGAAAGGGAACCAAGATATTTTCAAAAGATATCTTATGAAATCAAAATTAAACAGCGAAGACTTTTAACACAGAGCAAAGCCTGAGTATATTTTTTTGTGAATCAGAGAAAGTCATAAAAAAAATAGTTATTATATTTTTTTTAGAAAAAAAAAAATAATATGATCAATAATCCATCAGAAGTTAGCACTATCTTAGTACTAATTTTATACAGAGAAAAATTCACTCAATATTTTTTTTCTTCTCTTTGCAAAGAATACTACTTTTTTTGCCAAGAAATAAATATCTTTTGCTATTTTATTTTAATAAAATATATTACCTTTATTTTTTTTTAAATAAATACATCAATTTTTTATTTAATATTCATTTTTTTGTTAAAAGTCGACAAATTCAAATTTAAAAATCTTTTTGATCTACAATATTCACGAATTAATAACTTTTGAAATTGAAATATTTTTCATCTTTTCAAATTTTTCTTGTTTCAATTCTCATAAAACTTTTTTACAATTTCTTTAACTGAATTAAAGAAATTAATAAAATAAATTAAAATATAATTTTGCTTAATATTTAAAAATCCCATTCAAAAAATTTGAAAATAATACTAAATGAAAATTAAACTCTTGACTTACGTTCAAAATAAACAAAACAAATAGTCACTCTTTCCCTTAAATGCTAACAAGTTTTTAATATTTTTGCTTTTGATTTTTTTTTTATTTTATCTCCTTGAAAAAAGAAAAATAAGATAAATAGTTCTTGTTACAATTCTTTGGATACATCAGAAATGGAATGTTCTATTCTAATACAATCCTTATTGAAAAATATTTTAAAAATAATTTCAGATTAAAAAAAAAAAAACTTGGTTACATATTGGAATGAATTAGAGTTTAATCTAAATAACTTTTGGCGAATTATTTTTAATTTCAAAAATTTTACTTTTGTATAATTGAATAATGATGTTTATTTCCCAATAATCTTATTACTATGACTTTTATTATGATTACCATTACTTTTTTAATTTCCATTTATAGCATTAATGTATATTGAAGGCAAGGGTGTTGACAGGGATTTCCAAAAAGCAAGGCAGTTTATTGTTACAGCACATAAAATGAATCCATATCTCCAAATCCCACCAGAAATAATCACCATTTTGAATAAAGGGCAAGAAGCTTTTGAAGAAGATTTAAAAAATACAAATGGGAAATCTCCCTTAGATTTTCTACAGCCAAAAACAAATGAAACACTAACAAAGAAACAACAGACTAATGAAATAGAAGATGAAGAAAACGAAAGGATGGAACAATTACAATTATTTGATAAAAATCGAAAATTCCGTTGGTTGTTTTCTTTTGGTTCTTTGGCGGTTGTTTCAAGTTTTAGTTTATTATTAGCTTTGAAAAAAGACAAAAAAAAATAAAAAAAAAATATTTTAGAAAGAGATTTTTTAATTATCTTTCTTTGACAAATAATATATTATAATTAAATTTTTAAAAAATAGACATTACTCTTAATTTATTTAGTGAAACAAAAATAATTCATTTCTTTAGTATAAATTTTTATATAAATTTTTTAAATATTTACATTTTTTTGGTTTTTATTTTAATTGTTTTAGTTTTATTCTTCTTATTTTTTTCTTTATTCGAGAATAACTTGTTTTTTTTTTTTTTCTTTTGGTAAACTTTCAAGTATTTATGCACACAATTCAATTTTCAAATAATTTTTTCATAATTATGCTTTTGGCGTAACTAATATTTTCTAGTGGCAGCAATTAATGTATTGATTTTCTCCAAAGATTTTATACAATTATGATTTCAAGTTGTTCCTGAAGAGATTTTATAACAAACCTCTCTTTCTTTGAATAAAGAATTTTATTTCAGAAAAAATTTAAAAACAATTGAGACTTTTCAAATCTCATTTTGAGAAAGCCAAAGTCTGAAAATTTTATTTCTGAAAAAACTCTATTTTTGTCTCTTTAATAACAATTCACATATGTGATTCGGGATTTCAGTACACTCAGAAAATTTAACAGTTTAGGTTATGTTACAGTTTTTGAAAAGTTTTCTTGTGTAAAGCTGAATAACAAACCAAATGGCACTTTGGTATAGTCTATTAAGATAAAATTTCTTACTAAGACTTTTCACAGAATTGTTCTCTCTGAAACAAAATCAAATTTCTTTATTATTCGCAAAACACTATTTTGGATTTACAAATAATTTGATCGAAGGATCATTTCCTAAAATAGAAATAAAAATGAGCAAATCAATTTTTTATTTTTTTAAGATCTAACAAAATAACTTTTACTTGCATTAAAAAACGATGCTTTCTTACTTTTCGACGAGAAAACCAACACCTTCTCATCAAAGAACATCTGTTCCTCTTCTTAGAACATTTGTAAATGTGGCAAGGCAAAAAGAAATGCATTCAAAACCAACTCAAAGAAAAACACAAAATACCACTTTTAACCTTGAGTTTCAAAAAAAGAAAAAACAAAAAAACCCAATTCCTCAACAAAGAAAACCTATGATTTCTCAAAAAAAAACCCCAATCCAAACCCCAACATTCCAGGTCTTAACCTTATCTCCCTCAACTGAAGTCTTGCTTGAAGGAATTAAAAACGGAGATCGGCGAATGCTGAGCAAGGCAATTACACTTGTCGAGTCCGAGCTTGAACGAGATCACAAGCAAGCAACAAATTTGCTTACTCGAATTATTGAGGAAAGAAGAGAGTTAGCGCAAATTGATCCCCAGTCTGTCGACACCTTTCGGGTTGGTGTGACTGGGCCACCTGGCACTGGTAAGTCGACCTTCGTCGAAACCCTTGGAACAAATTTGTGCAACCTGGGGCATAAGGTTGCAGTTATTGCAATTGATCCCTCCTCCCGCAAGACCGGCGGCTCGGTTTTGGGAGATCGCTCAAGGATGGTGCATTTGGGTGCACACGAGAATTCCTTTATCAGGCCCTCCCCCTCACGGGGAATAGCAGGCGGCCTCAGCGTGCACACTTCTGATCAGATCCTCTTGTGTGAGCACGCTGGCTACACCCACATCATTGTCGAGACAGTCGGAGTTGGACAAACAGAGGTTTCTGTTGCAGACGTGACAGACATGTTTATGCTCCTCATCTCGCCCGGTGGCGGTGATGTTCTTCAGGGGATCAAGAAGGGTGTCGTAGAATTTGCAGACATGATTGTTATCAATAAGTGCGACGGCGACATGATACAACGTGGTCAAATGATCCAATACGAATACAAAAACGCCATCCAGCTATTGGGCCACCAAATGGGCGATTGGATCCCCCCAGTACTGACAGCTAGTTCCCTAATGAAAATCGGTATTCAAGACGTCTGGAAAAAGGCTTTAGCATTTAAACGTCACTCTCAAGCAAATGGAAGCTTTGAAACCAGAAGAGAAACCAAAAGAAAGAATGAGTTTTGGAAAAAATTATACGAATTCTTGAAAATGGGCTTGCATCGATCAGAACCAACAATGGACTTAATCCACAAATTAGAGCCCATGGTTGAAAAGGGTATAATTTCTTCAAGAAAAGCTTCTTCAGATATTGTTAATCAAATTTTTCAATATATGTAACAATTCTTAATCTTTACAATCCTATTAATGTATAATTGGAATTCTTTAAAGACAGCTGAGTGGAGAGTGCTGGGAATGATAACCAAACCCAAAAAAAACTTTCAACAATATTTTTTTTTTATTTTTATTTCATTCAACAAAACATTGAAAATTTTATGAGAATTTCTTAATAGATAGGTGTTTGATTGAAAAAAAAAAAAAAATTCTAAAAAATTCAGCTTTGAATTCCTGAAATTTTGTAACAAATTAAATTGTTTTAATTTTGAGTATTTTTTTATTTTTTTTTTTTTTAGCTTTTTTATTGTTATCTGATTTTTATTTTTTCTTTTATTTATTTATATATTAGTATTAAATTTTTAATAGATGAATTTCTCATGAATTTAATGAGATAAACTTTCTCTTTCTCTTTTCTATCTAAGCCATTTCCAAAAAAGTGAGGCAAATTTAAACTGAAATTCAAAAATTTCCACATAGTTAAAACAGTACAAACAATCAAAATTATTTCCAATATGAATGAAATTGTATAATTGTGATAGTTTAGACCGTTTTAGCTGTGTGGAAAATTTTGAAATTTAATTTAGTTTAAAAATAAATAATTTAATAAAAAAAAAAATTGAAATTGTTGTAATTTTGTAGATTACACAAGTGCGGAAAATTATTAAATTTCAAAATTGGTCAAATTCTCATTTTTTTCAAAATATTTCAATTCTATTGAAATATATTGGTTGTAGGTATTTAAAAAACCCTTTACGGGTAGGTTAGGGTATTGCTAGAGTAGTCTGTAAAGAGTGGGTTTGAATGGTATTTTAGAAAATTTTATAAAGGATTTTGAAAAAAAAAAAGAATTAAAAGATGAATTAAAGATTTTTATAACTTGTTTTAACGACGACGTTTGCAATTGAAATTCGAGTTTTTTTTTGTTGATATCAATATTTAGGTGTTGATAATTCACTTAAAATTTTAATTAATGAGATCTAAGTGGTAAAAAATGACATTTTTTTCCAAAATTTCATCTACCCATATCTCAAAATGACAAAGATGGTTGCGAAAAAACCACTTTTTGAGAAAATTTCTTCTTATATGTAAGTGGCATACCTTAAAACCATGCGAAATTTTTTCTTCTTTGTTTTTCTGGTTTTTTTTATTGGTTGAGATGGTATGAGCTCGACATATAAAATCCCAAAATGGGAGAAAATGGCAAAAATTGGATGAAAAAGTCTGTTGTTTTACAAAAAAGACTTTTTTTGAATAGTGTCCACGATAATTGGTTTGGTGTTGCATTAAATCCACTAAAAACCTCATTCCCCAAAAATCAAAAGATCATTTTTTCTCAACTTAGAAACACAAAGAAATTTATTTTTTAAAAACAAAAACTGACTAATTGTTGCAACTTTAATTCCCAAAAGATCCTTTCATGCAAAATTCTTCAAAGCCTTTCCCACACAACCTCAACCCAATTTATCTTGATACTACAAATTGGGTTTTGAGAGAAACGATCCAAACGAAGAAAACAGCTGCAAAGAAGAACAAAAAAAATGTATTTTGTGTTTGGCATGGGCAGACTTGTTACAAACTCAACTCTGTTCGGTACTCTCCTCAGCTTCACGGGGGAAAATTTATTCAAAAAAAAAAACAAAGACACGATCACAATTCATTTGTAGGAATTGTTATGATTTGTGGAATGGCTGGAATCGGGAAGACAACCCAATAATAAAAAGTTATTGGGAATGGGTTGACCAATTAAAGGATCAGAATGACAACGAATTGGAGATCAATGACAATGACTCCAGTGATGGTGATTTCATCTTACAAGAAGATGAAGAAAAAGTTTCCAACCTCAGACAGTACCCTTCTTAGAATGAAGAAGAATTCAGAATTTATTTATTAATTGAAAAGGAAAAAAGAAAAGAATTAATGAAACAAAAAAATGAAGAGGAAAGGGTAAAAGAACAACAACAAAAAAAAGACAAAAAAGAAAAAGACCTGAATCAATTAAAAAAAAAATTTCTGCCAAATGAAGATCAAATTATTAGACAGAAATCTTTGGAACGTGGGATTGAACCATTGAAACCAAATATCTATTCTGAATTATTAACACCACATTCAAATTATTTGGTAGATTCGCATCAAATGATCCTACTATTAAATAATTTACATTGCTACTGTGGGAGAAGAAAAGAATTAATAGATTTAAAGGAGAATTATGGTTCCTTTAGTGCCCAATGAAACAATATAAGCAAAACAAAGAAACATTTTACTTTTCAAATAAACTTGAGGGGAAGGGAGAGAGTAAGAAAGCCCTCTTTAAAACAGAAAATGGACAACGAAAAATAGTTGCGTCAGTTTTAGCAGGCAATTTTTTTGAAAACTACCGAGAAACAATGGAAATGATGGGGCTTTCTTATTTAAAAAAAAATTCCTATTACAAAACGATTGATCATTTAATTACAAAAACAAATTCTTTACAGTCAGTTTCACTTTTAAGACACAAACTTTCAACGAAATTTAAGGCACAAAAAAAATCTCAAATTAAGGCACAAAATTTGAAATTTTTTTTTTTACAATTTATTTTTACTAGAATTTGAATTTTGTGTCTTAATTTGAGATTTTTATTGTGCCTTAAATTTAGTTGAAAATTTGTGCCTAAAAAGTGAAACTGACTGTATTTCAAGATCATTTAAAAGAGAATAGGTCCAAAATGGACCTAAAGAATTTAACAATATGTGTAGATGCTGGATGGTCGAGTAGAAGAGATGCCAATGAATGTTGTTTTATCGTAATTGACAACAAAACAAAATTATTATTTGATCTAATTGTCATCACAAGAGCGAACTTTTCTGGGGCAAGTGGAAATATGGAAGCCGAGGGTACAAGAATTTTTTACAAAAAACACAAAAACAATATAAATTTAGTTGGTGTTGTGAAAGATGGCGACACCAAATTGGCCAAATTTTTTGAAAATGTTTGGAATAGAGTAAAAATTTTAAAAGATAGAAATCATCTTTTAAAAAATCTGAAAAAACACATTGAAGAAAATGCAAAATATCGATGTGTTAAAAATATTAAAACAACTTTTACAGAATGGATTAGATCAAAATCTGTTATCAGTTGGTCGAGTTTAGAATTAAAATTATATATCAAATTATCACTATTCCATTATATGAATATACATGATTGTTGTGAACATACGGCGAAATATACTGACCGATACAAATTCCCAGATTTAAACATAATTGACAAAAATTATTTATTAGAAAAAAAAAAAAAACTACAAGATTTGATTCAAGAATATTTAAATATTTTAGAAAAAAATATTAAAATTGTTGAAGAAAAAATAATTTCAAAAACCATGAAGAAAGCTGATAAGTTTTATTGGATAGGTGTTCTTGAGGAAATTTTTGAGAAAAAAAAATTTTTTTTTTTTTTTTTTTATTGTTGAGCAGAGGTGATTCAACAAAATTACCTCCTATTTGCCTGAAACTCTAAAATTGTATTTAGGGTTTTTTTATCCTAACAATAATGGAAGCAGGATTACAGCTCAAAGGATATCTTTTCTTTAAAAAATGAAAAGAATAAATTATTTCGGAAAAAAGACAAGAAAAAGAGAAAGAAAAGCAAGAAATGAAAGAGAGTCAAAAAATAATAGAAAAAAGAAAAAACTTTCAGTGAAAAGTTTTTTTTGTGCCCCAAGTGTTGAATGGGCTGGTGGTTGTTTCCTTTTATGTCGTTTTTTTTGGATCGCCACCATAGGTTGTTTTAATAAAGAGTTCTAAATATTTGAACAACTATAGATCAAATGAAAAAGGCTGTTTATTAAATTTTGATATAGAACTTTATAGATGGGTTGAATCTAAAAAGCTCTGGTTTTTAAGAATAAGATTTGGTTTTCGAAATTTTCTTTTCAGTTGCTTTGCTTTTTTTTGTGTTATTTTTTTTTTTTATTATTTTATTTTTTTTTTTTTTTTGTAAGTTTCCCAAATCTTGTTTTCGCAAAATCCCAGTACAAGATACCGACTCGACAGCAAAAACCCAGTCAAAGTAACGACTCAACAGATAGTACGGAAAGTTCAATTCGGTTCACTTTGGTTGGTTTCAGATCGCATTCGTTGGATTCAGTTCAGTTGCATACAGTCAGTTTCACTTTTAAGGCACAAATTTTCAACGAAATTTAAGGCACAATAAAAATCTCAAATTAATGCACAAAATTCAAATTCTAGTAAAAATAAATTGTAAAAAAAAAATTTCAAATTTTGTGCCTTAATTTGAGATTTTTTTGTGCCTTAAATTCCATTGAAAGTTTGTGCCTTAAAAGTGAAACTGACTGTAATTCCTTGTCGAAGATTGGATCATGAACAAGTTTGGTTGGGTTAGTCATGATCAGGTCAACCAATTCTTATAATGATTTTTTATACTTTTTACCTTTCCCAAACACCTAAAAAAACAAAAAGAGAAGGTACATAAGTCCTCGTCGAAGATCTGATCACTAACAAGTTTGGTTGGGTTAGTCATGATCAGGTCAACCAGAGCCCAAGTAACTTACGAAGGGAAATTTGGAAAACGTAAAAAGTAAAAAAAAATAAAAAAATTTTTCTTTTAAAAAAGAAAAGTTACATGAGAATAATTTAGAATACAAAAAATTTCAAATTAAGGCACAAAATTCAAATTCTAGTAAAAATAAATTGTAAAAAAAAATATTCCAAATTTTGTGCCTTAATTTGAGAATTTTTTGTGCCTTAAATTTCGTTGAAAGTTTGTGCCTTAAAAGTGAAACTGACTGTATGTGAAAGAATCTGAAATTGAAAATCAGAATTTATATTCATTATCTCCACAATTAATTCAATTAAATGAAATAATTGATGGTATTGCAAACCGGTCAGAAGAATTTTATAATACTGGGTCAACAAACAAAAATGAGAGTTTTATGAATTCGAGAACAAAATTTGTTGAAAAGAGGTTTAATATAACAAAACAGTGGGAAATGAGATGTCAATTTTCAGCTTTAAACCGGGAATTACCAGAATGGAAAACTATTTTAATGGATAAGATGGGATTTAAAATTAATTTGCCTCAAATAATTTCACAACACAAGAAAAATTTAGAAAAAGATTATGAAAAAATAATACAAAACACTCAAGAATATAAAAACAATAGATTTATAAGGAGGCTAAAAAAAGCACTAATGAAAAAAACAAATTGAAGAGGGTTATTATATTTTTTAAAAAAAACTAAAACAAAATAGCTTGATCAAACCAAAATATTATTGTAGATATGAATGTAGTACTTCTTATAAAACCGAACTATCACGCTTGATCCATGAAATAATTTTTCATAATAAAATGCCCGTTCCCAATGAACAAGATATAATTTCTCGCAATCTCTTATCTACAAAAAAAAAACTTTATCAAATAAGATCTTATTTGAACTCGGCATTAGTAAAACTAAAAGAAAGGGTTTCTAAAAATAATAACATGCAAGATATCTTAAATTTAAATAAAAAAACCAAGCTTTTTTCAATCTCGAAAATTACATCACCACATTTGAAAACACTTTTAAAATTAAAAAAAAAATTCGAAGAAGCAAAACATTGAATTTGAATCAAGGTGAATTTAACGGGGGTATTGAAATTTTAAAAGAAATAGATGATAATGAAGATAGTGAATTTATAGAATAAAATTTTTCAGAAAAGGAATTTTTGAATGAAGATGAATTGAAGGAAATTGAGGAAATTTTAACTAGTTTTTAGAAAAACAAAAATGATCTCTCTGACGACGATGTTTTTGGGATTTCATTTGATAAACGATTACCTTCTTCATTTACTGATAATACTTTCTTATTTGAAATCGATAGAGATATAAAAAAATAAAGTTTTCTTTTTTTTCTTTTTAAAATATATAGGATAAGTAGCAATTGGAAATAGATATATCTTTTTTTCTTCATTTTTAAAATTATTTTTAATATTATTCTTTTGTTTTATTTTGTTTTAAATTTTGAAAGAAACTAGAGATGAATTTTTTAAATATAAATTTTTACATATGTCTTTCAAAATGATAGTATGGCTGTGAAAATTAAATTGTGAATTTGAATTATTCCCAATTTTTTTCTTCGAAACCCACAGTATTACAATCAATTTGAATTTTGATTTTTTGATTTGTTTTATTTTGTTTTGTTCATGTTGAAAATATGGTGTTCCAAAGAGAGTTTCAAAATTAGTTCACTTTTAATAGTGAAAAGTTAATTTTTTTTTTTTTTTGGTTTTAGAAGATCCTTTCAAATTTGAATTTTTTTATTGGGAGTGTTTTTAAGATCTTCATTTTTTTTGTGCAAGAAAAACGTGGTTGTTTTTTTTTTTATTTTTACCATCCTTAACAAGGTGTTCGAGTTCACGTATCTCAAAATTTCTTTTTCATTTTTCATCGAAAAAATGACAAAAAATGATTTTTTGATCCAAATTGGGGAATAGTTGAAAGATCATTCCTTCACATCTTCAAAGGAATTGAAACAAATTGTCTTAAAACAATTTAGTAAATTGCCAACGTAGTCCTTAAGGAATAAAAATTTCCAATTTAACTTTTTGTGTTAAAATTGATTTTCGAACAAATATATGAAAATACTTAGTATTGATAATTTCGAGATTTTGAATATTCTACAATTTAAGTAATAAAATACGACCAATCACAAAATAATCTTTTTGATTTTTTTGTCCACAATTATTAAAAACCATTAAAAACTTTTACTACCAATGATAATAATCAAGAAACTCTTCAAAAATATGAAAAATTTGAATTTGACGAATTTTGAAATTTAATAATATACCCCACAAGTGTAAACTATTAAAAATTAAATATTTGACTTTAGAAAAAAACAAAAACAAAATTTTATGATCTTAGTTTATTTTTTAATTATGTTTTTAGGATGAGTCAACTAATAATAATTATCAGGCTATTATTGTGTTTTCAAACTATATTATTGAAGCCAACATATTTATTTAAATATTGAGAAAAAAAAATTAAAAATTAATTTCAAAATTGTTCTTAAAAATTAAACATTAAATATTAAATAAATTGTAATGTTATATATATATATATATATATATATATATCTATATAAGGATGAAAAATATTAAGATTCTATTCAATGAATTTTTAATCAAGTGAGGAAACAATAAAAAATTACTTTTTGAATAAATCAGATCAAATTCAAATTTAGATTATTAAATTTCCTTTTTCAATCAAGTCTTGTAAATCAGCACCTTGTGAATTTTTCTTAATCCAAATTCTAGCCTTTCTAGCAACTAAATTCCATTCGTCTTTTAAATTGGCAAAGTATTTTTCTAATAAACAAATTACAAGAACTGTAGACCAAATATTGATATCACTAACATCTTGAGGCTTTGATTGTTCAATTTTGGTTGATTCTAATTCTAATAATTTAGCAATATTTGTGTTATATTCGAAAAAACCTTTAGCAGATTGAGCATTTACAATATCATCTATGGAGCATGAAATTGTTTTGAGTGGTATTTTTTCTTCTTTTTTCTTTTCTTCTTCCTCTTCCTCTTTCTTTTCCTTTTCCTCTTCCTCATCCTCTTCCTCTTCCTCTTTCTCTTCCTGTTTTTCTTGGAGTTCGAAATCATCATCAGATTCATCCTCTGAAGATGAATCCTCTAATATTTCTTTTTTTTCATTCATTATGAATTTTTCTGGTTGAATTTTTAAATCAGAGAATTGCTCCATTTCTTTTTTCTCTACTTGGAATCCAGACGAGAAAGATAAACCCTCTAATTGCTTACTTAAAGAGATCGAATCTTTTTCTATTATTGATGATTTCATTTCTTTTCTTTTTTGACTTTTCATCATTACTTTTTTTTTTTTTTTTTTTTTTTTTTTTTTTTCCATCATTGGCATTGCCAATTTTTTTTGAGGCTTTCTTGGAGCACTTCTACTCTTAAAATTAACTGGTGGTTGTAAAATACCTCTGTCTCTGCCCCTGCCTCTGCCTCTACCACCACCACCGCCACCGCCTCTACTTCTACCCATACCTTTACTTTGTAAGACACTCGTGCTTTTGTTTATGGATCTATTTCTACTCATTCCCCAATTGTTTTGTGAACTAGAACTACTGATATTATGTGAAATGTTGTTTAATTGGACATTTGTATTTTTGTAGTCTTGCGATTTTTGAATTGGAATTTTTTTAGTTAACATTTCGCCTGTTGTTTCTTCATTGGATTTCTCACTTACAGCAATAAATGAAGTATATTCCGAAATTATATTATATTTCTTACTTAGCCTTATAATTTCGCGTTTTAAATTGACACCCTTTTTGGGTTTGCCATCAATTTCATGTAAAGGAGACGTTTCGTTTTGAATTTCTTCAATCATTAATTTGGCAGCGAGAGAATGAATCAAGTTTGATTTAAAACTATTATTTGTATTGATATCAAGAGTCCATGAAACAGGTCCATCTGGGCCTTCTCCTGCAAGCTCAACACTGCCTTGAACATTCCCGGGTAAAAACGCATAAAAGATCATTCTTGAACCTGCAAAAAGTGGTGGTAATCTGTTTGGAACCAATAAAGTGGGGCTTACAATATCACCGCTCCAATTTAAAGCCAAATTGGTAATAGACGCCTGAAGTGCCTTATTTAATTGTCGAAGTACTTTTGATCGTAAATTGTCATCATCCGTAATCATCTCAAAATCCCCCCTACCTGCTTTGGCAACCCCAGATACTAATGCCTTCGATGCACCATGCCCAATTCCAAAAGTAAATACTCTTGTTGTGTTTGATTGAGATCTAAAATTATAATCATATTTTTTATTTGTTTTGGTTCGTGTTTATTATATTTTGAGTAATTTAAATTTTTTTTAGTTTTACGTTCTTGGTTATTTTGGATACACTACAAAAAATCTCAATTTTACAAAACTTTTCACCCTTTTAAAAGTGTTGGAAAGTGTTTGAAATTATTGTAACGTGTTGCTTTGAAGTGTTTGAAACTCTTTTCAAAAGGATCAAAGCTTGATAAAAGTTATGAGATTTTTTGTAATTCATGGATTTGATTTTGGAATCATTTGATTTCTTTTATAATTGCTATTTTAAAAAATAATTTTCAAAAAAGTTTTCAAAAGTATGTATAAAGCTGTTGACAAACTTTCAGTATACCTATTTTTAGTGCTTTATTCAAAAAATTTTCTTTGGTTTGAATTTTTGAAAACAACTTTTAAAAAAAAATTTTAATTTTTGAGAGGCAATAATTTATTATTAAAGTTTATGATTTAGAATATTTGTTATTACGTTTATTTTGTATTATATTACTTTATAATATTTTCAATGAGATTAACAGAATAATATTGTTATTTTTTCAAGTTCCAAATTTTGTGATTATTTGAACTTGTTGCAAAAATTGTGGAAGAAATGAATAATTAAGAAATTTAGTAGATCTGTTTTAAAAAAGTGATTACTAAAAGTTTCTAAAAGTGATACTCAAACTGTTTGATCCTATACAACCTTTTCTTTGGTGCATTGTGAATAACACTTTTAAAACCTCTATTATCCACTCTTTTAGAATGGCTATACTTTAGGATTAATATTTTATAAAGTTATTTTTATTTAATTTATTAAATTTTGGAATAGTAATCAGATGAAATTCCTCTACAAGAGAAAACAAAAAAAAATATTTTTACAGTTAAAGATATTGTTTTAGAAAGTGTGTGTTTTTTTTTAGCTGGAAGAGACAATTAATATCTTCCCTTCAAAAAAATCCAAAAAAAAACATTATTTTTTTTTATTTCAAATTTTAGGATTGTTAGAAATATTACAACTGGGAAATTTTATTTTGAAATAAATATTATTAAACCATAGATTTTTCTATGATTATTTTTTTACTGCTATATTATAATTTAAATATAATTTTATCTCAAAGCCCGAAAAGGAAGAAGCAAATTAATGGGATATCTTTTTAATTATTAATTGAATTCTGAGAGTGTTTTTTTATTTTCTACTCATTGTGAAGAAAAAACATTGGGTTGGTTTCAAATAAAATATTTTCATTTATCAATTGGAAAATGACACGATTAAAAAGTAATTATTGAAAATCGGTACTTTTAAATTCAAATAAATGTTTTTAAAAATTTCAGGTCTGATTTTGAAAATTTTTTTGACTCAGTGTTGGAGATCGAATTTTATGATATTAAATTCAAATTGAACATTGGAAAAAAGTTTGTTTTCAAAATCTTCTTTGAAATGAAATGTTTTGAAAAGTCGAGTTTTCTAGATTTCTAAAAACGAAATAGAACTAAAAATTTTGTTCGAGTTTTTTGAATTTATCATAAACCAAAAAATGAAAAATTCTAATTGGACAATCATTGGATTTTTAAAGTAGAACTAATCCAAAGCAAAATGAAAGTGGTAAATGAAGAAAAAAGTATTGTTTCTTAATTAAATAACAAGACTGATTTCCCTTGTATTCATTATTATATTCAAAAGTCTTATTTTCTAAATGTTCATATTTTTGATCTGAAATGGAATATAAGATACTCAAAAAAAAAAAATAAAATAAAAAAAAATAAATTTCTATTTACCTCACTTTTGAAATAATACTTTGGGTATTTGAAACTTCCCCGTCTGTAAGCAAAAAAATCTGTCTAGCATAACCACGTGCAGGTTCTGTTTTAAAAATGAATTGTAATGGTCTTAAGATATTTGTACCACCCAAATTTGCTTCCATTTTAGAAGAATGGTCCTTTGCTTTTTTTAAAGATTCTTCATTATATTCGACGCTTTTGTTAAACAAAGTTTTATAGGAAGAACCAAATCCAATGATATTAAATTTACATGTATCAGGTAAGGAGTGTAAAAAAATATTCATCAAATCTCTGACGTTCGCAATTCTTTTACCGCGCATAGATCCGCTTCGATCGATCAAGAAAATTAGTTCCGTTTTGACATCACAGTCTTCGAGGTCGGGGAAGAAGGTTAGCATTGCGCATTGCTTTTCCTTTTCTGGGGCAATTGGGCTAATTCCAACTTGGACACCTGGTTGATGTGGCTTGGTCAATTTAATTTTGAGCACAACATCCTTTCCAAACTCTTTCTCTTTAGGGCGAATTGTGACGCTGCCAAAATGCTTGTTTAATTTTGGTGTTATTTCGTGTGTCTTGCATGTTATTTCTTTGATGTCGCTCCTCATATTGAAAGAAAAGTTAAAGGCAGTGCCATAGGGTACCTTTTCAACCAATTCAATCCCCTCAAGCTCTTGGTCTTCAATAGAAAGTTTCTTCCTTTCTTGTATCATTTCATTTTCGTTTTCGTTTTCATTTTCCATTTTAATAAAACGTGGCGCAACGGTTTGTGGGAGTAAAAACTCTAGTGTCTTGTCGCTGTTCATTTTTAATTGAGTTACATACTTGAGAGTCACCACACAAAAGGCCTTTGCTGGGAGGTTACCAACCTTCATCGTAAATGTTTCTCCTTCGTCCTCTTGATCCATTTTGACAGCTGTTTTACCTTCACTTATCGCTTTTTTGTAAATTTGCTGTGCTCGTGCTTTGCCTTCAATTTTCCCAACCAATTTTTTTCCTTTCATAAAAACCTCAAAGGAAATGACAGCACTTTGTGAGTCTTTTTGTTTTTTTATTTAAGTGGCAGTTTTTTTATTTTTTGTTTGTTTTTGTTTTTTAAAAAAGGAATTAAAGAGAACAAATATAGATGAGTGAAAAAAATTAAACAATTTTCTTTGTTTTTTTTATTTTCAGAATAATTTGTTTTGACAGAAAAGTGGAAAAAAAATTTTTTTTTTTTTTTTTTTTTTTGAGAGTTTGGGATTAGGCTTACCTAAAGGAAAAACAAACAACGTTTCGATCGGTTGGTCTTCATTGTTTTGATATTTTTGTGCAATAGAGACCTCTGCAACAAAGTCTTTAATCGAAGACGTTACTGAAATACCTTTTAAAGGTACAAGATTATCAGTTTTTGTATTTTTTAATCCTGGTCGAACCATTTAAAATTTGTATAAAAAAAATTTCTTATTTTCTTTTGAAAAAAAATGAATTCTTTTTTCCAAAGTCTAATCTAAAAAGAGAATGAAATTTGTACACTAACACTGGGTCATTTTATTCTTTTTTTGATCACAGGAAAGCAAATTTGGCTTTGTAGAATGTATTAAAACTTAACTGTTAATTATTTTTTGTTTGAGGTTTATTAAAGCAATTATTTAAAATGTGATAAATCAAGACTGGTTTCGTTTTTTAAAACAGTAAGAGTACTGGTTTCTTTGACTTTCAGTTTCTTTTATGAATTAAAAAAGTTTCTTTAAATTGTTTCAAAAATTTTCTAATCAAGGTAATTATGTTTGAAAGAATTTAAGATCCTTAAAGATTTTACGGGATCCGTGAATATTATTTTAATAACAAAAAGCATCTTTATTTGCTTCAAAGGATGTTCAACTGGGTATCTAGTTCAAATTTAAAAGAATAATTTTTTAATTACAATTTCAAGTTGTTTCAAATCTTTTTTTGTAAAATTTTCCTACTGGTTCTTTTTCTCACTATCATTAAAAAATCAAGAATTCGTATATAATTATTATTTAATTTTGACTCAAACCCAATAGCAATAAAACTGTTGGATCAAAAGATAAAAAAAAAATTAAATATTGGGTATTTATTTTGATAAAATTACACATAATGTTTATAATTCAAAAAAATCTAAAGAAAGATATAATAACTGTAAACAATTATTCAATAACAATTTTCTGAATAATAGTTTAAAAATTTGAGTATTCAAATCTTTTATTTTAAGCCAATTGACGTATGGCTTCGAAATATATAATTGAAATAAAAACTCTAAATTATTTAAATTCTTAGATCAATTCATGTAAACCTAATTATAAAAATTATGACACATCCAAAATAAAAAATAGACAAAAAAATCCATATTATATTTTTCCAAACGTAATATTCAACTCCATTTCAATTTATCTGATATTATTGTTTTTAAAAGGAATCCTTTTTATCCAAATAAAAGAAAAAAATATAAAATGAAAAAATAAAAATCGGTTTTGTCCAAAATAATGAAACAAGCCCAACAAAAAATGTTTTGATAATTTGATTGAAATTTTACTGACAATTATTGATAGATCAAATGATAAGATACATTAACGAATTGTATGTGATTTTTCTATTTAACAAACTCAACATTAACCTCCAATCAACCATCAAAAAAAAAATCCAGATCTAAGTAAACAGATTATGTAACTACAAAAAAGGAAACAAAAAACAAAACACGATAAGAAAAAAAAAGATAAATAGTTTGTAAAATTAAAATTATAACCAAAATAAATGTAGAGTGTAGTATTTTTATTCTTTCAACGATTTAAACTGTGTCCAATTTTTTAGAATTTATTTTATTAATGGAATATTCAAAATAAACAGAAAAAAAATCAATACTTATGCACAAAACAGAATTCCAAATTGAAAATAAGATAATTATAGTAAATATAAAAAAAATTTAAATTCATAAATAATTATCTCTCTCTAATTTAGAATGATAAATCTAAATAACAAAAGGATAAATACTAAAATTAAATGGTATACAAAAGACTTTAATCCAACTAAAAAAAAAGAAAAATTTAAATCTAAATAGAATGGGTTGTTGAAGTCTACAAATTGTAAGTGTTAGGGTAGGTTTTTCTGGATTCAAAAAAATTGAGAAAAATTATGGATTTTATTTAATTATTTTGAATTCTGGAAAAACTAAAGGCATTCCTAATTTGATTATTATTTAATTTGATTAATTAGGTTATTATATAATTCATATTCCAATTCTTTTAAAATTTTATAATTTCCAACATATATTTTCTGCATCATTTTCTCTCAAAGAAAGAAGATTTATTAGTTTATCAAAACCTAGAAATTAGAATTTTTTGATTAAAATAAATTTTCATTTCTAAATTGTGATTCTTACTAAATCAATTTTTACTTCAATTGTTTAGATTAGTATTGGAGAATATGTGTTGATTAATGAGGATTCTATGATTATTTTTTCAAATCAATATAGAAATTTTTTCAAAATCAGTTTTGTATAGTCAATTATTTCATATCCATATAATAGTTGACTATGTAAAACTGCTTTAAAGAATTGAATTTTATCTCCATTAGAAAAATTCCTTTCTTTGAAAATATGAAGAGCGTTTTTCATTATTTTTTTTTAACTTTCTCAATGTTAAATTTTTGAGGATTTTTTTTATCTAGCCAAAAACCAAGATATAAAATTTCGTTTGGTATTAAGATTTTTTAGTTTTATCATTGTTTTGATTCATACCAAAATCTTTGGATTATATATATATATATATATATATATATATATATATATATATATATATATATATATATTAAAGGGTAGTTTATTTCAATCATTGATCTGTTCATTATTAATACCAAATCATCAACAAACATCTGTAAATGTATAATTAATGATTTGATTTTTTCTAAAAGAAAATGAGAAATAAATCCAAATAATTAAGGAGATGATGTATATGCTTGGTAAACGTCTATCCCTTCCTTTGAGTAATTAACAATTAAAAAATATTTTACAATAATTTCATCCTTCATAATTTTTTTAATTAAAAGATAAATCAAAGAATAATGATTATAGTCAAAAAAATTTAAAAAACAAATTGTTCCTATGTCTTTTTTTTTCTTTTTTCTTTGTTTATACCATGTTTTTATTTTATTTATATAATAAATTCAAAAAAGTAATACATATATCTGCTTTTTTCATAAAATCAAATGTTTTTTTTTTTTTTTGATAGAAATAAATTTTAAGGGTCTTGTCATTTACTGTGGACTTGCACCATACTCAATTAGTGACTTGCAACCAAAAAAAATGTATCGTGGAATTGCCCTTTTTTTGATTGACAAAATTCAAATAAAGACTAAAAAAAAATTGGAGATGATATCATTGACAAGAAAATTCAATTCAAAAATAAAGTTTCGAAGCATTCTCAATTTCAAAAAAATTCAATTAAAAAAAATTTTCAAAAGAAATCCCAATTCATAAAATTCGAATTTTTAAAAAAAAAATTACTAGTATCTTTTTTTAAATTTCGAAAAGGGTTAATTTTCTTCAATTTAAAACAATTGTTTTTCTCAAAGTATACAATCAATTTGATTTGATTTAATCTAATTTGTGGTTATATTAAAACCCTCTAAATATGACAAAGTAAGGATTTGGTAACATTCTTTTTAAAAAAATAACTCATTCGAGAAAGGAAAAAAATAAAAAAAATTTTATTGAGACATCAAAAAGCACCAAAGAACCACATTTCAAAATCAACACTGTTGTTTTCAAAATGATAAATCACAACCATTCTAATTGGAAATTCAGTGTTCTTCTTTGACTCTTGTTTCTAAAAATGTCCTCTTTTTTGATTGTTGATTTTTAGAGATCGATCACACTTCACATGTTGGTTACTTTTTGATTGGTATTAGGCACTCATAAAAATTACAAAATTTTTTTAATTTCAATTTCAGAAAATTATTTTTAACCAGCATGACTCAACCTTTAAGAATTAATTATTAACCAAAATATAACTTGTCTCATTTAACATAAAAAATAAATATTTTGAAATTCCAATTTACAATCTGTCCAAGGCTACTATGAATTAAAATATGAAAATTATTTCATAAAAAAGTTTATGGGATCCATTTGATAGGTTGTAATATTGAAATTTCATCAAGACATTTTAATTGAAAAAATTGGTCTTATCGAAAAATTAAAAAAATTTCAAAAATTTATTAAAAATAACGTATTTTTTTGAAAATTTCAATAAAAAAAAACCTTTTATTACTATTATTTTAAAACAACTGAAAATTTTCAGTCAAATAAAAAATTAAAATATAAAGTTAAATTCATATTTAATGAGTTGAAGTTAAAAAAAAAACAAATATAATCAAATTTTTTTAGACAACTTGCAAACCAATGCTAAATATCTCATCTTTCTTTCTTTCTTTCTTCGTTTTCTTTTCCCCTTTCTGAAGCTTTGGGTGTTTAAAATAAATCGTTTTCAAGTTCTTCCAATTCTTTCAGTTCGTCTGCATCTGAAATATTCTCTGTTAAATAATTTAATGAAATTGTTTCTTGAGAATTTATATCAAATTCGTCTGCATTTGAGTGATCCACTAATTGGTTTAATTCTTCTTCAAGTTCTGCTAATTCTTTTTCAGCAATGTCCTCAATTAAATTATTTGATAACTCAATATTGGAATTGTTAATTTCGCTAATTATTACAAAGAGGCATGAACCAAAAATTGAAAAAAAAAATAGTAATAAAACGAAGATTTCTATTTTTGTTTGAAAAAAAAAAAAACAACTTACTTGAAAGTCGACTCATTATTCAGAAAATTGTTGTTAAAAATTCTGTCTGATCCCAATAAGGTAAAGTTTTTTAAGTGTATTTTCTAAGATTAATATTTATCAAATAAAAAAAATTATAAAAATTAATATCACTTTAATATACAGAAAATGAAAAAGTTGTAATCGATTACATTTTGCTCCAACATGATTTGTGTTGAGTATAACACAGTTATACTTCTTTCAAGGTCTTTTTTTTTTCGTAAAGCCCTAAATACCTCTAAAAAATTATTTTTAATTAGGAATAAGAAATAATAATTAAATATTAATAAGTGAAAAAAGAATATTGATATGGACATGTGAAGAATTACTATTTTGGTTTTTGTTCATATACTCTTTTGCTATTTCTTTTTGTCTCTCAGCCAATTCTTCATACATTCCAATTTTGTTCTATTGTTAATAACATAGATCGAAATCCAGATTAGAAGGAGAAAGGGTTTGTTTTTTTGCAAATATATTAATTACCAAAAATGATATTTACTTTTATATCTCTTAATTTAGTATTCATTTGTAAAAAAATGTTATCGTTGGGTAGTGTTATTTGGTTCATACTGAAGGTTGGTAAAAATAATTAAATGAAAATAAAATGAAAAAACGAAATTGTCATTTTTGGAGATATCATTAAGATCAGTTTTAAATTTGCACACCTTGAATAGAGTTATGTGAAATTTAGGAGATGAATTCAATTACTGTTTTGGTAAAGATAATAATTGGAGAAATATTTTTAAAAAAATTTTGGATTCGTCAAAAAATAATATTAAATGTGATAACAATTTAGTAAAGTTCATAAATGCCAAGGTTCATCTTTATTACTTTTGATAAAACAAGGTTATCAAATTATTAACCTCCTTTATCTTCAAATATTAGAATTAGTGAAAAAAGCACAATACCGTTTTTTGAAATTCAAATGGGATAAAATTTCAACTTGTTTACTTTTTTGAATTCTGAAATCTTTCTTTCAGCTGTGATTGTTAATTCACCCAAGATAGAGAATAAAATAAGATACTCAATTAATAAGGAGAGATCCCAAATTACAATATATGTCTGAATAAGCACAGTTAATGAAATCCAAAAATGAAAAGAAAGATCAATTTTTTTCCAATTTTTGTTGAAATATGAATATTAGTATTTGAAGTTTAAGGGTGCAAATTCCAAATGAACTCGGAACACTGTAGGAAGCAGTCCTTCTTTTTGTATTGATTAGGGTTTTATAGATCTTAGTACTAAACTCAAATAAATTATTTGTGTAACAAATATTATTTTTTTTTGGTTTTCGTTTCATTATTCAACTTTCGAAACCACACTTTGAAAATAATTAGAGATACCCCCAATGAAGATATTTATCGAATTGTTTTTTTCTTGAAGTAAATTATTGGTACTTTTGTATTAATAACTCTCGAAAAGTGTAATAATATCCTAGAAAATGTTTAGTGTTCTAGGTAAAGACTTTATTAAATTGGGTTTGAAAGTAGAATAATGAAACGAAAACCAAAAAAAAACAATATTTGTTACACAAATAATTTATTTGAGTTTAGATTAGAGATCTTAAAGAGTTTGATCAACTTGAAGGGTCAGATTTTGTAAGGTATATGCCGGATTCATTCCAAAATTAGATCCTTAATTAGTCATAGATTTCAGAGAATTTTCTTTTCTATTTATAAGGAAATATACCTTTCATTTAATTTTTCTAGTTCCTAAAAAGTTACTAAAACATAATAAAAAAAAGAAACCATATAAACTTACTATCTTTATTGAAAATTCTATTATTATGAGAAGAATTTCTAAAATAAAGTTAATTTTTTTAATATTTATTATTCAAAAACTAAATCAAAGATTTTTTGAAAATTGAAAAATAGTGAACCAAAAATTCTTAAATGCCTATTCTAGTTTTTTTTTTAAATCTGGACTTTGACTTAAACAAAAACCAACTAGAAGATTTTTTGCTATACAAAGTCCCATTTTTAAGGAACAAACTTTGAACGAAATTTAACAAACACAAAATTCTTTTATAAAGGAACATTTTTCTGAATTCTAGGAAAAAAATTTGTGTTTTAAAAATACCAAAAAATGTGCCTTAATATGAGATTTTTTTATTTCAAAAATTTTTTTTAAAGTTTTTACCTTAAAATTTGAAGGGTCTTTAATAATTATATTCATTTTAAAAGAAATTACATAACCTAATTATTTTTCATGTTTATTTGCTTTGTGAATATTTTATTCTTTTCAACTTCTCTACGCAAAAATGGATTAAAGGAAAAAAAAAAAGATAAAGAAATTCATAATTAGAAAAATGAAAAAGAAAAAAATAAAAGTACATTGAAAAAAAAAAAAGAAAAATAAAAAGAAAAACAAGCGAAAAACAAAAATTTTACAAAAATTAGAAAAAATGCTTTTTGATAAACAAAACGAAATTTTATTTTGATAAGAAGATATTTTAGAACCAAATAAAACCACTTCCAATAACATTATAATACTAATCAACATTGTTGAATTATCGTTCAGTTTATTGTAACCAACAGAAATTTCATTTTTTATTGTAGTTTTGAAGAATTATCTTCATAATTATCACACAGTGTTAACAATTTTAGTAACAACATTCACAAACAAAAAAAAATTCAGAATTAGGGTTGAAAGAGGGAATTTTGTGTTTTGGTAACAACTTTTAATAAATATTATTTTTTAATTTTATATTTTTGCGAATTAAACGAGATCCTGTTACAATTTTTCTTAAAAATAAAGTTTTTGTAAATAATATGTGAAAATATATAAATTAACGTCACCTAATAGAGGGGCAAAATAAAAAGTACAAACCAGTTAGTAGACTTGACTAAATTTATTATTTTAACTTTCACCAAATAAATCTCATTTTAATGATAAACTAGTCATGTTCAGACAAATTCAGCCTTAAAATATTTTTTTTCTAACAAGCTCAATTTAATAGGTGAATATCCAACACAAAACCCAAATTGGGATTGACATTTTACAATATCTTTTACTCAAATTAAACTTTCTTTCTAAGTAGTAGGATGTGGAAATTTTTTAATAGGGCATTGATCATAAATACAATCTTCAGACAAACTTGATAAAAAATTTCTACATCTTGAAATTGTAAAATGAAGTAAAAATCTGATAATTAAAAAAATAGTAAACTTACTTTAACTGTTATTTTCAGAAATTAATTATTGCTTTTATTAGTTTTATCATTTGTTTATTTTTGAAAAATTTAAAAATCAACATATTTCTGATTTTTTTTTATCAGAAAATCTGATTTCCTTAAAAAAAGATTCAAATCGTTCTGTCAGTGAAAATGGTGTAAAAAATCCACTTTAAAAATAAAAACACCATCTTTTAAAATAAAAACTAAAGTCTAAAAACTAACACTCATATAAAAAAAAAATCAATAATTATTTTATATGCGAAAAAAAATAATTTCCTATTATTGTGTAAAGAATAAGAGAAATACTCTCAATGCAACCAATTACCTAAATTTCTTGAAAAAAAAAAATTACAAATATAATTACATATTTAATTTTATTATTTTTTTTTATTTAGAAGGGGGAAAATTAATCACCTAGTAAACCCATTAGTTTTCCCGGAATTCATAAATATAGAGTAAAATCGAATATTTTGCTTTTTTCTTTTAAAGTATGTAAAAGTGTAAATATTTTTTTTTTAATTTACGAAATTTCAAGAGAATTTTGTAGATTAAAAAAAAAAAAAAAAACAATTAGTTTTTCTTCAGTTTTCCTGTTTTATCAGTGAAGTGTTCAAGGTTTTTTTGAGTTTTCTATTTATTTGTGAAGTGTTCTAGGTTATTTTGAGGTTTTCTATTTTATTCGGAAAATCTATTGATTTTCGTTAGGTTTTTATGAGTTTTTTATTTATTTCGAAAATCAATAGATTTTCCTTAGTTTTTTTTTACTTTTAAAAACAAACAGAAAATTTTAATAAATTTTCAGTTTATTTCTAAAGTAAAAAAACCTAGAACACTTTAACAAATAAAACAGAAAACCACAGCACTCTACGACACTTGAAGACAATTCATAGAACTGCCTGAAATTCCAAATAACAATTTCAATATTTTAATAAAGAATTAGGATTTTCTTTTTGGTTAACCAATGAAAAAACAAATAATGATACTTTGTTTTGAATAATACCAATATAATTATTCTTTAATTGTTCATTATTTGGATTTATTCTTCAATCTGAATTCATTAGATTTATTTTCAGCTGAAGTACAGTAATAAAAAATTATTGAATTTAATATTTTTAAAAAAAATTCCGAATATTTGACCCACTATAAATCAAATGAAATGTGTTTTACTTTTTTAAGTTTTAAATTAGAACTTTCGAAATATTTTTCATCTTCAAATTTCTGGGTTTACTAAGAATAATAAATTGATTTCAAACTTGTGTTTTTTTATTTGTTTACATTATTTATTTTTTTACCAGATCCTATTTTCCGTAAAATCCCTCGACAAGACAAATTTTCAAAAGTATAAACCCGAGTTGAGACAAGATTTGATAGTTTGTACATAAAGACGGTTTCTTTTTACTCCAGTTGCTTGAATTAGTTTCTGTTTGCTCAAGATCTAATCAGATTATATTAAAGTTTATTTAATATCACCTCAAAACCAAGTTTATTAATTCTATGAATGATTTTTTAATCTTGTTCCAAAAATTTTAAATAAAAAAAAAAAAAAAAATAGGGAGAGGTTAAACAACTTGAAAAAAGGGAATTTGCAAGATGCTAAAAGTTGAAAAAATTAAAAATATGTTTATTTTCAAAATAAAATTTAATACGAAAAAGAAAAAATTAAAAAAACCTGAAAATTTTTTAAGGATAAAATTTTTCAAAATAAAATCGATAAGAAGAAGTAGAAAAATAAATTATGTTACAAAAACAATAAAAAAAAACTTAATTTTTAGATCTCCAGTCATGAGATACAAAACAAGAGTTATTATTGTTCTGAGAATTAATAGATGCTGTCTTTGTTAATAAATTATGGTTTGGTGTGAGAGGATTTCTAGATAAAATTTGTCTTTTTTTGTATAATTGCGAAACTTCACAGAGGATTTCGAGGGGTGTCTTTCTTTCCAATGTGTTGATTTTGTTTTGGTTTTGGAATTCTATTAACAACATTTCATTTGATAGTTTCTCTGTCATTTTTTCTGGTAAGATTTGTTCTTTATGCTTTGTTTGTGATTGTTTTTTCTTTTGAAAAGGATTTTGTGTTTGTGAACGATAATCCAGACACTGTTGTTTGAGATTTGTGCTCTCCACAAATTGTGGAAATTGAAAGTGATCCAAGTTGCTGAAATTTAAATTGGACTTGATTTTCAAGTTGTTGTTATTTATTTGACTTTCCTCTGTTCTTGCATTTTGTTGAGAATTTTGTAAATTTTTGGAATTGCTTGATGGGAACCTGAGGTGCTTTACTTTTGGTTTCTTTCTGTGTTTTAGTTTTTTCATTTGGCAGTTGAGATTTTTTTGGTTTTGTGTATTGTTAATCCCTCCTGATCTACCAAAAATTAGCCATTCTCGTGAATAGGGATCTGTGTTGATTAGCGAGTATTGGCGAGAAAAGAAGCTCGACAGCCCCCTCTCAAGGGATCTTCTTGAAACACATGTGTATTCGGAAAGTTTGTCTAAGCTTTTTCTCAAGAGTTTGATTTCTTTTGGCGGACTTTGGGTTGGTTCTGGGTCTGGGTCTTTTGTTATTTTTGTGTTTTTCAGTGTGTTTTTTTTTTGTGAAACACCAATGTTTGTGTTCAAGTGCTCAATCGTCAACCCAATTATTGAGTGTGGATATAATTGGAGCCACAAGATTAACCTTGACTTAATTGAGTGGGTCTGTTTCAATTTTTTGAGTATAGATTTTTCAGTATCTAATAAACCAATTTTATTTGAATGGAGATCCATAACTTTAATTGTGGAAAAAAAAATAATTTTTTGCTTAATTTTAACTTGAATGTAAAGAAAGTAAAAATTAAAATTGAAAAAATGAGATTTTCCAACAGAGTAAAAATACTAATTGGTTCTAGGTTCTTGTGATTCGTTTAATTCATCAAAATTCCTTTTGAGAGGTTATTATTTTAATAAAAAATAAATTCGCATTTTTTTAAGAGAATTAAAAAATATTAAAAAAGTTGGAATTTTTATGTCTATTTTTTTTTTTGCCAATCCAATATGATCTTTGAAAGACCTTGATTTTGATTCAAAATTTAGAAATCCAATTTTTTACTTGATTTTTAGAATTTGCCACTTTTTTGAAAATGTGATTTCTTTTTAATTATTTGTAATTTTTTTTTTCAGTAATCAATCAACTAAAAAGAACAGGATCTGGACAGCTCTTTGTTTTGAAGGAATTATACCTATCCATTATGTTTTTTATGATTTTAAGAACCAATTTATGTTAACATAAATCTGTTGAGAATTAGTGCTTTTTAAACACTAAAATCTAAAACAGGTGTGATCGTTTTCTGAAATTTTTCACTTTTGTAAATATTATTTAGTTGAAAAGTGAAAATGGTTTTTTCGGTTTAAATATTAAAATTCCAATTATTACTCAATTTGTTTTTCTGAATTATTTGTTTTATTTGGATACTTTGTTTTTCAGAAAGAATCCAATTCATAGCGATAAGAAAGATACCCATCACAAAAAAAGATATAAAAATATTATTCACATTTTGACTAAAAGATAATAATTTTCAAATAAGCCACACTTTCTCAAAAATTGTCCAATTTTAATAGACGAAGAAATTGATTGACGTTATTCTTCAAATAATCTTAACAAAATCAAAGTTAAAATTTGGAAAAAAAAAATTTGACTGTTAAAAATGGCATACATTATTTTGAACACATTTTAGATTTAATTCTTGGATTTTAACCACAGGTAGCAACTTTACCAGTTTTTTGCAAAGAAAATATGATTGGGTATCTTATAAGTATCCTGAAAACAGACGAGATTTAATTATAGGATCATTGATATCCTTTTTTATGATTTTTTTTTGGTTTTTAGAAAAACCATGATCATTTGCAAAAGTTAAGTGAATAAAACGAAACAACTTTTTCAACACAAAGTCAATTAAAGTGGTGAAAAAAAAGTGTGTTCCGAGGATAAGATTTGGTGTTTCAAAATATAATCCATTCTTTTTTAACTCCTTGAAGAAATACAATATCTAATCAAGGAGACAAAATGCCTCACCAATTGTCAAATCATTTTTGGAAGGTACCTCGTGCTATTTTTAGAACAGTCAAGTTGGGAATCAAATTTTTTTGAAATTTTTTGTAATGAGAAGATTTTTTGGAAATTATTTTTTGAATGGCAAAAATTCTTTAAAAATTAATTCAATTTTTTTCTATTGAGAAAACTTTTAAACTTGATCAATTCAATATATTTAGGATTTCTTTTTAAATTGTTGAACGTTTACAAACCAATAACCTATTGGGTTGTCTTCTATTTTTTGTTTATTTATCTTTCTCTTCATTCTAAAATTTTCGAAAAAATAAAAAATAAAAAATAGCTTTAAATTTGATCCTGTGTTTTTCGAATATCCGCGTATAATTTTGATAACACTATTTTATTTTTATTATTTTGTGAGATTTATTTTAAGATTATTATTGGAAGGAAGGTTTATAAACAAGACTTGAATAATTTGTTAATGGTAGTACAAGATTATTAACAAAAAAATATTTACTATCTTAATTATTCTTTTTTTAATTATTGAGTTTTGGTTCCTTAATAATTTCATTCAGAGAGTATACAACTCTTCATAAAATCGGGGCAATATTCTATTTAATTACTATTGGTTGTTTTCCAAGAATAAATAATAATAGTGAGTTAAAAGGGAAAAAATATTCTACTTTGTTAATTAGTTTTTGGTTTTATTCTCATTTTCAACTTTATAAAAATCTTTATCAACATAAAAATTTGATATCTGAAAAAAATTGACTGTGGCCTTGGGGCCAATGTAATATTTGATTTATCTTATAAGAAGATGGTTCATTTTGAAAAAAAATTATTTAATGGATTAATTCTCAAGATTTTTTTCTCATATATAAAAAATTAATTTTCTGATCCCAAAATGCCTTTAAACATAGAAAAATCTCTGAGAAAGGTAAGGAAATTTTCCATTAAAAAAAATTTGTTGAGAAACCAGATAATATAAACTCTTTTACAAATGAATTTTTATTGATTAGATCAGAAGGCTATGTTTTCATATTAGCTCATTTTTAATTTTTTTTTTTTATAATGAGAATTGTTATTCTCAAATTGAACTTTTTAAAATATTCCCAATCAGTATCAAAATTTGATATTGAAAAAAATTAGCGTTAGCTTTGTAAATAATGTACAGCTGTTCCAAACCTACTCTGAAAATTGAAAGACAAGAAATTGACTTTTTGTTTCCGTTAAATACAAAAAAAAAATTTTCTGTTATAGACTACAATATACATTTTATGGTTTGAGAGAGGTTTTATTAAAAAATTTCTGATTTGAAAAGACTGAGAAAAAAATCTAGTTGTTTATGAAATAAATTCAAAAATTCAAAACAAAGTTTCCAAAGATCGTAGATATAATTTAATAATTACTTTGATATGGTCTTTCCTTTTGGATTTTAAAGTAAATAGAAATTTAGGATCCACAAAAAAACCTGTAAAATTTTTCAAAATTATTGATCATTTCGAAGCTTTCGAGTTAAAAAAATCAACTTTTAATATTTACTCTATTGGGAAATTTTTGTTCTATTGTAAAATTTCACTGTTTGTAATAGGCTATCACATAACCATAAAATCCTTTCATACAAAGGCAAGTATGAGATAGAAAATAAATTTTCTATTTATCATAGATTTCACCGTTGAGTTTGGAAAGGTTGTATTATTTGATATATCTGAAAAGAAACCAAAAGCCAATAAACAAAATTTAATATTTTATCCCTTTTCACTGATTTTTGTTTTTTAATAAACTTTATCTCTTTTTTTTATTTCTGGTTTATTAATAGATAAATAAATAAATAAAAATAAAAAAAATTAACACATGTAAAAAAATTTTTGAAAGTTTCATTAAAAGTTAGTTTAAAAGTCTTTAATAATCATTTAAAATAAAAAAAAAATTTTTTTCCTATTATATTATCCCTTTTGTGTTTTTAATAACTTTGATTTGTTTTATAATTTTTTATGAATTAGAATAAAAATTATAAAAGTTTTTTTAGGGGATTTATCTTATTGAACTTGATTTCATGTAAAAAATGTTCGGAAACAATCCAACTCATCCTTATGAATGCTTTTTTTTTTCTTGAAATTATTTATTGAAAACCCAAGTGCTTAAAAATATTCCGTATTTTTTAAGGATATTTTGATAAATTTCAATTTTTTCATTAATGGAAATACTTTTCAATTAAGCTCACGATAGAGAAAATATGTTAGAGTTTTTTGTGTATTATATGATAAAAAATTCCATTTAATTAAGTTTTGGAGATTAATCAATTTTTTTTATTTTTGAGTTAAATTATTTTTTTGTTATTTTTTTCTTTCATCCCCAAAAGACTTTCTTATCTTTCCTAAAGGCAATTAGAATGTTACTTAAAATATCAAATATACTGAAATCTTTTCTCTTTGATATAGGCTGAATTGATAACTATTTTCATTAAAGAAAAAATCGTAAATTTCTCAAAAAAATATTTTAAATTTCAGGAAACATTTTTTTAAAAATTTTATTGATGACATAAAAGATAATTTAAAAAAAAAAAGGTTTTTTTCATGTTGAAAAGTTTATTTTTTTCAAATGTTGAAGACTTTGATATTTTTGAAATTTAGTTTCAATTCATAAATAAATTCATACAAATGAGCAGATATTTATAAAGGTGTATTGTAATTCAATCTGAACTTTCCAAGTATATAATCCAAACTAAAAAAAATATCATACTTTTAAAGTATACAAGAGTTATTTAATTAAATTCTTATATTTATACAGTTATTGAAAAAAAGTGATAACTTTTTCTAAATTTAATTTCATTTTTTTCATTCCAAATCTTTTTTATAATGTCAAGCCAAGTTATTTAGTAAAAAAAAAATAATATGGCAACTTATTAATATTCGGATTAAGAAACATGGAAATATATGTAATATGTAAATAAAAAACCAAAATCGAAATGAAAAAATATAAGAATAATTAAAAAAAAAATCCAAAAGAAAAAAATAAAAGATAGCACTTCTATAAACAACACTTGAATAAACTTTTAAAACAACCAAAAAAATAAAACAAAATTAACCAAAAATTGTCTACTTATATTTTTGGGGTTTCCTAATTAAATTTTGTTTTGGATTTATTATTATTATTATTTTACTAATTTAATTTTAAAAAAGCTATTTATTTTATTTTTTTTCCCTTTTCCCTTTTTTCTTTCGTTTTGTATTTTTTCAGTTTCAAGAATAAAAAATATTTACTTTTACTTGATTTAATTTTTTCTAATATCTGTTTTCAGTTAATGAAAGAAAAAATATCTTTTGATTGGAAAACTTTTTCAAGGTATAATTTGGATTAAAATCACTAAATAAAATTTATTGGTTCTTGCAAACAGTAGATTCTCTGTTTTAGTATAATATCACTTAATTTCAATAAAAAAAAAAAATAATAATATTAAATTTTTTTTATCAAAGTCTTTTATTAAAAATCAGGTTTTTAAATAATTAATAACAATTTTATATTCAAGGGATTCCGTTGAAAAAGCGAATTATATGTTTTTAAAGAGTTTGCATTTAAATAAGAAAAAATTATTTTGAAAAACTTTAAAATTGAAATCTTTTTTTTACTTTTTGACTTTTTTTTTTTCAATTTTTTTACCAAGTAATTCATTTGCAAAATTTTTTCATAAAAAGATCAATAGTTACTGTGTAAGATGTGTTATTTTAAAGTTATCAAATAGTAAAAATGATTGTATGAGAAATGACATTGATTTTTATTAGGATTTTTATGTGATCTTCAATTGAAGATCAAATATGAACATTTTTCTTTTTCTCAATATTTCCCCAAGAATTAGACTTATGAAATTTTAAAGAAAAACTATTAGTTTTTTAGATTTTATTCCATAAATATATGAACTCTTCTACGATGTGTGTTATTCTACTTATTTCCTATTTGTATTTCAAATCTCAATTATATAAAATAATTGATATTTTAAAAATACAGTCAGTTTCACTTTTAAGGCACAAACTTTCAACGAAATTTAAGGCACCAAAAAAATCTTAAATTAAAGCACAAAATTCAAATTCTAGTAAAAATAAATTGTAAAAAAAAAAATTCCAAATTTTGTGCCTTAATTTGAGATTTTTTTTGTGCCTTAAATTTCGTTGAAAGTTTGTGCCTTAAAAGTGAAACTGACTGTATGTTAACCTTTGATAGAACCAAACTTTACATCAAAACTTTTGAAAAGTACCTTTCTTTCAACTTCTACCTGGTCTTGAAAAGTTCATTATTTGCTTTTATTAAAAACTAAAAGTCAACCATTAAAAATTTTTATAAAAAAAAAAAATTATCCCGTTTTTTAAAAATTGTCAAGATTTTATTAAAAACAGAAAATTTTTATTTTTTATACTTTTTACCTTTTCCAAATTTCCCTTCTTAAGTTGCTTGGGCTCTATGTTCCTTCTCTTTTTGTTTTTTTAGGTGTTTGGGAAAGGTAAAAAGTATAAAAAATCATTATAAGAATTGGTTGACCTGATCATGACTAACCCAACCAAACTTGTTCATGATCAAATCTTCGACGAGGAATTATGCAACTGAACTGAATCCAACGAATTCGATCTGAAACCAACCAAAGTGAACCGAATTGAACTTTCCATACTATCTGACAGTCGTTACTTTGACTGGGTTTTTGCTGTCGAGTCGGTATCTTGTACTGGGGTTTTGCGAAAACAAGATTTGGGAAACTTACAAAAAAAAAAAAAAATAAAATAATAAAAAAAAAAAAACACAAAAAAAAAAAGGCAAAGCAACTGAAAAGAAAATTTCGAAAACCAAATCTTATTCTTAAAAACCAGAGCTTTTTAGATTCAACCCATCTATAAAGTTCTAAATCAAAATTTAATAAACAGCAGTTTTCATTTGATCTATAGTTGTTCAAATATTTAGAACTCTTTATTAAAACAACCTATGGTGGCGATCCAAAAAAAAACGACATAAAAAGAAACAACCACCAGCCCATTCAACACTTGGGGCACAAAAAAAACTTTTCACTGAAAGTTTTTTCTTTTTTCTACAGTCAGTTTCACTTTTAAGGCACAAACTTTCAACGAAATTTAAGGCACATAAAAAATCTCAAATTAAGGCACAAAATTCAAATTCTAGTAAATATAAATTGTAAAAAAATAAATTCCAAATTATGTGCTTTAATTTGAGATTTTTTGTGCCTTAAATTTCGTTGAAAGTTTGTGCCTTAAAAGTGAAACTGACTGTATTATTTTTTGACTCTCTTTCATTTCTTGCTTTTCTTTCTCTTTTTCTTGTCTTTTTTCCGAAATAATTTATTCTTTTCATTTTTTAAAGAAAAGATATCCTTTGAGCAGTAATCCTGCTTACATTATAGTTAGGATAAAAAACCCTAAATACAATTTTAGAGTTTCAGGCAAATAGGAGGTAATTTTGTTGAATCACCTCTGCTCAACAATAAAAAAAAAAAAAAAAAACAGAAAATTTTTCATTCAGTATTCTAAAAAAAAAAAAAGTTCATAGTTTTTTAAAATAGGTATTTTAAAAATAATATTAATTTGTAAATTAAGAAAAACAAAAAATAATAATAATAATAAAAAAAAAAAACATTAATAATTTAATTATAATTTATTTTTTTGAATTTATGAATTATTATTATGAAACTATTAAATTTTCTTAAGAATAATTAATCCATTAATAAGAATTTTTAAGATAAACAAAATAAAAAAAAAAGATCTTAACGAGAATAAACAAGAAAATTAGAATTGGATGTAACCAATTTTATTAAGTTCTTGTAGTGTTATTATTTCTAAAATCCAATTTTTAATGTTAATTCTTTTCAAATTAGATTTCAAAAAGTCTAAAAAAATTTTCGTTTTGGCACTTTTTTTCCTGCATACTGCGCGGAAGGCAAACAAAACAATTCCACGTAGATCACTTTCCCAAAGAATTTTTGATTGTTGATTAATGATTGGCAAGATATTTTCCGACAAAGTATTTAAGATGGTATTGAGTATTGATATTATTAAAGTGTTGTGTGCCTGTATTCTTGAGATTCCTTTATGGGAATTGGTCATAATATATTCTATAATTTTGACATTTTTATAATTCCATATTAACACGAATTTCATTATAATGACTAGAATTAATTTATACATGTTTGAGATAATCGGATGGATATCATCATTAATGAATTGGGAAAAAAACATTTTAGCACAACGATTTTGCAAAGTGGATCGGATTCTAATATTGATTCTATCTATCGACGGCACGGATGTGTAATGTATCAAGACTGAATTTGATAATCTTTGCCAAGAGAAGTTTTCATAATTTTCGTAAATTGAAAGGTTTTCAATGTTGATTAATAATTTACACCATTTAAAATATTTGTCTACATTTTTTGTAATAATCTTCTTATCTATAACACAGCTAAAGGAGGTTTTAATTTTGTCAGAATTGATTGAAATGCCATATTCCTGGAACCCAGGCAACATCAATTTTAAAAAAGAGATGGCCAAATCCTTCTTTGGTGTGATAAAGAAAAAGTCGTCGATCATTCTAATTAGTAAACTGTCTGGGTGATTTAAGTATTCCGCTAATACCGTGCGTTCGAAATTTCCATAAAAAATTGAGCTTAATAAAGTTGACAATACTGATCCCTGTGGGATGCCCCTTTTCTGGATGTAGAATTGTCCAGAAAGTTTGATTAATGACTGCTTAATATGCTTAGATACTAAATCAATTATTTCGTTTTTACAGATTCTATTTATATACACTTGATCAACAAATAGCGTATCTAAATATTTTTTTGAATAAATATTATTAATTAATTCAAAAAAGTTTGGGATCTTATCACCAGTTGAGACCCATATTTTTTTTTTAACTTTAAATTTGGATCCAATTTGTGAATAAATTAAAAAGTTTTTAAAACTATAACTTTCTTCTTGAATAAGTTCATTTAATATTTCAATCATTTTTTCCTGTGGAATAGAATCAAAGCATTTTTCCACATCAACAGAAACAAAATAATATTTCTGCAGATCAATTTTTGTATTTTGTGATATTGTCATTGGTGGTGTGTTACCTTTTGGTATTTTTAGAGAAGAAGAATTTGATATTGGTGTTGGTCGAAGTTTATGTGGTACTGATAATGATATTGATGATGATGATGATGAAATTGGATAATTAACAGAATTAGAAGAAGTGGAAGTGGAAGTGGTAGTAGTGGTGACCAAAGAAGACGAAGAAGAAGAAGAAGAAGAAGAAGTATTAAAAGTGTTGTTATTTTTATTAATTTTTCTTCTCTTTGCAAAATCATAAAATTTTTTCGAAATTGAAAAATTACCAAAAACACTGGCACCATAAGGAGTCGGGTTCTTTTTTCTTTCATAAGTTAATAATTCAAAAATGATTTTTAATCTTTTGTTCACGCTTGTATAGTAATTGTTATCATGATTATGATTCATCTTCTTTCTTTTCGATAGATTCATTATTGGTCTGATGCCATTTTTTTTCGGTAACAATCTAATTCTGGCATAGCCAAGTTTGTTCTGTTCTAAAATCTCAAGGGCGCTTTTAAAAGTGATTCTCTTCAAATGGGTTTTTTTAAATTTTTCAAAAAAGATTGTTTCAATTTTGGACCAAATTTCCCGTCGATAAAAGACCACCCTCTTTTTGCTAAGCACTGTGTCGGTGAAATAGAATAGCCTGGAGAGAAAGATACTAATCACTTCTTCATATAGCCATAGGATTATGATGGCTAAATTTTTTTCTTTTTTTTCTTGTAGGATGATGTTGCTAATCCACACGATATTGTTGCAATTTGAGAAAATCGGTTCCGAAATCTCTTTGATATTAATTTCTTCTTTAATTTTTAATTGCAAATACTTGCGGACACCAGAACAGAAGTTTTTCAGATTCTTTTTGGTTCCAAATAATTCGATTGGCAGGATCTTTTTGAGAAATATGGTACTGATCGTCATTACCGTTTTTAATGGGGTTTGCATTGTAACCAATTCACTCAAGGGTTTGTTTCTCCAATTTTTGGGAAGCGCCAAATACCGATTGAATGCTTGTCTCCAATTAAACGACTTATAATTGTTCTTCAAGTTCTTTAAGATATTTTCCAATTTGCAATTGTCTTGCTTATTTAAAGACAGCCCTCCATATTGCAAAAACAATTTTTCTACGATAAAGCCTTGTAAGCTATTATTCGATTTATTAGTTTTGTTTTGAAGAGTCTTTTCTATGAGCATCTCGCTTTTGATTTCTTTTTGAATTTCGTTTTTTAGATCGTCTTCTTCATTTATTTCGTCCTGTTCTATATTTAGATCTTGCTCTTGTTGTTTTTCTTGTTCTTGTTCATGCTCATGCCCATACTCTTGTTCTTTTTCTTGCTCGTGTTCCTGTAATTTTCTCCTTAAAAAATGATCTTTTGGAAATAAAAATTTTGTTGGCTTTGTTC
Source organism: Anaeramoeba flamelloides (assembly GCA_027625915.1). Classification (NCBI taxonomy): domain Eukaryota; family Anaeramoebidae; genus Anaeramoeba; species Anaeramoeba flamelloides. Next base: position 10,931,574 of record JANTQA010000036.1, read on the forward strand.
GGAAATATAAAGTCTTCTCTCGGGATATGTATCGTTCCCGGGGATCATTTAAAGACACCTCTTTATTATTGAACCAGGTTGACGACAAATCGAAAATTGGTGTTCCAGTTAATTGGATATAACAATCATTTTTCGTTTTAATGATTAGTGTTGCTGATCTTAAAAGGTACAGCATCAAGTCGTCACCAATTCTTGAAAGTAAGATTAGAAAATCATTCTCGACTAAATACATTGCCCCGCTCGAAGGGTAGCAACAATAAATACCCTTGTCTTGAAGTAAGTCGCCTAATTGGGGGGCCTTGTTATACAGACGATAATTATACGATCGCCTTTTGTAGCCCCAACACAAAACGTTTCGTGGCAAAGATCGGTTCTTGTGCTTTTCAAAGATCAACCTCCGAGCTTGCTTAATGAGATCTAGCTGTGCTTGTAACAACTGGGACTGATCCAGCCCTTTCATGTTTTGAAACACTTTGCCTTTTTTACATTCTTCATTAATGCACACGTTCAAATCATTGAGGAAATCTTTATAAGATTTTGGATCTTCTTCTTCAAAAATTTTGACACAATCCGGGTTCCTTTCATTCAAAAATTGTTCAACACTTCCTGAATATTTGAACTTTGAAGAAAGTAATTTTAAAAAGGCCGCGTTATTTGTTTTTTTTTGATAATTATTAATTTGTGGAAAAAGATTCTTATTCCTTGATTTGTCTTTTGTCAATAGTCTTCTTCTTTTAAGTTGAAATTGTGTTGAAATTCCACTCATTAATGAATCATTCGCGGTAGTGGGTAGGTTAGGTAGGTTAGGTAGGTTAGTTAGGTTAGTTCTGGTCTAGGTCTGGTACAGGTTAGGTTAATTAATTACCTCAAAAAGATCTTATATTCTCGATTTGAATAACTTTAAATGCAAAAAATGAAAATGTTATTTGCTTTAAATTTCATTTATTGTTTTGAAAATGTTTCTGTGATTGAAAACTGATTTTTTGGTGTTTTTTAGTTTGAAGTTCGAATTGTCAAATGGTATAAATACCTGAACAAAACTTGAATCAAACATTATTTTTTCATTTTACTTTTTTGTTAACTTTCCCTTTCTTTAGTTGTTATATATCTTTTTTCGATTTCCTTCCAAAGTAAGAATGAAATCTCGTTTGTGCAAATATCCCTTTTTTGTTTAAGGCTTGTAAACACCCTTAAGAAAAGATCTTGGTTCAGAGTTGTTTGACAACCTTTTCGCGGAATGAAGAAAAATTGAGATTGAGGAAGAAAATCTACTCTTAGAAAAAGAAAAATCAACTAACCAAAGACTAGGCATCTTTTTTAAAGGTATTTTTTCTCTTTCAATTAATAAGTTTTGGTATTAAATTTTATTGAACTTTACTCGTCTCAGAATAATATCTGGGAAAAAATTTTTACTTAATTTTCCATTTTTTCGTTTTTTGAATCGTAAATCCAAGAATTAGATTATAGTTCTGGATTTGTATTTTATTGTTTGGGTATGTTTTTTTTTTTTGTTCAGGTTGAACTAAGAATCCTACCTATTCAGGAAAAAATCTGAAACACAATTTTGAATTTATAACCTTATAGAAATTTGAAAATAATTTCATTTAAATAAAAGAAAAAACAAATGAACTTTGAAAAAATGGAGAATTTAACACAATACCATTTTTGACAGTAATATTATTTTATTAAGGGATTTTATTTGATTTACTAAAAATTTTGATGAAAAATTTAATTTTTTAAAGATCTCCAAAATATATCCCCAAATTTCAATTATAAATGTAGGTTTAAATTGGGTTTGTTGAATAGTTTGAAAATAATATGTTTAATTATTGTTTCACTTTTTTTTGTTTCTTCTTTTAATTAATTTTACTTTTTGTTTTAAGTTTACTATTGTTCGCAAATGAAAAAAATTATATTGTACTTTTTTGACCTTTTTCATTTTTTTATTTAGATGATCTTTTTTACTTGATTGTCAAATGTTTTTTAAAATAGTTAAATTTTAATTTCACTGTTGAGAGAAAAATGTTGGACACAGAAAAAGGTTTGACACCTTTTTTAATTGGGAACATTAGTAAAATTGAAAATCAAATCCTATTGATAACTAGGTGAATTTTATATAAATTCAGGTTTAAAGGTGTTACAAGTTGATTTATCTGTGGTTTGTGTAGAATACTCATTTGAATGGTTGATAAATAAAGTAGATGATGCTATTTTAACAAAAATCCAAGTTCTAGTAAAGTTTACTATTAATTCTGAAAATGGTAATTTTTAAACTTGCTTTAGGGTATCAGAGATAAGGTTTTGAAAAAGTAGAATTACATTAATGGTTATTCTAATAAGTAGATTATTGTTATTTTCTTTAGTTATTTCACAAACGAATGAAATTAAAAATCATTTTCAGTAATGTTCCCAATTAAAAATGCTGTCCAACTATTTTTCTGTGTCCAACATTTTTCTCTCAACAGTCAAATGAAATTGCCATTTTCTTAAAAGATACCGATTTTGGATTGGATATATTCTTGTAAAAATAATCATTTAATCCATTTTTAAATCTGAATTGTTGTTGAAAGTAAAATTTTCAATTTACAAAAGTAAAAAATAAATAAATTGAAAGATAAGTTGAATTTTCCAGAATTAGAAAAATCAGAGATTTAATTTTTCATTTCAAAAGTTTCTAAAATATATCAGAAAAATAATACAAAAATCTGAAAACCTAATTGAACAAGTATGACCACTAATTTTTCACAAGAAGTTGGATAAATTTAATAAAAAATCATTTAAAATTGATTCAAAAAATATATTATTTTGCTATATACCTTTCATTAATTGAGTAAATTGCATCTGTTGTGAATTTATTACATTTTTTTTTTTTATTGAATAGAAATAAGTTTTCAGGTTTTTCAAGATGTATCTAGTTCTTTTTGTTACTTGAACTCTTTGTTTATAATTCTAATAACAACAATTATAATGTAAATTGATTACTTTTATTTTTTATTTCGATTATTTAAATAAAAAAAAAATTAAATTGATGTAAACAAAAATGCTTATAAAATGAAATAATTTTGTTCTTTTGGGGTACAATGTTATTAGTATTTTTTTGTGTGTTGTTGATAAGTTAGCTTTTTGCACGAATATCACTAATTGGAAATTTGATATAATCTCTCAAAATTGGTCAATTTAAATAAATTATTTTTTGAAATTAAATTGGTTATTATTGTCAAGTCTATTGATTGTTTCTTTTCAGTATTTATTATATTTTAAAATGTTTTAAATAATTCTTATAATAATCGAAATTTGAAGTTTTTTTTTGGTTATTTTTATGAGATGGAATGATTTACTAGTATTTTTTGATATTTAAATTTATTGTAGATATTTTTAAAAAATATTGAGTTCGAATAAACAATTAATTATATAAAATTGATCAAGATTTGTTTTAAAGTAGAATGAGTTACTTTTCTTACTGTTTATTACAATTTATTTATTAGAAAAGTACTTTTTTTTTTTTTTCCCAAATTATTTAAATCTTGTAGAAAATTGTTAAATTTATTCAAGTTCAAAATATGTCTAATTATAAATTTAGTAAAATAGGTTACAATATTGTTTTACTTATTTTTTAAAAGATAGATAATTAATATTGAAATATTATTCCTTTTATTTTGTTAGATATAATATTTTATTAATCTTTTTTTGCACTAAAAAAAAAAAGTTTTCAGCACCAAGTGTTCGTGAGAGGTTCCCCATTTCACTAACTAGCTTAGCCCTCAATTCTTTGATCTTCTGGGTTCGGTATGTGTCCAGGATTATTAAATTGGGTCTGGCCGAATACATTAAACACAAATAAACAAAATTTTAATTAGGTTAATTTTGGAATCCTGTAAAAAAAAATAAAATTTAACTAATTCTATTTACTTCTTCACAATTATTTTCTTATTGGTTGTTTAAATGAAATATTCTTTTATATAAAAATTTACAAATATTGAAAAAAAAAATAAAATTGATTTTCCATACTATGAAATTGCCCAGTCAATGTAAATATTCCTAAAATCTAGATATATGAATTATAAAAATTTAATATTACTATGATAGAAAAAATTAATATCATTACTATATTCGATATTATTAGAAAAAGAGATTAATCATATTTATGAACCTGACTGGGAAATAAATGTATTTTTGAGTCTTTAACATGATTTCTAAATAACAATTTCGGAATTGGTGAAGTGTAATCAAGTTGCCTCGTTGTTTTTTTAATTTGGGAAATTAAAAGAAAATAAAAAAAATTTTCTTTTTATTTCGAAGAGTAAAAAAAAAAAAACCTAAAAGAAGTTTTCCAGAATCCAAAAGAATGATGTAAAATCTTTTATATATCTCAATTCTTTGAAATTGTGGGAAAACCAAATGGAAGGCTAAGAAATCCATAATTATAGAAATAAAGTAAAAATTTATTTAAATTTTCGTTTTATTGCTTAAGGGATTAGCGTCACCATAGATTTCTCTATAATCAAAGTATGTTGTAATTGGGTGTAAATGGTATTAGTGCACCATGGCTCGAATAGCTCTAAAAAATCTATTATAAATCTTATTGCCCAATAAATTATTACATTTTTTACGAATGATCACAATTAAAAAATTTCATTTTGAAAAATTTTTTTTAATTTCCTTTTCCAAATCTAAAAATAAAAACCCAAAATACAGTATTCCAGTATTTAATAATTTAGATTTAGAACTTCCAAAAGTAACTATTTTTAGAATTTTTTAATTTCAAAGATTAACTCAATAATCATCAACATAAAAGTACAAAGATTGATTAATTATGTTTGCTTTTGATAAGTCTACCTATAGCATCAATATATTTCCAAGATTTGAGAAATAATTTGACAAAAAACTTCATTCGTTAATTTTTTAATTTTTAAAAAAAATATTGATTTTTTTAGTAACTAATCTACATTTCGCCATAAATTTAAGAAAGATATTTTATGACTTTGCAGTCTGAATATTGATAATTCAATCTTTAAATTTATGGCGAAATACATATTTTATTCTGAATTTGCTGGGTTTTTTACTAATACATAGATCATTTTTAATTGATGAGATCAACAAATATTACTACTTGAGTAATCGATTTTTAGAGACATTTGAACCATGTAACACTAATGTAGTTCGGGTCCAATAACAACATACTTTGATCCTAGGCTTCTCCTTGGTAGACGCTAATCCCTTAAACATAAAAAAAAAAACCTAACTGAAAATATGAGGAATTAAAAACTCCCCCTTCAAATAATAAAAAAATTAAAATTGATTTTTTAAAAAATAAAAATACAATACTTTTACACACTTCTAGCTGTTATTCAATTTTTTGTGAAATTTTGTTTTCAATTCAAAAATTATTTATGAAAATCTTATTAAAAAAAGAATAAAAAAGAGAAAAAAAATATAGTTGCAACCATGTTATCTAACAAGTTCAGTGATTCAGAAATAAGTTCGAAAAAATCTACACAATTATTTATTTTAGTGAAAAAATATAACAGAATCTTCTTTTTTTTGTAAAATAGATCTCAATATAATTATTATTATTGATTCAAATAAAAAATAATAATTCTTTTTATAGTATGTATCCTATTACTGAATAAACCAAAAATTAAATCTTCATATCTCTATACAAGTTTTCTATTTTCAAACAAATTATATATTTACTATTAGTTCATACAAATTTAAAAATTCTGTCTCTCACTATAAAAAAAAAAAAAAAGTTAATAATTAGAAACTTTTCTTCGAACTTCTCTTAATCCAAAGTTTTGAAAATCAAAATTCTTTATTTTACAATAAAAAAAACTATTTGAAAGTAAAAAAAAATAATAATATCCTTTTCTCTTTTATTAATATTACATCAACCAATCATCTGAAAGAACAAAAAAAAAAAACAATGATCATGATTTCTCAACTTGTGTTTCTTACAAAGTAACTCTTATCAAATGTATATTAAAGAAAATAATTGAAATATATAAATTAACATATTAAATAATTTTTGATCAAACACATCTCATTTTTCTTTTAATCTGAATTTTTTTCAAAATATCTTTTTTTAAACCATTCCAAATTACAAAAATTCAGCACAATACCTAAAGTATTTTATTTTCTACAAAGCATTATGTTTAAAATCAAAAATAAAGAATTAAAATTTATTATTGAAAGTAAAAATTTTCTTTAAGAAGGTTAAAATAAGTAAAAAATTTGCGGATAATAAAAAATAAAAAAATAAAAAAAACACACAAAAAAACAATAAAATAAAATAAAAAAAAAAATTAACGATAAATTAAAAAAAACAAAAAAAAAAAATGACTTAATTATTTTGGTCAAAAATATAATTAAATTTGTTTCTAAAATCATAATCATTTCTGAATTCGTTTAAAATTTGTATTTGAATTTTTTGAGGGGATAGCAAATCGTATATTTGGTTTATTGCTGTATGATATTCTTCGTCTTGTATTATTAATTGTTCTTTTGGGAAGGAAGATAATCTAATATTGAGGTTCAATTGTTCAACACTTAGAGAGAAGATTGGCGTTTTCAATGATTTGCCATGGCAGCAAACGAATTTGTTGTCCTTTTCACCGATTACCAATACTGTTTCGCGCTTTTTTGTAAGAGAAATAAAAAAGGGCTGTATGAGAAAATTCATGAAATTTTTGATTTTGGGGATAAATTCGTGCAAAATGGTGTTGAACGGCGCCAGGAATGATTCTGTAAATGGTGTGCCATTTGCGATGTTTTGAATAATTTTGGAGATCAAGACCAAGGCTCTTCTGGATGTTTTGGAAGGTACGCCGTCGATGATCTCAAATTGTTCGGGGACTGTTATTGATGGGCAAATGAACCGAAGGAAGAAAAACCCGGCGATGGTAATGTATTTCGCCTCGGGAAATCTAATGGCAGAATGCTCGTAAATTCGGAAGGCCAATTCCCTGAGCATCAAGGGGACACGGTGGGCGTTATTGAGCAGCGTGTTTAAAAGCAGCTTGACATATTTAATAATCTTTTGTTGGTTTTCTTCGATACTTTGATTTTCGTTGATCCTTTCTTTACTGATCTCAAAGGAGGAATTGTGGCTCATTATCTCGGTAATAATGGGCCGAAAGATCCCGACAACAAATTTTTTACCAATCAATTTGGAATAATAGGAAATCAGTTTGGCAGCAATGGTGTTGCCTCGAAATAGGGTATTATATGCTTCGGTTATTTTAACCTCAGACTTGATTGCTAAATCGATCAGTTCAATATTATAATTCCTGACTTGGAAAATCGTCGTTAATAATCTCGGGAGCAGTGCAGAATTTAAATCATTTATTTCTAATAAGGCCTTTGCCAGGTCAAAATGTGGGTATTGGAAGAGCATTTCTTGTAAAACTAATTTCCCGTTCGAAAATTCCAAATCTAATTGCATTTCTTCATCATAATCATCTTTATTAAGCCCGAATTTTGAGGACTCCTTTCTTTGTAGATTCGTCGACTTTAATTCATCATTTGCATTCTCATTCACATCATTATTATTATTACTATTATTATTATTATTATCCTCATTATTATTTTCCCCTTTGATTTTATTTTGATCTGAATTTTTAAATTTTTGCGATTTGCTTGGCTTTATTATGATGAAATATTTCTGAGGGATCTTAATGATTTGTTCATTGAAAATTAACAAACCATATTGCCGGTCATTATTAATTTCCTGAATCTGCAGCCAATTGCCAAATTCAATTTCAATATTATCTTTCTTAAAATCGGATAAAATATAAGCCACATGGTTATTTTTCGAACTCGTACCCTTGCTCTTATTCTTATTCTCGCCCACACCATTATCGCCACCTTCATCATCATCATCAAGTGTAATATTCAAGTTTAATTCATTTAATTGTATTCTGATTCTTAAGAGATTTGATAAGATTTTTTTTTGCCAATTCTGTAATTTGGAATAGAATATTGAATTATTTTCTAATTGTAATTGTATCGTCGACAATTTTTCATTAGAAATGTATTTTCTTTGGTTTTCATTTGAATAGCATTCAATCATTTGATAGAACCCATTTCGTTCGTTTAAACTATATTGCTTTTGATTTTGGAACCATTCATTTAAGCTTTCCAATCTATATTTTTCGGTTTTGATATTAAAATCCTTTTGTAAAGGCAAGGTTTGGAAATCATAAAAATTGTGTAAAAATCCCATGTTCATATACCAAATATCCTTAATTTTATTTTCGCTAAAGGAAAATTTATAGGATTTTTCTTGAATGATTATTTCAAAGCAATTTGATAGATAATTGCTAGTCAGCGTATTTGCCATGGGTATTTTGGATTCTTCTAGTACGTTAACTAAAAACAAGCAGTATAAAGAAATGGTTTCTATTGGCTGCTTATCATTGACGCCTTTATAAATTTCCAAATTGTAGCCATCTAGTTTTAAAAACCGTTTAATCCATTTGGATGACAATTTACCAATGGTGAAATAGTTAACCATGCCCTCTTTATGGATAGGCGGGTTTTTCAATCTATTGCCATTGTTTGGGTCAACGATATAATCCTTTAATGATTTTCTTAAATAATTGGAAAAGTTGTAATTTAGCTTATACTTTTCTAAATCCTTTTTAATAATAATTAAATTCCTTTTCCCAATTTTGCCCTTAATTTCTGGCTTTAATAAATTTTGCACATTGAGAAATTCAGAATCTTTAATATTTGTCAAACTATCCAAAATCAAATACCAGTCATATTTGTGATGATTGACGATTTTGCCCTCATCTTTATTCTCATTTTCATTTTCGTTATCATTCTCGTTCTCATTGTCGTTCTCGTTGATATATATTATGGAATTGTTCTCTTCGTTGTTAACTTTAAAATAGCCTTTGTTGCAATAGCCAATCGAGCTATAATTGTTAAAGTTTTCATCCAAATCAATTTTTTTTAAATTGAACTTGGAGTTGAAGAGCGCGCAGGTTATTCTTTTTTGCCATGTTTTCAATAATTTGATTCTTTTGCTTAATGTCTCATTGACCTTTTCCAAATTGCTTATTACCGAATTATCGTTAATGTCATTGTAATATTGGAACAGGGATTCGTTGCCCAGTTTTTCTTGAATGACTGAATTTGCCTCAAGGCCAACCCAGTTAAATAGCTTGATCACCCTATTGTTTCTGATTTCCAAATGCTTCTTATCCTCCCCCCAGGGTGTCAATAAAAAGGAAAAGTCCTTGATCATATTTAAGCTTACAACCCATTTTTCGTATTGGATCTCGGTCGTGACAGTAAACTTTTTTTCAAATGTTCTCGTTTTGATCAAAAAGCTAAAATCCTTTTCCTTCACATTTTTATTTTTCTTTTCAATTTTCTCAACAGACATCAAATCTCGCAGATCGTAGATTTGCTTTAAATTTTCCTTATTTTCATTCAAATATATGAATAGCAGCCAAGATTTCAATTCGCAAAACCTCTTTGTGGTCGAACCCTTTAAGCTAAAGGACGACAATCGTAAATAGCCATTGCAAAACATTGGGAAGTTTAAGAGGTGCTTATTATTAAATTGCCAATAATTGAGAATCCCATTCGCCAATTCTATGCGCTCATTATTTCTTAATTTTGTTAAATTCTGCTCCATATTTTTTTCAATTTGTTTGATTTCATTCTCGGTATATGAATAATTATTATTGCCCCTGTAATTCTTTTTATCATTTCGTTTATTATTCTTATCAAAGACGCTTGTTTCCTTTTTTTTTATTATTTCCTCGGGGATTACCTTTTCGACATATTCCTTTAAGACCAGCCCCTTTTGATTTTTATAATTTTTTAATTTGAAGGTGTCTTCATTTTCTTCCAAGATTAGTAAAAATTCATTTTCGCGAATGGTTAATTCATTACTTTTCTGTTTTTTATATCTTTTCAAAGCAATGGCTCTTGCCTTATTGTCAATTAACTTTTTATTTTGATCGTCAGTGCTGTTATCATTAACACCATTATTATCATTAGAATTGTTCTCGTTAGTGTCCTTATTATCTTTTTGATCAGTAGTTGATTTTTTGCTATCTTTCTTTTTCTTGCTTTGGCTATTGCTTGAATGGTTAATTTCCAATCGGCACAATCTTGATAATAGCCACCCTTTCCAGTTTTTTAAATGATTGATCCAATTTTTATTTAAAAAGATCCTTTCGTTGATTGTTGATAAGTCTGTTAAATAATCCTTATTATTGGTTTCATTTGTTGTGCTTAATATTTTGGCTAATTCGCCATTCCTATTGTCCATTTGGCCAATTTCCCTTTTAACCCAATTGATCATTTGAATAAATTTGGGCTGCAATTTGATATAATTGATTTCGTCAATGGGCTTGGTTAACAAATTTAGCGTTAAGGCCCGTTCTAAGATATGATGCCATAATTGGCATTCCTTTTCCGTTTCCACTTTAATCATCCAATCCTCCTGTGGGAATAAAAGTAAAAAGGTATTTTTTAATTCATTTGTTTTAATAATTTCACAACTAATCAAATCATGCAAATCTTTCAAAGTTTGAAATTTATTTTTTTTATAAATTATAATATGCCAATCAATAATAACCAATGACCTTTTCATCCATTTACCACTCTTGCCCTGCTCTTTTTTTTGGATTTTGCTTTGTAAAAAGATTGGTAATTTTGTTTGAAATTCCTTACTTTCATTTTTTGCTTTTTTCATTTTGTTTTCATTATTATTATCTTCACCATTCATATTATTGTCATTATCATTATCATTATTATTATTATTATTTTCCATGCCATTAATATTATTAAATTCATTGTTATTTTCATTTTGACTAATATTTTGTAATTGCTTATTTTTAAAATTCAAAGCCATGTCTTGGATTATTGATTTTAATAAATTTTGATTCTTTTTTCTTTCCATTTCAATGTTATCATCAATATCATGAATAAATTCATTTTCGATATTATTGTTGATTACATTTTTAATTTTTTTTTTTTTTTTAATCATGGAAATGGAAGGGATAATTATTTCAAAATATTCCCTTTTAATCAGCCCCTGTTGTTTGTTTTCCACGTTTTGGACTTTAATTAAATCGTGATCTACATGCTCTAGATAGATAAACAATTGATTCAATTTAAATTTAATCAATTTTTTATTTTTTTTATCCTCTTCGCCAATTTCCTTGACGATGATAACCCTTTTCCTGTTATCCTTCGGATCATCAATATTATACCTTGCGAATTCGGATAAAAACCTTGAATAATAATGTTCCAATGTGTTTACTAATCTTTTGGCTTCATTAATTTCCTTTTTGGGATCTCGTTTGGAATAAATGCGATCGTCCATCTTGCAATTTAAAAATTCTTCCAATTTTTCTTTCAATTGGATTTGTTCATGGATTTGCTTTTTTAAATAGCTTAGTGTGGACAAATATTTTTTATTTTTTTCTTCCTTATTTTCTCCAATGCGGGCTGGCTTTGTCAAATTATGGAAAATCTTTATTTTATATAAAACTTCAATCCAGTCAAGAAAGGATTTTTGATCATTTGCGCCCAAGACTAAATTAATACCGCCTTTAAATTTCAACTCGAAATAAAATATTTCGTCCAGATTTGTCGTGCTGATGATCTTTTCAATCGTAGAGATCTGTCTTAGATCGTATGCGCCAATTGGCTGGGTTGCCATTGTGGATTCATAATACCCAAAATACCAACTTTTGGCAACACACCATCTTTTAACCGTTTTGGTCTTTGATTTTTCTTCCATTAATAAAAATCCCGCCTTTTGGATCGGATATTCCAAATTGTGCTTTTCTGCTATTTCAATTTCTTGCAATAGCCTAAACGCAATACGCTTCAATTCACTTGTTTTGTTTAATGAGCCATAGACTGATGACAATGTTGCTAAATCGGTAAGTAAAAGATCCGTGGACGACAAATATTTATATCGATCATTTTCCATTGAATGCATTGAACTTTTTAAAAAAATACCAAACTGGAAGGCTAAATCAATGAAATTCAAATCTTTCTTTTGGAGATGAAGAATAATGTTTTCTATTGCTTTTTCTTCTTCATCCTCGCCCTTGCCCTTCGCCTTTCCTTTCGCCTTTAACTTGCCTTTCCCCTTGCCTTTCCCGATGCCTGTTCCCTTTTCGGCTTTTTTTTTTTTTTCTAGCTCCTTATCAATGAAAATTATTTGTAACTTCTCATTATCGTCATGATTTTCTTTGATTTGATAAAACTTGTTTTTTTTAATTTTTAAATTCATATTATTTTCTTTGATTTCGATCTCATTTGTTGTTAAAATCACTTGCTTTGCCTTTAATGTGGGAAAGTTTAATCTTGCCAAAATGGAGCAAATGATTTTTTGAACATATTTAAATTCTTCAAGTTTATATTTTAATAAAAAAGATCTAATTTCTAAATAATGCTTTTCACAATGTGAATAATTGCTTTTTTTTTTGCCAGAAATTTCAATATCTTTAAAATCCCAACTAAGATTTTTCTGAAAGAACTCCTTGGTTTTTGTATATAGTTCGGTTTCATTTTTAATACATAAATCAAAATAATCCATAGCCTTTTTGACATCCTTTCTTTGAGTCGCAATCATGTCCCTTGCAACAGGGCTGCTATAGAGCACAACCGTTCTTAAGATTTTTAATAAGTTTACCCACTTATCATAATCTTCCTTTTCGTTGCAATTGCATACAATGGAATGATCTCGGCTTTGGATTTCAAAACTAAATTCCTTGTTAACCTTGGCTTCCGCTTTTGTAATTGACAAAATGTCTTGAATTGGTAAAAGAAGATTTGGATCTGATTGATCCTTGGAATTCCAAATAAATAATCGAAAATTATAGACACCAAAATAATGTTTTTTAAGATCCTTTCGAAACGATCTATTATCAAAATAGCGTTTTAAATACCCTGATGTATATAATGGCAAATTTTCATAATACTTTCCTAAATCTCTATTTTTTGGATCTTTATTTTCTTTAATATTTTTATTTACATTTTTAAAAGTTTAAATAAGTAAAAATAAAATATATAAAAAATTTTTTTTTTTATGTTTAGTATTATTAGGATTTTGTTATAAATTGTTTAATTTATTATTTTTGTTGTTAAATATTAGATATATTTATATTTGTATTTAAAAGTTTTTTGGGTTATTCATTTTAGGGTTTTTTTTATTTTATTTTATTTTGAGATTGGAATAAAAATAAGTAAAAAGCAAGAATGAAAATAAATAATTTAAAAAATAAATTTGATAAACTGGTTTATATTTGAGGCACCAAAACCACTACACAAGAAGAAATATGGGAATGTTTTTTCCAACATTTTTTTGAACAATTTGCCCTTTTTTTTTTAAAGTTCAATATATAAATGTTCGATTGAAATAAGCAATCGATCAATATTATAACTCAACTAAATACTCAATTATAAATGATTTATAAAAGAGAATTACTCAAAATGTTAATTTTAAAAAAAATGTTTTAAAAATAGAATTACTCTTTTTTTTTTTGATACCATAACAGCTCTTCAATTGTCCTGAATTCTGCTTTTTGAAAAAAAAATATGTTTTTAAAAATTACTCACAAGTTATATTTAAAAAAAAAGCATTAAATAATGTTTTTTGTGTGAAAAGGTGTATGTTTGAAATACTGCTTTATGAAAATATATTTTGCATTTTTTTTTTTTTTTTTACTTTTTCGACCAAGAATTAAAATCACTAATGTTTCAAGTTTTTTTAATTGAATTGTTGGTTAGGTTACATCATTTCATAAAAGTTTATTGATTTAATTAAGAGAAAAAACTTACCAAATTGTTTTTAATTTATCAATTATAAAATAATTTTGCACAATAAACTTTAATTTTAGTTTTGGTTTTATAAATAATATTGGGGTAATGTATAATCAAAAAGATATTTTTAAATTATTCATTTTTTTTCTTCTCTAAAATTTATATTTTATAAGATTTAACAAGAGAAAAAAAAAAATAATAACTTTATATTTGTTTTTGATAATAATTTTTAAAAACAGGTAATTTTGATAGAACCAGCTATTAGAGATATCCCTTTAATTTTATTTTGCTTTATAATCAATAATACTTTTCACCATAATAATTTTGTAATTTCAATATTAATATCTCCTTAAAACATATTCATTTATTTTAAAATCCAATAATAATATTTTTATTATTGCATTGAATTTACATTTATAATCTCATAAAATATATGAGATGGCACTTGTAGTTTACGTTTTATCATAAAAAAAAAATAAAAAATAAATCAAAAACCTTTTAAAACCATAAATTGTATAACTTGTTTCTATTTTCAAATTGTGAAATTAAAGAGTTACATTATGTTTTTAGTCTGAATTATTATCATAAAATAACATACTCAGCTATTTTTCAAAAATTTTGTCTCGCTTTATAATGTTATTGGAAGTTGTTTTTAGGTTTATCCCAGTAGTCTTTACAAAAAATATTTTTTCAATTTTTAAATCTGAATCATTTTTTCCAATTTAGTCAAATTTTTTCTGTTTTTTTTTTCAAATTTTTGTTTTCTTTTTCTTTTTTTTTTTTAGATTCGTTTTCTTCCTTTTTTCTTTTTCTTTTTTTTTCTTTTTATTTGTTTTTCTTTTTCTTTTTTTTTTTTTTTATATTTTTTTTTTTGAAAACTATCAAGTTGAAAAAAAAAAAAAAAAGATCTTCAAAAATACAAATAAACCTTAAGAAATTTGAGACTCTGTAATGTATTTTAAAATCCAGATAATAATAGCAAACACAAATTTCTTGTTAATCTTTTTCCATTGAAAATTCATTAATAAAAAATCCGTCTTGTTCATTTCAAAAATTTTGATTAATTTTTTTTTAGGTTTTTGATTTTATTTTTTTTTTAATTTGTAAAATATCGGACTTTTATATGTTTATAATTATTTAAAAAGTGCATTATTAATTAGATTTATTAATTAGTTATTCTTGAATACAATAGAATACATTTTTTTTTTTTTTCTATTTATTACTTCAGATTAGATCACAATTTTTGAAAGATAGTTTAGTAATTAGATCTTGATAAATTGATTTTGTGATTTCTCGAAGTGGTGAAAAATAAGACTTTAGAAATGAATTTTGATTATTTCTAGCCTTAAGCCAAAGTTTTTAGATAGATTCAAGGGTCGTTGGGGTATTTTTTTTTTTTAAATTTTTATTACCAAATCAATTTGGCACTTTTAAAGGATCAGTGGGATTGAATGTACTTTAAAAATAAAATTTTTATTTTTTATTTTATTTTTTGATTGTTAAAAAATTTGTTTGGAATTATTCTGATTAAATACAGATATACTCTTTATGATCGAAAACAAAAATAATTTTTCATATAAATTCTTGCGATTAGAATATTCATGATAATTCGAGAAGTGAAGAAACATTTGCTGTGGATTAACAACTTTAGGCATAAAGTAATTAATAATGTCCTATGGGAAAATGAGAAGAATCAACGAATAAATACCTAAAACAAATCTTTTTTTCGTTATTTATTTTCCTCTTATCGATCGTTCTTTTTAATGGTATCCAAGTTTTTTTTTTAATTTGAAAAAGATAAATCTATTAGAGTAATTTAAGGTATCAGTATTTAAATGTGTTGAGGGTGGATTTGTATGCAAGAACCAAAATTAATTAACAAAGTATCCAATTATTTTTGAGAGTGTACTTTCGCCTTGTACTGGGATTAACCTCTTGTGAGTACTGTAATAATACCTTATACTGGGTATTAACTTCTGGTGGGTATGGTAGCAATATCTTGTACTGGGATCAACTTTTATCAAGTAGACCATACATAAACAGATGAAAAATATGGTTGTGATCCAGAATTTTTCAACATAATCAGCATAAAAGGAAACAGCCACCAACCTCTGAAACATCCAATGTGCAAAAAAAAATTTTTTTCTTAACTTTTTTTTTTTTGTTATTTTTTTAATCTCTTTTTTTCAGAAAACTAAATTGAGTTTAAAATACTTCTAATGACTGTAATTAAAAGGTTCTTTTGACTACTCTTTGAATTAGGAGTCACAAAATTAGTCACTTCAAAACTCTCTTTAACAGATTAAGTGCTCTTGGGCACTTAACCCTTACCAATAAAGCTAATCTCTTTTATTTCTTTGCTTTTTATTTCTCTTTTTTTTGTCTTTCATTAAATATAAAATATTTCTTTTTTTTTTTTTTGAAAAAGAAAAGCAATCCTATGAGTTAATCTTGCCTACATTATATCTAGGGTAAAAAAACTCGAAATAAAGGTTCGGGGTTTAAGGAATTTCCGTAAAGTGCCATGGACTGCTGTGGACTTCAAAAGAATGGAGTGAAATCTTTGATTTTACTATATTCTTTAAAAGTGTAAAGCCTAAAGGCGGTTTTCTTGAGGTTTTCTATTTTATTTGTGAAGTGTTCTAGGTTTTTTTTACTTTAGAAATAAACCGAAAATTTATTAAAATTTTCGGTTTATTTCTAAAGTAAAAAAAACCTAACGAAAATTTATTGATTTTCCAACTAACAAGAAAACTCAAAAAAACCTAACGAAAATCTGTTGGTTTTCCAAGTAAACAGAAAACTCAAGAAAAAATAACAACATTTTTCCAGAATTCAAAAGAATTGAGAAAAATCTTTTGATTTTACTCAATTCTTTTGAATTCTGGAAAAGCTAACGGCAGTTTTTTTTAATTTGAGAAATGAAAAGAAAATTCAAAAATTTTATTTTTATTTCTCAAATTAAAAATAACCTAAAGACAAACATAGAGGTAATTGTGTTGAATTACCTCTCTTCATTAAAATTAAAAACAAAAAGTATGGTTTTTGTTTGGGATACCACAATCTTATAAACTTTATCATGAATTGAAGTTTCTTGTCTTATGAATTAAATAGAACAATCGTTACTTTCTCTATTATTTTTTTTTTATTCATTTCCTGTTTTAATTGTCATCTTTTAAAAAAAATACATGACTAGGGTGTGAAAGAGATCTTCAGTAAATTCAAAAAACGGTTTTTTTTTGATTTGTGTTTTTTGTTTTACTGAATGTGAATAGTTTCTTGGATCTTTTAGAATAGTTTAATCTTATTTCATGATTTCGTTGTTTTTAGTGTATCGAAGCGATCATTGTTCTTCCTCGTTTTCATTTGGTGTTCTTCAAAAACTGGCAAAAAAGTAATTTAAAAAAAGAAAAAATTGTAAAAAAAAGTAAAAAAAAAAAAAAAGTGAAAAAAAAACTTACTATAATAGTCTGTAAAGAGATTTTTTTCTGTTAATTTTTTCAGAGGGACAATTTTGTTTTTCCCTTTTTTCCCTTTTTTACCCTTTTTGCCCTTCTTCGGCTTGCCTTTGCCTTTAGCTTGCAGAACAAGGCAATTTTTTGGATTCACCAAGCCAATTTTTTCTCCCTTGAGGCCAATCCATTGTGTTTCAGAAGAGTCATCATAAATGGGTACAATGTCCCATTTTTTATAAACCAGCCACCCTTCTTGTATATTTTGTGAAATGGTTCCCGTTGTTAATACCAATTTTTTATATTTGAGTAAGTTTTTTTTCTTTGCAATCAATGACTTGACGACAAACAAATTTTTCCAATTGGGTATTTGCTTAACAAACCCTAAACATTCCTGTATCCGATTGTTTATCAGGGTTGCAGCTTTATTTTTTAAAGAATTGTCCAGTGCCAAAGTTTTCTTCCAATTTGAAACCAAAGCATCTAGTGATGTCTGAAGAAAATCTAAAAGGTTTAATAAATAGCGATACACAGACACATCCGAGAGCCTTACGGGCCTTGAGCAGAGCCGAAAAACCATTTGCGGCAATGACAAATAATTGATCCAGTCTTCCATTTCCTCTTTGCAATTGGCCTGGAAAACGATTGACTTCTTTTGTGTGATTACACGGAACGTATGGTCGCGGTTATACAGCCCCTCGCAGCTCTCAACGGCAAAGATTTGAGACAGATCGATCACCCCGTGCGGGGTCTCCTCGCTTTCTAAAGGGTTTGATCCGTAATACCTTAGCTCATGGCTCATTAAGACAATGTGCCTTTTGTTCCACCTCCCAGAGCCTAATTTGGCAAGAAACCCATATTTGTGGAACGGTAAAACAGGGAAGCCTTTTGGCGAGCGCAGAGTGAAAACTGGTTGGTCGGTGGATTTTTTTTTTTTGGTTTTGCCACTTAGACCATCAAGATATTGTTCAAATGTACCTCCTCGTTGAAGGGGTTCATTTGGATGGAGCTTGTTATAAAATGAAATAAATTCATCTTCGATTTTTTTGATATTGTCAGAATATCCTTTTTTAAACATTAATTTAGTTTTTTGGAAAAAAGAAAAAAAAAGGATGTTTAAAAAGAAAAAAATAACTTTTTCTTTTGTCAATTTTTTTTTTTGCAAAAACCTGGTTGGTTTGTTTTTTAGGTTGGTTCTTCCAAGTGTCTTGTTATTATCGAAAAGTTCACAATTATATTGGAAAACATGGTGATAAAAAGATTCTATACTTTTTTTGTTATTTTTTACTGAAAAAGTATGTGAATTTTTTTTTATTTGATACAAATTAGTTTTTTAACCTAGCATTCAGCTTTCTCTGAAAGTGAATTGGTGATATTTTGTTCTGTTAAATTCGTCTGTATTGGTTGAATTTGGTTCTGTGTATTCACCTCTATTTTCTTGGGGAAAGTAAACACGAAACATTGAAAGAATACTTTTTTTCAAAATTCTCAAACTTTATTTTTCAATCGATTTATTAACACACCTTCTCAGAGACTAGAAAAAAAAAAAACAAGTTCATACTACAAGTAAGTCTGTGAAATATTATTGTATTTTTATGACAAAATATAATATTTTTAAAAAATATTTTGTTTTTTCGAGTTTTAATCTATAAATATTATGATCTTTTCTCAACGAGATTTTTGAAGCATTTTTTGACTCTTAAAAGATGCTGGTATTGTTTTTAATTTATTTTAACGAAACAACAATACCATTTGGAACACAGTATATGAATAACTTTTTCAATTAAAATCTGGTTAAAGGAAATAGTATGACTCAAATTATGAATCCAAATAATTCAGCCATGAGGTATACAGTAATCATTTTTCTAAATTCACAAAAATCAATAAACTGGGTTGGCTTTTTTTAAAGATTTTGGAATAATAAATGCTGAAAAATATCACTTTCCTTTTATTACTTTTACAAATCGAATTTTTCAAAGAAAAAGATTGAAATTAGTGATCTCTATTGATTTGTTTATCCTTTTTGAGTTAGTTGGAATTTGGGTTTATTAATTGCACACAGAATTCACAAGAAATTCCAATTGAAAATTATAAAAAAAAGAATATCTTTTCCAATTTTATTGTTGTAGTTTTTCGAAAACAACATTTTAATGGTATAATCAGACACCCATAACACCCAAACATTTGTAGAGACAATTTCCAAATTCTAATTTCACTTCTAACAAAAAGATTTTCCAAATACAAAACAAAGAGATTGTGACAAATATTCTTCAAAGAATACTTGTAAATTTCTAAAAGTGTGATCTAAAAACATTTTACTAATGTACCAAAGAAAGGTAGATCAAATTTTTTTGATCATATTAACAATTGTTTTATAAATTTTTTGGCTACACTCCTAGGAAACAATTTTGGACAACCTTAAACTTATCCACAGTCACAATAAGATCACATAGAAGGTACAAAATAATCAAATTTCGTAACAAAAAAAAGTTTTAACATACAAAAAAGTATAGACCATAATATTACATAACTGTTGAGAGAAAAATGTTGGACACAGAAAAATAGTTGGACAGCATTTTTAATTGGGAACCTTACTGAAAATGATTTTTAATTTCAATCGTTTGTGAAATAACTAAAGAAAATAACAATAATCTACTTATTAGAATAACCATTAATGTAATTCTACTTTTTCAAAACCTTATCTCTGATACCCTAAAGCAAGTTTAAAAAATACCATTTTCAGAATTAATAGTAAACTTTACTAGAACTTGGATTTTTGTTAAAATAGCATGATCTACTTTAGTTATCAACCATTCAAATGAGTATTCTAGACACACCACAGATTAATGAACTTTGAACACCTTTAAACCTGGATTTATATAAAATTCACCTAGTTATCAATAGGATTTGATTTTCAATATTACTAATGTTCCCAATTAAAAAAGGTGTCCAACCATTTTTCTGTGTCCAATATTTTTCTCTCAACAGTAATCATTTTTTCTTTAACTCCAATAACAATTAATAAAAAAAAAAAATGTTACCCTCTATTTAAGGATTGAACCCAAAAAGAAACTTTTTTTATCTCTTATTTGAATAATTAAGATATTTGCCGAAAACCCCACAGACTGTAAAAATTTTCTCTATTCCAATAGTTTATAAAATCCAAACATAATATTTGCCTCAATAACAAATAAAAAGTTGAACTATTATCGAGAGAAGAGAACCATTTTTTTTTAAAAAAAAAATAATAAATATAAAAAAAATTAAAAAAATTAGTGGATCTAAACTAAAATTCAAAATTTTTCGCACAGCTAAAACTGTTAAAAGAAACACAATAATACAATTTCATTCAAATTGAATATAATTTTCCATGTTGTAAAATATGAGAATCATTTTTTCATCTTTAAGTTTTGTTTTCATTTCATTTTTCCAATTACTTTGCCTGTTTTGTTTTGTTTTATACAGCCGTTCCAAGGCTACCCTAAAATTTTAAATAAAACACAATTGAGTTTTCTATTCTGATTTTCTATTTTCAAAAAATTCGAAAATAAGAGTTATTATTCAAAAAAAAATTTCAATAAATGAGCTATTATTCAAATCTTTGGAAAATAACAAAAAAAAATTCAAGATCCAATGAAACTTAAAAATTATTGGTCCAAAAGAGCCGAAAAAAATATCAATATTGACTGATCTTTAAAAATTTACCTTTTTTGAAAAATATTTTAAAGTGCTTCATGAATCTTCAGAAATTTTTTTTTTGATGTTTCAAAATTTGAATAATAGCTCATTTATTGAAATTTTTTTTTGAATAATAACTCTTATTTTCAAATTTTTTGAAAATAGAAAATCAGAATAGAAAACTCAATTGTGTTTTATTTAAAATTTTATGGTAGACTTTGAAAGACTGTAAATATTTTTTTTTCAACAATAGATATTGTTTTAAAGTTGAGTTGCTCAAAAATAGTAGGAAATAAAATAAAATTATTTGATGGAAATTATCCTTTTGATCAATCAATATTGCTAATAGAATTTAAACAAATTTACAATTACTTTTTTTTTTTGCTTTGCACTCTCCAAAATTTTTTTGCTCATTCCCTTGATTTATTAGGAGTAATAATTCAATATTATTTATATTATGAGTGTTATAATTTATAAAAAAATGTTGAAATTTCAAATAGTTAATGATACTAATTTAAAGTTTCTTCAAGAATATATTTAAAAAGATTTTTTTTCAAATTTTGGATTTTAGTGTGTAATAAGTTTTGAATTGGAGTTTATTTCATCAAAAAGATGAACTGATCTATTTTAATTCACAATAACATCATCATTCTTATAACTAATAAACATACCATAGAAAAGGAATTATTCAATTAAAAGTTGAAAGTTCTTTTTTTTTTTTTAATCAATATTAATATTCAAAGGTATACAAAACATCAGAGTTATTAATATAGATAGAATATTTTCATTTTAAACATGTGGTATTTTTAGATATGAGAAATTAACCCTTTTCAGTCAAAGGGGTCCAGTTTTATTGAAGAAATATCACATTTTCTATGATTTTAATTCATTATTCTTCTCAAAATACAATTTCAATTTTTAGATCAAAAACATTCTTTCTGATTTTGTTGTTTTTTTTGAATTTTTCTTTTTACTTTTTTTTTTCTTTTCTATTTAATTTTTTTTTTAAAAAATTCAATTTGAAAAATAAATGTTTGAAACTCAAAATTAAAATTAAACAAAGCTAGTATTTGTGTGTTCTTTTAACACTCATCTATTTCCAAGTAAAAAAAAAGTATGAACAACAATAGTAATTTCCTAAAGAAATTGAGAATTTTGCACAAGACATTCCAATGAAGGGGCCCAAAAAATTTTTTAATATTTTTTTTTTTTTTTTGATATTTATGGTTTGTTCAGGCTTTTCTTTGATAATTATTGACTCTTATACCAAGTTTATTATTTCTTGTATTTCTAAACAATCTTAGTTGAGTTGATTCTTAGAAATAAAGTGAATTTTTCATTTTTGACTGGGCCACTTTGAGCGAAATGGAGTTTATTTAAAAATCACCCCTTTTTATAAATAACCGAATTTTTTATGAAGCAAAGTAATAAACCCCTGTAAATTTCATTAAAGTTGAGTGTCTATAGAATACTCATGTAATTACTTGATAACCAAAGTAGATCTACTTATTTTGAAAAAAAAAAAAAACGTGTTATCGAGGTTTGTTATGTGTTTGGAAAATGAGAATTTTTATTCATAGTTTTTTGATTGATTGAATTGTGTTTTTTCAGCTTTGACTAGTTTAATTTAATTAATTATCATTCAAATCAGTATTTGAGTTCTAATTTATATTGTTTGATTCTTAAAAAAAGGACTTGATTTTAAATATTTCCAATTTTACAACAATTTTAACTTTTAAAAATCTTCTCCTGTATTTTTTTCATTCCAATGAAATAGGTAAATAAATCTGATTTCAGTATTTCCTTGTTTTGTTACTAAATTCCTTAAATTTCTGCTATCAAAAAAGATCTAATCCATACAAATTCTTAAAAGCAACCAAGTTAAACAGTATTTTGACTTTCCTTGAACAGTTAGTCAATTAAATCCATTTACATCTCATTGGTGTCACTTATTTCAACCCTGAAAATATAAAATTCCGATCTTCTCAATTAAATTGTAGTTTTTTTTTCTTTCAAAAGAAATTTTTTATTAAAAACAAAACAACAATTTTAAATTCATTCCAAAAGCCAACCCCTACTGTATTTATTTTCAAAAAAACAACAACTAAATTCTATTGATCCCCTCTATGTTTTATGAGGACACTTATGACGGGTTTTTGTTTTGGCTTTTTGATATTAAAAGATCAAAGACAAAAAAAAAAACTATTTTTTTAATTATTTCTTCAATTGGGGGATTGAACGAGAAAAAAAGGATAAATTTATAACAACTAAAAGTAATTTAATTGTGGAGTGCAAATTAGAGAATCTGGTATTCTAGTTATTGTGATTTTTGAAATTTAAAAGGGAATTAATTTCCAAATGATTTTCTATTTACAATTAATAAATCTGGCTTTGATTTTGCACCATAAATACAACTATTACCCAATAAAAAAAATCCAACCAAACTAAATGGCGTCACAAATCAAAATCTTGTTTATTTGAAATTTCAATGTTAAAAAAAAAATGAAAATGAAGTACTAATTTATTACCATTTATTAGACAAATACCAGTAATCATTCAATCATTATCATGAGATTTCTATTGATTTACCAGAACTCATAACACAAAAAAGTTTGTATTTGTTGAACTAACTGTTCTATTAAATTAGGTGTAATTTTTGAATGCTTTCTCAGTAACCTAGTCACATTAACACTATATATATGTCCTTAATAAAATTAAGCACTATTTTTTTCTGATTAAAATTTTTCGAAATCTAAGTTTCATAGCTTAATTCAATTAAACACTGTGATAATTTTTTTTAGAATAAAAACACTCTCAACTTTTGAATATCAAAATTATTTTTTGAAATTACTGTGCACTCTTTTATTTTTTTTTTGAAAAATTGGGGTTGAGAAAAGTTTGAAATCAAAGAATAAGTTAATATATTAAATTAGAATACTTTTCCAGAGAGTTTATCCTTTTAGTTTAACTTTTTTTTAATTTTACCATTTAAAACTAAAAAAAAACATTTGAGGACCAAATTAGTGCCTTTTGTGAAAAGAAAATTCCCCATAATTTAGAATTTGTTTTTGTAAATGAGTTTAAACAAGATAGTGTATCTAAAAATATACATAATTTCAAGTTTGAATTCAATGTTTTTGGCAAAAAATGTTTTCAAGAAAAAGTTAAATTGAAACTTTATTTATTTTTATTTTATCATTTTGTTTTTTTAATTGTATTAAATGGAAAGTATTTGATCAGTTTTTCATTTTTAGTGTTTTTTGGGTCGTCGGGACATATTTTAGTTTAAACATAGAATTGTCTTTAAAATTTAGGATTTAGTATCACTTATTGCGCTGGAATTTCAAAAGATAAAGTAAGTTTCGTTTCTTGTTTTTATTAACACAAGATCACTAAATATGACACAAATCAAAAAGTCTGTAAAAAAAAAGATGATTATTTTCAAAACCACAAAACATTTCGAAAATAAAATATATTAAGGTATTGTATCCATCAGATACATTCTAAAAACAAATTCAAGGATTGCTTCTTTTTCGAAAATATTACGAGTGTTCGTTCATTTTCAAATTATCAAAAACCAAGTTTTCAGAATTAAAAAACCAATGATCAGTTGAGGTAAGAGTTCCAAAAAATATATACCACCTCTCTCAAGAACTTCATTTTCATTTATATTCACTTTTCAAAAAGTTTTTATTTCTTTCATCCCTTTCTTTCTTCTTTAAATTTTTTATTCAAATTTTTTTCATCACTTCCGACGATATCACTCTTGTTTCAAAGACTACAACCCAAAAATTATGAACTTTTTTGAAACATACCCAATTCATGTAATTCCTAACTTGGCTTTAAAAGAAGAAGAATTTGAAAAAATTCTTTCGCAATCTGAAAAAAAACAACAAAACGATCTTCTCTTATCACCACCAACACATTCAAGCCAATTCTTCGATAAATCACTTTTTCTGAAGAATTCAAGTAACTTTTCTTTTCATTCTTTCGCTTTAACATGCTTACTTTTTTATCTTGATTTTTTTTGTTTTTTTGTTGTTTAGATTTTTTTTACCTTTGATCCACATCCACTAAATTTTTTTGTTTCTTTTTGTTTTTGAATTTTTTACATTTTCTCTTTACTCATCAACTTTTTCATAGAAACTAATCAAGAGAAAGCAAATAAGAAAGAAAAAGCCAAAATTAATCAAGGTACGATTGTTTTTTTTTTTTTTTTAATATTTTCATCAAACTTTCCTCCACTAAGCACTTTTTTGCTCAAAAAAAATCATTACAAAACACATTTCTTCACAACAAATGAATTTTCCAAAACACAAAAATTAACAAACAAAAAAATTAGAACCAAAAGAAAAAAAGCTCTTGATGTATGAACGAGTCAAAAAGTATATGGCCAGAAACAATTTAAGTTCAAGGGAATGTGCAATTTTAAGCAACATACCAGGAATTATTAACAACCGTAATGGCGTGATCTGTTTACCAGTGATTAAGCGAGTTGAATTGTACTTTTCAGGAAAATATCATAATTATGATCAATTATTCAGAAGATGGCTGATTTATAAAAGAGATTCAGGTTGGAAAGAATCGAGGAAAAGGTATTCCCAAAAAAAAGGGTACAAGAGCCGCCCATTAAATTATTCTTTTGGGGACTATACCTCTGAAGAAATTCGTTCGATGATCAAAAAAATCATCCAAAAATCTAAAAAAACAGAATTTAAACTTTCACAAAGCAAGATTGCTGCAATTGTGAATGTTGACGAATTCCGATTTAGGAACGTTAAGTACACAATGCAAAAATATTTCACAGGCAAATCTTCAAGCAAAGATCATTCCTTAGATAGGAAATTCTATGATTGGCTATTTTTACGTGGAAAGCTTTTGCCGCCACTTTCAAAAAGCTTGAAATTTTCGGATTCCAATGTGATTGGAAACGAGAAATTCAGAGAGAAAGAACAAGAACAAGAAAAAGAACAAGGACAAGGACAATTCAGAGGAAAAGAAGGAATCAATGCACAAATACAAACAAAAAATAACAATAATAATCATGATCGTAAGCATGGACATAAACACAGGTATAAGCATCGAAATAGCAAACGTACACATAACAAAGTAAATTCAAATGATAATTTAGATGATTTGGTTCAAAATCTAAGATCACACCAAAGAAAAATTAAAAATAAATCAAAAAAAAAATCAAAATCCAAAAAAAAAAAATCCAAAAATTTAACAAGAAAAAAAAGAAAAAAAATTTCAAAATCTTATATTCCTAACGAAACAGATCAAAATTATACAAATAAATTTATTCTTTCCTCAACCAAAATCCCCAACCTTAGAACTGGCAATTTTGATTTTAATTCAGTGCAAATTAAACAAAGAAAAAGAAAACCAAAAAATTTTGAAAACAAAATTCTTAAAAAAAAAATTAAAAATATTTGAATGATAACAACCAAGAAAATTATCACAATGTTTTTTTTTTTTTTTTTTTTTTTTTTTTTTTTGTGGTGATCTTAATTCTTATTTCTTTCTATCCATAGAATTTTTTTTTTTGTAAAATACAATATAATTCAAACAAAAAAATGAAAAATTATTTTCGAATAATTATTTTCATCATTTTGAATTAAAAATTGATTTATAATGCATCATAATACTTATAAATAAATTTTAATATTTTTTATTTAGTTCCACCCTTTTAAAAAAATCAAGATAAGAATAAAATCAAAAATTAAAAGTTATCTAACCGAAGGCAAAATACAACTTATAATTTTAGAATGAAAATAAAGTAAACTCGTTCCAAAAAATTTATGCAAACCCAAAATGTAAAAATTGACAAAAAAAATAATCTCAATTTTTTGTATTTTTCACAACTTTTTATTAAATTACAAACAAGTTATACAAGGCGATTGTTTTTATTTGAAATCCCCTCTTTTAAAAATAAAAGAAAAAAATATAAAATAAAAAAAAATTAATAATAACTTGTGTTCAAAATGATGAAACAAATGAAATAAAAAAAAGTGTTGCTCAACTAGTTAAAAATTTCACACACAATTTAGGATTGATAAAATTGTTAAATACCATTAACAAATCTTTAATAATTATTTTATTTAATTAAACTTGATTTTAGTGATAATCAACCAAATCATTGATTAAATTTCCTCGATCGGACATGACAGTTTATGTAATTGGGAAACAAAATGAAATCAAAAAAAAAAGACAAAAAATGAAGCACAAATATTTGATGAACCATTTTATTACCAAATTGAATGAAAAAGTTCTATTATTATATCTTTTTACTCAAATATAAACCCAAATTAAAAATTTTTAACACACCAAATTTTTATTTGTGAAAAAAAAAACCTATTTAATCAATTCAAGAAAAAATACCTAAATTAGAACCATTCACAAATTGGATGGTTAACTCTTGTTTATAAATTACAATACCCACAAAACAAAAAATAAACAATTATCAATACAAATAAATCATTAATGTGTTAATAATATTGGAATGAGAGCAAAACAAAAGAAATACATTGGTAAATTTGTTTAAATTCTATTAGAAATATTAATCGATCAAATGGTTAGATACTACCAACTAATTTTATTTGAGTTCTCCTCTTTCGAACAACTCAACTTGAACATAATATAAAACTTGTAGAAAAATTTTGTTCCAACAAAACGAAGCAATTTACGTAATTCAAAAAATGAACTGTAAACAAAAATTAAAATTTGAAAAAATGATTTTTATATTTTAGAAAAATGAAAATTATTTCCAATTTGAATCAAAATGTATTAGTGTGATTGTTTGTAACGTTTTTGCAATGTGGACAATTTAGAATTTTAGTTTATATTCTTGAAGATGTATTTTGGTTATCTTCTTAATTTTAATTGAATCCAAATAAGTTATAACCTTGGATTTCTTACCCCATTACTATTTAATAATATTTTTCAAAAATCTGTTGATTATTTTTTTTTCAAATAGCTTTTTATAAATATTTTTATCAAACAAAGCAAAAAGAAATAATTATGTTTAATATGTAAAAGTTAAATGATTGAATTTTCGAAATTAAAGAACGAACAAAACAAAAAGAAAAAAATAGAAAAAATTGAGAGAAAAATTCAGAATTATATCGGATTACCAATTGAGTGAAAATAAATTATTTCAAAATTAAAAAAAATATACCCAATATATCTATTTTTATCATTAAAAAAAACATTCTCTGTGACTACTCTGGGTGATATGGGAACTATCTAAACTAAAATTTAAATTTTACACACTGCCAAAACGTTTCAAACAATCACAATAATACAATTTGATTCAGATTGGAAATATTTTTGATTTTTTTAAAATCTGAAAATCATTTTTTCATATTTTAGTTTTGGTTTACATTTTATTTTTTCACTCGTTTCTGTAGATCAAATTTATTTCAACGATTGATATTATGTTTAAGTTGGGCTGTTCAAAAGAGAAGCACTCAAATAAAATTCTTTGGTAGTATCTAACCATTTGGTCTATCAATAATTCTTAATATAATTTAAACATATTTATCAATTCTATTTTTGTTTTACTATCTCCAAAATTTTTAACACACCGAGAATTTATTTGTATTGATAATTATTTATTTTTTGTTTTGTGAGCCTTGTGATTTATAAAAAATTGTTAACATTTCAATTAGTGAATGGTTCTAATTTAGGTATTTGTTCTAGAATTCATTAAATAAGATTTTTTTTCAAAAATTGAATTTTAATGTATTTAAAATTTTGAATTGGAATTTATATATATATATATATATATATGTTGAATAGATTTATTATAAATAATTGTACCTTCAATGATAATTAATCAAAGAAATATCCCCGATGTTATGTGAATTCCAGGAATATAAAAACATTTAGACAGGGGTGATTCAAAGAGTTTGTCAAACTGGAATATTAAAAATGGAAAAAACTCAAAAAAAATAATATATAATAAAAAAAATATTAAACTTAAAAAGAAAATTATTGAAGAAATAAAAAGAAAATTATAAAATAGTTAAAAATATCTAGTTCTACTAGAAAGTATAAAATACAAATAAATATCAAACAATAAAAATAAGTTTTTTTAAATAGCAACTTTTATGTAAGGGCAATAGGGTTCGGTTCAATTGTGAACATAACAAATTATAAAAAAAAAAGAAATTTTATTTTTTTTAAAGAGTTCAATATCAAATATTAGATTTTATTAACCAAACCAAAGTCCAAATTAGATGGATTAGTTATAAAAAGTATTTATAAATGTATTTTGGGAAATTCTCAAAAGATATAAAAATAAATTTGTTCATCAAAAATTTTCCAAACAAAATTATTTTCATAAAGAATTAAAAACAAAACCAAATTAAGAATAAGTAATTGTTACAAATATTATAGATAAGATCAAGAAATAAATGAATTGTGTAATTTTTTTTTTTCCAAATCAATTTTTTGATAATTTTTTTAAATTTCTCTTTTTTTAATTGGTATGTAAATAATAAATACTGAGATAACTGACACCCCCATGTTTATTGGTAATTCATTTATTTAATTCAGAAATGTTTTTATTGATTCACTTTTGAATAAACCATTGAACTCAAAATTGGGGAAATATGCCAACTCCCTTAAAAAGAGGAAAAGATAAAAAACGAAAAATATATCATTTTTCCCCTTCAGAGATCTTTCGGGGTTTTTTAGTAGTGAAATTTTCCCCTCTCAAAACTCGTTTTAAAATAACACAATACATTATGTTTCAAATCAAAACATTTTTGTTAAATTCTTCCATTAATTGAGCTTTGGTAAATATTGATTTTAAAAATTAGTAGGAAACAATTTACAATTCCTTCACTATATTGTATTTTACAGATAGAATTTTACAAGTAGAAAGTTGTAATTGGTGATCTCACTTTAAAACAAAAAGGAAATGGAAATAAATTGTTAATTTTTTCCCAATTTAAATTTGGGAGACAAAGTTGAAAAAACAAGTTTTTGAACTATTTTGTATTTCTAAACAGACATATTAAGGTAAATTTTTAAACGGACGAAGACAAAGAAATAATCATTTTTTAAAATTTTTGGCTCTGAAAAAAAGTCTAAAAACTTTTACCTTTTTGAAATTGTTTCAATGACTGACCAACTAAACGAAAACCAAATAATTGCAGATTTAATTAAGAAGGCAAACAGCTATTTACCAGAATTAGAAAAGGTAGATCAAGAACTTGAAAAAGAAATCGTCAAAAAAGAAATGTCACTTATTAAAGAACAGCTTGCCAGTGATAAACAAATGGAGGATCTTTTAAATGCAGAAATTTCCAACAAAGCAATCAAAAAAAAGTTTATGTTCCAAACAATTATATTCTTTTTGTTTGTCATTATAGCCTTATTTGCTCTCGTTTTGTTGATTAAATCAAAACTTAATGTAATGTAAAGAAAAAAAAAAAAAAAAACAAACAAAAGGTTTATTTTTCGTTTTCTTTTTAATTTTCGAATTTAGTCAAAATAAATCTCTTAAAAAGATAAAATCTATAAACGTTTTGTCATTAAAATTTTGGTTGATTCATTTTTTCTTTTTAAATATTAAAAAAACATGTAACCGAAACAATTAAAACAAATTATTATTTATTTTTGAAACCTTTTTAATTTCATCCTTTTAAATTTCAGAAAAATAAATAAAGACTTGTTTCCTTTTTATCAATCGAAACAAGATCAAATTTTTTTTTCTTATTTTTCTTCTTTTTTTGTCTTGTTTTGGAATGAACAAATAAATGTAAAGTCAAAAAAATTGAAACACGGAAAATGATTCAGAATTATTCTCTGTTTTGAGAAGAATCTTGTTTAAGTACACTCTTGTATTTCCTAATTAATGATTTTTGAACTTTTGTATTTATTTCTGGCTCATGGAACATGTTCAGGACTTTAATTATTATTGGACTTTTTTTTCTCTATCAAATTTGTTGTAAAGAGAGACTCTACCACAAGTTACAATAAAAATTTAAATCGAAAATGTGTAGTTCAGAAGAATATCATTTCTCTGAGTTCAAATACTATTAAATTCATTTTTTAAATTAATAAAGTATCTAAAAAAATACCAGACATTAAAATAATCTCAGGAAAAGATTTTTATTGTTATTTTAAAAAATGTCTATAATGACTAAATAATTTTTTTTATTTCAGAAACAACCTTTGAAAATGTGAACAACACACTTATTAGAATGATGGTTAATTAAATTAATCATGTTCAAAATAATATTCAATCAATAAAAGAAGAGTATTAAATTAATCCATTTTCCAAATTCTAGTAAACCCCTATAAAACCCTTTTTCTTTTTCAAAATATGTAGATCAACTTAAGATACCAAACAATTAAATAAGTATTCTAAAGACACCCCACTTTAATGAAATTTAGGTGGGTTTATTACTGTGTCCAAAATAACTTTATTTTTTTTCTCTAAAAAGGATTTGTGTTGAAATTCTCCTGCTGTTTTTAATTAATAACTGTGTCAGGACTTATTGTAATATATGTGATTTTTTTTAATACAATAAATGAAAAATGGTTATTCAAGTATTCCTGGTAATAAAAAATAACAGAAAGAAAAAAATTGGTTTAATTAAAAAAATATATTAGATCTTGATTTAAGATTTTGATTTTATTTTTTTTATATACTTTCTTTTTGATGAATTATGGGTAAATTTGTTTATTACACCTCTAACTTGATGAGAAAAACCACATAAAACAAACACCATGGAAATAATATATGTCATACAGTTATAAAATAATTGTATTTATCTGACATAAAATTAAAAAATCCTATTCATCATCAGAATTATTTTTTCTAATTCATGAAATTTTTTTTTTTTTTTTTTTTTTCAAATTGTTGTTTTTCTTGAGTTTTTTTTTTCATTTTTTTATGATTTCTATTTTTTTTTTGTTTTTTGATACTTTTTTTTTTTTTTTTTAGAAAAATTTTTCTATTTTTTGATACTTTTTGATTTGCAAAAGATCATGTGGAATATAATTGGATCTTAGAAAAATCAAATAATCATTAAGAAAATTGAGGCTATATGATGCTTTTTAAAACCCATCTAAATTATTCGCAAAAAAACTTCTTGTTAACTTTTTTCAGTAAAATTTCAGGTATCAAAAATCTGTAATGATCATTTGAAAGTTTGTAATTCTCTCTTTTTTTATTGTTATTTTGTTTTTAATTTTTAATAAATATAAGGTTTTTATATATTTCGAATGATTTAAAAGTGAATTACAAATCAGATTTAATTATTTTTTGTTCTCGAATACTAAAGGATAAAGGATTTTTTTTCAATTTATTATTTATTTGAGTTATTATATTTGAAATGGGCTTTATTTTTTTCAAAACTTCTTTTTTTTCCAAAATCTATTAATTTTCTAATCAAAACAATAATTAAAGAAATTCTGAACTTTAATTTTTTTTTATAATTTTGAGTTTGTGTTTTTTATATTGATTTATAATTCATTAATATTGTTTGTTTTCTAAATATTTATTTCTTTTCTGGGGTTAATTTTTTATATTCTTTTTTATTAATTTTTTTAATAACTTTCAATTATAACAGGTTGGAAATTTATCCCCTGGTTAATAATTTGGAAAATATATATATATTCCAATTTATAAAAAAGAAAATATTTCCAAAATGTTATCATCTTTTATATATCATAGCTAAGATGAAAAAATCAAATCAATTTAGAGCTTCTGATAATCAGAATATATTTTTTTTGAATCATCTCTCCCCAATAACAAAAAAATTAAATTACAGTAGATTTTTTAAGAAAAGACATTCTCAATTTCTCTCCAATTATTAGAATTATTTTTTTCAAATAAATTTGTTGTAATTATTAATAAATTATGATATTGAAAAATATTAATTATATTTAAATTGTTATCATAATTTATTGAAATTGAATTAATTGAACTACCCCCCCAATTATTTGAAAGGTTTATAAATTAATAATAATAATTTCATTTAATAAATTTTATATTAAAAATTATTCTATATTTTCAAACAACTAAAATCAATTTGAATTACAATTAATAAAATAAAATAAAGAAATTTAAAAGAACAAATTATTGAAGAAAAAAAAATAAAATCAGCATCAAAGTGTTTATATTTTGAATAATAGAAAAAAAAATAACTATATCTTTTTAATTACAAGAATTTTAATAAATATTTATTAATAATAGAAAACAAAAACAATTTTTTCAATCATTTACGCTATTTCTTCAATATTTCATTGATACTATTTGTTTTTTTTAAATTGAGATGAAAGTTTTAATTTCATTTTTCAGTACAAACCAAAAGAAATCCTAAAAATGTGATTTCATCAAAAAAAAAAATGTTTTGAAAATTTCTATTAAAGTATTCTATTCATTATTCTGAAACAAATAGGATCTTGATCTTTTTTTTTTTGAAAACTCAATTATAGTCAGTTTCACTTTTAAGGCACGAACTTTCAAAGAAATTTAAGTCACAAAAATATCTCAAATTAAGGCACATTTTTTGGAATTTTTTTTTACTACAAATCATTTCACTAGAATCTGAATTTTGTGTTTTAATTAAAAAATTCTAATTTTGTGCCTAAATTTCGTTGAAAGTTTGTGTTATAAAAGTGAAACTGACTGTATAAAAAAATAAATTCTTTTAAAAATCACAATTGATTCCTGAACCAGCCTACAAAAGGTTTAGTTTCTGAATTTTAATAATAATATGGTGTTAATTAGTTCGCTAGTACCCTTGAGAAATAAAAATTTGGTTTTACTTGTTCAAAAAGAATCTTCCTTTTTTGAAGACACTTGTAGGGTAAATCGGAAATAATTTTCACTTTATTTTCCAGTTTCCCTATTTCCTTAAGTAAACTAAAAGATTTTTCAGAAGAGGTACATTTTTTTATGTGATCTCGATTGATACTTCTTTTTTTCTCTTAGGCATTGGTGTTAATCAAGAATCAAAATAAAACTCGGAATTTCATTGGAAAAAAAAAAAATACAATCAAATGAAATTATTACCAATTTAAATTGTAAATAAAAAATAGCAACAAAACGAAAAATGGTAATTTTCAATTCTTTCTGAAAGACTATGTCTAACCGTATATCCATAAAACAATAATCATGTACACAAAAACACAAAAATCAGAATGAAATCATTTTTTCCTCATAAAAATCCGATTACCTTTTTTCTTTTCAAATGAGTTTAAAAATCGGCGAGAGAGTTGAAATTTTTGGAAATTTAGGAACAATTAAATTTCTTGGAACAACACTTTTTTCTCTTGAAAGAAAATGGGTTGGAGTTTCTCTTGACAATCCAAGTAAACAAATTTTTTTCCTTTTAATAACATTGAAAAGTTGAATTTCTTTTTCTGAAAGCGGAACACAACAAAAAGAAATGAACCATTTTTGGAAACACCAACAAACTTATTCTTCCTTTTTTTAATCACACAAAAAAATTTAAAAAAAAAGTTGGAAAACATGATGGAACGATTGACAACCACAGATATTTTAAATGTGAACCAAACCATGGAATCTTTGTTCGCCCTTCTCTTGTAAAATGTATTTCAACTTCGGATCAAAAATTAAAAGAAAACGACAACAACGAAGAAAAAGAAAAGCAGAAATTAGATCAAGAAAACAAAAAAGAAAAAGAAAAAAAACAAGTAAAACAAAAAAACAAAAATGAAAATGAAAAAGAAAATGATAAAGAACAAGAAAAAGAACAGGAAAAGGAAAAGAAAAAGGAAACACCTCTTTTACAAAGATCCTTGCCTTTTGTAGAGGAAATCCAGGAGGACTTTTTTCTTTTTAAACACTCTCAAGTACTTCAAAAATTAGATGAGCACATGAGTCTTTTTTCTTCAGTTCTTGGCGAAAAAGAAGAATTTCAATTAGAAATCGACGAGCTTGAAGAATTAATTAATGAAATTGATGAAATTGATATTGTGGAATATGAAGAAAAAGTAAACAAGGATTTGAGTCCACAAACAACCCAAAAGATTGAAAACTCTTTAAAAGAAATCACAAATTTAACAGAAGAGACAGCTAAACTCAGAAACAAATACGAGGTAAACACTGCCTTTCAATTTCTTTTTCTCGCTATTGTCTTTGGTTTGTTCGTTTTTGGTTCAACACCAAATTACCATTTTTCCAAGATACAGTATTTTTAAAAAAGTGAAGACTTGCTGAGAATTAAATAATTTGACAAAATTTAATGAAACGACCTCGATTAAATATTTGTGGTTTATTTTTCCACTATTTGGAATTAATTTGTTATTTTTAGAAAGAAAAGAATGTTTGGGTGAGTTTCTTTATTTTAAAGTTCTGATCACTAAAGTCAGGAAAGTTTTTATTAACCTCAAAATGTTGTTCTGCAATTTTCAGTTTTTAGTGTTTCTTCATTAGATAATAATTTATCTTATCTTGGAAATATTTTAAAACGGAATCAATATTTAAAGAGGTGTGTTGTTATAGTTGTTGTTGTGTGAGTTTTTGAAGATCATTTTTATTATCTCTCTTTGAAAATTTCGTTTCTTTTGATTTTTTTATTTGTCAAAAATTACTTTTTGATTTTTAAAAAGTTTTTAATTTGACAAATAAATTTAAAAATTGAATTTAAGTTAAATAAAATTCTCAAAATGATTTCTACCGAGATGAAATTGACTTGGTATATATAAAAAAGAATTATTTCAGATATCTAAGAATACAAATTATTGGATGTTTTTTGAGATTGAAGAATGGAATTATTTTTACAATAAAACATCTTTAATAAATAATTTGAAGAACTGAGAGTCATGTCATTTTTTATTCTTATAATTCTAGTAGTATTTGGGGATAATAAAATCAAATATAAAATTTTATCAAAATTGGTTCATTATTAAAGAAATGACAAAAAAATCGAGGTCGATCCAATGTTTTAAAAAAGTGAGGAATAAAACTTTAAATGTGAGAAAGATGCTGGGAATAAAAGCACTTTTTTTTTAAAAAAAGTCTTCACTTGATTAAAATAGAGAACTTTAAAAAAATTTTTAATTCTGACAATCTAAAAAAACAAAATTACTCACTTTTTTAAAATAGCTATACTATAAGTCAATTTTTCATTTTTAATTGGTTTGTGAATGATTTTTTTTCTCTTAGTTGTGTTGGGCCACTATTTTGGGGGAATTGAAAGAGACGTTTTGAAATATACCATTAAATTCCAACTTTAAAAAAATTACATTTGATTCCAAAAGTTTAATAAAAAAAAACCAAATTAACAAAACATTTTTTTAAAATAAACGAAAATGAAAATGATAAAACATATATTATAATGGTTGATATAGCAAAATGTTTTCATTCAATTAATTTTAAAATAATTAGAAAAACATTAAAAAAATTTATTTTAAATGAAATTATTCAAAAATTTTTTAGTAAAATATTATCAAGGTAAAGGACTTGGTATATTCCAAATGGATCCAATATCTCCAATTTATTTTGCACGTATTTCCCATTTTCTTTTATTGAAAATCATATCA
The DNA here is from genome assembly GCA_027625915.1 of Anaeramoeba flamelloides. NCBI lineage: Eukaryota > Anaeramoebidae > Anaeramoeba > Anaeramoeba flamelloides. The sequence goes on from JANTQA010000036.1 coordinate 10,968,035, forward strand.
TTAACAGATCATTGTCAAATGTTTACAGATGATTTAATTTTAATTATAAAAGGAAATAAAAATCATTTACATCAAAGATTAAATTCAAGATATGAAATTATTATTCAGTTTGAATTAAATCCTAATAAAGATAAAACAGTTGTATCAAAATAGATTTTAAAAAAATTAAATATTTGGGTATTTATTTTGATATAATTTCACATATGGTTTATAATTTAAAAAAATCAAAAGAAACATTTAATAGCTCTAAACAATTATTTAATAACAATTCTCTAAATAATAGTTTAAAAATTAGATTATTCAAATATTTTATATTAAGCCAATTAACATATGAATTAGAAATGTTTAATTATGAAATAAAAACATTAAATTAATTAAATACTTGGATAAATTCGTGCATCACTGAAATATGTGAAATAAACAGAAACACGCCAATTGTCATTTACAAAACAGAATTCAAAATTGAAAATATGATAATTTTGGTTAATAAAAAAAAAAATTAATAAATTTGTCTCTTCCTTATTTGGAAAAATTAATAAAATTCAATCGACGAACAAATAATAAAATTAACTGGAATTCAAAAGATTTAATTGAATTGAAAAAATAAATATATAAATACACGTATAATGAATTGCTGAATTCCAAGAGCTGGAATTTTTTTTTGATTTTTTTTAATTTTAAAAATAAAAAGAAAATTTTTGAAATTTTCTTTTTATTTTTAAAATTAAAGAAAAAGCCCGTTAGCTTTTCTTGAGTTTTCTTTTATTTCTAAAGTAAAAAAAACCTAACGAAAATCTATTGATTTTCCAACTAAATAGAAAACTCAAAAAAACCGAACGAAAATTAATATATTTTCGTTAGGTTTTTTTTTTGCTTTTTGAAATAAACCGAAAATTCATTAAAATTTTCTGTTTAATACAAAAATTAAAGAAAACCTAGAACACTTAACAAATAAAACAGAAAACAAGATGAAAAGCTAGATTAATTTTTTTTTAAAAATTTAGAAATAAAAAGAAAATTTAATAAACGTTAGGTTTTCCATAATTTTAAAAAAATGAGTTAAATCTTTGATTTCACTCTTTTCCTTCGAATTAAAAAAAAACCCTAGACACTCTATTGCACTTGACGACACCCCTCAAAAATATTTCACAATAATAAAATATCAAAAAAAAATATTTAAAACTCAAAAATATAAAAGTTATTCATCAAACCCACCAATTCTAAAATTCAGAACATTTACTAATTTCTTAAATAGATATTACGAAGTAATCAATAAAAATTCTAATAAATTTTGTCCTCTATGTTTAAAACATGAACAGAAAGAAATAATAGAAAATATTGATCATTTTATATGGGTATGTACTTTCCTATGAAAAAAATAGATTATTTTTTCAAAATGAATTATTAGAATTAAATCTTAATGAAATAATTTTAAACTGTAAAAGTTTGAAATTATTTCCATTAATTAATAATCGTGGAATCTATGATTTTACACTTAAATTTCTGAAAGGGAATTTAAGTCTAAGGACAACTAGTGTGTATTTTACACTTCTTCAATAATAAAAATAAAACATTTTTTTTCAATTACAATAGTTCCAAGCCTACCGTGAAAAGATATAAAACACAGAAATTATTTGCTTATTATAAAATTGTATTCTGTGATGTTTTTTTTTTGAGGAAATGGGGATTTTAGTGGATTTAATGCAACACCAAACCAATTAACGTGTCCATTATTCAAAAAAGTCTTTTTTTTACAATAACAAAAGATTTAGTCATCCAGAATTTTGAGTTTTCTCCTTTTTGACCTTCTATGTCATTTTTAAAAACCTTCTTAGCTTAACTCAGAAATGAAAAAAAAAAAAAAAAAAAAATAGAAAATTCTCTCTAAATTACACCAGGTTTTAAATTTGAAATAAAGGGAAATATTCTCAAAAAGTTGGTTTTTTTCCATCATTTTTTTTATTTTTGTTTTCACAGAAACGATGGAATTCAATTTTGAAGAAAAACATTTCTTTTTTTTTTCCTCCTTAGATCTCACTCGATAAAAATTTGTGAGATTTACCAACCTAAAAATCCTGATTGAAATACATTATACATTAAATTTCAATTTCAAATTTAATCGTTAAGATTTTACTTATTAACAATTTGAATTTAAAATTTGTTTTGAATATTAATGATTATAACAAATAAACAAAAATGAAAAAAATAAAATGAATTTTTATATTAAAATAATCAATGTTCTACAAATTACAATCCAGTGTTTATTGATTATTTGCCATAACCGTGGATAATTTCAATTTTAAATAAAAATCCCAATGAATTATTATTATTATGATTTTTATATAATATCATCAAATCCTTAAATATCTTATTTGATTTATTTTGAAATAAAATTGTTTAATTTTTATTTATCTTATCAAAAATGGATGAAATTGAAAAAGACAAAGAAAAAACTGTTAAGAAAGAGGGATAAAATATTTTATCAACCCTTTTCAAAAATTTTATTTCGTACTTTTTTAACATTCCTTTATAAAATTCAAATAATTCTTGAATTTAAGAAATCTAATTTTTTTTAAACTTTGTTTTATGATGCGATTGCTCCCTTTTTATATTTTATTGTTTTGAAATGATGTGCATTTTTTTTTTTTTGAAATACAGTTATAACTAAACATTGTGTATTTTATTTCTGTCGATTTCTGATTTATATTTAATAATTTTTTTTAAAAAAAAAGTGGATGGGGTAATTCTTTTTTAAAATGATTTTCTTTAAATTTCTTTACTTTTTTCTAATTTATTATGTTAATTATTTATTTTTATTTTTATTTTTTCAAAGAATTTGTTTTAGAAGGTTGTTTATATTTTTAAAATTTTCGCTTTTTATAAAAATCAATTTTCTTTTTATTCAAAAATATCATAATAATTCTCATTATTCAATTTTGTTGTTTTTCGTTGTGTACATTGTTATTGTTATCATCATCATCATCATTATTATTATTATTATTATAGAAAATAAAAGAAAAAATTGAATTTGAAACAAAAGAACAACTTCAAAAAAAAATTGATTTGACACAAATTGAAATTGAAAATTATAAAGATTATATTCAAAAAGAAAAATCAAAAAAAAAAAACCTCAAACAAGAAATTTTGAGTGGGGAAATGGAATTAAAAGTAGCAAATGAAAATTCATTTCAAATTAAAGTTGGTTGGGATAAAAAAATCCAGGAAAAGGCAAAAGAAATCCAATATGAAGAATTAAAAATAGATGAATTATTAGAAGAATGTGAAAGGATACAACAAATTCCTTTTGAAACGATAAAAATATTCCCCCTTAAAATTTCAAAAATTAAACAACAAAACGAAAAACTTCAAAATGAAATTTTACAATTTCAAAAGGGGATGTCCTTAATGCAAATCAATTCAAACCAAGGTATATTTTAATCATTTTAACGAATTCTATTATCCTTTTCCTTTTCATTTCTTCTTCTTCTTCTTCTTCTTCTTTTTTTTAATTACTGTTTATCCAACAAATTAAAAAAATAATAAATATTTAAATTCATTAAAAAAATTTTCATATTATTATCTTAATTAAATATTCAATAGTTTTGACTCCTTATGATTCGATTGATCGAAGTCAATGGGTTAATAAAATAATGAGACAACATCCAGAAATTAAAGAAATTAGAGAAAGGGTAAATCCAAAAGAAAGAACTTTTTTATTTTCGCAACTTTATGCCCGAGAAAAGCGCCAAGTAGATAGGCAATTAACAAAAGAATTAATTAATACTTTGATAGTACAACATTTTGAAATTTTACAACAACAAAAAATTGTTGAAACTATATCAAAATTAACAACAAATAGAAGTAAATATCCCCCCCTTTTTTTTTTTTTGAGAATTTAATTTATATCTCACACATTTCAATTGAACTATACCTGTTGTTAAACAAACAAAATTAGAAAAGGTTCTTTTTATAAAATTACTATTAAATTCCAAACCAGAAAATTTAAAGGTTTTTTAAAATTTTGCATCAATAATTCATACTATTTCATTTATTTAACCTCAAAACAATCTTCATTGGATTACTTACACTTCATTAATATTTTCTAAAATTCTAAAGTGTGATTTTTCTACAGTCATTTTCACTCTTTCAATAACATTAAAATAACACATTTTTACTTAGTGACTAATGATCTTACAATAAAAAAAAATTTGCAAATAAATTGAGTTTTCAAAAAAAAACAAAAAAAAAAACAAAAATGTGAAAAAATGATTTCAAAAATGAAATTTCCAAAATAATTTTTTTCTTCTAATATCAACCTAAACACTTGAAATTCATGTAATCCTCCACTACAACTGTACCTCTTTAACTGAAAAATAATTTACATTACGTGATTTTCAGTAAAGAATAGTGAAAAAAAAAAAAAATATATTATTGTAAAATTAAAGTCAATTTTAAAAAGAAATATGAAAATTTGCAAATCAAATAAAAGGATTTAAGCAACATAACACATTTTTTTTTCATTTTTCAAACTTAAAATAACTTTTTTTTCCGAATTATTTCTTTACACATAAACAAAAATAATATTATGTGATCTTTGATATTTTTTTTTACAAAAAGGATTAACATTCGAAAAAATAGTTTAAATTATTCAATTTTTTTTATTTAAAGTTGAATTTTCAACTGATCTAAAACAATCAATGAAGTTAAAGATTTTTTATTAAAATTTAAAAAGGTAAATTCGAAAAAAAAAAAAATGAAAATAATTTGTAATTTGGTGAAGAGTCCATGCGAATATTATTTTTGTAATTTTTTTTTCAAAACAGGTTTAACTTGTTTTTGATGTATAATTTTTGTATCCTATTACCATCATTTTCTTTTTTCAATAACACCAAAGAAAAAGAAAAAAATGAATAAGTAAAAATAGAATACATTTTTTTTTTTTATTTTGAACTGAGGAAATTAATTTCCTCTTACAGCCGTCAGGTTTTCCAGAATTAAAAGAATGGAGTAAAATCCTAGATTTTATTCAACTCTTTTGAATTCTGGAAAACCTAGGTACTGTCGTTAGGATTTTTTTACTTTTCGAAATGTAAAGAAAATTTATTTAATTTTCTTTTCATTTCAAAAATTAAAAAAACCCTAGAACACTTCACAAATAAATAGAAAACTCAAAAAAACCTAACGAAAATCAATAGATTTTCGAAATAAAATAGAAAAGTCAAAAAAACCTAGAACACTTCACAAATAAACAGAAACCTCAAGAAATCCGCAGTTAGCTTTTCCAGAATTCAAAAGAATTGAGCAAATTCTTAGATTTTTTGTTCATTTCAAAAATTAGAAAAAAACGTAGACACTTGACGAAACGACTGTTTGTTTATATTGTTATTATACTGAATAGTTTTTAAATATTCTTGACCTTTCCATCCATAACTATTTATTATTAAGTTTTCTCTAAATTGATTAAGATTCGTATCTAGTGGGTTTAAATTTTCTACTTTCCAATTAATATGTTCGTTGTCTTTTTTTGAAATTTTTAGATTTTTTGATATGTGTTTAAAACCAAGAATTTATAATATATTTTTGTAATAAATCTTCTTTTAGATATCGAAATTCTTTCTTGGTCTATTTTTGCTTCGGTTTAATAAATTATTCTAGGGGAGCGTGTATTAATTTTTAAAAATTTATGTGACTTGTCTATTTATCCAAACGTCTATTGGGTTGAAATCTTTTTAAGTTAGATTAAAAATTACTAATCCATAAAATAATTGATTTAAACATTTGTAATTTTGCACCATTAGAATATTTTACTGTTTAAATCCTTTTGATTTTTTTAAAATTGGCTTTTACTTTTTTAAAGTTTTTTTTTGTAAATGTTTCTCTTTTTCAATTCAAACGCCTAAATATTATATTTCAGATAATTGATTTGATTTTGAGGTTTTATCAATATTTGGATTAATTTCAAATTTTTGTATAATTTTATAAATTAATTATTAACTTTTTGTCAATTTCTCGAATTGGTCCTTCAATTATTAAAATTAAGTCCATCTGTAAACATTTAAAACGTGTATGGACTAAATCTGTTATTTTTTCAATTAAAAAGTGGCTGATAAATCCAAAAATTAAAGGAGAAAGAGGGTTCCCTTGATAAACTCCTATTCCTTCTTTTTTATAATATTTTTGTAATCAAATTTTAATTTTTTCATTTTTAATATATTTATTGAGAGCATAGTGAATTAGTATATGACTAATTGTTTCAAAGCATTTTTTTCAATATCAAAAATAGAATACATTACAAGTCTAAGAAGTTAAAAATAGGAAAATTGGTTTTCAATTCTAATGTAGCCTCATCGAATATGGATATATTGACCCCATCTATCAAAGAAAAACTATCAAAAAAATAAATTGAAACAAAATTCTTTGTTGAAATATTTGAATCAATATTAGAGAGTGTTTTATCAGAAAGATTTAAAAACACTTTTTTTTTCTTTTTGAAAATCCATTTTTAATGATTAAGATTTTTTGTATTAATGAAGTTATAAATATTTTATTCCATAATACATTGTATAAAAAAATGATTTTGTTTACTTTAATGAAACATTATTTAAATGAACTTATTATTAATTATAAGATGATAAATAAAAAAATCACATTTAGATATAAAAAAATTCAAAAGTTCAAAATTAAAAAAAAAATTCTAGTCATAAAAGATAGCATGAAGTTGTTTGAAAAAAATATTGTAATTAATAATAATTATCTGATTCTTGGTTTTCAAAAACAAAAAGAAGTTTCTTTTATAAATTATCGGTATCCTAATTAAATGATTAGTGTGTTTAACAATTTTGAAGTGCACCATATCCTTTTTATAAAGACATTTATTTAGAAAAGATCGTTTTTACTTTAATCTTTTACCTTTTTTTATATATTTTTATTTTTACTTTTTACTTATATGTGTATTTATAACAACCATTGTCTTTTAAACAAAATATTTAATTTTATTTTGATGTTTTCTTATGAATAGAAATAGAAGGCCAGAATCAAATCAGTATTCTAAGAAATATCTTTAGAAGAGCGGAATTAGATACTGAAAAAATATATGATTTAACAATTCGTCAATCAAATAAAAATGGAAATGGAAATGGAAATGAAAAAGTAGACGAAGAAGAAAATGAAGAGTCAATTTCATTATTTCAACAAAATTCAAAAAAAATGGGATTAAGATTTAAAATACAAGATGATTTATCAATCTGGGATGAACCAACTGATAACCCAAACAATATTAAATTTGTAAAAAAAAACAATGAGTCAATTGAAGATAATATTTTAGGAACACTAATATGTGCAAATATTAACAAATTAATTGAAAGACTAACTTGGGAAAAATCTTTAGGTAATTTTTCGTTTTTTTATTTTTATAATTGCTTCTTTACTTTGTAAAATTATTCACTTTCCAAGTGCCTGTTTAAATAAAACAGTGGAAAATGACATTTTTTTTTGTTTCTTTCTACCCTCAAAAAAAAAAAAAAATTCATTCAAGCAATAGAGGTTTCAAAATCTTTAATCGTACAGAAACAAAATGATTTTTTCGATTTTTCTTATCGAAAAATAGATATTTCTTGAGGCATTAGATGTAAAAAAAAAAATGTATTTAAAAAATTAGTCATTTTTGTTTTTATGATTAAAGCGGGTTTATGATATATTTTTTTTATGTTTTTTGTTTAAAATGAATGTATTTGAGTCTTTATAGATTTTGTTTTCATACTTCAACCAATGTATTTTTTTTATTTTTTTATTTGATTAAAGTAAATCATCTATTGATTATTTAAAATTCATTTCTTAATTTATACACTACTTTCAATAAATAAACTTATTTATTTAAATTTTCACTTTAGAATTCAATTTATTTATTCAATTCTGATAAAATACGCTCATTATTTCAAAAATTTATCCCTTTAAGCAAATAAATCAGAAAATTGAATTTTAAAAAAAAAATTAAAAACGATTGAATTTTAAAAATATAGCTATTATTAAAATAATTGATAACCTTTTTTTGATAATTATTAATAATACCCGATAAAAAATTAAATTACAAAAAAAAATAATAATAATAAATAACGGGTCAGTATTTCACAACAGCGGGACAAAATATTAAAATATATTATTGGTGATATTCTGTAATTAATTATTTTGAAAACACAAATTTCCAAAAAAATATTCACTAATTTGTTGGTTTGTTTACTTTTATTTAAAGCGGGGGGGGGGTCAAATTGTTTTTCCTTTTTTTTATTAAAATGAAAACCTTTAAATTGATTTTATTTCTCACAATATAAAAAGTCTTTTTACTCTTTTTAGGACTATTTTCATCCCCATTAGAGTATATATAGTTGCTGTTACCAGGAATATTAATTTAAATATTTTTTATTTTTTTTTTTGAGATAATTCTTTTGGTCAAACAAAAAATCCTTTTATTCAATAAAATGTAAAATATTAGTATTATTTTAATAAGGATAGTTTTAATGATTAAAATTTACAAACAATTGACAAATTTTACTCAAAAATTGTACTTTTTTAAAAAATGTAATATGATTATTTCAAATAAAATTTTCTTAAAGATATTCGGAATTCGGTAAATATATCCCCAAAATTCAAAAGTGATTTTTTCTGAAAACAATGATTTAAATTGTTACAATAATTCTTGTAAATAAAGACCAAACAATTTGTTTAAAAATTATTTTGAAATTTCAAATATTTTTTTTTTTGATTTTTTTTTCATATTTTGAAAACAAGAAAATGACTTTTTTAATACTTGAAACAATTAAATTTTTTTGTTAAAGAGATCTCGAGTTTTGGAAATTTTTGTTAAACTTAGATCAAATATTTAGATTTATTAAATCACTTATACTTTTATTAGTTTTATTTGTTGAGATTTGAATTGAAATATTAATAATTAAAAAAAGAATAACACAAAATCAAAAACTTTTTTTCAAAATCAATACTTTCCAACATGAAACTAAAGATATATTTTACTGTTTTTAAGAATTAACTCAATTAGTAATAAAAATAATAGGTTACTATTTTTTTAGTTTTTCATTGGAAATTTGTGAAATTTGGATTCAAAAAATAGACTCATAATTAATAAATTGTTTAAATGATGTTAACTCATCCCTTTTATAAACCAAAACACAAATTACAAAAAAACAAATTCTTTTTAAGGATCTTGAACAAGATTTCTTTTTTTTAAAAAAAAAATACTTCTCCTTAAAAAAAGATTTTTTCTACTTTTAAAAAAGAATTGAACAAGATAATAATTTTTAATTAAAAAATTATCATTTTTTATTTGAGCCAAGCTCTTATATATATATATATTAATATCACCTAGTTATAAAAATAATTAAAAAAATATAAACCAAATATTTCACTTAAGCAATTTGTTTTAGTGTCAGCCAATAGAAATATTTTTTATTTTAACAAAGAAAATAGGATAGGGTTTAATTAAAAGCTTTCTAAACAATAAAACTAAAATAATAAAATCTACAAAAACCAAGATTTTTCTAAAATTCAATTTACAATTATGATTCCAATTTTTTTCGACAAATTTTGAAAATTAAATATTTGGTATATTTGGGGATTGATATTAAAAGAATAATATCTACAGCACAACCAAAAGGGTTTCAAAAAATAACGTTATGGTAAATATAATTGGGCTGGCCTTGATTTTAATTTTGCAAAGAATAAATTAATAAATATATTAGCTACTTTTCTATTTTAGAAACTTTTTTTTTTTTTTTCAATAGTAAAGTTTAAATTGAATCTCATTAACAAATTTTTTCACTGGATTCTCTATCTTTGGGGTTATCATACTAAACAAAAGATACCAAATCCGAGTGAATTTTTAAAAGGGGTTATATAAAAAAAAATATGAGAAAACTAAAAGTAGAAATTTTCAGTGTATTCAAATATAAAAATGGCAAAGGGTAAAAGGGCTAGAATTATTTTTTGGTCCCTTCTCAAATTCCAATAGTCTTCTTGGATGGTTAAAGAGACAAGGAAATTATATACAAAATTTTAAGTCGTTTTTCGTGAAAAAAAAATCAACAAGCAACCTTCATAAATCAACTTGAATTCAGAAAATATAAATTTGAAAAAGTATTAAGAATCTATAAAAATTAATCTTGAAAAAAGTTTAAAGAAGTTGAAAAAAGAAAAAAAAATAATTTTGAAAAACAAAAATTATTTATCATTCTTAAATCAAGTTGGCTTTCTCTGACAAACCAAACTTTAAAACAAACAAAAATCAAAGATTTTTCAAGGTTATTCGTTCTAAAAGTTAAAAAGAATTCAGAATATTTTGCTTTACTTTTTAAAAAAGAAAATCACAGAAATCACAGAAATCACAGAAATCACAGAAATCACAGAAACCCAATTTTTCCTGACTTTTTTATTTTTATTTCTCATAAAAGTCAGTTCAGTCACTTTGTTGTTTTACTAATTTTAAATTAGTTTTACAAGGTTTCTGAAAAATGATAAACTTTTGAATTTTCTCAAACTAGAAGATTTTAGGATTGAAAACAAATTTAATTTTCCTTCTGAGTTTTAATAGGAAAAATATATCTTTTTCATACTTGAAAAAAAAGCATTTTCTAACCAAAAATGCTTTTTTGTTACTCACAAAAAAATTAATTTAAAATTTTTTTAGTAAGATTCAGAAGATTTGATTGATCAAAGATAAAATTCTATCAATCTTCGAAAAAACATGATTTACTGAAAAAAAAATTAAAATTAAACATTTCAGTTCATATATTTTTTCACAAATATTGAACTGGAAGAATTTAAATCAATTAAAAATGAATAATTGAATAGAAAAAAAAAGACCGGAACTTTTGTTATTTTGTAGATTACACAAGTCTTAACTATTATAAATTAAAAATTTTAACTTTTGAAAAAAACAGAAAAAAATTAAAAGATCTACATTATTTTTTACTTATGTTTTTATGACGTGAATCAACTGTTAATAATTATTTTATTATTACTATTTTTTCAAATTATATTACTGAAACTAACATATTTATTAAATTTTGAGAAAAAAACCTTAAATTTTAATTTCAAAATCCCTCTTTATAATGAAAAAAAAAAAAAAAAATGCAAAATAAATTGTAATGTGAGCATTTTTTAATTGCTTCTATTTATTTTCCATTTTTCTGGATTAATAATCATTTTTTTGATAAACAGATTTTTTGTTTGTATTTTTTAAAAAACTTATTAATTTTTTTAGGGGTGTATAACATCTTCGAAGATAATTTGTATATCTTGTGTACACTTCCTTTTGATTTGGTTTGTGTTAAAACCAACTTTAATATTATTAATTTTTGATCTTTGAATTAGTCAAAGTTTCGAAAGATTAACTTGAAAAATCAAATAAAAAATTTCCAAATGATTCATGTTTAAACAAAAGTATTATTTTTTTACATTTCTATGCATTCGACAGTAGGAGAAATCACTTGAAAAATAGCAATTCAAAATCTCTAATTTAATAAATTTATAGGGGGTATGTCACATTATACTAAAATGGTGTATTTTTACAAAAAGTTTTTTTTTTTTTTTGATTTTTAAAATCACTTAATGTGCTATTTACGTTCAGAATATTAAAGAATAAATAAAAGTATAGAAATAAATAATTAAAAAAAAAAAAAGAAATAAATTCTGAAAAAAATAAAAGGGAAGTTTATTTATCAATTCTTAAATGAACAAGATTATAAATAATGAAATTTTGAGAAATATTGATTTAATAATTCCACCCGGGGTTGTAAAATTCCTAAATTGTGATAAAAAAAAAATAGTGAGTAAATGTCTTGTATATGAATTTTGATTTAAAAAAGACTTAAAAATTCTAAAATAACACAAATTGCAAACATTTGGACGCGGTTAAAACAGTTTAAAGAATAACAGTCCAACATTTTCCATTCAATTTGGAAATCTTTTTTAATTAACAAACTATTTTTATCCTTTTTTGTCTTTTCTGTTTTAGTTTTTATTTCTTTTTTTATCCAGTTACAAAATCTGTTTCGTTAGATCTGGAAATTTTTTTACAATGATTGATATCCAGGAAAATATTGAGTTAGTTTAAATAGAAAAATCACATAATATTAGTTGATGGTATCTAACCTTTTGGTCAATCAGTAATTGTTGGTGAAATTTCAATAAATTTACCAATACAATTTTTGTTCTGCTCAGTTTAATAATTTTAGAAAAATCAATTTTTATTTTTTCATTTTATTTTTTTTTCTTTCATTTGGATAAAAATGATGACATATAAAAACATTAATACTGGCTTGCCTTAAACATGATTTAATATTAAGTTTTGAAAAAATCCAAGAAATTGAGTTTTTTTTTTACCTATTTGTGATTTTGGGTTATTACAAATTTTTGGAATGGAGTTTATTAAATTTATTTAATATTTATTTACGAAAATATTAGAAGAATCATTATCCGGAAAAAGCATTAATAACTTATTCCTCGTATATCATAAAAGTTTTATTTTTTTTAATTTTCTTTTAAAGAATTAAATTGGTTTTTCCTTTTTTTCTGAAAAAAAATTTACAAATTTGATAACCAAAACAAACAAAACAACTTTTAAAAGATTTAAATAATCATCAGTAAGACTATATCTCTTGATAAATTAAATTAATTTTTTAAATGGGGGTTAAATATTTTTTAAAATATTATACTCCAATTGTCCAATATAGCATATGCTAGATTTTGATAATCAAGAGAATTAATTGTATTTCAAAAAAAAAAAAAAGCAATATTAATCAAGTTTTAAATAAAAAGTGAAAATTTCATGTTTGAATAAGGCAACCTAAAACTATTTTAATTTGAATTGTTAAATTTTTTTATGGGCATTGACCAAAATTTTTATTTTTGGCTTATTAAAAGTGTATAACGGTGTTATGAGATGATTGTCTTTAATTCATTCAAAATATAAAACATAATCATTAATATAATTTCAACAAAAAAATTAAATTAAAATTTAAAAAAAAAAAATAGATAGTAATTATACAAGAGCATTTTTGATGACGTACCCGTCCTTTATGAGTGCAGAGCATTTATTGTATAAATTAATTGAAAGGTATCGGGTTGTTAAAAAAAAGAATCAAGATAAAGCAGAATTTGAAAAAAACAGAATCAAAATCCGAATTCGGGTGGTTTCTGTGTTAAAGCAATGGCTAAGAGATCCAGCTGAATTTAATGATGAATTGTTATCTGATATTGAATCCTTTATTGGTAAAGAAATCATGGCAGCGCAGCCGAGTTCTGCAAAGACGTTATTAAAATTGGTTTCCAAACTCCAATTAAAGCAATCACTTCAATTAAAAATGGAGGTCACCCAAAAGGCCAGCCCACCAGAACCAAAGTTACCAAAAAATATTTTCAATTCCAATTTAAAACTTTGGGATGTGTGCGCAGAAGAATTGGCTAGGCAAATAACAATACATGTTTCCAAGTTGTTTACACAGATACATGCATTTGAACTAACAACGCAGGCGTGGAATAAGCCGAAATTGAAGTACAAAGCGATAAATGTGTTAAAATTGATTTACAAATTTAATGATCTTGTTTCTTATTATATTGAAAAAATTTTGGATTGTGAGGGGCTAATGGAAAGGGCGGCGATAATGGATAAACTGATTCAAATGGGGGATTTTTTCCTTCAGTTCAATAACTTTGATTGTTTAATTGGTGTTGTCAGCTCAGTTTCTTGTAGCCCAATTAATAGACTCAAATTTACAAAGGACGAGGTATCATCTAGATCTTGGGATATTTTTGAAGATCTAGAAGAGGTAACTTCCGAGGACCATTCTTATCGGAATTATAGAGACGCCTTAGCCCAAGCCGAAAATCCGATTATACCTTATATCGGGATGTATCTAACAGATCTTACATTTATCATGGATGGTAACCAAGATCATATCAATGGGCTCATTAATTTTGCAAAAAGGAAAATGCTATTTTTAACAATAGACAAAATCCAAAGTTTTCAAATGGGTTGCTATTATACTTTTACTGAAATTGCTCAAATCCAAAAACTAATCGATCAAATTACACCAAAGAAAACTGAAAATCAATATTATGATATGAGTGTATTAAGAGAGCCCAGAGGCTGTGAAAGATCGGATTTAAAACTTTAAAAGTTATTTTTTTTTTTGATATTAATAAATGAAAATTATAATTTTGAAAGTGTAATTTAATAAATAAATCTACTTTTCTCTAGATTGTTTTATTCTTAATAATTATGGGAAATTTTTTTTTAAGAAAATATAATTTTTATGTTATATCAATAATAATTTTTTTTTTTTTTTTTTTTGTCTTATTAAAGATTGGTTGAGTTTATTTAGATCAATTTATTATTCCAAAAAAGTTTTTATTTTTTTTATTTTTTATACCAAATGCGCAAATTTTTTTGTTTTTTGTGTTTTTTTTTTTTTTTTTTTTTTATTTTTAAAAAAAACTTTGAAGAGAACTTTCTTGATAAGTAAAGAAAAATTATTATTGGTAATTTTGAAAAGTAAAGTGAATGGTTGAGAAATTGAAATTGAAAAAAATGGTTATTTGAAAGTATTTTTCTCTTCTTTATTTTATTATTAATTTGTTGATTATATTTTTAGAGAAGTGAAATTATAACTTATATATCAAGAAAAAATGCAAAATATTTTTAAACTTATAGGGTTGAAAGTATAAAGAAAGAATTTCCCATTCCATTAAACAATTAAAGTTTTCAAGTTAATTTTTCATCTTCATAATAAAAGTTTTTTGGTAAAGTTAAAAAACTATTAAATTGAAAATTATTTATATTCAAAGTTGGTAAATTACTTTGAATAAATAAATATATAAAAAATTTTTCAAAAATGTTGGCTTGCTTTATAATTCTAATGGAAGTGATGTGAGAGTTTCTACTCATATTATTATCAAAAAAATATTTTCAAATTGTTGGATCAGAATCATTTTTTCTAATTTTGCAAATTTTAGTTTTGCTATTTCAAATCATTTTTTCTAATTTTTCAAATTTTAGTTTTTTTTTTCAAATTTTTGTTTTTCTTTTTTTTTGATTTCTTTTGTTTTTTTTTAAAGAAATTTTTTTTTTTTTTTTTTTTTTTTGATACAATAATTATATGAAAAAAAAAGATCTTCGTAAATCTTAATAATCATTTAGAAAATTGAGATTATGTAATTTCTTTTAAAATGAATTAAATTATTGGTAAAAATCTCATTGTTAAACTTTTTTTTTTCAGTGAAAGTTCAGTAATCAAAGATCGGTAAAATTCATTTCAAAAATTGTGATTAACTTTTTTTATTTTTTAGGTTTTATTTTTTTTAATTTTTAATATATCAGGCTTTTATAGATTTAGAGTGACTTAAAAGAGAATTACCAATCATATTTAGTGACTAATTGTTCTTGAATACTAAAGGATAATTTTTTTTTTTCAATTTATTATTTCTAGCAAGTCACATTTTTTGAAATGAAGTTTAAATATTTCAAGAGATTTTGAGTTAAAAGTAAAATAAAAAAATAATTATAATAATTAATTGAAATATCAAAGTGATTTTCAAACAATATTTAACCCCTGCAATTACTAATTTTTGGGATTTTGGAAAATAATTGTTTTTCGTTTTTCTACCTTATGGAATATATATATTTATTTCAAATTAATTTTTTTTAAAAGTAATTAAAAAATATTTTTTTATGATCTTTCGAATTTTATATATTTTATATATTGGTTAAATATTCCAAAAAAAGAATTTAAATGTTTGAATTTTTAATAATTAAAAGTTGAATTTTCAACTAATAAAAAATAATTGATAAAGTTGAAGAATTTTTGAACTGGATTTGAACTTGGTATTCTTCTTCAGAATGAGAATAATTCATTACTGTTAAGTAAATTAGAATAATATTTGTCATACTTTGTTAAATTTTCTTGAACTTTTTTTGATTAATAATTTATTGATTCAATTCCCCCGATTTTCTTTCATAAATATATAAATGAAAGAAAAGTGAAAAGTAAAAATATAATAAATAGCAATTTAAGATGTTGGAAATGGGAGGGGGGGGGTAAGTAATTTATATGAGTGTCATTTATGAATTAAAAACTAATCAAAATCAGTGTGTATTTTATGATAGATTTCTAAATCAACAATATAAAGTAGATTTTTTTTAGAAAATTTAATCAAAGAGTGAAACTTAATTTCCAATCCAAATAGTAAGAAATTATAATTTAGAGAACAAGTGTGTTGAGTTTTGAGGTTTCGCTCTTTGGTGTTTTTGAGATCTTGAAATTTTTTTTTTTTTCATTTTTTTCTTTTTTTTTTGATGCTTATATTTGTGTGAAAAGATTATTACAAAACCATTATTTTTTCAAATTTTATGGGTTGAAAAATAAAAAAGAATTGTATTAAATTGGTTTAGTACCAGATAAAAATCGTGTATTTTGAGTTTAAAAAATATAAATATTGTTATATTAAAAATAAGAACAAGTGATTTTTTCTGGAAATTGAGAATCCTTTTACAGTCAGTTTCACTTTTAAGGTACAAACTTTCAACGAAATTTAAGGCACAATCAAAATCTCAAATTAAGGCACAAAATTCAAATTCTAGGAAAAATAAATTGTAAAAAATAAAATTCCAAATTTTGTGCTTTAATTTGAGATTTTTATTGTGCCTTAAATTTCGTTGAAAGTTTGTGTCTTAAAAGTGAAACTGACTGTAAAATTTTTTTTAATTGAATTGAATTTTTTGAATTCAGAATCATAGGAATATTTTTTAGATTATTTGAATGCTCTGGGTCAAAAGGGATTAAATTTCATTATACCATTTTTCATGACAGGGGATCTTTTATTATTTTGCAAGTTTGTGTTATCTGTTAAACCCCTAAATTTTGATTTTCTGGTTTTTTAAGCTCTATTTTTTGTTCAAGTTTAAAATATTTTTTGTATTTGAGATTTTTTGGTTGTTTTACTTTCATTTCTTTTCTATTTTAAGAACTGTATTTAAAATTCGTATTTGGTGTTATATGTGTTCTTAAAGGGGTATTTGATTAGTAAATCTCACAAATTTTTATTTATTCAGATCTAAAAAGTAAAAAAAAAACATTTTTTTCCAAAATTTATCAATCTTGTCCCTTAAAATAACTAAGAAGGTTGTGAAAAAAACTGCTTTTTGAGAAAATTTCTTTTTAAGTAAAAGTGATAAATCGTGTTACTTTGTTGGGAAGTTTCTTTTATTTATTTTTTATTTGTGAGTCATGTTGATAAGGTTTTTTATTTCCACCTAATACATCAAATTTTACAAAATTGACAATTTTGATTACTATTTATTTTTTATTTCAAAAAAAAAAAACATATTTTAGTAAAAGAAATATAAATTATATGGTATTATATTGGATCCTCCAAAACCCCCATTTCTCTAAATTGAAGGATCAGATTATCTCAACTGAGATGATATATTTTTTTTTTTTTAAATACAAAAAACCAACTAATTTTTGCAAATTTAATTTTTATTTACAGTCAGTTTCACTTTTAAGGCACAAACTTTCAACGAAATTTAAGGCACAATAAAAATCTCAAATTAAAGCACAAAATTTGGAATTTTATTTTTTACAATTTATTTTTACTAGAATTTGAATTTTGTGCTTTAATTTGAGATTTTTTTTGTGCCTTAAATTTCGTAGAAAGTTTGTGCCTTAAAAGTGAAACTGACTGTAAAGAAAAAAATATAATATTTTGTTTTGTAAAGCAAAAATTAGTAGAGAACAAAGAAGGTAATTTAGTGATGTATTTGGGGTGCCCCGAAAACAAATGTTTATCAAAAGGTGTTCTAAGATGTGTTAATAAAAATGGGAAATTAATATATGTGTTGTCGATTAAAGGGGTCCATAGTCATTTGAATTCAAAAACAAACTTTGAATTATCGGTACTTGATAAAATAAAAATAATTGAAGATTTGTCAAAAACTTCTCTGTCTCCAGAACAAATTGTTCTTCAGATTAATAAAAATAGGTCCGAAGGATTGATCAAAAACGATGGGATCTTATGTGAATCGTCAGAAGATATTAAAGAGAGGGTATACAAATTTAGGAAAAAAAAAGAAAAATTCATTGACTCAAATTTAATATTAAATGAGGAATTATCAAAAATAGAAAAAAAATACACCATTTATACGGTTAGATATTAAAGGGGATTTCCCTTTAATTCTTATGGCAACCAATCAACAATTGTCTTTATCGACAAATAATAATCAAATATTGGTAGATGGAACATATTTGGTTTGTCCTCGGGAATATACGTCACTTTACACAATTATGACATTTGATAATGAGACTCAGATGTATATTCCCTGTATTTGGGGATTGGTTACTGATGAAACCACACCAACTGTTCTCACTTTTTTAAATTATGCAAAAAGATTGGTGGAAAGAATTCTCAAAAATTTTAAATGGAACCCATCTGTTATAAATTTAGATTTAGCAAAACCTAGTATTAATGCTAATAAAATTACTTTCCCCTTTAGTAAAGTACATGGTTGTGGGTTCCATTTTCTCCAAGCAATTAAAAGGAAGTTAATGAAATCAAAAATCGAAAACCAAGAAAAAGTTTTGAAAAAAATTAAGTCTTTTATGACTCTTTCAACGGAGGAAATTAAAAAACGTCTTGAAGAATGGATCAATAAATTGAATTTAAAAACTAATGAAATAGAGAATTTGAATATGGAAATTGAAAATTTAGAAAAAAAAAAATGAAAAAAATAGTTTCGAAAATTATGAAAATTTGTCAAATATTGAAACGGGTGGTCCTAGAAACGTTTTAGTTTTAGATGAAAAATATTCAAAAAATTTTAAATTTTTTCAATCAAAAGTAGAACAAAAAGAAATAGAAAAATCAACACTAAAAGATTTTTTGCAAAATTACTTCAATAACACATGGATCAAACGATTTAATCCCGAACTGTGGTCAATTTACTAAAAAAAAAAAAAAAAGATATTTTTTTTTCAAAAATGATTGATGCAACAAATAACCCATTAGAATCCTGGCACAAAGTTTTAGGTGGTTCTTTAAATAGATTAAAGCCTTCTTTAATCAATTTAATTCGAACTTTAAAATATATTGAATTTAAAAAAGAACAGACAGGAGTGCTAAAATTGGAAATGACCAAAAACTTCAAACCAGAACACTTAGATTGCCAAACAGAATAAAAAATGATAATTCAATTAAATTGACCAAAGGTATTAATAAATTACCAAATGAAAAAATTGAATTTTATGGTAAAAGTGCCTACACCTGTAGTGTATGTAAACGAAAGGGGCGTACAAGAGAATCAAAATTATGCCCATTATACTTCAAAAATTCAAAAAAAAAAAAATAAATTTTCATTTCTTTATATTTTTTACACTTTTTAGTTACTTTACTTTTATTTAAAACAAATACATCAAAATAATTCATAGAGGAAATCTTATTAATCTATCTTAAAATCGCTAATAAAAGACTTTTAATACAATTTTTTATTTTTTTTTGAGTCATCCATTATTTTCTATTTACTCCCAGATATTATTTCAAAAATGTTGTTAATCTTTATTAAATAAAAAAAATATCATGTTTTTTCATTTAAAATCGTTTTAAATATATTAATTAATTTTGGGTCATTTAAAAAAAAATTCAAGTAAAAATTAATTTTCAAAAAAAAAATTGTATTTGATAAATGTGTAATTTTAACTTTAAAAATTGACTCTGAATACAAGGGTTTCTTAGAAGTTGTTCAAAATGTGTTTTTACATGTTTAAAAAATTTTCGGGTATTTTCGATTTTCGGGTATTTTCGGGAATATTTGATAGATTCTTTTTCAATTTATACTTGTGTATTTCTGAAAAAAAATAAAGTTTTTTTTTTATTTTTAAAATGATTCCCGTTATCTGAGAAAAAAATTATTTCATTTAAATTGGTGAATTGCACATTATCTAATAAATGTTCAAAGGATTTTTTGACATAATGAAAATCTTTTAAAATATTTTTTGAAATAAAATCAAAATATTCCTTTTTAACTTGATTGGCATTTCTGGTGATTTTCACTATTAAAGGGTCGCATATTTTATTTATTTTATTTTCATACTTTATTTTGCAATTGGTGGGATAAAAACTCCCAAAATCGAAAACAAAAATACCTCCATTTTCTTTGGGATTTTTTAGTTTATTGAGATAATTTACTCTTTGATGATTTACAAATTCTTTATGACCTCCAGTTGATTGTTCACAGTTTTAACAATAATTTGTATCAGTGCATCTAAAATATTTAATTTTTCGAATTCTTTTTGGTTTATATTTTCTCAAAGTGATTTTTTAAATCTGTTTATTCTCGCTTTTTGAAAATTTTAATTAAATTGTTTTAATAATTTCGAAATCTGTTTTTCTTTGGGGTGGCGTAAAACTTTTTTTTTTTTTGCAAAATTTCGAATTTGAAATAATTTCTTAATCGGATAATACTTCATTTCTTTCATCAGAATCTGGCGGGGTTTCTTATAACCGATATTTTCTAATAATTTCTATTTCACTTTTCTTACTTTTTTTTTTTTTGAAATGGTTGAATATTTTATGTTTTCCAAAATATTTACCTCATTTAATTCTATTTTGATTCTATCAAGGGTTCTTTGGGAAATTCCCAATAAGGAAATGAAAAGAGTATCATTTTTAGTAATTAATTTTTTATAAATTAAACCTACAGTCAGTTTCACTTTTAAGGCACAAACTTTCAACGAAATTTAAGGCACAAAAAAATCTCAAATTAAAAGCACAATTTTTTGGAATTTTAATTTTCACAAATTATTTTACTAGAATTTAAATTTTGTGCCTTAATTTGAGATTTTTTTTGTGCCTTAAATTTCGTAGAAAGTTTGTGTCTTAAAAGTGAAACTGACTGTAATAATGGTCTTCTAATTGGACTATTTTTAGGCAATTCATTCAAAACCTTCCTAAATGATATAATAATTTCATGACAATATTCAAACGTTTCTACTTCTTTTCGATAAATTTGATTTTCTTGAACTTTTTTTTAACAAAACTTATTATTTCTGTTTTCTCCTTTTTTAATTTTGATTTATTTAAAATATTATGAATTGACCTAATTGGTTTCTTTACTTGTGAAATATTGATTCTGGGTCTTCCTCTTGTTTCTTGTTTTGATTTAACTACAGCTTTAACAATTATTTTAGATTTTTTATACTATTTTTTAGGAAAAAAAAACAGATAATAATAATCAGACTTGGACATTTAGAGAAATCATGGAATTTTTCACATTATGAGAAAAAATTCCTCTAAAAAATTTAAATAGAGAAATTTTTTTCACAACTTGAGTAAAAAAAAAATAGATAAAAAATAGATAAAGTTTCTTTATTTTCTTATTTTTTTTGAAAAAAATATGAGAGAAGAACATAGATAGAACTATAAAAAGATCAAGAATTAAAAATAAAAAAAAATTGTATTTAAAAGTATTTTGTTTTTTCGATAATTAAAACGAAAAAATGCCTCAGTTTGAATTGTTTCTAATTTCATTAAAGTTCTTTTTGTTGATTGTATATTTTTCACAATCGAAAAAAAACCTTTCCACTTCAGTTGAGGTTGGTTGAACTGATAACAAATCCAAGACATATTTACTTAAGCATGGAAAAATATTTTTCATACTTAACCAAAAATGTATTGGACTTTGAGTTTGGATTGTTTCAAGTGTTTTCAGATAATGTTGAAACCTTAACCATTCTCCCAAAATTGAACCATTAATATATTCCAAAATTTCAGGTATGGGCAAATCTTCTTTTCGAATATTTGGTAAAATGTTTTCAGGACTAAACCAGTAGTACATTTTAATTACATCATCAGCAAGGTTAATTCTTGTTTCATATTGTTGGATACGCGTGAAAAAAAATTTAATTTTATCTTTTGTTTCTCTGAATTGTGGTTTTTCTGGCACAAAGTTATAAAAATTTTTGTATTCTAATTGAAAAAATAAATTTTTAAAATTTATCCAATTTTTTATTGTCTGGTTAGAGATGCAGTGCGCTTGTAACCCTTGTATCAGTGGTAGAATAAAAGAAGCAATGTATTCTATAAAAACCAATTCTTCTAAGAAAATTTTACTTGAAAGATGTTCAATCAAGATGTTTGACGTTTTTGAGCGTTCTTCTAATTGAATAAATTGTTTCAATTTGTCTTTATTATGAAGCACCTCAATACATGTTTGTAACCAAGTTCCCCAGCGTGTAAGACAAGGTAAAGAAATCAATTTACCATTTTTTTGTAACCATCTTCTTTTTTCTTCCTGCTTGTTTTCCAGCTTTAAAAAATTTTTTTAAGCTTGGAACATACCAGATTTGCAAGATCAAATGAATCTATCAACTTAGCGCTTATTAAATGTAATGTATGGCATGCACATATGATATGTTTGATTTCACAAACTTTTGTTAAAGTCTTCCCCCAATTTGCAACATACGGGTGCACCATCAGATACAAGTGCTGTTATCTTTTTAAATGGAATTTCATAATATTCTAAAGATTTTCGAATAAAAAGTTCCATATTTGTTGCTGTCATCTCTTGTATTTCATCAAGTTCTAAAACCCACGTATCTGTTGAAGTAGCAGCTAATAACGCAACTAGTGGCCGAGATAATCGATCTGTTGCCTCATCAATTATTAAACAGAAAGATTTATCTTTTAATTTGTGTTTCAAGGTTTTTTTTTCATCGTCGAGTAATTGTGGTAGAGTTCTTCGGACAGTTGTTCTCGATGGAAAAGTATGGACCGATCTAATCATTGGTAGATTTTGAACTTGGAACAAGTGTTGTGCCATGTTATAAGATATTCCAGATTTTAATAATATCTTGACAATATCTGATAACGAGCCAAGCGTGTGTGTTTGTAACATTTTAAGTGCATTGCAATGTTTTGATGAAGTAAAGTGTCGTTCCATATTATATTTGATGGCAGTGATAACTGAATTACATTGGGTACATCACAAGTTGGAATTCATAATTTGAAAAATTTTAAATAGAGGTATTAGGAGCTAAATATTCAAAAAACCCCAGTAATTTTCTAATAAAAATCAATTTTTAAAATATATCGTACTCACACCTATATCTTTTAGAAAATTTAACCCTATTTAATTTTTTCAATTTTGATTTTTTAAAATTTTTTTAATTTTCCTGAATTTTTTTTTTTTTTCAGAAAAATTTTCATAAAGTTATCTTTTTTTGACATTTTTTAATCTTCTAATTTGACTAAAATGTTTAAAAAAAAATATTTTTAATTATTTAAATGATTGAAACCAAGAGTGAAAAATATTTTAAAAAAATTTTAAATATTTTTAAAATGTTTAGGAATAGATGAAAATTGTATTACTACTATTTCAGAAATTAGTATTAAAAATTATAAATACAGCCCTATGATTATTGATTTTATTAATAAATTAACTCTGAACCCTCTAAAATTGATTTTAAATTTAATCATTTTTTCTTCTTTTTATTTTTTCTTCTTTTTCTTTATTTTATTTGAAAAAAAAAAAAAATAAACTTGGAACAATACCAGCTTAATTATTTAATAGTTGGCTAGAATCGATTAGAAAAGTTATTTTTATTTAATCTGTTGGTTAGTAGAACTTAAAAAAGAAAAAAAAAACAAATTAAAGTTTTTTTGTTGATAATAATTGTGTCGTACCCCATCTTGAATTTGATTGATTAAAGAAGAATATAACTGAAGATTAAGGTAATTTTATTTCTTCTTCTTCTTCCTTTTTTAAAAAAAAAACACATAAAACTGTATAAATTAAAAAAAAAAACAAAAAATAATAAAAAATAAAAAATAAAAAAAAAAAAAAAAAAAAACAAAAAAAAAAAACAAAAAATATTGCCTTTATAGGCGTTTTAACACACTCCAATTCTAAAAATTTTCTTACTGCCCAAACCGCCCCCTACCACCCCATCCCCGGGCGTCTCATGTTAAATAAAATTGCCTTCCAGTTGATTGGAAGGCAATTAAATAAATAAAAAATTAATAAAAAAAAGAGATCTTTAATCTCTTTTAACATTAGGGGCTTTACTAGTCCCTAATGAAAGTTTCATGTTTATTTTGGCCTAACTAGGCCATGTTTTTTTAACTACAATAAGCGCGGCCAATAACGCCGAAATGTTAAATAAAATTGCCTTCCAGTTGATTGGAAGGCAATTAAATAAATAAAAAATTAATAAAAAAAAAGAGATCTTTAATCTCTTTTTAACATTAGGGGCTTTACTAGTCCCTAATGAAAGTTTCATGTTTATTTTGGCCTAACTAGGCCATGTTTTTTTTTAACTACAATAAGCGCGGCCAATAACGCCGAAATGTTAAATAAAATTGCCTTCCAGTTGATTGGAAGGCAATTAAATAAATAAAAAATTAATAAAAAAAAAGAGATCTTTAATCTCTTTTTAACATTAGGGGCTTTACTAGTCCCTAATGAAAGTTTCATGTTTATTTTGGCCTAACTAGGCCATGTTTTTTTTAACTACAATAAGCGCGGCCAATAACTTAATTGGCCGCACTCGTTATATCTAGTGTGTACATATGTATACACACACTATACACACTATACACAAACACACCATGTGCAGGGTAATAGTAACCCTACACTACAAAAAACACTCAAATACCCCTGTAGCCAAAATTCTGGCCTTTTATCCCCGTTTTGACCATTTTTAAGAAAAATTAAAATTATTATAATTAAATAATCTACCCAAATTAAACTAAATTTATTTTTTGATATGTGTGAACTTAATATTTTAAAATTTTAATCAGAAATTTACCTTTAATCTCCATTTTTGTAATGAAAGTAACCAATTTAAAACCATAAAACTCTTTTCTCATATATTATACATGTAAAAAAAAAATTTTTTTTTATATAAATTTTTAACTAAATAGATTGAGACTATTGCTTAGAATTACAAATTGAATTTCAATTTTATTTCGAATATAGAATCTAAACAAATTTTTGATTTGCTTTTTGGATTTGGATTTGGATTGCTTTTTTTGCTTTGCATTTGGATTTGCATTTAACTTGTTTTTTGGATTAAAATTTGTTTTTAATAGAATTAAAAACAATATAAGGTATAAATTTAAATTCCTTTTTTATTCTTAATATTATTAAATCAGAGTTTAATAATTTTAATAAAAAATGAAAGAAATATTCTTTATTTCAAAAATAATCGTTAAATATTTTTGAAAAACTTTTAACAAAAGGAATTTTGTAAAATTTTGTTTTCTTTTGTAATTTTAAAATAAATTATACAGTCAGTTTCACTTTTAAGGCACAAACTTTCAACGAAATTTAAGGCACAAAAAAATTACAAATTAAGGCACAAAATTAGGAATTTTTAATTTTTGCAATTTATTTTACTAGAAAACAAAATTTTGTGCCTTAATTTGAGATTTTTATTGTGCCTTAAATTTCGTTAAAAGTTTGTGCCTTAAAAGTGAAACTGACTGTATATAAAATTTTGATTAAAAAGAGATTATTTAATAGAATTTATTAAGAATAAATAATTATTTTATTTTATTTATAAATTTAATATATAATTCGTGATTTAATCTATAATAATAAATTATAATAAATTAAATAATTATAAATTCGGGTACTTTGTGCTCCACTCTTTGAGTCGTTGAATACCATTTAAAGAATGAAATTAGATGAAATTGAAATAATAAATACAGTCAGTTTCACTTTTAAGGCACAAACATTCAACGAAATTTAAGGCACAAAAAAAATCTCAAATTAAGGCACAAAATTCAAATTCTACACTAGTCGGAATTGAAAATCAAGGATCTGAAAATTTTTTTCGCATAAATAATTTCATTTTTATTTGGAGATTTCATTTTTGATGTCCATAGCTCTCTAGAACCTTTATTTAAGGATATATTGCCCCTTTTTAATTTTTACTTTCAAAAAATTTAATTGGGATATTTTTTTGATATATTGGCCAATAAATATAGAAATTAAGGATCCCATCAAAAATGAAAATTAAAATGTGTTTTTTAAATATTTTTAGTAGGATCTCTCATAAGTTTAAACTCAATTTTAAGAATATTTTTTTTTTGAAAAAAAAAATTTTTTTTTTTTAATAGTAAACATTAGTAAATTATATTTTTACTAAAACTTCTACTCTCTCTACTGAAAAAAATAATTTTTTTTCAGATGTTACCAGAAAATTGACACTTAATTAATTGGTGTTCTTTCAAAAAAAAAATTTCTAACAAAATTCAAATTAAACTCAGCTTGTAAACTCAGATACTTTAAATGATCCAGTTTAAGAAATTTTGAAAAAAATTAAAAAAAAATTAGAAATTTTTTTGATAATACCAGATCTCGAACTCGTGACATTAGATTTTTTTTACTCTAGATCTGGCGCTCTACCGTTGAGACATTAGACTATTTGTTGTAAATTGAAAATATTTTTTTCTTCAAAATTGATTTTTTTAAAATTTTTAAACAAGTAATATAACCAAAAAAAATTTACAATTTTCCTAAGTTTTTTAATTTAAAAAAAATTTTTTTTTTTTAAAACTACTTTTTCTATTAACATTAATAATATAAAAGAAAAATCTGATAGGAAAAAAATTTTTTTTTAAAATTTTAAAAAAAAATTATTAAAAATTTTTTAATAGTAAAAATTTCAATTTTTTTAAAATTTCCAAAAAAAATTTTTTTTTATATAAAAAAAATTCTTTCAAATTTTTATAATTAAAAAAATATTATTTGAGTTTAATAATAAAGATTTTTTAATAAAATAAATTTTTTTTTCTAATACTTTTTAATAAATTATTATAAAAAAAAATTATAAAAATTTTTTTTTTATTTTTTCTTAAAAAAATGATAAATCAAAAAAAATACCCAAAATAAAATTTTTTGAAAATAATATTTTTATATATAAATTATTTTATAAAATAGATTCAAATAAAATATTTGTAAATTTTTATATATAAAATTTGGTGTTAATATTTTTATTTTTTTCTATTTTTATAATAATTTTATTTAAATATATATGAAACGAATATCATCAATTAAGACTGTATAATTAAAATTAAAATGAAAAAAAAAATTTTTTTTTAGTTATATATAAATTATTTTTTAAAATTTGAAATAATATATAAGTATTATTTTTTATTATTATTTATAATATATATGACCAAAAAAAAAAATTTTTTTTTTCAAATATGTTTACAAAGAAAAATTTAAAAAATTATTTTTTTATTTTTTTGGCCTTGGTCCCAAAATTTTACCAAAAATAATTTTTTTATAAAATTTTACTCTAGTGGGAACAATTTAAAATTTTCTAAAAAAATATATTTTTTTCTAATTTTGCACAAATAAAAAAAATAAAAATTTCAAAAATAAAAAATTATTTTTTTTTTTTTTGAAAAAATGAAAATGGGAAATATCTTTTAAAATGTAGAAGATAGAATACTCTAAATTTCAAAAATCAAATATTTAGAGTATTTTTTGATGGTTTAGGTAAAATAATTTACTATATTTCTCAATATTTTAAAAAAATTGATTTTTCAATTTATACTTGTGTAGTAAAAATAAATTGTAAAAATTAAAATTACAAATTTTTTGCTTTAATATGGGATTTTTTTGTGCCTTAATTTTCGTTGAAAGTTTGTGCCTTAAAAGTGAAACTGACTGTATTCATTTTATTATATTTCCATTCTTCTATCCAAAATTAATCCACCCGTTGTTGATTTATTGTTTAAATGGTCTTATAAGATATTAATTATTTTATAAATATATTATCATTCAAATTATAATAATTTAATACAGTCAGTTTCATTTTTTAAGGCACAAACTTTCAACGAAATTTAAGGCACAAAAAATCTCAAATTAAGGCACAAAATTTGAAATTTTTTTTTATTACAATTTTTTTTACTAGAATATGAATTTTGTGTCTTAATTTGAGATTTTTTTTGTGCCTTAAATTTCGTTGAAAGTTTGTACCTTAAAAGTGAAACTGACTGTATATTTTTTTTTATTTTTTATATACATTTACTTTCCGGTGAAGGTCATTGATATTCGGTTATAATCATCAATATAATCTGTATTTACTTCATTATGTGTATTAATCAAGGAGGATTAAATTGAGTAAATTATTATGATAAAGGATATGTATTCTCAGAAACCGGATTAAGTTTTATACTTTTTGTCAGCTATCAAACGGTGCGTTTACCCCCATTGAAAGTATATACTCAGCCCATTTTAATTTGATTTAATGGGCGCTTGTCTGCTCGAGGAAAAAAACTTTAATTAGTTTTTTTTTATATTTTAGGTAACTGTTTCCAAGTATAATTCTCCCCAGCAGGGGTCACAGTCAATAAAAAATAAAAAATTAATATAACTTTTAAAAAAATAGAAAAAAATTAAAAACTAAATTCGTTATCTTGTATTTAGTAATTATAAATTTAAATTAATTTAATTATAAATTAAAATCATTATTTTTGTAAGTTTCTTGATTTTTTGTTTTATTTAATTTTGATTATAGAACTTTTTGAATAGTGAAATGTTTTTTCGTAAATAACTCTTTTAACTCATTAATATGTTCATTTTTTGAAAATCACTTTTTTTATTAGTTTTTTTGAAAGTAATAACAAGATATCACTTAACTTAAACTTAACTGTAACATTTTCATCAAAATCGATTTTATATAAAGTTTAATATGTTATGTTTTTTTGTTCAAAACACTTTTTGAAAAATCTCTTTTGATTTGGTTTTTAGATTGATAAAGAGAATATCAGTCAATTTTGACTTAAATTTGACAAAAAATACCAAAATCGATTTTAATAATATTATATAATATTACATTTTTGTTCAAAACACTTTTTGAAAAATCTCTTTTGATTTGATTTTTAGATTGATAAAGAGAATATCAGTCAATTTTGACTTAAAATGAACAAGAAATACCAAAATCGATTTTAATAATATTATATAATATTACATTTTTTGTTCAAAACACTTTTTGAAAAATCTCTTTTGATTTGATTTTTAGATTGATAAAGAGAATATCAGTCACTTTCGGTAATAAAGTTAACATAAAATACTAGTAAAAATTCAATTAATATTAGTAAATATCAAATTTTTTGATCTAATATATTTTACAATTTATAAAATCTGTTTTTTCATGATATCTATTTCATCAAATAACTCTAATTTCAATATAATACTATTTTTTAATAAAATGCATTATCTCAATTATAATTTGTAATAAATAGATTATATATTACTTTTATGAAGACTCGTTCATCAATATGCTGTAAACAGTGGTGTTTGTATAATGATTCAAGAGCATTTAATACCCGTAAAAGGTAGACTCTATAATTTAATAAATGCTCATAGACAAAACAAATTTAACTACTTATCTGAATTTTTAAACCCAGAAGTTTGTCAATATTCTGTTAAAAACTTGAAAATTCACCAAAAATGTTATAATGACCTATCAAAATCTTTTTGTAGTTTTAACAAAATTGAAATTAATGGAAAAAAATATTTTTTGCGGAAAGAGATTTTATGAATGTGATTTAATTGGAGGTGCAACTCTAAAATTAGCTAGAATGTTTAACATCAATCTTACCTCAGATTTAATTTGTTCTAGACATAAAAGACTTTTAAGTAATCTCAAGATCAAGAAACTCTATCCTCGAGTTAAAAAAGAGAATAAAAACTCAAGAAAATCAAAAAATATTTAAATGTAGATGATTTGTCGGGTAGTATTGATTGTTTAGAAGAAGAAATTCATGATAAAGAAGGTTATTATTTCCAAGGGGGCCAAATTATTGAAACTATTGCAATTTCCGATACAGAGGTTTCTACTGATTCAGAATCAAATTCAGAAATTGAAGAACTTAATTCCGATTTTACTATTTCAAATATAAAAAATCAAAATAATTATAACCATTATGCAAAGAGTTTTAATGACCATTCTAAAACTGAATGGTGGCGAGAAATGCAATATGATTATGGTATTAGTGAGTTATTGGAAGATACCGATGATGATTCAGATTATGTTGAAATTTTGGAAAAAGAATATTTTAAATCAAAAATTGATGTTAATCTTCAAAATAATAAACCTATTAATAAAAATAAAAAAAAAAAAAAAAAGAAAAGAAACAGTAAAAAAATAAATTTAAAGAATTTCAAATTCCAAAAAAATAAAGAAGATATAAACCAAAATATAATAAATTTTCAAACAAATCTTACAGATTTTAATTCAGAGAATCATGAGCATAAAATTCTATTTCAAGATTTCAATGAATCTTCTAAACCACAATTTAAATATTTTTCCAAACAACCTCGCTTAAAATATTCTGATTATATTCAAGAAAAGAGTTTACAAAAGATTTATTTGAATGGAAAATTAGAAGTAACACTCCCAATAATCATTTTTGTGAATTGATAAAAATAATTAAAGAATATTGTCCGGATAAGGAATTATTCTCTACACCAAAAGTAATTCGAAAACAAATACTTAATAAGATAGGTTATTATAACGTTTACAATTATTATCATATTAATGAAACTCAAAAAAGCCCTAGATCTATCAATACAGTTAAATTGCGTTGGGATAAAAAACTTGAAAATAATGTTAAAGAAGAACATACCAGTGAAGTTCCTTATATAACAATAACAACTTGGTTGGATTTAATATTACAGTCCAAATTAAAAAACTATTTATTGAATAAAAAAGATGAAAATTCAAATAAATCGGTTGATGGTTTTGAATTTCAACCAATGGAGTTTTTCGATACTGAAAAATTCAAAAAATTCAATATTAATCTAAATAATAATGAATATGAATATATGTTTTTTATTTCAATTTTTATCGATTCACAAGCACACAAAAGTGATATGAGAGATAATATAAAAGGAGTTTATATGTTCATAGAAAATTTTAGAGTTGGTGTACGATTAAAAAATAAATCAATTTTCCTGCTAATGAATCTACCTAAGGATGTTCCCATCTATGATTTAAAAGGAGCCTTTGCCTTTTTATTTCAGAAATGCTAGAACTAGAAAAAACAAAAACTTTATTTGGAAAAAAAATTTTATTTAAACTGTGTTCTATTGTTGGTGATACTTTAGAACAGCAATCGGCTGCAGGGAAACTTAGTCATTCGGCAATTCAATGTTGTAGACATTGTTGTTTGTCAAAACATGATAAAGGGTTCAATTTGGGGAATAAACTCATAATAAATGATGATTCTGTAGAAAATTATCTTAATTCTAATGTTGAAAGAAAAAGAGATTTTAATCATAATAATACTGATTTAAATAAAAATCAAATAAAACAAAAGATAAAAAACAAAACCCCAAATGAAAATCATAATGAAATTTTTTAAAAAAATTGAAATAGAGTTTGAAAATCAAATGATAAAGATATCATTCAAGACAATATTAATGATATATATAATAAAGATTATATATTAAAATCTTCAAAAAAACAAAATAATTGTTTAATTGGGAACGATATAGAAAATATAAAAGATGCTAAAAAAATTGTGAAATCTCATCTATAAATGAAAAAAATAAGTTTCAAATAGATGAAATTAATAAAAATAAAAAAAAATATTCAACTAATCAAGAAAAAAAAAAATATTAAATCAACAAAAAAAACAATGATTTATATTTAAAAAAATAAAAATATAATAACACAAAAAAGAGATGATAAATTTATAAAAGATTTACAAAATTTTTTTAGCTATTCTTGATTTACAAAAAGATTCTTCGAATTATAAATCATTTATTTCAGATATTTCAAAAAACATATGGAGTTTTATGCCAAAAGGGAAATCCTTGGTTGCATCTATTTAATTTAAACACTTCAAGTTTTATCCATTTCACGATATGTTGGGTACATTTATTACTTGAAGGATTGTTTAAAGACGGAGTATATAATATAAAATTATTATTTAATAATAAATATCTCAAACTATTATCAAAGAATATAGATAATTTGAGTCGTTTTTTATTCGTGGTTAAATATACCAAATAACCCATTTGATGTAAAATTAACTTCAATGGAAGTTCTTGATTTTTCAATGATTTTTTGCATTAGCTATTGAAATTACGGAATTTCAATATTTTCAAATAAAAATACAAGAATTTAAGAAAAAAAAAATGAAATATAAAAAGAATAAAAAATAAAATAGAGAAAAAAATAAATATAGAAAACAACAATTTTGAATTATATAAGAGTTTATTGGAAAATCAAAGAGATGAATTAATTTTGGAAATATTCTGTAATAAAAAATATAAAGAAATGGTGATTAATTATTCAAATTGGAAAAATGAATATTTTTATAAATTAAAAAGATGATTATATATTAAAAAATAATATTAAATTGGATTGAGGAATTCAATAATTTAATTTCAAATTTATTTTTGCCATCAAGAAATATTGAAACCGAAAAAAACTTGAAAATATATCAATTAGGTTCCGTTTTATCCATTTAGAACTATGTAATCATATGAATTTAAAAAAAAATCAAGTTTTAATTTTGTTCAAGATGAAAATAATAAAAGAAAGAAATCCAACTTTTATTATCTGAAAAGAAAAAACTAACCTTCATTATTTAAGACATTTGCCAAAGTGTATTAAATTGAACGGATCCATGTTTACCTTTTTATTTAGCCCTAGAGAGGTTCCATCAATACTTTAAATTAAAAGGGCGGAAACTCAAACTAAAAGGTAAATCATTATTAATAAATTTAGTTGAAAATGAATTACTACGCAAGTTTTATTCAATTAGTGAACTAGAGTTGGGTAAATTAACTGAAAATCGAAAATATAAATTAAAAATATCCACCTTTTATCAACAATGTTTAAAAGAATTATTAAATGTAACTGAAAATGAAATAAATAAATTTATGTTAGTTCCAATATTAATAGATAATAAACATATTTATAAAAGTAATTTTTGTGTCAAAACATTTGAAAATCAATTTTATTTTATAAAAAAAATTATACAAAGAAATGATCAAATAAATCAAACATACATTCTTGCAAATAAATTTAAAAAGAATGGAAATATTTATAAATTAAATAAAAAAATTACTTTAATCAATAGCAGAATTCAAAAAATTAGTTCATTTAATACCTCTTTCAATTTTTTTTAAAGATAATCAAAATAATTATATTATGAATAATCATTTTATTTCCCATCTTCCTAGATTTCTGGATTATGAAATTAATATTTAATTTTGATATATATATATATATATGTATATGTATGTATGTATGTATGTATGTATATGTATATGTATGTATATGTATGTGTGTTTGTGCGTATATATATATATATATATATATATGTGTGTGTGTGTGTGTGTGTGTGTGTGTGTGTGTGTGTGTGTGTGTGTGTGTGTGTGTGTGTGTGTGTGTGTGTGTGTGTGTGTGTGTGTGTGTGTGTGTGTGTGTGTGTGTGTGTGTGTGTGTGTGTGTGTGTGTGTGTGTGTGTGTGTGTGTGTGTTTACGTGTTTATTTATGTATGTTTGTGTGTTTGTGTGTATTTATACATGTATGTAAATATATAGATAATATTTATTCTTTATTATTATATTATTTTTCATTAACAAAAACAATAATCTAATAATTATAAAATCTTTTCTCACTCTTATATTATATTATTTATGAAATTTATATTAATATTAGAGCATAGTACATATTATATATGAATTAAATGATATACTAACACTCGAATCTTCAACTATATGTTCAATGAATATTAAATAATTATTTTTATTTATTTATTTTTATATTTATATAAGAAATTTTATCATAAAACATCTACAACAAAATATTTTTAAAAAAGATTATTAATATTATGAATAATTATAATTATTTATTTTATTGAAATTCTGAACTCAAAAAAATTTACTAGTAAATATTAGAGTAAATTTAGTACTAAAATAAATTTTTATTTTTTTTTTTTTTTTTTTTTTTAACATAATTAAATATATATATATATATATATATGTTATTGTTATTGTTATTGTTATTATTATTGTTATTTTGTTTTTTTACACATCATCTATTACACTGCTAGATTCTAAAATCCAATTGATTTTTTTTTTATTTGAAATTTTTGTAACAATCAATTTTTAGTAATCAGGATTTCAAGCTGGTTTTACTCGCAATTTTTTTTTTTTTTTTTTTTTTTTAAAGAACATATCTTGTATAAGTACCAAAACTTTGGTAACATCTGGTAATAAATTTTTTTTTTCTGTGGGGGGGAGCGGAAGTTTTAGTTAGATATCATTTTAGTCGTTAATTGGTAATTTTAATTTTTAATTTTTTTTTTTTTTATAAAAAAAATCCATTAAAATTATTTTTGAGATATGGAGAAATATACTAACTATCTAATAACAAGTTTTTTTATTTTCAATTATTCAAAATATTGAAAATGAAAAAAAAATGAAATAATTTTTTTTTTATTTTTTTGAATTTTTACCGTTTAAATTTTTTGTTATATAAAATCCATTTTTAGGTAATAACTTTTAATGTAGACCTCTGAATGAGATGATGATTTCAAAAACAAGATTCTAACCAAAAAATAATTGTATTACATTAAAAAAATTTTTTTCAAATCATATTTTATATTCCATCTAGTGATTGAACAAAATAATTTTCATTCAAAAACAAAGGTTGATTATCTACATTTTTTATTAGAATGAAATTCGAAAATGTTTCATCCTTTAACCAACTTTCAATATTTTGCAGTTTTCTTATATCTTCTCCAATTCTTGTTTGTATTGTTTTTTATAAGTTTACCATTGCTAATTTCTGTTTTGAGCCTCACTCTTCTCTTGGATGGTAAACATAATGTTTCAGAATTGGTTTCTTTTTTCAATTTGTATTTCTTCTGCCTTTGATTGATCAGTCACTTGATTGTTATTTGGTCTACTGCTTCTTTCTTTGGTAATTGCTGGTATGTTGCTCTTTCCATTCCCCCTTGCATCTGTTTGTTATCTTCTTCTTTTCCTTTTCTTTTTCCTTGCACTTCTGCTTGCTATTGATCACTGGATCGTGCTTCACATTCTTCTTGCATTTCTTCTCAACATTGATTGTTGTATCACGAGTATCACCCATGTTGCCCTTACTCTTCATCTTCTTTTTGTTATCTTCAATGCATTTGCTCTTCTTCTTGACCTTGCTCTTCTTCTTTGCTTTGTTCTTCTTCTTTTCCTTGCTCTCTCCGTTGCTGTCTTGGTTACCCTTGATCGCAACTTCTTTTTTTTGAACATTTTCTTCTTTTTCATGTATCTTCACGTTTGGGTCCTTGTTTTCATCCAAATACCCATCAAGTTCAAGGGCCTTCGGAACCAAACTCCTTATATGATCTATCAACATAGTTTCTACGTGAGTAACTCCAGTGAGACTTCTTCGGCGCGGGATCCGTCGCATCCTTTCTTTCTTGATTACATTCGTCGTCTTCTTCTTCGATGAATGTTTCTTCTTTCGAAAAATGTTTTTTCTTCTTCGATGAGTGCATCTTCTTTGATGTATGTCTCTTCTTCGACGACTGCCTATTCTTCTTAGATCTATGGTTCGACCGTCTCTTTTTTAAAAGTTGTACAAAGTTACTCCTTTTATTCGGCTCGGTGGATATTTTACGTTTCTTTCTTGTTGTCATCTCTATTATGATAATAAATAAAAAAAATCAAAAAAAAAAAAAATTAATTCAAAAAAAAAAAGAAACAAAAAAAAATCAAAAAAAATCAAATCAGTTCAAAAAAACTTTCAAAAAAAAAAAAAAAAAAAAAAAAAAAAAATAAGAGGAAATAAACAAAATTACCAATTCAGAACAATAAAAAAAAATGATTTTCAAAATGTGAAATTTGTTTAAATTCGATTTGAATTAGAATTTTATAATTCGAAACTGGATTGTTTAGAGTCAAATAAACTCGAATTACTACTCTAAATTCCTCTAAGAAATTTCTCAAAAAGAAATGACGTATAATTTTTCTTCACAAAAAGAAAATGACTCAGTTTCTATTTAGAGTAAAAAAAAAAATTTTACTCTAATTTCTTTAAAGCAATACTTCTATCATGAAATATTACTTCTATCCATTGTCTCGGACAAGGAGGAAAAATGATGATAGTGTAACATTTTTTTTAATTAGAGAAATCTCTTTCTCTATATTTCTGATCATTTTTCCTCATTTTGTCCAAGTCTGATAATAATTTTTGATGTCGTGGATAGAACCAAAAAATTTTAATTAGAACGAGTTTAATTGAGTTTATTTAACTTTCTAGATAAATATAAAAAATGTATTATTGTGTTCTCTTACTTTTTTTATATTTCGTAAATTGCATTTGTTACAAATTTTTTTAGAATTGGAATATTTATTATGTAGTTGGATATTTATTTCATCGGGTCGATTTCTTAAACCTCTTTTTTGGTATTTACCACAACTGTAACAATAGCATAATATATTTTTCTCTTGTTTGGAAATAATCGACATAAAAATAAAAGTTAAAAAAAAAATTGAAAAAAAAATGAGTTTTGAAAGAGATAATTTTGTCTCTATATCTTGAACACATATGAAGAATCTAATTCTATTATTTATGATGTTTTTCACTCCATTATGACATTTTTGAACTCCGCCATCTTTCCACGAAAACCATCATTATTTTTATTCTTTCTTTTTTGGGATTTTCCTTCTTTTTGGTTTTGGATTTACTGATCTGAGAAACAAATTGGTACAAAGTGGTTGAAGAAAAGCACACATTCTTATAATTGTTTTTCAAACCGAAAAAAATGTTAGTAACAAAATCCAACCTCACAACCACAATTTTCTCCACACAACCAAAAGGAAGAATAAAATCAAAAATTGGTAAAAAAACTAAAGGTAAAAATTATTTTTTGAAGTAGATCCAAGAATAGAGTTTTGACAAAAGTCAGTACTAAAAGTTTTCTAAAGTGGATACCAAACTTCTTCAACAAACGAGTCATACAGTTTGAAGAATCAACACATAAAACTTTGATTCTTTACTTTTTTAAAACAACTTTATTGTTTATTTGAAAATTCCAAAATTTTTTGATTACTTTTCTAAAGTGGATAATCCGACTTTCAAAACAGTTCTTTTTGAAGAAAAGTTTCTGGGAACAATTAATTTCATAAATTGGCTGAACAACAAAAACCAGTAAAATGCTTTATCCAAAACTGGGTAAAAAATTTCCAATTTGGGAAATGAAGTAAAAATTTTCATATATTAATCTAAATTTGTCAGAATTAAGCTTTTGGGAACTTTGAGAAACACTAATTTAGAGATCAAACTCACAAACCCATCTATTTCGAAAATTTAGAAAAACACAAAACAAAACAAAACCAAACCAGATAAAATTTCTTCAAGCAACTCCAAAAACTGATTTATATCTCAAAAAGTGTCGAAAGGGAAAAGTTATTAAAGTCTCTGCTCTATGACGTTTCAAAAAAAAAACCAAAACTTCCAAAAGAAAAAAAAAAGAGACAAATACAAAACACAACCCCAAAGAAACATAATTTTCAACTTTAATCTTTTTAATAAAATCAAAAAAAGAAAATCATTTTTTTATTCGACTTTCTTTTTTGTTGCTTAGCAAATAGTTTTTTATTTTACTTTTTTTTTTTTTTTCTTTCTCAAAAATCTCTTTTTTGGATTAGACCAATTTTTTTTTCAACACAAAAATCCCCACCATGAAATCAATTATGAATTTAGAAGGACAAAAGTCCTCAGCCACACTTGTCTTAAATCAGATGATGAAAACATTAGAAAAACAGGGAAGAAAGGTCTACAAATTTGGCTTTGGCCAGAGCCCATTCCCTGTGCCAAAGTTTCTTGTTAACGAATTAAAAAAGAATGCCTTTCAAAAATCATATGAGGACACGTTGGGCGTGCAAGAATTGAGGTCCGCCATTGCAGACTGGTACAAACAAAAGTATAATGTTGATGTTGATAAAGAGCAGGTTATGATTACCACTGGTAGCAAGGCAATAATCTTCCATTCTCAAATGATCAACCGCGAGAGGAACAACGTGATGACCCCTGCGTGGGTTTCATACCTCAACCAAAACTTTTTGGTTTCGCAACCACACAGGAAGTTCATGACCACATTTGAGAACAAATGGCAGCTGAACACCCAGGACATGAAATCCATGAACAAGAACGACCACATCATAATAAATTCTCCTAACAACCCAACCGGCCTTATTACAGACATGAAGAAGTTTGCCCAAGACATTAACCCAAACACCTTGGTGTTCTCTGACGAGATCTATTCCCTGTTGTCTCACTTAAACCCAACACCACCAACCATGCTCAATTTCCGAAACCGAACAATCGTATCCAACGGCCTTTCCAAATGGGCAGGCGCAGGCGGGTGGAGATTCGGATTTGCCGTCTTTTCCAAGGACTTGTTGAAGATCAGAAGGCAAATGGGTGTCTTTATGAGCGAGCTTAGCTCGTGTACCCCATCCCCCGTGCAACACGCAGCTATTAAATTGTTCCGTGAATTCCATTTGATGGACGACTATTTAAAAAAGTCCAATTTCAGCTTACATGTCCTAACTGAGGAAATTAACAAAATCCTCCACAAATCACAAATCAAATTCCACGAGCCAGAGGGCGGTTTCTATTACTATTTAAATTTTAATAACTACAAGGACAAACTTGCAAGAAAAGGGATCTATAACAATGTCGATTTCTGTACCCAACTATTAAAGGACACAGGTGTCGCAGTATTGGCAGGATCATATTTTGGCCATGACGACCACGATATTTTTGCTCGCTACTCTTATGTCGACTTTAATGGTTCTGATGTTATCAATAATGATAATTTATCATATACAGATATTGTCAAAATCGGTAAAAAGGTTTTGGAAGGAACTCAAGTTCTTGTTGATTATCTTGAAAATTTATAATTACTTTAATTTTCTTTTTTTGATAGTTTTGATAGTTTTTCTTTTTTTTTTTTTTTTTCTTTTCTTTTAGCTTTTATTCTTTTATTTTATTTTTTTTTTTTATTCTTTATCTTTTATCAATTTTTAATCATACTTTTTTTTTATTTATTAAATTTA
Source organism: Anaeramoeba flamelloides (assembly GCA_027625915.1). Lineage (NCBI taxonomy): Eukaryota > Anaeramoebidae > Anaeramoeba > Anaeramoeba flamelloides. The sequence goes on from JANTQA010000036.1 coordinate 11,007,195, forward strand.
TTGATAGATATCTCGTTGAGAATCAAAATAAAATATTTTTATATTATTGATTTTTAAGTTATTGGATCATTTAATTTTTTTTTTTTTTACTTGTTGGAAAAAATTTTGGTTCATACTGATAAATTCAAATTTATTTAATTAAAATTTTAGTTCAATTTCCATTTTTGTAATCTATTAGCCCAACTTTTAAAACAACTCAAAGAAAGATCACTTTGAAATCTCAACCAATTTTACAAAGTTTCTTCAAGTTTAATCGTATATAATGAATTAATCAAAGCTTGTATAAACATATTTGTAAAATGGAAAATGAAGTAAAAATTTTCAGATATTTCTTTGAATTTATCAGTATAATTTTATTCAGCTATTGGGATCTTGATAGATTTGAAATTATTTAAGGGATATCTGGAGTTTTTAGAGGTTAATATTTAAAAAAATGCAAGAACCAATCTATATATTTTCTTAATAATAAAAGAACCCAAATTCTTACCGATCCCTGTTGAGAAAAACATCAATCTTCATTTTAATCTCGATCGAAGACGTAAGAAGTTTCCAATAGAAATAAATATGATTTTTGAAAAATCATTCCCACATTTTGAATATCTGCAGAGTAACGCATTTTTACAACATGACTAGAGATCTTGCAATATAAAAAGAATACAAAATAATTTTGGTTTTAAAAAAAAATTAAAAAATAAAAAAGTAAAAATGTCCAAAAATGGTTTGAAATTTTGAAATTTCACATTATCATTTTTTCTTCTAATATCAACCCAAAAGCTTTAAATACATATAATCCACATATTATAACCAAACACCTTAAGCTGAAAATTAGTTTATTAATAACCAATTGAATAAAATTAATTAATCAACTTTATTTTAAAAAATAGTATTTTCTAAGCAAAAATGTAAATAAATATACCAAACCAATATCTTAACCCATTATTATTTATTAAAAGAAAAAATGAGAGGATTTGTCGATTGAGTTGGGTTTGGAAACAATACTTCACCATATATACAACCAATGATCTAAATAAGCTATTTCCAAAAAAATGGGGCAAATTTATTTATAAATATATCCTTTAAACTCAATCTTCAAAAAAGTATTTAAATTTCCAAAATCATTAACTACCATTTATCAATTTTTGGTAATAATTCGATTTATTTCTTAGTATTGAATTCCATGAATAAAAGATATTAAAATTTCCGATCTCGATTTTATCTGATTTTTTTAGGAGTGGAATTTGGTGTTTATCATTTTCTTTTTATTTGAAAAAACCGTTTTCATAACTTGTGTAATCTCAACAAATTTTCAAATAGAATCGACAACACATAACTACATTTTATTGTTTAAAAAATCATTTTTACCATTTCCATATTTCCAATTTTTTATTGAAATTGGTCGTACATTGTTTTCACCAAAGAAAGAGTGTTATTTTTTTTTTATTTTTGAGAAATATTCCAAAGAACAAATTTTTAAATAAATACCTTAGTCATTTATTCAATTGGTATTAATATTAAACGTAATTTGGTATTCTCAATTAATAAATAATTTCACTAACAAAGATGATTTTTTATGAAATGTAAAAAAAAATTCCCCACTTTTTTTGGAAATACATTATATGTACCCCCTCAATATATATATATATATATATATATATATATATATATAAAGGGTTACCTAAATTTAAAATTGTTAGGCATTTTAAATTTTATTCAAAATTTTGTGCCTTAATAGAAGCACTTACTGCAAAATAATTTATTATTTTTATTTTTTCAATTTTTAAAGGGTGTATTTGGCTTTTTTTTTTTTTGTTTTCCTATTGTTTTTCTGTCTAAGTAAACTAACCAGAGCGTTCGAATTAAGAAAAGAAAATTATCACCCAAAAAAGTTGGGTTACTTTATACAGTTACAAAGGGTTTATTTAAAGAGTTTTTTTATATATTTTGATAAAAAAAATGAGTTTTTAGATCAAATTTCTTTTTATAATTGAATCTATTTTTTTAAAGGAAGTAAGTATTTTTCGATTTTGAAAATTGATAATATTGGAAAAAATTGCTTAAAATGGATTTTTTGGGTTTTAGAGATATTAAAATTCTGTAATAAAAATATAATTAGCTGCCACATTTGCAAAAAAAACAAAATAAACAAGAGTCAAATTTTTTTTATTCTATATTTTTACAATTTTTTGAATTTTTTCTTTGATGGAATTAAATTATATTTTGGATCTAGAGATGTGTTTCTGGGTATGTTTGAAATTAACCCATAAAAAAAAATAATAAAAAATAAACAGGGGAAGGAACGTATTTTGAAAAAATAATTCCTATTAAATGATCAATTAAGAAAGATAATCACCCTAAATCATTTTATTGAAACGAAGAATGAAAAAAAAAAAAAATCGATAAAAGTATATTTCGGTAGAGACCACTTCTTTATATTATTGATTTGAATGGGCCCAATCAATTAATTGCCTTATATTTCTCATCCAATTACTATTTATTATTATTTTACCAAAACATTTTTTACAAATTTATTTTCAAAATTCCAATTTCTAATTCTTTTTATCAAACTTAGCCAAAATACAAAATATTGTTTCAAAGATTAAAGTCAAAGAAATGACTTCTCAAAATAAAAAAAAAGCTAAAAGAGATTCAATCTAAAGAAGGGGAAACAATTAAAAATAATTAAAACATAATTTGGAATCATTTGAGGATTTCAATTCAATCTTAAATAAACAATTATCACACCAAAGGAATTAACCATTTTCTAGCCAGATTGGTACATTTTTTTGTTGATGAATTAGATGTGTTTAAAGGGGTATGAAGTGGTATTAGAAGGAGGAATTAAATTATAAATTTAAATATTTAAATTGTTTTTTCACATTTTTTCTTTTTTTTTTTTTTGATTTTTTTCATACTGGTTTATTTGCAATTTTTTTTTAATTCAAAGATTGAAATTCACTTGGTAAAAATCCGTTATATTAATGTTACATAAACAGTGAAAATGACTCTAGAGAAATAATAATGTTTTCTATTGGAATTTTATAAGATCTACAACTGAAAAACAAAATGTACTTTCTTGTTTTATCCAATAATTGATTAAGAATTTGGGTTTTTCTATTTTAAAGAAAATATAGAGATTGATTAATTTTATTTCAGCTGGGTATCAACAATTCTTTTGGTGTCGATTATTCTACTTATTTCTTATTCTATCTTCAAGGAATCAATTATAAAAAATATTGTATTTTTAAAAATAATATTGTTCCCCTGAAATTAACAATTTTCACACCCTATAAATATTTATATTTCCCAAGAAGAATTCAAAAAATATCATATTGTCTTAGCACTCTAATAAAATTAAATGAAACTAAATGAAAATGGGGTTTTTAAATTCATTTTGAAATTCTTTACGAATAAGTTGCAATTCATGAATCATAAATTTTACAAACAGAAGTTTTTCAATTTAGAATTAAAAATAAAATCAAGTAAAGTAGAAATTGTATCAAAATTTAAAGAGAAGATCAAGAAAGGAATTTTTTTTTAAAAATTTTTTTCTTGAACGATTATTCCGTTTTTTTTGATCTCTTTTTTTTTTAATTTGATATTCAAATATATTATACTATTAAATATCCAATTCTTGTGTTTGTTTAAAATATCAATGTATTTGATTCAAGAGATGATTTTAATAATTCATTTTCGTATAAATCACGATACCTAAATTTGGTAAAAATGTACTTGCCTCCTTTATATTTTTTTCTTTGCAATTTTTTTTTTTTCTCAAATTTTTATTTGACATCACCAATTTTTTTTTGGTTGTTTTGTTTTCCTCTTTGTTTTTTTATAAGAAAGTGAATTAAATGAGAGGGGGGGGGGGATAAAATACCAATAAACATTAATAAATTTGATAGTTGGTAATTTCTTTAAATAAGAATATAATTCTTTGCCAAAAAAAAAATTATATATTCATTTTTCGTCATAAGGCTCAGTATTTAATAAAACATTAAAACCATTTTGATTGGTCAATAGTATTTCAAGGGTGATACAACTTCTATTTTTTTCAAAAGACAAGATGAATAAAAAATATTTTTAAACTTAAGACCAAGAAAGAAAATTTAAATTTAATTAAAATCTAAAATTTCAAGTTGTTACTCTGTTAAAATATTAATAGGTCTGCAAAAGGGTTAAATAAAATTCAAATGTAAAAATATATACTTTAAGTCTCTAAATTGCCTTTTAATATATATTTATATCATAAAAAATCAGAAATAAAATATAAAAAAAAAAATAAAGGAAAGGGATTGAATTATTAGAAATCAAAAAACAGTTACAATGAGATTCGACTCAAAGAAAAAGAAAACACGGTTAAAAAATTGGAATAATGATTCAAAATTATTTTGGTTTTTACAATTTGAAAATTTGTGATTCATTTTTTTTTTTTTTTTTTGATTATAATTTTTTTAATTATTTAAAATATCAGGTTTTTATAAATTTAAGTTCAAAGGTGAATTCTTAATAAAACTCAATAAGTGGTTGCCATTGTATATAAATGTTTTTTTTTTTTTTTTCAAATTATTACTTATGATAAGTCAGAGTTTTTAAAAGATAGTTTATTTATTCTGGTGGGGTCCAATTACATTTAATAATGTGTGGATATTTATAAAAACTGGACTTAAACCAAAATTCAATTGAAAAAAAAATGATTTCTTAGACGTGTTTTGAAGAATGGGGTGGTGGTATTATTAGAGTAGAATAAAAAATAAATAAAAACCCCTTCATTGTTTCTATAAAAAAATATTTTAATTTACACGTTAAAGAATTTAATTAGTTTAGACAATATGAAAGGATAATATTTGTATTGTATATAATAATAACATTTGGTACTCCTGTCATTGATCAAAAAACAGTGCAAAGTTTTTATACAGGTGTTGTCAACAGTTATAAGGTATAAAGATTGTATATTTCTGATATAATTCTCTTTTATAAAATAGAAATTTCAAATTTGGTCTTATATCCTAAGATAAACTTTATAATTCATTTAACAACATAAGATAATTTTTTTTTATAACCATAAAGCAAAAATTGAATTTTCTCAAGAAAAGAAACCATGGAAACTTCAAGGTATTTTTTGGAAGATATTTTAACAATTGTTAAAATATGAGATTTATTGCAGTTATGAAATTGAAGATCCATACTAATTTAAGTTTTTTTTTATCAATTTGTTTCTCAATCCCAAAATATAAAAAAAATTTTATTAAATATTTTTTTTTTTTATTATTTTTGTTGTATATTTTATGGTTGATGATTGAAGAGTGTAACAATTTTAAAATTTAATCATAAATGATAAATATAATAATCAAAACATAATTTCTATGTTTGATAAAATTTCAAGTTGAGTTGGAATGGTTGGCTTAAAATAATATGATAGGTCAAAATTTTGATCCAAAAGCAATTTTTAATAATGAAAAAAAAAATAAATAAATAAAGATAAAATGAGGCGTTAAGCACAATAAAAAAATTTATAATATATTCTATTGGCTGAGGGTGCGGTATTTATAAATGTCTGTTATTTCCCAATTAACCATTGTGAAAAAAATTTGGGTCATTAAAAAAAATTGAGTCAGCCAAAAATTTGTTTTCGTTTTTTAAATAGTAAATATTAGCAAAATGGTTTTTGATCAAAGTAAAATTTTATGAACAAATTTTACATTTAATAAAAACCAAAGTGACTATCAATAATAATTTTCAAAAGTAAAATTAAATTGTTGCATTTTAACCTTTTGGAATTACTGTGGAACTCCAAAAAAACAAAAATTTATTTTTAATTGTCAACTTTACTAAAAATAAGATAACTATTTAATCGGAAATATTAAAATCTATTAATTCAGTAAGATATTTATAATTGTTAATGAACGCAAATTTATCACGGTTAATCTTAAATATCCTTTTAAACCAAATTGAATAATAAATTCTTCCAAAAAAGTTGTTTTTTTGAAAGAGATTGTTTTCCACTAATGTTTACAATCAAAACTTCAAAATAATGAAATACCAAGATTTGAGAAACCATTTAAATTCTTTAAATCCCCATAGACAAACCTTAATTTAAAATGGTTATTAATTTTTGGTCTTCCCAAACAATGATTAACTTGATCTTGGAATGTAATCTAATAAAAAAAAATTAACATTTTTAGTAAAGTTTACAATTAAAAATAAATTTTTGTATTTTGGGAGTTCCACAGTAATTCCAAAAGGTTAAAATGCAACAATTTAATTTTACTTTTGAAAATTATTATTGATAGTCACTTTGGTTTTTATTAAATGTAAAATTTGTTCATAAAATTTTACTTTGATCAAAAACCATTTTGCTAATATTTACTATTTAAAAAACGAAAACAAATTTTTGACTGACCCAAATTTTTTTCACAATTGTAATAAATGAAATTTTTTATGCAAAGCTCCCAAAATATTACTCTCATTATTAGTTGAAAAAAATCAAGATTTTTACCAAGGCAATTGTTAATGATATTATTCGAGATTTAATTAAGCTCCTCCTTATCGAGAAGTTTGAGACAAAATTCTAATAAAGGGAAATTTGAACTTTATAATATTAAAAACTTGTTTTAAGAATTTCACTCTTTTTGATATTTCCAAAATAACTCATCATATTTCGAGACAAAAGTGTACCGAAATTGTATCTGTTGATTCGATTGTTAATATTATGAATTATTCTTAAAATTTGGTTTTGTTTCTAGTCCCTTATATAACTTTTTAAAAATCTTTATGAGCATCAAAATTTGATTCATAATAAAAATTCACGATTGACTTGGAAAAACTGAACCTAAAAATTCAATAAGGAAGAGCCAAATACTTTAGAAACAATTAGATATTTGAATTGATTGTTTTTGAAGCTCGTTTAATTTTTTTGTAGAGAACACTCAGAAATACTGATTGATTCAAATTAAGGGACTAGTCTCTATTATTTTTTTTTGTCCAATTTCTAAATAAGAATCCATTCTCTAGAAAGATGATTAATATTGCAAATAAACATGGGTTTTTCAAATCTAAGTAATTGACAAAAAATTTACTCAACCTAGATTAAATTTAGGTAAAAAAATTTAATAGCGATTAGTCGCTTAAAGAGAATGCAATTTTCTCTCAAAAGTTGAATAAACAAGCTTCATCCAAACTCTCTAAAATTTCATTTCAAATTATGTGAGTGAAGATCTTTTTATTTTATCCTCTTTGAGGAAAAAATTTCTTTGATTGCAAACTTGAAATTTCAAATTTTCATTTACTAATAAGAAAACAACTGTATATTGTGGGACATTGAAAGACTCAGTTTTCATTTTTTTCATTGAAAAATAACAGTTTTTTGATTTTTTTTTTTTTGGATCTTGTTTATTGGCGAGGTAAATCTTTCTTAGCCATTTAAGAAAGTAGTCAGCAGATCAAATCATTTTAATTAATCAATAACTCAAGATGAAAAGATCAAACTGTGCTTACATTAAATCCAAAATTGGATTGTGAAGTGCAAATATCTGAAGGTAAGTCTCCTCCGAAATTGGTTACAAGTTATTGAAAGGTTTGTATTATTTTTGGGTTTAGTTTCTTCGTTTGCTACTGTGATCAATTTTTAGCAAAAACCCCTCAATCGTTCCTTGTTTTTTGTTCACCAAATAATTGAATTAGTGAAATCTGATTTGATCAAAAGAAGCCCTTGTACATTGGGCTTTTGTTCGTTTTTCTCTTTAAAATTGGGTTTGTAAAAAGCTTCTTCTCAAGAAAAGGGATTTTCTTTCAAAAAAGTAAAGTTGTTTTTCTTGATAAAAAATGTCCAAAAGAAATCTTAGTTTTTCCAAATTCAACCAAAAAGTATTTTTGTTGCAAAAAAAGAAAAAATTGTGATAAAAAAAATGCGTTTTTGTGTTGAAGGAAAAAGTGTTAGGAACCAAAGTGATTGTTTTATTTTTTTTTTTCAATTTTATTTGTTAAAAATCAGAAAAATAAGTGTAAATTTTTTTTTTTTTTTTTTTTTTTTTTGTGTTTGTTTTTATTTTTTGTGTAAAGCGAGGAATAAAAAACAAAAAACAATAAAAAAAAATAAATAAATAAAAAAAATTAAATAAAAACTAATAAAGAGAAAATAACAAGACACTTTTTACATCAACTTACAGCGAAGCCTTCTTCTTTTTTTACGCTTTTTCTCTCCTTGTGATTCGTTGTTATTATTTGTACCAAACTTGACTTTTCGAATTTCACGCACTAAGCCAAAAAATGCTTCTTCAACATTTGTTCTTGTCTTGGCAGATGTCTCGATGAAGGGGCAATTGAAACTTTTAGCCAAATCGGTTCCTTCACCTTGAGAGACTTGCCTTTCGTTCTCAAGATCGTTTTTGTTTCCTGTAATAACCATTGGTACATCATCAGAGTCCTTCACTCTTGTGATTTGTTCTCTGAAACTGGAGACTTCGTCAAAGGAGTTTCTTGAGTTGATTGCATACACAATTAAAAACCCTTCGCCTGCTCTCATGTATGAGTCTCTCATCGCAGAGTACTCCTCTTGGCCTGCAGTATCAAGGATATCTAACAAGCAGGTTTCTTCATCAATTACCACCTGTCTTCGATAGGAGTCTTCGATCGTTGGATCGTATTCATCAACAAAGTGCGATTGCACTAATTGAATTGTTAACGCAGATTTTCCAACACCACCACCTCCAACTACAACTAATTTATATTCTGTCATTTTTGAAATAAAATTTTATTTTTTTGGTTTTTCTTGTTGGGTTGATTTGGAATAAAAGAAATTTGTTAAAGTTGAAAAAGTAAAAGAATGTTAAAGACAAATATAAAAATTACTTTCATTTATTCTTAGAGTCGTTCTTTTTCTCATTTGTACAATCTCTGAAGACTTTAAATCAAAAAAACAAAAGAATTAGGATTTTTATTTTTTTATTTTATTCTTGTAGGTTTAAATTTAGTAATTTCGCATTGGGAAAACCGTACAAGTTTCAACAGAACACACGCGGGATCGTTTCTTTTCTGTTTAAGAAGTGAATCGAAACTATTTGATTTTTTTTATAAAAAATTTACGATTTTTCAAATTGTTTTATTTGAATTTTGAATTCCTCTCTTAACTTATAGAAGAACAAATTGGGATTCCAAAAGGATAAATGGTAAAAAGTAATTTTTAAGGGTAGAGTCTTAAAAAGTAAAAATATTTGCAAAATAGCCAAATGCCTAAAAAATGGGTATTGTTTTTCACTTCTTTTTCCTTATTTTACTTTTACTAATGAAAATTTCACAGACCTAACTTTTGTTTTATGATAAATTTCAGTTGAAAGTGACAAAACCACTTTTATTATTTTTTTTATTTGTCTAATTCTAACTAAAAAAAAAATTATATTATTGTAAATACAGTAGTTTTAAAAAAGCGAGTCCTTTTTTAAAAATTATATTAGGCTTTCTCTTTTAAAAAAGTGAAAACTTTTTGAGAATTAAAAGCTTTTGAAAATTTCCTGTTTAGGAAAAGCGAAGGATCAACATTTACATGTGGTCTGGAGGATGGAGTATGAAAAAAAAACTATTTTTGAAAAAAATTTTTCACTTTAATAAAATTCAAAACTTTAAAAAAGTTTTAATTCATTCTAAATCATCTAAAATAAAGTACTCGCTTTTTTAAAATGACTATCAAAATTATCAACAACAGTTTTTTTTACCTTTTTATTAATACTATTTAAAACTACTGAATTGTTTTTAAAAGTTTTATTCATTTTTGTTTTTTTTTAAAATTAGTTCCAAATTTTAACCTTAATCTGAAATTGAAAAAAAAAAATTGAAATTTTAATGAGGGTAATACCATCAAAAACCAACAACCTATTAATCAATCAAGTTCCAAAATTTAATAATTACAATGTAGTAAATTTTTAGGAATAAGATCATAAAAAAAGACACCCAATTTCCAATTTCAATTGTTAGAATTTATAATTTTGAATATAGCAATGATGGTTTCGATGTACCAATGTTTGCACCATAAAAAATTTGGGATCTTTTTTTCATTTTTTTTTCATCTTTTAAATAGGAGAATTTAACCAAAAGAATGTTACAAATATTGTGTTTTGTCAAAGGAAGATGGTTATAAAACAAAAAAAAAAATTAGATGAAATTAAATAAAATTGGTCTTGCCCCTCAAGAAAAAAACTTTTTCAAAATTGAAGAAAATTTCAGTATTTTGAATTTAAGAATAATTATTATTATTTTCGAATCATATGATTTAAAAGATCCAATAAAGAGATTTTATTTTCCCCTTTCCCTTTTCCACTTCACATATAATTTCCCCTATTTCTAAAAACAGAGACCAAAAATAATTTAAATCCCAGCTTTTAAAAACATAGAAAACAAATAAAATACATATAAATATAATAAAAATTAAAAAAAAATTTAGTCCAATTTCTATTTTTGTAAAATTTATAATTCCCCTTTTAAAATAGTTCTAGAAAAGAATATTTTGAAACCCCAACTTAATTTTAAAAAGTTTCCAGCTTTCGAATCAATAAAATGCATTATTAAAAGCCGATGTAAAAACTATTTGAAAAAGGAAAAAGAAGCAATTTTTTTCAAACATTTTTTGAATTTATCAATAATTAAGATCTTTTTGAAGAAAATAATAAATAATAAAAAATAAAAATAAAGTTTTTTTTTTTTTTATAATTTAGTGAAGATGTTATTAACTACTCTTATTTACACGAATACAAAAATGAAGTTTTTGACTGGCAAAAAAAAAAAAACCCGATTAATAATTACCATTTATCTATTCATATTGGGATTTTAAACACCTTCGTTAGTTTTAATTTTCACAAGTTTCTTTTCTTTGAGTGATATTTGGATATAACGTAAATAAATGTTAATTTTTGATTTTTTTTTTCTTTACATTAATCTTTCTTTAAGAGTATTAGCCAATTTTATTAATCATGACTCATTCGAATACCATTTTTATTAATTGATTTTATATTTCTTCTTACTCTTTTTATTATAAATAAAAAAGAAATCAGACTGGAATAATAGTAATACTAATAATAATAAACAATTCGAAAAATTGAACTTTCTCATTTGATACCTTATAATCAAAAAAGTGAATGGGTAAATATTGCTAAAAAATACCCTTTGAACCTTTTTGACTTTTTATATTAATACAAATATGGGTAAAAGACAAATCAGAAAATAAATGTATTGTCAAATCAATATCATTTTTATTCTTTTCTTTTAAACTTTATGAAAATTTGGCATTTCAGGGATACTGGCCGAGATAAAAATTTTCTCCAAAAATACAATCAATTTTAAGATTCAATTATAATCATTAAATAACATACAATTTCAAAAAACACCAAAAAAGTAGGAAAATTGTCAATCCAATTGCTAATTTAAAATTTTTGTGAAAAGACAAGCGTATTTATACCCGAAATAAATATGAATTTGATTATCTATGAAACATTGTACAGAATTTTTTATTGTAAAAATATGTATAACACAATCACCGGGATTATATAGCAAATTTAAATATTTTTGAACCTACCAAAAATCCAAACAAAGAGAAAAGATCCTTGACAGAATACAAAATACCGATGATAGATTCATTTTAAAATGATAAAAAAATTTCTCCAAAGTTAGTAAAGAGCTTCTTTTTCTAGTTTAAATTGGTTCTGTGATAATAAGTACCCTTTTACCCCAATGTAAAAATTAACAAGCGTTACTAACCCCAAGCTTGTACACCGAATTTAAGACTCCTTATTTGACTATTTATTTTTTCTTAATTCAAGTGGGCCCAATTTGGGGTAAATGATATTAAGATGATAGATACTTCGAATCACCTTTTAAAAAATCATATTATAAAGAATCTGGAAAACAATAACTAAATAGATTTTTTACTAATAATAAAAATAAAAAATAATAATTTTGTAAATTTTTTTTTATTTCTTTTTAGGTATCTAAAAATAGAAATCAAAATAATATAATCGCAATATAAAATAACTGTTGAGAGAAAAATGTTGGACAAAGAAAAATGGTTGGACACCTTTTTTAATTGGGAACATTAGTAAAATTGAAAATCCAAATCCTATTGATAACTAGCTGAATTTTATATAAATTCAGGTTTAAAGGTGTTACAAGTTGATTTATCTGTGGTTTGTGTAGAATACTCATTTGAATGGTTGATAAATAAAGTAGATCATGCTATTTTAACAAAAATCCAAGTTCTAGTAAAGTTTACTATTAATTCTGAAAATGGTAATTTTTAAACTTGCTTTAGGGTATCAGAGATAAGGTTTTGAAAAAGTAGAATTACATTAATCGTTATTCTAATAAGTAGATTATTGTTATTTTCTTTATTTATTTCACAAACAATTGTAATTAAAAATCATTTTCAGGTAGGTTCCCAATTAAAAATGCTGTCCAACTATTTTTTCTGTGTCCAACATTTTCCTCTCAACAGTAATTAATATTTAGAACCCCCAAAAGTAATTTATTCCCATTATTTAATTTCACAGTTTGTTCACCAGTTAACTAGAAAAAAAGAATGGGTATTATCTTTCGGTTTGATAAAATTAGTTTTATTTGTCAATATATTTCCAATATGTGATAATGTTACTAAAAATAATATTTTTGTTAATTTTTCATTGTTTCAAAAGGTGTTTTTTTTTTTGGCAACGGATATACATTCTAGACTTATTGAAGAAAGTTATTTTTCAACTTTAAGGCATCTCTATTATATTCCCATGCTTTAAATTTATCTTGAAACGCGTATGAATTTATAATACACTTTATATTTTTTTACTAACAAAATATATCATTTTTAATTGACGAGATCTTTTTATTATAATAATTGAATAATCAAAATTTGAGTGAAATTTTTGCCTTATATCACTAATACGATTTATATTCAATAGTAACATACTTTAATTTTAGACTCTTTGCAGGGGATACTAACCCCTAAAATAATATAAAATTTCAACTAATTACTGTCATTTTTGTTCAAATCTCAATTTCGTTTTTGAATCTTTGTTTTTCAACTTTAAAACTATACCAAATATAAGATCATAAAAGATATCAAACATGCGAATTTGGTGCAAATATCATAGTCGATTTATAAACATACTCTATTAATGAAAGAAAAGGATGAAATGAAGTGAACATTTTTTGCTGTTCATTTCTCATACACCACTAGCATTCGTATCATTTTCAAACAAAATAAATCACAAACTAGATGGTATATTTGTGTCTTATTCATGGTTTCAGAACCAATTAAAAAATTTAACAAACAAATATTTACATTAAAACATTTTAAGGTACTAGGAACTCTTAATTTTTCTTTATTCCCAAAGGGAATAGAGTTGTAATTTTCCACAAGAATAGCTTTAAAATTGATATACAAATACATTTATCAACTTTAGAGATATGGGATATCATTTTTAAGAGATTTCATTTTTGATTATTAACATTAAGTCAAAAGATTTGATTCTTACCAGATTAGAGATTTTTGGATCCATAAACATAAAAAGTAAAATTCGTAAAACATTTTGATAATTGGAAGATCACGCCTTTTATAATTTCTTATCCTTTTGTACTCAGAAAAATAACCCTGAAAATTTATTATTATTTTAAAAATACAAATAAAATAAATTTAAAATTAAATCCTCGAAGATCTCAAAAAAATTGATCATTAATTTTATTTTCAAAAATTTATAAATTCCTTAAAGGTTAAAGATAGTAAATATTTTTTTTTATAAATATTAAGAGTGCAAATAACTAACTTTTCTTCTAAAATCAGTTATTTGATAATTTTTTTTATTTGAATTATTACTACAATTTGAATTATACATAGGATTTTATTATTACTTCATTTTAGATATTTAACTTTTATAAAGAGAGTTTTAAAGTAAGTGGGTTGTAATTTGAAAACTTAATTTGATAAAGGAAATGGAAAATCCAGTAAAAATTTTTATGATTTATATTCTAAATACCACTATTAATGTTTTTTTTTTAAAATATGTGAAAAATAGAGTATTAAAAATAAAGGCTATTGATATATTTCATCCTTGGACCATTACTAACTCGTTGGAATAACCAAAATTGGGTTATTAATTATTAATTAAAAAGAATCAATATTAAAGATTATTTCTTTAGGTTACAAAACATTCCCAAAAACTGATATCTTGGTACTGATAAATTCTAATAAATGGTAGAAAATTATTACTTCATTTTCATTTTTGAAATTTTTATCCTCAAGCTTGTAATAAAGCATTTTATTAGCCAAGTGTTAAGAAAGTCTGTAAAAATAGTTGTTCTTCAAAATATTCTTTTTTAGGGACGGTTTGATAAGAAACAGTTCGAAGATTTATAAAAATGGAAATTGAATTAAAAATTTTTTAAAATTTATTAGAATTTATCAGTTTTTTGAGTTTTTGGATAAATAACACATTAAACAAAGAAACTCAAAATATTAAGACATCGATTTCTGCATATGTGATGTTGAATTTTCGAGGTTTTATAAAAGTATTTTGGGAGAATTCTTAATTTGATTATTTGGTTTTTTTTTACTGGTATTTTTATTTTATTCATTAAAAGAAAAAATGATTTAGAAGTATTTCAATCAATAAATTATAAATTTTTACAAGTTTAAAATAATTATTGTAATTTTTTAAAATTAAATTAGATTTTTTCAGACCGAGTTATTATTAGATGTTTTGTAGTTTCATTTTTAAACGTCTGTTTTAGTACACTTCATTCTTAGGTAATTAGATTTCAATCTTCTTTAATAGAAAATAATTTTTTTTAATAATTTGATATTTCTTGGATTTTTGGCTTTTTCAAAAATGAGAAAATGATCAAAACTAAACAAAGAATAGAGCAGTGAAAAAAATACCGTACATGAAAAAAATCCCGGACAAGATTTTTAATTGTGAATATTAGTAAAATTATTGTGTAATTTCATTTATTTACAATCAAATTCCTTTTTTTAAGAATCGAACTTTTTCAATTATAACCCCCCCACTTATTAGAATGATGATTGATGAAATCACACTTGTTCAAAACACCATTCAACCAATCAAAAAACAAGGAGAAAAATTATCATTTTCCAAACTCTAGTAAACCTCAAAAAAACTGGATTATTTTTTCAAAAAAAGTTGATCAACATTAGGCTATCAAACAATTACTCAAGTATTCTAGAGACACCTTACTTTGATGAACTTTAGGTAGGTTTATTACTAATCTCATAAAAAAATTGGTTATTTATAATAAGGATTTTATTGAAATTAGACAAAAATTTTACTAATATTCACAATTAAAAATCTTGTCCGGGATTTTTTTCTTGTCCGGTATTTTTTTCCCTACTATAATTCATTTTTGGCAAATAATTTTTAAAACTAATTTCGGTCTTTGGAGTGCTCATCTGATTTTTAAATTGTTTTTCTCTTCAAAAGATTCGGTAAAATGTTTTTAAATTTGCTAATAAATTCACTTGAAGTTTTCTTTTATGTTACTCATCCCTTAAATAAATGTAACCAAAAATTAATAATCGATGAACAAAGTACTGTCTTAAAATGTTTTTTTTGTTAAAATAGTGTCCAATTCATCACCAAATCATCCAAACTTAAATTTTTCACAAATTACGTTTTTAAAAAATTATTTTTTTTACTTATCTTGCTTGAATAAAACCACAATGTCGAGAAATCATAGAAAATACGAAAAACGATCTAAAGAAGACAATGAATATAAAGAAGACAAAAAATATAAAGAAAAGAAAAAATATAAAGAAGAGAAAAAATATAAAGAAGAAAATGAGGAGTATAAAGAAGAAGAAGAAGAAGGAGTTGACATTACAACAAACCGAATTTATATTTCCAATGTAATTTCTTTCTTTTCTTTTTTTTTTTTTTGTCATCACAAAAGCGTTAATTATCCAAGACCTGCAACCAATACTTATATCAAAATCATTTTACAAATTAATCTTAATAATAACACTTACACACACACAAACACAAACACAAACACCAACACCAACACCAACACTTAATTATTAAAATAAATAAAGTTAGACTATTCTGTCTCATGGCAAGATCTTAAAGACTATATGAGAAAAGCAGGAGAAGTGCACTTTGCAAAAATTCTTACCAATTACGATGGGTATTCAAAAGGGTGTGGGATTGTAGAATTTGAAACCATTGAAGATGCCAAAAACGCTTACAAAGAATTAAATGAAACTGAATTCCAAGGAAGAACTATTTATATCAGAGAGGATCGAGAAGATTTCAAATATAAAGGAAACCGAACCTCACACAAAAAAGGAAGACAAATCCATGTCGACAATGTAAAATCTTTCAAACTCTTCAAAACAATTTCTTTTTCCTTCTTATTCTTTCTCAAGATTTCTTTAACCGCTTTGTTCCCTTCAAAACCATTCTAAAATACCTTTAAATCTTTTTCTTACCTTTTCTTGCACGAACCATTCGCTACTGGACCAAAATTTCTCAAAAAAATGATACACAAACAAATAGTTACCATTTTCAATGAATTGGAGAGAATTAAAGGATCACTTTGCAGAAGCAGGTGATATCGAAAGAGCAGATATGCTGATGTCAAGAGGAAGGCCTAAGGGCGCAGGAACGATTCTTTTTAGCACCAAAGAAGAAGCACAAAAAGCCATCCAATCTTTTAATGAAACAAAATTCGCTGGACGTACAATTAATGTTAAAATGGACGACTACTTTGATTAAAGTTTAACAAGAAAAAAAGTTTACGAATTCAAAAGACCTATATATTAACCCTTTTAAATATAACCAAAAGACTTTCGTCCACCCACTTTTAATCATTTCAAACATTATTTAATTCTTTTTTTAATTTTTCATAAAATGAAATTTTTATTTCACAATAAATTTAATAGAGATGAAATTATCACCATTTATATTTATATTGATATTATTTGTTTTATTCCTCGAAAATTAAAAATAATTAGAAATTTCTTAAAGTTAAATCTTTTATCATTTTTTCACTTTCTTTTCATTTTTTTTTTCATTTCCAAACATTAGTCTTTGTTCTCTCGAAAGAATGTATCAAAATCCTTACTTTGTAAAATACAGAAAGTTAAAAAATAACCACTAATTAGATAAAATCAAATTAAATTCATTTTGCACTTAAAGAAAGAATTTTGTTTTAAATTGAAGATATTTAACCCTCTTGGGAATATAAAAAAAGAATAATTTTTTTTTCACAAATTTGATTTTTATTGTGATTTATCGTTTGAAAACTTTTTTAGTGAATTGAATTTTTTTCAATCGAAAGAAGTGTAATTTCGAATTACCCCCATTTTTTTGAAGTCGCCAATTGAGTATGGAGTAAATCCACCCTAAATAACTCGGGATTGAACTACTAATAAATCTTATTTATTATTATTATTTCCCAAATGTAAATAATTAAGTCTTTTCACGGGGGTACAATTAATCTTGATAAACTAACCAGTTTATCAACTTTATTGAAATGAATTATCATTTTTAAAACAGTCCCCCCCCCCCAATTAAATTTTCAGTCAATCAATCAATGGTACTCAAAAAAAATAACCTATTTGAAAATAATCCAATGAACAGATTTTTAATTGTTGAAGTTGTTATGTAGTTGTTGTATAATTGTATATATTTTTAATAAAACCGATTTTATAAATAACCAATTTTTTTATGAACAAAGTAATAAACCTACCTAAAGTTCTTTAAAGTGGGGGCTGTACTTAGAGCACCCATTTAATTGTTTGATAGCATAATTAGATCAACCTTTTTTTGAAAAAAATATTAACATTAATAGATATTTGCTCTGAATTTGGAATAATATATTTTTATTCTTGTTTTTTGATCTATTAAAGATTGTTTTGAGCAAGTGTAATTTAATTAATCATCAAACTAATAAGTGGCAAGTTATAATTTTAAAAGTTCGATACTTCAATAATAGATTTTATTTAGAAATTACATAACAAAATCCCTTATATTAACAATTAAAGATTTTATTAGGGATTATTTTCATTTAAGGCATTTTTTCCAATACTATAATCCTTTTGTGTTAGATTTTTTTGGATTCAAACAAATAAAAAGAAAAATTTGCAAAACAATTTCAATTTTAGGAAATCTCACTTTTAATAACTTTCTATATTTTTAATATATAAAAAAAATTGAAAATTTAAATATTATTTTACAAATAGGTGAATAATAAATCCAATATTGAACTATCTAATAATATTAGAAAGCATTGATCTTTTTTTTTTTTTTTTTTTTTTTTCATCATTGAAGAAAGGAAATTCAACTAAAATACGAAATATTTACAGTTAGTTTTTTTTTTTAAATGTAAGAAATAAATTAAGAATATATTTATCTATTGATTTATTTATTAAATTAAAAAAAAATTGTTAATTAAAGTAATAATAAAGTAATTTATAACTATTTTTTCATTAGATTTTTTAAAAATTTTGTTTTGAATCAAAAATCAATATTTTTTCGAAACAAAAACCAATGTTATAACCAGGATAAGACTTTCCTGAATTAAAAAGAATTGGACAAAATCTTTGATCTTCTCAATTCTTTTGAAAACTGGAAAATCGCCGTTAGGCACTTTTCGGCACTTTATGACACTATACTACATTACGGTTAGGTTTTTTTTTTAATTTCTGTTTGTTTGGAAAATCTAATAGATTTTCGTTAGGTTTTTTTAACTTTTCTATTTATTTGTGAAGTGTTCTAGGTTTTTTTGAGGTTTTCTATTTTATTGGAAAAATCTATTGATTTTCGTTAGGTTTTTTTTACTTTTGGAAATAAACTGAAAATTTATTAAAATTTTCCATTTATTTCAAAAAGTCAAAAAAACCTAGAACACTTCACAAATAAATGGAAAACTCAAAAAAACTTAACGAAAATCAATAGATTTTCTAAATACAATAGCAAACCTCACAAAAACCTAGAACACCTCATAAATAAATTAGAAAAGCTCAAAAATAAATTAGAAAAGCTCAAAAAAACCTAGAACACATCAAAAACAAAATGAAATTATCAAGAAAAATAGCCATTAGATTTTTTTTATTTCTTGAATTTAAAAAAAACCTAGGTAATTTACTGCACTTGATGGAACACTTAAATTTTTAATTCTTGTCTATATTCTTAAAAAGTTAAATATGAAAACGAGAAAGCTATATTAAAAAATTTTCAATATTAGTCGATTTGAAATAATTATTGCCAATATTCAAAAAAAATTATTAGATCACCCAAAATATTTTGAAACGGTATACATTCACGTTGATAACACTGTTAATTTACAGTTACAAGAAGGGAAATTATTTTGATCTGATCACAAGATTAAGTTTCCTATTTACTAAAATGTGAATTTTATTTTCAAGAATTTTATTATTCTTCCCATCTTCTGCATTTTACAAATAGCTACAAGTATCAAAATTTAAACTAGATCATAATTTCACAGAATCCCTAAAAACGAATGTAAATTGAAAATTTTATATCTATGTATGTGTTTAGTTATTTAGATCTTTATTGAGATGCTATGTATTGAGTGAACTAAAAACTGAAAAAGAAATTATTGAGAATCTTTCCTAAGAAATTTTTGCATCTTTCAAATTTAAATTCTGAAAAAAATTTTTCAAAAATTATATCTAGTCGTTCGTAGACATATCAACCAACCAACATTAAAGTTTTCATTCTATATTTCCCAAAATTGTCAGTTTTATTTGAATCCACTTAGAATTGCCTTTTTTAATTGAGTCAAGAAAGTGACTTTACCAATAACCAAAGAGGTGGGCTTGTACATTCAATAAAACTGTTTTTGAATTGGGTTTGAGAGATAATTTGGAAATATAAAAATCTCTTACATCAACATACCAAACCATTTGGTTCTGGATAATAACAATTGTTAATTCGAAAATAAAAAGATCAAAATGTTATTGAGTTTTTCAAATAAAAACCAAATATCACAAAAAACAAATAAATCATCAATGTTCCCCAATTCTAAAAAGGCCAATTAATAATTTAAGCTTTTGAGAATTAGAAATTTGAAATTTTACTTGATTTATAAACTCTTTTTTTTTAAAAAACTGAATGAAAATTCTATTCCTTTTATTTTGCAACAAATAATAACAACAACAATCAGTACGTAACTAGTAATATCAATAAAATAAAACACTGATAAGTTTATATAAAATATACCAAAAAAAAGCGAAATTATTCTTTCATACGCTTTAAATTTCTCTTTTTTTGAAAACTCTCTATTCATTTTTTACAAATACTCTCTTTTCCACATTTCAATAAATCACTTATTGAGAATGTCAAACGATCAAGCTGAGAATAAAAAATCTCAAACCAAAAATGTTCCGCCTTATGTTCGATCTTTCACTCTTAGTGGTAATTTTAGATCCGATCCAAATTCTTCTTTTTATGCACAAAAAAACAAAAAAAAAATTATTTTTAAAAAGTGTTTTCTTTTATTTTATTTCAAAATAATTTTCTTTCTTAAAATTACCACTTAGACAAAACAACATACTATGGACCAAACATTAATACAGAAGAGAAAATCGATTTTACCACTCAAAAAGAAAATGTGGTCCCAGCCTTTATGGATTCTGAAGGAAACTGCTATGATAAAAATTATAAATTGATAAAAAATTATCGCACCCCAATTAAAAAAACAATCCAGAAATCAAAAAGTCAAGATCTTAGTGTTGAAAACTTAAACACGAAGGGATCAACATCAAATCCAAAAAACTTACCACCTTTCCCAAGAATTGATGATTTTGAATCGTTTAGTGATTATGAACAAGCAGTTCTTGATTGGAAAACCGAAACAGAAAAGTCTCTTGGGTGCTTACAACTTCCAACCGTTGTTAGTAGGACTTTAAATAGGCCTCTAGTACTTCCAGAAGTAACTATTGATTTATTGAATAAATAAAAGAAAAAGGACAATCCTTTGGACAAATTCCTCATTTCTATTTGTATTTTGAACAAATTTTCTTTTTTTCTTTGAATCTCCACATATAAAAAAAACAAAAAACAAAAAACAAAAAGGGAGAAAGTAATTTAAATTACGGACAAGATGAAATTTTTCCAAAATCTTTTTCCGAAATGGAATCTTGGAAAAAATCTGATAAATTAAATTCACCATTAATTTCCCAAAATCCAAAAACAAATGAAAAAAAAAAGAATTCCAACCAATCAAGAAGTGGTTCAAACGAACAAAAACATTTCGATAGGGTATGAATTTTTCTTTTTTTTTTTTTTTTTCTGAGAATTTCGATCTTCTGTTTATGGGTAAAAATATTCCTCATCCAAATCTTCTCATGTTAACAAAATTACACATTTTTTGAATAAATTGTAAAGCATGGTAAATATCACAACTAGTAATTGAATTTCTGTCTTACAAAAGAAAGAAAACGAAAAAAAAACATTGGTGTTTTCTATTTTCAAAATCAAAACATCTTTACTATTTTCCGAAAATTGAATATTTTTTTTTTAAGATTCATAGCTTTTCATACACAAAAGTCAGAAAGAATCAAAACAAAATAACCCAAAGAAATCACCTAAAATAAATTAAATCACAAAAATAGAAACTATTGTTGGACTAATTAGTCTAACTTTTAAATTATTTCATTTTCAGATCAAAGTCCAAAATATTGGATGTAATTGGTTTCAACGAAAACAGTAAACCAGCCATTCCAAATATAAAAAAATAATGTTTAAAGTATTACTAAGGATTTAAAAGAAAGCTGGCACAGCTGTTTTAAAAAAGTGCAGACTAAAAGTATTATACAAACTGCTTAAAATGTGTAAATTAGACAATTTTAATGCACCACCTCAAAAACTTTGAGTACTTACTTTTTTAAAACCGGTATACTAACTTTTCAAAACATTTTTTTTTTTTAGACTACTCTTTGGACTTTTTCTTTTATCACAAAGTAAAAAATTGAAAATTTGTATCGAATAAAACGACAATAAACTCTGTGTTTAAAAGCAAACAAATTGGAATAGACTTGAAAACAAATGCTGATTTTTGTAAAATGTAGATATTTTTAGATTCTCGACATTTGTAGATCACTTTTTTTTTTTTCACAATCAGCTTCAAAATGATAAATTTTGTTTGAAAGAAGCAAGACATTTCTTTTATTATGACTTATTTCCAATTACTAATTTAAAATGTCTGATATTTGCGAAGCAAATGTATATTATTTTTAATTTTGCATTAATTTTCTCGAAAAATAAATGGTCTTGGTGGAAATCAAACCCAGGTCAGGTGTTTTAGAGCCACATTACCACACTGAAAAAATCTACAAATGTCTATAAAATTACCATCATGCAAAACAATTTTAAAATGTTTAAAAAATGAGTAATTTTTGTTTTTAGATAACCAGTATTGCTTTAAGAATTAATATGGATTAGTATTAAAAAAATTTTTTTTCAATGTACTCATCCCCTTTCGTAAAAATAAACACCAATTAAAAATATTTTTTCACACCAAAATTCAATCTTTAAAACAATAATCTTATTTAATCAATTCTATTAGAAATACTAAATTAGAACCATTAACTAATCGGAATGTTAAAAATTATTTACATGTACCACAAAATAAAAAATAAATAATTTTAAATACTAATAAATTCTTGGTGGTGTTAAAAATTTCTGAGATGGGAAAAATAAAAAAATGCTATTCATGATTTTGTTGAAATTCCATTTATAATTATTGATCAATCAAATGATTAGACACCATCAACTAATTTTAATCTTATTTTTCTGTTTAAAAGAAATCAACTTTAGCCTAATATCAATTCTTAAAATTTTTTTTGATCTTATGTAAACTATTTACTTAATTGGAAAAATGAAATGTAAACAAAAACTAGAAAACAAAAAAATGATCAAAATATTTGGAAAAATCAAAATTATTTCCAAATTGAATGGAATTGTATTATTGTGATTCTTTTAGCTGTTTTAACTGTGTTAAAATTTTTAAATTTTAGTCTGCAATTTGAAAAACAAAATCACAAAGATAGAAATTACCAATAAATTATTTTACTAAAATGAAAATTTTCGTTTTGTGTTTATACAAAGATTTAAAATATGAAGACAAACTTTTAGAGATATAACGAATCAAATTGAACACAATTAAAAAATAAAAATAAACTTAATAATTAATCAGTATTAAAAAGGTGACTTGACGAAAAGATATTTTATCAAATAAATATCTTACAAATTGCATTTTTGTAAAACTTTTTATCAAAAAAATACGTTTTTAATTCATTCATTAAAATTTTCAAAATATATCCCTACTTAAAACATATTCCTACATTTTTAAATCCAATAATATAATTTTTCTTATTATTGAGTTTAATTTACATTTACATACCCACATAAAACATTTAAAATGGCTCTCATAATTTCCATTTTACCATAAATAAAAATAAAAAATAAATCAAAAACCTCCCAGAACCATAAATTATATAGCTTGTTTCGATTTTCAAATTGTTAAATTAAAGAGTTACATTATTTTTTTCATCTGAAAAACTATTTTAAAATAACAAACTAAACCCCAATTCAAAATTTTTAACACACCAAAATTCAATTTGTGAAGAAAAAAACTTATTTAATCAATTCAAGAAGATTTACCAAATTAGAACCATTCACTAATTGAAATGTTAACACTTCTTCATAAATTACAATACTCAAAAAACAATAAATAAATAATTATCAACACAAATAAATGAAGGGTGTGTCAAAAAATTTTGGAGAGAGCAAAACAAAAAAAATACATTAGTAAATATGTTGAAATTCTATTAGGATTATTGATCGATCAAATGGTTAGATACTACCAACTAATTTTTTTTGAGTTCTTATATTTTGAACAACTTGACTTTAACCATAATATCAATTGTTCAAAAAAATTTTTGATCCAACGAAACAAATTACGTAATTCAAACAATGAAATCAAAACAAAAACTAAAAGATGAAAAAATGATTTTCATATTTTACAAAAATCAAAATTATCTCCAATTTCAATGAAATTGTATTATTGTGATTGTTTGGAACGTTTTAGCTGTGTGGAAAATTTTGAATTTTAGTTTATGTATTTAGATATCTTCATAAATTGATTTTTTGATTTCACTAAGTGGTGAAAAATAAGACTTTTTAAATGAATATTGATCATTTCCAACCTTAAGCCAAAGTTTCTTGAGAGATTCAAGAGCTGTTTTTTTTTTTTTTTTTTTTCATTTTTTTTAATTCTCCAAACAATTCGAGACTTGTAAAGGATCAGTGGAACTGAATGTACTCAAAAATAAAATTTTTATTTTTTATTTTATTTTTTGATTGTTAAAAAATTTATTTGGAATTATTCTGATTAAATACAGATGTACTCTTCATGATCTAAAACAAAAATAATTTTGCATATAAATTCTTGCGATTAGAATTTTCATGATAATTCGAGAAGTGAAGAAAATTTTGCTGTGGATCAAAAACTTTAGGACATAAAGTAAACAATAATGTCCTATGGGAAAATGAGAAGAATCAACGAATAAATACCTAAAACAAATCTTTTTTTCGTTATTTATTTTCCTCTTATCGATCCTTCTTTTTAATGGTATCCAAGTTTTATTTTTAATTTAAAAAAGATAAATCTATTAGAGTAATTTAAGGTATCAGTATTTAAAGGTGGTGAGAGTGGGATTGTATACAAGAACCAAAATTAATTAACAAAGTATCCAATTAATTTTGAAAGTGTAATTCTGCCTTGTACTGGGATTAACTTCTGAGAGTAAGGTGATAATGCATTATATTTTGTATTAAATTCTGTCAAGTATGATATTACACAAGCGGGTGAAATATAAAGGTGGTGATCCGGAATTTTTCAGCATGAAAGGAAACAACCACCAAAATCTGAAACACCCGAAGGAGTAAAAAAAAAACTTTTTAATTGATTTTTGTTTATTTTGTTATTTTTTTTTTCTCTTTTATTTCTTGTTATTTTTTTCTTTATTATCTTGTCTATGATTAAATATAATAATTTCTTTTTTTTTTTTTTTGAAAAAGAAAAGCAATCCTATGAGTTGTAATCTTGCCTACATTATATCTAGGGTAAAAAAACTCTAAATAAAGATTCAGGGTTTAAGGAAGTGCCGTCAAGTGTCGTGAAGTACCTTAGAGTACCTTAGAGTACCTTAGAGTACCTTAGAGTACCTTAGAGTACCTTAGAGTACCGTAGAGTACCGTAGAGTGCCGTGGAGTGCCTAGGTTTTTTTTTTAAATGAGAAATAAACCAAAAATTAAATAAATTTCTGTTTTATTTCAAAAAGTAAAAAAAACCATAAAAATTTTATTTTTATTTCTCAAATTAAAAAAAACCTAAAGACAAACATAGATATAATTTTGTTGAATCGCCTCTCTTCAATAAAAATAAAAACAAAAAGTATTACTATTTTTATTCGCGATATCACGTTTTTATTAACATTATCATGAATTGAATTTTCTGTCTCATGAATTAAATAGAAAAATCGTCACTTTCTCTATTATTATTTTTTTTTATTTTGTTTTTTAGTCATTTCCAGTTTTAATTCTCATCTCCAAAAAAATACAACATTTGGGTGTTGAAGAAATATAAAGGAAAATAAGATGACAAAGAAAAGAAAAGATATTTATAGAGAGAAAAAAACCAACATTGTTGTAAAAAAACAGAAGATTATTTATATTTGATTTACTATCATTTTCCAATTTATGAATGAAAATTTTGATTTCGGTTTCCTTTAAAAATGATTTCTCTTAATTTGTAGAAAAAAGCAAAAACATTTCCACAAAGAGAGAAAAAATGAACATATTTTGGAGATTTAATTTGGACTTTCCTTATTGAACTTTGAAATTAAAATTCAAAATTTTAACATGATAACAAAGTCGTTTTAAAAAAGTGTGGACAAAAAAGAGTTTAATAGATCACTAAAAATGGGTCATTTGTAGTTTATTGACTGTTTCGATACCTTTTAAAACTTTTTTGTAAAAAGAAAAATACGAAAAATCAAAAAGAAGTGAAAATTTTCTTCCATATCTTATTCAAGTACCAGCAAGGAATAAGCAAATTCTTTTGTCAATTTTGATATTTAAATGATTTGTGAAATTTTTCATATAAATAAAAATGGTAATTAAAGAATTTTCTGACAAATTAATATTAAATTTTTCATATACGAAATGTGAAATTACAGTAATTGTAAAATTTTATTTCAAAAAGATCTAACCGAACTTATAATACTTTAATAATTTTTTCATTTATTTAAAAAATAAATATCAATTTAAATGATTTTACAAAGATTTATGAAAAAAAAAAAATAACAAAACAAAATAGCCCATATTTTTTTTTTTTTACTATTTTGCAAATCTTATCACCATACAGCAATATTATATTTATCAAAATTTTGATCTTTAAAAAATGAATTTTAATTTTTTTTTATGAGCAAAATCACATCAAAAACAAAAATATTCCTAAATTCTTTGAAATCATAATAAATAATCCTTTTTTTTCATTTGTAAATTAAAAATTAAAAAAACAAAAAAAAAAAACAAAAAAAAAACAAAAAAAAAAACAAAAAAAACAAAAAAAAAAAAAAAAGGAAAAAATGCAAATAATGGAAGACACAAATTGTATAATGATTATTGATCACCATTCTTGGGACAATCAATTGTTGCCAAAGGAACCAAAGGCGATTTATTATGACACATTTGAGGAATTTGAAGAGGCATACAAAATGTGGTCGATTATTGTTACAAAAGGTTTAAAAACCATTCCACCAAATTCAAAGGATTTTTCTCAAATTTATAATTTAAGAACGGTTAAAGAAAAAAAGGAAAAGGAAAGAAGAAGACACGAAAGGGAACAAGCACTACTCTGGAAGGAGGAAATTAAAAAAAGCAAGGAGAAGAAAATTCAAGCTGAAACAAATTTTTATTATAGATGGATTAATAAATTATCTCAAAATACATCCACTTTCTCTGTACCAAATGGGACCAAGGCTGTTGATATGCTGTTACTGTCTACTGATAAAAAGACGTTACAGCAAACTCGTAATGAGGAGAAAAGGGAGAAGGAAAGATTGGAAAACATTCGAATTGAAGAGGAATTGAGACAAAAATTAGAGACTCATCAATTAAATCAGGAAACTGAAATGATTCTTCAGCAAAGTATGACACAGGAGGATAAAGAAGAATTAGCATTATTAAGTAACATGCTAAAAAGCGAGAATTTCCAATTGTTGGGCCAATGGAAGCATTTAGACAGAGACGTCCAATCCAGGATCTTGAACAGCACACAAAAATTAAAGCATTTTGAAACCCAAAACACTATTAATTACAAACGAAACTCTCAGCCGCCATTTGGAATACTACATGGGACATTCCCAAACTCTGATTATAATCAGAAAAAGCAATCAAACAAAGACATTTCAATTAAATTTTCAAATGAATCCTCCAACAACAGCGAAAATGGCGGTGGCAACGGCAATAACAACAACAACAATTCACACATATTATCAAATAATTTATATAATTTTTGCTATCGGGATTCCAATTTAGGGCATGAAATCATTACAAAGAATTTAGATTCCCTTAAGGAAATCAATGGCAAAAAGGTAAATTTTGAAATACCAGAATATGATCTATCTTGTAGATTGGAATTGAAGCGATTAAAAAATGATAAGCCCTACATTAAGGAAAGTAAAATAAAATTAAATGTTATCCAAAGGAAGGACGAAATCAAAAAAATCTCTTCGTGGTATTGGCCAGGCAAGGTGTCCCACAAAGTTGCCAAAAAGGATCGGGAGTTTATTGACAATTTATTGCAACAAAGCACCAAATTCTCTATTAACGATTTAAAGCAAATCATCCGAGGAAGGATGCAAATGGATCAATTTACCCATTTATTGTCTGATTATGTAATTTTTGATAATAAGGAATTGCCCTATATGCAGGCATTTCTATCTTGCGTCAATGCAGATAATTTCCACAATCTATTGTCCTTGTATAAGGACTCATGCTCTTATTTGATCCACGCAAAGCTATCTCAGTTCATTTCCGAGGCATTGCAATCCCATTTGTCGAAGCAAATATTGGAAAAATATGTGCACGATCAAGAAGTGGAATATTTATATTACTTATCCTATGCAATGAACTTTTTTGAGGAAATCCCACAGCAATTGCTATCCTATTTACCAAATTTGAATAACAAATTTTCTTCGATTGCCTTTGTGTCAGACAGCAAGCCCCTCGAAAACAGTATCTTCACCCATTATTATTTATCTCGTATCGACCACTATATGCAAAGAGAAGATCAAATGTTTTTATTTGTATCTGTTACCAGCTTGATACAGGAAATGCTCAAGAATTTAAAATCGTCCTTTGGCGTCATTTGCCAGTCAAACCCTAGCTTTTTAGAAAAGGACATTTATAAGGCAATTAACTGTAGATCCTCCACAATTTCTGGCTATTATCTAACGATACTAATTTATTTGATTCGAATCAATGACGACGTGCTCTTTTCCCTATTGAAATCACCAAAAACTAATTTGATTGAAAACATTAAGAAAATGTCCTTTTCCAAATTTTCTCATGTACGATTTGCCTCTCAATATTTATGGGAAACCCTGATCAGTTTGCCCCGTTGGGTCGATCATTTGGTACAATATTATATTAACGATTTTGAAAAGCTCATCGTCAATTTATTGCCACCCAATTTGGAAGAAAATAAGAAGAAGGAGGAGAATGGCAAGACAACTACCAAGGCTTTGGATAATGACATTATTACAAAAATCGACGAGAAAAAGCCCACCTTGATTTCAATTCTCATGTATAGGTTTTTGAAAAATTATTTTAATAATTTGAACAGATTACAGGTCACCTCGTTGCTTGATGAAAGATTGTTTCTGAATTTACTAGAAAAATTAGAAAAATATTCACAAAAGCAAAATCTGAATGAATCCTTTATTTTGATTTCCGATATCTTGACAAGCATGGTGCAAGCGTTTTCGAGAGTCAATTTAATAGGAGTGGACGAAAATACCGAATCTAAGGTTTCCATCATTGCAATTTCTCGGAAGAGGAAACTGAACATCAATTACGGCTTTTGTTCAAGAATCATGGACATCATTTCCAATGCGCCCAAGGAACAAAATTTAATGAAGGCGCATTTAGTGAAGATGCTTGCAGACATCATTCGGCATCAGCAAGTTTTTAAAATCATTCTGCAAAATGACGAATTCTTCGGACGGCTAAACACCGTGGCCCGAAACTCGAAGGACATGAATTTAAGTAGAGAAATATGGGAGCTCTTTTACGAATCCATTTTTTATCACAACGGCACAATCAACCAACTCAAAAAAAAATATTTGAAAAGTTTAATCGAATTAATCAATCCGATATCACACGAAACAATAATTATATACGGTTTAAACGCAATGCATAAATTATTTGACATGGATAACCGAAGTAAAAGAAGAGCGCTAAAGGGCAAAGAGCCAAATCGAACAGGCAAAAATTATCTAAGAACCATTGAAAAGGATATTAAATCTTTCGTCGAATTCTTCTGTTCAAGCGCTCTCTTTGTGAAGCTGAACATGATTTTTAGAAGCTACAGTAAAGAAGCCTCTGGAATGATCTTTGTTAATTTGGCAAAGGTCTATGAAAAAATTATTAATTCTCCAAATTGCCAAAAAATTTATAAGGAAAATATTAAAAAAAGAGAATATAAAGAAGGTCTCGATATCATGGAAAATTATATTTTTGGCTTCCAAGAAAAAAATGAAAAAAATAAAAAAGATCGCAAATGGAAATCTTCTCCAATAGCGAAAAAAAAAATAGACATTAATATTAAAAGTTTATCAAATAAAAATAATAAACAAACGAAAAAGGAAAAAAGATTTTCTCGTTTCAGGGTTGGTGGGAAAAAATTAATTATATTTATTTTTAATTTTTTATTTTTATTCTTTTTTTTTTAATTCATAATTATCCATTTTATTTTTTTTTTTTTTTTTTTTTTTTTCATTTTATATTCTCTAACTGCTGTTTTCTCTTTTCTGTTATTTTTTCTTTTTCTATTCTCTAACTGCTGTTTTCTGTTTTCTCTTTTTTGTTTTCTGTTTTCTGTTTTCCTTAGTAATTATTTTTATTTATTTGTTTGTTTTACCTTTCTTTATATTATTCTTGTTCTATTTATTATTTAATTAAATAATATTATTTTTTTGAAAATTACAGATAAATAAAAATTGAGAAAATTATTTTTTTTAATATAATTTTTTGTTTTTTTGATAATTATGAAATAATACCAGACATAATTAATAGTTATATCGAAAATACAACCAAAAATAAAATATTTTAATTTTTTTTTTTATGAATCAACTAAAATAAGATTTTTTTGAAATAAGAGAAAATATAAACCTCTTAGATTAGAGTTGATATTCATGAAAAGAAATAACCTAATAACAATAAATTTTCCCAAAAAAAATAAAATGTTAAAAAACAATTTTTTTGGGCACAGATCATTTGAACATCTCTTTCAAAATGTCTCAATTTCTTTAGGAAATGAATATTGTTGACAAAAAGATTTTTAAATAGCAAATGTATTAATTTAAAAAGAAATGACTTTGTCTCAATTTTCTTAATGTTAATTTGGATTTTAAATCATATTTGTTTTTCTTCGAATAACAATGATCAAAACCATAAAAATATTAGTAATTTGGCGGAACATATTTTTCAAGAAAGAGTGAAAATTTTATATTCAATCTTGTTTGAGAAATAATATTTTTTTTTACATTCCCATAGAGAATTTAAATATATCAAAATGTTGAAAATTCCAAATTAACAATGATTTCCGAACATTCGAGAAATATATCAAAATCTAGACCTTTAATAGATTATTATTTTATTTTATTATTAGATAGGTATTTACTTCATTAATAGGAATAACTTTTTGTTTCTTTTTCTGAATTTTTCGAATACTAAGATATTTTTCAAAAATTGGGTTGTAATAAAATAATCTCTATTTATAATGGTAAAACAAAAAATAAGTAATTTATTTCCCATTAATATTCCAATATTTGTATTCACTCTTTATTAAAACACAAAAAAAAATTAACAATAACATATTAATCAAATTGAAATGACTTAAAATATTTTATTTATGGACCAGAGTGTCTAATGTATTCAAAATACCAATTCTTTTTAATCCAAATGAGATTAAATTTATTGAAGAAATGGAACAAATTCTTCCAATTTTATTCATTATTCTTCTGAAAATAAAATTTCAATTTATAGATCAAAATCATTTTTTCCCATTTTGCAGTTTATTTTTTTCGAATTTTTTTATATTTTTTTTTATTGTTTTTTGAATTTTCTTTTATCAAATCTTTTCATTTTTCTTTTTTCAATTTTTTTTTCAAAAAATCTATTTTTTTAAAAAAAGGTCATCAAACAAACGATTTACCTTTAGAAAATTGAAACTCTGTAATTTCTTTGAAAAATAATATTTTATATATAAATAAATTTTAAATACCAAATAGATTAATTCTAAAAGAAATTGAGATATTTTGCAAGAGGCGTTCAATGAAAGTGACACAAAATATTTTTTTTTAACACATTATTTTTTTTTTGGAATATTTAAAGTTTTGTTCAAGTATTTTTAGTCTGAAAATTAACTCTAATCATAGGTTTAGATATTCTAAAAATTCGAAAAATCCCATGTTTGTTTGATCAGTGAATACATATTGAATTTTTTATTTCTTGAACAAGTCTGAGTGAAATTTAGTTTAAAAAACAATTTAAAAAATCCATTGGAGTTAATGTGATTACAATCTTGAATTGAAGATTTAAAATTATTTTTTTGTTGCCCCCAAAATACAAAGATTTCTCATGTGGTGGGTATTTATTTAAGATATAATGTAAAATTTTCATTTTTAATAAGTCAATATTATGCCAATAACTCGCTCCAAGGAAAAAATAATTGATAAATATTTTCTAAGGTCTTTATTTTTAAGGACTTGAAAGTGGATTTTTATCAAGGAACAAAAAAAAACCTTGTTTTTCAAAAAAAAATAATTTTATTCTTCAATTTGAGATTGTAATCACTTTAGCTAATATTAGAGTTTCGTCTGTGTGTTGTATATTTTGAATTCAATAGGCACCCCTGTCCTTAAAGAATCAAAAAATGGACTTTTAACTTCCCTGTATATGATAATGAATGGAAAAATTTTTTACTTTGTTTATATTTTTTTAATTAATATATCATAAAGAAATAGATTATAATTGTGTGCTCTATTTATTATTTTGGTACTTTTCTATATATGATATTTTTATTTTTATTTCTGTTTAGTACATTTTAAGTGCCTTTCTGTTCCTTAATTCTTGAATAACCTTATTAATCAATTAAAAAAAAAAGTTCGAATTTTTAAATCTTTTTACTAACTTTGAATATAGATCAAAAAAAGTATTCCCTTGGTTTATATTTGAAAGAAATCAGGAAATTAGTTGATTTTCGATCTGTTCTTTGAAATTAAATGTTTTGGAAACAGGATTAAAAGAATGTAGAAAATAGAAATTGCACTAAAAATTTGCAAAAAGCTTTTTAGAATTCATTGGTATTAATTATCTTGAAAAAAAGTGACTGTTTTTCTCGACTATTTGACACACGATTTTATGAAACCTATTAAATCAATTTAACAAGATGAATATTTTTCCAAGATCAAATCTAGTTGTTTGTGAGTACTCATGTTGGATAATTGAAGAAAAAAAAAGCAAAAATAATAAAATCATTTTTTTTTAATTTTTATTATGTCAACCATTGTTCTTGATTCTATTTTTAAGGTAACTCAAAATCTAACAAACCCAAAAAAAACATTTACTAATTGCGTATCGTTTTTTGAAACAAAAAAAAAAAAAAAAAAAAAAAAAAAAAAAACACCAAAATCCTAGTTTTGTGAAGGAAAAGAACAAGAATTATTAAATGAGCTCTTAAATAAATTCAATCTAGAAAACCCAGATCTTGGGATCTTAAAAACCATTCGTTCCTTTATTGGACATTTTCCACAACTAGTCTCATTCGATCAATTATCCAAAATCTTTTTAGGGTATCTAAATAATTTGCCGATCCCAAAGATCCCAACAATTATCCAAATAGGGAGCACTGAACACGAGATTTGCTTAATCTTATCAGAGTTGGTTGGGGGGTGTGAAGAGATCGTTCAATACATTCTAACAAGCATTAAAGAAATAACGAAGCAAAATAACAAGCAATTATTTAAATTGACTACCTCGTGCTACATTTATAGCGAGTATCTCAACGATACATACAAAGACCACGAAGCAATCCAAAGCAACGAAAAGGATTATGAAACACTCTTACAAGTCTTTGAACTTGGTATAAAGTTTCTTCAGAGCGAAGAAAGAAAGATAAGAAAGCCAATTGAATTAATTTTATTTCCACTTTTTAATAAATACATGACAAACAAATTCCAAAACCTATTAATTAACAAATGCTTCGAATTAAATAACACAAATTCCAAAATAATTTTAGAAAATACTCTTCATTTAATTTTGATTTTAAACAAAATTTTTTTTCAAAAAATAAATGAAAAATCGGATAACAAACAAAAACAGGAAACAAAAGAAGAAAAAGCCTTATGGAATTTTTTTGAAAGAGGTCTACTTGAGGGAAGCAAGTTTACAAACAAGGAAACATTAGAAATCTTAAAATTATATATTAACGAAATGTATTTAAATGATAAGAATGAAAATGAAAACACAAGTGAAAAAACGGAAAAAAAATATGGATGGAAAAAGCATCAATGGAATATTTACTTCCATTTACTTTCCTTAATTCAAAATGACACAAAGCATTTATTAAAAGAAAATTGGTATAATGTCAATGAACTATTTCAAAATTTAACAAAAGAAGACACCAAAGTAGTTCGATTGATCTTGATTTTATTTATAAACGGGATCAGGTTGGTTCGTTTTACAACGACAAGCATTCTTACGTTTTTACAATACTTTAAATTAGGTTTTGATTTGCCCGAAATTGACAATTTTTTGTTTGATTATATTTTGTTAAAATTAGTCAAGCCAAAATTGATACCCAAAAGCCAGAAAAAAGAATATGATCAATTTATTATCCATTTTTTTACCAATTATTTCAACAATAGTGTGACCAAAAGGGATAAGGAAGAACAAAAGGCATTTCTAGATCGATATTTGAAATTAATTCTAAATAATGTTGGCAGCTATAAAATACTGGAACCACATTTACAATTTTTTGCGAATATACCAAAGGATATCAATTGTTCAAAAGAGTTTTCAATTCGGTTTAGCAAATTTGCGCCAATGATCAGCGATATTGGGAAAACCAGAAACTCTAATTTCCAAGAAAAATTAATGAAGGCTTGGCTAAATTTGCTTGATTGGGAAGAAATAACCTTTGAGTCCTTTTTCGAATTTATTGAGTTAATTGAATTGAGATCAGGAAATATAATTTCGAATGAAAGGCATTGGCAATTAATTGAAAGTGAAATGGATTCGAATGTTGCCGCGGGGGATTATTTTTTAAAGATTTTCGATCAAATAAATGAAGAGTTATCAACGAAGATCGATAATTATTTCATATTAGAATATTATAATATTTGTAATTGGAATTGTAAAGTAATTAATTTGTTGATCAACAACCCAAAAAATGCAAATTTAATAAACGATTATTTATCCAATCAATTGAAGAAAATCAATAAGAATTTATCAAACGAAAAGAATTCAATTACATACCAATTTGATTTTTCAATTTTTATTTCTTTTATTAAATATAACATTTTTGATAATATATTGATAATGAATTTTGATAATGAATTACTAACTTTAATTAAATTATGCCTTGATAGTTTTTTTAAGATTATCAATAATAATTTTGGCCCAACGGCAAAAGAAATAAATAGCAATAATAATGAAATTTCTGAAAATCAATTTAATCTAATAAAATTTTTGAACATTTTTATCAAAATTATATTTAATTCAAAATTATTATGTTCAAATAAAAAAATCATAATTGAATTTGGTAAATTTGTGAATAAATTATTTGATATAATTCATAAATTTATAAATGGTGAAAATAGCAACACCAATGATAATAATGATAATGATAATAATACAAGAAATAATAATAATTCAATAAAATTATTATATTTACAATTATTAATTAGAACAATTAATTATAATAATAAGTTAATTAAAAAAGATAATAACGAACTTATTAGACTCATTAT
Organism: Anaeramoeba flamelloides; assembly: GCA_027625915.1. Lineage (NCBI taxonomy): Eukaryota > Anaeramoebidae > Anaeramoeba > Anaeramoeba flamelloides. The sequence continues at coordinate 11,042,527 of JANTQA010000036.1, forward strand.
TGATATTGAATTAATTAAAGATAAAACCGAAGGAAAATTATTTCGAAACTGCTTTATAAAATTTTTACAACTCAAATGGAAAATATTATCTTTATTGTTAAAAAATTATGATGAACAAAATTTAATGATCATAAATTCAATTTTTGATAAAATTTGGCAAACCTTCGAATATAGTAAAGATAAATTATTGCCATTTTTAATACAATGCTTAAGATATTGTCTTATTAATAACGAAGATTTATTAATCCAAAACAAGAATCAAATTTTAGATCAATTCCAGAGGCTTTCCATAAATCATTCCAATATTATAATAATTTGTAATTTCTTATTTGAAAAAAAAAACTTTGTCAATAAAAATTATTATGAATTAATGAAAAAATACATAAATTGGCTAATTGCTAACCCAATTAAAAAAAAGCCAGGGATCTTAAATGCATTTGTATCAATATTTTTTGATAATTTATTACAGTTTTATAACCAGAAGGAAGAAGGCAATATTTGCTTAAATTTTTTAAATGAAATTTCAATGATCATTAATTCAATAAATTATCCAAAAAAATTGAAAAAAAAGCAATTAGAATTTGAAACCAACCCTTTTAATTCAAATCCCATCAAGGCCGGGATCAAATTTTTAATTCATACCAAAAAATTATCCTATACCATGGGAATATTGTTAATTTCCATATTAGAATTATGTGAGAGAAATTCAGATTTTGGGCATAAACTCTTTAAAATCCTCATGGGAAATAAGAAAAACTTTATATTTACGCAGGAGGATTACCATTGCCAAAATAGGTTAACAGATGAAATTGAAAGAAAATTACGAAATTTACAATTCATGGTTGTATTAATCCCCTATACAAAGGTTTCTTTAAAAGATAAAATTATTGAAATTTTTTGGAAATTATACAATCAAACTTCAAGTGTATTAGGCAGAAAGATTTTTGAAAATTGGGGGGTGCAATACTTTCTCAAATACCCACAAGAAATTACCAAGGACTTATTTTGGGAAAAATTATTTGATTCAAGAATTAATTCTCGCCCTCAAATTTTAGTTTCTTCAATTGTTATTTTATTTACTTTAAGCAAATCTTTAAATTATGAAACAAATTCTTTACTTTTTGAAAAAATGTTAAAATATTTTTACACTTTCAATTCTTCAGTTTCGACAAATGTTAAAAGAACAGCTCAATATTGTTTAAGAAGGATATATTCAGAATTGCCAAATATTAATAATGATAATGACGACGAAAGCATTAAAAATAACAACAGCAGCAGCAGCAATAATAATAATAGTAATTTGAAAAGGGGGATTATTTTGAAATTTTTAAAAGAAAATAAAGAGGCTAACATCGGGTTTTATAGAATTTGCTTGGATTACCCCTACGGGATCGAAAACACTTCAAATGGCTCCATAAGCTCTGTTTTTATTGGTTGGGATCAGGAATCCAATGCCGGTGAAAGGAAAATCTCAATACCTATCTCGATAATAAATCAAATCTCATTAATTTTGCTTTCTAATTATAACTCTAAACTAATTCGCAAAATTGAGAAGGAATTTCAATTTGTGCAACAAAAGCAAACTGAATTTCAAAAATTAATTGAAAAATCTAAACAAAATCAACAAGAAATTTTGAAAAAGAATAAAAAGAGGAATCCCAATAGCAAAAATAATAGAAACGATAAACAGCCAAATAATAACACTGATGAGAAATATATCAATTTTCAAAAAAAAATCAAGCCTTGGGAAGAATTAGATCTTTTCGATTCAAATACGGAAAATAAAAAAAAGCAATATAATGATAATAAAAAACAAGAATTAATTATTTGCGCTTCTTTATTAGAAAAGGTACCTAATCTCGGTGGATTGTCTCGAACGAGTGAAATTTTTTCAATTTCGGAATTGACAATAAGCGATACTAAGCATATCAAAAATCCACTATTTAAAAAAATTTCGGTGAATTCTGAAAATTGGACCAACATTAAACAAGTGACTAAAGAAGAGATACCTCAATTTTTAACACAAAAGCAAAATGAAGGCTATGTAATCATCGCATTAGAGCAAACAAGCGATTCCGTAATGTTACAGGATTTTAAATTCCCGAAAAAGTGTGTTGTGTTGCTTGGTAATGAACAAAAAGGAATACCACACGAATTGCTAAAAAAGGTTTCAATTTGTATTGAAATACCACAATTGGGGGTCGTTAGAAGTTTAAATGCTCACGTGTCAGCTTCCATTTTAATATGGGAATATTCTAAGCAATTCAAATTAAAACTAAATTAATCTAAATTTCAGATCTTTACATTTTAATTTCCAATAAATAAATATTCAGTTTTACAATTATGATCAAAATATTTGGATTTTTTTATTTTTTTTGTTAATTTAAACTTTTTTTTTACAGAACCCATAATCACTACATATTAGTTGTCCTGGAATATTTCTTATAATAAGTTTTTTTATTTGATAATTTTTTAAGATTTTAGAAAAGAATTTTTATTCTATAAGATAATAAACTAAATTCCAAAATTTTGGGCATAGTTTAAACAGTTGAAAGAATAACAATACCAGATTTTAAATTCAATTTGGGAATAATTTCGATTTTACAAAAATATGAAATTCATTTTTTGTCTATATTGTTTTTTTGTTTTCATTTCCTTTTTTGTCAGTACGTAATCAGTTTCATTAGATCTGGAATTTTTAATTTCAATGGTTGATAGAAGGTTAGTGTTGAAGTTTTTTTCAATTGAAAAATCATATACAATTGGTCGATTATATCTTATTATTTGATCGATCAACAATTGTGGGTTTAATTTCAACAAATTTAAGAATACATTTTTTGTTCGGGTAGTTTCAATATTTTATAGACACGCTGATTTTTATTTTTTTTATTTTATATTTTTTTCTTTTATTAGGATGAAAAGCTTTACTTATAAAAACAGTAATACTATGTAACTTAAATGTATTTTCTACAATTTTGGAAAAATCAACTCCATTTCAAAATTATTGGCCCATTAAAAATCAACTTTTGAAAGAAATATTTTTATATATTGAATTTATCTATTATAATAAAAAAATTACTATTTTATTATTCAGTTCTATATACTAGAAATATTTTATTTCGTCTCAAAATAAAATATTAAGCAAGTAAAAAAACAATTGTTATAGATTGGACCATTTATTATGAAATTTAGTTTACAATGAATTGAAGGTTTTTTTTTGCATATTTATAATCTTGGGAGAGACAACTTTTTGGAATGGTTTTTTTTTATTTTTCAAAAGTTACAAATATTTTTTAAACATCATATTAGGGCTTTTCTATAATTTAAATTACCAAATTAATATCAGTATTTTGTAAATAAAGATATTTATTTTTGATGTAATGTATTAAATAGAAATAGAAAATTCGATTAAAAAAATAAAAAGATATTCCAACCCTTTTATAAGACTAGATTTTTTTTTTTCAAAATTTTATTGAGTTAGTTATGTTTTAATTTTTTTTTTTCAAATTTTTTTAATACAATTAATGTTTCATCTCTTATTTTATTGAATATATTTTGTGGAATTTATATTTTGTTTCTTATAGGATATAATTAAATTTTTATTACGAAATAGAATTTTTTGATAATGTTTTTTGACAAAATTCAGACCAAAGTAAAAATGGTTAACGAAAATAATTTTTATGACGCAAATACGAATTTGAAAACCCAAAAAAGGGAACTTTCTGAGAAGAAACCTGCTTTAATATAAGTGTATTTCAAGAGATAAAAAAAAATTTGAGATTAATTGACTAAAGTAAGTTAAACATTATTTATTTTATCATGAACCATCTAAAAAACTCATAATGTATATATGGTATCTATTTAAAAAACGAAATATATATATATAAATTACGAAAAAAATTATCATATAACCAAGAGAAAGAAATAATGGAACCCAAAAATTCAATTTTTTTGGGATTTATTTTTTTTTGTTTCAATTTTCTCAAAAAAAAGATTTATTGAAATTTTGATCTTTTTATGATCTTTTTTATCGAAAAAAAAAAACGATATATTTTGTAATTTATAATAATAATTTATGATCAGCAAATAATTACCTAAAAAAATAACTGATCTTGAAAATTTAAGAAAAAAAAAAACGATTTTGAATTACAGTTCAGTAATTCATTTTATACAAAAGATTCCATAAAATACTTATGAGCAAAAAAAATAGACTGTGATTTTATTTCATAGGGCAGTTGAGACTGAAATGCTACTAATTCATTGATTATGAAATTTTATTTAAAAAACAAGTTTAATTTAGATTAAAATTCAAAATTAACTTTATGTTTCTCATATTAATTTTTTTTAAGACTTTTTCATTTTTTTTTGTATTTCTTCATTTTTTTTTATCAACTCTTTATTTCTCTCTCTCTCTTTTAGAAAAATAAATTAAGTACCAAATTCCTCCAATGAATATGTCTATATTATACACTCTTCAAATTGGAAGTTATAAATTTAGTCAATTCAAAATTCTTTCATTATCAGATTATTTCATTCTTTAATTTAAAAATTAACAATAATAAAAAATATAAATGCTTTAATAAATTTAAAATAGTTTTTATAAAAACAATAATACATTTCTATTTAATTTGGTTATTTTAATTCTGATATTTTACAATATTGTTCAGTTTCTTCATAATTTTTAAAATTATAAAACGATATTGTACCTTTTTTTTTGAAATTTTGTTAATTTCAAAAAAATAAAAAACAAATTTGAATGATCAGAAATTACAAACTATTAAAAATGGACTCAATAAGAAACTAAACGTTGATTAATTTGTTTAATTTGCTAATTTTAGCTAAATCCTTAAAAATAATTTACTCAAAAAAAGTAATCGATTTTTTTTTTTGAATATTTTTTTGTGCACTTCCTTAATGGATAATCTGGCATCTTTCTTTTGAAATAAAGTCAGAAATATGACTGGATTTGAACTTTTGCAAAAAAGAGAAAAATATCGATCACCCTTTGGAAAAGCAATATTTCATTTCTCAAACTGCTTTAATGGTAAGTTTATTTTTTACTTCATTTTTTAATTTCAAGATTCGGTAAAATAATTTTGATTGTTTACTAAATTTACTTCAAGATTTTTTAGTTTAATTTTACCTTAAATGTTCCTAACTTTTCCATAAAATACTATTTTTCATTTTTACTCAGACAAAGAGTACTTACCAAACGATGGGGCACTCCCAATAAAAGTTTTTATTTCAGTTGGAAAAACCTATTTTGAAACACAAAAACATTCCTTATTCTTAACTTTCAGAGAAATATAAATACACTTTCACAAGAAAAGAGGTTTTAGTATTATTTTTCTGAAAGAATCGTTTTATAAAGCTATTCAGAAGTTTTTTTCAAAAAATTCATTTTTTTAATAATTTCTATTTTAAATCTTTTTCACCTTAACATAAAAAAAGATTCGTTAGTAAATAAAAAAAGATAAACAATGAAATTGTTGATTTGTCTTATAATTTTTATAACACTACTTGCATCTGCAAATTGTTCACAAAATTTAGTCAGTACTGAACTACGTTCAAATTGGCCAAGAGCAAGTATTGTTACAGAAGCAACGGAGTTTCTTTATGCAAAATCTGAGGAAAACTTTTGGGAACTCTTGGGGCATATTGGCACAATTGATGATTTTTCTGTCAAGAGCGAAGAAGCACAATTAGCAGTTGTCTTGGATTATGTCAAAAAGAACATAAATGATGACTTTCTTTATGACTCATTAATTTGGTCTCTTTCAATTCACGAGTATAGTTCTGTGGTCGAAGCACACCGTCAATTGTCTTCACTTGCTTTAGAAAATAGTAGCCAAAAATGTAAGAATGCAAGGAATTTTCTTTCTTTTGATAACAAAATAATCTGTGACTTGGGATCTTTGGTTGAATTAAAAAAAGAAAAAAATCAAAAAGAACAAAATCAAAAAGAACAAAATCAAAAAGAAAAAAAACAAAAAGAAAAAAAAAAAAATGTAATAACCGATCTTTTAAACACAATCAAGGATTATTCTTTTTCGTCAATTTTTCAGAACGATCCTGAAAACAATGGTAATAAGCAACAGTCATCTAAACTCACTGGAAATGATATTTATTCTTTTGATAGATATTGGCCTTCTGAAAAGAATCTTTTCCAATCAGATCAAGAACAACAGCCAATTGTCCTTTATCTGCAAATCGGCTCCACTGACTATAATTTATGGATCAATTTCATTCAATCCATGTCTTCAGTTTCACAAATTGTTGTTCGACACAACCCGCTAATTGTTGGTGGTAAATTTGCTTTATCAAATTGGGGCGCTTCTTTAAAGCCTTTTGGTTATTCGATGGAATATGGTATAAAAGATGAACCTAGTGATCCAAATCAATCAAAAAACAGCAATAAAGAAAAAGAAGAAGAAGAAGAAGAAAAAATACCATCTGAAATACAACAACCTGCAATTAAATATTTTGTTGACATTGAAAAAAAAACATTTTCAAGCTTTGCTGGAAAGCAAAACGAAAATGAAAATGAAAACGAAAATGAAAATGAAAACGAAAACGAAAATAAAAACGAAAAAAAGGAAAAAAAATTTCATAAATTAGGATACAAAGTTGTTGAGTGGATAACAAATCAAGAAAACCCATTACAGGCTTTAACCTTTTTAACACAAAATTTTCCAATTTTTGTTGACAAAATGATTAATGTTGAACCTTCTGGAAAAACGCAAAAGGCAATCAATTCCCATAGAAGAGATTTAAATCTATATACTGCCAAACAAAATTTATATTTGTTGAATGGTAGGATATTGACTGAAGAAAATCTAGATCCTCTTAACATCCAAAACGTTATGCAACAGGAAATACACAAAATAAATTTAATTCAGGATTTTTTACCATCCATTTCTTCCCAAGATGCTATCCAATTCAGTAAAATTCCTGGTTCAGTTCAAGTTACTCCCAGAATTAATTTAGATTCTGAATTTACAATTTATTTAAATGATCTCGAAAAAGATCCAAATTATCAAAATTGGGGAATGCGATCAGTACGAGATCTGTTAAAACAAATAAGGTAAATTATTCAAAAGTTAATTTTTATTTCTCTGAAATTTTTTCTATTTCTTTTATTTCTTTTTTTTATAGTTTATTTTTTTTTTACAATTTGAAAAATTAGAAATTAAAATGAGTTTTTTTAGTTAGATCCACTTTGAAGAAAAAATGATTTCTTTGAGCTAATATCATTTAATAGAATTTTTTTTTGAAAGGTTATCTTTTTTTGTAAATTCATTTATCATTACAATTTTTTTTTGAACAAAATTTGAAAATTAAATATTTTGTCCGATTTGAAGATTGATATAAAAAGAAAAGATGAAATCAAATATTTCTCAAATCCAAAAAAAAAAAAAAAATATGGAAAATAAGGTTAAGATAAAATTGTTGGATTTTTACTTGATTTTAATTTTACGAAGAATCTATTTAAAATATGTTACTTTGCCATTTTAGAATTTGATTTTTTTAAAAAATAAAGACTATTTAAAATTCATTCCATTAACTTATTTTTCGAATTTATTTTATATTTGTAGTTATTACCTAAGACAAAAGATAGTGAATTGTCATAAATATTTTTTTTATTTCTCTTTGAGTATATAATTGCAGTTTAATATTACAGAAAGGGTTTTGTTAAATTATAAACTAAAATCCAAAATTTTACAAACAGTTAAAAACTCTCCAAACAATCACAATAATATAATTTCATTAAAACTGGAAATTATTTTGATTTTTGCAAAATATGAAAATCATTGTATAAAAATGAAGTTTTTTGTTTTCATTTCATTTTTTGAATTACGAAACTTATTTCGTGCGATCAAAAATTTTTTTTCAAACAATTGATATTATTTTAAAGTTTAGTTGTTCCAAATAGAAAAGCTTAAATAAAATTAGTTGATGGTTATCTAACCATTTGATCGATCAATAATTCCTAATAAAATTTTTACAAATTTACTAATGTATTTTATTGTTTTGCTCTATCTCCAAAATTTTTAACACACCTATAATTTATTAGTATTAATAATTATTTATTTATTTTTTTGTGAGTATTATGATTTATAAACAATTGTTAAATTTTCAATTAGTAGTGGTTCTAATTTGGTATTCCTTCTAGAATTGATTAAATAAGATTTTTTTTTTTCAAAAATCGAATTTTGGTGTGTTAAAAATTTTGAATTGGAGTATAAATTCAAAAACTGAAAAATAAACTTTGTTTCTGTCAAAGGGGCACCAAAATTTTTTTCCAAATATCAATTATTTTTTATAATTCACCCTTACAGAACAAATAAAAAATAAGTAGAATAAAGCAAAACCTCAAAGAATAGTTGATATCCCGTCTGAAGCAAATCTAATCAATCTCTATATTTTCTTAAAAATTGAAAAATTAAAATTCTTAGTTCCTAATTGAGAAAAACAACAAGGTTCATTTTGATCTTCAATTGAAGATCCCAATAAAATACCAATAGAAATCAATATGATTTTTTTAAAATCATTCCCACTGTTTCAATAACATTTGAATAACATGTTTTGGCTTTGACACTATAGATCTTGCAATAAAAAAAAAATTTACAAAATAATTAAGTTTAAAAAAAAAAGAATTATAAAAAAAGAAAAAATGTGAAAAAATTGATTTCAATTTTCAAATTTCCAAAAAATTTATTTTTTCTTCTAATATCAATTCAAATTCTTTAAACACATGTAATTCGCTCATTATAACTGGGCAACTTTGGCTGGAAAATAGTTTATCTTTAAACCAAAAAAAGCAAGATCTTGAAAGATCTTTATTCTGTATCTATATTACTTATTATCTCTTTTGATAATCTTTTTTGTTTGTTTTGATTCAACTTTTGCATTTTATTCAACATATTTATACCATTGGTGATAATTAAAATACTCCTCTTAATTTTAACTACAAAATATAAATACAAAATTAAGAAGAAATCAATCGACATGAGAGGATTTGACGATAATTTTGTTAAGTCACGATAACGTTTCAAAAATCGCGATTATATTCAACAAATCGCAATAATTAATAATTATCGAGATAATCTATAAAATCAAGATAATTATTAAAAAAATTGTGATAAATGCCAAAATATCGTGATAAAAAATAAATTGTGATATAATAGTTGATGAACTTTTGGGCTAAATTCAATAATATTTTTAAAAAGAAAAATTTTGTTGTGATCAAAAAACAGCCATATGAAAAAAAGTTTTCTTTTAAAAAACAAAAAAAAAGATACTTGATTCAATCAAGGATCATATCAAAAAATTTATTGTATTTTCTTTTGATTTGACTGACAAACCTATCAATCCCTTTTTGATCAACAACAATAATAACTAAAGATAAATAAATATTTTCTCAGTCAATCGTGGTTTTTTTAATTGTGTTGAATAAAAAGAGCTTCTAAAACAACCCACCCTTTATTTGTTCTTTAAAGAATGTGTTCTTGGGTTAAAAAAATTTTCTATATTCTAGGAAAGCTGAAAGAGGTTGGACAACTTTTCAAAAGCTTTCACAATAGTCTAGTCGATATTTTCACTAATTATTAAAAAAATTTGTATATTTTGTCCTCTTCTTATTCTTCTTCTTCTGCATATCTTCGTATTGGACAGAAAACACAACTAGAGTTTAAAGTTTTTTTTTTGAAGCGATCACCAATAAGAAGTCAAATTACTCTTTATTCTTTTTGGTTATTTAACTTGCGAAGGTAATAACTCCATTTTTTTTAAAAAAAACATCTATCTTTTTATATATTCAAGTTTATTGTTTAAATGGATTATTAATAGTATGATCATAAAATTCACAGGATATTTTCCAATTGTTAAAAAAAAATGAAAAGAAAAAATTTTTTTTTCCAAATACAAAAAATAACATGCCTTTAATAAAGCTTTAGGTCTTTCAAACCTTTCAAACACCTGAATACACTTTCAACCCTTTCAAACATTTTCGAACATTTTTTAAAACGGGAAGAACATTGTAAAAGTCTCAGAGATTTGTAAAATTCAAGGGATTTTTTGTAAGGTGATTTTAAAAAAATAATTTTTCATTTTATCGCGATTTTATGAATTTTCGTGATTTTATGATTTTTTTCTCGATAAAGCAGGACTAATCGCGATTTTTTTAATATTATCGCGAATTTTTTGCTAATGTCTTGATAATACATGTTATCATCAAAACATCTATTGTTTCAAAAAAAATTTTTCAAACATAATCAATTTTTTTTAATCATTTTGCAAAGAACTGAATATTTTTAAAAAAATTCCAATAAAGAAAATTTCAATTCATTTACACTCTTTTGAAATGAAATTAAAGAATTTTATTTATCACAACACATCATTACTCAAATTTCATAAACAATTTTTTGTTATTTTAGGGTATTTCCAAAAAAGTGTGGAAATTTTTTTTTTACATTTCAAATAATATTCTATTTGTAAGTAGTTCCATTCGTAAACCAGATAATATAAAATTAAGAGGAATATTAATACTTATTGAATCAGTGCTTATTGGATTGATTTCAAAATATGTTCATCAAAATAATTCCAAAAAATGGAAAAAAAAAAACTTGTACTTTTTTTTTACTAAACGATTAACAAATTAAATTCAATAAAAAATTAATAATATTCCAAGGATCCAAATGATTTTTAAAATAATAAAATACAGTTATTAGTTTTTCATTATCTATTAAAAGTTTATCAAGTATAAAAACCTTATGTAAAAAAATTTTTATACGATCAAAAATAAAAAAAATAACTACTAATTTTCACACTTAAAAAAAGATCTTCTAAAAATTACATTAGAATTTTAATATATTTTATTAAAGGAATGTCTTACAAATAAGCAAATTGGATTAACATGAAGAATTAATAAATGATGAATAACAATTTTTGAATATTTAAATATTAGAATTATTAGGATATAGCTGAATAAAGATATTTTAAAATAAATTTCCTATACTTTTTTGTAATTGTAAATATTGAAATAAAATTATACTATTTTTAAAAAAAAAAACAAAATTTCAATTTTTGAATTTCAAAATAAATACTAATTTCTTTTAAACTCAAAATTTTTTTTATGAGTTATTTTTAAAACTTTCAATTCAAAAGTTTGAAAAAGTATCTACAAATGTATTATTTACGATATAAATATATATTAATTTTTGGATAGATTATAAACAAGATAAACCAAAGTATTCACTTTGTTAAAATATTTTGTAAAAAAAAATAAAACAAAAATTATTCATTAATATTTTTTATTAATTTCTAATTTTTTTTCAAAAACACTTATCAATCAAATAATATAAAAGACCAGGAAACATTTATTGGATTTCAAAAAATATTTATAATGTTATTGCCGTGGTTGATTCTGTGACTTCTGAAGGGTTACAAATAATTGATGAATTGATAAATACATGCAGAAGGAATGTACCAGTTCGTTTTGGGTTACTTTTCCAAGAAAATGAAAGAAATTCGTTGCTATCAAAACAAATAAGCACGATATTTTATTATTTGGAAGAAAATTTTGAAAAAAAGGTTGGATTTGATTTTTTTATATCTTTAAACCAAGAACTATCAAAAACTTCTCAGCGTATGGTCAATTTCAAAATGATAAATAATGCATATAAGAAATTAAAAATACAAAAAGTGTCAATCGATGATATAATTACATCTGATAAATATGAAACAAAAATTGATCAAATGAATGAATTTTTAAAAAAAAAAAATATTATAAAGTCACCTTTTTTCACGATCAATGGAAAAGCCTTTGAATCAAATATTCTTAAATCCATTTATAATAATCTTTTAATGGAAACTGGTGAATTAAGAGAATTGGTCAGAAGGAATTTAATTCAAGATAATTCCAATATTAATACACAAATAATATCACAATACAATAATATTGAAAATTGGGATTCTGAACTTTTGTCTTCCCAACCAAAATATTATTTTGATGCTTTACAATATCTGAAATTTAATGATCATACACAATACTTTATGGATTCTGGTGTTTATGATTTGGAATCAGATTCAAATTCAAATTTGGGGATCACCCATATATTAGTGCTAAATATTAATAATGAAAACAAAATAAAAACTATGGAATGGATCAATAAATTAAAAAAATTAATTGAAAATAAAAGCATTAAAACAAGAATTGGTATTGTTTATAATTTACCCGAAGATTATAACTATAATAAAATAAATGAAATTAATAAGGAAATATTTGGAAAGGATATATTAAAAGACAATTTACAATTTCAATATAATTTTATCAAAGATATTCTAAAATTAAAACCAAGCCAATCTGGTATAATCACTAATGGAGGATTTAGAGAAATAAAAGATTTAACTACAATGAACGAATTTAGATTTTCAATTATTAATTATTTAGAAAAAGAAAACAAATTAAAACGAATTGATAAGCATATCAAAGAATTAGACAAAAATTTATTCTTGAATAAGGAAAACCTTTATGAATTCTATTCCTTTTTTTCAATTTTCATGTCAATTGAATATCAAGATGGAATTCATAGAAATGAAGATTATCGATTAACAAAGAAGATTAATAATAATTTACAAAATAATGAAGGTGGTTTTGTTCTTTCAAAAAATACTGAAAAAAATGTTTTAGAATTTTTGCTAATAATCAATCCATTAGATCAAAAAATCCAAAAATATAGTCAAATCTTTTCACAAATTTATAAAAATTTTAAAAATATTGAAATGAAAATTTTATTTAATCCCCTTTTGTATCCAAAGGAATTGCCAATAAAAAAGTTTTATAGATATGCCCTAAATAATGAATTAAGGTTTGATAAGAATGGTAAACTATTTGATAATGGCATGACTTTAATTTTTACAGAGATACCCTCTCATATCACCTTTTCATTAATGGAAGACATACCTGAATCGTGGTTAATAGAACGAGTCGTGGCAAAATATGATTTAGATAATATTAGATTTGAAGATATAAAGGGCGATTTTAAATATGTGAAATCAGTTTACGAATTAACCCATTTGCTATTAACAGGCTATTGTAAAGAATCAATCCGCGGGGGGTATGGATATCCTAAAGGTTTGGAATTAAATCTAGGCTTGCCAAATTCAATTAGTAACCACCATTTACAAGACACACTAGTAATGTCAAACAATGGTTATTTTCAATTAAAAATCAACCCTGGCCTATGGAAGTTATCGATGCCAGAAGGAATAACCCAAAAAATATATCAATTTGAAAATGTTGATGATCAATTTATTTTCTTAGATAACCTCCAAGGGAAAGATATTGAATTGATGTTTTTAAGAAAGACTGATAATAGAATCAATCTATTAAAAGAAAGAATTAAAGAACGAACTGCCAAAAAGGAAAAGGCGCTTAAGGGCAATAAAAGGAAAAAAGAAGACGAGGAAAAAATCAATATCTTTATTATCGTTTCTGGGCATTTATATGAAAGGTTATCAAAAATAATGATGTTAAGTGTTGTGAAAAATTCAAATACTAAAGTGAAATTCTGGTTATTAAAAAATTACCTTTCGCCAAAGTTTAAATTCATTTTGCCACATATGGCAAAGGAATATGGTTTTGAGTATGAGTTGATTACGTATAAATGGCCTGTCTGGCTTCAACATCAAACAGAAAAAAACAGAATCATGTGGGGGTTTAAAATCTTGTTTTTAGATGTAATATTCCCAAACGATGTAGAAAGGATTATCTATTTGGACGCAGATCAAGTGATTAGAGCAGATATGAAGGAATTAATGGACATGGATCTGGATAATCACGCAGTGGCAATGACACCATTTTGCGATAGCAGAAAGGAAATCGAAGGGTTTAGATTCTGGAAAACTGGATATTGGAAAGACCATTTAAGAGGGAAGCCATATCATATCTCGGCCTTGTTTGTAATCGATCTACCTAGGTTTAGAGAAATTGGTGCAGGGGATATGTACAGGAACATTTATGAAAATTTGAGCCAAGACCCCGCAAGTCTATCAAATTTGGACCAAGATCTTCCCAATTTTGCTCAACACCAAATCCCAATGTATCCTCTTCATCACGATTGGTTATGGTGTGATACCTGGTGCAGTGACGATTCTTTGGAAACAGCAAAAACAATCGATTTGTGCAATAACCCAATGACTAAGCAAGCCAAATTAGATGTCGCAAAACAGAAAATTCCTGAATGGACAATACTGAATGATGAAGGCGAAAGATTTGCTAATAAAATTATTGACCAATTCAAAAAATCTTCTGAATTTAATCAAATCGAGCAGAAAGAACAATTCGTTAATCAAGATGATGGTGAGGTGAAACAAGATGATGGGGACGAAAATCTTTATCAAATGGAAGAAAATGAAATGTTCGGGGATTATTATGTATTTGATTAACTAAACAATATCGATGATTTTATTATTTTATTTTTTATTTTTTTTTAAAAAACATTTAGAGTATATTTATTTTATTTCATTTTTATTTTATTCGATTCTTAACTCCCTCTTCCCTTTTTTTTTTTTTTTACCATCATATTTTTCAATTTAAATAAATCGGAAAAATTCTTTTATATATCTGGTTAATATTACCCTTATTTCCTCAATTCTAATTACAACCTTTCCAACAAAGCTGTGAAAATTTATTAGACTTTTTTATTTATTTATTTAGAGAAAGGAGTAATTAAAGAAAAAAATTTATAAGACTTAGAAATTGGTTGTTTATTAGAAAATTGTGTTTAATGATTCAGAAAATTCATTTATGATCATAAGATAAATTTATCAATTTCTGTTCCATAATAAGATAAATTTTTTTTTTGTAGGAAACCAAGATAAAAATTAAATTTCAAAAGGAAAAAAATCAAAAACTCAAAGTTTTTTTGATTATTGTTTTTAAATTGCTTAAACCTGTAATATTTTCAATTTTCGAAATTGAATATCCACATAATTGAAAAGTTTTTTTATGAATGTTTCATTTTACCAAAACCAAAGTAACCAAAGAAACCAAAAAATTGGATAGCATATTTTTTTTTTTTTTATTATAAATTTTACAGTTGATGAAAAACTTTTATTGCTATTTTAAGGTTTGTAAAACATGATAAAATTGTATAATAGAGAATAAATTTCAAGGTCTTATAAATTTTCAGTGAAGGACTGGAACGGCTATATATTTGAATTGGTATAAATACACACTTTAAACCTTTTTTAGTATTTTTTCTTAAGTATTTACAGTCAGTTCAACCTTTAAGGCACAAACATTCAGATGGTATCAAGATACACAAATAAATCCATATTAAGGTTCAAAATCAAGATTTGTATAAAATCATTTGGAATTTTATTAAATTCCAAAAAATGTGCCTTGATTTAAGATTTTGTTGCTGTTAAATTTCTTTGAAATTTTGTGGATTAAAAGTCTCGTTATTTACCTTGGATTTGCCATATACCTAAGAGGTGGCACTTGAAACTCAAAATGGCAATTGTGAAATTTCCCTTCTTTTGGTTGACACAATTCAAATAATAATAATAAAAAAAAAAATGAGTATTTCATGGTCAATAAAAATTCAATTAAAAAAAATTCAAAAGAATTCGAAATTTCAAAACATCAAATTTTAATAAAATATTAGTTTTTTTTAAAAATTACTCAGTGGTTAAATTTCTTCAATTTAAAACAAATTATTTTATTTAAGTATACAATCAATTTAATTTGATTTATTCGAATTTACAACTAGATTTTAACTCTCTATATTTGGCAGGGTAAGGATTTTGTAACATTACTGAGGTAAAAATAAGTCTTTTGAAAAACCTAAAAAATTGAAAAAAAAATGAAAAAAGATTAGAAATTAGCAATTATCAACAATAATAGTATTTTGATAACAAATCAACAAATTAGTGATTAATGTATCTTTATAAAAATAAAAAAAATATCATCAATTATTCTTTTTTGTTGATAATCTGATAAATTTTTGATAAGATTAAAAAATCCTGATAAAAAAAAATAGAAGATTATTAAAAAAAGTTGTAATAAATGGGGGTAGTTTTATAATTTTTATTCCTATATAAAAATGACTGAAAAGTTCAATTATATTAAAAAAGATGTAAAAATAATGTAAGTAATGATTTATTATAAAAACCATTTCCAAAAAAGTGGGGTAAATTTATCTTAAATATATATTTATTAAACAAAATATTCAAAAAAAGTATTTAAATACAGTCAGTTCCGTTTTTAAGGCACAAACTTTCTACGAAATTTAAGGCACAATAAAAATCTCAAATTAAGGCACAAAATTTGGAATTTTTTTTTTTACAATTTATTTTTACTAGAATTTGAATTTTGTGCTTTAATTTGAGATTTTTTTTGTGCCTTAAATTTTGTTGAAAGTTTGTGTCTTAAAAGTGAAACTGACTGTAGGCTGCTTAATTAAATTTTGATTTAGAACTTTATAGATGAGTTAAATCTATAAAGCTCTGGTGTTGAAGAATAAGATTTGGTTTTCGAAATTTTCTTTTCAGTTGCTTTGCTTTTTTTTTTTATTTTTTTTTTTATTATTTTATTTTTTTTTTTTTGTAAGTTTCCCAAATCTTGTTTTCGCAAAATCCCAATACAAGATACCGAATCGACAGCAAAAACCCAGTCCAAGTAACGACTCGATAGATAGTACGAAAAGTTCAATTCGGTTCTCTTTGGTTTGGTTTCAGATCACATTCGTTGGATTCAGTTCAAATGCATAAGTCCTCGTCGAAGATCTGATCATGAACAAGTTTGGTTGGGTAAGTCATGACCAGGTCAACCAATTCAAAAAATGATTTTTTATTCCTTTTACCTTTCCCAAACACCTAAAAAAACAAAAAGAGAAGGAACCTAAGGAACCCAAACAACTTAAGAAGGGAAATTTGGAAAAGGTAATAAGAAACAAAAAATAAAAAATTTATTTTTTTACAAAATTTCTGACTTTTCAAATGTGATCAGTGATTATTTTCCCCAGAAGTGTTCTTTTTGATCTTATAAGTAAGACAATTAAATCACAAAAAAAATTTTTTGAAATGAATTAAGAGCTCAAAAAAAATTTTTTTCAACTCAAATTATCACCATTCTATATTTCGTAATGGTTATTTTCAATTTTGAATCCTTTATTGTCTTTTGTCAAAAAAAATAATTTTATTTTTTCTAATTTACTTTTTTGAAATTTACTTTTACATTTTATAAAGTTACAATTTTGGACAAAATTACTTCTTTAGAAATGTACAAAAACTATTTTTTTGTTTTGTTGTGAAAAAAAAATTCAAATAATGCTGCACTTAAGTAATAAGACATTTCCTCATTTAGTTTTTTTTAAAAAGAATTCAAATTGAACTTCTTTATTACATACACTCATTCTCTCATAAGATTTATTAACTCCAACACGGATAGAGAAAAGCGAATTAATCAATGAATAGAAAATTGCAGCATAGTCCACAAAATACAGTTTGGTTTATAGAATCTGATAATTAAATTTTTTTTTAAGCAGAATTTAAAATATTTTTTTGTTTTTACTTTTCTTTTTTTGTGATCGATCAAGAAATTTTTTCTTGAAAACTATTTAATTTTATAACAAAATAAATTAAAAAGTTGAAATTTGAGGTTAAGTTTTTTTTTAAGTTACAAACCAAATAAAATAAATAAAATAAATCATTCATTATTTTAAATGTTATTTGGATATTTTTTTTGTTTTTAAGTTTCAATAATTTCAAGATTTTTGAGTCAAGTAAGATAAATAAAGAAATATTGATAATTAAACGCGAATTTTCGAAAAACTCTTTAGTCTACATGGTAGCAACGCATGGAATTCGCGGTTTTTTTTTCGTGTTTTCCGTTTACAAAATTGTCATACCTGTGTACTTTCAGTAAATATATCCATTACTTTTTTTCTCCTTAATTTTAAGTATAACCCCTAAGATCTCTCCAATTTTATGTTATGAATTGTTCGTTCAATCTCGTTTTACAAATTTTGTCTACCATTAGACTCATAAAAAATATTTATCTCCTTTCTTGAATTAATCAGTACAACAAGTTTCTTTACTTAAGTGGTTTTAGAATTTAAAAGGGAAAAGTTTCTCTACCTTTTCCTTTTTCTTTTTCAAACAGAGAAAACAACCACAAATGAAAACCTACTTTTTGGAGAATTTTATATTTATAGAAAAGGGAAATTGAAGATAAAGTGAAATGTTTTTCCAATCTTTTAATCAAATACCAGTAAAGAATTCAAATTAATATGGTGTTTTTGTTTAGAGTCTCAAAATAGTGTTTTCACTAAGTGTTCATTATTGTTACATTGCACTCTTCTAAAAATTAATTTACTTCTTTCTTGAAGAAGTTTAATCAAAAATGTTGTAAAACAGATTACATTTTTTTTATAAATTCTTTTAATTAATTTAATTTGTTCAGCAAAATTAAATTTTAGATGACAATTGGAAAGTCTAATCGACAATTCAGAAAAAAGGGAAGAAAACAAAAAGCCGATCCATTTTTAAAAAAAGTTTGGTATGATGTTAAAGCACCAAACATTTTTAGAGAAACTCAAATCGGTAAAACATGTGTCAACCCAACTGGAGGTGGCAAAACTTCTGAACAGCAATTAGACAAAAGAATGTTCGAAGTAAGTTTAGGTGATCTTAACAAAGATGAAAGAAAAGCCTATATGCAATTTAAATTCCGTGTCGAACACGTTTCTGGTACTAACTGTTTCACTAACTTTTATGGAATGAGACTAACCAATGACAAGGTTCAATCACTTGTTGTTAAATACCATACTTTAATTGAAGCTGTTGTAAATGTAAAAACCACTGATGGTAATATACTTTTTTTTTTTTTTTTTTTTTTTTTTTTTTTTTTTTTTTTTTTTTTTGTTTTCTTTTTTATTTTTCCTTTTTATAATTGTTGGAAAGAAAATGGTGAGAACAAAGGAGCCAACTTGAAAAAAATTGTTAATGAGAGGATTTATACATATTTTGAAGAAAAAAATTTTTTATTTTCAAGTTTTGCTTTTTTTTGTTTTTTTTTTTTTTTCTTTTTACTTTTTCTTTTTTTTATTTTGTTTGTGTTTCAAATAAATTTTCCTGAAAAAATCCATAACAACAAACGACTAGATCACAACCTAACAATTGACTTTTCCAAATTTTGATTTTTTTTTGTTTTCACTAATTTTTTTTTATGAAAAATTAAAAACGACCAATAATAACTTTTGTTCTTTTCTTATAAAACCTTTATCCAATGAAAAACATTTAAAAAAAATTATTTCAAACTTAATAGGATACACTGTCAGAATCTTTTGTATTGGATTTACAAAAAAAGACAGAAACCAAGTCAAAAAAACTTGCTATGCTCAAAGCTCCCAAGTAAGAGAAATTAGAAGAAGAATGGTTAACATCATGATCAAAGAATCCAACTGCACATTAAAAGAATTAACCCTCAAGCTTATTTCTGAGTCTGTACCAAAGGAAATCACAAAGCAATGCCAAAGTGTTTTCCCATTACAAAACGTCTATCTCAGAAAGATGAAAGTCTTAAAAACACCAAAGGTTGATGTTGACACAATCCTGAAATTACACGGATTTGAAACAAAGAAAAAAAAAGAAACTGGAAAGAAAGTTAACAGAAAAAAAAAGAAGAGAGGTGGTAATAAAAAGAAAAAAAATTAAATTGATTCCAAACAAGAATTCCTTTAATCCCAATACTCATCAGAAAAATTAAATTAATTAAATCAAAAAAATATTTCATTAAATTTCACACAATTTATGATCGATACTTTTCAATATTTAGATCTTCGAGATCTATACTCTTTTGAACTTTACATTTTATATTAAGAATTCCAAAGATAGAAAATTAATAATAAAAATTTATTAAAAATAAAAAAAAAAATTAAATTTTATTTCTTCTTTTGAAATTTTTTTTCAAATATATGAAAAAAATCAACTTAATTATTTGATCAATGTCTAAACTTTTTGACCTAACCACAATTTGTTAGCATTACGAATAAAATTGAAATAATTGGTTTATTTTAGTTTATATAGGAGAAATTCAGTGATTATGTTTTGAAAATTAGCAAAAATTTTCCGAAAAATTGATTTTCATTTATTTTTTTTCAAGTTTGAAGCTTGAAAATATTAAAATTTTTGTAGATTTCGTGGCGGCAATATTCAATAAATTATTTGTCTATTCTGTAAACATCTTTATATTTTTGTGTATTTGAATTTCGATCTAGGGCTGATTAATATTTTAATTTAATGTGTCTTTGTTTACATTTTTTTATATTTAGTTATTATTTTACAGTGTCATAGAAATAACTGAAAATTTATGCAGAAGAAGAGTAAATAGTTTTAGTTGTTGAGATTTTGGATTCTGGGTTTGGTGAAATTTTATTGTTAAATTCTTTGATATGATTAGTTTTTTTATTAAATTTGATAAAAGATGATTATTAATATTTTTCGTTTAGGTGTTAAGATTTTTTTGAATTGGAACAGATTTTTTAAGTAGATAAAGTGTGGAATCTTGTTTGTAGTTCATTGGTAATATAAAAAATGTTAATTAAAGGTTTCGATGTTGAATTATTTTTCTAAACAATATTAAAATGCTTTTTTGAACATATAAGGTTCTATGGTGTAATGGCAGCATGAGAGGTTTTGATTCTCTAGACCTAGGTTCGATTCCTAGTAGAACCAACTTCTTTTTTTTTAACTTTTATGATAGCCAAAGGTTTATTTAGATGTTTATCTTTTCAGTTTCAAATTAAAGACTTTTGAACAGTCAACAATTATTTTTTTACAAAGATCACAAAAAAATATTCGAAATTTGAAAAAACAATTTTTTTTATTTTTTTTTTTAATTTTTTTTTTTTCAAATTTTTATTAAATCTTCCAAAATTGATTTTTAAGAACGAAAAACAATATTTCCAACACGTCCTATACCTAAAAAATCTATCCAATTTAAAAAATTCTTAACACCTAAACGAAAATATAAAATATCATTTTTTTATTTAATTTTTTTTACAAATACTTATTCTTTGAAAAATATTTCTTCCAAATATCATTAATTTATAATCAAAAATTCAAATAAATCTCCTTTGGTGACAGTCAATTAAATAAACAATTAACGATTACAATTTAATAACCAAAATTTGAAGATTTTTTATTCCAAGTTTTAAATAGTTTTATTTTTTATAGAGGGTTAACAAAGTCGATGAAGGAATTTTTTTTTGCATTAAACATTTCAATTCTTGTGTTTATTTTGGGTGTATATCCTCCTATTTATTGAAATTAAATGGAACCAAATTTTCATTCAGCTATCCAAAAAAAGAGTTTACAGTTCTTAAAATAAAGTGTGCAGAAAATTTTAAATCGTGTTTCAAAATAAAAAGCGTGTTTTTTTGTTATAGAAAACTATAAAACAACCGATTAAAAAACAAACAATAAACCTCATTAAATATGGCACTGATTTCTTAAAGTTCTATTATTTGAAAAGAAATTCTAAAAATTAAGGATCAAATTACAAAATTTATCTCAAAAAAAAGAGTTAAATTTTTGAAAATTTTTTTCATAAAGAAAAAAAAAAATTTCAATAAAATTGAGAATATTTCAATAAAAATTTTCAACTATGTACATTAATAATTCTAATTTTACTTAAAATATTAAGTTATTTATTTTTAAAATTGATTTGAACTTAGATATATTATTGGGTAGTAAATTGGATGCTGTATTGGAACAAGAAGAAAAAAAAAACATTGATTATTTTGATCACTTTATAAATCATGTAAAATTTCAATTTTTAATTCAAAAAAAAGTTTAAGGGTCTTGTCATTTACTGTAGATTAACTCCATACAAAAGGAGTGACCTGAAACCAAAAAAAATATTATGAAATAGTCCTTCTTTTGTTTAACAAAATACAAATAACAAAAAGAAAAATTTCATTGGATCTTCTTTTACAAAAAATCCAACAAAGAAAAATAAAAAAAATTCATTGGATCTTCTTTGAAAAAAAATCCAACAAAAAAAAATAAGGTTAAAAAAGTTCTCAATTTCAAAAAATCAAAATTTAAAAAAATATATATCTTTTCTCATTTTATATTTCCAAAAGGTTAAATTTCTTTAATTTAAAACAAATTGCTTTCTTGAAGTACGCAATCAATTTAATTTAATTTAATCTGATTTGTGGTTATTTTATAACCCTCTAAATTTGACCAAGTAAGGATTATATAATATTCCAACAATAAAAATAACTTATTTTAAAAAATGAAAAAAAAAAAAAAAAATCACAGAGATCTCAAAAAGTTACAAAGATCAACACTTCAAAACTGACATAGCTGTTTTCAAAATTGTAATTTTTAACCATTCTAATTGGAAATTGAGTGTCTTCTCTTGGCACTTTTTCCGAAAAATTTCCTCGTCTTTGATTGTTGATTTTTGGAGATCGATTATATATCATAGGTTGGTCGGTTTTTAATGGGTGTTCGGTCCATATAACAATTACTAAAAAGTTTTTATCTATTTCAGAAAAAAAATTTCAACATAATAACTCGACCCATAATATATTAATTCACCTTTTTAGAATTGGGAATTTTGATGATTTGCTTTAATACTCGGAGTGTGATTATTTTGGAAAAATAATGAAAATATTGATCGTTTTATTTTTTCATTAACAGTAATCAGAAAATAAAAGGAATAAAATTTTGATCAAATTATTTTGATAAAACTTAGAAAATGGATACAAAATTAAGTTGTCAGAATTTTTAATGAAAAAAAAAAAAAGTTAATTTTTTCAATTTTTTTCAGATTTTCTGTAATATAAATTAAAAAAATAGATTCTATTTTTTTTAATTTATCTTGATTCAAAGAAAGAGTTTCCAAAGCCGAACACCTGCGTAACAAATATTATCCCTGTTTTTTCTTCTAACTATTACAAATGTAAAATATAATTCACTAACCAACATTATACCTAATGGAAAATCAATTTCGAAAATAAATACTTGATATTGTAAGTAAAATTTGAATTATTAATGTACATTTGTTGAAAATTTTTATTGAAATATTCTCAATTTTATTGAAATTTTTTTTTTTCTTTATGAAAAAAATTTTCAAAAATTTAACTCTTTTTTTTGAGATAAATTTTGTAATTTGATCCTTAATTTTTAGAATTTCTTTTTAAATAATAGAACTTTAAGAAATCAGTGCCATATTTACATACTTTTTTAGTGTTGATTTCTTTGTCCAATAAATATATAGTACTTCTACTATAAGAAACACAACTTTTTTACAAGAAAAATGTATGAAATTTTTCTGTACATATTATTGTGACAACTGTAGATGAAAAAACCATAAGGATTTGTGATAATGAGTATTTATCAAATCAAAGAAATATTTGAAAATTTTTTAATGTAAAAAAAGATCAATTGAGTAAAATGTAGTTTCAACTATTCTAATTTTTGGAATTTATAATTTAATTCTTTGATTAGATTCTGAGTAATTGAATGGAAAAAATTTAATTGCATCTACTTATGTAATTATATTTAAACTGTTTTTTTATTCAAAAGTATTCTTCTTCTTCTTCTTTTTTTTTTTGAAGAAATAGAATATATTATATGATTATAATCCATTATTCTTCTCAAAACATATTATGGTTTTTTGATCTGATTCCTTTTTCTAATTTAGTCTAATTTTTTTTCTTATTTTATTTTTTCTTGTTTACAAAATATACGTTTATGAAAACTAGAACAAAAGGAAAAAAAAAAATTCAACATGATTTTTAATAGGGAGTCTTGCGAGAAAATGATAAATAAATCAGTTAATCTAAGTTAAAATAAATGAAAATAGATAAAATGGGGGTATTGAACGGATTAATAATTTTTATAATGAAATTCAATCACTCAGCATGGATCAACTGAAAATTAAAATTTACTTTTTTTTATTAAAATCAACAAAAATAAGATTATTTAGGAATTAGGGAAATAATAAACCTCTTGGATAAGATTTGAGATTCATAAAAGAAATACATGAAAAATTATACCTTTTATGAAAAAAATATATTATTAAAAAAACTTTTTGGTCAGATTTGATTTTTAAATTTAGTCTAAAAATTCACACTTTTGTTACAAAAATAAAAATTTTTGACAATAAAATTTTTGAAATAGTAATTGTATGGATGTTAAAATTGTATATAAACCTGACTTGTATTTAAATTAATTTGAAATTTCAAATATTCTTTTTTTAAATTGATTTAAAAAAAAAAGAAAAAGAAAAGCAAAAGTAAAAAGAAAAAAATAAAAATCAAAAAAGCAAAAAATAAAAAAAAAGCAAAGTAAAAAATAAAAAAAAAAAATTACAAAATGAGAAAAAATGATCAGCTCTAAATTTGAAAAATTATTTTGAGAAGAATAATGAATTAAATTTATAGCATATATACTATTTCTTTAATACAACTCAGAGAAATTTGATCCAAAAAGAGTTAATTATCTTTTGGCTTGGGTTTTTATTTTATTGATCTAAACTATTTTTATTATTTTTGATACACCCAATATTTAAAATATATAACCATTTATATAAATATATTATTATAAATAGTTTTGGCAATAACATAGATTATTACTCTCCCAGTCGAAAATAAATTAAAGGTTTAATTCATTTAACCCATTAATGGTAAAAAATCTCAAAAGAGAAAAAAAAGAAGTACTAAAAAGTTTAAAATCTTGCTTCTCAAAAATCACATTTTATTCGAATCTAAAAAAGAAAAAACAAAAAAGGGAAAATGAAAAAAAAAAAAATTAGAAAATAAAATAAAACTCTTTTTAAAATTTGAAAAAATATATTTAAAGACACATTATAAAGATTATAAACTGGTCAAAATGGTTAAAATAAAAGATATTGATGGTCTATCAAAATGGTTGAAAAATGGTTTATTATTAAAAAATTGTTCCAAAAATTGATTATTATTGAGCTCTCAAAAACCGCTCTTTTTCATTTGATAATAATAGGAGATTTATTTTTTTTTTCTTTACTCAATTGAAACTACTATAATGAATTACTCTTTGAAGTATATTTGGTTTCTTATTTTTAATATATTTTACTTTTCATTTTTGGGTTCTAGTAATGTTATAAATTAAAAATTGCTTTGTAGTATTTTTCTACTATCATTCCCTTAAATTAAATATTTATCAACTGACTTTAGTTTTTTCAGAATTTGAAAGAATTGAATGAAATCAAAGATTTTCTTCTATTCTTTTAAATTATACAAACGCACTTTTAGGTTTTTTTTTTTTCAAATTAAAAAGAAAATTTAAGAAAATATATATCGATTTCTGAAATAAAACAAAAAAAAACCCAAAAAACCCAGGCACTTATCGGTACTCAACGGCACTCGACAGACACTTTCATAGGTTCACCAGAATCTAAAAGAATCAAGTAAAAACTTTGATTCTATTCAATTTATTTGAATTAAAAAAAAAACCTCATTAGTTTTTCTTGAATTTTCTGTTTATTTGTACAATCGATAGATTTTCATTAGGTTTTTTTACTTTTTGAAATAAACAGAAAATTTTATAAAATTTTCTGTTTATTTCAAAAAGTAAAAAAAACCTAGAACACTTTCTAAATAAAATAGAAAACCCCACAAAAACCTAGAACACCTCACAAATAAATTAGAAAACCCCAAAAAAACCTAGAACACTTCACAGATAAAACAGAAAACCCCAAGAAAAACTCGGCACTTGACCACACATCCCTACTTTATAGACTTTTGTTTAAACATTATATTAAAGAGTCAGAAATTTCTTTATCATTAGCTATATGATAAGACAAATAACGAGTCATTATTTTTACTAATATCAAAGATATTATTCTTTATTGTTTATTTTTTTTTTTTTTTCATTGAGTTTTATTCTTTTATCCAAATTATTCAATTGTTTTTCATAGGATGGGCAGTTACAAAAATATCACTTTTTTATATACTTATAATGATTTAAAAAGTGATTTACTATTAAGATTTAATTATTAGTTGTTATTAAATACTAAAGGGTAATTTTTTTTCAATTGATTATTTCAGATAAGTAACAATTTTTGAAATAGATTTTACAATCAATATTTAATTATTAAATATTTATTTCTAAAACTTAAAATACACAAACAAAACTATAATAGAAACAAAGGGGAATTAGGGTTAATTGAAATTGTTTTTATTTTATAAAAAAAAAAAAAGAAAAAAAAAAAAAAAAAAAAAGAAAAAAAGAAAAAAAGAAAAAAAGAAAAAAAGAAAAAAGAAAAAAGAAGACAAAAAAACCAAATATAAAATCTAAAAAATAAATCCCAAAATTAAGATTTTATTCAAAGAAAAAAATCCAGCAATTGATTTAAATCTCATCAAAAAATTCGTTACCGATAAGAGTAAATATTTTTTGCAATTGGAAAGAAATTTCTTTATTCTGTATTGGTATCAAAAGGGATAATTGTGGCAATAATATAAAGATATGTGAATATTGGCCGTTATAGTTAACCTTTGGGTTAAATGAATCGAAGGCTTTCTTATTAATTTTAAATTGCTGTATTTTTTCCAGAAGGTAAATTATTTGTTTAATTCCATTTTTATCAGATTTATAGTTATTATTTTGTGTAAAATTTATTATTAATTTTTTACAAGATTTTAAAAATGTTATGACAAATTTTTTCCCATATTCTGAATCTGGGAATTGGGATATTGTTGTTAATAAGAGTTCGAAAGTCTGTGAACTCGAAATTAACATATTTTGATTTTCTTTTTTTTCGATCAGAAAAATTAAAAGATCACATAATGTTTGTTGTATTGAATTATTTGCTTTGGCAACATTTGGAATCAATTTTTCTTGAATTACTTTAAAAAACAAATTTCTTAACTTTTCATCCTTTTCATTAACATTAACATTAACATTTTCCTTATTTATAATCAATAATTTTTTTAATAAGATTATTTTGATCGTAAATAAGATTTGTGAGCGGTCGTTTTCATTTTGTAAATCTTCTTTTATAGAAAAATATTTCTCGATGATTTGAAGTGTATTTGAAACGATATTTTTCCAATACCGATATTCTTCTTCATTTTTAAAATTTATTTCTTCGATTATAAATTGTGCTAATACTATAATATTTCCAAAATATTTTAGTATTCCATTTTCACAAACATGGTTCGTAAAAATTCTATTAATCACTTTCATTGTTTTTGAAATTAATCGAAGATTGGGAAATAAATTGACACTAGATCTATTAGATTCTGTAATGTTAAAAAGGGTTGATTGGGAAAAGGGTTGGAAATTTTGTTGAGACAATTCTTCAAGATTAATATTAAAGCTACTAATTGAAGAAAAAAATAATTTCTTTTTTTTATTTTTAGTTTTTTTATTCCTTAAATCTTTTTGTTCATTAATATTCTTTAATTGATTATTTTTTTCATTTTTCAATTTTTTTTTAAAATCAAATCTTATACAAAATGAAAATAATACATTAAAAATCAAAACAAAAATATCATTTTCATTTTTATCCTTCTTTTCTGATTCATTTTCATTTTCATTTTCATTTTCCTTTTCATTTTCCTTTTCATTTTCATTTCCGTTTTTATTATAATTTAAAGAAGTAATTGAATTCAATACCTTTTTAATTACATTATAATTCTCTGGTTTTGATCGTTGAGATTGTTCTAACAGCCGGTGAGCAATTCTCATCAGGCACTGAAATTCCAAGTTGGAAAAAATATAAGAAGGCAATTTAGTAAAAGTATTATTAATTACTGTCAAATAAGGTTTGTAAAACCTTGGGAAAACCTTAGGGTGATGTTTTAAAATAGTAATTTGTATTGTTTCGAATAAAACCCATAGCTGGTTCCAAAGATTAATGCCGTGGTTTAAGGAATGTCTAATATCTGACATTAATAAAAATAAATCTTGAAAGCTTTGAACACCGCCAACTGAAATTTCAAGACTAGAATCCAAGGCTGTATCTTCAACATAATCAATTAATTTTTTAATTATAATATCAAAACTATTTATTTTGGAAATAATTTTTCGATATGTTTGGAAAATTCGCACGGTTTCTTTTAAAGCTAAAACTCTAGTTTCTGCCCATTGTTTGCCCGTTGTATTTCTGCTATGATGAATCATTAATTTGACAACTTTACCAGAAGTTTTTTCTGTTCCAAGAAAATCTTCGACAGAGTTATTTTGCACTTTAGCTAAATTATTCTCGCTTTTAATTGCAGTCAACATTGGAAATAATACTTTGGAAATAATTATTTCCCATTCATTTAAATTGATTGATTTTCCATGTGAAACCAAAGTTGCAAAAAAGGTTCTTGTAACACTATTTCTAACACCATATCTTTGATCTGTAGTTAATTCTTTAAAATTTGAGAAAAGTAATACCCAAATACTTGGTGATTTATCGTTTTCATTCTTAACAATTGAATTATCAGTCTTGTTATTTTTATTATTATTATTATTATTATCCATCTTATTATTGCTCTTAATAATATCATCATCTTCATCGTCCTTGTTCTCGTTTTTATTATCTTGTTCATCATTCTTGACATTACTCTTCTTGCTTGATAACTCATTGGAATTGTCCAAACCTAAAAACGATGAAAATTGTGTTTTGTTATGCTCCTTGGCGATAAAATCGGTTGTTGTCCATAAAAATTCAACGGCAGCTAAAGAAGTATTTACAGAGCTGGTTTGCCTCACGAATAGCATTATTGTTTTGAATAGAGGTATTAAGAGGCTAGAGGGAAGATTTGGCAAATAATCTGTACAAATAATTTCCACGCATTTGACTGCAGCTCTGACTGTAGATTGCTCATTATTAATGGCACAACGTTTCACAATAATTAAAATAACCTCCCACCCTTCAGAAATCTTTTGACCAGAAGATTGTAATAATTGGAAAAAGATCTTTAAGCAATATTCGTGGGTCTTTGGGAAGGGCGTTTCTAATAAGATAACAATAAATTGAAAATACTTTTCTTGATGTTTTTTAATTGCGTTTTGAAGCAGAGCGGTACCCAAAATTTCAAAAAAGGTGTCCACGGCTTGCTTTCTAATCGTATCATCCTTATGCGCAACAACCCTTAATAAATGTTCTTGCAATTGTTCCCAAAACAGGTCTAATCTAAACAAATTCTTTAACGAGATCAATTTCAATTTCTTCATAATGTAATCGTAATTATAGCTAATAAATCTCGATTTGGAATTTGAATTCGCATTCCGGACATTGTCAATTTCATTTAAAGATTGCTCACTCAGCACACAGAGGCATGTGAATATGGTTAAAAAGGATTTATCTTTTTGATATTCCGAAGATTCAAAAAAGTTTTCTGATGAGGATTTCAAAATTTCAATTTCTGTACTGAGTGTCTTTTTTTTGATTTCATAATGTTGCACCAGTGCATGTAATTTGATAAAGAGGGTCAACACAGAGCACCATACATTTTGATCAGTTATTGATCCTAACCCATGGATAATATTTAGTAATGTCTTAAAACAGTAAAAATTTAGAGGGGTCATTTCCAGACCTTCAAATAATAATTCCTGATAATTATTTTGTAAGTTTTTATTATTCTTTGATGATTTTGTCGAATTGCTTTTTTTGGTGTTTCTGCTATTTGGATCTTTCATTGTCATTTCTTGATTCATTAAATTATTATTTGTATTATTAATAGGATTTATTTTTGTGTTATTATTTGATCTTTTGCTATTTCTTTGTAATTCCAAATGGTTTTGAGGATAACAATTCTTTACCAACTCGGTAATAATTGCATGCTTGCATTTTGAACAATCAAAAAGATTTGCTAGTCTGCTTTCCGCTTGAAATGTCTCCAAAATGCATTGAAGTGATGTCTCATTAATTGGGAATGCAAACAACATTGATAAACACTGATAAACATACATCCAACAATTATCAAATAATTTTTCTGCTAATTCGACCCTTAATTTTAATTGTTTTTTTTTCCTTTTCCTTTTTTCTTTTTCTTTTTCTTTTTGTTCTTCTCTTTTTTCCTTTTCCTTTTCTTCCTTTTCATTCTTTTGTTTTTTTTCTTTATCATTTTCCTTTTCCTTTTTCTTTTCCTTTTCTTTTTCTTTTTCTTCATCCTTTTCATTTTCAATATTTTCCTTTTCCTTTTCTATTTTTTCTTCTTCTTTTTCTTCTTCTTTTTCTTCTTCTTTTTCAATATCTTTTTTATTTTCAATATTTTCATCATCATCGTCATCTTCGTTGTCATCATTTTCTTGAGCCATGGCCAATTGAAGAATTGAATTTATTAATACATTTCCTATTTCAATTGAAATTTCAATAGTTTCGCGAATTGTTATTTCAGGAGCATGATTTGAAGATAATAATTTTAGCCATCGTGATTTTTCTAATTTAGGTTGCAAGTAGAATTTTTTAATTTCATTTAAAGTTAAATTTGGGAAGTTGCCAAGAACATAGCCTGCAATAATATTGGATAGGTTATTTAAAATGGGGCTTTTGGTTACAAATGCAATCTCGCCATTCTTTTTAAAATTCATTAAAAAGATTTTTAGAAAATTACGACTTCGAACCAACCCCTTAATAACATCTAAGGAACAGGCTATTCTCCAGGGTTGTTCTTCCTTATTTTCAATTATTTTAACTAATTTAACCAACATGAATAAATTCTGTTTATCGGTAATTAGCTGATTAAAGTTTTCAATAATTAATTTAATTACCCGAAAGGTTCTTAAAATAATTGGGAAATGATTATAATATTGCCTGTTGCCCAAATAGGATTTAACTAATAGAGATATTATTTTTGAATTGATTAATTTATGGAAATCGTGATGTTTTAAAATAATTATTCCATATTTCGTCAGGATATGCTCCAATAATTCTAACCCAAATTTTGGATCAATTTTTGCTTTGTCCAACCAAACTGTGACGTCTTTAGGGTTTAACATTAAGCACAGATCTTGGAAAAATAAATAGCCGTCAATTAAGTTTTGTGGTAGCCGATCTGATGGCCGGTACTCTTTTAATAAAAAATTTGACTTTTGAACACTCTTTTTTCGATGCTTGGTTTGGCTTTGTTGTTTTTTGTTTTCTGTTTTTGTTGTTTTTTGTGATTTTTTGTTTTCATTTTTTTCATTGCT
Source organism: Anaeramoeba flamelloides (assembly GCA_027625915.1). Lineage (NCBI taxonomy): Eukaryota > Anaeramoebidae > Anaeramoeba > Anaeramoeba flamelloides. The sequence continues at coordinate 11,073,721 of JANTQA010000036.1, forward strand.
TTTTTCGTTTTCCTTGTTTTTCATGGTATCGAAAACTGAGTCAAACATAAATGAAATTAATTGTTGAAGGGTAGCCTCAGCAGTGTTTCTTAAATTTGGATCAGATTGGTGGTGGAAGATTAAGACAAAACTTATCAATTTTGCGATCACATCACCTTTAAGTTCTTTTTGATACAAAGATGCGATTTGCCACACGCTTTGTAAGATTTTTAATTTTTGTTGCAAGACCTTGATTTGTTTTAAAAGGATTTCAAAGCATTTAATAATTTCAACCAACTGCTTAGAGACTAAAAACTTTGTTGAAATACAATAAATTAATCCTGAAATTAATGGGTTGGTTGTGGAATTATTTAATTTCTTTTCTTCAATAATATACAGAAGCGGCGAGATAATGTTCTCAATATTTGTTACATCAACCTTCGCTAATTGCTGAATCGCTAGTGGTAATGTTGTCTTTAATGTAGAATCCCTTTTGTAAACTTGTAATAATGTTTTGTATGCTGAAACAAGATCAGAATGCGCTTTTGACATTATTATTTTTTATTTTGATTGTTTTTTTGAAAAAAAAAAGAATATTAAATTACAAAACAAATAGCTAAAAAAAATGAGAATAATTTCTCATTTTTTTAACGAAATTACTAGTCTATTTAGAATACTTTGTTAGTTTGTCCAAAAAAATGATCAATTTTTAATAGAGAGTAAGGGGAAAGAATACTTTTTAATTTTTTTCCTTTAAAAGTTCAATTCTTTCTTTTGTTTAAAAAGTATAATCTTGTTTTGTTGTTTATTTTCTAATTTTTATTCAGGCAGTGGCCCCAGTGTATCCACAACATACTTCAAGGCTCATATATTTTGTTATTTATTGACAATTATATAGGTACCTTTTCTGGTGTTTGAAATCTAAATAGAACAAAATTTAATAGGATTATCTGTGAAGAATTCAGTAATATTTGTTTCATTTGGGATTTTATTGTTCACCTAAAATTTCACGTTATATACATAAAGAACAAAGAATTAAGTTGAGAAAAATTTCAAGAGATTTCTTTTTAATAAAAAAAGGAATAAGAAAATGAAGTGAAAATTAAAACCCTTTATATAATCAAATACTAGAAAGGGTGAGGTACTTGAAATAAGAAAAAAGATTATCTTGCATAGTGTATAAAGTCTTGTTAATTGTGTTTTTATTTGATTATTCTCAAAATTAATTATTAGGGAAATAAAGTTAGATGAGATTTAAGGATGAGAAACCTTAAAAGAACTGACAATTCAAAGTAAGATCAATTAATAAAAGAATAAATAAATGACTAAATACAGAAATGAAGTATTCAGAATAATAATAGTTTTTTAAATACTATCTTGTCATAGTGGGTTTTTCTTTGATTGATCAATTGTTAAAAATTTGTTGAAAGAATTGACTATTTTTGAGATCTCCAAAAGTTCCCATCTTAGGATTTAAATAATCAAAACTATATTTACAGAGATGTTTGCAGATTGGATTGAAAATAATATAATTGGATTATTCTTTGAAGTTAATTTCTTTTTTCTTTTCAATTGGTTTTATTTTCCGTTTTTACCTAATAGTTCCAAATGAAAAAACCGTGTTTAACTTTTTTTCACTGTTTCACTTTTTTTCCTAAACAGTAGGTTTTTTGGAGATCTCAAAAATTATCAACTCTTTCAACAAATTTTTAATGCTTGATCAATTAACGAAAAACCCTCACCAAAAGCTCGTGTTATAAAAATTGATATCGTGATTAATCTACAATTTTGTTTTTAAGGGAGGAAAACAGCTGTTCCAAGGCAACGATGAAATTTTTTTTCAATATCAAATTTTGATGTTGATATAGATTTTTAAAAAGTTGAATATAAGAATAAGACAGCTCATATTGAAAAAAAAAGTTACACGAATGAGTTGATATGAACAATAATCTTATGATGTGATTTAAAAATTTAATTTTTTTTTTAGTCTAATTTTTTGTTATTTATCAACAAATTTTTGTTGTTTAGAGTCATTTTAGGGTCTTGAAAGTTTATTTTTTGAAAATCAGAAAAAATTCTTGAATATTAAAACTCATTTATGAATTTTTTTTACAATATTAATTTTATTATCCTTATTTGAATATTCATCTTTTTAAAGATCTATGTCAAAATCAAACTTTGATATTTGAAATTTTCACAAAGTTGCTTTGGAAATACTCTAATTTATATTTCAATACAAATCCCAGCCAAAAAAAAAACTAATTAAAGTATAGATCATTAAAAAAATGAATATTTGATAAACTTTGACAGAAATATCTTAATTAAATTGAGATCTATTAAGCAAATTTTTTTTTTTATTCTTTAAAGTATAAAAAAATTATTTTCGGATTTTCAAAAAAAAGAGAAAAAATTGGAGAAAAATATTTTGACGAATTGTTTGGTCTTATTCACAAGAATTCTTATAACAATTTAAATTATTTTTCTCAGTAAAAAATTGATTTAGAATTGTGAGGAAAAATTACAAAATTCTCAAAAATCTACAAGTAAATTTTCTTATAAAAAATCAAAATTTATCTTAGAAAAAAAACATAGTTTCTTGGCAAAATTTTAATAATTTTAGAAAATCATTCTTAAAAAATCAATTTATTATTCAATCAGTTGAAAAAAATCAATCTTTTAGGTTAACCAAAAGAATTATCTTAAAAAAAAAAAAATGTTAAATTAATATATCTGGTAAAAAAGATTTTCATACTATAACAATGATGGAAATAACAATAAACAGGATAAAAACTTATAATAATAGTAAAAATGAAATAATTTGAAATACTTTCTTTTTTGAGAAAAAAATAGAAAAATAATATTGATCTCACAAAAAAATATTCTTTTTTTTTATTATTGAAGAAGTGTATATTACACTCTAGTTGCCCTTATACTTAAATATCCTTTCAGAAATTTAAGTGTAAAATTATAGATTTCACGATCATTAATTAATGGAAATAGTTCCAAACCTTTCTTGATTTGAAATTCATTCATTAAGATTTATTTTTTTTAATTTTTTATGAAATATTAATCTATCTTTTTCATAGGAAAGTACATACCCATAAAAAATGATCAATATTTTCAATAATTTACTTGTGTGAACATTTTAAACATAACGGACAAAATTTATTTGTATTTTTATTGGTTACATGGTAATATATATTTAGGCAATTAGTAAACGTTCTGAATTTTATATAATTGTTGAACTTGAAGGGATAACTGCAATATTTTTGAGTTTTAAATAAATAATTTTGATTTTTAATTATTGTAAAATAATTTTGTGGAGTAACGTAGAGTGTATAGCTTTCTTTTTAATTTTAGAATAAAATAAAATTAATAGCAGTTTTCCAAAATTCAAAAGAATTAAGCAGTATATTCAAAGATTTTACTCCATTCTTTAAATTTTGGAAAACCTAACGAAAAGTTTCGTCAAGTACCTTAGAGTGCCGTCAAGTGCCTAACTTTTCAAGAATTTAAAAGAATAGAGAAAAATCTTTGATTTTGCTCAATCCTTTTGAATTTTGTAAAAAGATAATGGTAGTTTTCTTGGATTGATCAGTTTTATCTGTGAAGTGTTCTAGGTTTTTTGAGGTTTTCTATTTTATTTGTTAAATCAACCGATTTTCCAAATAAACAGAAAACTCAAGAAAACCTAACGGTACTTTTCCAGAATTCAAAAAAAATGAGTAAAATCAAAGATTTAACTCAATTCTTTTAAATTCTTGAAAAGCTAATAGCGATTTTTTTTACTTTAAGAAATCAACTGAAAATTTCAAAAATTTTCTTTTTATTTCTTCAATTAAAAAAAACATAACAACACTTCCAACTTTGGGAATTCAGCAACTCATTATATGTGTACTTATATATTTCAATTTTTAGTTACTTTGAACACTTTGAATGACATTTGATTTCACTATTTATTCTTTGATTAAATTTTCTTAATTTTTCAAAATAACGAAGAGATAATTAAAGTTATTTAATTTATTTTTTAATTTAATTTTTAATTTAATTTTTACTTTATTAATGGAAATATTATATTTTCAATTTTTCATTCTGTTTTGTTAATAAGAATTGGTGTATTTCTTTTTATTTTGCATATTTCAATAATACATGAAATTAATCGAAGAATTTAAATAATTTATCTTTTTTATTTCATAATTAAAAAATTTTCAAATCCATATGTTAATTGACTTAATATAAAAGATTTAAATAATCTAATTTTATAAATATTATTCAGAGAATTGTTATTGAATAATTGTTTGCAGTTTTTCTAGGTTTCTTTTTTTTTCTTTTTATATTTTATTAAATGATAAACTATATGGTGAAATTTTATCAAAATAAATACAGAAATATTTAATTTTTAAAAATCTTTTGATACAGTCTTTCCAAGTCTACCATAAAATTTTAAATAAAACACAATTGATTCTTCTATTCTTATTTCCCATTTTCAAAAAATTCAGAAATAAGAGCTATTATTCGAAAAAAAAATAGAATAAATGAACTATTATTCAAATTTAGGAAAATCAAAAAAAAAATTTTCTTCTGATTCTTGAAGCACTTTAAAATATTGTTCAAAAAAGGTAAATTTTAAAGATCAGTAAATAATGATATTTTTTTAAGCTTTTTTAAGCAAAATTTTCAAGTTTAATGGGATCTTGATTTTTTTTGCTATATCAATCATCATAATATATATTTTTATTATTTTCATTTATATTTTTTTGATTTTATCTTGTTATAATTATTTTAGAAATTTAATACTGCAATTTGAGTATCATATTTTTTTCGAAATCCAAATTGTAATTTATGAATAAATTCCCAAAAAGGTTCATTTAGTTTATATAACATTTTTAAAAATAATCTTGGTAAACCTAGATTAAATGAAATTGGCCTATAATAAAAAGCTACCTCTTCATTTCCCTTTTTATGAATAAATAAAATTAATCTTTTTTTAATCTATTCAATACTATTCTTAGTAGTATCAATTAGCCAATTATTAAATATTTTTCGATTTTTAATAAGATATTAAATAAAATTTTTATTTCAAATTTCCTTCATTAATAATATATTTGATATTCTCAATTTTTTTAAATCCTTATACTGATTTATTTCTTAAATTTTTAATACAATCTATGATTTTTCTCTATTCTATTGAATTCTGGAAAATCTCCGTTAGTTTTTTTTTTAATTTGAGAAATAAACAATAAAAGATCTGAAATTTTCTTTTTATTTCTTAAATTAAAAAAAAAAACAGACACTAGGCGAACACTTACAATAATTATCATAAGAACTTTTTTTCTCTATTTCGGTTTTATTAGATGGGTGAAATTTTTTCAAAACTATTTTTTATTATGTATCAAATAAAATGGTTACAAGTTGAAATAAACAAAAAATTATCTTTCCGCTATATTTGAATTTTTTACCTAAATATAACTTTTTGTATTAGCTCGAGACTATGAAAAGGCTTAGCTATACTAGAAACAATAAATAAAATAGCCTCATAAAATCGAAGTTCTATAATTTTGATTATACGAAGATAAAATTTATTATTAAGGATGAATGTTAATGAAGGTAATAGTTTTGTCAAACTTTTTTTTTTCAATTGTATTTTTTCATGCATGTAAAAGACAGAAAATTTTTCTTAATTTTTCTTATTTTTTTTTTTATAAAATAGTGATTTTTTAATTAAAAATGATCCTTTTTGTTTTTACAAACAATATTCAGGAAATTTGACAATATATACAATGTTTGAAGTACTAATCAATTCCATTTAAAAAAGAAAGAACAGAATTTTAAGTAGAAACATTAATTGAAAAACGAAAAAACTCTTTCGAAAATCAAACAAACTCAAACATCCCCAATGGTTGACAAGGGATGTGATATAATTTAAAACTTAAAATTTACTATTAAGTTTCTTGGTATTGTGAACAGACCAAAAAAGTATCATTGATTAATGAAAAAAACACTATTTTATAAAAAAAAAACATTAAAAATTATGAAATCATTTTTGTACATTTATTTTAGGTATATATTACATATTACATCTTGTTTTTTATATAAGGGAAACAAAATAAATCCGTATATATAATTTTTTTTTTTGAATACTAATTGAAAAAATTTTATGGGAAAAGAATATAAAAAATAGTCTCTATTAAAAAGTTAAAAAATTTATTGTTTAAATAATGAAAAATTATTATTTATTTTTTGATCTTTAGATTTGGAAAAGATATTAAAAAACAATTTCAACATAATAATTAATACTATTATTTTCCCATTAAAAAATGAAAATTTTTAGTTCATTTTCTAAAATATTTTTCTATAAGTTGAAAAACATCCAAAGATCTTTAACTAATCATTTAGAAATAATATTTTTACACAATAAATTAAACTTCCCTAGTCAACTCTAAGAAAAAATTTTTACTCAATTCATTTGATTAAAGCAGTTTTAATAAATTTTTCATTTTGGAAATTGAAATAAAAATTTTCATTTCTGAATAAGAAAATAACAGTAATTGTATCATTAGTAAAAAAATACAAAATAATTTATTATCCAATATTATTTATAATAGTTCTTTATGTGGAATTTTAACCATTAAATACAATAAATTTTCACATCAATTACATCACAATTGAATTCGATGAGCTTGTTCATATCCAATGTGAATCCCTTAAGGGAGTAGCCCCGGTAAAGGAAAATTTTATACTTTTTTGCAATTCTGAAGAGGATCAGAAAATAACATTTTTTACTTTGGCTGTAACTCATTGATTTTTATTATTTAAAGTACTTCATTCATTAGATTTTTTAAATTTTTTTTTTTAAAAGTCTCAAAGAAATTACCAAAATAGAATGTTGAGTTGCATTGCTTAAAATAGTGTTTTGAATGTTGAATAACTTATCTTTTATCCTTATCTCAACATTCTATTGTGGCATTTAATTTTTTAATTTTTTATTTTTTCATCATTTTTGAATTTTTTTAATCCTGACAAAATAAAGCAATTAGAAATATTTTTTTTATCAGTGACATTTTGGACTAATGGATTTTGTTTAAAATGAACAACAACAATATAATTGAAAGAATCATAAAATGAAACATAACTGGGACTTAAATAGCTAGAAGAATTCCAAAATTAGAATAATTAAGTCAAATTATTACTTGTTAGGATTTTCAATCGTTGGATTAAGTGGAATTGGAGAAGTGAATATGAATATATGTTATCAAAGCTAAAACCACAAAATAGCTATAATTTTTATTCTAAGAATCAAAAATTATCTTCCCCCCCAAAAAAAAAACTAAACCCCATTCCAAAAATTTGGACAGACCCAAAATCAAAAATAGGCAAAATAAAACCCAATTTATTGTATATTTTCCAAACGTAATATAAAAACACATTTAAGTAACATAGTATTAATGTTTTTAAAACTAATCATTTTCATCCAAATATAAGAAAACAATATAAAACAAAAAATCAAAACGAGTGAGTCCAAAATAAGGAAATGAGCTGAAATGAAAGAGTTTGAACAAAAAATATATTTGTCAATTTGTTAAAATTAAACCAACAATGGCTGATCGATCAAATGATAAGATAGCCTGGACCAATTATATTTGGATTTTTCAATTTGAGAAACTCAACTGTAACCTTCTATCAACCATCGATAAAAAAAACCTAACCAAACAGATTACGTAACTGGAAAAAAGAAAATGAAAACAAAAACAAAAAAGACAAAAAATGAAATTATTTGTTGAATTAAAATTACTTCCCAATTGGGTGTAAATCATGTTATTGCTATTCTTTCAACTGTTTAAACTGTGTCCAAATTAATTAAATTAAGTTTATTTTAATAAAAAAATAATAAAAAAAAACTATTTTCTCAATATAATCTCAATTTTTTTATTGTGTAACACTACTAAAAAAAAATATCAAATAATTTTTACTAAAATAATTTGTAGAGAATCTACATTCACACGCCACTAAAATATAATGTTCTTATCGCACCCCTTTCAAATTTTTATCATGTCTTATGGTTTAGCTACTCCCTTAAAGGATAAATCACTTACCTAGATAGAAAAAATAAGCCTAACAACCATACCTAGAGAAACAGAAGATATTTAAAGAACGATTTATTTAATAGGTTTAGATTTGTCGTCTTTACACTAATTGTAAACGAAAAAAATAACCATTCCAAAAAGATGAATAGGAAATGAAAAGTAATTTTTAGTTTTTATGATTTTGTCTTTTTTATTGATATTTAAATTTTAAAGGTGAAAAATTGTCAAATCATTTTTCAATTTCTCCTTTTTTAAAAGGAGAACTCAAATTACAACCCTCTTAGAGAAATCTATTCCTAAAAGTAAAATCTGGAACAGGAAGTAAAAATTTTACCGATTATATCCAAATACCATATTATTTTTTTTTGCAAATTTTTTTTTCATTTCAGATTCGAAACACTTTTTTCTGAAAATAAATTCTCCTTCGGATCTACCTTTCTAACTTTGAGAAATCCTTTTTTTTTGACAAACTCACTCAATAATGAAGATTGACTTGACAGAATTTTTTTCCATTCGTATTAAAAAAAAATTAGATTAGTTTTAAAAATAAAAAAAATAACAAACTGAAGAGATTCTAATCGTTTTAATTTGATGGGGTTGGTTCACAAAGGAAAATAAAAAAGTTCTGAATTTTTTAACAGTTTTTTTTTACTTTTTAAATATTCTTTTCTTCAAAAGAATTACTATAAAAAATTCTATTACTATTATTTTAAAATTAAATAAAGTCTCGGTGTGTTTGATAAAGGTCCCTCTCATCAATTTAACGAATTGTAAATTCTTGATGAAATCTTTTATAATTATGAAAACAATTTCAGGTTTTTGTAAAAAAAAGAATACCCCCAAGCTTTCAATTAAACACTTGAAAACGAATACATTTTTAGTACCAACCTGAGAATTATCTATTTTATTTCGTAGACCTGAATCATTTTTTTTTTTTATTTTTTAATGTCTGATCCAAATTTTTACCTAGATTTTGAGAAAGATGGTTATGGGATTTCTTTATTAGAAGTTGACAATGATCAAGAAGAAGAAAAAAAAGAAAAAAATTTAAAAGAAAAAGAAAAGGAAAAAGAAAAGGAAAAAGAAAAGGAAAAAGAAAAAGAAAAAGAAAAAGAAAAAGATAAATCCAATGAACCAATAAGTGAAATAGATTTTTTTAGTTTCAATTTTTTTGAAAATAACTTTCCTCAAGTATGTTTAATCAAAAATATCAATTTTTCTGAAACAGAAGAAGAAAAAACGACTTTTGTGAGTTCTTCAAAACGAGAAAACCAAAATAGAATCCAAAAATTACCTTCAATCAAAATATTTAAAAAACTTAACAAAATGTTGCATACCAACCCAAATTGGGTGATAGGTTATCGGGCGACACTTGGGTCGAAAAAAATGCGATATGTTTCAGGCTTTAAGATGTCAGAACTAATCAAAATCCACTCTGATGGAATTAAATGGTTAGCAAACAGGGAGGATAAAAAAATAAGTAACTGCCTTCGTGGCTTAAAGCAAGGCTTGGGTCCATGCTATTTTTATGAAAAGAATATTCACGAACAAAATGAAAAATTCTATGGCTTTATCAAAAAGTAGTAATTCACTATTTATTCCTCTTAAAAACCACTTTTTAAAAAAACAAGTAATCAATTATGAAACGAATAAATTATTTTGTAAAATAATCTGTTAAAAGTTCATTGTTTTGCACTAAAATTTGTTTGTTATCAAAACAAGCCAATTTGTATTTACTTATTCATCAATATTTGATTTGATCAAGGAAATAAGTGTTTTTTTTTATTTGTTCAATTTTAAATTGTCAATCTATTTCTGAAAAGATTTTTTTCCTGTATCGTAAGATATTTGGAATTTGAAAATAAAACAGTCATATTTATCCTATTTTTTTATAATAATAAAACAAACATAGAGTATAATTCTTTTACATTTTTTAGTTTTTTTCTTTTATTTTGTTTTGAAAAGGGAACTTCTTGAAGTTAATTTGAATTTTTTTCACTACGAAACCAAATTCATTTCTGGTAAATATAAGTAAAGCAAAAATCAGTTAAACAATTCTTAATTTTAAAAAAATTTATAATTTTTAATTGATAATTTGTATTTGCCTGATAACAACAGCAACACAATACAATATAAGTTTGAAAAAATATAATTAAAAAAAAAAAGTTAGACAAAACAATTATATATATTAACCTTTCATCTTTAATAATAAAGTTTACTCACAATAAAATCAAAACTCCAGAAATTTGATTTCATGAGGCTATTGTATTTATTTTTGCTAGTCTATCCACCTTTTTTCAAAGTCTCTAGCCAAGAAAAAAAGGTTTTTTTGGGTATGGAATTGAAAATAAATGAAATGTTGTATTTTAGTTTAATACAACTTTGGGATATTTACTTTGATATATAAGAACCTCTGGTTTTGAAAGTGCTTTACTCATGCAATAAAAGCGAAATAAAGACAAAATATTCAAGATGATAATTATTCTCATGTCCTGTTTTTTTTTTACTTTTTGGAATAAAGGAAAAATATCTTAAATCTTCTGTATATTTCAAAAATTTAAAATTAGAAATTTATTAGATTTTCCAAAATATCAAAGAATAGCATAAAAACTTTGATTTTACTCAATTCACATGAATTCTAAAAATATAGGAGCTCTACTACACTTTAAATACACTTTCACTCATTTTTATTTTTAATTTTTTAAAAGAATTGAGGAAAATCAAATATTTTACTCAATACTTTTGAATCTTGGAAAAGAGCCCCAAGATATTATTTAATTTGAAAAATTAAACCAAAATTTTATTTTTTTTTCTTTTTATTTCTTGTTTTAAAAAAATCTGCCGTAAACCTTTCTTGAGTTTTCTATTTTATTTGGAAAACAGAAACGGTTTTTTTTTTTTTGATTTTTTCTGTATATTTAGAAAATCTATCGATTGCTGTTGGTTTTCTTGAGGTCTTACTGTTTTTTTGAAAAATAAATCTATTTCATTAGGTTTTTTTTTACTTTTCGAAATAAACCAAAAATTTTAATAAATTTTCTGTTTATTTCAAAAAGTAAAAAAAAACCTAGAACACTTCACAAATAAAATAGAAAACCAAAATAAAAGTTAGACACTCTACGGCACTGAGTGGACACCTCCGTTAGGTTTTTCAATATTTAATGGAATAGAGTAAAAAAATCTTAGATTTTGCTCAATTCTTTTAAATTCTCAAAAACCTAGGACACTCTCAATATTTATTATTGATTCTTTTTTTACCAGAATTGGGTTTTTTAGATGATAAAAGTGTTTTCAAATCTATTAGTTATTGAATATTCAAAAAATTATACAAAGTAGAATATAAGGAATATTCAATTTCAAATCTATTTAAAAATTATTACATCAAAATAGCTTTTTTTCTCAACAAGAGACTTTTAAAAAAATCAGTACTAAAAAAAAAAATAGTTACAACAGCCTAGGGATTTTTAAGAACTGAAATGTTCGTTATATTATGAATAAACTCTATTAACTTTACAAAATGCTAATTGAAAAGATATTTTTTTCAAATTAGGAATTATCAATTTAATCTTTTCAGATAATTGTAAAGCAGCCTGCACTTTATATATTTTACTAATGAAACTGGATCATGCTTGTTTTAGATACTTCAAATGTCTCTAAACAATTGATTAATAAAATAGAATCAAAAGTTGATCTCATCAATTTAACTTTACGATTTTAGCTTTTTTTAAATCATGAATTTTAGAAAAAATAAAAGTTTTGAGATAATGATAAATGGGTGTATCATCAATCCCAAGAAATTCAAATTTGTAAAAAACCGTCATTTTTTGAATGGATTTGATATAATAGGCCAGGTTTTTTCTGTGGGGTGATATTTATATCACACAACCAAGAAAAATATATTTTTCATTTTTTACAAAAAGAGTCAAATTAACTGAGTTATATTTTGGTTGAGGTGGTGAGAATCTTTATGAAAAAATTTTAATTATAAAAAAAAACAATAAAATAAAATTTAATTTTGTTTGTAATATTAATTTTTGTTCTTTAAAGGTCGATAAATTTTATTATTTAAGAAAAGTTTAAAAGGTAATTACATCAATTAAAAGGGGATTTTTTTATTGAATATAAACATTTTCCAAAATTTAATTTCTCACCACTTTTAAAATCTCAAAATTAATGGATATTTTTAAATCAAATAGAGTTTGGATCTTATTTTTTAAAAAATAATCAATAACTAAACTCCATTTCACTTAAAGAACTGAAGATAAAAATGAAAAATTTGGCAATTTTGATAATAATAAACGAACATAAAATTGTTTTGGAATTGGAAAAATAATATAATACTGATTATAATTGAGGTACATGAAAGAAATACCTGATAAAAAGACAAATTCCAAAAAAATAAAACAATTCTAAAAATCTTTGTTCTACTTCCATTGGAACTTTGATGTAAAATTTGACACTTTCTTTCGAAAATAACAAATTTTTTACAATGAGAGTATTTAATTAAATTTATAGATTTTTAAACAATTAAAAAACCTCAATTTTCCACAAGTTAAATTGGATTTTTAATTACTTTTTAAAATCAATTTAATTTACAAAAAAATAAAATAGAAAAGAAGAAAAAAAAACATTATAAATCAAAATAATCAAAAGAAAAGAATGAAACAAAAAAACCAAAAAAAATAAAATAAATAATAATAAACAACAAAAAAAAAAAATTGTAAAAAATAGAAAAAATGATCAGAACTACCAATTGAAAAATTAATTTTGAGAAGAATATTGTTTTAAAATCAATAGAATTTGTATTCTTTTTCGAATAAAACACGTGCCCTTTGATTTCAAAGAGTTTAGTACAATTCAATCTAGAGAAAAAAGCATTACTTATATTCCTCTTGCTCTTCATTTTGTTAATATTTAGACATTTTTCCAAAAAACTCAATTAGTTAAATGAAAAAAAAAAAAAAAAAATTTGAAAATATTAATTATATTTTAAATCGGTCTAGTTCTATTAAAGAAAGATTTTATTTTTTAGAAATAACCAATATCAATATTACATGCAAATAGGTTATTTTTTCTCAATTTTATAAAATTACCTTTCCCAAAAAATAGATTTTTTTAAAATTATCACGTAATAGAGATCAGTGTAAAAAAATTCGGTTATTATAAGAATTTAAAACATAGAATATAGAATTATTTATAATCAATTATCTTCCATATATTAGAAATATATTTATAATACAACTAAATTAATTGGAAAGTTAAATTCAATAAATCAATAGATAACACTTTTTTCAGTCAAACTAGTCCAGTTAATATGGGTGATTTACACGTTTTTAAAGTGTTTGAATGAATTTAAGAAGAAAATAATTATTTTTGAAAAATAAAATAGAAAAGGTTTTTTTATAATATTGCATAATTTTTTTCATTTTTTTTTACACCTAATTCATTTGTATTTTTTATTTTTTTACAAGATCAATATTCACTTGGTAAAAATGTATTATTTTAAGGTTATTGATCAAATAAAAATGATTGTAGAGAAATAATTTTGATTTTTATTAAAATTTTATTGGATCTTTAATTGTAGATCAAAATCAACATTGACGTTTTCCCCAACATGGGCCTAAGAATTTGGGTTTTTCTATTTTACGGAAAATCTATTGATTTATAAGTTTCATTTCAGGCCAGTATCAACTATTTTTTGTAATTTAATCCTCTAATTATTTCTTTTTTATAATCTTTAAAGGTCAACGAAAAAAAAATATTTGATATTTGAAAAAAATGTTGGGAGACTTTGGCTTAAATAAAGGATATTTGTTAATAAAAAATATTGAGTAAATCTGTAAATTATAAAAGTGGAATATACTAGTTGATTTCGTGTGTTCTAAATATTAGAGATTTTGAATATTTTTAGGCTTCAGTCAAAATATAATTATAAAAACTGTGATAATTTCTATCAAAGGGGATATTTTAAAAAATCATGATGTTGAATATTCTCGTGCCAATAATAAAAATCGTGGAATTCTATAAAATCAAGAAAATTATTTAAAAATCATGGTAAATTTCAAAATATCTTGATTAAAAAGTAAATCGTGATATAATAGTAGATGAGTTTGGGCTAGAAGAGAAATATCTTTAAAATGAATTTTTTTTAATCACAGAACAAATAATTTGAAAAAAAGTGATACTTTGAAAAAACAACAAAAAAGATACCTGTTTCAATCAAGGATCAGATCAATTAGTTTTATTGTATTTTATTTTGATTTAGTTGGCAAACCGATCGATCCTTGAGATCAACAACAATAATAATAAAAGATAAATACATATTTTCTCAGTCAATTGTGTTGTTGTAAATTGTGTTGAATAAAAAGAGCTTCTAAAACAACCAACCCTTCGCGCTTTCTTTAAAGAATGGGTTCTTGGGTCAAAACATTTTTAATATTTTCCTTAGCTAAAAGGAGTTGGATAACTTTGGAAAAGTTTTCACAACAACCATATCCACATTATCACTAATTATTAAGATTTTTTATACAATTTGTTTTCTTCTTCTTCTCAAGATCTTTGTATTGGAAAGAAAAAACAACTAAACCTTAGAAATTTTTCTTTATTTGATTGAACACCAATAAGAAGGAATTTTTTTGTTTTGAGTTATTTAATTTGTAAAGGTAACAACTCCATTTAAAAAAAAAAAAATATCTATTTGACAATCAATTATCTTGTTGAAATGGAATATTATTAGTATAAACAAAAATTCAGAGGATATTTTATATTTTATTAAAAAAAAAAAAAAAAAAAAAATTTTTTTTTTCCACTACAAACAAACTTATTCAGTTTATAAAAAGTTTTCTGTCTTGCAAACCTTTCAAACACATAAAATAATCCACAATTCTTACAAACAGTTTCTATTATTTTTAAAGGTGAAAAGTGTTGTAAAAGTCAAGATATTTTAAAAGTCAAAGATTTTTTAGGGTAAAGTGATTTTACAAAAAAATTATTTTTCTTTTATTCTCGATATTGTGGAATATCGCGATTTTTTAATTTTTCTAAATAAAGTTCGGACTAATCACGAATTATTTAATATTATCAACAATTTTATTGTTAATATCATAATAAAATCGGTTATCATCAAAACCTCAATTAATTATTCTCTACTGGAATACTATTTATTTAGGGTTTTAATTTTCCGAATTGGAAAAATCAACTTTACATCAGAATTACAAAATTAAAATTGTGGATACCAATTGTAATTAGGAAAAATCTAAGAATTTTATAATTCAAATTTATAAATATATATATATACCTATATATATATTAAAGTTTATTGAACATTAAAACACTCATAGAATTTATTTTTAATTTCAAGACACTCTAATTTTAGACTTCTCTGTATGTTTGTTATCTTATCCCTTAAAAATTTAAATTTGTAAAAAATTAATGAATATTTTATTATTAAAAAAACGATTTTTAAAGGTTAAGGCTTATCACAAAACCTGTAAAAACCAAACTAAATAATTTAAAGACTCAAAAATTAATGAG
This sequence comes from Anaeramoeba flamelloides, assembly GCA_027625915.1. Classification (NCBI taxonomy): domain Eukaryota; family Anaeramoebidae; genus Anaeramoeba; species Anaeramoeba flamelloides. Next base: position 11,089,317 of record JANTQA010000036.1, read on the forward strand.
GTGAGAATTATTTTGAAAAAAAAAGAGTCCAAAAGAAAGAAATAAAGTGTTTTTCTGAATTTAAAAAAAAAAAACAAAAACAATTTTAAAAGATTTAATCAGAAGAAGATTCAGATTCTGAGGTTGTTTTTGGTCTGTCTTTTTCGTATTGTTTCATTTCTTTTTTGTATCTTTTTTTGTCATCTTGTGCCATTTTGACGTATTTCTTTTTGTTTTTTTCAGAAATGTTTTTCCAGCCTTTAGAAACTTTTTTATTCATTTTTTCAAAGGAAATTTTTGGGTCAGCTTTTTTGAGTTCTTTCTTTTTGTCTTTCATATATAATTGGAAACAATTTCTTACACCAACTGGTCTTGGAATTGGTTTTTTTCTTCCATTGTACCTTGTTCTGGTGAGTTCTTCTTCAGAGGATTCAGAGGTTTGTTCATCTTGCCATTTTTTCAATTCCTTTTCATATCTCTTTTTGTCCTCTGCGGCTTCTTTGGTCCATTTCTTTTTTGCTTTTCCAGAAAGTTCTTTCCAGTCTTCGTTGACTTTTTTGGAAACTTCTCTGAAATTGAGATCAGCATTTTTTTTTTGGACCTTTGGTCTCATTTCCATACAGTAAAGCATCCATGCGCTTCTGTTTTTTTTTGGTTTGTCCTTGTTGTATGACATTTTAATTAATGTAGGTTTAGTTTTCTATTCATTTGTTTTGTGTGTTGGAAAAGATAGGTTTTGAAAAGAGAAATTTTGTTTAACAAAGTTTGTTTGTTCAAGAAAAAGAAAAAGATAAATAAAAAAAAAAAAAAAGAAAAAAATTACAATAAAATTATTATTTGTATTTGAAAAAAATAATGGATGAAATAAACCACATTTTTTTTTTATTTACTTTTCCGATCACAATTATATTAACGGCTAAGTGTTCACAAACAGAAAATGTATGGGGAGTAAATGAGTGAAATTAGTGTCATAAAAGACTTTGTTGATTTTTCGATTTAATGAATTGAAAATCAAAAAAACAGTTTTTAACGTGATTTTTTCGGGGTTATTTGAAAAAGAAACAAAAACTGGTCAGTGTTGTTGTAGGGTATGGTTGGTGCTCTTACATTGTGTTTTCCATCAAATAAATGTTTTGTTCATTTTGGTAAATAAGAAAAGTGTATCGTTAATTGTTTTTTTTTTCATTTGAAAGAAGAGAAAACAAAAGATCGATAAACTTAAAGTGGTTTTCAAAAAGATCAAAGGAATTGAAAATTGAGCGATTGTTAAATAAAAAAAAAATCAAAAAAAGATCTTTTTATGAGATGGGGACTTTATTTATTAATTTATTTCTTCAAGAATGAATTCTTAATTTAAATTGAAATCATTAAAACTTGAGAAATAGTCATTCATTTTGATAAATGCCAAACTGCTAATTGGATAAGAAAGTGTGATTGATGGAACATTTTCCAGACAAAAAAAATTAAAAAATGAAAAAATCTATCCGTTATCAAAAATTTTTGTATTATTTTAAGGAGGCTGGTTAAAATTGAATTCTTCATACAAATTGCGTAGGCCACCCTTTTGAATTGGTTAAGATCTTTGATATCTTCAATCCTCAAGATAAAAATCAATTTTATTTTTTACAAATAGGATATATTTTCGTTTTTATTTTTTAGTAAAGTCTTCAGAATAACACTTGTGGTGAATAACAAACCGATATTTGAAAGAAAAATAATATTTTTTGAATCTTGTTCGAATATGAAACTAATTTAATGTACATTTTATTAAACAACCCGTTTCGAAGTTTTAATATGTGTTTTTGAAAATTATTTGTTTTGTTTTTGGAAATACCTGTTGTTTTTTTTTTTTTAAAGGTGTAAATTTTTTCAATAACTGTGGTTTTTGTTTTTTATTTTGTATTTAATGAAAAACACAGTCCAGTTCAACTAAACTTTCAGTTCAAACAATATGTACAACAGATCATATTATCCAAGTGTTTTTCTATAACCTTCAAGTCCAATCTCCTGATAAAAGAGATCTAATTCAACCAAATTTCAAGCAAAACAACACCAAAATTGACAACTAAACAAATATTTCAATTTGAATAAATACAAAAAAAATAACAATAAAAATGATAAAAAGAGTTTTTTAAAAACTTTTACACTGGTACCTCCAGATATTTTACAAAAAATGAGATTTTAATTTTTCAAAATTTTTTGAAATTGAAATGAAAAAAAAATTCATTTTATTTTCCTTTTTTCCTTTAACCTATCGTCTTCAAATCATATTTTGTAATTGATTGACTTTATTTATTTGTTTTCATTCTTTTTTTTCCTTTATTGGATGAGATAAGAATTCAAAATGAAATAATATTTCATATTGAATCAAAATTTAATTAGCCGATATTTTGTCTGTTTAAAATTCTATAAGATAATGGCCAACGACCAAATTATTTATAAATCAATTCATTTTCAACAAGTTTAATAATGAGAGGAAATTAAATCTCCAAAAAGACCAATTTTCATTGATTATTACGAGATCTTACAATTTTTCAATTAATTAGATTATATAATATTTTGGAAAACTTTGAATAAAAAGTTCTTTTATGACTTAAAGAATGATATTATTATCAACAAGACAGACTACCTTTTTAAAATTTAACATATTCTTGAAAACTTTTCATTTCAATAGCAGATGAAAAAAGAAAACAATATCAAAAAAAAGTTGAAAAACAACACTTAAAAACACATTTTTGAAAATACCACAGTTAAAAGTTTGAAAAAAAATATTTAAATAAGTCAACAATCAACTGGTTATTTAACATACTGTACAATACCAGTATTTAAATAATAAATAACTATGGTCAAAATAATGGGTGCTGAAAAGTTTAATCCATGTTTTATAAAAATAAAAATCTAGTTTTTTTTGTTATAGAAGACTGCATTAATAGATCAAAAAAACCTACAATAACCATATTTAAAAAATAATATGGTACTGATTTCTTAAAGTTTGATTATTTAAATTGAAATTCTCAAAATAAAGGATTAAATTAAGAAATTTTTTCTCAAACAATAGAGCAAATTTTTATCATCATTCAAAAAAAAATAAAAAACTTCAAAAAAATTGAGAATATAACAAAAAATTTTTCAACTATTTTCATTCATAATTCCAAATTTACTGTAAAATTATAAGTAATTTAATTTCAAAATTGATTTGAACTTATAATACTCTTGGGTAGTAAATTGGATGTTGCCTTGGAACAATAAGAAAAAAAAGCACTGATTAAATTTTGAAACTCATATTATTGTCTTTATTCACACATTATTTTAATCACAGTAGAAAACCATTTTAATTTATTTCTGTTCAATTGATATTTTAAAGAAATCGATTGTAATTCGTGACCTCAGTTTGATTGACTCGGTCTGTATATATTTGGTCCATTTCTTTTTGATATATTGGAAGAAAAACGAATTAGAAAAGAAAGAATATTGCGAGATTTTTCAAAAATGTTAATAAGCTAATTTTCATCATATTTAAATTTTAAATACCAGTAGTATACATAAAACTAAATCAATTTTGAAGATTAACCCATCAATATTTTTCTTAAATTGTCAGTCTATTGTAGTCAAAATAATATTTGCTGAAAAATTTAATCCATATTTTAAAATAAAAAAGTTTATTTCTTTTTTCTCAAAGATCTATACAAATTAGCCTATCAAAGAAAATGACATTAAAACGTAAGTCGATATTTTACCTGTTTCTTCATGTTATATTATTAAAAAAAAAACAAAAATTTGAAAAAAGAAAATAATATTCCAAAAATCAAAAAAATGAACACAAGTTAACCCAATATTACTATATTTTTACTAAATAAAATTTGCTTCCATTTTAAACAAGAGATATTAGAACAAGGTACATCTACCTTGTGAGATGACCAAAAGAGTTTCCCCAGTAATGAAAAGAAAAACTGATACAGGCAATTGATTATTACAAAAATTGTGAAAAACAACGAAAAAAAACGAACACATGATAACCTAAACTTTAAAAATGGTATTTTTTAACCTACTAAATATATTTTTCAAATATTATAAATAAATTGCAATTTAAAATTTCAAAATTTGCTTAAAAAATTATTGACTGGTTCATTAACCAGTTTGTTCATGAATAAAGAAACTCTGAATCTTTTGATCTTAGAGTGTCACTAAACTATTAATTCCACACATTCTATTCCTTAACAAGATAAATAGATCCTACCCTTAATTCATTCTCAAAAAATAACATTGATTCAAAAAATTTGAATCATTTGATCAGTTTGCTTTTATTAGAAAGTACGAATTTTTTCAATATAAAAATACAAGTCAGTTTTTACTTTACAATAGAGTTACTACAAATTAATCAATGATTTTGTTTGTTTCTCTGATATCAAAACAATTAACCTTCTTTTCCATTCACAAATTTTTATTTAATTACCCCGATGAAATGTCATTTTTTTTTTTAACAAACTTTCTTTATTTATGGATATTTTCCAGTCAACAAAACCACAAAATAATTTTCATCAAGCTTACAAATGTTTCAGTGGAGGGTTTGTTGGGAAAGAGAATATTAATTATGGAGGAAAAAGTATGAAAATCTGTCTGTTAAAAATTAAAAAAAAAAATATATTTCCAAATCCCAATACCTAATTCAGTTTTCAAAATAAACAAAAAATCCAAAACAACAAACAAAAAATAAAATAACGATAACTATAGTTCTTCTTCCTGGCACTGCACTAAAGTTTTTAACTGATCACACGATCTCTCATCCTTATCAGTTTTCAATAAGATCTTCGAAGAATGGAAAGCAAACACATGTAGGTGTGCTTGAATTTTCTTCAATTGAAGGGCACGTAATTCTTCCTTCTTGGCTAATGAGATCGCTTGATCTTGTTGAAGAGGACTTTGTTTTTGTTACATCTGTTCAACTCCCACAAATAACCTTTTTAAAGTTACAGCCAACATTGGAGGAATTTTTCCTCAAGGTCTCAGATCCGAAAGTGATTTTAGAAAAAAAACTACGTGAATTTTCTTGTCTTTCGCAAGGTACCTCTCCCCTTTCTCTTCCCCTTTTCAATTTGTTTCTGCAAACTCAATTTTCATCTTATTGGATTCAACACGAATCTAAAACAAACAAACACACTTTCAAACAAACATGCTTACATAAACAAATGATCAAAATAATCAACAAAACCATTGTCAAAATTAGGCGACTTTATTGAAATTTTATATAACGACAAAGTTTATTCTCTTCTTGTACTAGAAACACAGCCAGCAAAGGCTGTAAATATTATCGAAACCGATTGTAACCTTGATTTTGTTCCTGCGATGGACAGCAAAAATAACAATGAAACAGCCACAACCAAAAACACGGACAAGTTGAATAGCATTCAAAAATTAAATCAAAATCTAATTGAAAGCGAAAGTAGTAGCGAAAGTGAAAGCGACAGTGAAAATAGTGACACTGAAGATTCCCTGAAAAATAATAAACCTAAATTTATACCGTTTTCATCCTCTGGCAATCGAATTAATGGAAAAAAGGCGCGAAATCAAAAAGAAGAAAAAAGACAAAACAACAACCAAAAACCGAATACAAACAGCAAAAAAGGAAACGAAAATAATAAAGAAAATGACAAGAATCTTTTCATCCCATTTTCTGGACAAGGAGCTCGGCTCATTCCAAAAAAAAAAAAAAAATATTCTGCCTTAATAAAAAAGAGGCCGAATTTAAAGCAAATGGGAAACCAAAAAGAAAATAAACCCAAAAATGAAATGGGATCGAAGCAAAATGACCTCTCAAAAATTATTAAAAAAATCCCCTTTTTTGATAAAGGTAACAGGATTGATGGGAAACTTGATGACAAAAGAGATAAAGTAGATCAAAAGATAAAGTCAGTTCTCCAAAATCATCAAACAAAACAACAAGAAAATTCAAATTCAAAAAAATTTGGGCGTAATGTTAAAATAAAAAAAGAAAATGAGAAAAATAAAAAAAATCATTTTATACCATTTAAGGGATCGGGAAATTCAATCGAAAAAGGAATGTCAATCGAAGATTAACGACACAATCACCAACTTAATTGTTAGAGTGAATATTTGAGATTATTTATTTATTTTTTTATTGTAACTAATTTCTGATTCTGTTTTTCTTCTTAATTTTTTAAAAATAATAAAAATTTATAAAAGAAGAATTTTAAATTTTATAAAAGATTTTTTATTTATTTTAGTTTACATAGTTACATTTTATTTTTCGATAACAATATACCTTGACTTAAAGATTGATGAAGAAGAAGAAGAAGAAGAATACTTTTTATTTGTTATATATATATATATATATATATATATATGTATATGTATGTATGTATGTACGTATTAAAGAACTAGTAAAGACTTAAAAGGGCCAAATACACTTTCTGTTAAAAACATTTTTTATTGAATCAATTATTTTCAAATTCATTCAACTTTTTTTTCGTATTTAAATTAAAAGAGTAGAAAAAAAATAAATAGTAACAGGCTAAAATGGATAAGATGTGCATTTTAACCTATTTGAGTTTTTAACTGTTGACAAAAGTTGAATTTAAATATAGAAATACCTTTGAAAAAGAAAAAATGAAAAAAATTAAAATTAAAAAATAATATTGCCTTTGTATTATTATTACTATTCAAATTATATCAAAGAAAGAAGGAGTTGAAACATTAAGGTTTTTCTTTTTCTTCAGATTGTTATTGTTTTTTTTTTTTTTTTTTTTTTTCATATGTTTTTGTTGCTTTTTGGTATTCATATTTTGTTTAAAGAATGTAACTTTTTTTTTGTATGTATTTAATCTACCAGCTCTAAATCACTCAAAATTTCATGGCTATTTTCAAACAACCCAAAAATCACAAAACAATTAAATTTTCTTATTAAATCATTTTTTTTTTTCATTCTTTTTTTTATTTCTATACTCGGTTTCACCCCAAGAACCTTAGCTAGAAATGAAAAATTCACCTTTGTTTTAGAATTAACCAACATATGATTATTTCGAAATAAGATTAATAATTAACTTATGATCAGAGTTGATATTCATAAAAGAAATACCTGAGAAAACTTTAAATTTCCAAAAAAAAAAAAATTCTAAAATAATTTTTGGTCCCTTTTCATCGGAACATCTTGTAAAAATTTCTCAATTATTTTAAAAAATTAAAATTGTTCACAATAAGTTTTTTTTTAAAGAAAGTATTCATAGTTTAAAAGATAGCACAACGTATTAATTTTCTTAAAGTTGATTTGGAGATACATATTTTGTTTTTTTTCTGAATTTGTTTTGTTCAAATAATTAAAGAAGAAGAAAAAAAAGAAAAATATATAAAAAAAATACAAAAAGCAAATAACAAAAAAAAAAAAAAATAGAAAAAATGGTATGTTGATTAAATAAGAAAAAATGAATCAGATCAAAAATTTGATCTTTTATTATGAGAAGAATAATTAATTAAACTCATAGATAAGTTCTATCTCTGAAATAAAACTGGGTATCTTTAACTGAAAAAGAGTTTTGGTAACAAAAATCTATAAAAAAACTAAAAACCAAATTTAGTATAATAACTATTCAAAAAATGATTTAAATGGGCACTTTTAATTTTTATACCCAGAGAGCACTTGAAAATAAAAAAATGAATTGGCCCTGCACTTTTGTTCATTTTTTATTGTTAGACAGGAAAAATTAAGAAATTTTGTTAAATAATAATAAAAAAAAACAGAATGACTTTGACAAAATAGATTTTATAAAAAATATGAGATTTTTTTTTTATTTTTAACATTTGAACCATTTGATATTGTCACCAACACTTCAAGAAAAAAAAAAAGATTAGCACCCTTTTCAAATAATTTTATCTTGAATTATAATCGAATATTTTTTTAGAAATGAACCGAAATAGCTATTTATTTTTTTTCTGTTAAATTAATTAATTATTTTTTAAACTGTTGAATATACGATCTCTTTTTAATTTTTTTTTTCATTAGAATTGGTTTTATCATCATTTTTTTTTAATAGTAGTTCAGAATTTGAATTAGAACTCTCAGTGTCGGAATCCAAGTCTGAGTCTGATTCCGATTCCGATTCAGAACTGAGCTTCTTTTCAACTTTAATATACTCGTAATTTAATTGACTAACAATCCAATCCAACCCTTCAAATAACCCCTCTTTTGTTACTTGACTACATGGCTGTACATGCCAATTCTGTTCAAGCTTTTCAAGTTCTAATCCTTTTATAATTTCTTTTGTCGTCATTTGTTCTTCTCCGGAATTAAATTTATTTACATAAACCAATAAAGGTAAATTTTTCATTCTAACATCTTTAAATACATTATGTAAGGCAATTTTATTCTCTTTAAGCCTTCCCCTTTCATCTTGTCTTATAACCCAAATAAGATATTGCTTATTATCATAGTAATGTGGCCAAAGTGGCCTAATACGTTGCAACCCCCCACATTCCTATTTACAATTAATATTATAAGTATTATTATTATTTTAACAATAATTATTATTTTAAGATTTTTGCATAATGCGGAAAATAAATTATAATTTTGTTTCTGCATTATGTAAAACAAAAAAATAATAAGAAAAAAAAGAAATAAATAAATATTACCCAAAATACAAATGAATAGTTACTATATTTATAATTCTCAACTATAAAACCTATATGAAATTAAAGGAAATTTTTGATAAAATTTTATTGAACAAAAGATTTTTTAAAAAAAAAATAAAAAGGGATTTTTGAATCATAATTTTGAAAAGGTATATAATAGAGAAAAGATTTATTTTTTCAACAAAAATTCAAAAAATATAATTTTTTTATTGGTTTATTCTACTTAATAACAAATCTTGAAGTTTTAATTGAGATAAATTTTTCTAGATCAAAATTTGTAGATGTCATTCCAGATAGACTTGACGCATTTTCGAAAAAAATATACTGTCCACAGTTTTAAAAATAACATCATCAATCAATAGATAACCTACTAACAAAACATGTACATGAATCAGAGCAATGATAAAAAGTTCAAATAAAAAAAATTTTTTTCAAGTTTCTTTTTTTTTAAATACATTTTTTTTTTTCACAAAATGAATTTTAGAAACACAGTATTTGTGAAAATATGTATACACGCTTATCATAATATCAATGTAACACCGCAATTTCCTTTTAAATATATTCAACAACAATAAAAAGGTCTTTTAAATGTTTGTATATAATTTGATCTTAATAATGGAAGGAACAATATCAGAAATTGATAAAAAATTAATAATAATCTCTAAGATTATAAAAGAATTTGGAATGAATCCAAATAATAGATAAAACTTTAAAATCAAAAAAATTATACATAAATTAAATATTTAGTTAATTGGTTAGAAAAAGAGAAATATTTACAAAAAAACTTTTAAAAAGTAAAAGATAATTTTAAAAAAATAAATCTGATTTTTAGACAAAAAAAAAAAAAAAATAGACAATGGGGTAAAACTGCAAATGTTTAAATTGATATAATTTAGTAAATTATTCTATTGTTTAGTTATTTTTTATTTTGACTCAAAAAGATTTTGACTCAATTGATGTTTGAATAAATAAAAAAGTAACACAATTTTTTGATAATCAATCCACATTATCCTTGAATAATTTACGAAACTGAAACAAAAATATGATCAAAACAGAATCTCAATTAATAAAAGAATATTTAAACTTAAAAAGAAATTAGAACTAGTTGTGTTTTTGAACATATTTCAAAAAAAAAATTAAAATTTCCCTTAAAAAAAAAATAACTAAAATATTAATTGGGAAATAGAAAACTTCAAATTATTAAATGTAAATCTATAATGAATTTGGAGAAAAGTAAATAATAACTAGTTATGGATGGAAAGACCAAGAATATTTGAAAAACTTTTAGATAAAATAATAATATTAACAAATATTCCGTGTCCATCAAGTGCTGTAGAGTGCCATTGAGTTCCTAGCTTTTCCAGAATTCAAAAGAATAGAGAAAAAATCTTAGATTTTACTCAATTCTTTTAAATTCTGGAAAAGCTAACCGCCTTTTTTTTTTAATTTTAGAAACCAAAAGAAAATTTCTTGAATTTTCTTTTTATTTCCAAAATTGAAAAAAAGCTAACCGCGGTTTTCTTGAGGTTTTATGTCTTAGATGAAAAATCTATCAATTATACAAATAAACAGAAAAATAAAGAAAAGCTAATGGTACTTATCCCTAATTCAAAATAATTAATTAAAATCTTTGTTTTTACTCTATTCTTTTCAAAATTGAAAAAAAATATAATGGTGATTTTCTTGAGTTTTCCAATGATATTTATAAAACATATTGATTTTAAAAATAAACAGAAAATCCAAGAAAAGCTAAGGGTGTTTTTTTTTTTAATTTAAGAAATAAGAAGAAAATTTCTAAAATGGAGAAAAAAAACCGAATAATTCTCTACCAGAATACACAAGAAGAGAGAAAAATTAAATACTTTTCTCAATTCCATTAAATTTTGGAAAACCGAGAAGCCCCCCCCCCCCCCCTTTTTTTTTGTTTTATTATGCAAATTTATTGATTTTCTAAATAAACAGAAAACTCAAGAAAAGCTAACGGTGGTTGTTTTTTGATCTAGAAATAATGAAAAATTTGAAGAAATTTTGTTTTAATTTTGTTCTAAAACTCAAGAAAGCCTAAATATGCTTTTCCATAATTCAAAAAAAAATGAATAAAATCAAAGCTTTTACTCTATTCTTTCAAAGTTAAATAACCCTAAAGGAAGTGACATCAAGTACCTATCTTTACCATGATTCAAAAGAATAGAGAAAAAATCTTAGATTTTACTCATTCTTTTAAATTCTGGAAAAGCGAACGGTAGTTTTTTTTTTTAATTTGAGAAATAAACCGAAAATTAAATAAATTTTCTGGTTTATTTCTCAAAGTAAAAAAAAAACCTAACAACTATAAGGGTAAATTAATTTCCCCCCTTCAAAATCAAAAAAAAAAAAAAAAAATTTCTAAGATTTTTTTTGGAAAGTGTAATTTCGTTAGATAAAAAAATTAAAATTAAAAAAATTTCAATCATGAAAATATATTTCTTACCCCAAGTTGGCGAAATTGAAATCTCTTCATTGATTTTAAATTTGTATATAATTGTAGACTTTCCTACCCTATCTAATCCCAGCCAAAGTGTTTGTACCTCCTTTTTCGAAGGGTATCGATTGAATGGGTTTATGAATACCTGGTCCCAATTTTTTTTTTTAGGTTTAGTTTTTACATATCTTCTATTGCTTCTTTCTTGTGAAGAATCTTCAATAGTTGCTGCATACGCTTGTTTCCAGCCACAATTATAAAAATATGGGTATTCAATTATTTTAAGAATATCTTTCAATGGTGGCTCCTTAAATTTTTTTTGGAAGAATTGAGACCAGATCCAATCATTACTGGCATAATGATTCATAAGAGTTGATGTTAAAGAGAGCTTGCATAAATCTTTTTTTGATAAATAAAACATAATTGGGAAAATTAATTCTGGAGTTAAGTATGAAAAATTACCTAATTGGTCATCTATTAATGGTTTCTTTTTTTTGTCTTTTTTCTTTTTTTTACTTTTTTGAAGATTTTTTAATTTTTTTCCAATAAAAATACTATGAGTCCAACCACAACTAATTTTTTCAATTGAAAATTTTTTAGGAAATTGTATTTTATAAGTTTTAAATTTGATAATTTGTTTTTCCTTTTCGTTCTCGTTCTCGTTCTCCTTCTCGTTCTCCTTTTCTTTTTCGATAGTTATTTCTTCTTCTTTTTCATTTTGTACAATATTACCTACACCTAAATTTCCATATTCGTTATCGTCAGCAATTGAAAAAATATTCTTTTTTTCATTAATTAAAAAGAGAAAATTTTTGCCCAACCCTGAACCTAGTATAATATTAGATATTTTACCAATATTTAAATTAGCAGAATTGATTTTTGTAAAAATTGGAATAATTGGATTCTCGTTTGAATTGTGAGAAATATGGTGTGGGATTTGGCCAGAAATAAAAACACTGCCAAAGTTATCTAAAATTGCAGACGTTTGCTCTGAGCAATTAATCTGTAATATTTCGTTGATCCCAAGCTGACATAATTCATCTTTTGAATATAATTTGATTGGATATAATTGGTCTTGTAATTGGTTATTACCTAATTGACCAAATTGGGCTTGGCCACAGCCATAAAGATCTTGTTCTTCATCTAAAAATAAAAAGTGATCACCACCACAAGAGATCTCATTTATTTTCAAATCCCAAACAGACTTAAATTTTTGAGGCGATTTGTAATTGACAATTTTAATGTTCTGTTTCTTGCTCTCGTTCTTGTTCTTTTTCTTTGGCTTTCTTTTTGGATCAAGATACCTTGAAGATCCCCAGTACCATAACCTTTGGTTATGATCGACTAATAGATACCAAGATTGGCCTGCTCCAATTTGTTGAACTCTTTTTCTTAACGAATTTGTTGTGATCGAGTTAACAAAAAGATCAGTATTTTGGAAATGAGAAAAATCGATTTGAAAAAGCTGACCTTGTACCAAAAATAAGGAACAAAAATTCGAACAACAAATTTGGTTGATCTTTTTGCCTTGAAATTTTTTTAAGATTTTTAAATTTTTTCGGCTAGTTTTTAATAATTTCTTTTTTGTATTTGGGACTTTCTTCTTTAATTCCTCTTCATTCAAGTATTCTTTCATTTGGTTGGAAAACAGCCCCCACAATATTACAACACCAGATTTTGTTGAGAAGATCGTTTGTGTTGACCCACAAACAACATGTTCTATTTTTGTATCCTTGAGAAATGGCGCAAGAATCTCGGTAATGTCCAGTGGGGTTTTTTGAGTTTGAAGCCTTGGATCACTATTTAAGAGTTGGTTGTTTTGGTTGGTTCCACAAACATAAACTTGGTTCATTACAAATTTTCTAGAAAGGGTAAAAAATGAAAAATCTCTTGACTCTTGTCTTTTACTCATAAGAAATACAGTTATTGATCACTGATGTAATTGATGTATATTATCACATCAAATGTGTTGCTTTAGAATTGGGTTTTACATTATCTCAACCAATAAACCTTTTATCTTATCTTATTTCAAGAAAATACCAAAAAAATATTATGTTTATAGGGTTTGGTGGTATCAAGTTTGAACAGAAACCAAATAACAAATGATCCAAAGTCTTTTTCAAACTTACCCCAAAAACTGTTGGATTTGAAATGTTAAAATGTTGAAAATTTTCCTTTTTTGTTCAATTTTTTCTTTTTATTTTGATCTTTAAAATATTGTTAATAAACTGTAATTTTTCTTGTACCCAAGGAGCGGATTGCAACTAAATATTGTATTACCAAAATACACCTTGAAGGATTTCAAAAAACAAAAAAATTAAATAACCATTGTGAAAAAAATTTGGGTCATTAAAAAAAATTGGGTCAGTCAAAAATTTGTTTTCGTTTTTTAAATAGTAAATATTAGCAAAATGGTTTTTGATCAAAGTAAAATTTTATGAACAAATCTTACATTTAATAAAAACCAAAGTCATTATCAATAATAATTTTCAAATACAATATTAAATTGTTGCATTTGAAGCTTTTTGGAATTACTGTGGAACTCCAAAAATACAAAAATTTATTTTTAATTGTAAACTTTACTAAAAATAAGAGAACTATTTAATAGGAAATATTAAAATCTATTAATTCAATAAGATATTTATCATTGTTAATAAACGCAAATTTATCACGGTTAATCTTAAATATCCTTTTAAACCAAATTGAATCATAAATTCTTCCAAAAAAGCTATTTTTTTCGAAAGAGGTTGTTTTCCACTAATGTTTACAATCAAAACTTCAAAATACCGAAATATCAAGATTTCAGAAACCATTTAAATTCTAAAAATCCTCATAGACAAACCTTAATTTAAAACTGTTATTAATTTTTGGTCTTCCCAAACAATAATTAACTTGATCTTGTAATGTTTTCTAATAAAAAAAAATTAACATTTTTAGTAAAGTTTACAATTAAAAGTAAAATTTTGTTTTTTTAGAGTTCCACAGTAATTCTAAAAGGTTCAAATGCAACAATTTAATATTGCATTTGAAAATTATTATTGATAATGACTTTGGTTTTTATTAAATGTAAGATTTGTTCATAAAATTTTACTTTGATCAAAAACCATTTTGCTAATATTTACTATTTAAAAAACGAAAACAAATTTTTGACTGACCCAATTTTTTTTAATGACCCAAATTTTTTTCACAATGGTAAGAAAAAATAATTTGAGTTTTATAAACAAAAAAAAATTCAAGGATCTTGTTGACAAAAACATTAATTAGAAAAAAAATTTCTTAGGATCTCAATTTGTCAAAAAATTCAATAAAAAATAAAGTTTAAAAGAACTCTATTCTCAAAAATTTAATAATAATTGATTAACTCACCCTACCAAGAATAATATTGGATTTATTAAAAAAAAGTAGATTTTATTTATTCTTTAAAAAGTGAAATGAAGGTGTAACCATAAACCAAAAACCATTTTTAAAAAAAAATCGATCTTTTCGAGTTTTAGGCTAAAATTCTGTTGGAAATTTATTCATAAATAATAATTTTGTTTTTGAAAAAAATATGATACTCAAATTGCAGTCTTAAATTTCTTAAATACTATAACAAGATAAAATCAAATAATGGAAATAAAAATGATAAAACTTATATTGTGATGATTGATAGAGTAAAAATTTTTTGACTCAATTAATTTTAAAATAATTAGAAAAACAATAAAAAAATTTATTATAAATAAAATTATTCGAAAATTTTTATTAAAGTATTATAAAGCGGAATGACTTGGTATATTTCAAGGAGACCCATTATCGCCTATTTTATTTCACCTATTTCACATTTTCTTTTATTAATAATTATACCATATCCAAATCATTGTCAAATGTTTGCAGATGATTTAATACTAATTATAAAAGGAAATTTAATCCAAATAAATCAAAAATTAAATTCAATATATCAAGTAATTATTCAATTTGGATTAAAGCCTAGTAAAGATAAAATAGATATATCAAAATATTTTTAAAAAAATAAATATTTGGGTATTTATTTTGATAAAATTTCACATTAAGTTGATAATTTAAAAAAATCTAAAGAAAGATATAACAACTACAAACAATTATTCAATAACAATTCTCTGAATAATAGTTTAAAAATTAGATTATTTAAATCTTTTATATTAAGTCAATTAACGTATTGATTAGAAATTTTTAATTATGAAATAAGAAAGATAAATTATTTAAATTCTTGGATTAATTCGTGTATTACTGAAATATACAAAAAAAAACAGAAATATACCAATACTTATTAACAAAACAGAATTCAAAATTGAAAATATGATAATTTTAGTAATGAAAATATGATAATTTCAGTAAATTAAAAAATAAATTAAATAACTTATCTCTTCTTTATTTTGAAAAATTAATAAAATTTAACCAAAGAATAAATAAGAAAATCAGCTGGCATTCAATGGATTTAAAAGAACTAAAAAATGAAATATATAAGTACACATATAATGAGATGCTGAATTCTACAAATTGGAAGTGTCTTTAGGTTTTCCAAAATTTAAAAGAATAGAGCAAAATTAAATATTTTACTCAACTCTTTTGAATTTTGGAAAACTGCCTTTAATTTATTTATAATCTGAGAAATAAAAAAACACTACACACTATACGACCATCTACAACATCCCACAAAATTATTTTATAATAATTAAAAATCAGAATTATTTATTTAAAACTCAAAAAATATTTAAATTTCCAAGATTTTTCAACAATACTCTAAAATTCAGAACGTTTACTAACTGCATAAATATATTACCATGTAACCAATAAAAATACATAAAAATTTTGTCCTTTATATTTAAAATGTGAACAAAAGGAAATTATTGAAAATATTAATCATTTTTTATGGGTATGCCCCCCTCTGAAAAAGGCTGATTAATATTTCATAACAAATTAAAAAAAAATAAATCTTTATGAACTAATTTCAAATCAAGAAAGGTTTGAAACTATTTTCATTAATTAATAATTGTGAAATTTCTGATTTTCAAGCTTAAATTTCTGAAATGGTAATTTAAGCCGAAACGTAACTAGAGTTTAATATACACTTCTTCAATCATAATAAAAAAATACGCCCTAATTCTTCAATTTGAAACGAATTGATTTCTTGAAGTAAAAGAACAATTTAATTTAATATAGTTTGTGGTTGTTTTATAAACCCACTCTACATTTTTAAGAATAAGTATTTTAGAACATTCTCTTTTAAATAGCCTAAAAAATGAAAAAATCAAGACTTACCAACCTAAAATGAAAAATAATCAAACACCATATTCAAAAATTAACATACTTTTTAATAAATATAAAATGTCATTTTTTTTTGTTTTATATTGGGAAACAAACAAATCAAGTATTTCAAAAAAGATATTCAAATTAATTAATTGTTTAGATGATGTTAATTCATCAAATTTATTAATGAAAATATAAAAAATGTATCAAAATTTTTTAAAATTTCAGCAAT
Organism: Anaeramoeba flamelloides; assembly: GCA_027625915.1. Lineage (NCBI taxonomy): Eukaryota > Anaeramoebidae > Anaeramoeba > Anaeramoeba flamelloides. The sequence continues at coordinate 11,105,894 of JANTQA010000036.1, forward strand.
TGTTTTTTTTTTTTTACAAGTGTTAATAAGGAATCTTGTAAAAAATTTAATTTTTACAATTTTAGAGATAAATAAAGAGTTACGTGCATTTACCCTAATTTCAGTTATAGTAAATGAAACATGGGTATTTATTTTTAAACTCAAAGTGATTTTCAATAAAAAATCGTTTCGTAAATACCAATATTTTGTTTTCTAAAAAAATTTTTTTTTATTCAAATTGAAAGTTTTATATTTACCAAACGAGTTTCTTGATTAAAATTATTATTAGTCTATTAAGATAATCAGATATAATATTTACTATTAACAAAATAACGATAAATGTATTGAATTCTTTATTAATCTCTAAAAATTGGAAAAACTCTATTTTTAAAAATCATTTATATTTACACTAGTGTTTTTTTTTTAAAAGATAAACCATTAAAATCTCACATTGCTGATTGTTTTGAATAAATGTTGAATGAGGAATATCTTTTGAATATAAATTCAAATAAGTAATTTTCTAATTTTGAGAATAAAAATAAATAGAAAATTTATTCTTAACTATTTTAATTTAAGGCAGGAAATAATTTCCTTCGAGGAAGATTTTTTTCAAAAAGACAAAAGAACCAATTTTTATTGAATTACGAATGAACGAAATGGATTTATAATGAAAAATTCTAAACAAAGAGGATAGATGCATAAAAAAAAAATATAATTTATTTTTAAATTTTTAAAAAAAATTAAAGTGGATGGACTTGTAATTTTGAAATATGAAAGAAAAAAAAATTAAAAAAGAAGATGATCTTAATAATACTAATGTAATTATTTCAAGATATAAATAAAGAAAAGAATAAAATAAAATTGATAATGAGAAAAAGTAAATAAAAAAAAAAACGAGAACAAAAAATTAAAAAATTATTTTTCTTGAAAATTCGAAATCTGGAATAATTTTGAATAAAAGCCTTTTGTGTCTGTATAACTTTTTAATTTCGAATTTATTGATCTAATATTTTGTAATCTAAATTTCAATGGGTCAACAAAAATGGAATCCTTCATGGATAGTTCTTTATGTGCGGTTCTAGCAGTTTTTCTAACCAAATCAGCAAGGATGTGTCTACTGACAAAGCAGCTGTTTAGCAGAGGACCAATTAATAGATTTTTATTTGGCTTCCAAGAAACGACTTCGATTGAATACAGCCCGGATATATTGGGCCGAATGATTATAAAGATATCGTTTTGTCCAAGTTTAAGTGAATTGGGGTTCCAATTTCTTACGTCGTCGATCCAGATGATTGTTACGCTATGCGAACCAAATAGAGATATTTTTTTGCCACGGTCGTTTTCATCGAAATGCAAATCTGTCAATATATGGAAAAACATTTCAGAATCTTGATTGGCATAATATCTTGTACTTTTCACAGAATTCTGTTTATAGAATTCATTATTAATGCCTTTATGGTTTTCTAAATCTACCACCCAACCTAGCTCTGTTAAAAACTTTTCATATTCTTCAGATCCCTGTTGGTTTTGCCAAATAACACTTTGATCAGTTTCTCTATTTTGGCCTCGTGCGATATAAATGACGCCAACCATTGACACCTGTCTTTCGTTGAGAGTGTCGAGGGCGTCTATTAATTTCTGGCGTTCTTTTTTGTTATCCAAAATCTCAATGCTACCTTTACCTTGCAATTTAAATAGCCCGAAATTTGAAAGAAACATTCTTAGGTGGCCAAGTGCAGGCTTTTTTTCATATTCTGTTTCCTTTTGGATCTTTTCATCTATTGTTGTTGTTGTTTTGGAATTTCCCTTCCCCCCTTTTAAAGTGTTGGTTTGAAGATATGACGAGTTTTCCCCCTTAGGCCTTTTACATTTAGTTGGGATAAAATTGCATTCCTCTTCGACATATCGATACACTTCTTCTAATCTATGCTGCAAGAGCACAACATGAGTTAGGCAATCCAATTGCAATTCCTTTTCAGAAGATAAATAATCAAATTCGTGTGGGTTTAATTGGAAATCAATTATTTGTTCATGTATTTTTTCTTGTGAAACTTCCTGCTTTTGCTTATAAATGGGTGGTCTCGGTTCCCCCACCCAACGGTGCCGAGCCAATTGAGATTCTGGTATAATCTGATAATTTAATGGCAGTGATCTAAATCGAGCTCTCCAAGCGAATTTACCACATCTGTCCCTGATGATAATCGTTAGAGTTTTTTCATCATTATTTAAATTTTCATTTTCATTTTGTGTCTGCTGTTGCCTTAATTGCAAATTGAGTGGCGACTCTTCAAATATTGAAACTATTCTTTTATCATGAATTGAAAAATAGCGTATTCTTGAATCAAATTCTTTCTCGGTAAGGCCATATTCTTTACAAAGTTCCCGTTCGTTTACAAAGGTGGAGAAAGTGGAGGGTCCCGTTGAACTTGGGAAATCGCCCAATTGTAATAAAATTTTATGCAGTAACAAGGAGGTAACATCACGTAAAATATGGGAAGGATTTATAATGTGGACCGATTTCTTTTTTTTGTTATTAATATTGTCCTGGTTTTTTTCTGGCGAAAGAATCAAATCAATGGATTGTAATACTGAAGCCAATGCCTTTGGAGAATCATAAATCCATTCAGTCGCCAAAATGAATTTGCTAATTACTTGTAAAATTTTGCACATTAAAATTTCATTATTTTTGCTTATTGGTTCCATTGATTTTGAACTTTTTGTGATAATTCTTTTAACGATCTCCGATAATGCAATAACTAAAAATGAAAGAAATTTGGGTTTATATTGTGTGATCTGCTGAGTGAATTCTGAAATAATTTCAAGTGAATTTAATGCAGTTAATGAAACAGTGATTCTCCATTTAGCGTGGTTTGATTTTGGTGAAAAAAGGAAATTCTGAAGAGATTTGATAATTGATATTGTATCTTCCGGCTTGATTTCAATGGTCTCATGGATATATAAATTCATTCCCCAAATAAATAACGAGCCGTTTTTTTGATCAGTTTCAACGTCAAATCCTTTAATCAACAATTCTGGTAAAAATGGTAAGATTTGATTAAAGCTTGTGATTTGTTTAAGGCCGATTTGCTTATTCTTCGTTTCTAAATCAGAGAATTGCTCAATTGGCAAGTCTCCAAAATATCTTGGAAACGGCAAAATGGTATTTAAAATTTTGATACAATTCCTTCTCAAAATTTGATTCGAAAAAATTGATCCTTGGAAATATTCATTTCTAATTAAAAATTGTTGGAAATAATGCAAATAATATGGCAGTAATGAATGGACACCAACTAAATTGCTTGTAAAAATCTGTGTGGTATGACAAATAATTGCTGAGATGCAAATTCCTCTTTTCTTTGGATTCGTGAATGCATATGTTAATGCTTGATAAAATCTCGTCAAGTATTTGTCTATAAATGGTTCAATTTGATTAGACATAAAGATTTGGCATAATGTTGAATATGCACATTCAATTCCTTCATCAAAATTTTTATGTCGATCAGAAACTGATTCAAATAGCCAATCGCCAAAGATGTTTAAAATGGTATTACCAGATGGTGGATCAGGTATATATTTGATTTCCTCAGAATTTGGATTTTTAATTGCTTGTTGAAATGTTAAAAATAAATTTACTAATTGTTGAATCCCTTTCATTGAAATAAGAAATAATTTTGGTTCTTTTAAATCATTTGGATTATCAATTAAATCTAAAAATATGTATTCAATTTAATTTTATAAAAGAATTATTAATATTATGATAATAAATATGATTGTTTTTTTTTGATATTCATTTTGATGTTGATTTGTTATTTTATGTTAGACAATGAAAATTTTTATTTTTATTGAAAATTAATTGATATAAAGTGATGAATTGGATTGTAAGTAGGAGAGATGGATTTATTGAATAGTTTGTATATATATATATATATATATATATGTGTGTGTGTGTGTGTGTGTGTGTGTGTGTGTGTGTGTGTGTGTGTGTGTGTGTGTGTGTGTGTGTGTGTGTGTGTGTGTGTGTGTGTGTGTGTGTGTGTGTGTGTGTGTGTGTGTGTTTATATTTTAATATTTTAAATAAATTAAATAATATAATTTAAAATTAGTCTCAAATTAGAAATATTTTTTGATAAAAGTTACAAAAAAAAAAAAACAAACGTAAAGTTTTATGCCAGATAAAAATTAATAAATCTTTTTCTAAATATATTCTTGATGGTGAAAATTGAATGTTATTGGTTTTTGGTCTATTTGAGTTGTATTTATAAATTATTTGCAAAAAAAATAAAAAACAAGAATAAATAAAAAAATTAAAAAAAATATATGAGTTTTTTTTTTATTATTTAACGGAGGAGTTTTTAATTCCTCTTATTTGCCGTTAGGTTTTCCAGAATTTAAAAGAATTGAGTTAAATCTTTGATTTTATTCCATTCTTTTGAATTCTGGAAAACCTAGGCACTTCCCGAATTCCTAAATTATGATTTAGGAATTTTGTTAAAGACTCAAAAATAAATTTATTACCCACTAAGGCTAATAAATACGATGAATCTCTTTTTCTAATAATATCAAAAATAGTAATAATATAATTTTTTAATATATTAGAGATGTTAAATTTTTTTTATTTCAGATATCCAGATTTTACGATTATTTTCATAGGCTGGGCAGTTCCAGAGAAAATGATCCAAATCTTCAATGATATCTATTTTTTTTGATTTTTTGCATAATTTACAGTATTTTGATTTGTCCTTGTTCATAACATAAGAATATCTATTTAAATAATTTGTAAAATTTCTGAGTTTTAAGATTGAAGTTGAACCCTTCCATTTTAAATATCTTTGTTGTTTGTTAATATTATTTTGAATAGAAATTATTTTTAAATATTTTTGAACTTTCCAACTTGGACTATTTTCCAGTTGTTTAATTCGATATTTCTCAAGTTCAAATTCTAATTCTTTTAGGGTGTCTGATTGCCAGTTAATATTTTCAAATTTCTGTTCTCTGAATTTGAGATTTTTAACTATTTCATGAAAATCCAAAAAGGTTAATTTTTGAATTAGTTTAAATCTTCTTTTATATATAGTTATTCTTGCTGAATCTATTTTTGCTTCAGTTTTTATATATAAGTCTAGGAGAGTGTGGATTTATTAATAAAAATTTTGTTACTTTTTTATTAATCCACACAAAAAAAATATATGAATTTATTTAAAAGTTATTATAATTAATTATTTTTCATAGTATTTTTAAAAATTTTTTTCAAATAAATTAAAAATTGATTTTGATGTATTTAAAATTTATTTTTTATTAAAAGATTATCGAAATAAAATGAGATTATTTCAGAAAAAAAATAAACCAATTTAATTTAGAAAATATTTTATTTTATTTTATGATTTATTTTTTTTTTAGTAACAAAGCAATAATTTTTATTTATTAATTAAATCAATTCTTTAGGAAAATTGAAAAAAATCTTTAAATTATTTTGAATTTATTTTTAGATTTAGAATAAACTTTTTTTGAATTATTTATTAAAAAAATAATGTTAAATATATATTTTTTTTATTTGATTATAAATATTAAAGTATTAAAATTTCAAGTGAGTAAAAAGCTAATATTCTAAAATCATCAAAATCTAAAAATCATCTATAAAAAATTTTTTTATTGAAGAAAACTTTCGAAACATATTATTATAATGTTTTTAGTGATTTAAAAACTTTGAATTTTAAAAATTCAAGAATTTCTGATTGTATTTTAACAGAATAATCTTTATTTTTTCTTCCAAAATGATTTTTCAACAATAACTGTTGTCAAAAGGGATTTGGTTTAACTTTTAAATTCGAAAAACAAAAAAAAAAAAACTTAGATTTTATTTAACAAAGTTTTTTATTTCAAGATCCTTTCAGAATTATTCAAGAAAATTACAATTCACTTTTTTAGATTTAACGTTTTATAGAACTGGAAAAATGTTTTTGTTAATGTTTGAAAAATGGATCTTTGATCTGAAATTTAAAGTGGTATTTTGTAAAAAATTGCATAAAAAAGGTAACAAATTCTACATTTTTGATGAAATTATTTTTTTCGACTCAAACCATTCTCCTCAATCCAAAAAATAAACAACAATTCCAAAAAAATAAATGACGAATGGTAAACAAACAAAACCAGAAAGTATACCCAAGATTCGAAATCATCAAAAAACAAAATTAAACAATTTTAATACCGTTGATTGAACATACAACCACAAAGATGGAGTTTGTTGATATGGCAGACAAAATTGATAATACTTCTCTTTTTAAACCTAAGTAAACTCCAATTCAAAATTTTTAACAAACCAAAATTCAATTTTTGAAAAAAAAAAAATCTTATTTAATCAATTCTAGAACAAATACCAAATTAAAACCATTCACTAATTGAAATGTTAACAATTATTTAAAAATTACAATACTCACAAAACAATAAATAAATAATTATTCAATACTAATAAGTCAAGGGTGTGTTAAAAATTTTGGATGAGGGCAAAATAAAAAAATGTATTTTATTTATTGTTAAGGGTTTGATGAAACCTCATCTAATTTGTTAAAGAGAGAATTTTGAAGTGACTAAATTTGAGACTTCTTTCGTGACTAAATTCGTGACTAAAATTTAAGACTTCTAATTCAAAGGGTATCTAACAGATACAGTCATCAGAAGTATTTGAATCTTAATTTTGTTTTCTAAAAAAAAAGAAAAAGAATAAAAAATGAAGAAGTGGTGAAAAATGATAGAAAGAAAAGAATGAAGAGTGGAAAAACTAAAGAGGCTTAAAATAATTGTTGTGAGAGACCTGAAATTTTCTGAAAAAAATGTATTGGTAAATTTGTTTAAATTCTATTAGGAATATTGATCGATCAAATGGTTAGATAGCATCAACTAATTGTATTTGAGTTCTTCTGTTTTAAAAGAACTAAACTTTAGCATAATATCAATCTTTGAAAAAAATATATTGATCGAACAAAACAGGTTATCTAATTCAAAAAATCAAATGAAGACAAAAACTAAAAGATGAATAAATTATTTTCATATTTTTCAAAAATTCAAAATTTTTTCCAATTTTAATGAAATTTTATTATTGTGATTGTTTGAACTGTTTTAACTGTTTGGAAAATTTTGGATTTTAGTTTATTTCGAAAACATCTATGTATTATATTTCGTATGACATAAAGTAAATAAATTAAAAAACTTACAATTGTATAATAACATCCTTAGAACCAAAACATTTTCCATAAAAGAGATAAATTAGAGAATTTAAAAGTGCAAAAGTGGTTGATGACCATTGGATAATTGTTTCCTTTCTATGTCTCCAATTAATAAAAGCATGTTTCAATTGTACCCACATCTCAAGTTTTCGAGTTTTAGATTTTAACCACAAATCAAAAAGAAGCTTTTAATATTGATAATTAAATTATATTATGATATTAAAAAAACAAAATTAAGAAGTTTTATGATTAATTTTTATTTTAAAAGAAAACTAAAAAAAAAGAAAATTTAAGTAAATATTTTAATCCAATTGGATTGTTTTAACTTTTATTTCTTTACTAAGAATAATATGTACATATCTTTATAAATTCTAAAAAATTATGAAAAACTAAAAAAAAAAATTTTTTTCTTAACAAGTTTTTTAATTCAAAATGTTTTTATCTTCTATCAAATTTAGATTTATTTAATCACATATACCTCTATTGGTTTTATTATTTGAATTGAAATATTAATTATTAAAAATAATAAAAAAATAACAAATTTTCTTTCGAAACCAATGCTTTCCAGCATAAATCTAAAAAATGTGTTTTGCAATTTTCAAGAATGAACTTTCATTTTTTATAAAAATAATCGGTTAATTTTTTTTCTAGTTTTTCTTTGTAAATATATGAAATTTGGATTTATATAGATAAACTCGTAATTAATAAATTGTTTGAGATGATGTTAACTCATCAGATTATAAACAAAACACAAATTACAAAAAAAATATTTTTCAATGATCTTGAAAAGATTTCATATTTTTTTTTAAAAAATACTAATCCCCTCAAGCATAAATATTCAAATTTAAATAATAAATTTAATAAAATATTATTTGAATATTTTTCTCGTTTATAAGAATGAAACATTATTTTAAAGGATAATAATTTATTTTTGCTACTAAAAGCCAATAAATTAAATGGATAATTAAAATGGAACTTCTCAAGTTAAAAAAAAGAAAATTTGACAAAAATTATTTAATTTTCTGATTATTCGATTTTTAAACCTTCAATCTTTTGTAAAAGAGTCTTTTTAATTGTTTTAATTCGATTAATTTTAACAAGTTAATTCTAGAAATAGATAAATTTTTAGATTTTTAATCAAATATAAAGCGTCTAAAAGTATGATTGAAAAAAATTTGAATTTCTAAAAAACTATTTAAGAAACAGATTAAACCATTTTCCAGTCAAAGGGGCCCAGTTGTAATGAGTGAATTACATGTATTTAAAGGATTTGAATGGATATTAGAAGAAAAAAATTTATTTCGGAATTTCAAAATTGAAATCATTACTTCATCATTTTATCACATTTTTACTTTTTTTTTTCGATTTTTTTTTTACACCTAATTCATTTGCAAATTTTTTTTTATTGCAAGATCGATAGTCACCTGGTACAAATGAGTTATTCAAATGTTATTGAAACTGTGGAAATTATTGTTGAGTAATCATTTTGATTTCTATTGGAATTTTATTTGATCTTCGATAGGAGATCAAAATGAACTTTGTTGTTTTTCTCAATGGTGTTCATAAGAATTTGGGTTTTTCTATTTTTAAGAAAATCTATTGATTTATTAGTTTTCATTTCATACAGATATCAACTATTTTTTGATGTTTATTCTTCTCATTATTTCTTATTTACTCTTCTAAGGTCAATTATAAAAAATATTTGATATTTGAAAAAAATGCTTTTTTTGGATACTCCCCTTTTACTGAAACAAAGTTTAGTTTCATATAAACCATCCTTTTTTCTTTAATTTGAAATTAAAATAAATGGGATACATAAATAAAAAATTTAACTTAATTTTCAGAAGGTTTTCATTTAGTTTTTTAGTGAATAATTCCTTAATGTTTAAGAAATTTACTTATTAAATGAATTTCCATCATGATTAATCTTTTTTTTTTTTTGATTCCCAAATAATTGACAACCAAAGTAATTTATTTAACCTTTTTCTCTGAAATTACTCACACTAAAAGTAATCTCCAGTTCTATACACCCCCCCTCTTTATCTAAAAAGTTTGAAATTGAAAAATTAATCATGAATTAAAAGTATTAAAAAAAAAGATGATTTTATAAAGAGGTACTTTTATCCTTTGTTTTAGAAAAAAGTTATGAACTATTTAATTTTCTCATTTCTAAAGAATTTCATGAGAGATTAGTGTGTTTTTAATCAGCTATCTTCTCTTAGAAATAGTCATTTATTTTTTTTTTTCAATGTTGAGGGGTTCTTTTGACTTTTTCCATTTTATCAAATATTAAATTAGAAAAAGATCCAATTACTGCCATTTTTCAATTAATCAATGAAAAAATTTTGTTTGAATTTCAGAAAATATTTTACTAATTATTTGTTGATGAAAAAATCTAAAATCTTTAAAAAAAATTAAAAATGAAAATGGTCACATATTAAATTTGGATTTTCCTTCTTGGAACTTGTGAGAGAAAATTCATTTTTTTGTTTAACTGGGTTTACTGCTGTGGAAAAAAGGTGAAACACGATAAAAAGTGAAACATGGTTTTTAATTGGAAAAATTAATAGAATCACAGAAACCTGAAAATTCAAAGTAAGATCAATTAATAAAAGAATAAATAAATAAATAAAGACAAAATGAAGTATTCGGCACAATAACAGTTTTTTTAATACTATCTTTTGGTATGGGTTTTTCTTTGATTGATCAATTAGTAAAAATTTATTCAAAAAATTGACAATTTTTGAGATCTCCAAAACCACACCAACAATTTCGATAATTCAAAGTAGATTTAAATTTTGTTTGTTGGTTTGATTGAAAATAATATAATGGATTATTATTTGAAGTTAATTGGTTTCTTCTTCTTTTTATTGATTTTACTTTTGGTTTTCAGGTTTCTGTGATTCTATTAATGTTCCCAATGAAAAACCTTGTTTCACTTTTTTTCTACAACGGCTAATAGTGTTGCAAATGTTACAAATATTTTGCTAATCGTTTGTTGAAAAATCAAGTCTAAACTTTCCTAAAATCAATTAAAAATGGAAATTGCCAGAGATTAAATTTCGATTTTCCTTCTTGTAGCTTTTGAGAGAAAATTCAAATTTTTTTTTTATTTGAATTTTATAGTTTTGTCAATGTTAGATAAAATTAGCACCCAATTATTTTACAATCATTTACAAATAAAATTATATTACAGTGTTTTCATTCGTTTGGATAGATTACAAAAAGTTTTTTTCCACTTTCTTGCTCCATAGAATGCAGCATTCATTTTGAACTTTTTTGTGTGTTTGATAATAAATTTTTATTTTGTTCCATCTTATTAAATTGCTGATTTATTTCAAAACTGTTTATCTCAAGGTCAAAGTCTCTTGTTTAAAAAAAAAATTTCGAGACAAGAGAGTAAAAGTTTTGTGTTTTTTTTTTTCCCAAAAACCAATGGGCTCGGAAGACTTATTATGAAATATTGTCTTTTTAAAAAAATGAAAAAACAATGTTTTTTTGAATTTAAAAGGATTAAACAATAGTGAAGTGTTACAAGACAAACTCTTTTAAAAATAAAAAATAAAAAATTGAACAAAGAAAAAAAAAAAATAACAAAACAGGAAAAAAATACAAACCTTGAGGAGGTGAGGTGTTAATTCTTTTGTAAGTTTCGGTTCAATGTGAGAGCCTTTACCCGCAAGAAGGCTGTCTGTAATTCCAACTAAAACAGAAAGCATGTATAACCAAGAATCATTATCCATCCAACCATCTTTTTTTGTTGAGATTTTTGCAAAGATATCAAGTACTTGTAAACAAAGACTCACATGGATTTTGTCCAAACCATTTGAACAATCTTTTCTTGGACTAAATAGTAATGAAAAGTGTCCAAAAATTGTCTAGTTTTTGTGGAAAAGGATCAATCATTTAAAATCAAAAGAACAAAAGAATTTGTATCAGTAAAAAATTGAAGAGAAAAAGGAAAACAAAAAAAAAAAAAAAAAAAAAAAAAAAAGATTAAATTTTCTACCTTTATATATTCATTTTTGTCTTGAAGGAACTTTGGAGGAAGGTTATGTCCATTTAACCAATTTGAATAAAGAGTAATTCCTTTCTTTATTATCCCATTCTCTGATAAGGGAAGTGCAAAAGATTGGCCAGAGCATTCCATTACCCATTTGATGGAGAATGAAGAATCACACAGATCTGGTGGGCTATCATTGTCTAATAAGACATCCAAGACCGCGGAAATAATATCTCTTTTTACTGAGTGTGGAAATTTGACAAGAACTCCAGTTTCTGGATTTGTAGCAAGTGAAGTTACTTCAGCAATACGCTCTAAAAACATTCTTTTTTTAAAAAAAGTTTTTTAAAAAAATAAGGAAGTTGTAAAAATGGAAGATTGAATTTTTTCAAGTTGACGAAGAAGTGAACCAAGAAACAAAATCAAATATTGAATTTTTTAACTATAGAGTTTTTTCTTCAAGATAGTAATCCTTTCTTTCCACAAAATAAATGTGAATTATCTTTTTTTTTAAGACATTTTGTTTTTTTCGATTTTGAAATATTTCTTACTTTTTTGCTTAAAATGGAAGGTGTCGGCAAACTGGTATTGATGAATAGTCGATAGACACTCCACAGCAAGTTTTTTCGATACTTTTAAAACAATATTAGAAAATTGAAAAATTATTTTTCCTTTTTTAAAAAAACTCTTTTCTTGATGAAAAGAAATGGTTCCCAAAATAAATTCACAATAAAGACCAAACTATTATTTGTTGCAAAATATATGGAACAAAATTTTTATTCATCTTACCAAAAAAAGATTTAATAAATTGATAGAAACATTTCAATTTTTTAATACTTAAAAAGAAGGCTTAAATTATGAACGTAACTTTGAAAATTAGGGACTTTTGGTGATTTATTTTAGTTCTTGGAAAAGGTTGTTTTATGTTGGAAAGCTGAATAAAAATTATGATCTTTTTATTTTACCTTTAATGGTACCAATAAAAAGGTGAATCATTTAATTTATATCGAATAGAATAACTTTTATTTGAAAACTTTAGTTATTTATTAAGATGAACAACAAAAAGTAAATGGTTGATTATTATTGAATTATTACTATTATTTTCCAATTAATAAATGAAAATTTTTATTTCAATTTCCAAAATGGTAATTAATTATTGCTACGACAATCAAATTAGCAGAGTAAAAATTTGGTCTTCAATCTCTCTAAGGAAGTTTAATTTATTGTCTAAAAATATCATTTCAAAAAAATTTTGTAAAGATCTTTAGGTTTTCTTTCAACTTATAAACTAAAAATAAATTTTGGAATGTGAACGAAAAATTTTCATTTTTTAATTGGAAAATAATAGTACTTCTCATGGAGAGAAGAAGGATTTGAGGAAAGAGTTCTATAAACTATTAAAATACTTTCAACTCAGGAGAACTTTTTGAATTATTTCAATACAGTTAGGTTCTTGACAAACTAGAGGTATTTATGAAAAATTGTTTTTGGTAGGGTTTTTGTACTGAAAAATAATTGTCTGAAATTGAAAAAAAAAATTTAGTAAATTTTAAGAGTGCCGAAAACCAATTTAAACCAAATTTAACATGTGATTTATGATCCCCAAAGTTTAACAATGAAAAAAGAGGAATTTTCAGAAAAAATCGCTAAAGATCAACACCAATTTCCAATTAGAAAATCTTTTGAATTATAATTTTGAATACAACTGCGGGAGTTTTGAAGGTCAGTCCTTTGGCGTTTTTTGAGATCTCAAAGATTTTTTTTCCATTTTTCAAAAGATCTATTTTTAAACAAAATATTATAAAAAGCCTTATTTTTGTCCAATTTAGAGGGTTGCAATATAAACACAAATTAGATTAAATCGAATTAAATTGATATTGTACTTAAAGAAAACAGTTTGTTCCAAATTAAAGTTAACTTTTTGATAATATAAAAAAGAAACAAGTAATTTTTTTTAAATTTTGATTTTTTAAAAATTGAAAATACTTTCATAATAATTTTAACTCTTTTTATTTACTTTTTTTTGCTAATTAAAATCCTGTAATTATTTTTTTTTGATAAATATTAATCGTTGTCTACTATAAAAATAAAATTGCTCACAAATAAAAAATTAATTATTATAATCATTCATAATTTATTTTTTTTTGTAAGTTTCAAACTATAATTTATTTTGCCCAAAGAAAATAAATAAACAAATTATATTTATATTTAACAATAACTTAATAATTTTATAAAAATAAATAATATTTTTTTATTTTTGTTTATTTTTTAATTAAAGGTATGAAATTAATTTCATCTTAAAGCGGTTAGGTTTTTTCAATTTAAGAAGTAAACAGAAAATTTATTGATTTTTCTCTTCATTATTCAAACTAAAAAACTATTTTTAATGATAATTAAATGTTCTGTGAAATATTTAAAATCTATTACTTTTACAAATAAACAGAAAACTTCAATAAAACTCAGCGGTGTCATTTTTCCTGATTTTTAAAAGAATTGAGTAAAATCAAAGATTATTCTCCATTCTTTTGAATCCTGGGAAACCTAGGCACTTTAAGGAACTTAACAGAAGTGGCGGAAATTTTCCTTTAATTTTTCATTTAAAAGAATACAGTAAAATCAAAGATTTTTCATATTATTATTTTGAATTTGGGAAATGCTAGTAACTCAATCGAACTTGTGTTAGATTTAAAATATTTAAAAGAACTGGGTAATTTCTAAGATTTTACTCTATTCCTTTGAATTCCCAAAAATCTAAATTCAGTTTTTTTTTTTTTTTTTAATTATTGTTGTGATTAGAGAATTAATTGATTTTTGAAGCAAAAACAAAAATCAAAAATAAATATATCGTTTTATTTTCTTAGGCTTTTTATTTTATCTGGAAATTCAATGTATTTTCAGAATAAAACTACAAAATTCAAGAAAAATAACTTTCGTTTTAAAAGAATTTAAAAGATTTGAGCCAAAATACTAGATTTTACTCTATTCTTTACAATTTCGAAAACTACTTTTAGGTTTATTTTTAATTATTGTTTTGATTAGAGAATTAATTGATTTTTGAAGTAAAAAAGAGAATTAAAAATAAAAATATCTTTTGATTTTCTTGGGCTGTTTATTTTATTTGTAAAATCTATTAGATTAAACAAATAAAAAAATAAAACTCAAGAAAACTACCTTTGGGTTTTTAAGAATTATACTGATTTGAGCTAAAATAATCAATCTTATTCTATTCTTTCGAATTCTGGAAAATTGCTTATAGGTTTTTTTTTTTATTTCTTAAATTAAAAAAAAAAAAAACTTTTAGCACTTGACAACCCTCTACGGTACTTGATGACAGTTGAAGATATATGTCTGTTTATTTGTTTATATTATCATACGAACAATTTTTAGATTTTCATAACTTTTTCAACCAGAACAATTGATTATTAAGATTTTCTTTAAATTGAATAGATTTATTTCTAAAAATTTTCCTTTTTCTATTTCACAATTAATATTTTCATTATTTTTTATTGAAAAGGTGTAATTATTTTGAAAGATGTTTAAAGCCTAGAATTTCTAATATCTTTTTGAGTTAATATCTTCTTTGATAAATTGAGATTAATAATAAATTAAATTAAATTTTCTAATAAAAAAAAACCCTTCAATATATCCAAAAGAATTCATTTACTATTCTGGAAAAAAAAATTCCAAATCGATTATAATTGTCAACTGATAGTGAAAATGAAAAATTTTCTAACTTATTGTTCACTAATCAATGAAGATGTATGAGATCAAAATAGCCCAAACTTGATTAATACATCTTGTCAAAAATCTTAAAGCCAATTTCAAATGTATGGAAAACGTTCAAGCATCAAAAAATCCAAAAAATTCATTTTTTACCAATCTTTACAATTAAATCTCAATTTGTGGAAAAATTGAACATTCTTAAATTTTGGTTTTATGAATTGTTTTGAATTCTATTTTAATTTCAATAAAAAATCTAATTTTTATACTTGGTTTTTGTTTTAAAATGTACATAAAAAAAACATTAAAAAATATTTCAAAAATCTGAACAATAACATTTGTTTTACAATTAAATATATTTGACAATTTTTTTCAAGAAATGGTTATCCTCTGTAACAAGATAAATATATATAAGCTTAATTTTTACAGACAATAACAATCTTTTGAGTTTCTTACAACCAGTGTTAAACTCACTAAATCTTATTTCATATACAAAAACAAAAACAATTGCAAAAAAATATCATTTTTTATTTTTTATCCTTTGCAATGGTAAAATAATTAATTTTTCTTATTTTTGATCTCTAAATCATAAACCCAAAAAACATTTCTGAAACAACCACACAAAAAACAAAATTGTTAAATTATCTTAAAACTGTCTTACCTACTTCTTTCAAAAGGCATACCATTCAATTTGGAACGATTTTGAAACAGAAGAAATTGCACGAGTGCCAATTCTTCCAATTAGAACAAGCTTCAAAGGTCCATCACCAAGATGGGAAGGAGACGAAGGAACAATGGACATCGTTGAAGAAGCAATTTATTATTACAGAGCAAATGTCTTTTTCAGATCTTATGATGTTGAAGGTGGTGGTGATAGGATCATTATTTATCTTACTTTATACATTACAGAATGTTTAAAACAAATGAGTAGAATTACAAACAAAGACGGCTCTTTAACTTCAATGCACCAACTTGCAATTAAACCTTTTTCTCTTCCAGGTTTGTTTTTTTTCTTCTTTTGTACCGAGACCAACAAAAAAAAAAAAAAAACACAAAAAAAATCAATCCTTTTTAAGAAAAGAACAATTTTCTAATTCTGAAGACTAAGAAATAATTCGATTTATACTTCTTTATTTTCAAAAACAACCGTCTACATTAATAAAAAAAATAACTACAACAAATATCAACACTTCAATATAGGCGATCGAGGTTTCCCATTAAATTCTTTTTATGGAACTTGCCAAAACAAAAACGAAAAAGAGAGATTAAAACAATACCTTACACAATTACGTGAAGAAGTTGGAAAGAGACTTACAGAAAGAGTTTACAGATCAGGAAGAGCAGACAAATGGTGGATTGTTTTTACCAAAAGAAAATTCTTAAATATGTCTCTTGGGAAGAATTAAAACATTTCTTTTTTTTTTTTTTCAATTTTTCCTTCCTTTTATTTTTATTTTTTTTCTTTTTCTTTAAATTTCCACAAAAATAACTTTACAAGACACAACATTTTATACACAAAGTGTTAGTATTCAAACCAAAGTTAGATACAACAACAACTTTAACAAAAAGTAAAGGATCAGTTAACTTTTTTACATTCTTTTCATAATTTGATTTATTAATTTTGTTTTATTAAAGCAGGTAAGTTCAGGGAGCAAATAAACTGAACAAACAACAAATGATAATTAAATAGACATCATAACTAATAGACAACATTTTGTTTCCATTTTTAAAAAAAGAGTTGCTAAAGAAAATGAGCAGCACTTTTAAAAAAGAGTGGACTAAAAGTATTTTATAAATTGGTATTCAAAAGAATTAAAAGAGCGAATCAAACAGTTTGAGAAACACTTTTTAAAATTTTTAATACTCTCTTTTTTGAACAAAGTTATTTCCAAAGAAGAGTTGTAAATGAATTTTTAAAATATCCTTATTTAACTTAATTTTAATATTATTATTGAAATACCCAAAAGTGTTATTAATCATTAATTGGTTCTTAATAATAATTCAATTTGTTTGTTTTGTAATATATGTATTTACGGACCAATTACTGTATTTTTTGAAAATAAATATGATCTCTTTATTTTAAGAATAATTCAATTTATAAAAAAAAAAAAAAAAAATAATATGTATTGGAAAAAACACGATCATCAAAAAAAAAACCAAATATTTGCTATTTTTTCACTTTTTGATAACTTCAATTATAATAAACACGGTTGGTTAATAAAATACCTTGGATCAATAACTATTTTTAAAGATGTTTTACAATTTAAGTTGGAAAATCCAATTTTTCTATATAAACTATTTTCAAATTTAATAGTAAACTATTGAAAAAATATATCTTTAGACTGTTAAGAGGTTATTTTATTATATTTTTAAAGTATTTTAAATCTGTTAAAATATCTTTCAAATTGAGAATCAATTATTTGGACTATTAAAGAATTATTATTTTTTTAAATTGGAAAAAATTTTTTTTTTTATTTTTATGTTAGGGTTTTTTTTACTTTTTGAAATCAAAAGAAAATTTATTTAATTTTCTTTTTATTAAACAAATTAAAAAAAAAACATAGTCACTCTACGGCACTTTACAGCACTTATGACACTTGATGGACACTTTACGTTCGGTTTTACAGAATTCAAAAGAATTGGGAAAATCTATGATTTTTTTCAATCTTTTGAATCCTTGAAAACCTAGGCTACTCTACGGACACTTTCGTTAGGTTTTCCAGAATTCAAATAAAATAGAGTAAAATCTATATATTTTACTTTATTCTTTTAAATTTCGGAAAACCTAGGCACTTGCAAAACACTCTCTTTATTTTTACTTATTTATTTTTTTTTCATAATTGAATTTTTTAGATGATAAGAGTGTTTTCAAAACCATTAGTTATTTTATATTCAAAAAATATCTAAATGTTGAATTTAACTAAAATTTATTGTAACATCCATTTAAAATTTTTGCCTCCCAAAAAAAAAAAAAAAGGATCATTTTTTTCAACTAGAGACGTTTAACAATCATATTACTACTAAAAACAATAAATAAAACAGTTAAAAGATTTTTAAGAACTAGAATGTTGTTTATATTGTAAATAAACTCTATTTACTGAAAATTAAATGGTAATTGTAGAAAATTTTTCTCTAACTTAGAATTTACAATTACATTTTTTCAAACTAATGAAATCTTGAAACATAATAAATTTATTGTTAAATTTATTCATAAAAGTATTTCAAAATAATATATAAAACAACAATTAAATTTATTCAACAATCAAAAAATGGATTCGAATTTAATATGAAATAACCAGCTTAATATTTTTTTTTTGAAAAAAAAAAGATTTTTTTTTTTTTTTTTTTTTTTTATTTTTGAAGAGAGAAAATTGCTTTTCTCCTGTGTGCCCTAATTTCTAAACTTTTTTTAGAAATTTTGTTAAAGAATCACAAATTTTATTATCACTTACTAATGATAATATATATGTTGAATTTTTTTTTATTAATAATATCTCCGATATTATTAATTTTTTTATTTTTTCAAAAAATTCAGATATCCAGATTTTTCGATTTATTTTATAGGCCGGACAGTCCCATAAAAAATGATCGAAATCTTCAATGATATCAATATTTAACTTTTCTTTACATAAATCACAATTTTTATTTTTATTTTTTACTTGTTACATAAGAGTACCTATTTAAACAATTAGTAAAATTTCTAAATTTTAGAATTGTTTTTGAAGCTTTCCAGTTTAAATATTTTTGTTGTTTGAAATTGAAATTTTGTTGTTTTATAATTTTTAGATATTGTTGAACTTTCCAACTAGGTGAATTTTCCAATTTGGTTAATCGAAAAACTTTTAATTCTAAATCTAATAATTTTAATCCCTTAGTGTGCCAATTAATAGTTTCATTTTCCAATTTTCGAAAATTTAGAAACGTTTTTAATTTTTTTAAATTTAAGAAATCTAATTTTTCTATCAATTTATATTTTCTCTGGTATACTTTTAATCTAGCGAGATCATTTTTTGCTTCAGTTTTATAAATTAATCGAGGTGAATGGATATTAATTTTTAAGAAATTTGTGACTGATTTATTGATAAATCTATCAATTCTTTCAAAATCATTTTGTTTCAAGTCAAATATTTCAAGACCATAATAAAATTGACTTAAAATGAGAGCTTTGAAAGAAGTTATTTTGACTCCATTGTTGAGTTTATTTTGTTGAAACAATCGATTAAGTGTTTCCAAGGACTTTTCTACTTTTTTTGAAATTATATTCAAGATGTGTGTTTTTTTCTAACCAAATCCCAAGATAAAAAATATCTTTTAATTCTTTTTTATATTTGGTTTTTTTATTATGTGGGTTCATCCCGAATCTTTTTATTATTTCAAAAATCCTTTCTAAATTAATTTCTTAGAGAGATTAATGAGCATTTCATAATAAGAATAAGATCATCTGCATACATTTGAACATGAACAGCTAAATTTTTTTAACTTTTCTAGTAGGAAATGAGATATAAATGCGAAGAGAATTGGTGATAAGGGATCTCCTTGATAAACTCCAATTCCTTCTTTTTTTGTAATATCTCAAGAGCAAATTTTTAATTGTTTCATTTTTGATAAATTTTTTAATAGATTGATATATTAACGAGTTTTGTATAGAGTCAAAACATTTTTGTATGTCTATAGTAACTACAAAGTATTCTGTATTTTTATTTTTATTTTTTATTTTTTTAAATTTTCTTAATAAATTTTAAAACAGCAATTTTTGTTCCAAAATATTTATTAAATCCAATTGTTTTTTTTGAAATCAAGTCCCATGAGTCTTGAATTCCAATGTATATTAATTTTAAAAAAAATCTTGGAAGAGATTGATTTATAGAGATAGGTCGATAATTTAATGGTTCGTCTTCATCCCCCGATTTATGAATAAATAATAAATTTCTTTTTTTAATAAAATTTATACTTTTTTCAGTTTCGTCTGTTATCCAATTTAAAAAAATATTTTGAACTGTTTTAATATGATAATTATAATTTAATAAATATTGAATTGGTTGGTTTTTTATAAACTTATAATGATTTATTTTGTCAAATTCTTTAACTGATTTATTTTTTTGAAATTTGATTATTTCTTTAATTTTATCTTGATCAAAAAATTTCCTTTATGTCAATTATATTTAATGAATTTTTATTAATTTTAAATTTTTAATATAATTAATTATATTTGTATTAGGTTTTTGACTAATTGATTTTACAAAATCGTTATACACTGTGAATATGGTTTCATTATTTGTAAAAAAAAATTTTTTTAGAAGTTTCTCTTATTTTATTTAATGTTTTCCAAAAGTTTTTATTTTTATTATATTCTTCATTTATTTGATTAAGTAATTTTAAGTAATTTAATTCATTAATTTTTTTGATTTTATGTAAAGTTTCATTTTTATCAAACAATTTATAAAGTAAATTATTAATTTTTAATTTATCTTATTTGATATCAAATACTATTCTTTCTTTCTGTTTATATTTTTTTTTAAATACAGTCAGTTTCACTTTTAAGACACAAACTTTCTACGAAATTTAAGGCACAAAAAAAATCTCAAATTAAGGCACAAAATTCAAATTCTAGTAAAATAATTTGTGAAAATTAAAATTCCAAAAAATTGTGCTTTAATTTGAGATTTTTTTGTGCCTTAAATTTCGTTGAAAGTTTGTGCCTTAAAAGTGAAACTGACTGTAAAATAAAATTTTCTTCATTTAAATTAAAATTATGTCGAGAAAAGAATTGGATAAAGTCTTCTTGAAAGGTTGGAATATCTTTAATTTTATAGATATCATTGATTTCCCAATTTGAGTTTATTTCAAATTTATTCATAATTGTATTATGATCACTAATAAAATTTTTGATAGTCTTTGATTTATTGAGTTTTAAATTATTAAAATTTGTTAAAAAAAATATTTTTTATCGAAATAAAACTGATAAATTTAAATTAACTATGTTTTAAATTTTCTAAAATTAAAATAGTTGTCCTTTTACCTCTATATTCCAATGATTTTTGTCAATTATTTGGAGCCACCTATTTATATCATTATGATTTTCCTTTGAAAAAATCCAATAGAAACAGCCACATAAAGTATTTTTTTTTTTTTTTTAGTATGATTGAAGATAATTGTTGGTTTTTCTTTGGAGATGCCCATTCGCTGTAAAAATGGGAAAATTAAAATTAAAGAATTAATACACATAAAAAAAAAACAGTCAATTTAACTTTTTAGAGACAAATTTTCAATGAAATTGAAGGTACAATAAAAATCTAAAATTAAGGCACAAAATTCAAATTCTAGTAAAATAATTTTGTCAAAAAAAAATTCCAAGAAATGTGCTTCAATTTGAGTTTTTTTTGTTTTTTAAATTACTTTGAAAGATTGTCTCTGCTGAAGTAGAACTGACTACAATAAAAAAAGAATGAATAATATTTGTGTTTATATAGAAAAACTAGTAAAAAAGAATTTATGTATTCTAATCATCAATTTTTTTCAAGAAATAGATTTCATTAGTTTTCCAAGTATTCTTTATTATATTCAGTCTTTTTTTTTTTTTTTTTTTTTTTGATATATATTCCAATAAATATTATGGTTTATAGAAAATAACTACAGTCAGTTTTACTTTTAAGGCACAAACTTTCTACAAAATTTAAGGCACACTAAAAATTTCAAATTAAAGCACAAAATTCAAATTTTAGTAAAAATAAATTGTAAAAAAAAAAATTTCCAAATTTTGTTC
The DNA here is from genome assembly GCA_027625915.1 of Anaeramoeba flamelloides. Taxonomy (NCBI): domain Eukaryota; family Anaeramoebidae; genus Anaeramoeba; species Anaeramoeba flamelloides. Next base: position 11,127,579 of record JANTQA010000036.1, read on the forward strand.
CTAAATTTGAGATTTTTTTGTGCCTTAAATTTCGTTGAAAATTTGTGCCTTAAAAGTGAAACTGACTGTATTCATTCAAATAAACAGAAATCTGGGATTCGCAAATCTCACTTTTATCAATTCAGCGAGGTCACAAAAATTAGTTAAATTCCATCAAAAATAACTTTTAAAAACATTTTTAGGGTGATTTTTTAGTAAAATACTTGTTTATTTTACTAAATTATATTTAAAAATAAGGAATTCAAATAAAAAATTTCAGAATTTGCCTCATAATTTGATGATTTTCCAAAAATTTTCAACATTAACAATAGCAGTATCTTTTTTTTTTTTAGAGTTCTAGTTTATTTCCGCTGCCTAATTATCATAAAAAATATTTTAGTTCAAATTACACAAATAAAAAATTTGTGTTTAAAAAAAAATATAGAATATATTTATCAATTATAATTAATATATTTTTTCAAAAGAAAACTGGTTCTTCTCAAACTTGAAAAAATATTGCAAAAATAAAATAATTTTTTTACAGTTTGAGACTAGTTTCATTAATCAATAATCATGAAATCTATGATTTTACTCTTAAATTTCTGAAAGTAAATTTAAGTATAAGGATATTTAGAGTGTAAATTGCACTTCTTCCTCAATAATAATAAAAAAAAAAATAAAATAATTTTTTTTCTTGAAATTTTTTTGTTGGATAAATATTTACACAAAAATTATTATTACTCTTCAGGATCACTGTTACTCAAAATTTCTTCAAGTTTGAGTTGAAAGAGTTAACTTTTTCAAAATTTACAATACTATAAATAATAAATCTGAGTTTAATGAATATAATTAACTCAGAGATTATTATTCATAGAAGTAAAAAAAACCCGTTCGAAAGTAGATAACCAATTTTTCAAAATGAAACCTTTACTATTCTTTTTCTTCTTATTATTCCAATACAGCATATAATTTAGTATTTAATAGTATACTGTAACTCAAGGTTATTTTGAAGAAAAACAGTTTATATTTTCCTGTAAAATTTTAAATTATAAATGGATTTGTTTGAAATCTTTTGTACTATTTTAAAAATTTTATGCGAAAACATTTTTCGAAAAATTCGCTCTATTTTTTGAGATCTAATTTCCCAATATGATTCTTCATTTTTAGAATTAAATTTTAAATAATAGAACTAGAAGAGATAAGAACAGTGACTAATTTATTCATTATTGTCTATTTCTTTGATTCTTGAATCTTTGATGTATAGTTTTTATAACAAAAAAGCACTCTTTTTCTTTTGAAACACTTATTAAATAATTTTGCACGCTTTTTTATTTTGAAAAATTAATCAAAAAACTCTTCTAAAGGGTAATTTTGAGAAAAGTAATTTTTACTTTGAGAGATTGGAATTAGATTGTAAAGGAACTCTCTTTATAAAAAGTAACCAAAACTAAACACTCTTTTGATTTTTGTTTTGATGATTATTGAGTTGATGTTGAAATTAAAAAATTAAAAAAAAAGTTAACATTTGGAACATCTAAACAACATTTTTTAAATACTAGAGGATTATTGTTTTGGTTACAATTTTTAAATTTGGAAAATTAATTATTAAAATAAAATTTTTAATTCTGATCATTTTGTAATAGTGATTCTTAGTAAAAAATAAAATAATTTTTTATGTAATACTAATTACAATTAATTTTTCCATCCTGAAGAACCAAAGAGGTCTCAAATTATTGGTCTTCCATCTCAAAACACTTTAATTATTCACAATTTTCTACTGTTTTTTCCTTATGACAGCATGTTGAAAGATCTTGATCTAAAGATTATCTAATCTCTCTCCTGTTAATAAGGATCAACCTTGATTATCGTTGTTTTTATTCACCAAGAAAATTGGTATTAATTTAATTTCAATCAAAAATTGACAATTTAATTAAAAAAAAAAATTATTTATTTTTCGAAATTGCTCAATTTTTTTTAACAATAGTTGAAAGATCCGATAAATTGGTTAAGAGAAAACCTTACTAATGAAAAGGTTTTATTTTTCAACCGCAAATGTTGATAAATTTCAAATAATCCCTCAAAATATTTTCGACAAATTGCAAATTAACATTTAAAAAATCAAATAAGACTCTTCAGAGTCTTTAACGTCTGTAGGATCTGATTCAGGATTTATTTAAAAAAAGAAGTTCTTAAAATTGTGAATTTAATTATGTTAAATAATGACTTCATATTTTGTGAAATTTTGATGATTTAATCAAGGAGATTGAATAAGAATTATTGTTTTTAGATTCTGAATCTTTTTTAAATGAACAAAACTTCATCCTTCTCACATTTTAAAAGTTTTTTGTCATATTATGAAATTAAAAAGTGAGTAGGGGTTTGTAAATTGATTATAATATTTGTGTTGGAATAAACTTTTTTGTAAGGATTATTTTGACAACAAAATCATTTTTTTTTAAAAAGAAAAACCAAAAAGTTTTTAACTTTTTTTATTATTTCCCAACTTTTCCTAATTTTTAATTAATAAACTGAACAAAAGAAAATACACAATTCAAAATGTACTTTCCACAAAACGAAGAAGAGCAAACTGACAACACAAGTGATTCATCCATGTCAATAGTCACACCTTTGTCACCATGGGACATTGATCCTTTTGATCTTGATGAAGAATTAGAACGATTAGAAAAAGAAAAGATGCAACAGCCAGAGAACCAGATCGAAGATTTAAAAGACAGAATAACCACTTTGAAAGAAGAAAAAGACCAACTAAACCTCTTCATTAAGAAAATTCTTTCAGAAAACAGGAGATTAAAAAAAAAGCTTACAAAAAATGTGGTTTACTAATTAGGGATATTTTTGCAAAATTTTCCAACACTACATTTCACATGGCTTTTTTTTTTTTTTTTTAAACATTTGTTTTGATTATTTTAATTTGACAATTTTCTTGATTACACTTCAGAAATTTGTAAAATGAACAAAAAAATAAATGAACAGTTCTGTATAACACCAACCCTTTATTTTTTTTTGTTTTAATTTTTTTTTTTTGAGTTTAATTTTTTTTTTCAAAAAGATAAATATACCCCTATTTTTGTTATTATGTGGTTTTCCTAAAAAAGTTGACATTGTTTATAGTTTTGAAATTTTCTTCAATTCTTAAATTTTATTTAACGAAAAAAGTCAATTGTGCTTTTTCTCGAGATCAATCACAATTTTGACGAAAAACTTTTTACTTATCCCAAAATAGAAAACAGATTTTGTAGATAAATCCATTTTGAATAAAAGAGGTATTCTTCAAAAAAATTTGTTCAATTTTCATTGAATAAGTGAAAACCTTTTCATCTGATGATTTTTTGGAATTAACACTTTTTTTTATGATAATTGAATTTTAAAAGGTGAAAAATTTTAAAGAATTAACACTTTTTGAAAGGTTTCTATTTGAAAAAAATACAAGACCTCAACATTTAGATGTGATGCAAAAGTTGGGGTATGGAGAAAAGCATTTTTTTGAAAAAAAAATTTTCTCTTTGTGAAAAAATATTTAAACTTTAAAATAGTTTAGAATCCTTACAAAATCATAATAAAAAAAGTTTTCACTTTTTCAAAATGACTTTTAGAATTAAAAAATGTTCTATTTAAATGACTGTTGTAAAAAAACGGACAAAATGAGAAAAAAGTTGAAAGTTTTTTTTCGAAATTTTCGAAAATTAAATTCCCAAAAAGTCAATAAAATGATCAAATTCACAATAGTTTTTTATTTGGAGTTAATAAGGGTTAATATGAGGATTAAAAATGACAGAAGTTTAAAATCTCAGAATGATGGAGAAAAGATTATCTTTTGTATGGTGAGGTGAATTGTTAATTTGGATACTAGATGATTGATCTCGAACTTTGTATGGATTTTAAAAATGGTTGAAAAAAAGTAATTTTTGACAATTTATTTTTTTTTTCTGGCTGAAATCAGACATGATTAGTGTGTGGCTAAAATATTGGAATGTAAGCATTTTAGAGATTGATTTTTGGGTTTTAAATAGAAATTTTTATTTCCCTTTTTCTCTATTAAAAAAATAAAAAAAATAACTTTTTTAAAAGCCAAAGAAAATCAAAGTTAAATAAAAATTTCAATTGACAACCCAAAAAACAGATTTTTTTCTAACTTACCTTCTAATATATTTGACAAACATTCAAAAATTCAGCTTTTGGAAAAAAAAAATTAGAAAATTATTTTTTTAACTTCTTTTTAAAAAAATCATACTAAGGGGAAGATCGATCACCTTTGAACCAAAATAGCATTACCAAACATAAGATAATCTCTTTTCCAGTTTCAGGTATTGTAAACCTTAATAAGTGTGCAATCTAATTTAGATTTTCTTAATTTTAATATTAACTTGTTCACACAAGACGATTGTCTAAAAAATCAAACCATTTAATAATAATTCTAAATTTGAGCAAATATTATTAAAAAATAACATTTTGAGTTGTAATTATTTTTCAGTAAATTATGACTTTCATCATAAATCCTGAATAATAAAACAAAATTCATATGTGGTTACACCTGTGAAAAAATAAATTAATATACTAATTACAAATTCTGAAAATGACCACTTTTGAAATTTTTCGATTTTTAATTGTTAATCTTATATAAGCTGAAAAAATTATTTTTAAAAAAATAACATCAGTTATCAAGATTAAGGATTGAACACCTCAGATATACAATTCAAATTATTAAATCTTAAAACAGTTATTGTTGAAATACTATTTTAAATGTCAAATCTAGTTATTGTATAATAATTCTTCATTTTCAAAACTTAGTTTTAAAAATGTTTTTGGTTTTTCAAGAATCAGCTTGGGCGATCTTGTTGAAATTAGAATTAAAAAAAAGATAAATTCTTTTTCTGTCAAAGTAGGGCAGTTTAATTTGTAAAATAAAACAAATCATATGAGTTTGATCCAATATTCTTCTCAAAATAAATTTTCAATTTGTAGATCAGAAAAATTTTTAGTATTTTTAACTTTTTTTTTTTTTTTTTTGGTTTTTGTAACTTTTCGCTAATTTTTTTCTTTTCTCCTTTATGTTCCTCTCACTTTTTGATAATGAAATTCAATTTGGAAATAAAAACTGTTTGAAAAAACAAAATTAACGTTAGGAAAATATTAGCATTTAAAAGCCTTGTAAAATAATAACATTTCTTTAAAAAATCTTATTTTAAATAGAGTTATTTACAATTTTTCTTTCAACACTTGAGTTTAACATGATACAGATTATGTAAATGTGATATCTTTTTTTCAATTTTTTTTTTTTTTTTTTTTGAATTATATCATTTGATGTGTTCGATCTGAAATTGTTTTAAAAAAATGGTAAAGTCATTGCTATTTTCCAATAATAAATGAAAATATTTATTTCAAGTTCCCAAAATATCAAACTTCTTATTATACCAAAAAAAAAAAAACAAAGATCATTTCATTTCAATTAGAAATGATATTATGGATAATTTTAATTAGGGGAGTAACGACACTATAACGACCCCAGAAATTGAAAGTGGTGATAGTTTATTAATAATTATATTTGTACTTTTAAGTACTGCATTCCCAAAAAATTTAAAAAAAAAAATCTAAAATGTTAATTTTGCTAATATCAACGATTAAAATTTCAGAGAAAATAGTCTAAAAAAAAAAATTAAATTGTGGTGAAACTTATTTTTTAATGGATATTATTTTTTGTGATATAAAAATAAACTTTTCGACTTTGTAAACTAAATTTCATCATAAATGGCCAATTTTTTTTTCGTTTTTTTTTTTTTTTTTTTTTTTTTTGTATTTTTAAAAGAAAAACGAATATTTCTAGTGTATAGAACTGAATACTAAAATAGAATTTTTTTTTATTATAATAGATAACTTCAATTTATTCAAAATTTTATTTTCAAAATTTGATTTTTAGGGGGAAAATGATTTTGAAAAAGAGTTTATTTTCAGATTATGTTTATATAATAAACTAAATTCCAAAAAATTGGACACAGTTTAAATGGTTGAAAGAATAGCAATACTCGATTTTAATTCAATTTGGGTATAATTTTGATTTTTAAAACTATTTAATTTGTTGTCTTTTTTTGTTTTGTTTTCATTTCCTTTTTTTCAGTTTCATAATCTGTTTGATTAGAATTATAATTTTTTTTCTATAATTGATAGAAGGTTATTGTTGAATTTTTTAAATTAGAAAATTGCATACTATTGGTTGGTGGTATATTATCATTTGAAGATCAATAGTTGTTTGTGAAATTTCAATAATCATATAATACATTATTTGTTTGGCTCGTTTAATTATTTTGGACACATAAATTTTTTTTTTATCATTTTATATTTTTTTCTTTTATTTGGATGAAAATGATTTATTATAAATAAATTAATAATGGGTAACTTAAATATGGTTTAATATGAGGTTTGGAAAAATATAATAAATTGAGTTTTTATTTTTACCTATTTTTAATTTTGGGTGTTTCCAAATTTTTGGAATGGGGTTTACTTAATAATTATTTGATTATAACCAGATAGGTAAATACTCCCAAAATCTTAATATTTTGTAGATCTTAAAAAACAATTAGTATAATAAAAATGTTTTATCAAAATTCTACTGTATAAAAGAGAATTTAAGATTTTGTTGGTATTTCTTATCTAAAATTTTATTTAATAGTTTCTAGCTTTTTGAAAAGTAATTTATTTTATCTGATAATATTCTTATAAAATATTATTCAACAATTTTATATTTTAAGACAATTATTTTTTTTTTATCTTTGTTGAAATGTTTGACTAACTTATTTATTACATAATAAAAGTTTAAACCATCTTTTGTTTTTATCTTGAAAAAGTGCAATATTATTTCCAAGATAATAATTTTGAATTATAAGAAATAAAAATATATCCTTATTTTAGAAGTATTAAACTAGAATTTATTTAAACGTTTTTTCCAATATTTATTACAATATTTACTTCACTTCACTTCAACGAATCAATTTAACAAAATATATCAGAACAATAAAATATATCAAACTATTTCTATTACCTTATCCAATCTTTAAAATTAGTTCTTTTGTGCCTTTTAAAAAATACTTTGAAATTCATAATAATTATTCATTTCAAAGCACAGGATTAATTTAACATTTGTATTTCAATTCCTAATCAGTTTGTGTAAAATGTGTAATTATTTGGAATGTGAGATTCTATTTTATAGAAGTAAATTGTAAATCATGATATTAGTCTTCATATCAGTGTTAAAAATTAATTATAATTTCGAACCTTTTAACTTTTTAAGTAGAGCGGAGAAAAAAATACCATACAGTAAAAAAATCCAGGACCAGATTTTTAATTGTGAATCTTTGGAAAATTGTTGTGTAATTTCTTTTATTTTAAATCAAATCCTCTTATTTTAAAAATCAAACTTTTAAAATTATAACCCACCCACTTATTAAAAAGATTTTTAATAAAATTACACTTCCTCAAAACACCATTTGATCAATCAAAAAACAAGAATAAAAATTATCATTTTCCAAACACTAGTAAAATTCTATAAAACTCGATTGTTTTTTAAAAAAAAATTGATCTACTTTTTGCAATCAAACAATTAAATGAGTATTCTAGAGACATCCTACTTTAATGAACTTTAGGTGAGGTTTATTCTTTCGTTTCATAAAAAATTTATTTGTTTATAAAAAGGGATTTGATTGAAAATATTTGTAATAACACAACAATTTTCCAAATACTCACAATTAAAAAAATTGCCCGTCTATTATTTTCATGTCAGGTATTTTTTTACCTACTATAATTTTATGATATTTTAGAATGAGAAAATTATTAATTTGATCATATAAAGATCCATAAAAAAACAATAAATTTTGAAAAAATAAATAAAAAGAAACAAATTAAACGACAGATCAGATCAAAAGATATTTTTCTAATGGTTTTCTATCTGGTTGGTTGATTGATTGTACATTTAGATTGACAATACTTTAAATATTTGGAATAATCCTTGAATCCCAACTTATTATTATATTCAATTTACTAACAATACAAATACCCAGGATAATAGAACCCATTAATTTTATTCAATATTTTTTATTCTCTTACGTTAAAACAATCGCTTGACTGAATCATTTTTTAAAAAATTTAGTTTAAATTAAAATATTTCACAATGGGGTTTCAAATAATAAGAAACATCTTAATATTGTTTACCATTTCGTTTTTTTTTTTTTTTTATTGATCGAAGCACATATTGTTCCCTTTAAATTGAAGAGTAAGTTCAATTAGAATAAGAGTCTTATACCAGAAGTTAATACTTCAACTATTTTTTTAATTTATAATTGGATCTGGAAAATTTCATGTTTATTTAGTTGAGGCTTTGTTTGATTTACAAATTTAAAGTACTTGGTTTATAAGAAATTTATTAGATTTTTTTCTAACATAAAATAAAACACCACAATAGAGAATAGAGATATGAACAAATGTTAAACCATTTAAAATTCCCTAAATAATATTAGACAATTCAACTTAACATTCTGTGATGACCTTAAATTTTACTTGTTTAAATTAAAAATTGTTTTTCAACCAGTAATTTAAACTAAAATTCAAAATTTTCCACACAGCTAAAACGTTCCAGACAATCACATAATACAATTTCATTCAAATTTGAGAAAATTTTGATTTTTGTAAGTTATGAAAATCATTTTTTCATCTTTTAGTTTTTGTTTTCATTTCATTGTTTGAATTACGTAATTTGTTTCGTTCGATCAAAAAATTTTTTCAACCATCGATATTATGTTAAAGTTGAATTATATAAATGGAAGAACTCAAATAAAATTAGTTGGTAGTATCTAAACATTTGATCGATCAATATTCCTAATAGAATTTCAACAAATTTACTAATGTATTTTTTTGTTTTGCTCTCTCCAAAATTTTTAACACACCCTAGATTTATTTGTATTGATAATTATTTATTTATTGTTTTGTGAGTATTGTAATTTATAAACAAGTGTTAACATTTCAATTAGTGAATGGTTCTAATTTGGTATTTCTTCTTTAATTGATTAAATAAGTTTTTTTTTTCACAAATTGAATTTTGGTGTGTTAAAAATTTTGAATTGGGGTTTAAATACTAAAAAGCATCTAGACACATTCAAGTAAAAAAATGTTGTTTTCTAATCTTCTTTCAAAATATTAAAAAGCGGATTTTTTTTTTTTTTTTTTTATTTTTGAAGGGAGGAAATAAGTTTCCTCTCACAGTCATTAGTTTTTTTTTTAATTTAAGAAATAAATCGAAAATTTATTTAATTTTCTGTTCAATTCTTTTAAATTAAAAAAAAAAATCGCTGTTAGTTTTTCTTGGGTTTTCCTTTTTTTTGTGAAATAAAAGATTTTACATATAAAACAGAAAACCTCTAATAAATCATGGTACTCTACGGTACTCTAGGACACTTTCATTAATTGAAAATTTTTGTTATGTAATTTTCAAAAAGAATTATAATTTTTATAATCATTTAAAAATAACACAACAAATAATGGGTGTCTATTCCTAATAATATCAAAGATATTGATCTGATTGTTTTTATTAATTTGAATTAGTTCTTTAATCCAAATTGTTTATTTTTTTTTTATAGAACTGGTAGTCCCATGTAAAATGATCGATATATTCAACTTTAGCAGGGTTTAAATATTTTTATTCATAAATTGAAAGATTTTGTTTTTATTTTTTCATATCATACACATTAAAATATCAATTTTGATAATTTGTGAAATTTCTTAGTTTTTAAAAGGGGGTAGAAGTCCTTTCTATTTTAAATATTTTTTATTTTTTTACCGTCAGGTTTTTTTTAATTTTAGAAATTAAAAGATAATTTTAAAAATTTTCCTTTTATTTCTGAAATTAAAAAAAAAAAAAAAAAAAAAAACTACACACTCTACAGCACTCTACAACACATAAAGACATGACTGTTTGTTTATATTATAATTATACTAATAATTTTTAAATATTCCTATCCTTTCCATCCAGAACTATTAATTATTAAGTTTTCTCTATATTGATTAAGATTCATATTTTATAGTTTTAGACTTTCTACTTTCCAAATAATATTTTCCTTGTCTTTTTTTATAAATTTTAAATTTTTTTGATATGTGTTCAAAACCCAGAATTTCCAATTTTTTTTTTAAGTTTATATCTTCTTTTATATATTGAAATTCTTACCTAGTCTATTTTTACTTCAGTTTTATAAATTAATCTTTGAGAGTGGGGATTCATTTTTAAAAAGTTTGTGAGTTTTTTATTTATCCAAACATCTTTTGTGTTGAAATATTTTTGAGTTAAATTAAAAAGAACTAATCCATAGAATAATTGGCTTATATATATTGCTTTAAACATTTGTAATTTTACTCAATTTATTAAATTTTGCTCTTAAAAAATTATTTTGATTTTTTTAAAATTGTTTTTTACTTTTTTGAAGTTTTTTTGTAAATGCTTCTTTTATTCTAGCCAAATTCCTAAATATTTTATTTTGTATTTTTGATAAAAAGTGAAAATTTTAATTTAACATGTCTACTCCATAAAGCCCCCTTATTTAACTTTTATATAACATTTTAATAAGTGCAAATGGTTTTTAACATTTGGGCCAAAGTTGAGTATAGTTAAATAGAAAAATCACATAAGGCAAGTTGGTAGACAATATCTAACCTTTGATCTATTAAACAATAATTTTAAATAAAATTTCAACAAATTTAGTAATACGATTTTTTGTTCTGCCCATTTCATCATTTTGGAAACATCAATTTTCATTTTTTCAATTTATATTTTTTTTACTTTTTTTGGATTAAATATATGTCCCTACGACCCCAAAAACACTAAAAATTGAAAATTGATCAAATACCTTCGATTAATACAAATTAAAAAAACTAGATGAAAAAATAAAAATAAATAAAGTTTCCATTTAAGTTATTCTTGAAAACATTTTTTGCCAAAATTATTGAATTCAAACTTGAAATTATGTATATTTTTTGATACATTATCTTGTTTTAACTCATTTCCTAAAACAAATTCTAAATTATGGGAATTTTTTTTTCACAAAAGGCACTAATTTGGTCTTCAAATGTTTTTTTATTTTTAAATGGTAAAATTAAAAAAAAGTTTAATTAAAAAGATAAACTCTCTGGAAAACCATTCTAATTTAATATATTAACTTATTCTTTGATTTCACAATTTTCTCAACACCAATTTTTCAAAAAAAAATAAACAAGTGCTCAGTAATTTCAAAAAAATATTTTCGATATTCAAAAGTTGAGTGTGTTTTTATTCTAAAAAAATTTATCCCAGGGGTTAATTGAATTAAGTTATAAAGTTAGATTTTGAAAAATATTAATCAGAAAAAAAGAGTGCTTAATTTTATTAAGGACATATATATATATATATATATAAACATTAATAATGAGTTTAAAACCTTATTTAATATTACTGTTAATTGCAAAATAAAAAGATCCAAATTTCCTTCAGCTTTCGGAAAAAAATAAATTTGTAAAATTAATATAAATCAAAGTCCCAAATTCTAAAAAGACAAATGAATAATTTAAGATTCTTTTACAGAAATAAACATTTGAAATTTTACATGATTTAAAAAACATTTTTGTTGGAAAGTTGAATGGAAATTTTTTTCCCTTTATTTTGCATCAAATAGTATCTTTGAAAAAATAAAAAAACTGTTTTTTTTTTGCACATTTTTGATTTTGGGTGTGTCCAAATTTTGGGAGTGGAGTTTAAAACAAGAAATTAATTTGGGTGCACTTAAACAAAAAAAATGTTGTGACAAGATCTTTAAAAAAACTAATTTTGGATTTGTTGACGAATAAATATGTGTTTATTGATTTTTTTCTTATTATTTTTCAAATCAATGAGAAAAAAAATTAAATAAGGAAAAATTGCATTGATAAAAAACCAAAATGAAAAAAGAGTAAGAATAATGACTATTAGCCTTGTTTATCACAATTTCAAAAAGTTATAGTTCTAAAAAGTTAGCAGCCATAAGCAGTTCTAATGCAATTTCTGTTGGGATGTCGAATTGTGGTATTTCTTTCTTTGAGTTTTGGTATTGTTTTTTGTATTTCAGATATTCAACAACATATTTTAAGACTTCACCTCGGATGTTTTTTAATTGAATAACACCAGTTTGTTTTTCTCTAAATGAGCCGTGTCCTGTTAGCATTGCTTTGAGGGTCCCAGATAGAAGCACAAGATCTTTGGATAATTCAAATTTTTTTTCATCGTTGCTAACTAATGTGACAATTTCTTGGTCCTCTTTTTCCTTTTCCTTTTCTTTTTCTTCTTCTTTAATAATCTCAATTTCTTTTTCTTTTTCTTTTTCTTTTTTTATTTCTTTGGTTTTGCTCATTCAACTTGATAAAAAATTTAAAAATAAAAAAATGAAAGGAAAAAATTCGAGTTTTATTTTTTCGACAACTTTGTCAGAAGATTATTCTCCTCTAAATTACAACTCAACCAAATTGTGCTGTGAAAAATTTGATTTGTCCCTTATATACAAATCTTATAATTTATCAGTGAATTGAAATTTTTTTCCTTTTTCTACTTTTTTTATTGAATTCCACTATTTTTAGATTCACAGATCAGAGTAATTGTGATTGTCAGACCTTTTTTTTTAATATTACGAACACTACTAATTCTCATTTCAATACCAAATAATCTACCAGAGAAAAAAAGTATTTTATAATCACACAATCAAAAACATATCAATCATTTTTTAAATTTTTTCCTTTTTCTCTATAAAATAAATACGAATTTTTTCTTTTCTGTTGCCCCTAAAAATTTGAAAAATGGATCAAAGTGATACACTTTTGTGGATTCAAAACAAGCTCCAATTAAAAACACCACCAAATTTACAATTAACAAATTTTCAAACCAATTGCTTAAAGGTGCTTTGTATTTTATCATCTCTTCCATACCCAAACACAGAACAGTAAATTGTTATATTCATTATTTCAATCAGTTTCTCAATTTAACCACCACTTTTTCTTCATTCTTTTTTTTTGAAAACGATTCTAAAACAAACAATAAAATTTAATCAAAATCAAAAAAAAAAACCAAAAAAGAATCAGCGAACAAGAAGTGATCCAAAAGGTACTTAACCTCAGCAAAAACTTGACCGTTCCAGAAGAATATTTGTTTTCGATTGGTGAATATAAATTAATTGAAGATGAAAAAGAAAAATTGACCCTTTTATCAAAAATTATGAATTATTTCCGAAAAATTGAAATTCAAAAACAAAAAGAACAAGAAAACTACAATGAAAATAAAAAAGGGTACGAAGAAGAAAAAGAAAAGGAAAAGGAAGAGGAAAAGGAAAAGGAAAAGGAAAAAGAAAAAGAAATTGAAATCCAACCAGAAAAACAAAAATTGAAAAAAGAAATAGAATTAGAAAAACATAAGCAAAAACAAAAAGAAAAAGAAAATACTCAAAAAAAATTCAACAAAACAAATTACACATTGAACAGAATCATAGTAAAATTGTTTCTTGAAGGGTTTGCTCAATTCTCATTAACTTTAGTACCCACGCCTTCTCAAAAAAACAAACAAAAGATCAGTGTGGATTCGAAAAAAGAGAAAAAGGAATTAAGCAAAGTACTTTTAATTTTAAAACCAGATTATTTTATCTTTAAAATCCTTCATGGACTTAAACTCCAACTGAGATATTCCAATTGTAAACGAGTAAAAATGTTCTTTAATAGAGAATCTGAAACAAAATTTCTTTTTTCGATAACAAAAGAACAGCAATTTAAACTTGCATCCCAGACTTCTCAACAAAGGTTCATATTAAAAAAAACCTTTAAGATGTATCGGCATTATTATGGGGAATATGCCGAAAGACATAGAATTTCTGGCAAAATCTTGGGACTAGATACGGAAATTGAAGCATTATTTCTAAGATGTTATAATAAGGGGAAAGCAACATTTGACATCGATTTAATTGAGTATCAACAAAATGTTGAAATTGATAAAAAAATGCTATTAAACAACAACAATACCGAAAACGAAAACAACAACAACAATAACAACGACAACACAAAAAATAACAACCAGATGGACCTTATCAGGAATGAAACAAATGAACAAGCTCATTTAAAAAATTTTAGTCAAAACACAAACTTTATTTCTTCTAGTATTACATTAGAAAAAGAATATTTAAAATTAATTTGGGAAAAAAAGAATAATGAGCAATTTTCAAAAAGGTTTTTTTGGAAGAAATATTTTATCAAAGAATTAATGATTAATAATGTGTCAAATAATCAAAATAAAAATTTACTGATTAAACTTGAATTAAAAAAAATAAAAACAAATGAAATAACATTTTTCCAATTCAAATGTTCCAATTTAAAAAAAAAAAAATTATTTCGACAATGCTTATCAAAATTTAGCGATCATATAAAAGAAGGTAATAATCCACCAATCTTATTTCCAAAATATCAATATTACACTCTCAATAATCCTAAAATTTTAAATAATAATAATGATATTTCTCATGATGATTATAAAGGAAATCAGAATATGACAAATGAAGATATACGAAGAACATCAAAATACAATGAAAATTTAACAGAACAAAGAAAACAAAACAAAGAAAACAAAAAAGAAGACGAATACGGGAATTACAATAATGGCAAACAAGGGAACGAATTCCCCATAATCACCAAAAGCATTATATTTACAGACAATTTCGAACAAGAAATACAATATAATTATTTTGCTTTATTTAGTAACCTTGGCAATCCAAAAATTTTTCAAAATAGGGCAAAGCACCCACCATTTTATGAATCGATTCCAATATCACCGTTAATATTAAATTCTAAAGAAGAAGCGAATTGGAGAGAAATAATAAATCAAAAAATATTTGAATCATTACAAAATAAGGAAATTAGTTTTGATTTAAAAATTCTTAATTTATATATTGAATCAAAATATTTACCGATTGATTCTATGGATAATAAATGCAAATTAAAATTAAATATAAATTCCTTTGAAATAAAATGCAATTTCTTGAATACAGATGTGAAGAAAAAGAATCAAGAAAAAGTTTTAAGAAACGAATATTCCAAAAAACAAAGGGTATTTATTCATCCAATTTATTTAAATTATTTCATTTTAATTGATCTTGAAAGTAATATTAAAATAATTTTCCAATGTATAAATATTTTTCAAGGTTGCTTAATTTGCAATAGTTTTTTAACATTTCGTTCTCTGTATTTCCAATGGTTAAAAACGAAAAGACTACAAATTATCAAATCTAATTTTGTTTATTTTCTTTCACCAAAGCAATCATTCTATTCAAAATTGCAAATCCAGCAAATAACAAAGAATTCAAAGAAATTTAATAAAAATAAGTCAATTTATTTTTATAAAATTAGCAAAAAATCTCATATTACTGATCATAATAACAATATTATTATTATTAATAATAATCATATTAACAACAATAACAACAACAATAACAACAACAATAATAACAACAACAACAACAACAACAACAACAACAAAAACAAAAACAAAAACAAAAACAAAAACACCACCACCACCAACAACAACAACAACAACAAGAATAATCAAAAATATATCAAAAGTTATACTTTATTAATATTTGATTCTTTTGAATCTAATGTTGGTAATGTAGAATTTATTTTCAATGAAAACTATTTCACTATAAATTATCAGAACTCTTATTTAAATAGATCTTACAATTATTATTTAAAATTTCTCTCTTCTCGTAAAGATCCACTATTTGGTAGATTTCACATTGATGAATATTTATTTTTAAATATTAGATTTTTCAATATTGAACAAAAAAAAATTGTTTTATCAAATTTGCAAAAATATAAATTTACATTAAATAAAATGTCAAATATTGATCCTGTAAAACCAATTGAATTCCAATGTAAATTAATTACTAATCATGATATTTATAAGGCAATTTTTAAAATTAAATATGATTATTTTATGATTATTACTTCATTGGAAACTATTTACTGTGAATATTCTCCGAAAAGTTATCTCCGAATCAATTATAATAAAAAGCAAAAAAATAAATTAAAAATTAAATATCATTTTGGAAATGGGCTAATGGTTGAATTATTGTTTGAAAATTTAATTCGAGGACAAAAATTTATTAATATTATTCAAGATTATAATTTTAGATTCTTTTCTCAGACTATAGGGGAGGAATACCAAAAATTTAAAGGTAAAATAGATAATTTAACACAGCCATCAACAATATATTTAGGAAAATACTCTTTAATTGCATTGACTACAATTCCGAAATTTGAAAAGAAAACAAATACAAATAATTCGAAAAAAATTAACAATTTTAACAAAAAATACATAAAAGAAATCAATAACCAATTCATTTCTCCTATAAGAATAGATAAATTTTATATAAAGGAATGTAATTGTATTATTTTACCTAACAACAGCAGCAGCAGCAGCAAAAACAACAAAAACAACAATAAAAACAACAAAAACAACAACAAAAACAAAAACAACAACAACAACAACAACAACAACAACAACAACAAAAACAAGAAAAGTAATAATAATATTCAAAATAATAATATTCAAAATAATAATATTATAATTAAGAATAAAACCAATATCAAAAACGATAATCATAAAAGTAACAAGAGCAAAAGCAAGAACAACGCTAACAATATCTCTTTAAATCATAAAATCCAAATCCAATTCTCTGAATCTACAAATATAAAGATTGAATTCAATAAATTAAAAAAAGTTAGTCAATTCTTAACATCTTTTGAACAACAAATATTTAATAAATTTGGGATTTTCTATTGGAATTCAGCCATCCAATTCCAAGTTTCAACTTTTGATTTTTTTCAAATCATAATATTAAATAACCATTTCCAATTTAAAAAAAATTCTATTTTTAAAATTATTTTATAATGGAATAATTTTGATTGGAAAAAAAAAATCACCCCAAAAAAATACAATTCATTTCAATAATATCTTTATAAAAATTTTAGAATTAAATGTCGAAAAAAGTGAAATTAGAAATGATGTAATTAGATTAATTATTCATTCTTCATCAACAAATCAAAAATTTCAAAAAAAGAAGGGTTTTATTTTGAAATACATTTCTTTTAAAAATGATATTAATAGAAAGTTATTTTTATCCAAATTGAATTATTATCAAAATAATTTACAATTAAACAAATCTAATTCTAATAAAACTTTAGATAATAATCAGAATAAATTTGGGCAAAAAAAAAATAATAATAAAAAATTCACAGATGGACAACTAAAGAAAAAAGAAAAGATGGGGTTAAAAAATGTGAAAAGGTATAATTCGTCGATGGGTAATATTGAGCATTCGACTCGCAAATTATTTTTACATCCCAATTCGTCTATTAAATCATTTTCTAATACGTTTTTGGATTATGACAAATGCAGTGGTGGTAATAATGTTGATAATGGCGATTTTAATAATAATGACGACGATGATGATGATGATGACAACAGTTACCGCAATGATTCCTTATCAGAATCAAGTGAAAATTATTCCGAAATTCATATAAATTTAAAAGATAAAGGTAACCACTTTAGGATACATTTTTTAAATACAAAATTAGAAAAGATCGATTCTGGCAATTTACAATTCGATTTTAAAGGGGGGAACATTATTATTAATAGAAAAATAAATTCAGATAAAAATTGTGTTTTATCTCAAATAAATAAAATTTTAATTATCCGGGACCAAAGTAAAAACAAAAATCAACATAAAATTGCAATCTTTGAAACTTTTGATTCAAATTCTTTTATTTTTTCTGTCGTTTCTAACCAACGAAGAAAAGAATTAATTAGAGCTTTTAAAGAATTAAAAAAAAATTTTGGTAACAACAATAAGATGAATAAGAATAACACTCAAAATAAGAATTTGAATACGGATAATAAGTTGAATTTTGATAAGAATTTGAATGACAATATAAAAATAAATGAGACACAGAATCAGAATCAAAATTCAAATCAGAATCAAGTGAATGGTAATGTGTACAGGAATGGAACTGATATGAATACGAAAACGAAAACGAAACTGAAAATGATTGAGAATGAGAATAATTCTCAAATTAATAAAATTTCAAAAAAAAAATTCAAAGTATTCTTTTTAACCTTATCTGGTATTGCACATTCATCGGGAGAGATTGAAATATTTTCAAAACAAAAAATAATTCGATTTAAAATTAATTCATCGATTAGTCTTAATGAAAAAAATTTCAATCAAAAATTCATGCAAAAAATTGTAGATCTGAATTTATCAATAAATCAAATTAATATCAGTAAACATAAAAAACAACATTCAATTTTAAAAATTTCTATAATCGATCTCAAAAATGGACAAGATAATTTCTTACTATGTAAATTAAAATCTAGAGAGGAGCGATTTGATTTAGCAATATTATTAGATCATTTAAAATTACAATCAGAATTAAAAAAAAAAAAAATTCAAAAATTAAAGCATAAAAACGAAAAAAAATTTCAAGTTTTATTATTAAATTATCAAAATGAAAACCCAGAACAATTGACAATTATAATTCAAAATTACTCATGCCTTTTGCAATATTTAAATGGCCTTAAAAAAAGATTTTATTTGTTTAAAGAAGATTTAATCAAAATTGACACAAATTTCAAAGAAATTGTAAATATACAATTATTTAATCATCAAAATTATCGTTTCAAATTGGAAAATGATTTGGTTGCTTTCTATTTTTCAGAAATATTAGAATCGATTAAATTATCTAATTACCAAGTTATTGAAAAAAAATAATCATAAAATTATTAGCACATTTTTTTTGGAAATAATATTTGTGTAAAATATATCTAAACTAAACCCCATTCCAAAAAATCAGGGCACATACCCAGAATAAAAAATAGGCAAAAAAAAAACTCAATTTATTCTATTTTTCCTAATATAATATTAAACCAGGTTTAAGTTACTCAGTATTTATGATTTTTATATGGAATGCTTTTTAATCCAAATAAAATAAGAAAAAAATATAAAACTGGAAAAAATAAAAATTTGCTGTGTCCAAAATGACGAAACGAGCCTCAACAAAAAATGTATTGGTAAATTTGTTGGAAATTTCACCAACAATTATTGATCGATCAAATGATTAAATACCATCAATTAATTATATGTGATTTTTCTATTGAAAAAAACTATGCACTAACCTTCTATCAGCCATCGAAAAAAAAATTGATCGATCTAAGGAAATAGATTACATAACTGGAAAAAAAGGAAATGAAAACAAAAGAGAAAAAAAATGAGAAAAAAAATGAAAAACTAGTAAAATCAAAATTATTTACAAATCGGATGTAAAGTGTGTAATGGTGTTCTTTCAACTGTTGAGATGTGTCCAAATTTTTGGAATTTGGTTTATATTTCAAAAATTATAACTCACCTGAAATAATAAATTGAAAAAACAATATTTATTATTTTGTATTTAATTACGAATAATTATTAAATCTTATTAATAATTCTCTTTTTAATTATTAGATACACACAAAACACTGATAGGTTAATTATTATAAACATATATCCCAAAAAAAAAAAAAAATATCATTCAACAGCAGCCACATAACTATCTTTATTGTTTTGGTTTGGAAATAATTACTTTTTTATGATTTGAGTTTAGCCTGGAAGAACGAGAAATATGAGATTGTTTGAAGTGATATAAGATGATATTGAGGAGTTCAAATAACGATGACTGATATCAATTTATCCCTAGAACAATGTCATTATTTTGAGTATGGAAGGGGATTCAAAAAGAGGAATTATAAAAGGGTTTTTTTTTCAAACTTAAGGAACAATATGGGATTGATATGTATTTTTGGAACATAGGATCTAATTCGGTACAATTAATAACCTAAAGCAAAATAAAACCAAATAAAAGAACAAACAAATAATTTGTTATTTTTTAATGAAACTTTGAAAAACTGCTCTTCAAAGCTTCTTTTTCTATGAATGGAACGATTGAAAACAATGAAGTTAAATGTTGAATTGGTTCATCCATTCGAAATCAAAACTTGGTTTTAATTTCCCTATAGACAGAAATGATATTCAAACTTTTCAATTGGTTCTATTTCTTTTTTTTATTCCCCACCCCATTTTGTTAAGAAATACCCAATAATGGTCAAATATAATAATCTGTATATACTAATGGTTTTTAATAAGGCATATTTTTGGGCATTCCTGGAAAATTAACTTAATTTAACCCACTTAAAAAAAAATGTTTTTTTGTTGTTTTTCTTAAATTTGTAATTTTCTTTTTTTCTATTTTTTGAAATTCTTTAAAAATGGTTTCTTTTCTCTTTTATATCCGAAAAAAGAGACCAATTTTTTATTTATTTGGTAAATGAGATTGGTTTTCAATCAACACTAAAAACATTGTTTGTCTTTAGAAATAGTTTTTTTAAACAAAGAAATCGAGTTTACTCGATTTTCAACATTGATCGAAACAATGAATGACACTTTTTTCGATTTCTATTTGAAAAAATAATTTAGTTAACTGGAGTCAAACTATTTGTTTCCAATTTCATAAATCCTTGAGATGAGAGATCTTTTGGGGTTTATGAGATTAATAATGTCACAAAAAATTGTTAAACGCTTCTGAAATAATTTTAAATAACATTTTTAAAGGTAAATTTATTAGTTAAAATGTTTCCTATTTAGTTCAAATTCGAGTAAAATATGGAAAAACAAAAAAAAGACAAATTTTAACTAATAAAACAATCGTTTCCTAAAATCTTTTCACATCAACTATTGTACTATCTAAAATTTTTTTGAGGGCTCTAGTCTCTTTCTTATCTAAAGTTATCCAAAATTATTTACTTACAATTTCACAAATAAAATGTTTTTAGTTTTTAAAAAAAATAAATAGCACCATTATAACCTACTTATCCTATGTTATAAAAATATTTTTTTTCTTAGTGACAAAAGCCTGAAATCAAAAAAACACAAGATATGAAATCAAAAACCGAAAAAAAAAAATGAATCATAATTTTCTAAATAAGCAGTAAGGCATTTTTTATTATTGAACTCTCATTGAAAAAAAGGTTGAAAAGAAGATTTTTTATTGGTAAATATATCATGAATTTGATAAAGGTAATTACCTAGTCTCAATTTTCTTCATGTAGATTTTAATATTCAGAAGATTTTTTTTTTTTTCCACATGATCTTTTACAAAAAAAAGCTATCAAAAGAAAAATTGTAAAGAAAACCTAAAACAAAGAAAAAAAAAAAAGAAAAATAAAAAAAAAAAAATAAAATTAGAAAAAATGATTTTGATCTTAAAATTATAAATTTATTTAGATAAGAATCTGGGACAAAACCTGCAAAAAGCCTTCCAATAGCATTATAAAGTACGTCAATATTTTTGTAAAAATTGTTTTGATGTAAATTAAATTCAAACTTAAAAAAGTAAAAATTAGAAAGATAAGAATAAATAAAAATAAAACAAATTTATCATTTAATCTTTAATTTGTTTTAATTCTTTTTCTAATCCACAATATTTATCTAATCTATAATAATCGATGGCATCTTCAAGTTCTTCAGCAATTAATTGAGGATCATCATCTGCCGTCAATTCAATTGTTTGTGTATATAAAAATTTGATTAAAATTTCGAGACTTTCCATGGATTTGCCAGAATAATCTTTCACCTTGTTGGTTTCTTCTGTAACATTTTGAAACATTTCTCTAAATAGGCCACTTCTTACTATTAAGATAAATTTGTGTACAGGGATTTCAACATCTTCTTCATCCTCTTCATCCTCGTCATATGTTGTGATAATGGAAAAATCTTTTGAGTCTTCGTCATAAAATAATTTTCTTAAGTCCTCTTCGAATTTTCTTTTTGGAAATTCAGAAATGCCAAGTTGGTCAGATATTTTGTTAATTTCAGAGGAAATTGAATGGTGGCCATAAATTCTGTTTAAAAATGCCTGAATCGATTTTTCTTCATAATTTTCTTCAAGAAATGTTTTTAATACTTGGGGTTGCTTCCCTGTTCTGAATTTGAGAATACTTTTGTGACACTTAATCCCAGAGATATCAAAATCAGAAAATTCTCCGCTTTCTAAAATTTTTAAAAATTCTTCTTGAATATTATTATTTATGGCATTATAAACAAGCGAATCACAATTACCACAAAAGATTTTTGTTTCAAAGCAATAATTAAAATTTGGTATTGATATTTTCTCAGGAGTGTTTTTTGGAGTAGTACTTCCATTTCCCAATTGTCCTTTTATTTAATTAGTAAAATATATGGATATTTAGATATAATAATATAAGTGAGTATAACTGGAATGAGAACTTGATAAACTTTTCAACACACTATCATCACATTGTTGAATATATAGTAATATTAATTTACAATTTTTGTTTTTTCATTAACAATATTTATATCTCAAGAATCCTCTCTTTTGAAATTTACACCTTAATTTTGACAATTTTTAATTTGTAAAAAATTTTGATCTTAATACACATGCATAAAATGGATGTCTCTATTTTTTTTATTGTTTTTGGATGCATTTTTAAGGGTTAAGTATTGAAGAAAAACACTTAATATGCTTAAAGAGGGAATTTTGAAGTGACTAAATTTGTGTCTTCTAATTCAAAGTATTTTTTTTTTTTTTTTTTTTTTGATCAGTTAGAAAAGAATAAACATGATTTCTCAATTTTTAGAGTTTTTTTGATAAAAAATAATTTTTTCGAACTAATCAATTCAAATAATACACGCAACAGTATTTTTAAAAACTCAATTCATAAAATATGATTCTATTGTAGTTTTGACCCATAATCTTATCAAAAAATTATTTACAAATTTTTGGGATCAGAATCAATTTTTAGATCAATATCATTTTTTCTTTTCTTTTTTTGAAAAATTTTTTTCATTTCGCTAAATTCTTGTTTTTCTTTTTTTTTCTTTTTAATTTCTATTTCTGAATTTTTTCTTTTTTTTTTTAGATTTTTTTCTTTTTGCAAAAGATCCAGTTTAGAAAAAAAAAAGATCTTGGAAAAGACAAATAATCATTCAGAAAATTGAGACAAAGTAATGTCCTTGATCAAATGGAAATAATTATTTGCAAAAAATCTTCTTGTTAACTTTTTTTCATTGGAAGTTCAGTACTAAAAAATTCATAATGTTCATTTCAAAAATTGTCACTCACTTTTTTTTTAGGTTTTGATTTGATTTTTTTTAATTTTTAAAATATCAGGCTTTTATAAGTTTAGAATGATTTAAAGTGAATTATAAATAAGATTTAATTATTAGTTACTCTTGAATACTAAAGGAATATATTTTTTTTTAAATTTATTATTTCAGGTTAGTTATACTTTTTGAAAGGGAGTTTAATTTGAGACTCAGCTTAAAAAAATGTCATAAAAATGGAACAATAGTTGAAAGTTGGACAAATTTTTTTTTTCTAGTTAAATATTAAGCCAATAAATTTCTATTTTTGTCAAATAATTTTTTTGTGATGGTATCAAAATTAAAAACAGGCGTTAGAGACATAAAAAATACTTTAATTTCATTTTTTTTAGAATGGTTAATTTAAAAATTACTTTTCACTCTAATTATTTGATTAGAATACTAATAATTTGAAAAATAAATTTCTCAAAAACAAAAATCTGATATTTTTCTTTTTCATTTTTAAGTTTCAAAATAAGTGTGTTCGGGTTTATGGATCTATTTTTTTTTTTTGGAATTTTTTGATTTATAATACTGACGAAAAATGCCTTTTTGATCTAAATTTGAGAATTTATTCATTAAGGACTACGTTCACACTCTTGAGTAGGTTGAGTTATTGTGCTATTTCACTTTCACTTCCCAAAAAGAATTTTCAATCTGAAGAAATAGGACAAAAAAAATGATAAAAAAACATTTTTTGTCATCTTTACCTTTTCACGCATACATTTTTTCTTTCTTTTTCAATGAAAAGGAAAATAGAAAATAACAAAAAAATAATTGCAAAAAAATGGCTTTTGGGGATTTTCAAGTGCATTTAAAATTTGAGAACATTTCAGACTTGAAAAGGCAAATGTGAAAAATATGTAGAACAGCCAGTGGAATTAGTGTGAGTTCAACAAATTGAAATGGAAATTCTTAAATATTAAAATCAAATTTTGGCATGATCTAACAAGGTAAAAATTGTGAAAATTGTTGAAATTGTGAAAATTTCTCATTTTTTCTCAAAGAAATTCTCCTTGGGTAAATATTACTGAGATTACAAAACTCTTTCATAGGTTTTTTTATACATTATTTCGCTGTTTTCACCTAAAAACGTCGTCCTTAACACCCCCCTTCATAATTTTAATGAGATTAGATCAAAATTCTTGGAGACAATTTCGTGAATTGACAACGTAGTTCTTAAAGGATCATGTTTTTGGCAAGATCTGTTTGAAATTGGGAAGAAAGAGTTTCTTTTCCAAAAAGTGTGCCTTTACACAAACGAAGGGTAAATATGAAATTATTAGTATTTGAATTATAAACGGGAACAATTTTCACTTCATTTTCCAAGATTTTCCTTTTTCAAAAAGAGATCGCAACCACGATCTCCAACTTAGCTCTTTGAAAACTCTTTTTATCTAAGACAAATATAGAAAATAAATTGAAAATTTTTTCCCAGATATTATTCAAATACCAGTCGTTAATTTCCTTAAGGGTTAAAGTTAAAAACACAGATTATTTACACCACACTAGAACACGATATTTAAGAGAACGAATTGTTTTTTTTTTTGATAAGCAAACAAAGTAAAACAATTAAAAAAAGTTTTCTTTTTTTTTTGAAGGTTTTTTTATCCAAAACTTCATTCTGATGAACTTTTCAAAGGTCAAAACCAAACGCGAATGAGTAAAATTTAATTTTGAGAAGAGTCAATTTGTAAAACAAAAACAAAAGCTCTCAAGAATTTTCTTTTACTTTTTAAATCTTGAAAGTTCTTCAAAATAGCTTTATTACCCCCAACAAAGTGAGAAAAAAAAAAAAAAAAAAAAAAAAATTCATTGCAATTACCATCACCATTTGTCCCCCAACTATATAAATCAAATTTGTTGTTGTCTTCAACTAAAGCAAGGCTATGAGCGTATCCAGAATTTATTTCAATCACCTTTTTGTTTTTCAGATTGGGAATTATTTTGAATGTCTTTGTTTGATAGCCTACCCCAGAAGATTGAGCAGATCCACACCCATATAGTGTACCGTCCTTAAGAAGAAGGGTTGAGTGGGTGTTTCCGCAGCCAATATCTTTTATTTCGTCTGCATTGAAATCTGGAACAATTGTGGGTGTGTTGGTTTGATTTTGGTTGTTTACTCCTAATTGTCCTTGTGCATTTTTGCCATAGGCATAAAGTTTATTTTTAGAGGTAGCTATGAAAATAAATTCAGAATGCACACCACCCCAAATACGCTCAACAGTCCCACACTCCTTTGTTTTGTTTGCGTCCATCAGTTTGTAAATTAATTTTTGTTGATCTAAAAAGGTCGTAGTACTTGCACCAATTGGAAGGCCCATTGCGTATAGGATCCCTTCAGAAGAAACAAAAAAGTTTTGGTAATTACCCGCAGCAATATCAACGATTTCAATATTGTTGTCTTTAAAGTATGTCAGTTCTTTTGGCTTGTTAATGGTATTTGTGTCCAATCCTATTTTTGGCTTGTTTTGTGATCCTGTGACATATAGGCGCCCTGTTTTTGACAAATACAACAGATGAGAAAAACCTGTGGCCAGTTTTCTGATTGGCTCAACCTCATATTGAAATACTTTACCATTCTTTGGTTCCCTGCTCTTTCCTGTTTCATACACCTCGCCACCAACTGTTAAATAAGAGACTCGATATTCCGTAGATACAATTTGAACTAGTTGAATGTCTTTTGGGAGAAAGTCACAAAGTGAAGGTCTGGAAATATTTCCATTTTTGTTTGGGTATTGTCTGGAGCTATTATAACCCCACCCATACACTGTATTATTTTGCATAAAAAATAATTAATCAAATTTCCAAAAAGAGGATTTAAGAAAAAAATGATTAGATACAGCATTTCACACAACAAAAATAGCACAAAAATTCTATTCACTTTTTTTACTTGATAACACTTTTGGTTTTTTGAAATTGTTCCAAATTTTGAAATGAATTCTAAGATAACATGCAACAACTTTCAATTTATCTGTTTTTACAATTTCAAACTTTGAAAAACATCTCACTTAAACAACTTGTCACTTTTTGGTTTCTATAAAAAGAGTTTCAGGTTATTGAAAGTTAACAAATATTTTTCTATTCGATAACTTTCAAAAATTTCAATTAAATGCAAAATGTTATCTTTTGTTAATTAACATTTTTTTGACCTTTTTTGAGCTTATTAAAGTTTGTTTCAAGTATTTGAAATTTGACAAAATATGAAAGAATATCAGAGACTGAAATCTTGAAGACTGTCACTCGAAATGTTCCAAAAAGTCTTGAAATTTTTAGAATGGATTGTGCTATTCTTGTTGTGAACAAATATCTATCACGGGAACGGAAGAGAATGTTAAGTGTTTAGTCTCCATTTTTTGAGTTAATCTGAGAACACTTGTTTAATGGAGGAGTTCTTTTTCGATTTGTATTTTTCCACAAAAGGGGTAAAAAAAAAAGAATTTCTAACTCTAGCTGAAAATATTAATTAAGACTAAGGTCGTTTACTCTGGATTTTTTCCATACTCAAGAGATGACTTGAAATCAAAAAAGGGGTCTCTTGAACTAGGCCTTCTTTTGATTGACAAAATTCAATTAACAAAAAAAAATTTTTTCCAAGATCTCATTTACAAAAAATTACATTTTAAAAAAAAAAAATTCATAAAATTAATCCAAATAAAAAAAATTTCAAAAAAAAAGTTGAAAGAGGACTCTCGATTCCAAAAAATCAAATTACTATTTGTTGCAAAATAAATTGAACAAAATTTTCATTCAGCTTTCCAAAAACTGATTTTTATCATTGGTGTAACATTTCTTAATTTTTAATTCCTAAACCAGTTTATTATTCATTTCCCTTTTAGAGAATTCGAGAACTTTGATGATATCTTTTGATTCTTGAGATGTGATTTTTTGGAAAGTTGTATGATAATTTTGTTCAATTTATTTTAAAATTAACAGTATGAAAAAAAATCAATTGTATCTTTATTTAAAATTTCCAAAGGGTTAAATTTCTTCAATTTAAAACCAATTATTTTCTTCAAGTATACAATCAATTTAATTACATTTAATATGATTTTTGGTCATGTGTCCAGCTCTAAATTTCACAAAGTAAGGATTTTGTAACATTCTTGAGATAAATCATATCTTAATTTGAGAAATGAAAAAAATGAAAAAAATTAATCTTGGATATCTCAATAATGTCAAAGAGAAACACTTCAAAACTAACATATTTACAATTATATACCCACACCATTCTAATTGGTTATTGAGTACGATCTTTTAATTTTTTTTCTAAAAATGTTATCTTTTTTGATTATTGATTTTTGGAGATCGATCGTGCTTCTCATAGGTAGGTTGGTTTTTTGATTTGTATTAAAATGCTCATTAAAATTCCAAAAAATTTTTAATCCACATCAGAAAATTATTTTTAAACATAATGAATCAACCCTTAAACATAACTTTTGAATTTTGATATTTTTCAACAATTTCAAATAAATTCAACAAATATTATCTTTGGAGTAAATTGTTTTTTTTTTCCTTTTATATTTTTATTCCTAAAAAATCCTTCGAACTAATTCTGAAAATTTAGAAAATTAAAAAATAATATCTGGAACTTTTCGACTGTGAGGCTGATAGTTTAAAAAATTCTTCAAAAAATTTATAATTATTCTGGTATTAAAAGGGAAATTTTTTTCATTTTTTATGGGACTGCCCATTCTATGGAAAAAATCGAAAAATTTGGATTAAGGAATTAATTCAAATAAATAAAAATAATAAACAATTAAAGAATAATATTCTTGATATTATTCGTAATAAAGACATATTATTTATTTTATCATTGGTTAATGATAAAGAAAATTATGACTCTTTATTAAAATTTCTAAACAAAAATTTAGAAATCAGGGCTGTAAGAGGAAACTA
Source organism: Anaeramoeba flamelloides (assembly GCA_027625915.1). Taxonomy (NCBI): domain Eukaryota; family Anaeramoebidae; genus Anaeramoeba; species Anaeramoeba flamelloides. The sequence continues at coordinate 11,155,739 of JANTQA010000036.1, forward strand.
GTTTCCTCCCTTCAAAATAAAAAAAAAAAAGGGAATTTTTTTTCATATTTATTTTCATTTTCCATTTTTTTATTGTTAAGGTTTCAAAGAAATCAAATTTATAGGATTTCTATTTATTTGCTGGTCACATTTATAGACATATTGTTCTGATAGTAAACAAAAATTCTAAATAAAAGGAAATTGAAAATTTCAAAAAATTAATAACAAACTTAAATTTTATCCCTTAAAAATTCAAATACTAGTATTAGGGTTGTACTATTCTCGTCATATTTTATTTGAATAACAATTTTAAAAATGACCAATATACTTCTGGGACTAGGTAATAAGTCCAAGCAAACTTTTTTAACAAATTTGTAATTTTAAAAATTTCCTAGAAGAATTGGAAAGATTCATCAAATAATTTGGAATATTTCAGTATAATTAAATGAATTGAAAATATTATAATGAATATGATTATATTGTAAATAATATTTGTGAAAAATAATAGTTAACCATGATATGGATTTTTCATAAAGAAAAATAAAATAATGTTTTAAATTTGATTAATTATTTTTTTAACTTTAAATGTATTTTTTTTTTTTTTTATTTTGAATATTTTATTTTAAATTAGCTTGTTTTGTTTTTAGTTATTTAAACAAATACTCAAACATCAATACCCAATTCAATATAACCTCTTGATTTATGTTCGGTATGATTTCAAAAGTTGAGAAAAAAAATGAAAAAACAATAAGGGTATAAAGAACTAATATCACAAACTCAACTCTTTTTCAGTCAAAGGGGCCCAGTTTTATTGATGAAATGGAATACATTCTATGAGTTTAATTCATTATTCTTCACAAACTAAAATTTTCAATTTTTAGATCAAAATCATTTTTTCTCATTTTCTAAAATTTTTTTTTTGTTTTTTGCTTTTTGCTTTTCTTTTTTTAAATTTTTTTTAAAAATTAACTTTAAAAAAAAAATGTTTGAAAAACCAAATAAACATTAAGAAAAGTTAGGCTTTGTGTGTTATTTTAAAATTCATACATTTACAAGTAAAAAATCTTATTATCAACAATTTTAATTTCCTAAAGAAATTGAGAATTTTGCACGAGACGTTCCAATGAATGGGGCCCAAAAAATTTTTTAACATTTTTTTTGTTTTGAAATTTATGGTATGTTCAGGGTTTTCTTTTATAATTATCGACTCTTATATGAAGATTATTATTTCTAGTATTTCTAAACAATCTAAGTTTGGTTGATTCTTAAAAATAAAGTGACTTTTTCATTTTTTGCTGGGCCACTTTGAGTGAAATGGAGTTTATAATTAATCATAGAAGGTGGAAAAAAATAACTTAGGGAGAAATTTTTTAAATATAGAATAGATAATTTTTATGGTCTAATGATTGAATTTAGTCTATTTTTTTTTTTTGAGAATATGACTTGAATCGAAAAAAAAAAAAAAAGATTGTGTACTATTATTGCGAATATTATTTGGTGTACTATTGTTTTTTTTTTTTTTTTTTACCTTCACTTTGATCAATAAGTTTGAAACTATAAATCCCTAGTACTCTAATTTTCTATTGATTGTTATTCAAATAACTTGTTATTTTGGTTATGTTCTAATAAATTATTAAATTTTTTTGTCTTGTTTATTGAAATTTTGACATACAGATTTGATTTTCAATTTTTTTTTTCTTCCCATTACTATCCTTTTTTTAAATCTTTTTTTGAGTAATTTTTAATCCAAAAAATATTCATAATTTTTTCAGAAAAAAAACCGAATTCTTTGTTTCATCCCCAATCCAAAATAAGTCGGTAAAAGAACATTCATTTGATTTGGATCTATAATTCTTATTATGCTTTTGTCAGAGAATACAATAACCTCTTAAATCAATAGCTCTACCATATATTTCTCGATTTTAAAAGTATGTTGTAATCGGGTTAAAATGATATGAGTGTAACATGGTTCAAAGAGCTGGAAAAAATCTATTATAAATAGTATTATACAATAAATTATAACATTTTTATACAAATTATTACGATTAAAAATTGTTTTTTTCGAAATTTTTTTATAATTCTTTTAACAAATATAAAAAGAGAAAAAAATAATATTATTCCAGTATTTAATAATTAATATTTAGAAACCTCCATAGTAACTATTTTTTTAATTTTTTAAATGTCCAAGATTAAATTAATAATAATCAACATAAAACCCCCAAATACTGATTACTTTAGTTTCCTTTATATATATATATATATATATATATATATTACATCAAAAAATATCTAATATTTCAGAAATAATTTGTCAAAATAATCTATTGGTTAATTATTTAAATTTTTTAAATAAATTGAATTGATTGGTAACTAATCTACATTTGGCCACAAATTTAAGAAAGATATTTCGCAACTTTCGAGTCTGAATATTGATAATTCCACCTTTAAATCTGTGGTAGAGTAATGTAGATTTATTTTCAAAAATTGTTGGGTTTTTTTACTAAAACAGGGATTATTGTTAATTGATTATATCAACAAATATCACTACTTAACAAATAGCTTTTTTTTTTAGAGACATTCGAATAATTTAACTCTAATATAATGACACCAAATAACAACACACTTTGATGTTAGGCTTCTCCTTGATTGACACTAACCCCTTAAATGTGAAAAAAATAATTTTTTTTTCAATCTTTTTATTAAAATCAACTTTGAAAGATATTTTTCGATTTAAAATACTCTTAAAATAAATTAAAATTGTGTCTGAGCAGTGAAGAAAAAAATTATTCAAATTTTTTACTATTAAAGTTGGAAAAAATCTTAAAAGAACCTAGCAAAGTTGAATTTTCCAACTTAAATGATAAAATTTTTTTTAAAAATAATTTTTGATATTGAGAGATTATACTATTACCATTGTCAAAAAAATTTGGGTCATTAAAAAAAATTGGGTCAGTTAAAAATTTGTTTTCGTTTTTGAAATAGTAAATATTAGTTAAATGAATTTCGATCAAAGTAAAATTTAATGAACAAAACTTACATTTAAGAAAAACCAAAGTCATTATCAATAATAATTTTCAAAAGTAATATTCAATTGTTGTATTTTGAACTTTTAGAATTACTGTGGAACTCTAAAAAATAAAAATTGAATTTTAATTGTTAACTTTACTAAAAACAAGAAAACTATTTATTATGAAATATTAAAAACTATTAATTCAATAAGATATTTAATATTTTTAATTAACGCAAATTTATCAAAGTTAATCTTAAATATCATTTTAAACTAAATTGAATCATAAAATATCCCAAAAAAAGCTATTTTTTCAGAAGAGATTGTTTTCCAAGAATGTTTTACAATAAAAACTTCAAAATAGCGAAATATCAAGATTTTAGAAACAATTTAAATTCTTTAAATTCCTATAAACAAACTTTAAATTAAAACAAAGTTCTTAATTTTTGGTATTCCCAAACAATGAATAACTTGATTTTAGTATCTAATCTAATAAAAAAAAAAAATAACATTTTTAGTAAAGTTTACAATTAAAAATTCAATTTTTGTTCTTTTAGTATTCCACAGCAATTCTAAAAGTTCAAAATGCAACTGTTTAATATCACTTTTGAAAATTGTTATTGATAATGACTTTGGTTTTTCTTAAATGTAAGTTTTGTTCATAAAATTTTACTTTGATCAAAATTCATTTTACTAATATTTACTATTTAAAAAACGAAAACAAATTTTTGACTTACACAATTTTTTTTAATGAACAAAATTTTTTTCACAATGGTTAAAAGAAAAGATACATTTGCAACTATAAACGTTGTACTTTTCAGAATTGGTTTTCATTCAAGTCCTTCCGTTAATTTATAAATCTTATGGGATGTTATACCTTAAATAGTTAAGAGATTATTGATTTCAAAATATCTTCTGAATAATGCAAGACATCAAACAGGGTTACCAAACATCAAAAAAAATGTTCAGAAATTGAAATTTTGAAATTCTACAGCTTCAAAGAACTTATAAAACACATAATAAACAGAGAATAAATCATAAATTTTTTCTCCTTTAAAATTTAACTATCAAGTTACGATTTAATTAATATCGATTCCTCAAAACAGTAACTAAAAATCCATATGAATTGTATTTTTTATTTCAACAAACGTTGGAACTTTTTTAAAAGGAACTTGAAAACATTTTTGAAAACCTCATTTTTTCATTTTTTTACTCTCTCACTTACTAGTCTTTTTAGCAATGACAAACCTTGTATTAGATCCCTTTGATCTTCTATCAAAAAGACAATACTACTCCATCAAGCTTCTTTTACAGGGACAAAAAATAAATCCAAACCAAAGACAAACAAGCAATGAAGACACACCACTACATTATATTTTAAAGAACAAACTCGAGATCAAATTCCTCAAACTTTTCCTCTCAAACGAAGCTGATCCTAACCTTCAAAATGTAAATAATTTCAATTCCTTTTTTTTTCTTTTCTTTTATTGTTTTACTCTTTTGAGCTTTTGTTTATTCTCAACTTTTTTTTTTTTTTTCTTTTTGATAATATTTTTTTCTTTGAAATCCTGCTGCTTGGCTTTTGATTACAAACAGAATGTAAGAAATTGATTTTTTTTCTTGTTCATTATTTCCAAATATCTTTCTTTGTAATTTTTTTTTTTTTTTGTCTTGATCTTTACTTTCGAATTCAATTAGTGATCCCCCAAAAAACAAAACTAGAACCACACATATACGTAACCATCAAAAATGCTTCTCTTTTTTATTGAATCTTAAATAAAAAAAAATTCAAAATTTTTTGTTTAAACAAATTTTTTTTTCAAAAGGATAACCAATCATTTTGTTTCTTTTCAAATGACTGTGTACTTTATTTAAATAACACGAAACTCCTTTTCGAGTTAATTTGGTTTTTAACTCTTAAAAATGAATGAAACCAAAAGGAATTATTATTATACTTGATCCTCACATTTAAATTTCAATAATTTTTAATATCAGGTTTTAATCACTAAACACAATAACAACTCCACAAGGATGTATTTATTTTCATTCACTTATCGATGATCTTTAACTTGACAAGACATTCATTTTAAAAAAGTGAGTATTTTTTTTTTTTATGATTTTGTAAGAATTAAAACTTTTTTAAACTTTTCTAATTTAAAGCCCTAGTACCAGTATAAAAGCAAAAAATGGCCATTTTTTTTTGTCATTTTTTTTTCAATCTCCTTTTTCAAAAACCCCATGAATAAAAGGAAGCCTGAAATGTAAAAATGATTACTATTCAAACCTAGCCAAATATTTGGTTCAAAACTATAACTTAAATGTATTCCAAAAAAGTGAATTTAAAAAAAAAAATGACAAATAAAAATGGCCATTTTTTGCTTTTATACTGGTACTAGGGCTTTAATATAGTTTGAGCTTTTTTTAAAAAAAGTACCTAGCTTCCAACCCCAACTTCAATACCTAAATCTCATTTAAAGGTTGATTCCTCGCTTTATTAAAACAGAAAGCATTAAAAAAGTTTTAATTCTTACAAAATAATAAAAAAAAAGCAATACTCACTTTTTTAAAATGACTGCATTAGTCTTACAATCGAGTTTTTGTAAAGAGAAAAACATTGTGATAATGAGTTGTTGGTCTCTAACATTTGATCGATCGCTATTCCTAATGAAATTTTAAAAAATTTACCAATGCATTTTGTTATTTTGGCACACTCTCCAAAATTTTGGACACACCAATTGTTTTATTAGTATTGATAATTATTTATTTTTGTTTTATGAGTTTTGTAATTTATAAATAATTGTTAACATTTCAATAAGTTAGTGTTTCTAATTAAGTGTTTTTCTGAGATACCTTCATAAATAGGATTTTTTTTTTTTCAAAAATTGAATTTATAAAAATTTTAACTTGAAGTTTATCAATATGTTTAAACAATTGTTCGTTAGTAATAATCATTTTCACAGAAATATTCCTTTTGATTAAAAAATAAGTTTTTATTATTTTTTTTTTTTTTTGATTATTATTAATGATTGAAGAGGGGTGATTAAAAAAAATTACCTCCTGTTTGTCGTTAGGTTTATTTCTCAAATTAAAAAAAACTTAAGCACTTCACGTTATTTTTTTTTAATTTGAGAAATAAACCGCCGTTAGGTTTTCTTGAATTTTCTTTTTTATTTGTTAAGTGTTCTAGGTTTTTTTGAGGTTTTCTATTTTATTTATGAAGTGTTCTAGTTTTTTTTTGCTTTTTGAAATAAACAGAAAATTTTAATAAATTTTCGGTTTATTTCAAAAAGTAAAAAAAAACAAACAAAAATCTATTGATTATCTAAATAAACAGAAAAGTCAAGAAAACCGCCATTCGGTTTTTTTTTACTTATTGAAATGAACAGAGAATTTAAAAAATTAAAAAAAACCGCCGTTAGGTTTTCTTGGGGTTTCAGTTTATTTGGAAAATCAATAGATTCTACAAATAAAACAGAAAACCTAGGCACTCAATGGCACACAATGGCACTTTTTGTTAGTTTTTTTTTAATTTTTGCTTTGATTAGAAAATCAATAGATTTTCGAAACAAAAACAAAAAGTAAAAAAAAACGTTCATTAGCTTTTCTTGTGTTTTCTATTTATTTAGATAAAATCTCTAGATTTTTGTTTGTTTTTTTTTACTTTTTGAAATAAACCGAAAATTTATTAAAATTTTCTGTTTATTTCAAAAAGCAAAAAAAACCTAGAACACTTTTCCAAATAAATAGAAAAGCTCAAAAAAACCTAGAACACTTAACAGATAAAATAGGAAACCTCAAGAAAATCGTTGTTAGATTTTTCAGAATTTAAAAGAATGGATCAAAAAATCATTGATTTTACTCTATTATTTCGAATTCTGAAAAACATAGGTACTTGACGGCACTCTACAGCACTTCCTTAAACACTGAATCTTTATTTAGAGTTTTTTTACCCTAGATGTAATGTAGGCAATATTACAACTCATAGGATTGCTTTTCTTTTTCAAAAAAATGAAAAGAAAATTTTTTTATTTCTAAACAAAGACAAGAAAAAGAGAAAGCAATATCAAACATAAAAGAGAGTCAAAAATAAAAAAAAAAAAGTAAAAACTTTACATAAAAAATTTTTTTTTGCCAACTCAAGTGTTGAATGGGCTTGAGGTGGTCGTTTATTTTTATGCAGAAAATTATGGATCACCACCATAATTCATTTTAATAAAGAGATCTAAATATATGAACAATTAAAAATCAAATGAAAAATGTTTTAATTATTAAATTTTTAATTAAAACTTCAAAGATAAGTTGAATCTATTAATACTGGTTTTTAAGAATAAGAATTTGTTTTCGAAATTTTCTTTTTTTTTTTATTAAAAAATTGACATATAAACAGAGTTTTGTTATAAAGATGTAATATGATTGTTATCAAATTATTTTTTTGTTATTTGGGTAATTAATTTAAATTTGTTTAAAAAGAAATAAACATTATTGTTAAGACAAGAAGAATTGAATTTTTATTATTTTAAATTCTTTTAAAGACTTTATAACTATTAATTCAAATGTCTTTCTTAATTTTCTTTTAAACAAAGAAAATGAAGATGAAATAACGAATTAGAACTATCCCAATTTTGCCGAAAAAGGCTTTATATATATATACATTATTGATTTATTAATTTATTTATTTCTTTGAAAACCAAAATTAATTACACAAAAACCAAAAATATCAAAACTAAAATAAATAATTAGAAAGGAAATACCACACTACATACGGCATTAATCCGAAGATGCACAGATGAGATAATTAGTTTGCTATTGGAATATAAAGCATCTGTTAACATCCCAAACAAAATGGAAAAACTGCCACTTCATTTTTTACCAGAAAGCAGAACTGGCGTTGAACTCTCTAATAAAATGATTGCCCAAGTAGAAGATATTAATAAAGTAGATTCCAAAAATTCAACCATCTTGAGCAAAGCAGCTGTGTACCACTCGCACCCCAAAATAGTTCAAAAACTTCTTGAAATGGGTGCAGATGTTAACATCTCCAATCATATCCTTAATAGTCCACTTCATTACATTGTTAAATATAACCTTTTTTATCAAAAAACAAAGGAAAATTTTCAATCTTTTCAACAGGATAAATTAACGAAACAAAATGGTAGCATGAATGAAAATATTCAAAATATTAATTTATTAATTAAATACGGCGCAAAATTAAATTTGCAAAATATTAATGGCGATACACCTCTCCATTATTTATGTATTTGGAATTTAGATGAAGAAATTTTAAAAATATTTTTAGAAAATGGTGCAAACCCAAATATTTTAAACTCTTTTAAGCGCGCTCCTTTGCATCTCCTTTGTAGACACGGGATAAAATTTAAGAATTCAAATTTGTCATCGCTAGTGGATATTTTCCTTGAATCAAATATTCAACTTCAAGTGAAAGATAACGCAGGGTATAAATTTAATATTATGCTAATACATAATATACTTTTTTTTATTTTTTTTTTTTTTTATTTATATATATAATTATATTATTCTCTGGATATTCATATTCATATTTCTTTTTTATTTCTATTTTCATTTCGATTTATATCTATATTCTATTTCTGTTGTATATACTAATTTATTAATTTTTAAAAAAAAAATAAATCAAATTTTCTTTATTGATATTACATTTATTAGAAATTCTCCACTTCATATCGCTTGTAAATTTGGTTGCAGTGCAGATGTAATTTACTCCTTATTAAAAGCTGGTTCAAAAATTAACGAAACAAACAATTTCAATCAAACACCCTTACATCTAGTTTGCTCAAATAAATTATTAAATTCAACAAATTATGAAGTAGCCAAACTTTTGATTGATAATAAAGCAGATGTAGAAAAAATAGATAACTCAAAGTAATTAGATCATTTTTTTTTTTTTTTTTTTTTTTGTGAAAAATTGTTTTCTATGATTTTATTGATAAATAGCTCAAGTGACATAAAAAAAAAATCATGAATTAAATCTCAGAAAGAACATTTTAAGAAGAAATATAATTTTGTAGTGTTTAAAAAAAAAAAAATAAAGAAAAACCTTTTAATAATTATAAAAGGGGATTTAAACTATTTAAATTAAAAATTCATTTCATTTTCCCAGAAAAGTTGATCATAAAAATTAATTTTGAAGAAAAAAAAACTTTGAATAATATTTCTCAAAAAAAAAATAAACACAAGTCCAAAAATTCTTAGCAAATACAATTATAATTATTGAATAATGGAATAGAATACCTTTGTTTTGTTGATTAACTAAACTAATTAATTTTTTCTAAACTATCTTAACAAAATAAAGGAATGCAATTTAATGAGCAATAATAATCCATTTTAAAGATTTTATATTTTCAAAAAATAAAAAATTGAAATTAAACAATATTTTTTGTAGGGCAATATATTTCTAAATTGGAGAATAAGATACAACAATCAAATAATTCAAAATACGATGAAATTTTTTAAAAAAAAATTAAGGTGTAACGCCAAATTCCACATAAAATTGAATTATAGAATCATTTTATGCAATGATTTTTTTTTTTTTGACACTAAAAGGTTATTCAGCTTTATATTTTCTTTGTTTAAATTCTAAGATTTGATAAAATCATTTTTTTTTTTACTTTTTGATGTTTTTAAAAATTACAAATTGGTGAAAAAAATCTGTTTTTTTTTTTTTTTATTGAAAAAGTGTAAATTACACTTTAAATGTCCTTTTACTTAATTTTTCTCAAATGCAATTTAAGAATAAAATCCTAGATTTCACAATTGCTCAAGGAAAAGACATGCCCAAATTTCCTTTCTGGTTGAAAAAGCAAAAACAAAAAATTGAAAAAATAAAAATAAAAAAAAAAGAAATTTAAAAATTGTTTATAAGAAGTAATTGGAAAAAAAAAAATGCTATCTTTAATTACGAACACCAAAAATCACAGCCAAAATACTTTTGGTTTATTTAATTTAATTTGATAATTGATCATGAATATTCATTTGGGGATCATTGTTTAATTTTTGTAATTTCTTTTCTTTTTGATCTGATTTGCTTAAACCTTTGACATTTTTAGCCTTTGCTTTTTGGTTTTTATTTTCAAGTTACTCATACTTTAAGTATTTTAGTATCTACAGTATCAACAAATAAACACTTGATCTTTTTCCTTTGTAACTCTTCTTCCCAATATAAAGAAGATTCAGCTCGGGAAAAAATGGAAACAAATAAAATTTGTTTTTTTTTCTCAAATACTATTGATTTATCAATAACCCAAAGTAGACAATCATCCACTATTCTGAAATTTTTAATCAGATAAACTCAATTTATTTTTAAGGGTTTCAAAAAATTTTATTATTAGTTATTTTATTTCCAGATAACAATTTATAAGTTTAATAAGGTATATCAATAATTTATATTAGCACTGTGATAATAATATTTTTTCTTCTATATATCCTTACTAAAATATTAAATACAATTAAATTACATAAAAATGGATTTATTCTTTCAGAAGAAAAGGCAAAGAAAATCGGAAATTTATTTTCAGAAAACTCGAAAAATTTTTTTCAATTAAAAAGTCTGAAAAAAAAGAAATCAGATTCTTTATTCATAATTCTTTGAACAAATATTTCTTTTTTTTTTAGGATTCAATTAAAACCTTGTTTCGTCATGAAACATTACACTTGCTTCAATTTGGTTATAAATGATCAATCATCAACGACATAAAATTTTTTTTATTTATTTGTCTTTTTGATCCTAATTCTGATTAGATCGGATTCTTTGGTGGAAAGGAAATGAAAGTTAAAATTCTTTCGAAATGGAGAATTAGTAGCAAGGGGAATTGATTTGTTATCACTTTTAGAGTATCTATTATTACTTAAATATCCGTTTTCTTTAGCTGTTTTCTTATTCTTGGGCAAAATTTAAAAAATTTTTTAGATTTTTTTAGTTTTTTGAGAACTTTTTTTGTATTCAAGATAAATGCTCGTTATTCTAAACTTTAAGATATTACCCAAATCTTTAAGGGTTATCCAAATCAAAGCCACTCAGAGGAGTGCACTATTCATACTGTTGTTGAATTATGACCTCTTTATATCTTGAGATCCTGAGTAACTATTAAATTTCAAAATTTTCGTCTTTTACTTTCTGAAAAGAATAAAACAATATTCAATCATTTATATATATATATATATATTGTATTTCTTTTTGGTTATTTTGGTTTCGATTTTTCAATTTTAAAGAAAAAATACTTTTTAAATATAAAAAATTAAATTCAAATTTTCATAATAACTCTTTAAATCAATATAAAGTATTAAAAAAACAATAAAATAAAGAGTGTTTCAATAGTTTTCTCTTGAAAAAAAAAAAAAAAAAAAAAAAATTGGGTTTCTATTAGAGATACTATCAATTCTTTAAATGGATTTACTAGCTAAACTAATATTAAAAAACATTTCTATTTTTTAATTTTTGATAATTTGGAGCCATTATACGATTTTCCAAGTTAAACTAATATCGGTATTTCCTACAATAATATACTAATAATTAAAAAATTGACTTTATCTTAATATTACTGTCAAACAAAGAATATTTTTATTAAAAAATTTACAATAATATCTAAAAAATCAATAAAATAACAAAATAAACAGATCCTAAATTTTATTAAAAGGGTTGTAATTTTTTTATAAAATGCAATAAATATATATATATACTGTTGCTCAAAAATAATTTGTCACAAACACCAAAAATAAAAATCATGATTCTTTATCATGACAATGTTTGAGTTACAAGTATTTGTATTATCACATTTTGAAATATACATGTAAAATAAAAAATTCTCCATTGTTGTCAATGACTTTTGGGATTATTGTTTTCATGTGTCTAATCTGTGCCTGGATTTTTTTCATTTTAATTTTTTTCCAATTTTTTTTAATTGAAAATTTCGGTTCTTTGAGGTTTGATGGGTTATCTGTTTCAACCATATCTTTCAACTCTTTCCATATTTTTTCAATAGGATTTAAATCAGGTGAACAAGGTTGAAAATCAATAAATTGTATTGAATTTTCATTGGACCATTTTAAGGTGAATTTTGATTTATGGATTGGTGCATTGCCTTGATGAAATTTCCAATTTTCGTCTTGATATTTTTTTTCTACAAAGAGGAGAAGAGTGTGTTTGAATATATTGGTATAAACTTGAGAATTTATACCACATTTGGAATTTTTGTAATAATCTTTTGTAAACACAATTTCAGTTTTCCCATGCCAAGAAATACCACCCCAAACCATTACTACAATATTGTTTGATGTTCGTTCTTTTTTCACCTTTCTTGAGATTAAACTTGTTGAGTGTTTCGAAACAAATCTATCTTTGATACGCCGATAAAAATGTCGTTTTTCCAATTATAATTTTGATATTTTCTGGCATAATTTTCCCTTTTTTGCTTGTTTTTGAGTGAAATTTTTGAAATTGTTTTTGCGCAAACAGATTTCCATCCAGGTTTACTTCGATATCTTCTGATAGAACTTGAATACATTGATGTGTTCATTTGTTTTTTGATTATTGGTATGGGTTTTTTTTTTGAGCTTTTCCTCCGATTTTGTTCAAGAATATCTTATCAAGCTTTTCTAATTCCCCATTATTAATAATACTTTTTCGTCCTTGGCACTTCCGTCTCTTCAAGTTTCCCGAATCAAGCTTTTTATCCTTATTTCGTATTGTTTGAACTTAAATATTATTATCTTTTGACTAAATTTTTGATTGGTCTTCCTTTCCAAAGATACCTTAATATTTGATATTTCACTTCAAAGGTGGTTTGATGTTTCATGCTCATTTTTGGTGGAAAAAAAATACTTGAAATGAAAAAATGTGGAAAAAATGATAAAATCAAATGTGATAAATCAATCTTTTGATTAGTTTTAAAATTCAGTTTCTTAATAATGTGTTCGAAAAATTGTCAGAGAATTTTGAGAAAAATTATTTTTGAGCACCACTATATATATGTGTGTGTGTGTTTATGAATGAAAATATGTAAATTTACTTGTGTATTCAATTATTTAAATTAATTCTTTAATTAAAATTTCATAGGATGACTGCTCTTCATTATGCATGTTATTATGGCATGGGTGTGGATATTATCAAAATATTAGTTATAAATAAACCAGAGTTACTTAAAAAGAATTCACCAAAGGGAATTCCCTATTTAATAGCAAGAAAGAGAAAAAATACAAAAGAAGCGGGATGCATTCATGATCTAATGAACCATTTTAAAAGAATAAAAAAAAATATTAAAAATGATCTCAAAAAATCATCAAGCAGTAATTTAATGAACTTAGAAAGCGATTTAAATCAAGACAAAAAATTTATGAAATTTTTAAGTAAAATTAAATTCCCAGCACCAAAAATTTTATATTCTAAACTCTCAAATATGGAACTCTATGCTGACGGTTTTTTAAAAACCATTTATCGTGCAGTTTGGCAGCAAACTATAGTAGCAGTGTATCGGTACCTTATACCAAACAATTTTGATGAAGAACGATTAAAAATGATTATAGAAAATATCCGAAAATTGGATTTATTAAGGCACCCACAATCTCTTTATTTGTATGGCGCGTGCTTAGAATATCCAAATTTTTGTATTGTTACAGAATTCTGTGAAAATGGTAATTTAAGATATCTACTTAATTCACAAAAGACATTATCTTATAAAGAAAAAATTGATTTAATTTATAATATAGCGATTTTAATCCAAGTGCATCATAAACAAAACATTGTCCATTTGTCTTTATCTACAGCAAATATTTTATTGAATCAATATAATAAACCACTACTTTCTGAATTTGGTGTCTTTAAAAATCCCAATGAAAATTTGTTACAAAGAGGTGATTTAGGATCCAGATTATATCATTGTGCACCAGAAGTGTTTAAAAATGGAATATTTTCCAAAGCCTCGAATATTTACAATTTCTCGATCATTGTTTGGGAAATTATGACAGAAAAGGTTCCTTTTTCATCATTAGAAAAATGGGAAATCAAAATCGGCGTTGTGCGTGATGGTAAACGTCCAGATTTGCCAACAGAGAACACAAGTTTAAATTTCTTAATCGAAAAGTGTTGGAAACAAAATCCTGAAGAGAGGCCAACAATAGAAGATGTAATTAAAGATTTGGAGGAATTGAAAAAGCAATTGTTATATAATTAAATTGTTTTTTTTTTTTTTTTTGGAGAAAATTTAATTCTATATTTATCTATAGTTTTAATATTGCCATGAAATTATTATTATTCCTTTTTTTATTATTGTTAAAACAAATAAATAAAGTTACCTAATCATAAACTTTTTTTTACGATTATTGCTTATAAAAAAAAAAATTAAATTATATCTTTTTCTTATTTTTAGTGACACCACCCAATTTTAAATTTTTATTATTTTTCGTCCTCTTGAATTTAAACAAATTTTGTTATTCAAATAACTTTTGATCGTTTTTGAAAGTGAAAAAAAAAATCATTAATTCAATGTTTTTTCAACACTTTCCGATAACGCATACTGAGATTATTAAAATGAATTTTTCTTTAGTTATTTGTTTCTACAATTATTGGTTTAGGAAATGTAAATAATTTAAATAAATTTTGGATGATTCATTTTTTTACATTTATTCATTTGTTTTTTTTTCTCTTTCAATTAGACCAAAATTTACATTTAACTATTAATTTTTTTTTTAATGTTGAAATTTTTGTATCAAATTGGTAGTAATAACAAATGAAATTTTGCTTTGTGATTTATTTCGAAAAAACAACAATCAAAAAAGATTTTTTTTTTTTTAAGAAAAGAGGGCAAAGAGTAATCGCCAATTTCAAATTTAAATTGTCATGAATTATAATTTTGAAAACAACGATATTGGTTCAGAAGGTGACTCGTGGTATTTTATTTTATTTTATTTTTTTTTTTTTTTGGGGGGGTGTATAGAGGTTATTTTATTGTTTTCATTTCTTGGATGTGAATTTTTTATTAAAGGAATATTATCAAATGTTGGATTGAAAATGGAAAGGGTATAAAATACTCGTAAACTCTATGAAACAAATACAAATAGATTTTTCACTGAAAGAAAATAATTAGCACTAAAATGAAAAAAAAATATAACCCCCCGGGAATATAAAATTAGAAAAAGACTTCTTTTTTTTTTCTCTTTTTTTTATTCTTAAATTTTGGAAGACTTACAAAGTTGATAAAAAATATTATATTAATTTTCCAGATTAGTATTTTTTTTTTTTTTTAAGATGTTTTTATAAATATCTTATTAATATCAAGAAATGTTTTTTTTCAATTTAAAGAGTAGATAATATGTTTGCTTTGGTAATTTCTTTTAAAAAAATATTTTTGGATTCAAAGTTTTTAAATTCTCAAAGGTTAAATTGTACCAATAATTTGTTTCAATAATTTATTATTTATAAGTTGCATTGTTAAGAAAAAATGTGAATATTTTAACTTTAAAATTGTTGGATTTTTTGTTGTTATGGAATTATAGGTTATTGAGAAATTGTCAATGAGATAAATAAAAGTTTATTGTTGGAAAAAAATATAATTTCATTTGGGTTATCATAGATCAAAAAAATCAACAACATTTATACTGTAAATTGTGTCATTTTTTTCTAATAAAATCTTTTCTTTCATAAGTTTGATTATTTCAAATTTTTCAAAATGATTAATAATATGAAAAAAAACTGAAAAAATTAGTTTCCAAAATGCTTTCATTGCTAAAAATTATTATTTTGAAATAATTTGAATTTTTTTTTCTATATTAGACCAAATAATAAACAATTAATATATTTTTAAATAAAATAAATAATAAATAAATCAATAAATTGATATTTTTTTATAACTACAACCAGTTTCACTTTTAAGGTGGAAACTTTTAATATATTTAATATACAAAAAAAAATTAAAATATAATCACAAAATACAGAATTTATTTACTAGAATCTAAATTATGTATTTTAAATTTTAAATGTAATATATATACCTTAATTTTTTTATAAAGGTTTGGGACTTTAACTAAGAATTTATTGTATTTATAAATAAAAATTTCATTTTAGGGGATCATAAACTAATGTGAAAATTAAAATGTATTGTCAAAAGTGAAAATGGGTACTTTAAGGCACAAACTTTCAACAAAATTTAAGGCACAATAAAAATCTCAAATTAAGGCACTTAATTCAGATTCTAGTAAAACAAATTGTTAAAAAAAAATTTTCAAATTTTGTGCTTTAATTTCAGATTTTTTTATGCCTTAAATTTCGTTGAAAGTTTGTGTCCTAAAAGTGGAAATGACTGTAAAAGATGACGAATAAAAGTCAAATTCAATTTTCTATTTTTTATTTATATTTATTTGTGATGGTATACAAAACAAGTATGTATTTACACAAATTCACAGTTGATACTTTCTTTAAAAGCCTATTCAAATTTGTAAAACATCGTTTTTCTGTTAGAAAAAAAAATGGAATCTATTTGCAAGTATGTTTTTTTGTATTGTAAAACGATATATTGTGGTTTTTCTAGAATTAGTTGTAGTATTATTTCGACTATACTTATTCTGGAATCATTGAATTATCATTTTCAGAATCAGCCCCAGGTTTTTTCAAAGGGGTATTGTTTTAGGATTATTTTTAGTTGGTATGTGATTAAATTTTAGTTATTATGATTTCAACTTTTGTAATTAGAGATATTTTCGTATTTATTTTGTATATTCCGTTCCTATTTGCCTGGTAAAACATCAATTATTTCTTTTTGGCATTTTTATTCTTTTTTGAAGGTTA
The DNA here is from genome assembly GCA_027625915.1 of Anaeramoeba flamelloides. Classification (NCBI taxonomy): domain Eukaryota; family Anaeramoebidae; genus Anaeramoeba; species Anaeramoeba flamelloides. Next base: position 11,172,535 of record JANTQA010000036.1, read on the forward strand.
ATCTATTTTTGTTTGGTAAAGAGTTTGCTTCGAAAAGTTGTTATTTTGTTTGTGATAGATCAATTTTGCATGACATTTGTAATGAAATTTTTTTTCTGTTGTTCAGAATAAGGTATTGTTTTTTTGTCGTAATTTAATAAAAAATTTTGGAATTTTATTAATTTTACATTTTGCCTTTGTTCACATTATGAATATATAATTGTTTTTTTTTTTTTGATATTATTTAACCAGTGTACATGTGCAAAAAGTGATGTCTTAATATTTTAAGTTTTTTTACTAAATTTGTCATTTTTCCAAAAACTATAAAACTTTTCTTATGCGACCCGACAGGAGAGGTTTTTTTGTCAGTGGACTTGGGGATTCTAAGAGCAAAAAAAAACAATTTAATAATAGAATAAAAAATTTTGGGGTTGTTTTTTGTTTTCTGATTTCTGAAAATTATTTTCTATTTTTGAATTTCTGTTTCTTCTCCAACCATTTTTATTCTATTATTAAATTGTTTTTTTTTGCTCTTAGAATCCCCAAGTCCACTGACAAAAAAACCTCTCCTGTCGGGTCGCATAAGAAAAGTTTTATAGTTTTTGGAAAAATGACAAATTTAGTAAAAAAACTTAAAATATAAAGACATTACTTTTTGCACATGTACACTGGTTAAATAATATCAAAAAAAAAAAAACAATTATATATTCATAATGTGAACAAATCTTTTCAAAAAGATTCTTTGATAGGAAATATTTTTTAAAATAAAATTTTATCTCAAATATTAAATGTATATTGGACTTTTTTCAGATCAAAACTTAACTTTAGGAATTGTCGAATATATTTAATTAACTTGAACAACTTATAATACCCTCGCCGTATCGGAGAAGTTCAAGTTTGTTTGAGGAAAATTTTCGAGTAGGGAGGTTAAAACTACTTTTAATTTTTGAGATAAAATTTTGTTACTAAAAATATTACCTCAAAAAGTTTCTTTATTTGGTAATATTTCTTCAAATTTGTTAAAAATAGTTCCCTTTCCAAAGAGCACACCTAACAAACATTAAAGATAAATATAAAATTAATGAATATCCTTAATTTAATCCAATAAAGTCTATTTTTTGACCCTTCAATTGTTCAAAAACTACCCAATAGCAATATCTTTGATATTAAACGGTATACAAATTTCGGTTCACTTCTTTTTCTTATCCGTTTTTCATGCCCAGTTTCACTTATTTATTTTTTTCCATCAAAACACTAGACTAATTTTCTCTGCTAGTTATAATTTAACTTATAAGAAAAGTAATTTGTCAACTTGTGAGAAATAAACTTATCATTTTTAAAAAGAAGTTCATTTTTTACCAATTATTTTACAGTCAAAAAATCTTATCCTTTTTGTTTGTTTTTTTTTGATATTTTTTATTCAGTAAATTGAAAAAATTGAATTGAACTGTTCTTGGAATCAAAAAATTAGATTTTTTCAAGTTTAAAATAATTATTGTAATTTTTTTGAAATTAAGAAGATTTTTGATACTGGAGTTATTCCAAAACTTCAACCTTTTATTTTTTAAAGTGTATTTTGGAGCACTTCTTTCACAGATAATAAGATTTCAATCTTCTTTCAAAAGAAAATAAATTTTTTTGAATAATTTGGAAATATGTTGTTTTTTTAAACTTTTCCAAAAATGAGAAAAATGAATCAAAGTTTTTTGACAATAATTCATTTTGGAAAATAGCATTAAAAGCAAAGTAAGATCTTATATTATTCATATTTTTTACCTTGGTTTTTCTATTTCAGGTTTGATTGTTATTTTTTTGGAAATTGATTTTAAATTTTCTAGAAGATTTTTTTTACTGTTATTAGCCCCTTAAGATGTTTATATCTGAGTTTATTATCTTTGATATTTTGGAACCGTTTTGCAAAAACATTTTTTGTATTTTTCTTGAGAATAATTTTTCAATAATCTCCCAAAAAGTTCCAAAACACTTTTTATTCAATGACACAAGAACTTTCAAAAATTGGTACACTCATTGATCAATTAATAGGCTATGATCCAAAATTACGTTATGAATCAATTAGCAAAATAAAATTAATTGCAAAAACAATTGGACCCAAAAGAACAAGGGAAGAATTCATCCCTTTTTTAAATAGTAAGAATTTTAAATTTCCACATACAACGCTATTTATATCAACATTCGCTGACTCGACTAACTTTTCTTATTTTGTTCCTATAATCAAATATTTTTTCTTTTTGAAATTTTTTTATTACCCTCCCCAAAGAAATACCATTTGATGAAGAAACAAAGACTATTCTTTTGTTAGTAACCCTCCTCAGTGAATTTGTGGATTTGGTTGGTGGAGAAGAGCACACCCACTCTCTTTTTCCAATTCTTCTTCGATATGCAACCTATGAAGACACTTCAGTTCGTGACCAAGTACTATTCTTTGCTTCCTTTTATTTCATTAAATAAAATAAAAAAAAAATAAAAAAAAAAAAAGTAAAAAGATCTTCAAATTTATACTTTGAAACACAAGACTTTAATTTGAATTTTTGTTTCAAGTTTTTCTCTTTAATTGGATCCACCTTGACCATAAGACTATTTGAATTCTTTTATTTTTTATTACCTTCACGGTCCAAAACCTTTAACTTGTTGTTTTTTTTATTTTGTAAACCAAACCATTTCTTTAATAAAACACCAAAAGGTTATCAAAACACTCACAGTGCTATCAGGGTTCTCGTCAAATAAGGAATTTTCAAAACATCTCTATCTTTTTTTTAAAAAGTTATGTTTTAAGAAATGGACAAGTTCCAGGTATACAGCTTGCGGTATAATACCTATTTTGTATAAGAACATCAACGAAAAGCAAAAGGAATTTGTTCTCAAACTCTTTACACGCTTTTGTAAAAACAAATCAACTTTAATTCGAAAAATAGCTTGTCAAACTCTAAGTGTAAGCAAATTAATAAACAAAAAGAATTTTTTTTTCCTTTTCCTTTTCCTATTTCTATTTCTTTTTCTTTTTTTTTTCCTTTTTCTTTTCCTTTTCCTTTTTCTTTTTCTTTTTCTTTTTATTTTTCTTTTTCTTTTTCCTTTTTTTTCTTTTATCCGAGAGATCTCATTTAAGCAACATATTAACCCGGTTTCCTATTATTTTCTCATAATTCCAAAACACAACAATTTGCAGAAATTAATTTTATTGTTTGACAAAGATCTTTTATTACAATATGCCTTGCCAAAATTAAAACAATTTCACAAAGATAACCAAGACTCAGTCCGCATCCAAACTATTGAAGTCTGTGTTTCTTTTGCAAAGCATTTACAGGATGAACAAATAATTTTAAATGAAATAATACCAATTTACCAATTACTGGCACAAGAAAATTCTTGGAGAGTTCGATATTTAGCTTCCAAATCGATGTGTTCTGTAAATTTTTTCTTCTTTTTTGTTTAGCTTTTCCAATGTTTCTATTTATGTTTATTCTTTTTTTTTTTTTTTTTTTTTTTTGCAATTGGAACCAATTTTATGCATTACGGATTCTGTAATGCAAACAAAGAGTGGTTGTTTTTTTTTTGTAATTACAAACTTGTCTGTATCTATGTATTATAAAGTTGATATGTGCCAAAAGCCCAAAAAATATTTAATAAAAAAGAAAGGAAGAAATCAGTCAACAGTATCAAAAAATTTTTGAGTCTTTGTAATTTTTCGATCTGTTCAAAGTAAAAATGAATTTCTTTTTGTTTTTTTGAATTCATTTTAATCAAAAAAAGAATTTTTCATTGAAACTTTGATAAATTTTCAAAGAAGCAACAAAACGTTACCAAAAAAATTTTTTTATTTTTGAAATCCAAAAAAAGAAAGAAAAAAAGTTATTTGTCTGTACTAAAAAAATTAAAAAAATTGTTTGAAAATCGTCTAGATTAGGTTTCTGACTGGAAAACTATAAATGTTCAAGAGTTTGGAAAACTATAAGACCATGCTGTTTAAAAGTACTTGTTGGTGACAGTCGAATAAAACCTTCTTTTAATTTTGAAATCTGGATCCTTTTCTTGTATTTATTAAAAACCAATCGTTAGCGAGTGTTTGTTGTTTCAATTAAAATTTGTACTTCTTTTTGAAGGTTTTGAAAACTGGATCGTTTTTTTTTTTTTTTTTCGTTTTCAAGACCAATATATTGGGATTATTTTTTTTTATTATTATAATTTCTTATTCCTCTTAAAGGTTTGAAAACTGGATAGTTACTATGTGGATTTTTACTTTTTCGTTTTTCAATGAATTGAGTTTTTCTTTTCCTGTATGTTCATGTGAGACTTTTGATTCTTGTTTTTTGATAACTCTTTGGAAAATTTTTTTGTAAGGTTTGTTTGAGCTTTTTAATTCATTTATAAATTGTGTTTCATTTAAATTTAAAAAAAAATACCAAAATAAAAAAAAAATGGTGGCTCTTTTCAAATTGGAATTTTGCTTCAAAAAAAATGTAAGTGATTAGTACCATCCTGCTATGAATCGAAAAACAGATGTGGTATTTTTTTCAATTTAAAAAAATTTTCAAAAATTTCATCACCACATAGTCATTTTTTCTAAAAAAGGAAACTTCTTAATTTTAAGAATGTTAACACGATTATTCTTATTTCCAAATCTTGAACTAAAACGAAGAAGATTATCATGGTCTTTTATCCAATTACTCAATTTTGGAAACCAACTTTTTAAAATTTTTGAAATAAAACCAAAACGAAATAAAAATCTCAACATTTAAACATGAACTCTCATTTATTCTGAAATATTTATGAATCTATGATATTTTCATTCCCTAATTCGGGTTTTGTAAACTACTTTTAAAAAAAATTCATTTTTGATCAACCTCTAAAAGTCATACTAAGCTGCTGATCGATCGACTAAGAACAAAAGTAACAAGACTTTATACTTTGTTATTTCCATAAAGTGGGTTCATTTTTATAAATATTTCAAATAATGTTTTCTTTACAAGTATTTCTATTCATAAATTGGTAATATAAAATTAAGTGAAATATTAATACCGAATGAACCGAAGCAGTATCTGCGATTTGTATTTGAAAATATATTCATCAAAATATTCCCAAAAATGAAAAAAAAATAAAAACTTTTTTTTCGAGAAAACAATGCACAGTCAATTTCAATAAAAAACAAATAATATGATCATTATCAAAACAATTTTTTAAACAACAAAAAGTTTTTATCGGGTTTTTCCATTTTATTGGAAATTTTGTTGAGATTAAACAATTTATGAAAACAATTTTTTATACGATCAAAAAGAAAAAAATTAATCATCAATTTTCACTTCCTTGAAAAATATCTTTAAAAATCGAGATCATCAAATTTTAATTTCTTTTATATTTATAATAACGTACTTTTAAACAAATTGAATTATTAATACCAAGAATTAATAAATGGAAAAAAATTATTTTGTATTTTTAAATACATAAATTTTAGAATTAAGTTTAAGAAAGCTGTTTTTAAAAATAAATTTTCCCCACTTTTTTAGAAATAACTTAAACTAAAACACTGGATATTAACTTGTTCTTCGAATATATTTCACCTTTGAAAATCTAACTTACAAAATAATACATTTAAGTTTTCTTTTTTCAAAAGAGTTTTGTTAAAGTAAAATGAGAAAACAAAAATATATGTTAAAACAACATCAAACCCTTTTTTCTGTTTGAACATTTTAATATCCTTACTATCAAATTACAAGGAAATTATTAAAAATATAAATTCACCTTTTGGTATAAATGTAATTAAACTACCAAAGAAATTAATTTGAATTGATAATATTAATTTTGAAAATCACAAAGATTGATCTATTTATTTATTCATTAAAAATAGGAGTAAATTCAGAAAAATTTATCAAAATAGAAAAATGGAGAATAAAAAAAAAAAAAATTAATAGAATTAAAAAAAAAAAAAAATACAAAGATCTACAAAACATAGTTTAGGTTAAAGTTAGAAAAGGCCAAAAGGAAAAGAAAATAATTTTTATAAAAAACAATTTTTTATCAAGTTTATTTACCTTGACAAAACAATCTTTAAAATTAATAAAACACAAAAGTTCTTCAAAGATCTTCTATTCTAAAAGTTAAAAAAGAATACATTATATATTAATAACATTTTGAAAAAGCAAATATTCATCTCAAATATTTACAACTTTTTTATTTTTTGGTAACTTGCAATTGTCATTGTTTCATTTTGGATATATTTTATTTAAACTCTTTTTCAAATAAAAGGGTACATAAAATTTCAAGAATTATTCATAATTGAATCAAATTAATTATAGTATCATTCTAAAATACAAAAAACTCTTTTAAACATAAAAAAACACTCAACTGAATATTTAAAACTCATTAAAACAAAACAATAAAAATTTACATTTAATATTTTAAAAATTGATGTGCCCTTTTATTTGAAATGAGAAATCTCGTTTTGTAAATTGTAAAGAAAAAAAAATAATAAAATCAATAAAAATCGTTGAACAAAGTGAATTGGGGAAAAATTTCTTTACATTTTATTGATAACTCTTTACACATCAAACTTTTGTTCTTTAAAGTCTCATATTCAATATAAAGCCACAATTCATCTGGGTATTTTATTGGATTTTGTTTTTTTCAATATTTTCTCTTTTCTTTGTTCCATGCATCAATCCAATAATGGTATTTCTTAATTCCTATATCTAACTCATTCGAAATCAAACTTAAACTGTTTCTATTTTTATACTGTCAAATTATTTCAAAATTGATTTCTTCTTATCTTGTTTATTCATTTTCCAACTGTTCAATACCCTAAATAAAAAAATCAAAAAAATCAAAAAATGAATAATTAAAATGAAAATCACCAACAAGTAATTAACTTATTGTACAATCAAATTCAATAGTATTGATGATTTGAGAGGTGTTACCTTTTGTTTGAAAAAGAGTTTATATTTTGAAATTTTCTTAAATTTCAAAATTTTATTCCAAAGATTTATATTTGAAATAAATTATGATCCTTTCTTCCTGTATTTGCAAATTATTAAATTACTAAAAATCTCAAAATGAATTCTTTTCTAAAAATCTCAAAAATATAAAATTAAATTCTTCAAAAATATAAAAACTTTAAATTCCTCAAAACAATTCCAAAAATAATTTATATTTATTACAATAGTTTTCCAAAAATTTAAATGACAATATAATTCTAGAAAAACTGCTCGAGCCATTTTTAAATTTACTAGCAGATGACGAACCTGAAGTGCGATCTGTTGGCTGCACACAACTCTATAACTTTTGTGAATTAATTAAAAAGCACCCAAAGGTTATTGTTGAACGAATCATCCCAAAGATTGGAGATCTGTCAACGGATTCCTGTGAATTTGTCAAATCATCATTAGCTGTTTCGATCATCAAAATTTCACCAATTATAGGTAAAGATGAAACATTAACAAACTTACTTTCTCATCAAATAACGTTATTCTCTGAAGAAAGCGCCAAAATCAATTTACCATTAATCAGGAACTTACATTATGTAGCTGAGGTGATCGGGATTGAACCCTTATTGGATGCAATTCTAGATTCGATCAATAGATTATCAAAAAATGTTGATTGGAGGAATAGAGTAGAAATAATTAAATGTATCCCATTGATCGCAAATCTGTTTGATACTGGGGCATTCAATGAACACTTAATTGATTTATGCTTTTCGTGGTTCACAGATATTGTGCATTCAGTTAGAGAGGAAGCAACTTTAATGATTAAAAAATTAATTGAAACTTTTGGCAAAAAATGGGGTAACGAATTTGTCATTCCGAAAATAATTGAACTGTCAAATAACCAAAATCATTTATTCAGACAAATTGCCATTTTTACATTCGTAAAACTTGCTCCAATTTTAGGATCAGAATTTTATAAAGGAGATGTAATCGAAACCATTGTTAAATTAGGCGAAGACCCAATTCCAAATATCAGGATTTATTTAATCAATTCTTTAATTGAACTTTCAAAATATATCAATAATGATGAGAAGGAAATTTTAAAAAAATTATTAGAGAGTTTACAAGAGGACGTTGACAGAGATGTTAAATATTTTGCTACCCAAACATTCGAAAAAACCCAAAAAAAAAATTAATTTTTATTTATTATTTTTTTTTTTTTTTTTAGATTACTTTTTTATTAATTTACAAATTCTGATTCTTTTATTTTTCTTTTTATTATATTATTTTTTTTTCCTTTCAATTAAAATCAATAAGCAAATAACATTTTTTTACTTTTTTTCCGTTTTTTTTTCAGGAATCAAGCTGAAATAATAGATGCTTTTTTTTCTTTCAATTATTAATTTTGAGTGAAATTGTTGTGAATTAATATGCCAAGTTTAAAAAGGAAATATTTATTCACTTTTTTCATTAAAGATACCAACACTAGAATATTCAAGTGTGTTTTATGTACTAAAATTGAAATATTGTTGAATCGAGCGAGAGTTGGGTTTGAAATTTTTTTACCGAATCCGATCTTCAAACTAAATTTAAGAAGGATTTTGTTCCAATTAATAATAGGAGTTACAAATTCAAAAATTAAAATATGTGAGTCTTGAGAATAGTGAAAATTAACTAGATCTATAACTTTGAAAAGTTGAATTTATCTTGAAAAATTCAACTTTTAATTGCAAACTTTAAGAAAAGTCTAATAATGAAACCAATTTCTTGGTAATATACTGGATAACAATTCTTCAGAACTCTAAATTACTTATACAACTCCACCCACACAATTACCACTTCAAAAACACAGATAACCATATATTGTTACGTAAAAGAAAACTTCAAATTGATAATTCCCCTTTTAATATTTATTGTTACATTTATCAATATGGTCTGATTTATAAAATTTGGATTATCATTATTGAATATTATTTTTGAAAAAATACCATTCTTTATTATAAAAATAATCTTTTATGCCCATTTTTTCTAAAAAATGGTCGAAAACAATCTGAATTTTTTTGTTTTATCCGAATAAAGAGAAAGTGAATCTATCTGTACAAATTTTCTAATATCTGTGTTACTTGAAAATCAAGCACTTAAGAGATTTATATCAACTTAGATTTATCTAAAAATAAAGTAAATTATTAATTGGATATAAATGATATTAGTATTCATTGTTGAAATTCTCTATAGAAATAGTCTATTAAATATTAATTGAAAAAAAAAAAAATATTCCTTTTTTGACTAATGTTCACAATTAAAACATTATTATTTTATTAAATTCTGAAATTCCTTTTCTCAATGTAATATTAGAAACTCAAATATAATTATATTTCAATATTTATAATTTATTTTTAGAACCTCTAAAGAAAACTTTTTTCACATTTTTTTAATTTTCAAGATTTACTCAATAACAATCAACATAAAAAAAGAACTACCCGTTACTTTTGATTTCATTTCTCACAAGTTAATTGCAACATCAATATGTTTACAATACATACAAGAAATAATTTCTCAAGAAAATTTATTTGTTCATTATTTAATTATTAAAAATAAATTGAATTTTTTAGTGATTAATCCACATTATAAGACAAATCTAAGTAAGATATTTTTGAACTTTGATACCCTTAGATTAATGGCCCAGTATTTAAAATTACCTTGAGATGTAGATTTTTTTCAAATATGCTTAGGTTTACTTACTAAGATAGGTATCATTTTGAATTGAAGAGATCAACTTTTATACTACATAAATCGAAATAATGTGTACCCAACGACTATAATCTGTGTTTTAAAATATAATCTGGCATTTTTTTTTCTTATTGTTCCAAGGCAATATCCAATCTACGACTAAATAGTATACCTAAGATCAAATGAATTTTAAAGGTAAAATTCTTGTTCTTTTAAGTAAAATTTTAAATTATTAATACAATTTGTTGAAAAATTTTGTTATATTCTCAATTTTTCAAAAAGTTTTTGTTTTTTTTGATTGGTTATAATTTTCAGAAAAATTTATTCTATTGCTTGAGATAAATATTCAAATTTGATCCTTTATTATAGAATTTCTAATCAAATTATAGAACTTTAAGAAACAAATACCATATTTAATTAGGGTATATTGTTGGTTTCTTTAATTGGTTGATGTATAGGTCTTCTATAACAAAAAAAACACGCTTTTTATTTTGAAATATTGATTAAACTTTTCTGAACGAATTATTTTGATAAAAGTCTTGAAATAATTTAATTTTTGAAAGAAATTTCCACAATGAACAACTAATCTAATTTACTTTCAACAAATACACTTGTTAATTTTAGAATTGTCTGTGGTTAAGATAAATCCCTTAAAATAATTAAGAAAATGAATATTTCCAGAAACTTCTTAATTATACTTTATTGATAAAGTTCTTATTACTAATCAAGTCTCTAAATAAGATCAGCCAACTGTAAATAGAATCAGTGAATTTCTTCACTTCTTAGATCTCAAGTTATTTCATTTAGTTACAAAGTTTACATTGTTAAAGGTTTTGTTAATGAAAAAATGCAATCATTTCCTTTTCATGTATCTCATTTCACAATTCTCTTTTGTTGTGTAACCAAAATCCGAATAGCAAACACTTAAATGTTGACGTTTCAAATGAAGGATATGAATACCAAAAAATTCTCAAAATCGAAATTAAAACAATTTTTACTTTTTTTCATTTTTTTGATTTTTTCCATTTATTTTTATTTTTTTTTTTATTTTTGTCTTCTTAATTATGAGCAAGCTACAAAAGTTAATTAAGAAATGGAAAATACAGAATGTGAGTAAATATAAAAAAATAAAAATCTTAGGAGAAGGGACATACAGCACTGTAAATAATTCATTACTTTAAATAAGAAATCTACGACACTAAAAAATTAAAATATAAACATTCTTTGGTTTATCCGACATAAATTCCAATCTAATAGGTCTACTTGGCAGAAAATAGGAAAACAAAAGAAAAAGTAGCATTAAAAAAGGTAATTCTCAAATCACTAAAAAATGGCTTTCCCGTTACGGCAATAAGGGAGATCCGATTATTGCAAAAATTCAATCATCCAAATATTGTGGATTTAAAAGAGGTTATTGTTGAATCCAAGAAGAAATACAAAAAGAACATTTATTTGGTGTTTGAATACTGCGAGCATGATTTGAGTGGATTGATGCTGTCTCCAGAAATCAAAAAGTTTTCATATGCGCAGATCAAGTGCTATTTTCAACAAATTTTGGAAGGGTTGGTCTATTGCCACGAGCAAGAAATTATCCACCGAGACTTAAAAGGAGCCAACATTTTGATTAACAACAAAGGGCAAATCAAAATAGCTGATTTTGGGTTAGCACGTAACTTTTCCAAAAAAAAATTTCGTTGGACAAACAAGGTTATTACATTGTGGTACCGCCCACCAGAATTGTTACTGGGGGCTAAAAAATATGGCACTGAAATTGACATGTGGAGTGCAGGATGCATTTTAGCAGAATTATTTAATGGTAAGCCCATTTTCCGTGACTCCAGAGAAATAGGGATTTTGGAAAAAATATATCGGGTTTGTGGTGATCCAGAATCTAACAATTGGAAGGAAGCAAAGGATCTACCTCTTTATCATGAATTTCAATTCTCAAAGGAATTTTCTCGCAATTTAAGGGCATTTTTTCAAAAAAAAGAATTCCCAAAGGAAGCCATCGATCTCATTGACAAGTTGCTTGTTTTGGATCCAAAAAAAAGGCTAACTGCCGAAAAGGCATTAGTGCACGATTTCTTTTTTACAGATCCAGATCCTTTGCCTTTAAGCCAATTGCCAAAATATAAGCCTACCCATGAAATGGATTCAAAAAAAAGGCTTAATAGAAACCAAGGTGGTTTAAGATTAAGAATAAATAAATTTAACACCACACCAGTTCGCAAGACTGAAAAAAGGAAAAAACATAATGAAAGCAACCAACAAAAAGAAAAGGAGAAGGAAAAGGAAGGGGAAATAAAAAAGAAAAAAGAAATGATAATGATAAAGGGAAAGGGAAAGGGAAAGGGAAAGGGAAAGGAAGGAGAAATAAATAATTATACGAGAAATAAAAAAAATTCGATTATTGAAATACAATCAAAGAAAAATAAAATAATTTCAAATCATAACAATAATAGGCCCATTCTTAAAAAAGAGTCAAGAAATGACCAATTCGTACTAAAAAAAAAAGAACATCAACAATTAGATCAAACTACTTCAAAATCATTCAATCTAACTCAATATAAAAATAATTTGCTTCAAACACCGACGATAGGCAGTTCATTAAATAGTTCTCCTATTTCGTTAAAAGATCATAAAAAAAACAAAACGTCTTTCAATTCCCTTTCACCAGTTTTGCATAATGAATTAAATGTGGAACCAAAAAAAAATCCAATACCAAAATTTAATTCCATTTCTCTGACAACTTCACCGGTCATGCCATCTTATCAAAATATTTTTAACCTTTCTCCAAAATTATTTGAAAATAATCGACCGAAAAATAATGTGAATAAGTCACCTATTTCTTTAAAAGATTATAAAAGGAAAATGAAAAAAAACACTTTAAATGTATCAAAGAACATAAAAACAGCAACTAGCGAGAAAAAATTTTTGAAAAATAATATTAATAACAAGGATGTAAAAGTTATTAATCATCAAAATAATCAGAAGGATATTGATAAAAATAATTTTAATCAAAATAATTACAAGAATATTGACCATAACGATAATCAAAATGATAATAATAATAATCAAAATAAGAACAATGATAATCAAAATCATCACAAAGAGAAGCAAAATCAGGAAAATGAAAAAATGATTTCAATTTCCTTTGAAAAGGGAAAGAAAGTTGATCAAAATTCTGAGAAAAAAATTTTAAATCGTATTTCAAAAACTAAGATCACAAATAATGATAATGGTGATAATAAATTGTCAAAAATTGTCTCATTTGCAGAATGGATAAGAAGAAAACAATCAAATGAAGAAAAAAACGATCTTTTAAATAAAAACTCTAATAAAGAAATAAATCATAATTTGCTAAGTGAAAGCTCACAAATAAAAAACGAAAAAAGAACAACTAATAATATTAATAAACATAATAATTTAATTAATAAAGAACGAAAATTTGATCAAAACCACATTCGTAATGATATTCAAAATGCTTTGAAGAGCGATACAAAGTCTCACACTAAAAATAAAAATGGAAATGTATCCCCAAAAGAAAAAAATGGACAAATAAATAATAATGATAAATATAATGAAGATATTAAAAAAAATACAGAAACAAAGAAAAATTATAATTTTGACCTTGAATCAGAATTAACTAGGATGAAGAGAGGGGATATTGAAAACCATTTAATAAATACAGATAATTTTGAAACTTTAGAAAAAGAATCAGAAAGGAAAAGAAGAAGAAGAAGCGAAACGGGGCTGGGAAAAGCAAGAGGAAATGTGCACAAAAGAGATAATGGCAAAAATAAAAATAAATATCAAAAAAGCAAAGAAAAAAGAGAGAGGGGAAATAAAGCGGATATCGAAATTGTTTCTAACAGAAGGAAAAAACATAAAAATAATGATTATATACGAGAGAGAGAAAGGTATAATTGGAAGGTAAAAGAGAAGGTAAAAGAAAAGTTTAATGTTGAAAATACCAAACAGCATCAACATAAGAATAATAAAACAGAAAAAAAAATTACAAATAATAATGAAAAAAAGAAAATTAAAGAATATAAAAGAGAAAGGGGGGTAAATTTTGATCGGGATAAAAAAAACAATCATGAAAAAAAAAGAGAAAGAGGTAGGGAAAGGAGGCAGAATGGTGAAAAATATAGAGAAAGGGAAAGAAAAATAAATATCGAAAGAGACCGAGAAAGAAATAGGGAAAGAGAACGAGTAAAAAATAGGGAAAGTGATAGAAATAGGGAAAGCGAAAGAAATAGAGAAAGGGAAAGAAAAATAAACACTGAAAGAGACAGTGAAAGAAATAGAGAAAGAGAAAGAAATAGAGAGAAAAATAGGGAAAGAAATAGACCGAGAAAAAAATACCCGGAAAGTGGAAAGGATAAGAATAGAAATTGGGAAAGAGAAAGAAATAGGGAAAGAGAAAGAAATAGAAAAAAATACTCGGAAAGGGGAAGGGATGATTATTATAAAAGAGAAAATAATAGGAATTATACAACAAATGAAAATCAAAGATATTATCAAAAAAGAAAATAAGAATAAAAGGTTTAGTGTGTTGAAATAATAATAATAAACTCATAAATATTTAACTTTAAAAAATATCGTGTTTTATAAACATAATGTAAATTATTAAGTTCATTTTTCTAATTTTGATTACTTCAAAAAATAAATTACTATTAAATTTATTATTTTTTTCAAATTCTCAAAATTAGAATAATTTGACAAATTTAATCAATATATATATTTTAGTCAAAGAATTACAACGATTTTTTGTAGATTATTTAACTAGTTAAACAATATTTACTATTATTTTAAAAAAACGATAGATAAAGATGTATTATTTGTTTTATCAAATATTTTTTTGACTTTAAAATACAATAATAATAATAATATATTTTCTAATTGGGGTAAACTGTAAAAATAATAACCGTATTATAAATGAATATATGTCTACCAATTTATTTACTTTATTTACTTAAAATATTTTGGAATAATTCGTTTTATTCTAGAATCAGAAATAATTCAATAATTATTATAAATTTTCAATTTTTTTAAATTAAAATCATTAAATGAATTTAATAAAACAATGCTAATTTTTTTTAATAAAAACAATAAAAGATATTTAATTAAACTATTTTGTTTAAATAACATCAAGAAAAGTAATTTAATTTAAAAAAAAAATTGTTAAAATTAATAGATTCGAAATAAAAAAAAAATAAATAAACAAAAAACGGTGAATATTTTTTATGTTTTGAAATTTTATTTTATTTTTTATTTATTTTTTACAAAGGTAAAATTACAGGCGAATATTACATACAAAAAATAATATTCCATTCAAAAAAATTTACTTGAATCTTAAATAGATGTTTTTTTTTTAAAAAAATAGGAACATTGCATCCACAAGTTAAATAATCAAAAAGAAGAAAGTGAATTTTTCCTTCTCATTTTTATTAGTTTAAAAAATAAACAAAAACCTCCAAGGTTTAGTTGAGTTTTATTTACAATACAAAGATATTAAAAGAAGAAAAAGAAAAAAGAAGAAAAGAAATGTCCAAACAACCTTTAAAATTGGAGAAAGTGTGACTATGCTTCTTGAGAAATCTTTTGAAAAGTTATCCAACTCCTTGAATCTAGCATCAAATATTGAAAATTATTTAAAGCAAGAACACATACTTTAAAGAACAGATAAAGGGTTGGTTTTTTTATAAGCCCTTTGTATTCAACACAATTTATAACACCACAATTAACTGAGATAATATTTATTTCTCTTTAGTTCTTATTGTTATTGATCCAAAAGGATCGATCATTATATAAACCGAAAAAAAATGAAAACACAATAAAACTCTTTGATCTTAACCTTGATTGAATCAAGTATCTTTTTTGTTGTTTTTTCAAAGAATAACTTTTTTTTCGCAAGGATCTATTTTTTGATCAAAAAAAATTTTTTTAAAAATTTATTTCTCAATTAGCACAAAAATCCATCAACTATTATTTTACGATTACTTTTTAATTGCAATATTTTGACATTTATCACGAATTTTAGTCAATTTTCGCGATTTTATAGAATATCATGATTTGTTATATTATCGCGATATTATTGATTATCGAGATTTTATAAGCGATCACGATTTTATAGAAATAATCACAATATTTAAACTATATCATGAATTGATAAAGATTTCGTTAAACTCTCTAATGTTTTACTCTTTAAGTTAATTTCAAGTTTTTATCAGAATATATTTTTCCGTTAAAGAACAAAATCTAAGAAAATAAAAAATTTGAATAAAAAGATTTGCTGAAAAAATCAAAAATTTTATAATTCGTTTCTCATTATCTGTTTTGTATTTTTTTTCAAAAAACAAGTAATTAATGATCGTTTGTCTTCAAATTTTCTATATCTTGTGGTAAAAAAAATTTTTTTATCCAAGTTCATACAATTAAATTTTCAAAAATGTACTTACAGCCTTACCATACTTTGATAAAAATAACAAAAAAAAAAAGCAAAAGTGGTTCTTGTAGATCTTAATTAGTGCTACTTTACAAAGATTTTTGTAATTTTTTCTTGTTTTTCAAATATTATTATTATAAATTTTGGCAGATTTGATTGGCAAACAAATGGGAGAAGAAGGGAATATTCCTTGATTTAATATTTAAAAGTAAAATATCCAATTAAATAGATAATTTGTAAGATAGTGTTATAAAAAAAAAATACAGTATATAAAATAAATAAGAATAAGTAATAAAAGTAAATGACATCATATTTTTATTAGAATAAGTTATTCAATTAAATAAATAATATTAATTAATTTTGTATTGTTAAAGAAGTAAGGTTTTCTCCTTTATCATCCATTGCCCACGTTGTTGTTTTTGTTGTATTCACACTAACAATCCATGTATGCCTAATAATGATAATGATAATAATGATAATAAAAATAAAATTAAACAATTCTTATACCAACACTTTTTAATAATTGAAGATTTTTACAAAAAGGTATCCAAAATGTAAAAAAAAAAAATTACATTAAGTTTTTCAGAACTGAAAAGAGCTAAATAAAATCTTTGATTTTTCTCTATTCTTTTAAATACTGGAAAAGCTAACAATATTTTACGTTAATTTTCAAAAATTGAGTTAAATAATTGATTTTTACCATTCTTTTTAAATTAAAAAATCCCAAGTAATATGACTGAAAAAGAGTTTTTTTTTTTTTTATTCAAGGATAGGAAAGAAAATTTATTCAAATTTCTTTTTATTTCTACCAAATTTAAAAAAGCATTAACAAAAAATTATTATTTTGATCAGAAAGCAATTAAATTTTTAGTGCAAAAATAAGGATTAAAAAAAAATGAAAACTATGCTACACTCCTGATCTTCCTGTAATATATTCATTGCTGTCTGGGGTTATGCTTAATTTTAACCTTTATTAATTTATTTTACTATTAAATAGGTTGAATTTTTATTATGAAATCTATTCTTGTAATTTAAAATAGAATTTTTTATTGTAATAATCCTTATCAAAAGTTTTTATTCTTTCACTTTAGCTGTTTAAATTTTGATACAACCCTACAGCAAAATTTTATAATACACACAAATGAATTATCTGCTTTAAAATTATCTTTTATGAAATAGAACATCCAATTCCCCTCATATCAAAGAAAAAGATTTCAATTTCTTTTACATCTTAATAGAAATATTATTGTGCAAAATAAACAAAGACAACAATTGAATTTCAAAAGTTAGTACATCACAGAAATCATTGAAATCACCCAAACTTGAAACTATTTTTCGAACATGGATTTTAAATTGTTAAAACCTGTTATTTTGCCAATTTTGCAAATTGAAGATATCTACAAATATCTGTAAGTTTTTCTATCTATTTATTTGTAAATGTTAAAAAACCAAAAAAACTGTAAAAAAGAATTTTTTTTTTGTTCTATTATAAATTTTACTGTCTCTGATAAACGTTCGAAATTATTTTATGGTTTATCATACATTATAAAATTTTATAATAGAAAATCAATTTGCATTGTCTTATAAATTTTCACTATAAGGCTGAAACAGCTGTATGGAATATTTGTTTTTGTAAAAATCTTCATTTAACAATTAAATAATAATAAAAATAAATAAAAAAAAGAACTTACAATGAGGATGCTATAAATGATTCATACCACCTCAAGCTTGTTCCCTCACGGGAATCTCTTAATCTCCCCCAGGCACCGTCTCCCACATAATAAACGCCTTCCTCACTTGAAACTTTTTTACTGTTTTTAATGGGAACGGTTTTTTTAACCATATGACTATGATTTTCAAAAGCTAACCTTACGCCATACTGTTCGAATTTTTCACACCAATTTTCTCTGACCACCGCAGATTTGCTAACATCATAATCATCGTCTGATGGGTATGCTGGAATATGATAAGCGGGGAAAATATGTTTCACACCATCTTTAATTAAATCTGAAAACTCGGAATCAATCCAGTCGTTTTGCTCTTCTATGGTATAAATATGATTTGTATCCAGCCCAATAACCGCAACTTCATTATTTATACGATAAGAA
This sequence comes from Anaeramoeba flamelloides, assembly GCA_027625915.1. Classification (NCBI taxonomy): domain Eukaryota; family Anaeramoebidae; genus Anaeramoeba; species Anaeramoeba flamelloides. The sequence continues at coordinate 11,190,735 of JANTQA010000036.1, forward strand.
TTATAACTTTTTTGTTTATAAGGGTTATTTAAAAGTGTGGTGCTTGATTGAAAAAAGGCATAAAACAATGGCGCAAATGTTAAATCTGGTTCTGATTTATAGCGATATCCATTTAGAACCTCATGATTGCTATTTAATACATGATATACGTCATTCAAAGAAAGTTAATAATATTAATAATGATAATGGTAATGGTAATAAGAGGGGTTTTATTATTTATTTTTCTGTTTTAAAAAAATTTCAATTTTTTTTTTATTATTGAAAATAAAAATTTATAATAAACAATTTTTCAAAAAAATTGACTTATTTTCTAATGTTATTGGGTACGGGCTTTGTTCGGGTTTCACCAAATTCTTATCAAAAAAATTGTTCAATTTTTAAATCAAAATCATTTTTTCCAATTTGGCCAAATTTAGCTTTGCTTTTTCAAATTTTTGTTTTTCTTTTGTTTTTCTTTAGATCCTTTTTCTTTTTCTCTTAATTTTCTTTATTCTTTTTTGTTTTTTTTTTTTTTCTTTTTCTTTTTCTTTTTATTTTTCTTTTTCTTTTCGGAAAATCAACCTCAAAAAAAGAAAACAATCATTGAAAATACTAATAAACATTAAGAAAATTGATATTATATAATGTCTTTTAGAAATGCACATATTTATTCTCCAAAAAATTAAATTGTTAAACTTTTTTTATTGAAAGTTCAGGAATAAATAATCAGTAGTACTAATTTCAAACTTTGTGATTAATTTTTTTTTAGTTTTTGGTTTTATTTATTTTTTCTAATTTTTAAAATTCAGGCTTTTATATGTTGTAATAATTTAAAAGGTGAATTGTCAATAAGATTTAATAATTAGTTGCTATTGAATACAAAATAACAAATATTTTTTTTTTCAATTTATTATTTCAGGCGAGTCACAATTTTTGAAATGTGGTTTGGTTATAATTGAAAAAAAGATCTGAAAAACAAATTTTTTTTTCAAAATATATTGACCCAAAAAACATTAATCAATCATGAAATATTAGAGAACTAGGTATTAATACTATATTGTTAATATGATCAGTTTTCTAAAGTTAATTCAAAGTATGTTGGTAATAAATTTATTGAAATCATGAATGAAATATGTTTAAAACTCGATGATTTGTATTTTGTGAATAAATGTTATTGTAAAAAAATTGAAATTTTTATGAACAATTAATTGAAATTTAACGATATTTGATAAAAGAAGGTTCAACAACTGAATAATAAGAATAAAAATAGTTTTTTAAAGTAAATTATTAAGAATGAAAAGCGAAAGAAATTACCCCACTATTGGAATAAAAGGAATACTCCTGCCATCTGAGAGTGCATATTTATCCCAATAATCAAACCATTTATCCCATTTTCTGTAACAAAAAATATTCCCATCTGCAAGTGCTATATCCCCGCCAAAAATTACAAAACTTGGATCCAATTTTGCCATTTCTTCAGTTACGCCATTCATTTCTTCAACAACCTGATTTAAAAAATAAAATAATTATAAATTATAGAAAGAATATACATTAGGAGATTTTTGCAAAAATAATTTTTTCTTAAAATTTTCATTTTTTTTTGGGATTATTATTATTTTTTCAAAAAATTGGTTTCTGAACACTACTTTTTATAAAATCAATTATTTAGATATCTTGTTCAAAAATATATTTATATGTATATTTAACCCCGTTTGATTGCAAAAAACATTTAAACAATAAATAATTTTTAAAAAAATTAATTTCAAATAGTTCATAAAACTTTTAATTGTAGAGTTACTTGTCTATAATTCTTCCTGATTTTTTTTTTTTTCTAAATGAGATTTTTCTCATTTCTAATTTCTAAATTGGTAATAGGTTCATTTCAATAATTTTTCATTAAACTAAACAACATCTATTTTTTTTTCTTTTCATTGTTCAAAATTTTAGTGAAAAATACACTATATATAAAACCAAAACTACATAAAATAAAAACTTTTAGAAAAAAAAAACAAAGTATTTTTTTTTCTTTTTGTTGAAATAAATTTAATTATTAAATAAATGAGTAAAGAAATTTCAATTATATTTTATTTTTTAATAGTTTTCTTTGATATCTGTGAGTCAAATATATCGACATTTAGTGAAACAACATTTGAATTCTAAACCAATTCCCCTATTTTCAACGTCTTAAACTGTAATTTATGATATTTTTATTAATTTTCTTTTCTCTTATTGTATTTTTCATTTTAATAATATTTCAGTTTTTTTCTTTTTGAAAAGAAAATGATGACAATTAAATCCAATAAAGTCTTCAACCTAAATAAATTAACACCCCTTTACAAAAAATGGGTCTATAATGTTCTAGCTTATTTTACATCAAACAAATTATTTTCATTTTTTTTTTTTGGGTAGAATTTTACCTTTTAAATTTTAACAAAAAAATCTTCAACTTTCATCAATTGTTTGAGATCATTTAAAAATTGAAAATTTTTATGTATTTTTTCGAATTGTAAAAAAATATTTTGAAAGATCACAAAATATTATTTTTTTGTTTATTTTTTTATTTTGAAGGGGGGGAAATTAATAACATCTGACCATGCTTATCAAAAAAAATATAAGTTTTTTTTGAAAGGTAGAAATATTTTAAAAAAATAAATTGCTTGAATCCTATTTTTGAGTTCTGAATTGGTAAACTTTCTTTTGAAAATCTATTTTTTCTTTTTATATAAATTATTTTCTTTTTTTTTTTTTTGCTATTTCAGGAAAAGCTTTTAATATATATATATATATATATATATAATTAAAGAATAAAACCATGATTATTAATATAGATTATAATAATTTTAAGTAATAGTCATTTAGTTTTTTTTAATTTAATAGGATTAAAATCATAATTTTACAAAATTATTTTGAATTATTATAAACTGTATTAGATTTTCGTAGGTGTCACTAAGTGCCGCCGAGTGCTGTAGAGTGTCATCAAGTGCCTAGCTTTTCCAGAATTCAAAAGAATAGAGAAAAATCTAAGATTTTACTCAATTCTTTTAAATACTGGAAAAGCTAACGGCAGTTTTTATTTCTTAAGGGATTAGTGTCACCATAGATTTCTCTATAATCAAAGTATGTTGTAATTGTGTGTAAATGATATTAGTGCGCCATGGTTTCTGTGACTCTAAAAAATCTATTATAAATATTATTACACAATAAATTATTACATTTTTTACTAATGGTCACTATTAAAAAATTTTCATTTTGAAATTTTTTTTTTTAATTCCTTTTCCAAATATAAAATTTGAAACTCCAAATAATAGTATTCCAGTATTTAGTAATTCATATTTTGAACCTCCATAGGTAACTATTTTTTTAATTTTTAAGATTAACTCAATATTGGTCAACATAAAAACCCAAAGAATGATTAATTTTGTTTCCTTTTTATAAAGCCAATTGTAACATAAATATATTTATAATATTTGAGAAATAATTTGTCAAAAAAATCTATTGGTTAATTATTTCATTTTTTTGTAAAAAAAATTGAATTTTTTGACTATTAATCTACATTTTGCCACAAATTTAAGAAAGTTATTTTGCAACCTCGGAAGTCTGAATATTGATAATTCAACCTTTAAATTTATGGTGAAGTGCAGATTTTTTTCTGAAATTGTTGGGTTTTTTACTAATACAAGGATTATTTTTAATTGATAAGATCAACAAATATTACTACTTTACTAATCGAATTTTTTAGAGACATTTGAACCATGTAGCACCAATGTGGTTACACCCAATAACAACATACTTTGATCCTAGGTTTGTCCCTTGTAGACACTAATACTTAAATTAAAAAAAAACCTAACGGTGGTATTCTTGGTTTTTTTCTGTTTTATTCTAAAAAAATCTATTGATTTTTGAAATAAATTGAAAAATCAAGAAAACCCATCGATATAGGTCAGTTTATCTTTACCAATCTTGATGAGATATTTTTTATACTTTTTTATAATCTGCTTTTTTTTTTTTTTTTTCTTTTTTCTGATGACTCCTTTCCACAATAAATAAATTGTATTTATTTTTTCTTTTTCAATCTTCGATTAAATATTCAAAAAATGGTTAATTAATTTCATGAATTTTCCAAAATCAAAAAAAAAAAAATTCAATACTTTTAGTTAATTTAGGCTTATCAAAAAGAAATCCAAGTTAAAATAATAATAATTTTGAAGAAGAAAAAGCAGAATAAGAAGAAGAGGAAATAAATCTAAAAGATGTGGAAAAAATTACATTTGTATCACCGCCAGAAACAAATAGTAAACTATCGTCTGTTAAAGATTGAGGGGTAGTTTTAAATTGTTTTTCATCGGTCCAATTCGTATCATCTGAGGAATCGCCAGCAATTAATCTATAAATGGTGTTTGGAGTTAATCCCGTTAATGATACATAATGAATCCATCTTTTGTCATCAAACTCAATTTCATAAGTTATGCCAGTTGTTGATGAAGTATAGTCACTTTCTGTTGATAATCCATATTTGACAGTTGGTTCTCCTTTTAATTGTTTTGAAGTATGGAATGTAACAATCATTTCATATCTTAAATCATCTGGCACAGTTAAATAAATATGGCAAGGTTTGTCTATAATTTAATAAACATTATAATAAAAAAAATAATAAATTAATTAAAAGATATGTACTTGTTTTAGTGACTGAATTCCAAAATTTTAATCACACATTTGAAAAATTAAAAGAATTTTCTCATGTTTTTTACTCCTCCAATTGAGAAGTGTCTTAAAGTTACATGACATATTTCGGTTTTTGGTTTAAAAATAAGAAATGAATTGGTTTAAATGAATGTGTTTTTTAAATTTGTTATGGTTAAAGTAAAAAACAATAATTTTCAAATAACTTTAAAATTGTATTTCAATTCAAAAAAAAAAAAAAGGAGTTGAAAATAGCAAAAACAAACAAACAAACAAAACACTGATAATTTTATTAGTGAATTCCAAACCACCTCTCTCAGAGTACTTTTAAATTCAAAAAATATTTGCATATTTTTTGTTTCAATTCTATTTCTGAATTTTTTTACACAACTTTGAATAAAGATTTTATTGGTTTAAATGTTAAAAAACTTACAAATTTAGGTTTGATCTTGGAAAATATTCTAAAAAAAGAAGTATTCGGAGAGTGGGGCTATCAGATTTAGAATAAAAGAAATTGAAGTAAAATTTTTTTTAACCATTTAGGAAAAAAAGTTGTACACGATTTTTAATTGGGAACTTTCTCAAAATAAAAAGAAAGATCAATTAATAAAAGAAGAAACAAATTAACTTTAAAGAATAATTCATTATATTATTGTCAATCAAACCAACCAAAACAATTTAAGTCTCCTTGATCATACAAATTCGAGGAGTGGATGTTTTGGAGATCTCAAAAATAGTCAAATTTTTAAACATATTTTTAATGATTGATCAATAAAAGAAAAAAGATATCAAAAAGTTAGTATTAAAAAAACTGATTTTCTGTTGAATCCTCCATTTTATTTTTAATCATTTATTTTTTTCTTTTATTAATTGATCTTATTTTTTATTGTCTATTTGGTTCCCATTAAGGTTTCAATTAAAAATCGTGATTAACTTTTTTTCCTATTTTCGCTTTTTTTTCCATAACAGTAATTTTTTTTTAATTTACTATTATCAAAGAACATTTCAAAAAATAAATTATTACAATGTGTATTTATATTTAAAGCTATAAAAGTTTTAATTCAATGCAAGTTTAAAAAAAATTGATAAATGAAAAATTCAAATAAAAAGTTTTGAACATCTTTTTTTGAATTTTACAGTATTTATTTTTGTACTTTTTTAAAAAAAGTTTCTTAGCATAGAAACTTTTAGTATTTTGAATTTTAATTCTGAAATTGAGGATCTAAACTATATTTCAGTCAAAGGGGCCCAGTTGTAATGGGTGAATGCCATGTGTTTTAATGGTTTGCTTGGATATTAGAAGTTAAAAAATATTTTGAGAATTTCCAAATGGAAATCATTTTTTTCAAGTTTTTACTGTTTTTTTAATTTCAAAATTGTCAAAATGGAAAATCAAGAAATTGAAATTCGATTTCAAATAATTTTTTTATATTCACAAGGTCATACGCAAAGATATATTGCAGATGAATTAAAGATTGGTCGGAAAAAAGTCAGAGTTTGGATTAAGAATTGGGAAAATGAACGCCACATGACAAATAAAAAAAAAGGTGGTCCAAAAACAAAAATCACTGAAGAATTAATTCAAATTGTTCAAGAAAAAACAACAGAGAATAGAAAATCAACTTGTAGGGAGTTGAGTTCTTTTATTAAAAACAACCACCAAAATGTAATTTCTTAACCAACAACAATTTTCCGAATTCGTAAAAAAATTGGCTTTGATTATAAGCCACCGAGAATTCGTCAGCGTTTAAATGAAACACAGATTGGGAAAAGATTATTGTTTGCTCATGACCATCTTTCCCTCAAAACTGATTGGACCCGTGTTGTTTTCTCAGATGAATCATGGTTTTTTATTAATTCCCGAAATAAAAGGATTTGGAGGAAAAGAGGAGAGAATGATGGTTTGGTTTTTTTTATTTTTATTTTTTTTTTTTTTTTTTGTTTTTTCTAACTTCTATTGAACAACAACAAAAAAACAGATTCTTGTTTTATAAACAAATCTAATTATGATACCAAAATTTTGATTTGGGGAGCTTTTTGTATATTTTTTTCCAATCCCAATTAATCATTCTTGATTCTTCTGTGAATTCAGAAATTTATATTGAGAATTGTATTAAAGGTTCCAAGCTAATCAAAAGGGCTAATAGGGAATATGGTAAATTCGATTGGACCTTTATGCAAGATGGTGCTCGTCCCTATACTTCGAAATTTTCAATGAATTACCTAAGAAAAAAATGTAAAGTATTGGACCCATGGCCTCCAAATTCACCAGATTTAAACCCTATTGAGAACCTTTGGGCTATTATGGATTCACATCTTGAAAAAAACAGACCAACAAATGTTGAAAATTTTATAGAGGTTCTCTATAATGTCTGGGGAAAATTAAAATGGGAGACTTTGGAAAATTTAATAAAATCAATGGAAAAGGGGATTCTATTAGTAATTCAAGAAGATGGTGGCCCAATCAATAGTTTGTATTAGAAACAATCCATAAAAACTTTATTTTTATTTTTAAATTAATCAACAATAAAAACCAAAAAGAACATCGTTGTTTTTTTCAAAGGGGCCTTTCGTTTTTTTATTTTTTTGTTTTATTTTTTTTTTTTTTAGATTTGAGTGAATGATAACTATATCAAGAATCAAGTATTAGTAAGTCTATGTGAGTGTGATTTTTTGAATTATCAATACCCTTTTAATAAAAAAAATATTCTCAATTTCTATTTTTGCTTGGGCCCCATTGACTGAAACAGAGTTTATTTTGATTAAATAGGCCGATTTATTTGCTTTGAGGTTTTTTTTTTGTCTACTGGTATTTGAATTTCAAATGAGAACAAATTCCCATTTTATCTTAGACATCATCTTTAAAATAATGTCTAAACTTTTAAGTTACTGGTTAATACAAAAGATAATTGATCAATTAATCATATTGTAAACGGATTTATTCAAATATACTCAGACACACAATTTTTTACTTTTTTTGATAAATAAAATTTAGATTTGAAAAAAAAAATAAAATAAAGGGTAAATTTTGTTCCCATTATTAATTCAAATACTAGCATCGGGAAGGTTTTGGAAAGACAATGAAGTTGAAATGCATTTGTTTGGCAACTAATTAAATTTGAAGATTACTGTTGACTATTTTCACAAGAAGAAAACTGTTTTCAAACCCACCATCTTCGAGTAAAATTGTAATTTTTAACCGGCTCTGAAAACTTTTGTCGATATTTGGGAAAAAAAAATCATGAGATCAATTTTCAAAATTAAAATAAGTAAAAGAATTTCTCAAAAAAAAAAAAAATGAAAAACTCAATTTTTTTTACCACATTTTAGATTTTATTCATTTAAAGATTTCTCAAGTTTCAACTTTAAAAATTTTATCAAATAAAAGGAGTTCAGTTAAATAATAGCAAATATTCAATCAGAGAAGATTCGATCTTAAAAGCCATTGAGAAGATTCAATTTTTTTCTATTATTTTTTTTTCTCTTTATTCAAAGCAAAAGCAAAGATCATTCTCGTAAAAGTAAAGTTAACCAAAAAGAAGATTATTCTAACAAAAAGTTAATAATTACGATATCATTTTTTTTTTTTTTTTTTTTGGATTGTTATTGAAAGGATCGTTTACTAAATAAGAACTATTGAATCACCAAAAGTCGAATTACAGGTTAACACACAAAAAAAATATTTCCGATCATGCTTATTAAATTTTTAATCATATGGTTTTGGTCTAGAAATCATTTCATTCGCAGAGTTCCATTACTCTTTTGAAAATCTAATCAATCATTCAATTTGATTCTTATTGATTGTTTCCGAATATTAAACAATAATACTGAGTTGAAAGGGGAAAAATAATAATCTTTGTCTCTTTGTTTTTGGATAAATTTGTAATATGTCTTTAAGGGCCAATTACTGTATTTTTTTGAATAAAAATATTACATTTTTTTTTCAAGATTAATTCAATTTAATTAAATAAAAAGAACAAAGTAAAAAGATAGTATGTATTGGAAAAATATTAAAAAAAAATGAATTTATTGTTAAATTCATTTATAAAAGTATTCCAAAAAAAATACATATCAACCATTAAATTACTTCAATAATGTAAAAATGAATTCAAAATTCAATCGAAAATAACAACTTTAAGATTTTTTTATATATAAAAATTAGATTTTGTAGCAAAAATAAAACTGTAAAAATTACAATAACTGGGTTTCTAATTCTCTAAAATTAAAACAAATATCCTTACACCCCAATAATTTTTTTTTTTAGAATATCTACATATCATTTTTATAACAAAATTCCCTTTTATATGATGATTTTTTCCATATTTTTTTAAAAAAATAATCTTATAACGTGTTACAAAGTTTATTGCACAGTTTATAACAAAGATTACTGTTATCAAAGTTGTTATTATAAAATTTTTGTCGTTTGTAACATGTTTATAACATGTTTACATTTTTTTTTTTTTATTAGGGTACTTTCTTGTTCTAATTATTTTTATTAAAGATTTGGTGCCTTATAATTTGTTTAATTGGGATTTTCATTTGATAAAGTTGAACACGAACAGGCCCCAAAAGGTATTTTTTTTAATCAAATAAGGAATTTTCAATAAAAAAACACATTTTAAAAGTCAATTATTCATTACAAAATATTTTTGGAAAGTAGATCAGAGTTATAAGTAATTATTTTTTGAAAAAATATTTTGTTTTCAAAATAGAGGGTTTGCCACCAAAAACATATAATAAAAATATCATTCGGGAAAGAGAAGTCTGAAATTTTCATTATAATTTGGTTTAAATGTGATTAGTAATCTTTTAAAATTGAAACAAAAAATGTATTATTGTAGTGTTCTCATACTTTTTTTTTGTTTCATTTTTAAATTGAATTTGTTGAAGTGTTGATTTTTTATGGATCGAAAAAAAACATAAAGAAGTTGTAGATTTATATTTTTGGTTTGATTTCTTAGCCACTGAAAAGAAGGCACCCAACTAAACAACAACAACGATCTACATTTTTTGCTTGAACATGTTTTGTCAAAAATTTCCATATTTCAATTTTGAAATAAAAAATAAAATTAACAGTTCGATAAAAATGATTTTATTTGGAGACAATTTAGTTCTTCAGGACTTAGATTCTTATGATCATTTGGATTATATTATGGGGTGTGTTATTGGTGATCATTTATGTAAGAACGTGACTGGTCTGCAAACCACCATCTTCTCGTGAAAATGGTCATTCAAATTCGCGAATTCTAAAAAATTTTGTCTCGTAAAAAGGTTTTGAATAAAAAAAATCAAATAAAAGAAATTACCTTCTGAACAACTTGATTCCATTCTTTTCCGAAACGGTTTTGTACTTGAAAAGCCACTATCGTAAGGGTCTAAGCATAAGTCTTCCATTAAATAAATTGGTATTAAACAAACAAGCAGACACAACTTAAAAATTATTAAAGTGAAATAATGAAACAAAATTATTAGGGATTATGGGCAAAAAAAAAGTACAAAAAAAAAATTTTACAATAGCAGTGACAATCCCAACCAATCGTTTTTGTGACATAAAAGTTTGAAAATTTTTTAACCAAAGAGAAAGTGCTTCTTAAAAAAAAGGAATTTAAAAATTAGTATGTGTTTTGAAAATAAAAAAAAATAGACAACAGAAAGAAAGTTAAGAGGGTTTGTAAAAGCAAATAAAGTTTTTTGTGCTGAACAAAAAAATGAAAGAAGGTAGCTTTGTGGATTTTATAATAAAAAAAAAAAAAAAAAAAAAATTTGTTCTTTTAAAGGAAACTAACTTTTCAAAAGTTGGTTTTTAGAAACCTTTTTTTCGTCTTGAACGTCAATCTCTTTTTGGCCAAGATCGAGGTTTGCTTCTAAGGCTTGAATTTTGTTCTTTCGTTTTTTTTTTTTCAGTTTTGTGTTTGTTTTTGTGTTTGTTTTCTTTTTTGCTTCTAGTTTGTCTAATTCAAGATCCATTTCTGAATTTGTTGAATTATCGTTTTCATCATTTTCTTCGTTTTTGTTCTCTTTTTCTTCTTCGTCACGGTCAGCCAAGGACTTGTTTGTCAGTTGTTGTTGGCTTTGTGATTTTGATGCATTTTTTTCATTTTCTTTTTCATCCTTTGACTCGCCAGAAGAAGACGCCGAAGTGTTAGATGAACTTTCGCTTAAAGATGACGACTTAAAATAATTTTGAGTCAAGTTTTCACGATAAAGGCTTTTTTTAAAAAAGCATGTGATCGTAAAAGGAAAGATTAAAATTGCTAAAATAAATGTAGATGAAATTGGATCCAATTTATCATTTGCTGAAAGTTGAATGAAAAACAAAAGAGTGAAGATTAGAGCCAACACCAAACATACAAAATAAGGGATTTGGAGTTTCCGAAGTTCTTTATTTTTGAAACAATATCTCACATTAAATCCAAGTCTAAATTCACCGAATATTTGCAAGATGACGCAAACAAGTGCAAAAAAGAGCACAGCGATTCCAAAAGATAAGAGAAAATTGTCAAGCAGAGAGAGCCGTGGAAAGAGCATTCAAAAAAAAAGTGAATGATTTGCGAAAAGAAAAAGATCAATTGATTTAAGTGATAAAAAAATGATTATTAAGTAGGCTATAACTTCACAAAAGAATAGCACAAAAATTGTGGTCACTTTTTTTACTTCACTACACTTTTGGGTTTTTTAAAATTGTTTTCTGAATTTAGAAGGTGAAGAAAAAGATCCAAATTCACAAACTTTTTGTTTGAAAGTTTTTATATTTAAAAATGGAAAAAACAGCTTTCTAAAACCCTTTTAAGTTTCATGAAAAACTGTTGCAGGTTGTTGAAAGTCAACAAATAATTTTCATCTTGCAAATCTGAAAACAATGTTAATCATTTCACAAATATTATTATTTAAATCATTATTTTGTGTGCCTTCTTTTGGACTTTCAAAAACTTTAGTCAAGTATTTATAATCTGTCCAAATCGTGAAATAGCTTCTAAACCTTGAAGGTTACAAGGCTAAAAGTTCGTAAAAGTCTTGAAAGCTTCTTTCGAGATTGTGCTATTCTTGTTGGGAGTATGAAGATTTATTAAATTATGAAATGTTTCGGTTCTCAAATATATCCAAACTTTGTACTTTGAGAGATTATAATTATTTTAATTTAAAAAAAATTGTATTTTAACTTTGGCCTTTTTGAAAATTTCATATGTGTGAGTTGAAAAAATCTTTGTGGATTTTTTTGTTAAGATCTTGTTAATTTTTTGGTGGATAAGGTGAAAAATATTTTTTTTCTTGTTACAAAAATTCTTTTTCTAATGATAAAAATTAACTAAAATATAATATAAATAGTCTTAGTAATGATTCAATTTTGCTTACCACAAAGGTAATACAAAATAACATACTATATTCATTTCTTTTGATATTTTAAGGAGTTGTGGGCTAGTAATTTTTTGTTAATTTTTTACATTTTTGTTTTAAATCTTCAAGACAACGGCTAATTTTTGTAACAGGAAAAAAAATTACAAAATGGAAAAAACAAATGTATAAAAAATATTTCTAAAATTTTCATATTTTTTTGATAAAACTGTTATTTCTTAATTATTGGTGATAATTTTTTTGTATCCAGCAAGGGCCAAGAAATCTGTAGGTATATTTACTGTATTTTATAACATTCTATTAGATTTAAAAAAGATGGGAAATGATTTAAGGTCGAAAAATGAAAAGAAAATTGAAAATAGTTTTTTCAAATTCAAAAAAATACCAACATATCCACTAGTTTATTAACTGGAATTAGTTGTCGTATAAAATATCAAATATATCGACGAAGTTTCCTACTCCTTAAAGTTTACAATCCCTAAAATTAAAAAGTCATTATATATACGCAAGATAATCTTCTTTCAAATTTCAGTGATTGTAAACCGCAAGGGATACCAAAAAAGTATTATCAGTAATGAAAAAATTACAATTTTAACAAAAAAACAGGAACCTTTTAAGAAATAATTTTTCCATATGTTATATTGTCAAATCAATTTTGATAATAAAATGGGGGTGAAAAGATAAATTTTCCAATTTTTCCTTTACCTATTGTTCACTGGTCCTTGAAGATATCGGAAACTGAAATCCCCAAACTCGTTTAATGTCAATATTTACAATCTTAAAGTCAATTTCAAATGTTTTAAAAAAAGAATTAATCAAAAAATCCAAAAAAAATTACAATTATTACTATTTTTTACAATTAAATCTCTTTTTTTAGAAAAATTTTATATGTTTAAATTTTGGTTTTTTCTGTTATTTGGAATTCTTTTTTGATCCTAATGATCAATCTAATTTTTTTGATTTGATTTATGCTGTTAAGGGTTTAGGTATTTACCGTAAATATACACTATACTCAAGGGCTGACCCGAGACCAAAAAGGGTATTGTTAAATAGCCCTTCTTTTGGTTGATAAAATTTAAATAACAAAAAAAAATTCTATTAGATCTTCTTGGTAAAAAATTCAATGAAGAAAAATAAGTTTTAAAGAGTTCTCAATTTCCAAAAATCAAAATTTAAAAAACAATAATTCATCTTTTCATATTTTCTATTTCCAAATGGTTAAATTTCTTCAATTTAAAACAAATTGCTTTCTTGAAAATAACAATCAATTTAATTCAATTTAATCTGATTTTCGGTTATTTAGTAACCCTAGAAATTTGACCAAGTATGGATTATGTATTATTCATAAGATAAAAATAACTCATTTGAAAAATGAAAAAAAAGAAAAAAAAAAATCACTGAAATCTCAATAGGCGCCATTGGGTGACACTTCAAAACTGACATAGTTGTTTTCAAAATTGTAATTCACGACCATTCTAATTGGAAATTGAGTATCACTCTTTGGTGTTTTTTTCTAAAAATGTCCTCATCTTTACTTGTTGATTTTTGGAGATCGATCGTACATCATAGGTTGGTTGGTTTTTGATTGGTGTTAGGTCCTCATAAAAATTACTAATTTTTTTTTTCCAGTTCAAAAAATTTTTCACTTTAATGACTGGACACTTACAATGAAAAATTAGTTAAACAATATTTGAAAGGGGGGGACTTTAACAACCGTTTAACACTAAAAACCGATTTGACAATTTTTTCTTGTATGATTATTACTCAGAAATATATTTTCCCTTATAAAATTTTATTTCAACACTCAAAAACACAGTTAGAAAATACTATCACAAAAATACAATTTTTTTTTTTTTTCATTTTAATTGTACAGTATTGTTTAAGAATAAAATAATCCAAAAATAATAACTCGTGAGAGCGAGATCAGGAAAACAATACTACATCAAAAGAATCATACATATATATTTTTTTACCTAAGGAAATAAATAATAATTAGAATTAGTATGAAAGAAATAATAGTTAAAATAGTAAACAAATATTTCCATTCTGTAACATCCCCCCCCCTATTTTTTGAGGTCATTCTATAGAGTGTTGGGGTGTTGGGGATTTCTCTTTTATTAGAGAAATCTTTTGATTTTTTGAATAAATAGAAAACCCAAAAAAAACCTAGTGAGAATCAATTGATTTTCCAAATAAAATTGAAAACCTCAAAAAAACCTAGAACACTTCACAAATAAATAGAAAACTCAAAAAAACCTAACGAAAATCTATTCTTTTTGGGAATAAACAGAAAACACAAGAAAACTGAACGAAAGTAGATAAATTTTTAATTTGGTCATATCCAATGATATTATTATTATTTATAATAATACTTGAATTATTTTTCTTCTTTTTTTTTTTTATTTGATCAAATTGTCTTTAATTATTATTTTCTCTCAAAAAATAAAAAGATTGGGAAAAATTTTCTGGATGTAAATAGTTATATGTGAGAATTGGATTTAATAAAGTTATTTTTTTTTAAAAAAGCTAAGCTAAAAAAAATTATAAAAAATAAACAACTTTCTAGCGAAATTTATGTTGGTTGTTTCGTTAAAAAAAAATCTTTCTTAAATAACACTCGACTGATTTAACAAGTATTACTGAATTTTTTAAATTTGTTTTTTGTTATTTTTTTAATTATTTGTTATCCTCAAAGATCCTCGCCACTACAACAATAAATAACTCATGTACTTGGACTCATTTTTTCAAAAATGAGAAAGATATTTGTCTTTCCGTGTGCTATAGATATCACCCTATCAAGAAAAATATATTACTTGTTATCTCAAATTCATCCAAATAAAGATAGATATTTTAAATAAATTTCTCCCTCGTTTTTGGAAATAGCTTATATTTACTAAAGTTTGGAATAATATTCTTTGAACAAATTAAAACCAACTCATGTCTTGCAACGGTTATTTTTGTGATTTCTGTTTTTTTTTTTGTGTTGTGAATTTTTTTTGTCTTTTATATTTTATTATTTCTTTGTGAAAAAAATTTGTTAAACTCTTTAAATCAGTATTTTATATTTTTTTAGTCAATATTCTCATTAAATCAATAAAATGGCCAATTTGTGAATGTGCAAATGTGCAAATGTGCAAATGGGTAGATGGGTTAATGGGCGAACTAACAAATGAATGAATAAAATTTCATTACAATATTTCAAAAAAATCTTCCTTTAATCAAGAAATAAAATAAAAGCTGAAAATTTAAAAAGAGTAAATTAATTTCTAAAATAAATATCCAATTTCAGAGATTAAAAAATCTCTAAATTTTAAGTCGTGGCCTTCTATTATATTACAAACTATAGATGATAAATTGAAAAAAATATCAAAAAATAAATATAAGAAAAATAATAATATCAAGAAATAAGAATAGGTGTTAGAGGACTAAAAACGAAACTGTGGTTTTGAATAGCCAAAAACAAAAAAAAAAAAAGTAATAATTACAAATCTGTGTTTGAGGTTTTTGGGTGATATTTTTGATCAATTTCATAAATGTTTGTTAGGTGCTCAAACTTTGGTTCTTGGCAATTTTCGATCCTGTGACCCCGCATCCCACAATTGCCACAATATATCCTACAAACTGTAAGGTTCTTACTTTGATTATTCTCATTATTATTTTGATTATCATTCTTATTTTTATGTTTTGGATCATCTTTTTTATTACGTTGGGTGTTTCTCTTTGGAGAAGATCGGGAGTTTTTTCTTGGTGGACAGTCTTTTGCCATATGTCCATATTTTCCACATTTAAAGCATTTAATACCTGGGTTTGTTGGTTGGAAATAACGAACAAGAAAATTTTTTGGTGGTTCTTGTTGATTACGGTTCATTCTCAAAGAAGATCTATTTTTTGAATCTTTGTAATGCCTTGTGTGTCTTGATTGTCTTGAGTGTCTTGAATTCTTAGAATCTTTAGATTGACTAGAAGACTTTTTTTCTCTCCTTAGCTTTTCCTTTTCCTTTTCTTTTTCTTTTTCTTTTTTGTTTTTGTGTTTATTTTTCCTTCTTGATTTGCTACGAGAAGACGTTTTTCGGTCTTTACTTTCAAGATTTTTTTCTTTAGAAGAAGACTGCCGTTTTCTTGGGTTTGAACTTTGCTTTTTTGATTTAGTTTTGGTTGATATTGGGCTATGGTAAAGATCAGTCAGAATTGGTAACAAGTCGTTGGTCGTCATTTGTTAAAATAAAATTTGGAATAATTTTTAAAAAATGAGTTTTTAAAAGACAAAATCAGACAAGTTTAACAAAGATTTGCTCCTTTTCAAAACTAGCAATTAATTTCAAAAACTTTTCAATCTTTTAAAAGGATTAAAAGCTTTCCAAAAAGTGTGTTTCTTTTGAAAAGTTCGTTTATTTTGTAAATTAATGCAAAATTTTCTATGTAAACTTTTGATCAAGTCTAAAACTCAAAACAACCAAGATCTCTGATGATTTCAAATTGAAATGGTATTTTTAGAGAATTAACTAAGCATATTTTAATTGATACCTTTGAAAGATATATAGGATTGTTAAAGTGACAATTGTGACAAAATATATTCATGATAAATAATTTTAGTTAGAGAAAAGACAAACACAGGTCTTGAGCAAAGGAAATTTGTCTTAATATTTTTTGTTTGAGGAAAAATATGTTAAAGTGATAAAACTTGTTCAAATAGTAAGTAAGCATACAGTTTTTCTTTTTTATTTCCAAAAACAGTTACTTTGAAGAATAATTAACTTTAGAAATAGTTGTTTCTAAAAAGAGAATTACTGTAAAGAGGAAAGTTACAATCACCTCCAAATATAATTCTGAGAAAAGTCAAAGTTTTTCATTTTTTATCAACAAGTTTTTTGTTGGCTCACTCTTCTTAATTCTTTATTTTCATTAGTTGACCTTGCTTTTGCAATACAGACTATTCCTCATAAAACAAAGAAGAGTCAAAGAGTGAGACAGTGGTTGTGTGATTTGTTTAAGATTAAATAACGCTATATCTTAAAGCCATAGGTATAGTTAATTATACAACCAACATTTAATACTAAATTGTTTTTTCTTTGTTTTTTCAAACACAAACAAAGCTCCACAGTTTTGCTTTTTTTTTTTTTTTTTTTTTTGTTATTTTTTTATACAACGATCCTTCTTTGTTACTTTTACTTTTTCGAATTCCCCATTCAAAGAAATCAAAATTAATCATCAAACACAAATCCAAAATCTATTTTTTAAAAAACAAACCACAGAGGTCAACACTTAAAAATAAATGGTGGGCTATGTTACCGTTGTTAAATTTGGATCTTTTTAAAATTGTATGGTGATTGTTCACTCAGATTCCAAAACACAACGATTTTTAATTGCCGTTTTTCCCTTACAGTCAGTTCCACTTTTAAGGTACACAAACTTTGAACCAAATGTGTCTTTCACTTCAATTTTGGTATTTTTTTTATTTTTTCTAATTTTCATTAATCGACACAAAAAATAATATTGACTCTTTTATTATGATTAAAAAAATTTGAAAGGGTAATGTTGATCAATAAACTAATAATGAAAAAAAATATCAAATGATAATAAACTGAAACATTTTTTGCTTTTCATGAAAACATAATTAAAAATCGATTATTTTGGAATTGAATGATGGTTACTTGTTGAAATTAGAATTTAATAAGGTTAAAAGTGTTTAGGTACTCTTTTTTGTGATCATAAGAGATTTATCCAAAATAGTTTTTTATTGAAAAAACGAAATGTATTGAAATACTCCAATTTTTTGAACATAAAGAAGGTTTTTATTTTTTCATCGAATATTTTTTTTGGAAAACTACCATTTCATTTTGTAATTCTAAAGTATGAAACTTTATTTAGTTTAGAAAAAGACTGGAAAACAGTATTTAATATCGTTTTTTAAAGTTAAATTTTCTTTATAAAAAATCAAATCTTTAATATACATCTGGGATTGGGTATTCATTTCCATTAATGAGATTTACTTTTTGAGATTATTTATTTCTAAGCGGGTTTGAAAAATTACAAATAAGGTCTGGAAAGAAAACCATTTATAACATGAATATCATGTAGTAGTTATATTTTATCTTTTTTTGGTTGAAGAAAATAACAAAAAAGAGAAATTTATTTTCTCAACACATGGAAGGAATAGTTCAATTTCCATTTTGATTTAAAAAACTATTTAATTTTGTTGTGTGGGTTCTACTCGGTACAGAAAAAGAGATGTTGTCTTTTTTTTCAGAAAAAATTTGAGAGGAAAATTTCAAATTATCACAAATAATAAAATAGATTTTTTTATTTGTTCGAATTTTGGAGAAAACAAGATATTTGACCGGTTTGACGAATATTTAAATTCATTTGATTTTAGTGACTAAAAAATAATAAAAATTTTATATTTTTTTTTTTTTTTTTTTCAATTTTTAGAAAAAGATTCTAAGGGTTTATTGAATCAAATATTGAATCAAGAGTAGGGTTTAATAATAGTCTAATTAAATTAAGATCTTTATTTATTTATTTATTTAGAGAAAGGAGTGATTAAAGATAATTATATCAGTATCAAAAAAAAGAGAGAACAAGTAAAATAATCATTAAAATATCAATAAACAATAATAAAATCATACTCATGATTAAATTAAAAAATAACCACCATTGTTAAAATTTCCAGAATTCACAAGAATCGAGTAAAATTTGAGATTTTACTTACCCTTTCGAATTTAGGAATAGCGACGTTAGATTTTTTTTTAATTTAAGAAATAAAAAGAAAATGTCAAAAATTTTCTTTTAATTTCGAAAGGTTACAAAACCTTAGTACACTACTGTACTTGAGG
Organism: Anaeramoeba flamelloides; assembly: GCA_027625915.1. NCBI lineage: Eukaryota > Anaeramoebidae > Anaeramoeba > Anaeramoeba flamelloides. Next base: position 11,209,580 of record JANTQA010000036.1, read on the forward strand.
TACCCCCCCAGAACTCACAGGGTATATAAACTTGAAAAAAAGATTAGCAATTACAGATAAAAATCACACAATCTATGATTAATAATTGGTATTCCACTACCGTTAATTATTTTTTTAATTGAAAGTATAGAGTAAAATCTAAGATTTTGGTCAACACTTTTAAATTATAAAAAAAAAAAATACTACCTAACAAAGTGGGGTACTATTTACCCGAATTTATATCTATAGAATATTTTTTGTATTTTTTGTTTTCAATTTTTTATTATTACTTTTTCTTTATAACCTAAAGTTTTCTTACTATAAGATATTTTATCAAAATTTCCCGACAAGAACAATAAATTTCATAATTTTAATTAGTTCTATTAAAGGGTTTCTATATATTTTTTCTAAGGATAACTTTTTCAAAAATTATATATAAGAAATTATATGAAAACCTTTTTTTTTTCATTTGATTCTGATAAATTCTGATCTTTCCGAATACCAAATGAAATTATTTATGTTTTCGTAATATTGAGTAACTTAATCAAATTTTTTACAATTTTCCATTTTTTTTTAAATGGCTTATATTCGGATTTATTTTTTTACGACGTATGAATATCTATTTAATACATATGCAAAAATTCTAAATCTCCCAAATGTGGTTCCTGATTTAAATTTGTGATAATTTTTTATTTAAAAGTAAAAATTTACATTTTTGATATTTTTGTATGATTATTGCATTTTCCATCTTTGATCGTTTTAAAAATTATTTTGGTATTAATTTTTTTATCTTTCTTTTTAAATCATTTAAATGTCAAATTTTCCAACTATTTATTTCTTTATTGATGTTTTAGTCAAATTTAATAATTTTTATTAGTTTTTTATATTTTTTTTTCACTGTATATTGCCCTTTTTTATTTTTTCATTTTATATAATTAAATAAAATTTATTTTATTAAGTTTTTATCTCCATGTATAAATAAAATATATTTAGTTTTAATTGTTTTGTTTGGTGTGATTTTTTTGTTTAAAAAGATAAATAAAAGTACTTTTGGATTTTTAATATTTTGGAAAATATGAAGTTCAAAATCATTTTTTTAAATATATCAAGGTGAATTGCTTAATTATATTTTAGATTATTTAGATAATACAAGTAAATATTTTTTTTTTTACATTTGAATTAGAAATTTTATTCAAAATATTGGCAATGGGAAAAAATTTACATTTTTGAAAACAAATAAATTTTGATATTTTTGATTTTTTTTTATTTTTTGGTTTGTAGGTGTCACTCATATTTTAAAGAATGATAAAAAAAAATAATTAAAAACAAAAACAAAAATAAAAAAGACTATAAAAATATCGAAGGTAATATCCCTTCACAGCAACTTGCAAATTTGTATAAATATGTTATCTGTAATATTCTCTCTTTACAAATTTTTTAGATGCTAATTATTCAACAAATTCTAATCAATTAAAAAAGCCAGAAAAAATTAATCTTTTTTCAGTGGGATCAATTATTTTTTCCATTTTTTCTGAAAAAGAAAAAAAATAAATTGATTTTATTCATAACATTATAAATAGTTTTTAACTTTGTTTATTAATATTCCATTATTATTTCACCCCTAATAGTATTTTTTTTCATGAATATTAATCTAAAGATTCCTCTCTTTTTTTTGAGATGAAAAGTTTTATTTAACCAAAAGTATGAGATATACAACAATTATTTATTTTATTTGCTTTAAGGAGGGTAGTTATAAATATTAAATTATAATTTTATTAAATAATATTACTTAGAATTTTAACTTTTTTTATAAAACTTATTTTGAATTTTTCAAAGAAAATTATCTTGAAGATATTTGGTATTAGTTTATTTTCTCCTCAAAATTCAAAATCAATTTTTTTTTTTCTCTAAAAAAATGATTTCAATTGTTAATAATTCTTGTGAATAATGGATTACAATTGGTTAAAAATTCTATTCAAAGTTGAAAAATATTAAAATTTTTATTCATTTTTTCAAAACCAAAAAATAACTTATTAAAAAACTAAACAAATAAATAATATTTTATAATAGATCTAAATTTCATTGATAAACTTTTCATATATTTTATCAAATTTTAATTTATTTATATCACCTATGTACACAATAAGTTTCATTGGCTGAGATTTAAATTGAAATATTAATCAAAAAAAAAGAAACAAAATAAAAAATTTGCTTTCGAAATCAATACTTGCCAACATAAAACGAAAAATATTGTTTCCCATTTTCAAGAATTAACTTACTCTTAAATAAAAGTAATAAGGTTTCTTTTTTTCGTTTTATATCGAAAACATGTGAATTTTTGATTTCAAAAAACATACTCAAATTAAGAAATTGTTTAAATGAGGTTTACTCATGCCATTTCAGCATCCAATAAAACATAATTACAAAAAAAAAAAAAAATATTTTTAAGGATCTCAACAAGATTTCATTTTATTTTTAAAAAATACTAGTTTGTTAAAATATATTTTTTGGAGTATAAGAAAATGAAAACAAAAATAAAATAATACTAATATAAAGATAAAAATTGAAATAGTAAGATCAAGCAAAGGAGGGAGAAAAATAAAAAAAGCATTTATTCATAACTGACTTAATTTCAAAATAAAATAAAGTCTTGATCATTAATTAATTTTTTTGTTGGAAATCAATAGGTTTTTTGTCATTGATATCAAGAGCTTCTTCATCTGCGCCCTTTTCAATTAAAAGTTCAATAATTTTAGGATTTGCGTTATATTCGTAGCATAAATGAAGAGGTGTTTTGTCCCATGAAGCTGTGGCATTTACTTCTGCATCATTTTCTAATAATAATTTTACAATTTCAATTGAGGAATTAAATCGACAACAACAATGGAGAGGGGTATCCATTACTTTGTTTTCTTGGTTTACATCTGATCCTGCTTCGATCAGCATTTTGACTGTTTCAATTGGGTTGTTTTTTTGGCATGCGGTATGTAAAGGTGTGTTTAAAAAGGCATCAACTGCTGTAACATCAGCCCCCAATTCAATTAATGATGCAATTACATTTGAGGGTACCTTTGCAAGACAGGCGTAATGGAGTGGGGTGTTTTCGTCATATGATTTGTTGTTAACATCTGCTCCATTTTCTAAAAAGATTTGAACCAAGCCAAGCGATTTCTTTTCAAGTGCAAGCGATAATGGTTCTAAATTCCATTCATTCACACTAGACACATTTGATCCTTTGGAAATGAGTAATTTGACAGTTTCTAAATTTGCATTTGTTTCTGCTGCCAAATGTAAACACCTATTTTATTATTTCGTTTTTTTTTATTTGTTTATTTCATTAATGTTTTTTTATTTTATTATTTTGATGTTTTATTGTTGTATTATTTTATTGTTTTATGATGTTGTCAGGAAAATTGGAAAGCCAGAGAGTTCGTGATAAATTATTTTGGTAAAAAAATACAAATTAAAAATTATGATCAGGCAAAAGGGGAATTATATTGTTGACATTGAGGAAATAAATTAGTAATTTTTATTAATTCAAAATATTTAAAAATGAGATACTTGACTAAAAGTTTTTATTAACCATTCTGGTAAAAAAGTGAAACAGAAAAAAAAATTTCAACATGATTTTTTAAATTGGTAAATTATTTAGAAAGTGAAAACAAAAAGTAAAATTAATTAAAAGAAGAAATAAATTAACTTTAAAGAATAATTCATTAAATTATTTACAATCAATCCAACAAACAAAATTTAAATCTACTTACATTATCGAAATTGTTGGTGTGGTTTTAGAGATCTCAAAAATAATCAATTTTTTCAACAAATTTTTAATGATAGAGAAATAAAATAAAAACCCATACTAAAAAGATAGTATTAGAATAACTGTTATTGTGTTGAATCCTCCATTTTGTCTTTAATCATTTATTTTTTTCTTTTATTAATCGATCTTACTTTTCATTTTCAGGTTTCTGTGATTTCTGTGATTTCTGTGATTTCTGTGATTTCTGTGATTTCTGTGATTTCTGTGATTTCTGTGATTTCTGTGATTCTAATTAAGGTTCCCAATTAAAAATCGTGTTTATCTTTTTTTTCCCCAATAGTTTGGTAATTTTCAAAAAATGTAAAAATAAAGTTATTAATTCTGCTCAAAAATAATTAAAATTGAGTTTGTCAACTGTTTATAGAAAATTTTCAAAACTTTTTTTGTCACAGTTTTTGAAAATGGCAAGATTAAAAAATATTTGATAGAAAAAAATAAGTTGTTGGATAAATTTGGAGTAACAATTTAATTATTCGGTTTAAATTACTGAGGTAAAATTATTTGAATACAACTAGGGTTATAGTTTTATAACTGTCCCCTTAAAATTCCTGTGAAACAGAAAAAAAAAAAACACAACAAAAAGAAAAAGAAAAGAAGGAGAAAAAAAATTTTACGTTGTTTGGTGAATATCTTTACTTTTTACATTTGCTCCATTTTCAATTAAAAGTTGAATAACTTCGTGTGAACATTTATTCATTAAAGCAGTTAAAAGAAGATTCATTCTATCTCCATTTTCTACATTTACACTAAATGATTTTTTATTGGTACGGGTATTTGTTTTTTGATGGGATAATTTAAGATTTACAAAAAGACAAAAAAAAAATTCAAAAAAAAAACAAAAAAAAATTAAAGAAAGGAAAAATTTACTTGACTCCTTTTAAAGCAATAAGTTCTTTAATAATTGAAAGTTTAGTTCTTGTAGTAAGTGCGTAATGAAGAGGAGTATATCCTGCATTATTCTTAGCCATAATGGAGACTTTTTTACTGATTAAATGTCTGAAATTGTCTTCGTGTGCTGTTTCGTCAAATGCGTAATGAAGTGGAACATTATCATTCAGATCTTTCGCTGATGTATTACATCCTTTTGAAATTAATAGCTCAACAATACTTGGCAATCCTTGTTTGGCTGCCCAATGCAAAGGTGTAATTTTCTAAAAATGAAATAAAGAATTTAGATGTGTTTTATATTTTTTGTTTTTTGGTATTTCAAGTTTTGTTATATTTTTTTTAAGGTTTGTTTGTTTTTCGTTTTTTGTGAGCAAATTCATCAAAAAAGATTTAGTGAAAAGAAAAAGGAAAAATTTCAAAAGAAAGAAAAAAATCAACACTTACATTCTATTTTTTGTTTGAATTTGTTTTGTTCAAAATGAAGAAAAAATTTTTGCAAGAATAAATAAAAAAAAAAATTAAATACAGGCATAATATTTGCTTTCATAAGATCAGTTAGTTCAATTCTTACCTTCTATTTTATTTGTGAGAAAAGAGAGAATATTTTGTAATTTTGGAAAATCAAAAGTTTATTAACAAGATCTCAAAAAAAAAAAATAAAAGGAAAAAAAAACACAAACACCATACATCTTTTAAAGTTTTGATTTTGGAACCAAGTTCATTAATAATTTTTTTTGATTGCTCTTCGTCGTTATTTTGAATTGCAGTGACTAAATCTTCGAAGCTCATAATGAAAAAAATTTTAGATTTTGTAAAAAATTAGAAAAATGAATTTTGTAAGATATCTTCAAGTCAAAAATAGCACAAAAATTTTACTCACTTTTTTTACTTCGTAACACTTTGTATTTTTGAAATTGATCCAAATTTTGAAAGGAATTACAAGATCACAACCCAATAAAATTCAATTTAAAAGTTTTTACAAGTCAAACTTTTAAAAACATGTAATTTAAACAACTTTCCGATTTTTGGTTTCCATAAAAAGAGTTTCAGAGTATTGAAAGTTTACAAATATTTTTTTTTTTGATCAAACTTCAAAAATTTCAATTAAAACCTAATTGTTTAGATCTTTTGTTAATTATTTTTTTTAACTCTTTTTTTTGGGGTTACAAAAAGTTGTACCAAGTATTTGAAATTTGAAAAAATATGAAAGAATATCAGAGACTGAAATATTGTAGAAATTCAGTCTGAAAGTTCCAAAAAGTCTGAAAGTATTTATAGGATTGTACTCTTCTTATCCTGATTATTTGAAATGAAAATTGTAAAAACCTTTTGATGAAATTAATAAGTGTATAAAGATTTAGCTCAGATCAATTTGTGGAAAGCTAAATAATTTTGATTTATCAAAATAAAAATTAACAATGATAGAACCAACAAACTTTTACCGAGACTTGTGGTTTTGAACAAGCTTTTTTATTATTTCTACCCATTTCAAACACTTTACAATTTTTTAAATCAGTTGACAGCTTTACAAAGGAATAATTCGCTGCTGTCAAGTTTTTAGTACTGAGTTTCAATTATTCTGGGGTTTAGATTAGTATGTAATAAGAAAAAAACTTATTAAAATTTCTTGAAATAATTAACTTCAGAAGAGAGTCATCTAAAATTCAAGAGTGCAGTAATTGAATGTAAATGTTTTTAGTATTTTATAATTCACATGAAGCGAAAAAATCTATTATAGTCAGTTCCACTTTTAAGGCACAAACTTTCATCGAAATTTAAGGAACAAAAAAAATCTCAAATTAAGGCACAAAATTCAGATTCTAGTAAAATAAATTGTAAAAAAAAAAATTACAAATTTTAACCTTAATTTGAGATTTTTTTGTGCCTTAAATTTTGTTGAAAGTTTGTGCCTTAAGGGACTAGTAACTCTTATTTATTTTTTTCCCAAAGGTAATAGAGTAATTATTTACATAAGGATACAATTAAACACGATATGGAACTTCATTTGTCAACTTTAGAGAAATGAATAATCATTTTTAAATGATTTCATTTTTCCAAAGAAATTTCAGTCAAAAGATCAAGATCCTAATTTGTTGGGTTTTTCGATCAAATTATAAAAAAATTAGAAAATTGAAAAAATTTAATTTTGAAGAAATATCACTTTTAGTAATTTCTGAGAGTCTTTATGAACAAGTAACATTGTGGCTTTAATATTATTTTAAAAATACAATAAAAATAAATCAAATATTGTATCATCGAAGATTTAAAAAATTTGAACATTTATTTTATTCACAAATATTTATTAAATTTCTTGAAATTGATAAGACTTGCCAATATACTTTTTCAAATATCAAGAGTATAAACAAGGAACTGTTTGTATTAAAATCAGTTATTTGATAATATCTATTATTTTGTTTTTTCTTAGAAATATGCATTTGGATTGTTTTATTTGTTGGTAAAATGTTTACAAAATTAAGAAATAATTGTAAAGCCTATTTGATACATTTAATCATTGGGTTGTTAAGGACTTACTGAAATATTTAAGATTGTGTTATTAATTATTGGTTATAAATAATCAAATTAAAAAGTATTACTCTATACTATAAGTTGAATTTTCCAGTTTTTAAAAAAGTATTTCAAGAGAATTTTTAATTCAGTTGTTTGGTTCTTTTTTCTCAGATTTTTTCATTCAATCCCGAAAAAAGAGATTTTGTCTGTTCTTTTAATCAAAAAATTATATTTTTTACAAATTTAAAATAATTATTGTATTTTTTTTTGAGATTAAGTAGATTTTTTAAACTTAAATATTTCTGAACTTAGTGGTTTCATATTTAAAGTGTATTTTTGTACACTTCCTTTACAGGCAATAAGAATTGAATCTTTTTTCAAAGAAAATATTTTTTTTAAAGAATTCAGAAAAATGTTGGATTTTGAACTTTTCAAAAATGAGAAATATGGATCGGACTTTTAAAAACAATATTTCATTTCGGAAAATAGTTTTGAAAGTAAGTTCTATCTTTAAGATATCAGATTTTTACTTTATTTTTCAATTTCAAGATATAGTAAAAATTTTTTTAATTTGTTAGTAAATTTACTTGAAGATTTTTTTTTTAGTTTACTAGTCACTTAAAAGTGGAACTGACTGTATTAATATTATCAACTTTCAATTATTCAATTTTTTACTAATATTTTCTATGATAATTTATCATTTTGTAAATTTTTTTTAATTCCTTTCCCAAATTAAAAAATGGAATCCAAACTAATTGTATTACAGTATTTAATAATTCAATATTTTGGGCATTCCAAAAGTAACTATTTTTTTTCAATTCTTTAAAATAAATATTTACACCATATTTCAAAGGATAAAAAACCTAGAGACTGATTATTTTTAATAACTTTATATCAAGTTTGTTACATTTTTTAATTTAATTCAATTTTTTAGAAATAATTTGTAAAATAATCTATTCATTTATTATTCAATTTTTTTAACAAATTTTTTTTTTTTTTATTGAAATAATCTCCATTTTGAGATAAAGATAAAAAAAATATTTTTCCTTTTTTATGTGGTCTTTAGATTGAGAATTCAACTTAAAATTTCTATCAAAAAGTAGCCCATTTCTTTTTTCTATTCTTCAGATTTTAGACCAATACAATTGATCTTTTGTAATTATTTAGATCAATTTTTTTTTTACAAAACAAAAATCAAGATATTTAAAACAAGATAAAAGAGATGTTTCACCTTCAATGATCATACGCTGTAATTTAAGATACCTAATAACTCAAAGATAACTCTTTTTATGGAAAAAAAATCTTATTGTCTGTGTAGGAAGTCTATCGAAAGATTAATTTAAAAATAAAAACAATGAAGTTTTATAAATATTTTCTATACAAAAAAATTACTAGATTTCAAAAAAAGTACAATTATTCAAGTTTACTTGAAAAAAATATAATTTATTAATCAGATTCATATAATATTTTGAATAAATCATTTTTTTTTAGTTTAAGGAAAATATATGAGCGAAATCAATTAAAATATTGTTATTAAAAATTTTTGCCAAAATATTTTACAAAACCTAGAAAATTCAACCAAAAACAAAATGAAATATTTTTAATTTTTGATATTATTTACATTTTATTATTTATATTATAATGGGAATTAGGTATTAATTTTGTTCATTTGAAAATATTTAAATTATTGGAAATAATAATTGAAACATTGGTTATTGTAATCTTTAGTTTATTATCAATATAACTGGGAAAATTTAGATTGAGTTATTTGTTATTAATTAAAGTAATATTCAATAATTTATATAAATGATAATAATACTTTGTTTGGACTCTTAATAAATAAAAAACTATTAATTTATAACATAAAATTTAAGAAATTTTCTAAATTATTGAAAATAAAATCAAAGTTTAATTTTTTTCCAATCTTACTGATTTAATTTTTTAGTTAATTTTTTTATCTTTTTAAAATAAGATATAAATTGTGCATTGTTATTTGTTAAAAAAAAATATTATAAATTACTGAAATTCAAATTTGCTAAAAATAAAAAGGTTCAAAAAATATTTCTGTTTCTAATTTGGATCCAAAAATTCAACAAAAAGATAATATAATAATCTTTTTTACGAAAATTTAATTAGTAAACAAAATGAACTCTTTTAAAAATGATAAACACATTTCTCTAAAGTTGAAAAAACGAAGTTTCCATATTGGATTTAATTGTATACTTGTGTAATAAATTACTTTATTTCCCCCGAGATTAAAAAAAAATAAGAGTTACCAATCTCTAAAAAAAATAAAAAAAAATATGATAACTTATAATTAAAAATTAAAATCTATTTACTACCTTTTTTAAAGAACTGTATTTTCAAAAAGTTAAAATTTATCGGAATTTATACATTTTGAAAGGTTTTCTATTTTAATACAATGAGTTCTACTTTTAATACCCAAAATTTCAACAAAAACTAAAACACATAAAAAATATCAAATTAAGGTAAAAAAAACAGGATTATAATAAAATAATTTTATGTAAAAACAATACTCAAAAAATGTGCTACAAATTTAGATTTTTTTGTGTCATAAATTCCTTTTAAAGGTTGTATCTTAAAAGAGAAACTGACTTTAAAGTGGGGGGATCTTTAAAAGTAGATTAAGCATTGGATTTGAAGGAAAGTATTGCTTTGACACCAGTCTTCAAGGTTTTAATGAGTATGAACGCAACATGAAAAGATGTTTAGTTATCATGTTATTTTTCATTAATTTTTCAATAAGAATTTTCATTCTGAAGAAAGACAACTAAAAATTACTCTTTTTGTAAGTAAAAAATAAAAAAAAAATTCAAAAATAGATTTTTGAAGAGAAATTTATAAAAAAAAAATAACTTTAAGGGATTTTCAAGCATAGGCCCAAATTTTATAAATTTTTTCAAACTGGTAAAAAGAAAAAAATAATATTTAGAATAGGTTGGGAAAATTTTTTGTGTTGATATATTTTACTTACTAATTATGAAAATATAAAATAAAATTTTAGGATGATCTAATAAAGGTAAAATTGTGAAAATTGTTGCAATTGTTAAAATTTCTCATAATTTATATTTTTTATAAAAATAAATTCTTAATGTGTAAATTTTACTAAGATTGGAGAACTCTATAAAGAGTTTTTTTTATCAAGAGATTCACTATTTTCACCATAGGGAAGCATTACTTATAAAAACAAACTTTAAGAAAGTTTTAATTCTGACAGTCTTATTAAAAAAAGTCTTGACTTTTTTTAAAATAACTGTACTTTGTGAAAAAAATAATAAACATAACCAAAAATATTGAGGTCATTAAAAAAAATTGGGTCAGTCAAAAATTTGTTTTCGTTTTTTAAATAATAAATACTAGCAAAATGATTTTAGATCAAAGTAAAATTTTATGAACAAATCTTACATTTAAGAAAAATCAAAGTCATTACTAATTATAATTTTCAGAAACAATATTATTTCATACATCCCAATAATTTAGAATTGCTTTGGAAAACTAAAAATACAAAAATTGAATTTTAATTATAAACTTTACTAAAAATAAGATAACTATTTATTAAGAAATATTCAAATCTATTAATTCATTACGATATTTATCATAATTAGATCACATGAATTTATCAAACATAATCTTAAATATCCTTTTAAATCAAATTGAATTATAAAATCTTCCAAAAAAGATGTTTTTTCGAAAGAGATTGTTTTCCACTAATGGTTTTCAATCAAAACTTCAAAATAACAAAATATTAGTTGTTTTGATGGTGTCTATGCTTAAGTCCAATTAAAGTTACAATAATAGCCATAATTTCTATCAACTCACCATATATCAAATTGCGATATTCAATATTATCGCGATAATATAACAAATCGTGATATTCGAAAAATTGCGAAAATTATTTAAAAATAGTGATAAAGTCAAAAATATCTGTCGTTATTTGTACGAATTTGAGGAAATAAGCAATATATTTTTCTAGATAGGGTGATATTTATATCACCCTATCTAGAAAAATATTTTGCCTTTTTTTTGAAATAAATGAGTCTGATTGCATGAGTTATTGTTTGTTGAAATGTGAAGATCTACAGGAAAAAAAAATTACAAAAAATAACCAATATAAATATGTTTCGAAAAAAGGTTATTTCCTTTCATTTTTTTAGCTTAGGTTTCAAAAAAATAATAACTTAATTAAAAAGTAATGTTGGTATAATCGTTAATGAGTTTTGGGTTAGTCCAGCAAAATTTTTACAATTAATTTTTATATTTGATAAAAAAATAGATCCTTGTGAAATAAGAGTTATTCTTTTTAAAAAACGACAAAAAAGATACTTGATACCATTCAGGATCAGATCAAAGAGTTTTATTGAAATTTCTTTTAATTTGGTTGAACAACCTATCAATCCCTTCTTGATAACCACAATAAGAACTAAAGATAAATAAATATTTTCTCAGACAATTGTGGTGTTGTGAATTGTGTTGAATAAAAAGAGCTTCTAAAAAAAACAACACTTGACCCGTTCTTTAAAGAATGTGTTCTTTGCATATAACAGTTTCAATATTCTAGGAAAGCTAAAAGGATTTGGATAACTTTTCAAAAGATTTCACAACAACCATATCTAGATTATCACCAATTATTAAGTTTTTTTTGTGTAATGTGTTTTCTTCTTCTTTTTCTACGACTTTTCTAAATCTGTGTATTCCACAGAAAACACAACTAGATCTTAGAAATTTTTCTTTATTTGATTGAACACCAATAAGAAGGAAAATTATTCTCTTTTATTATTGGTTATTAAAAATTGTGAAGGTAACAACTCCATTTTAAGAAAACACACCTATTTTATATTCAAGTGTATTGTTGAAATGGGTAATTATTTGTTTGATCATAAAATTTGTTTGAGATTTTATTTTTCGTTAAAAAAAAAAATGAAAAGAAAAATTATTTTTTTCCAGAACAAACCAAACTGATTCCATTTTTAAAAGTTTTCAGTCTTTCTGACTTTCAAAACACTTGAAGACAATTCACAACACTTACAAACACTTTAAAACATTTGTAAAGCGGAAAAGCAGGTAAAAGTGTCAAGGTTTTGTAAAAGTCAAGATATGTTAAAGTGATTTCAAAAAAAATAATTTTTCATTATTTAATGAAATTTATTTTATCATGATAATGTGGAATATATCGGTTTTATGATTTGTTGTGATAAAGTGGGTCTAATCGCAATTTTTTTAATATGATCACAATTTTATTTCTAACATTGTAGATAATATATGTTATCATTAAAACCTCTATTAAGAATATAGAAACTATTTAAATTCTAAAAATCGACATAGAACAAACCCTAATTCAAAACAATTATTCATTTTTGGTCTTCCCAAACAATCACTAACTTGATCTTGGAATTTAATCTAATAAAAAAAAAAATAACATTTTTCGAAAAGTGTGCAATTAAAATTGAAATTTTGTATGTTTTTAGCTTTCCAAAGCTATTCTAAAGGGTCAAAATGCAACAAAATAATATTTTTTTTAAAAATTATAATTGATAGTGTCTTTGGTTTTTCTGAAAGGTTAAGATTTGTTCACAAAATGTTATCTTGATCAAAATTCATTTTGCTCAATATTTACTATTTCAAAAACGAAAACAAATTTTTGACTGAAACAAATTTTTTTTTAATTAACAAAATTTTTTTCAAAATGATTTTTATTTCCCATATGTTTGAATTATTGAGAAAATAAAATTCCTGTTCTACTACATATTTTATTAACCTTTAAGTCAACTTTATTCTGATAAACGTGAAACAAACCTTCATTTTTTCCATTTTACTCAAATAAATCTATCGAATTTTTTTCTAAAATTTGGACATTTTTTAGTTATTTTCTTCTCAAACAAACATTGAAAAAAATGGGTGCAGACTTCAGTAAAGAAATTGACTTTGTGTGGGGAGACGAAGAAAAAAAGCAAAAATTGATTCCACCTTCCTTTGGATCAATTGCCCGAGGAATCAAAAACAATAAATACAAAAAGATTATTCTTATGACAGGAGCAGGAATTTCTGTGGCTGCCGGAATCCCTGATTTTAGAAGGTAACGTGCCCTTTCTTGATACTTTCTCTGTTTTTTTTTTTTTTCGTTTTGACTTTCAAGTTAGCGGCTTTTTATTTTTTTTTTTGTTTTTTTTTTGGATCAAACTAAAAGAATCGAACACTTTTTGTTAGTTTCAATATTTTCCAAAATTAAATTGTGTTTTTAAATTAACAAAACGAACCAAATTATTAAACCCGCTTGCCAACAAAATACTTATAATTCGGTTTGTACCTGAAAAATAACCAAAAAAGTCGATTGATCACGTTTCAAAAAATTTTTTAAAAGAACCACACCAAGACGGTTTCAACAACCGAAATACAACAGTTTGGTTGTAAACGATTCCAAATTTTCATTAAAACTTTTTTTAAATAAAAGACAGCAGTTTTCAAAAAGTGTGAAAAAAAACCTTTTTAAAATATCTTTAAAATAGCTCTTTATTCAAGTTTGACAACGATTTTTATAAAAAAACTTTTGAAAACTATTTTTGTTACACTTTTTTGAAAGGACTAATGCTCGTGATCTTAAATTACCCTCAAAATAAGAGACAATTCGTTATTACCTAAGGCCATTTTTTTTGCAAAACTTAAATTTTTAATCGGGTAATTTTTTGTTGAAGGATCTAGTCACTTACAGTGGATTGGTCACAATCTCAAGGAGTCACCTGAAACTAAAAAGGTGTATTGTGAAATTTTTTCTTTTTTGATTGAAAAAATTCAATTTCGCAAAAAAAAATTAAGATAGATCCCCTTTATTAAAAAATTCTAATTACAAAAAAATAATTTTGAAAGGATCTCAATTTCCAAAAATCAAAATTTAAAAAAAAAAATTCATTTTTGATATTTAAAATTCCAAAGGGTTTTATTTCTTCAATTTAAAACAAATTGTTTCTATAAAGTACACACTCAAATTATATTCAATTTAACCTAATTTTTGGTTATTATGTAACTCTCTATATTTGACAGAGAAAGGATTTTGTTTATATTCTTTTGAGATAACAATAACTCATTTGGTTTATGAAAAAAATTAAAAATTCTAGAGATTTCAAAAACCGCCAAAGACTGATACTTCGGAGCTGACACAGTTGTTTTCAAAATGATAATTCAGAATTATTCAAATTGGAAATTGAGTGTCTGTTCTTTGCTACTTTTTTCTAAATACTTGCTCGTTTTATATTGTTGATTTTTGGAGATCGATCGTACATCATAGGTTGGTTAGTTTTTGATTGGTATTAAACATTATAAAAAATTATTTTTCACTTTTCAGAAAATTATTTTTCATCATAATGAGCCGACAATTAAAATTTTTTTTTAGTTCAACACTTATTTTTAATTGGTATAGTCAAGAAGTTAAATTATAAAATCAAGCCAAAAATTACCAACCAAAAAATAGCCTGACTTTACAAATAAAGATCCTTTCCGAACTTTTTTTTGAAAATAGATATATATTACTGTTTAACTATAGAACCTTTCTATATAAAATTTAAAACTTAATTATTCGCTCAAAAAAAATAATACAAATTTCAATAAATGGATCCTTTATTACTTTTTTTTTTTTTATTAAAAAATACAATTTAAACAGTTCAATTACGAATCAATATAAGTGTTTCAAATAACAACCCAAAATTACAACATGTTCCAAGATCAAATCCTTTCTATCAATTATTTTTTAACAATCATTCGTGCATTCAAACGAAGATTCAAACCAACCTACCCTAACCTTTTTCTAAAAGCTTTTAAAAAATAAATAAGCTACTCAATTACATATAAAAACTAATACACATGTGCAAAAAGTGATGACTTAATATTTTCAGTTTTTTTACTAAATTTGTCATTTTTCCAATACTTAAAATATTAAGACATCACTTTTTGCACATGTGTATTGTTAAAATCAAGTTAAAAATATTAAAATTTGATCTCAAAGTCCAATAAGGAAGCTTAATAAAATTTCAAAAAATCTCATATCTTATTGGGTTTGTGAAGATGTTTCGGTTTTTACACCAAATAATTTGTAAAATATTTGAGAACTTGAAAGAAAAATTTTCATCTCTGAATCCGAAAATAATAGTATAAAAAATAAATAGAGAAAAAAAGGAACAATTCAGAGTCAAAAAATTTTTAAGAAATTGAAAAAAGGGGTTGAGGAATACTTTATAGAATTTTTTTTTCTTTGTGGAAAACCAGAATTGTGATACATTTATTTATTTTTTTTTAGCAAAAAGTTTGGAAAAACCTTCGAGTAAAGGCTACAGCAAATATTTTTTGAAAGGCGACTATAAATAACCAAACAAAATAAGCACTGCTGAAACATCAACCGTCACACCAGACACAATTAAAATTCCTTTATTTTATAATAAAATTTTATAAAAAATCATGGTTGGTACATATTCAGGAATTTGTTATTAGAAAAGGTATAATAAAAGATCAAATTAATGTCAATTAAATTAACACTTTATTTTGAACCCAAACTAAAAAACAAAATTTATAATACCAAGATCGAAAATCAAAAAAAAAAAAATTGAAATCATGATAAACTCTCTTTGTAATATTAATTCAAGTAATTTTCTATTTAAATTCAGATTCTTTCACAAACTGAAAGAAATCACAGAAGCATTGAAAAGTTTATTCAAAAGATTAAAAAAAAAAAAAAAATTACAAAAGTAATTTAATTTTTTCTGAAAATATACAAGAAAATGTATCTTCTTTTAATAAACAAACTGTAAAAAGAAAAAGAAAAAAGTTTGAAATCTTATAGAAATAATTTTTCGATAATGAACAAAATATTTACTTTCCAAAAATTATAATCATGTATTAAAAATGAATATAATTCAAATCTTGAAATAGGTTATAGAGTTTTTATATTATATTAAAAAAAAAAAAAAAGAAAGAAATTCATTAAAAAATATAATTGTAATAATGTCCAATTGATTTTTTAGAAATAAAAAAAAACAAAATTAATCTCAGTACTTGTATTATATCCTCGTCTCACCAAAAAAAACATCGAAAAATAGAATTTTATGAAATATTTTTAAAGTTTTTGTGATTAATTTTTATTGTTTCCAACAAAAAAAAACTTTTTATTTTTATTATTATTGAAGAAGTGTAAATTACACTCTGAATGTCCTTTTACTTAAATCCTCTTAAAGGAAATTTAAACGTAAAATCATAGATTTTAGAATTATTAATTAATGAAAATAATTTTAAACCATTAGAATTTAAAATTATTTGATTAAAATTTAATTTTTTTGATTTATTTAGAATAAGTAATCTTTTCTTTTCATAAGAAGGATATACCCATCAAAAAGTGATTTGTAATTTCTATTATTTCCTTCTGTTTATACTTTAAACATAAAAGTACAAAATTTATTTGAATTTTTATTTATTAAATAATAAATATCTATTTAAGCAGTTGGTATATGTTCTGAATTTTAGAATTGTTGGGCTTGATGAATAACTTAAATATGGTTGATTAATAAATATTTTTGATATTTTATTATTGCCAAATATTTTTGAGGAGTGTCTTCAAGTGCCGTAGAGTGCCAAGTTTTTTTTATTTTGAGAAATTTTCTTTTTATTTCTGGAATTAAAAAAAACCGAAGGAAAAGTGTCGTCAAGTACCATAGAGTGCCTTGGTTTTACTCAATTCTTCTGAATTATGGAAAAGCTAACCGCGGTTTTTCTTTAATTTGAGAAATAAAAAGAAAATTTGAGACATTTTCTTTTTATTTCTTTAATTAAAAAAAAACCTAACGACACTCACAACTCGTAAAATTAAACACCTCATTATAATTATAATTATAAATTTCAATTTTAAGAAGACTTAAAAGCTCGAAACTCCAATTAATTTTATTATTTATTCTTTGGTTAAATTTTATTAGTTTATTCAAGATAAGGTAGAGATAAATTTTTTAATTTATTTTCAAATTTAAACATCAATTTATTAATTGAAATCTTGAAATTTTCATATTTAAATTCTGTTTAATAAATAAGAACTAGCGTATTTCTGTTTATTTTGCATATTTCAGTAATACAGTATAATCCAAGAGTTTAATTAGTTTAGGTTTGCTAAAAACATGTTTTTTTTTTATTATTGAAAAAGTGTAAATTACACTCTAAATGTCCTTTTACTAAAATTTACTCAAAGATAATTTAAGCGTAAAATCCTAGATTTTACAATTGTTCAAGGGAAAGGCATACCAAAATTTTCTTATGGTTAAAAAAAAAAAACAAAAAACTGAGGAAAACAGATAAAAGAAAAAAAATTGAAATTTAAAAAGGGTTTATAAGAAGCAATTAGTAAAAAATCAAAAAAAAAAAAAACCAATTCTATTATTTAATTAAGGACTCCCAAAATCACAGCCACGATACTTTTGGTTGATTTAATAATTTGGTAATTGGTCATGAATGTTCACTTGGGGATCATTGTTTAAGTTGTTTTAATGTCTTTTTTTTTTGATCTTATTTGCTTAAAACCTTTGTTATTTTTTTCCTTTGCTTTTTTGTTTTTATTTTCAAGTTACACATACTTTAAGTATTTTAGTATCTAGTATTAATAAATAAACACTTTATCTTTTTCCTTTGTAACTCTTCTTCCCAATATAAAGAAGATTCAGCAAGGGGAAAAATGGAAAAAAATAAAAAACGTTTTTTCAACATTTAAAACTCAAATTCCCTTTAAAGTTTTTTAATTAACAAAATATGTTATTCATATTGTTACTTGAATTATCATTTTTTTAAATATTTATTTTAATCTGTATTCAATTATATATATATATATCACAGGTATGACGATTTTTTTGATGTTATTAAACGCGTTGGCGCACGCTTGAGCAACGCGTAAAATTCGTTTCTCTGATATATTATATATATATATATATATATATATATATGCACGTGTGATTTTTTTTAAGGATAAAAAGAAAAAAAACACGAATTTTATAGGTTACCAATACATAAACATAAGATTTTTTTTCAAAACAAACAAAATTTTAATTTGAATCTTTTTTTAGCTTACACATCTCAAAAATCTTGAAATATTGAAACCAAAAAAAAATCAATAAATAAAATATAAAAATAAGTAAAATATCGGGAAGTGTAATTTATTATATAGAATTAATTTAGTTTGTTTGTAACCAAAAAAGAAATTATCAAAAAAAATTGAATTAAATTTTATTTTGATATAATGAAAGACTTTTTAACAAAAAAATTCAAGATCGATCACAAAAAAAATAGAAGTTTATACTAAAAAAAATAAATAATTGAATACTTTTGACTGTACATCAAAAGTGTCCGATACTTCAATTTAAATCTTCTGTATTTGCGAAAAGGGGCTACCAATTAATAATTGTTGATTCATCAATTTCATCTTCTTATTTTAAAGCAAATAAACATTAGAATAGGATATGTGAATTTAATAAAGAAATAATATAATACAATTAAAATTAAATAAAAAAGTGAAATAGCTTATTACTATGGTTAACACTGGTTTGAATTATTTTCCAACATTTAAACAAAGAAATATTTTTAAAAAAAGTCGAAATAGTAATTTTGGATAAAAAAATAACCATAAGAATCATTTTCAAACGATTCTTTAAAAAATATAGATAATAACAAAATGAAATTATTTTAAAAGTTAACATACAAAGTATTCCCCAGGAACGACATATGAAGAAATAAAACATGTGATAATTAATTAATTAAAGAAAAATTAGGTGTGAAAATGGTTTTTAAGTATCAAAAAAATAAGTAATCTAATTATCTCGCTCATAAGTTGAAGCAGACTTCATACAAATAAAAAAATAACTGATCAGATTTTGCAAATTAGTAATTGTGAAAAAATATTTTTTATGTGGATAATTTTTAACATTTTTTTTTGTGATCAATACAATTTTTATTTGGGTAGTAATAACAATACTAAAAAATTTGGTGAGCTGATCTAATTTAGAAAAGGTAAAAAAGTTAAATTTTGCCCACAATTCTTACCTAAATAGTAAATTTAAAAAAAGAAATTCTTTTTCGCAGTGTTTAAAGAGTTTACAATTTTCAAGGGTTTTAAACAGAAAACCCACTTTTTATTGTTTTCCCATTTTAAAAATAAAAACTAAAACTGTTTTTATTTTTTTAAATACACACACACACACACACACACACACACACACACACACACACACACACATATATATATATATATATATATATATATATATATATACATACATACTTAAATGTTAAATCTCAAATTTCCCTTGTTTTCCAATACTTTTTAAGGCAATTACTTCCTACCTGTTTTTTAATTGTTTTTTTTTTTGTTTCCTTCATTGTTTTTAAGTTTTTTCGTTTGTGTTTTTTCACATCCCAGAAACGAAAAGTATGATTTCAAAAGAATTCGAGGACTTTTTCAAAAAACAAAAAACGAAAACGAAGAAAGAAATGAAAAAACATGTAAAAAACTCGAAAAAACACGATTTTATAAATTTTTCATCGTTTAAAAACGAAAAACCGTAAGACCTGTGATATATATATATATACATCTTTTTCAATGTATTATTTCTTTGTTAATTATTTTATAGTCCGAAGACCGGGTTATATTCAAAACTTGAAAAATATGATTTACCATATCCTGAAGCAATATTCTCAATGGAATATTTCAAGAAAAACCCAAAACCATTTTTTAAACTTGCAAAAGAACTCATTCCAAGTAAATTTTCTTTTCTTTTTTTTTTATTTTTAGAAATTATTTTTAAGGATAATTTTTTTCTTTTCAATTTAAAATAATCATCATTAAAATCTTTTATAATTTTTTAAATCAAATAAATTACAAATATTTATAATCAAGATCTTTTATTTTTTTTTTTTAATAGATACATCCAATTTAAATAATAACCCTTTTTTTTCGCAGCCTAATATTTTTGAATAATTCTTTTTGTTCATTTGTAAGGGTTAAATATGTCAATTATTAAAAAGTTATTTAAAAATTTCATATTATATATATATATATATATATATATATAAAGACCATTCAAATAATTTGGACACACCCAAAATCAAAAAATAGGCAAAAAACAAAAACCAATTTATTATATTTTTCCAAACCTAATATTAAACCACATTTAAGTTACAGGGTATTAATGTTTTAATAAGCAATCATTTTAATCAAAATAAAGGAAAAAAATATAAAACCAAAAAAAAAATCGGTGTGTCCAAAATAATGAAAAAAGCTGAACAAAAAATGTATTGGTAAATTTGTTGAAATTTCACCAACAATTGTTGATCGATCAAATGATAAGATACCAACAACCAATTGTATGTGATTTTTCTATTAAAAAAACTCAACACTAACCTTCTATCAACTATTGAAAAAAAATTCCAGATCTAACCAAACAAATTACCTAACTGGAAAAAAGGAAATGAAAACAAAACAAAAAAGATAAAAAATGAAAATAGTTGTAAAATTAAAATTCTTTCGAAATTGAATTTAAGGTGTAGTTATATTATTCTGTCAACTGTTTAAACTGTCTCCAAATTTCTGGAATATAGTTTATATATATAAAGATCTTATCTCAAAAATTCAATTTCTAAATCTGATTTTAAAAAAATCACCGATACTATAATTTCTAAATTTACAGAAAATTTTGAAGTTTCTAATAAAAAAAAATAAATATTTTTTTTCTTTTTATTTTTTCATAATGTATTTTATAAAAAATAAATTATAAAAATAAGAATGTGGAAATTTTTTTTATACGTTCTAACTAAATTTTTCTCATAATATTTTTTTTTACACAAAACAATTATTCAATTATCCCTAATGATATTTTTTAAATAAAAAAAAATCTAATTGAATCTTAAAAAACCTTAATAAATAAAGATTTATTTATTTTGATAAAATAGCACATACTATAAATTGATTAAAAATGATAACACTTAACCTGATATATTTATATAAACTTTGTTTCAGTCAAAGGTTACAAACTTTTTTTTCAAATATCAATTATTTTTTATAATTAACCTTTGAAGAATAAATAAAAAACGAGTAGAATAAAAACAAAGAATTTTTGATATTCGCCTGTATTAAGTAAAACTACAATAAATCAATAGATTCCCTTTAAAATAGAAAAAAACCAAAATTCTTATGACCATTGAGAAAAACAACAATGTTCATTTTGATCTCCAATTTAAGATTAAATAAAAATACAATCAAAATCGATATTAATTCGCTTTAATAAGTTTCTACTTTTTCAATAACATTAGAATAACAGGTTTTTTACCAAATAACTATCAATCTTGTGATTTTTAAAAAAAATTGTAATTGAATTAAGTAAAATAGAAAAAATGAAAAAAGTAAAAAAACTAAAACAAAAGAAAAATCGTTTTTTATTTAAAAAAAAAAAAAACTAAATCTCAAAAAAAGTAAATGGAAAAACAATCGAAAATCAATATTTAATTCTACCTAAAAACAATTATTTGAAATACAAATGATATTATTTCATGCAAGATTATAACGAAATTTACAATGTGATTCTTTATGATCTTTCTTATGATTTTAATATTTACTCTTTAATATCAGAATTAATGATTGTTGAAAAAAATTTCTTAGGTAATTCTAGAAAAAAAAAAGAAAAAATTAAACAATTCCAGTTTAATGAAAATAAATAATGAAACCAATATATGGGAAAATAAATTAAATAAATCTGATCTTTACATGAAAAAAATGTTTTTGATTGTACATTTTAGTAAAAACATGATTATTATTATTATTTAATTTGTGTTTGATCTCCAATCATCTTTTTTCATTTTCATTTTCATATTCATTTTTATTATTATTATTATTTTTATTTTTTATCAATATCAAATTATCTTTTTATTTATCTTTATTTATCTTATTATAAATAAATAACACAATTCAAAAGAGGATTTAAAGCCAACACCTGTTCATCATTTTTGTAAATTATTGGAAAAAAAAAAAGTTTTACATCGTGTATATACCCAAAACATTGATACACTGGAGAGAAAGGCAAATATTTTGCCTGAAAAACTCGTAGAAGCACATGGATCATTTGCCTATGCTACTTGTTTAAAATGTAGATATAGGTACACCCAAAAAGAAATCCAACCAATAATTATGAAAGGTGAAGTTCCCAAATGTAAAAAATGTAAAAAGGGTGTTGTAAAGCCCAATATTACATTTTTTGGTGAAAATTTGCCGTCGGGTTTTAGTCTTGCTCATCGTGATTTCCCAAAAGCTGATTTATTAATAGTTATTGGTACAAGCTTACAGGTAATGCCCTTTGGATCTTTAATACATCATGTCAATGAAGATTGCCATAGATTATTAATTAATAAAGAGGAAGTTGGTGTTTATCGCAAAAGTATTTTCTCACGAGGACAAAGTAAGATTTAACATTTATTATTATTATTATTATTTCTTTCTTTTTTTTTGTTATTATTTTTTGGGTAAATAATTTTTAAAAATTTAGGTTATTTTGATTTTTTCTTTGAAATAATAAATAAAAAATAGAGGGGTTTAGATTTAATAGATCAGATAATACACGAGACGCAAAGAAACTAGGTGATTGTCAAGAAATTATTAAACAATTTGTAAAGTTGATTGGGTGGGAAAAGGAATTTAATGAATTACTAGATGAATCAAAATCTGAAACCGAATCTGAAACCGAATCTGAAACTGATTCTGAAACTGAATTTGAATCTGAAACTGATTTTGAAAACAAAAAAAAAAAAAAAAAAAAAAAAAAAAAAAAAAAAAAAAAAAAAAAAGATAAAAAGAAGATCATACTAGTGGAAAATCAAATGAGTAATTTAAAAATTAGAAAGAAGAAAAAAAAAAAAATTGAAAAACTTCAAAAATGAAATATTTTTAAAAATCAAAAGAAATAAATGAAAATGTATATAAATAAAATACTTGAAATAAATGTTTGTTCTTTTGATAAAATTACTTTTAATAAATAATCCACCTCTTCTTTATTTATACTCAATTTATTATTATTGTTTTAATTTGAATATTAATATGATGAATTGATTAATTATATTATTTTATTATTTATTTTTTCGAAATTTTGTTTTTTATGATTCATTTTTTTTTTTAATATGGTTGAAAAATAAAGAAATATTTTTCACAATAAAAAAATAAAAATTTCCCACAATTTTTGATTTGATATTTTTTAGTGAATGATTCAATAACTGTTTCTATAAAAAGAAGATAAACTAAATTCCAAAAATTTCGGTTCAGTTTAAATAGTCGAAAGAATTACAACACTGGACTTGAAATTCAATTTGGAAATAATTTTGATTTTACATCTGTTTCATTTTTTGTCTTTTTTCTTTTTATTTTCATTTCCTTTTTTGGAGTTAGGTAATCTGTTTTGTTAGATCCAGAAATTTTTTTTCAATAGTTGTAGAAAGTTTGTGTTAAGTTTGTTAAATAGAAAAATCCACATACAATTGGTTGACGATATCTAATCATTTGATCGATCAACAATTGTTGGTGAAATGTCAACATATTTACCAATACATTTTTTGTTCAGCTCGTTTCATTATTTTATACAAACTATTTTTATTTTCGTTTTATATTTTTTTCTTTTATTTGCATGAAAATGATTACTTATTAAAATATTAAGAACGGGTAATTTAAATGTGGTTTAATATTAGGTTTGGAAAAATATAATAAATTTAGTTTTCTTTTTTTAACTATTTTTGATTTTGGGTGTAAATAAAATTTGAAATTAATTTCTGATAATAAATTATATTTCAAAAAAATTGACAAAGAAATAAATAAATTTCGTTCATTGTTACCACTTGTTTATTAATAACTCCTTGGATATATAAATTTACTTTTTTTTCACAGTCTTATATATATATATATATATATATATATAAAACCCCAATTCAAAATTTTTAACACACCAAAATTCAATTTGTGAAGAAAAAAAAACTTATTTAATCAATTCAAGAAGATTTACCAAATTAGAACCATTCACTAATTGAAATGTTAACACTTTTTTATAAATTACAATACTCATAAAACAATAAATAAATAATTATCAATACAAATAAATCATGGGTGTGTTAAAAATTTTGGAGAGAGCAAAACAAAAAAATACATTGGTAAATTTATAAAAATTCTATTAGGGTTATTGATTGATCAAATGGTTAGATACTACCAACTAATTTTATTTGAGTTCTTCTCTTTGGAACAACTTGACTTTAACCAAAATATCAGATGGTTGAAAAAAATTTTGATCCTATGAAACAAATTACATAATTCAAACAATGAAATGAAAAGAAAAACTCAAAGATGAAAAAATGATTTTCATATTTTACAAAAATCAAAATTATCTCCAATTTCAATGAAATTGTATTATTGTGATTGTTTGGAACGTTTTAGCTGTTTGGAAAATTTTGAATTTTAGTTTATATATATAAACAGTATTTCCAAGGCTACCATAAAATTTTCAATAAATGAACTATTATTTCCAAATTTTTTGAAAATAGAAAATCGGAATAGAAAAATCAATTATCTTTTATTTAAAATTTTATGGTAGCCTTGGAAATACTGTTTATATATATATATATATATATATATAAGACTGTGGAAAAAAAGTAAATTTATATATCCAAGTAGTTATTAATAAACAATTGTGAAATTTATAATTTTATTCTTAATTTTTATTTTGAAATTAAAGTAAAAATGGGAACAACTAGAGTGTTATTTACTTTTTCTTCAATTATAATAAAATTAATTTTTTTTTCATTTAATAAACTTTAAAAAAAAAGCATTTTTATCCTTTTTCAATTTTTTTCCTTTTTTATTAACGAATTATTAATGAATTTTGTCATCTTTTTTTATTTAATCTCATAAAACAAATATAAAAAACACCACTGAATTTTGAGAATTACCAAAATCTTAGAACCTTCTACCTACTTCGTCCCCAGCTTACAAATCAAAACAATTTAATAATTTATAGATTTAAAACATTAAATTCTTCATTAAATACAGTAACAGTAGAAATGAAATCTATCAACTATTTTTAACAATTTCTTTAACAATAAGAAACTCTGGTCTACTGTAAGAGTCCAATTCTGAAAAATGGGAATCTGTTGTTTTGATCAAGATTTAGATCATTGTTTTTCAAAAAGTATTCCTTTGTTTTTTAATTTTCTTTATTCAAAGAAACACTTCATAAACAAACTGACTTAAATGCAAAAAGGAGGTTTTAATTTTGATCTTTACCAAAGAAATGTCGAATTAATTGAAAAAAACAATTATAAAGTACCAAAAACAACAAAAACTGGAACAACAATTGTTGGTGTTGTTTTTTCTGATGGTGTTGTTTTAGGAGCTGACACAAGAGCTACAAGTGGTAAGAAAAACTCGTTTCATAACAAAACAAAAAACAAAACGATCTTAATTAGTGTTTATTTATTTTTTTTTCTTCTTTTTTTCTTTGTTGTTAATACATTTTTTTTGTTTTTCCTTCTTTTTATTTTTCAAAAAAAAAAAAAAAAAATAATCTTAAAAGGTCCAATTGTTGCAGATCCTAACTGTGAAAAAATTCATAAAATTTCTGATTATATATGGTGTGCTGGGGCAGGGACCGCAGCTGACACAGAAAATACAACAGGTTTCTCTTTTTCATTTTTATTCAAAAATACCTTTTCACACCCATACTTAAAATTACTCTTCGATCTCCAAATAAAAAAAAACAAATAATTAACAAAAATCAATTAATCAATCGATCGAACCCATCAACAATGAACAAACGTACCCAATTGTTAACCACTCTTATTTTGACAGGAATGATTTCTTTACAATTAGAATTACTTAGTTTGTCAACAGGTAGATCTCCAAGAGTGCGCACAGCACTAACATTATTAAAGAATTTCCTGTTCAGATACCACGGATATATCTCTGCGGCACTTGTCCTTGGAGGTGTCGATTTTACCGGCCCACATCTTCATATGATCCATCCACACGGAAGCACATCAACACTGCCATACATTTCAATGGGAAGTGGTTCATTGGCAGCTATGGCTGTACTTGAAACAGGTTATAACTCAAAAATGGGAGAAGAGGACGCCAAATCTTTGGTACACCAAGCAATCCTCTCTGGTATTCTAAATGATCTCGGTTCTGGGGGTAATGTGGATTTGTGTGTAATTAAGCATAAGAGTATGGAATTTTTTAGAAATGTTGACACAACAAATAGCAAAAGAAAGTTTAGAAAAAAACTCCCATATATGTTTAAATCTGGTTCAACCAAAATTCTTGAAAAAGAAATCGAAGAGAAAATGAGAAAAATCGAAATTGTAAATGAAAAAGAAAGCCAAATTGAAGAATTAGAAGAACTTTAAACAATTTTTTACCCGCTTGTTAAATATCATTAATGCCTTTAGTATATTTAAAGATTATATTTGAATGAGTATTCGCTTATTTTTAAATATAAAAATTAAATCACCAAAAAAAAAAATTTGTTTCATTTGCTTTTTAAAAAACGGCACAGTTGAACAACAAAGCCTCTGAATACTTGGTAAAATAAAAAAAAATAATCATAAAAATTGACGATAATTATTTTTTTTTTCCACACAATCTTTATTTTTTAATCGATTAACACACTACGATGAAAAAAAAATTTCCAAAAAATGAAACGAATCCCTGAAAAAAACGCCAAAAATACTCTAAAACAGAAAATATTCGAATTTTTTTAAATACATCTGAAATTATAAATATTGTTGTTTATTTAATCGGTGCACAGACTCGTTTTTTGGTTAAGATTTAATTTAAAACAGAACGAAAAACCCTCTGAAAAGTTTCAATATCTTGGAAAGAATTTTTCATTGCTCTTATACACTCTTGAAAATTGTTTTTTAAAAGTAAATTGCTTTTCAAAACTCATTAAATTTTAATAAATTGATCAAAAAGAATATTCGGAATAATCTTCCTACCTGATCTAAAATATTTCTATTATTAAACGAATATTTTTCGAAAGAAAAAAGTCTTAAATTTACTCAAAAAAAACCAAAAAAAAATTACTTGAAAAAGTTTTTCAAATTAATATTCTTTAAAAGTGGATTGCTACATTAGATAATCATGATCCAAAAGAATTTTTTATTTTTTAATTTTAAAAATGCATTGTGTAAACTTGACTTGTTGTTTTTTTATTCTTTTTTTCAAAAAAAAAAAAAAATTACTAAAATATTGGTATATTTTTATTTATATTTGAAAAATAATGTGTTTTTATTCAAAATAAATTTAAAAATTTTCTTAAATGATTTATAATTAGTCATTTTAAAGAATAAAAACAAAAACGAACATCATTAAGAGATTATTTTGAAAAGTTTTTTGACTTTTTCAAAAAAGTAGATATTTTCCTTTTTGAAGTATATTCAGCGTTTTTTCAATTTCTCAAATTAAACATTTGTTACGATTTCATTTTTTAAGAGATTTACAAGAATAAATGTGATTGGTTAATAAGAGCTCTTGTTCATTAATTTTTTTAAAATATATTACATAATTTAAGTTGAAAAATTACATTTTTCAGGCAAAATAAAGATTTTTTTTTCAAATTTAATTTTAAAAAAATATTTAAAAATTTGTTTTTTTACAGTTAATTTGATATTTTTATATGATTTAAAGCTTTTTTTAATATAGTAAATATCTTTTAAATTGTGATTTAATGATTTTGACTATTTAAAGTATTAATTATAGTTTTAAATTGAAAAAAAAAATACTTTTTATTCGATATTTCTGTTTGGTTTTCAAGGGTTTAAAAGAATAGAGTAAAATCAAAGATTTTACTCTATTATTTTGAACCCCGGAAAGGATAGGACACTCTCCCAAGGTTTTTTTTAATTTTTGAAAAAAATATTTATAATGATTTTCAGTTTATTTCAAAAAGTTTTAAAAAAATATAAGTATTTTTTGGTTAATTTTTCTAGAATTTATAAGAATCGAGTCAATCCTTTATTTTACTCTATTCATTCTGATTCTAGAAAACCGATGATACTCTAGAGTTTAGATGATTTAAAAGAATTTAGTAAAATATATAGATTGTCCGAGATTCTATGAATAATAGAAAATCGAGGATAGGGAATATTTATTATTCGAAATTTTCGATTCCACATTTGAGTTTATTAAAAAAAAATAGATCAAATTTAAAACTATAAGTTGTGGTCTATTCAAAAAATACATATAAAGTTGAATTAAACGAAAATTCATATTCCCATCCATTTAAAAAAATTACCCCAACAATAATGTTTTTTTCCTCTACCAATCCATTTAAAAATCGTGGTAGTACTAACTTCATAGAATACAATAGTCTGAAGAATTTAAAGTTAAAAAGTGTTGATTATATTGTGAATAAGATTGATTAATAATAGTGAAATGTTGATTAAAGTGGTTACTTTTGTTGAACTTATAATTTACAATTTGATTTTTTCATACTCGTATATTCATCAATTTTGATATTGATTGATATGAATTTGAAAATAAGGATAATACATTTCTTTAAAAGAACTAAAAATCAATCTAAATATAACAAATATTTAAAAAAAAGATAAAATAGAATGAATTTACTTTTAAAATGGGTTGTTTAATATCAAATAAAAAAATATTGGTAAAAAAATAAAAAATATCTTTCTAAAATGAACAAAAAAAAATTATTTTTTATTCAAGTTATTATAAAATATTAATAACCAACATAGTTTTTTTGGAGTATTTTACAAAACTACTAAACTACGACATATAGAGCAGTGAAAAAAATGCCGGACCTGAAAAAAATCCTGGACAAGATTTTTAATTGTGAATATTAGTAAAATTATTGTGTAATTTCATGTATTTACAATCAAATTCCTTTTTTTAAGAATCAAACTTTTTCAATTATAACTCCTCCACTTATTAGAATGAGGATTGATGAAATCACACTTGTTCGAAACACCATTCAATCAATCAAAAAAAAGAAGAAAAATTATCATTTTCGAAACTCTAGTAAACCTCAATAAAACTCGATTGTTTTTCAAAAAAAGTTGATCAACATATGGCTATCAAACAATTACTCGAGTATTCTAGAGACACCTTACTTTGGTGGACTTTTGGTAGGTTTATTACTAATCTCATAAAAAAATTGGTTATTTATAATAAGGATTTCATTGAAATTATACAATAAATTTTACTAATACTCACAATTAAAAATCTTGTCCGGGATTTTTTTCATGTACGGTATTTTTTTCCCTATTATATCACACTTATTTCCATGAAACCAATAAGAATATTTATACAACGAAATCGTTTTTGTGTTACCATCTAATTTCTTATAAGTCACTTGGAATGTGACACCTTTTTTCAGTCAAAATAAATTTCAAAACATTTTTTATCATTTTTTAACGAAAAATAAAGCTAAAAAAGATTAATTTGACTTCGAAAAAGAAACCAACTTTTAATGACAGAAAATAGAATTGATTCTCACACAAACCAAATAAATAATTCGAAACAAACAAACAATTTAGTTGAAAAAAAAATTTCAGAGCAACTAAACAACAAAAACACCAATGAAACCAAACAACTAACAGAAAAAGAAAATCAAAATACTTCAGGGAATAACCCAAAACAAAATCAAAAAGAGATTGAAAAAATTGAAAACAACAAAAAAAAAGAAAAAGAAATTACAAAAGAAGAGAACACACCTGTTAATGGAAAAACAGACGAAGAAACAAAAGGCGAAGAAAAAGAAGAAAATGAAAAAGAAAACAAGGATACACAAAAAAACGCAAAAAAGGATGAAAAAAATGAAAAAGAAAAGGAAACTCAAACAAAAAAAAGTAAAGAAAAAGAAAAGGAAACAAATCAAGAAAACAAAGATCCTCAAGTAGAAAAAGAAAAAGAAACTCAAACACAAACAAAATCAAAAAAAGAAGAAGAGAAAGAAAAAATTGAAAACAACAAAAAAAAAGAAAAAGAAATTACAAAAGAAGAGAACACACCTGTTAATGGAAAAAAAGATGAAGAAACAAAAGGTGAAGAAAAAGAAAAAGAAAACAAGGATACACAAAAAAACGCAAAAAAGGATGAAAAAGTAGAAAAAGAAAAGGAAACTCAAACAGAAACAAGTAAAGAAACAGAAAAGGGAAAAGGGAAAGAGAAAGAAGTAAAAGAAAAGGAAAAAGAAAAAAAAATAGAAAAAGAAATTCCAAAAGAAGACAACACACCTGTTAATGGAAAAAAAGATGAAGAAACAAAAGAAAGAGAAAAAGAAAAAAAGGAAAACAAAGAAACAAACACTGAAACAAAAAAGGATCTTAAAGTAGAAAAAGAAAAGGAAACTCAAACACAAACAAGGAAAGAAACAGAAAAAGGAAAAGGAAAAGAAAAAGAAAAGGAAAACAAAGAAACAAAAAAGGATCTTAAAGTAGAAAAAGAAAAAGAAACTCAAACAGAAAGAAGTAAAGAAAAAGAAAAAGGAACAGGAAAAGAAAAAGAAAAAGAAAAAGAAGAAAAGGGAAAGGAAAAAGAAGGAGAAGAAAAAGAAACAACAAAAGAAGACAACACACCTGTTAATGGAAAAAAAGATGAAGAAACAAAAGGAAAAGAAAAAGAAGAAAAGGAAAACAAAGAAACAAACACTGAAACAAAAAAGGATCTTAAAGTAGAAAAAGAAAAGGAAACTCAAACACAAACAAGTAAAGAAACAGAAAAGGAAAAAGAAAATGAAAAAGAAAAACAAGTAGCTAATGAAAAAAAAAGTACAACAAATAATAATTCAAAAACAAAAACAAAATTAAATCAAAATCCAAAAGATAGCAATGATCCAGTTATTAGATTAAAAA
The DNA here is from genome assembly GCA_027625915.1 of Anaeramoeba flamelloides. Taxonomy (NCBI): domain Eukaryota; family Anaeramoebidae; genus Anaeramoeba; species Anaeramoeba flamelloides. The sequence continues at coordinate 11,240,697 of JANTQA010000036.1, forward strand.
GGCATGCGATGAAATTGCAAAGGGCGTTAAAAAACAAAACTACCAAGATTGAACAATTAACTCAAGATCTTCAGACATCTGAGGAATCTATTGATGTTTTACAAAATAAATTAGAAGAATTTACAACTGACAAAACAAATAAAAGCATGGACACAAAGACCACCTCACCTAAACAGCGAATTGATCAAATAGTTAGTGAGTTTCGTTTACGTTTAAAAAAGGCGGAACGCCGGGCAGAAATACTTAAACGTGAAAATTCAAAGATTCGTTCTTCTTTACCAAATGGAAATGAACAAAAAGGTGGTGTCGATAAAAAAGAAGAAGAAAATGGAAGAAAAGAGAAAGAAAGCAAAATGAATGAAGAAAGTGAACAAAAAAGGAAAGAATTAGAAAAAGAATTAAACGAAACCAAAGAAAAATTAAAAAATGAAATAGAAAAAAATCAAAATAATCAAAAAATTCAAAATGATTACAAATTGCTTGTTCAAAAGTATTCAAATTTAGAAAATAATTTAAATACACAAAAAAATGAAAATAATAATTTGTTAAATAAATTAAAGAATGCAGAGACAAAGTTTAACGACATGAAAAAAAAAAATATAAAATATCAATCTTTAATACAAGATTTACAATTAAGAAAGAAAAGGGCACTTGCAAATGTAGAAAAGCAATTACGGGAGAAGGAATTGAAAATGAACCAAATTAATAGATTGCAACAAACAGTAACAGAAACAACAGTCAAGATGAAAAAATTACTTCAAGATAAACAAAAAAATAAACAAGAAATGCACTTGTTGGAAAAAAAAATACTGAATGAAAGAGAAAAATATTTAAAAATGATACGGGAAAATAAAAAAAGGAATGAAGAAGAAAAAGAAAATTTAAGCCAAACAAATAATCAAAGCAACCAATTATTAAATATACAGCTAACCTCAGTAAGAAAGGAATTTGAAGAAAGCAAAAAAAAATCTGAAAGAGAAGTCGAAAGGTTAAATAATATCATCTCAAATATTGAAAAAAAATATGATGATCTGTCTCATTCAATACCAAACATGACTGCACCATTAATTTTAGAAAATGAGACAATAAGAGAAGAATTACAGGAGAAATCGAACCAAATTGAAAGAAATAATATAGACAATAAAAAAAAAAAGAGAGAAATCGAAAAAATGAAAATTGAATATCAAAATAAAGAAAAAAAATTCATGATCAAAATTGAAAAATTTCAAAAAAATATAAAAATTTATAAAGCAAAATTAAAAAATTTAAATGAAAACAATCAAAAAAAAAGTCGACAAATTGAAACTGAAAAAGAAAAAAATTTACAAATACAATCCAATCTTGACAATTTCTTAATTGAAAAAAAAAAATTGTTAAATGATCTTCAATTAAAAGAAAATAAAATTAAAAAATTAAAAAAAAAAAAATTAGCTAATAATGAAAAAAGAGAAAATAATCATCACAAAGAAAATTTACAAACATCAAAAAAAAATGAACAGCAACAAACAAACGAAATAGCAAACGAAAATAAAAATGAAAATAAAAATGAAAATGAAAATGAAAATGAAAACAAAGTCAAAGATGAAAATGGAAAGGAAGGGGGGGGGGAAGGGAATAAGGGGGGAGAATTAGTTCAAGGGGGGGATGAAAATAAAATAAAATTGACAGAAACTTCATTATCGGAAAATTTATTAATGTTTCTTGATGAAAAAACAATGGATGGTGAAAATTCTATTAGTGAGTCTCAAAATACAAATGAAAATAAAATTTTTTTTACAGAAAAATTAAAATTATTGCAAAATAGAATTTTAGTTATGAAAGAAGAACAAATCGAAAAAGATAAAAAAATTACACAATTAGAAGAAATGAATTTTGAAAATTCCAAATTTGATAAACAAGTTGAAGAATTCAAAAAAAAAAACCATGGGTTAGAAAATCAAATAAAGAAAAAGCAAGAAGAAAATGAAAGTTTAAAACAAGATTTGTTCGACCTAAAAAATTTATATAAAGAACAAATTTTAAGTTTACTAAGTAACAATAAGAAATAATATCAATCAGTAAATACAGAAATGAATAAATCTATAGAGTTTATATATATATATATATATATATATATATAAAGATAGATAGATAATATATAATCTAAAATTTATTAAAAATTTAAGGGTTTTTTTATACTTTTTTTTTTATTTTTCATATTCTTAATTATAGATAATTATTTTTATCAGAAAATCAATTTTAATTAATTTTCTTTCATTTATTAAATATTTACGTTTAAGGGGTTAGTATATCACAACAAAAATTGAAAAATATTAAAATTGATTTTTGGAAATATTATTTTATTCCTAATCTTTTGTATTTGAAGATCAGAAAAAATTAAGATCGAAGAAATTTTTTATTTGATTTGTTTAATATCAAAAAAACGAGAATTTTGAAATTATTTCTTAAAAGAGAAAAAAAAAAAAATCGATTAATTTATTAGTATTTTCATCTTTTTTAAATAATTTAATCATATTTGTTAAAATAAATATTAATTAAAATATTTTTTTTTTCAAAAACTACTTTTGGGTAAATAAACTTAAAATTCAAAAATTGTGTCATACTTTACAATTATAAACCAAAGCTCTCTAGACCATTTTCGTATCAATTAATTAATAAAATCATTGGTATAGAAAAGTATCAAACTGTTAATAATATTTTTGTTATTCTCTCCCAATTTTTCCAAGGTTGAATTTTCTTTAGATTGGGAAGAAGTGTTGCATGAATTAAAGATCAAGTAGTTACTTGAAAATACTGGAGATACTGAAACACTTAAAGTGGGGTAACTTGGAAATAAAAAGGAATAAACAAAGACAAAGAAATACCAAAGAATTAAAACAAATCAGATGAAAAAATAAAAAAACTGTTGGTAATTAAAACAAGAATAAAGTAAATGAACCTACATGATCTACAATCAAATTAAACAAAATTATTCAAAAGTATCAGAGTTTTGATATAAGGTGTTTTTAATTCAAGATAGCATTGTTTTTTGTTTTTTTTTTTGATTTTTTACCAATTGCTTCTTATAAACTCTTTTTAAATATTTTTTTCCTCATTCTTTTTACCTTTTTAAATTTCTTCTTTTTTTTTTTTAAAACATACAGTCAGTTTCACTTTTAAGGCACAAACTTTCAACGAAATTTAAGGCACAAAAAAATCACAAATTAAGGCACAAAATTAGGAATTTTTTTTTTACAATTTATTTTTACTAGAAGTTGAATTTTGTGCTTTAATTTGAGATTTTTTTTGTGCCTTAAATTTCGTTGAAAGTTTGTGCTTTAAAAGTGAAACTGACTGTAAGAAAATTTATGTGTGTCTTATCATTCAAAAATTGTGGAATCTATACTTGTAAACTTAAATTTCTCAAAAAATATTTAAGTGGAAGGATATTGGGAGTTTAATTTTTGTTTTTAAGATAAATTTAAGAATCGAATCATTTTTTCAAATATTATTATAATCAAGTATTTGATCCTATATTTCAAAAATACTTTTATGATATAATAACCGAGATATTTCAAATGAAAATAAACTTTTGAATTCGGTCAAATTTTATTTAAGAGAATATCAGAGTAGATATTTTATCTTATAAAATTAATTTTTTTTTGATTTATATATTGATACTCATAAGTGTTATTTTGAAACCCCAATAAATTACTCGGAATAAAAATCATATTTGAAATTTTACTGAGAATATGATAATTTATTTTTTGAGTTTAATTTTTTATTTAAGAAAGAATATTTATATTTAACAATTTTGATTTTTTTATTTGTGTAAACCTTGCTGGAAAATCTATTTTTAGAGCCACTAGATGTTGTAACCTAGAAATAAAAACATAACTTACTGTTCTATTTGCAAAAAAAAGAAAACGAGCCAAAAGTTAATATGAGTTGAATCTTTTATTTTTCAATTTTGTGAACAATTTTTTATTTGATTTTTGGCTCAATTAATGTTGTTTTTTGGATCGAGAAATATGTTTATAGATCATTCTAAAAATAAAAAAAGCAAGCCAACTAAATCTATTACAGTCAGTTTCACTTTTAAGGCACAAACTTTCAACGAAATTTAAGGCACAAAAAAAACTCAAATTAAGGCACAAAATTTGGAATTATATTTTTTACAATTTATTTTTACTAGAATTTGAATTTTGTTCCTTAATTTGAGAGTTTCTGTGTGCCTTAAATTTCGTTGAAAGTTTGTGCCTTAAAAGTGAAACTGACTGTAACAATTAACTTTTTATTTCTTTTTTCTTTCTTTTAAACTTCCCATAAGAACATAAAAAAATTGTATTATATATTCAAAAATGTTAATATCTTTGGAATCAACTCTAGAATATTTAATTTGCAGTAAAAGGTATGAAAAAATAGATATTTAAAATTTTGGACAATATTTTTATATTCTTATCAAAAATTGTTTATTTTTTTTTACAGACTTTATACCTTTTCCAAATTTTTCATTATGGATTCTTTTGCTCCTTTTCTTTTTGTTGAGATTGTTTAAGGTATTAAAAATATCGAATTATGATTATAATTTGTAAACTTTTTCTTATTAAATATTAAGCTTACTTCTCTGATCAGATCTAAAACGAATCGAACTGGACTTATTTAACTAAAGAGAACTGAACCCAAATGTGTCAAAGTTATATCAACTAAAGGGATTTTAAATCAATTTTCCGTACAATATAATGATCTTTTACTTGGACTGGGTTTAGATTATTGGGTGGGTGTATTAAATGGGGTTTTGTGATACATGCAAAAATAATAAATAAATAACAAGAGTAAAACACTCAAAAGATAATTAAAAAAACAAATTAAAAATCTTAAATACTCAACAAGTTTTACAAATTTATCCTATCTATAAATTTAAAAGTTTAAACTTAATACAATTAACATATATAATTTGATCATTATTTGATCAAAGATTCACAGTCTCTTTATTAAAAAAATTCTAGTGGTGTTCCAGTTTTTTTTCGTTATAAAATGAAATATCCAACAACCAGTTCACATCAAGGTTATAAAAATAATTTATTGAATTAAGTTTTTACTTTATGATAATTTTCTTTCTTTCACTTTTTCTTTTATTTATTTACAGTCAGTTTCACTTTTAAGGCACAAACTTTCAACGAAATTTAAGGCACAAAAAAAATCACAAATTAAGGCACATTTTTTGGAATTTTAATTTTTACAATTTATTTTACTTGAAGCTGAATTTTGTGCTTTAATTTGAGATTTTTTTTGTTTCTTAAATTTCGTTGAAAGTTTGTGCCTTAAAAGTGAAACTGACTATACTTTTTTTTTTCTTTCGATTTTTTCAAGAAAAAACTAATATATAGTTAAAGACCTTTCTATATTTAATCAAAAATAAAAAAATCCTTATTAAATCTTATGTTTTATCCAAATAGGTGTTGGTTTAGTTGAATTGCCTCTCCTTAATACAGTCAGTTTCACTTTTAAGACACAAACTTTCAACGAAATTTAAGGCACAATAAAAATCTCAAATTAAAGCACAAAATTCAAATTCTAGTAAAAATAAATTATAAAAAAAAAATTCCAAATTTTGTGCCTTAATTTGAAATTTTTTTGTACCTTAAATTCCGTTGAAAGTTTGTGCCTTAAAAGTGAAACTGACTGTAAGAAAAATTGATAAATTTAGGATATTTTTTCATAGTTTATTAAAACTTTTCAAACTAGAAACTTTTAACACGATTTACAAAACAAAAATACAAAAATTTTTATACCTTTTTTTTTTTTTATTTCCTTTCCAAGATCCCAAATTTTGTTCCTCGGTTTGGAATTTCACGTTGGAAAAATTTTATTTAAAATTTGTGTTTTTAAAAGTCGAACTTGATAAATAAAAAAAAAAATTATCAAATTATTTTCCCCAAAATAAATTCTAATAAAAAAAAAAACAACAGAAAAAATTTTTTACAAATTTTCTTATTACAATTACAAATTTTTCAAAATTAAGTTAAACCATTTTTTTTTTATTATTTTTTATTTTTGCATTAAAGAAATGTAAAATAAATTTTGTAAAAACCAAAAACAATAAACTTAAATTCATCAAAAATTGCTTAATATATAAAGAATAAAATGAATATTTATGATATAACCAACTCAAAAAATACCATATTTTCTGACAATCAACACAACATTGAGTAGCCAAATTCTTTTCTTCTAAAATGAAATAGAAAAAAATTATGAAACTCCTTACAAAACAATTCTACTCACATTTTTCAATTAACAAAAAAAACTTTTTATTCTAATTTCATAAAAATTCTTTGAATTCGAAGTTGAAAAAACTTAAAGGCCAACACAAATCCAATAAGAGATGATTTTTTTTTTAAAGTTTAAAGCTACAATATTAAATTTTTAGATAAATTTAATCTTTTAATAATCTGATATTAACGATATATAAAAATATTTTCTTTCTTTTGATTTTTTTTGTTTAATTAATGAAAGTACCACAGAACTATTTCGATAATTTATATTCCAAAAGATAGAAAAAAAAAACAAATCTTCAGAAAAATTATTACCTTTCAGAAAATAAAAAATCCTTTAAAAAATTTTTAAATCAATTCGAATTGTAGGATGAGAATATAAATAAAGCTAGTTCAATTATTTTCTACACATTTCCCACTTATCAATAGAGATATCAGAAATCAAAATCACTCAAACTGAATTAATACAAAATTACTACAATCTTAAAGCCAATTTAAAATAAATAGAAAAAGCATTCTAAAAAATTCACTTTTAAATAATGTTTACAATCGATCTCACTTTTTGACAATTTAATAATCTGAATTTATGCTTTAATGTTTTAATTTTGAATTCTACTTTCATTCTATTAATAAATTTAATTAATGGTCTTGGATTTTGTTTTAAAATGAAGGCAAAAAAATACATAAAAAATATTAGAAAATGTGGTTTTTTTTTTTTAATTTTTTCTTAAATTTTCTAATTAAGACCCAACTTGACAATTTTTTTCTCGAAAGTTTGAGATATTCAAATACCAAGTTTGTTGATGAGTAAAACACCCAAATTTTTTATATTTGACTCTAACCTTTTTTATTTCTGTGAAGAAGAAAATTTGTTTGAAAATATTTGCCTTTTGAAAATTTTTCTTTCAGTCAAATTGTTTATTTTTCGAAAAATTCTGTTTTGTTGGCCAAGAGAGCAAGATCAATTAAAAAAGGTACAGGATTTTTTCTTCAAGATTACTGGTGACTAACTCAATGAAAATCTTTTTTAGGATATTTTTTTCAAACACAAAGGTTCAAAAAAATTGATTTTTCCAAAACAAGATAAAATTTTTTTAATTAATTAAATAATTTTTTAGTGTCAACCCCACAACAAAAAAAACTCATTTCAGCATACAAAGAGGCAAAACTTTTATTTCTTAAAAACAAACCATTTTCTCTCTTTTTGATTTCTTTTGATAGCATTTGTCTTTTTTTTTTGAGTTAAAAAAATTAATCAAGCAAATTCCTAGACAATCTATTTTATTGAAATAAAACAAAGACTTGTTCACGTTCAAATTCTCTCTTCACTTGCGATTTAATTTTACTCGAATAAAAAATAAAAAAAAAAAATTCTAAAAACCATTCAGAAAAAAAAAAACAATAAAAATGTCATTTCCTTTAGATATTGATGAATTGTTTCATGGTGATTTATCCCAATATGATTCCAACGATTTTTCAGAAATGAACTCTGTATTTCAGCGTGATTTTAATCGATCGCCTTCCTTGGATCGTTCCAATATGGATCAACAGTTAACCTTAACTTCCTTCTCTACAAACAAAAAAGAAAAAGAAAAAGAAAAAGAAAAAGAAAAAGAAAATGAAAATGAAAAAAAACCAAACAAGAAGATTATGAACGAAAACAATGATTTGGATGAAGACTTTAGGAAAAGGTTTCAACTATTAACGACCGATATGGAGATTACAGGTAACGTTACCAATAAACAAAATAACAACAAAAACAAGATTGAAACAGAAAAAAATGAAAAAGAAACAGAAACAGAAACAGAAACAGAAAAAGAAAAAGAAAAAGAAAAAGAAAATCAACAACAAATGGAACAAGAAAAAGAACAGCCAAAAAAAAAAGAAAACGAAATTGAAATTGAACAAACAAACGAACGATCTCTTTATCAACAGCAAAAGCAGAAGCAGAAGCATCTACAACAACAACAACCCAACAAATTTAATAATTTCGAACTTAAAGATAACGATAATGTCGAAGACGAAGACAATAATGAAGTCCAAAAAGGTACAAGTAAATATGGAAGGAACATCCAATCAAAATTCCGCAAAAGGGATTTAAAAAAGCCAACCCAAAGCCTGCGAAACAAAGTTGATCCAAATAATATGATACGAGAAAACTCAACAGTTGTCGAGTCTGGAAAGGAAGTGTACAAATTGCTAGTTGGTGTCTTGTGGGTAATGAGCGGTGGGGCCTCGATAAAAACGCTGACGCCATTTTCTGATACCATCACCAAAAAAATCGGCGAATTGTTGAATGCATCCGACACCGAAGAAAAAAATTTCAAAAAGCAATTAAAGTATTTGCTCACAAACTCAAGAAGAACATTCACCGAATATATATTAGAAATTTTAATTGGCATCCTTTCTTTAAGATTCGTCTCTGAGTCAGAAGAAGAAAGCGACATTTCTGTGCAGTTTTGGGACACCTTAACTGAAATTGTCGAAATTGATCTCAAGCTTAAAAAAATTGGGCAAAGCCAAAATTCAAATGAAAACGAGGAAAATGAAAGAATGAAACAAATCAAGAAGAAAGAGGAATTACATTTAAATTTACAAAAAATTTATCAACGGGTCTTTACCCCAAAAACATTGATGTTTTGGTTTAATAAAAGATTTATTGATCGGTTGGACGCCTTTTTCGGGCCAAGTCTTGCAGATAAGTTTTATAAAGAGCATTTTTGCTATTTTGGGAAATCCAAATTTATGCTGTCTTGTCTAATCCTGGCGGGCGAGCTCATCAAACAAGACGGGATTGCAAAAAGATACTCAGAATTAATAGATTTAGAATATGAATCAGATCCCTTGAATTTGTATTCCAATAATAGAGGGAAAAAGCAAGGTTTGATCAAAGAATTGATCGTCAAATACCAATTAAATGGTGGACAATATTGGAAAGTGCTGTCAAGAGAATATATGAAGCAATTGAAATTTGACGATTCGAATGTCTTCGATGTCTTCCCCTTTAAAGAAATAATTGGCAACCCTTTATTTACTTCACTGTGCAGTGGGTATGGCCAACAAATGCTCACACAGAAAAAGAGAGTCCTTGCCACAAAGGGTAATGTTATTGAAAATGTGTTTAATATTGGTTGGATTATGAAAAAGGAAAATTAAAACATAATACATCCTTGATACATGTAAGTACGCAGACACGTTTATGCATGTATGTAGTATGCATATAAGTTATTTATTTTATATGGTTATATATTTTTAATATATAAATATCTCTTCAATTCTATTCCATTCTATTATTTTCTATTATTTTATTTTATTTTATTTTACCTAACCTTCGATTTTTTTTTTTTGATTTTTTATTATATTTTTTTTCAATTTACTTTAATTTTATTATGATTATTATTAGAAATATACAGAATCTTAAAATAAATATCCTAAAAAATAAAAGAAGTTTTAGTAACAAGTTTTTTATTAATTCGTGAATTTTTTTTTTGATAATTTTTACTCACACTTTAAGGGTCAATTCATTACCGTGAAAAATAATTTTCTTGAAAGAGAGAAAAGAAAAATTTTTGGAATTTTTATAAGAGGTTATGTAAATCAAAAAATAACCAATCTCTGAAGTGTGATCAATCTCCAAAAATCGATTTATCAAAAATGTTGAAATTTTTAGAAAAACATTGCCAAAGACGAAGACACTCAATTTCCAATTTGAATGGCTGTGGATTATTATTTTGAAAACAACTGTCTAAGTTCTTAAGATTCTATCTTTGTGGTTTAAGAGATCTCAAGATTTTATATTTTGTTTTTTCATTTCTCAAATGAGTTATAATTATCAAAAGAATGTTACTAAAATCCGTGTGCTGTCAAATCTAGAGGATTGTAATATAAACACAAATCAGATTAAATCGAATAAATTGATGATCTACTTCAAGAAAATAGTTTGTTTTGAATTTAAATTCTTTGGAAATATAAAAATCAGAACAAGTAATTTTTTTTAATTGAATTTTTTGAGGATTTTGAATTCTTTTTATTTTTTTTTTTTTGAAATTGTATGACTTTAATAAAAACAAGATCTCATCTAATATATTAATTAATTTTAAATTTGGCATTTTCAAAAAAAAACAAATTTTGTCATTTTCAAACGTTAAAAATCAGAAGTTTTTATTATTATTGTAGAGAAAGTGTAAATTACAATCTAAGTATCCCTGGACTTAAATTTCGTTTCAGGAATTTAAATGTAAAATCATTGATTTACGAATTATTAAATAATAAAAATAATTCCAAAATATCATATTTTAAAATTCTTTCATTAAAATTTAATTCTTTTTATTTAAATAAAAATATCAATTAATCTTTTTTATGGGAACGATGTACGGATAAAAAATGATTAATGTATACTAATATCTCTTCATATTCATATTTTTCATTTAAAGTACAAAATTTATTTGAGTTTGTATTTATTAAATGGTAGTGTCTATTTAAGTAGTTATTGGCTTTTCAAAATTTTAGAATTGTTGATATTTAAGGATAACTTAAATTTTTGGATTTTAAATAAATAATTTTGATTTTTCTCTATTCTTTTAAAATTTTGAAAACATAAAGAAAAGTGTTGTCAAATGCAGTCAAGTGCCGAGATTTTCCAGAATTAAAAAAAAAAAATACTGTCAGTACCACTTTTAAGGCACAAAATTTCAACGAAATTTAAGGTACAATAACAATCTCAAATTAAGGCACAAAATTCAGATTCTAGTAAAATAAATTGTAAAAAAAATAATTACAAATTTTGTGCCTTAATTTGAGATTTTTTTGTGCCTTAAATTTCGTTGAAAGTTTGTACCTTAAAAGTGGAACTGACTATAAGTAAAATCTTATTCAAATTTTCATTCAACTTTTTCAAACCCCGGGGAAGCTAATTGTAGAGTTATGTTAAATGCTATGAGTACCTAGGGATTTTTTTTTTTTTGACTGTTAGAAATAAACTAAAAATTAAATATATTTACAATTTATTTCTCAAATTAAAAAAAAAACCTTACATCTTTTTTCCAGAATTCGAAATAATAGGGTCCAATCTTTAATTTAACTCAATCTTTTAAATGTTGGTTAACCTAACGACATTTCCAACCTGTAGAATTTAACAACTCATTAAAATTATAATTATAAATTTCATTTTTAAGAAGCCTTCAATTCTTTGAATCCAATTAATTTTATTATTTATTCTTTGATTAAATTTGATTAGTTTATTTAGATAATCCAGAGATAAATTTTTTAATTAATTTTTGAATTTATATTTATTTTATTTAATTGAAATTACAATTTTTTTAAAATTAAATTCTGTTTTGTAAATAAGAATTGGTGTAATTCTGTTAATTTTACATATTTCAGTAATATATATGTTAATCCAGGAATTTAAATAATTTAGGGTTACAATTCTATAGTTATATATTTCTAAACAGATTTTTAGTTTCTTAAGATAAAAGATTTAAATAATATAATTTTGAAGTTATATGTTCGTAAAATTATTATTGAATAATTGTTTATAATTGTTTTAAGTTTATTTTATACATTTCGGATTATATACTAAATGTGATTATTTTTCTAAAAAAATTCCCAAATATTTAATCTTTGATAAATCTTGGTAGATTTTTGTTTTTTCTTTATTATTTTTTAATCCAAATTGAATATTTATTTGATATATAGAATATTAATTATTTATTTATTTGATTAATATTCGTTAATAATTAAAATTAAATCATCTGTAAACATATGATAATGATTTGATAATGATATTATATTTAATAAAAGAAAATATGAAACAAGAGCAAATATTATAAATGAGAAAGGATTCCGTTGGAATATATCAAGTCCTTCTACTTGGTAATATTTTATTAAATTTTTGATAATTTTATTTAAAATTAACTTTTTATTATTTTTATAATTATTTTAAAATTAATTGAAATACAAAAAATTGTTATATCATTCATTAATATGTAAGTTATTACAAGCAGAATTATTTTAAACTTTTTCTTGTTATGCTCCAGTCACTTGCCATTAATTTGCTTTATAATCATGGCAAACTGGAACAAAAAAAGGATCTTGTAAAAATGCACTTTTTTTCATTGTCAATTTTCAAATAACAATAAAAAAAACATATAGGATCTAAATTGGTAAAAAATTCAATTAATAAATAGTCTTAAAGAATTATCAATTCGAAAAAATCAAATTCTAAAAAAAATAATTGTTTATTTTTTTAAATTTCCAAAGGATTAAATTTCTTCATTTTAAAACAAATTGCTTTTTTTCAGTTATTAACCAATTTAATTTTATTTAATCCAATTTTTATTTGTCTTGTATCATATTTATTTGATAAAGTAAGGATTTTGAAATATTTTAAGATTCACAATTACTCATTTCAGAAATGAAAAAAATCAAATCATCTAGATCTCAAAAAGTTCTAAGGAGTTTTACATTTTAGAACTAATATAGTTGTTTTCAAAATTATAATCCACAGTCATTCAAATTGGAAATTGAGTGTGTTGCTCTTTGGCGTGTTTTTCTAAAAGTGGCCTATTTTTTAGAGAGTTGATGTTTTGATAATGATTTAAAACTACATGTTAATGGGTTTTTTATTGGTATTCTGATCTGATAAAAATTAGAAAAATTTTTTTTTCCATTTCAGAAAATTATTTTTTGCCAAGAATGTCTGGGAGCTAAATTGAATTTTTTGCCAATTGAACCCTTATTAACTTTGTTTTTTATAATTGGAATTTTGTAAATCAAAAGAAGTGCAATTTCACAAGATCCTTTTTTTGTTAACAAGTTACCACTTGAGTATAGAGAATTTTCACTTGGAAGTGAATTAGCGTTACAAAAATATATTTTTTGTTTTTACTTTTCAGAGCTGTTTTTCTGTGTTTACAAATAAAAAACCAATCAAAAAAGAATTTCTATTCTTCCTCCAAACAAATATTTTGGTCTAATCATCTATCTTTGAAAATTTCCTGAAAACTTTCATTTTTTTTAAAAAAACAAAATACAACATTTTCATCTCTGTTTCCAATTGAAAAGATCAAGAAAACTTTTTCTCTTTATTCGTTAATTTTCCCAAACCAAAACAAAATGCAACAGAGTGAAAAATGGCTAGAGCTTTATGAGGAATTAGAAATCAAGATCCGAACTACAGCATCACAAATTTTAAACAAAAAAAAACAAGAAAAAGACAACCAAATAAATTCGAGACAACCAAATATCATTATTCGAAAGTCTTTAACTGAAATTAAGACTCTAATTTCACAATTGTCAAAAGATTTAAAAGAAATGAAATCTGATTTTCGGAAATATGGATTAACATTTGGTGAATATAACCGAAGAAAAAATTTAATAAAAGACAAACAAAGAGATTATAAAAAATTACAACAAGACTTTGCAACAAAGCCAATCGAATCTATTGTAACAAAAAAATTAAAAGATGGTCCTTTAGAGGAAACAAAAGAAACACAAGGGTTAAATAATGAAGAATTATTGGAGCTGTATGAATTAAATTTTTTACTTTAGCCTTTTTCGTTTTCTTTTTTTTTTTTTCTTATTTGTTTTTTTTTTTTTTTTTGAGATCCTCTTCAAATATATCTTTTTTCTTCAATCTTTAATTTTCCTATTTTCGTTTTTCTCTTTTCTTTATCTGAATTTCCAATTTTCGATTACCTATTTCCTATTTGGGTGGGTGTTTTTTAAAACATCTTTATAAAATGATGTGGATCTTTTATCACAAAAATATAAAAACAATTGTTCAAAAAAAGTGAAAAAGAGAATATCGATAAACAAGACGAATTAATAGACAAGGTGGGAGTGAGCGTACAACGTCAAACACAAATTGCACTTGCCATTAGTGGAGAATTAGATGAGCAAAAGCCTCTCCTTGATGACATTGATACTAAAATGACAAAAACAAATTCGAAAATTGTAAAAAATACCAAAAGATTGAGTCGCTTTGAGAAACTCTCAAAAAAAAAGGGAATGACCTGTATTATTTGTTTTTTAATTTTGGTTATTGTGTTTCTTTGTTTTCTATTATTTACAAGCCAAGGAACAAAATTACTTGACAATACTAAAAAAAAGCTTTAATTACATACAACAATTGGAAATTCAGATGATAATTTTTTTTTGAAGGATAAAATCACAAATTTTCCGAAATTTGCTGTATTTAAGAACGCATAGAATCAGATTTTTGATCACTAATTGGTTAATGGGTTAATTTCCAAGCATTAGTCTTTTTTGTGAAAAGTAGAAAAATTAAAATCAATTAAAACATTGCTATTGAATGAATACTTTTTGTTCCCGATCATTTACCAAATAATGGGATTGGTTTGTTTTGTATATGTGTAGATATATATATATATATTTCCTGAGATACGACGAAAGGGAAAAAATCTTGTCTTTTGATTAATCAAATCAGATTGATCCCAAATTTCTAAATGTTTTGGAAAAAAATGTGAATTTATTTTTAATCTATCATTCTTTAAATAATAATAATAATAATAATATTCAATTTATAATAACTGTTTTGTTTTATCATTGTGTTTTCATCCATTTTGAATCAAATTTTCTTTTTTTTTTTTTTTAAAAATTATTCTGTTTAGTACTGATTATTCTTTCTGTTCTTATAATATCTTTGTTTTTTCTTTCGAAAACGTTCTTTAAGGAATTAACACCACTTTAGAATAGTCTAAAATTCAAGTATGTTGTATTTGAAGGTAAATCATAGGATTACGAAATGGTTCAAGTGGCTCTAAAAAATCTATTATAAATATTATTTAACGATAAATTATTAGATTTTTAAAAAAAAAAAATAAAATAAATATAAAAATATGGAATCTTTAAAAAAATTCGAAATAAAAATTTAGGAATTGGGAGGATGCCGTCAAGTGCCTATCTATTCCCATGTATAAAAGAATTGAGCAAAATCTTTGATTTTACTCCATTATTTTATATTCTGGAAAAGTTAATGAAAAGTGTCCAACAAGTGCTGTCAAGTTCCAAGGTTTTCTTGATTTTTTCTATTTTATTTGTTAAGTGTTCTAGGTTTTTTGGAGGTTTTCTATTTTATTTCAAAAATCTATTGATTTTCGTTAGGTTTTTTTTATTTTTTGAAATAAACCGAAAATTTATTAAAATTTTCTGTTTATTTCAAAAAGTAAAAAAAACCTAGAACACTTCATAAATAAATAGAAAACTCAAAAAAACCGAACGAAAATCTATATATTTTCTAAATTTACAGAAAAATTAAAAAAAACCCGAACGGTAGTTTTAGAGAATTAAAAATAATGAAGATAAATCAAATATTTTACTCAATTCTTTTAAATTCTTGAAAACTTAAGGAAAGTTTTTTTTACTTTAAAATAAATAGAAAATTCAAGAAATTTTTGGTTAATCCAAAAATGAAAAAAAAAAAAAGTAATGTGATTTTTTGGGATTTTTTGTTATTCTGTCAAATTGATTGATATTTTGAAGAAACAGAAAACCCAAAAAAAGATAGATAAGTTTTTTTTTTTTTTTTTTTTTTTTGATTTAAAAGAATTTGGTAAAAATCAAAGATTTTACCCAATTCTTTTAAATAAAAAAAAAGGCATAAAGACAAATATGAGAAATTCAAAGCCCCTGTTGATACAATAATAAAAAAAATTATTACAGTTTTTTCAAATTAACACAGGTTAAATTTGTCAATTGGAAATATTTTTTTAGATTTAATTTTACAATCAAAAATATAAACCCAAATTAAAGTATTCTAAGATTTATGAATTATTATTTAGAACCTCTATATGCAATTATTCTTGCATTTTTTTAATTTCAGTATTTACTCAATAATTATTAGCAGGAAAACTGAAAGGTTGGTTGTTTTTCTTTTCAATTTTTTAAAGGTGGTTGTATTTCCAATATCATTCTAAAAAGTATAAATAATTTTTAAAAATAATCTATTATTTAGTTATTTAATAGAGGGGTTGGCAATATATTTTTCAATTTACTAAAAGTTTCAAAATACATGATTAGGTGAATAAAATCTCGAAAACTATATTCATCAAAATCACAATTATTTTCAAAAATCACTATAATTACCTCACAATCTTGTGCTAAATACCAGTATATCGTTATAATAATTAATCGAGGTAAAAAGTTTGGTGCGTTTTTATGCTTATTCATGAATTTTTTTTAAAAAAAAGTTTGATCCAAAAAAAAGATCTTGAAAAAAAAAAATTCTTTAAAAAAAAACAAGAGACTAATTATATCAAGGATTAGATCAATAAGTTTTATTATATTTTTTTTTGATTTGGTTTGTAGATAAATCGATTTTTTATGCCAAAGGCAACAATAAAAAAGCCAAATTAAATTTTCACAATCCAACAGTAGTATTATAAAGTGTAGTGAAGAAAAAGGCTTCTAAAACAACCAACTCACCATATTTTTTCTTTAAGAAATTCACTGTAGTCATAACTTTTTCTTTATTTTATATTTGAGTTGTTAGGGGCAGTATCACTTTTCAATTTTTTTTGGTTAATCCAGCTAAATTATTACTGATTATTAGGTTTTTTTTCAAAAGTTTGTCTTTTGGTTATTCTTCTTTTAATATCAATAAATTTTTACGAAAACTCAACTTGAGTATAAATTGGTTTTTTAAAAATATATCACTAAAAAGAAGAAAAATTCCTTTTTCTTTTTCTGATTATTTAACTCGTGAAGGTGATAAAGCCAGTGAAAAAACGCACATACCTATCATTTTTTTTCAAGTATATTGTTGAAATGGGTTCTTATTTGTTTGATTATAAATTTCTTAAGAGATTTTACAATAATTCAAAAAAAAATATAAAGAAGAAAATTTTTTTGAAAAATCTCCCAAAAATCGGATGTTTTTATAAAACTTTCGGTATTTCGAGCCATTCAAATACTAGAAAACACTTTACACCCCTTTTAAACATTTTATTAGATTTTTAGAATGAGAAAAGCATTTTAAAAGTCTCGAGATGTCTAAAATAGTTTCACTTTTTTTGGTGAGATTTTAAAGATTTTTCGTGACTTTTCGCAATGGTATTGTTTTTTCACAGTGATAAAGGGGGACTAATCGTGATTTTTAACATTATCACGAATCTTTTACTTGTTTTTATGATAATTCTTGTTATCATCATAACCTCTATTTTCTAATAATTTTTTCCATTCCTCAAATAAATTTAGATGTTTTTTATCTAAGAAACCGATAAATGAAACTATATACTTTCCATATTTGTTTGAAATTTGCAATTTATCAATAATATCATTTCAATTGAGGTGGTATTCTGTTATCACTTTTCAATCAAATAATGCTATTAGAGATTTCAAATTCAATTTAATAACTGAGAAAAGTTGATGAAAGTGTGACTTCAAAATTTAGATAAATTTGTCTACACCAATCTCAGACATTTCTAGTAGAAAATCATAATTTTTAATTCCAGAAACCAAAAAAAAAAAAACTAATTCCAATATTTAAAATTGTATATATTGATTATTTATTAAAAATGAAAAATATTGTAAATTACAGTGGCGAACAAGGAAAAATTATAAATAATGTAAAAAAGTTTATATGTAAGTCTCAATAAACCAAAACTGATATTTGAATAATAAAAGGGAAAAAATTACCACTTCATTTTTCTTCTTGTTGATTACAAAGAAATAAAATTTTTCAATGAGAAATAATTCATAATCTGTCATCTCAATTGATTTGGTTTGTGTCCTTTGATTCTTTTTTGTAGGATGCTCTTGTCTATTTTGAGTGATCTGAGAATCTTAAATGTAAGAAATATTTAAAAATTAAAAAAAAAAAAAAAGAGTTAAAATTATTCAAATAACAACAAGCTATATATTGTTAAATTTTCCCCCCATTACTAATACCTAACACTAATTGAGTGTTTAAGTTTCAAAACAGAAAATTATTTTGGATAAAGAAAGATTTGAAAGATCACATAAAAATATTTACAATGGTTAATCATGATTTTTCTTTCAACGAAGATAATTCAGTTTCCCATCGACTAAAAATAAGATTTAAATTCGGTGAAATGTGAACTGTTTCTTTTTTGTTTCGAAATATGGATATATTCTGAAAATCAAGTTTAAAATAATAATTACAAAATGTAGTAAAAAATAATTTTTTACTTATTTTTGTAATTAATTCAAGAATCAGAAAAACTGATGATTGAATCAGTTACTTCTTTTAAAATAAAAAAAAACTGATCACATGAGTTAAATTAACTTGACAAAAACTATTTTCAAAATTTAAAGTAAAATTTGGAATCTGTATTTAAAAAAAACGAATTTTTGATCTAAAAATAACATTCCCCAACTGTTGTTTTCAAGATTATTGGATTCAAATCAAAAATATCTGTTTTTTTATTTTCAAAAACATTTTTTTAAATGTTAAAAGGATCTATTAAAGGAAGATGGAAACTTGGTAAACGAATTGGCAAAGGAGGCTTTGGAGAAATATATATCTCTCGAGATCTCAAGACAAGAAAACAGGTAGCGATCAAATTTGAGAAAATTGACAAGCAAAAGCAGGCATTAAAATTGGAAATAGCTGTTCTTCGTAAATTACAGGTTTCTTCTTATGTACCAAAATTTATTTACTGTGGAAGGAATCTCGAGTTCAATTATCTTATTATGGAGTTGTTGGGGACCAACCTTTCTGTTGAAAGAAGAAAAAGGCCAGAACAAAAATTTTCTTTAGCAACAACGATCAAATTGGGGATTGAAATGATCAACTCGATGGAAGATATGCACAAATTGGGTTTTATTCATCGCGACATCAAACCTGTAAGTAGTTTTGAAAAATAAACTTTAGTTTTGCATTCTTCTTTTTTCAAAAAAACAAAATCAAAAAACAGCAAAACAAACTAAAAAAAATCCAAAGACTTTGAAAAGGCTTTTCACTCTTGACAACACTTTTCCCTTTTAAAGTGTTAAAAAGTGTTTTCACGGTTTGGAAATTGTCTTCCAGTGTTTGAAAAGCCTTGAATCTTGATCAAAGTCTTTGGATTTTTTGGATCAAATAATGAAATGAATTATTTCTTTTAATACGAAAAATTATGTTTCTTGTGACTTTCTTTTTGAAAACCTTGAACCAATATTCAACCAAAACGTAAAACAAAAGTCCAATTTTGTCTTAAGAAGAAGAGACTCTTTAACCAAGCATAATAAGATGCCATCAAAGTCGGCTATTTGTATGATCGACTTCGGGCTGTCAAGAAGATACCGTCACCGCGATGGGAACTTACGGCCACCAAGGCCCAAAGTGGGGTTCAGGGGGACCGCGAGGTATGCGTCGATTAATTCCCACGAAGGGAAAGAGCTAAGCCGAAGGGACGATCTGTGGTCGTTGCTCTATTTGTTCGTGGAGTTTCTGAAAGGGGAATTGCCATGGTCGCCCATTAAGGACAAACTGATAATTTACAAGCTCAAAAAGAAATTCGATTCTCCGTCTCTCGTCAAAGGGCTACCCAAGCAATTTTTAAAAATGCTGGAGCACATCCAATCATCCAAATATGAAGACACGCCAAATTATAATTATTTAAGAAAACTATTAAAAGAAGCATATGACGAGGCGGGCTATGACGAAGACACAAAGTTTGATTGGGAAACTGAAAAAAGTAACCACCCATATGCCAAAAAGCATAAGCACCACCAACTCCGCCCACTCAACCCACTCAACCAATTTCAAAAGAATCACAAAAATGATAATAATAATTATAAAAACTCTAATGATAAGAAGAACAACAGTCGACATAAAAAGGATCAAAAACCTTTTATCAGTGGCACAGTCGACTCAAACGAGGCACTTCCTTACTTAACTAAAACACCAATTACAAGGAAAAAAAAGAAAAGAAAAATCTTGAGCAAAAAATTTTTGCAAGACATCCAAAAAATGAACGAAATCGTGATACCATCCCGCGAAGAACTTAAAAAGAGACAAAAGATTAAAGGGTTTACTTGCTTACAGCAAAAAAGAGAGAGCCCCAAAATCGTCATGAACCCTAAAAAAGTTGAATCAGATTTTTTTGATTTAATCGAGGCCAACCCTCGAAATGAAATTTATAATAACGGGCCAAATTATGCTTTAATGATTAAAAAAATTGAAGAGGATTTGGAAATGGATCAAGAAAAGGAAGGAAAAAAAATTAAAACACACCAACAGAAACAGCAACAAAATATGTACAGTGGCAAAAAAGAAAAAACAAAGCCAAAGAATAACCAAGAAGTTCAGAACAACGCCCGCAATAAATACTCGAAGCCTACTTTAAACCACAATTCGAATTCAAAAAAAAAAGATCCAAACCTCCATCAAACTTCAAATTTTGATTTTCATAATTTTCAAAATAATTCTTCCGAATCAATCATAATTGATAAAAAAAGCTGTCGATGTGTTATACAATAATTGTAATTTTTTACCAAATAGAAAAATAATTTTTTGAATTTGTGTTGAAGAAATTACCAAATTGAACTCAGTATTCTTTCGAATGGGGGAACATCGCTGTTCAAAAGATTAAACATTTTCCCTGAAAATAATATTTTTTTCTTTTATTAAAAAAAAAAAAACAAAAATTACAGTCATTTTAAAAAACTGAAAACTTTTTTTTTTATGATTTTGTCAGAATTAAAACTTTTTTATTGTTTTCTATTTTAATAAATTGAAATCTTTTTTTTTTTTAAAGTGCTTTCCTTCACACCCCAATCTCTACACCACATTTAAAGTTTGATTACTAACCTTTTTATATATTTATTATTTTGAAAAGTTTTAGTTCTATTTAAAGTACTCACTTTTTTTAAAACAAAAAAATTCAAAAAAGTTTTAAAACGATTGTATTATTATTTAAATTTTAATTTTTATGCTTTTTATAAAATGAAAAAGAAAATTTATTTTTTCCTTTTTCATTTACCTGAAAACAATTAATAAATTATTGTTTTTTAGAATCTACTTCTATTTTTAAATTATTTTTTATTGGTTATATTTTCATTTGAATAATTATCTTTTTTAAGGGACTAGTCTCTATTATTATTTTTTTTTTTTTTTGACCAATTTCTAAATAAAGATTCCTTATCTAGAAATAATTTAACATTGAAAATAAACCGGTTTTTTAAATCTAAGTAATTGGCCAAAAAAATTTCTCATTCACTGTTATATTTAGGTAAAGAAAATTAATAGAGATTAGTCCCTTACAGGAAAAAAATCTTTTACTTTTTTTCGAGAATATTTGTAATCATTTTTGTTAAGTTTTTTAGTAATTTTTTTTTTCGACATATAAAATCAATTAAAGCTGATGAACAATTTTCTTGAGGTATCTTATAAAGATATACTTGAATAAGCTTGGAATCCATGTATGGCATACCACCCTTTATCTATCCAAACTAAACTAAATTCCAAAAAATTGAGCACAGTGTAAACAGTTGAAAGAATAACAATACCACAATTTACTTTTCAATTTGGAAATAAATTTGATTTTAAAAATTATTTCATTTTTTGTCTCCTTTTTGTTTTTATTTTATTATTTCCGGTAAGGATTCTGATTTGTTAGATCTGAAATTTTTTTACAAAGATTGAAAGAAGATTTGTATTGAGTTTGTCAAATAATAAAATCACATACAATTAGTATATGGTATCTTATCATTAGATCAATCAACAATTGTTGGTGAAATTTCAACAAATTTACAAATACATTTTTTTTTTTTGTTTTAGAAAACTAAATTAAGATTCAAATATTTCTGATGACTGTATCTGTTAGATACTCTTTGAATTAGAAGTCTTAAATTTAGTCACTTCAAAATTCCCTCTTTAACAGATTAGATGAGATTTCATCTAACCCTTAACAATAAATCCAAATAAATACATTTTTTTGTTCCGCTCTTTCATTATTTTAGACAAACCGGTTTTTATTTTTTGGTTTTATATTTTTTTCTTTTAATGTGGATGAAAATAATTACTTAGAAAAACCATAATACTGCGTTAAATTAAATGTGGTATTTTATTAAGTTTGAAAAATAAAATAAATTGTGCTTTTTTTTTTACCTATTTTTGATTGTGGGTGTGTCCATATTTTTCGAATGAGCTTATTTTTGAAAAATTTTTCCTCAAATGAAAGCCATTTTTTTCTGAATTTTTTTGGGAAATATTATTTTTTTAGAATCTGAATTTTGTGACTTAATTTCGAATTTTTTTTATTATGTAATTATAGTTTAAAGTTAGTGTCTTAAAGTTGGAACTCACAGTATCTTTTATTTGTTTTATTATTTTTTATAAAACCAAAAAAAACTATCATTAAGTTATAGATTTATCTCTTTAGTTCAGTTACTTAAATTGTTGAAAGTGAAACCTTTCAACTCAACAACAATAAAGATTTTTTCAGTTTATTTTTTTTAAAGTGAAATTATTATTTTATTTTGAGAAAAAAGATGAATACTACAAATAATTTTATTCTTCAAATCTGATTGTTCTTTTAGTATTGAGTGTGTTGTTGAAAATACTTTGATAATATGGCTGATTTTCAAACCTCCACCTTATCATGAAAATTGTCATTTCTTGAGTTCCAATAATTATCAAGATTGTTAAAAAAAAGTTGGAATTATTCAAAAAGAACTTAATAACAAATTACTAAAATAATTTCATCTCAACAGGACAAGAATAGTACAATCCATACTAATAAAACTTTCAATACTTTTTCGAACCTTCAAACTGACAGTCGGCAAGATTTCAGTTTCAGATATTCTTACAGTTTTTTTCAAATTTCTAATACTTTTAAAAACTTTTTAAATAACCCCAAAAAAAAGGGTAAAAAATAATAAATTTACAAAAGATAACTTTATGAATTTTAATTGATATTTTTGAACTTTCAAAAACCTCAAACTCATTTTATGAAAACCTAAAATGGGAAAGTTGTTTAAATTACAAGTTTTTAAAAGTTTGAATTGTCTAAACTTTTGTATTGAAAGTTGTTGCATTGTAATCTTCTAATTTTATAATTTGGAAAAATTCCTAAAAAACAAAAGGGTGTTAAGGAAAAAAAGTGACCACAATTTTTGTACTATTTTTGTCTTGAAGATATTGTTTGATCCATTAACAAATTATTTTTTTTATTTTTTTTTTTTATTATTTTTTTATCCTTCTAACAATTTAGCAAGATGGGTGACATTTTAAGAAGTACAGAAATGGTTCTTGTTCAATTTCTAATCCAGCACTCTTCTGTTCATGAAACTGTTCATGAAATTGGACTCAAAGGGAATGTTGATTTTGTTGATGTATAATTTTTCTTTTTTTTTTTATAATTTAATTCACAAAAATAAACAAAAAAAAAACAAACCTGAAAAAAAACATCAAAAAAAAAACCAAAAAAACTGATCCAAAACACCAAACAGTTAAATGAAAATTTAAGTGCCTTCCAAAGACCATTTATTAATGAAGTCAAAAGGTTGGATCTTCTTGAAAAAAAACTAAATTTTTTTCAAACATCCTTAAATGAAGCAGAACCCTTACCAAAACAAGTGGCTGGTTTTGAAAACAGAGAAGAAATTGACGAAATCGGAAAAGAAAATATCGTGGATACCGATCTTGATGAGCTTGAAATCCAATTAGAAGAAACCGAAAACGATCTTAATGAATTATTGAACAATGAAAACGAACTTGAAACCCAATTTGTTCAATTACAAGAAAACAAAATTGTTGTAAAGTCTTCTGGTGAATTGTTCAACCAACAAGTAAATACTTTTTGTCGTTTTGTTCCATCTTTTCTTTTTTTGTGCTTTGACTCAAATAAGAAATAACTTTATAAATGGCTAATTCCGAAATGTGTTCCTTTCTTTTTTAAAAATGTAAATGTTTCAAAAAAAAAACTCTCAAAACAACCTACCAAAAATATGGTTTTGTTCAAAAATAAAAAAAAAATATTCTCTATTATGTTGGTTTGCTTGTCAAAATTTCAACAGACAAACGATTTTTTTCGGGACGACAGTAATATGGATGGTGAACGAAAGCCCTTAATTGAAGACAATTATGGTGTTGGACTTAATTTCTTTAGTGGCTCAATTGTGCGTGAAAGAATTGGAATTTTAGAAAGGATCTTATGGAGATCTACAAGAGGTAATATGTATCTGAAATGGAATGAGATCAAGGAACCAATTAAAGACTTAAAGACTGTAAATTCTTTTTTCCAATTTCTTGTTCTTTGACAATTTTTATTAATCTTTCCATTACTTAAAATTCAAAAAACTTGTGTTTTATTTGTTTCTTGAAAAAATTATTGGTGTGTCAAATTTGTTTTTTTTTACACATTACAAATAAAAAAAGATTAAAATTTTTTTTTCCTCTTTTTGTTTATTTTGGGGAAGAAAAAAAAGTTTTTTTCTTTTAGTTATCAAAAGAAAATTTCCTGTAGAAAGTGTTCCTACACAATACATCCCAGGAGTTGGGTACTTTATTAATTCTTGAATATTATATTGGTTGCATTTAGTTCAAATTCTTCCAAAAAAATTGTAAAATTTGAATTTTACTAAAAAAAATTAATTAGAATTTCAGAAAATCCAATAATATCAAAGAAAAAAACAAAAAACAAAATAAAAAGGACTTTGAGATTCTATTTCTAATTTTTTTTAGAAAACATTTTTGTGGGAGAGAATTCTAGGACGGTATTAGCCAAGAGTAATCATTTGTAATTGTGTTGATGATTTAAAAAATCAAAAGAATTATCCCTTCATACTAAAACTTGGATTCCTATAAAATCCAACTATTTAGGACTCTTATTAAATCAGTTAATTTGTGATTTTTATTTTTTAGGGTTCTGAAAGAGAATATAGAATTCAAATTTTCATTAAAATACACTTTATCACCACTAGAAAACTTTAATAACGAAATAGTTAAAAATTCATTAGTTTTTATTTCTGAATTTCACTATTACTCGAGTAATAATTTTTTTTCTCTTATTGAAATTGGGAATTTTTTTGAAACTAACTTTGGAATTTTAACATTTCAATATTCAATCTTTGATTTATTTCAACACATTATATCATTACAATTATTCTTTAAACACCTTTGTATGAGAAAACTGCTCTAAAGTTTTTTTTAAAATAAAGTTTGATTTCATTATTTTAGAATAATCATAAATTTCTTTTTCAATTCAGAATATACTTTATAAATTCACAATAAATAACCAATTGTGAGAATTATCTTAATATTCATTTTACAGAGTCTGAGCGATAAGAAGGTAATTGAGACATTTTAGTATAATTCAAAACCCCTTTTTAATTCAAAAATTTTTTGATCAACAAACAGAGATCAAGAAAATTAGAGATTGGATTTTTAAAACAAAGATCAAAAAAAAATAAATTAAAATCAAATGATCAAATAAAAGAAGTATTTTTCTTTGGTTTTGATTTCGTTGAAAATCAGTTGATCGATCCCTTTATATTAATTTTAGTAGAAATTAAGTTAAATTATCGTTATAAATTCTATTATCACATTATGAATTGTTAGGAATAAAAATTCTTTTGAATATTATAAATCTTCAATGCATTCTATGCTTTTTCGTGTTGGTTTAAAATAATTACTTAACTTTATAAAATCTTCAAGTATATGGCTCATTTTTAGAGCCTTTTTAATAACATAATTATACAATCACCAATTTAAATGTTTTTTTAATTGTTTGTTTTCTTCTTTTTTTGAATCTTCTTCTCTTAGCTTTACGTCTGTTATACAAAAAGCTTAACTTTTGAATAAAAACAATTTTTTTTTTAATCGATCACAAAAAAAAAAGAATTGAAATTTACTTGCTTCTTGAGAATTTACCTTGTATAGGCAATGCCTTCTCTTTGGAAAAAAAAAATCTTTAATTTGTGATTTCAAATATTTTTCTAAATGGTTTGATAATTATTTGATACATACAATTCATTTAGAATTTTCATACTTTTAAAAAATAAAAAAGAAAATGAAAAGAAAAAAGACTTTTTATTAAGAAACTTAAGTTGATTTTTCAAATTTTGAGTGCCACCATTTATACGAAATTAAATTTTTCCAAATCATTTCTTTAACCAAATACATCAACGTTTGTATAAAAAGAAATACGGAAGTTGAATATATCCTATTAAGCTATTTCCAAGAAAGTGGGGCAAATTTATTTTAAAATATATTTATGTAACACATTCTTCAAAAAAGGATTTAAATATCCTAAATCATTAACCACTATTTATAGATTCTTGATAATAATTCAATTTGTTTGTTAGTATTGTATTGCATAAATAAAATATATTAAAATTTCTAATCTCGATTTTATCTGATATTTTTTTATGGTGAAAATTGGTGTTTATTATTTTCTTTTTATTTGAAAAAAGCATTTTCATAACTTGTATAATCCCAACAAAATTTACAATATAATTAAAAACATATAACTGTGTTTTTGTGTTTAAAAAATCATTTATTCCCTTTCCATATTTCCAGTTTTTTATTGAAATTGGTCGTACATTGCTTTAACCAAAAAAAGTACTATTTTTTTTTTCATTTTTTGGGAATATTTCAACTAACATGTTTTGAATTAAATACATAAGTGGTTGGTTCAATCGGAATAAATATTAAACTTAATTTGGTATAGTTGATTAATGATTATCATCATTAAAAAAGATTATTTTTTATGAAATGTAAAAAAAAATGCCCCACTTTTTTGGAAATACCTTATAATATATTTCCATACCAACTAAAAAATGGAATTCAAAAAAATGAAAAGATTGAGCAAGAAAAACTAAATAAAATTCATTTATTTCTTGATCTTATCAGTAAAATTTGATACAATTACTTATTCTTTATTTGTTTGAATTTTTAATTCTTCAATGCAAATACTTTTTGTTTGTTAAATATTTGAGAAACAAATTACTTTTTATTTCGAAAGAATTTCCAAAATGAATTTAAAAATGCTATTTACATTTGATTCATCTAATTCTTGATTGGGCTGAGAAAATAGGATTTTTTTTTAATATATCTTCATAAATAAAGATTTATTGGATGTATTTGTTTGATTTGATAATTATTTATTTTGGATTAAATTGAGAACTAAAAATAATTCTGAATTCTGAATCAAATTTTTTCTAAATTTTTTCTAAATTTTTACGTTTACTTTGGGTTGAATCTTATAGTAACTGTTTTTTTGTTGAGAATTCAATAACTTTACTTTAAATTTTTGAAATGGTATCCTTTATTTTGGTTTTGTTTGGTAAAAATATTTGAAAAAAGAATTTTGAAAAAAAATTCAAAAAAATGTTTTGTTAAATAATAATAAATAGTAATGAGCTAAGAAATTCAAGGTTATAAATTGTTTGGATTTATACAAATTAAAGAAGATAAAGAAAACAAATCTTCGAAAATAGGCTTTGGCCGATTTTTTTTTTTCTATTTTTGATTTCAACAAGTTTCTTTGGGAAGGTTATCTTTTTTATTTGGTTTTCTCAAAGAAAAGATTTTTTTCAAATAAACACCTTTTAGGGTCTATTTTTTTGGTTTATTTTTTGGATTTATTTCACTCATTCGTATAAACACACTTCTAGATCCAAAATCTAATTTAAAAAAACTCAAAAATTTATTCAAAAAAAATGTTCAAAAAATCGAAAAATACAAGATTGAACTCTGAATTACTTTCGTTTTCTTTTCAAAAATAGAGCAGCAAATGATGTTTTGGTTTCAAAGTTTCAATATCTTGTGGTACTCTAAAAATATTTTTCAGTAATGTTTACACAATTAAAATTTTTCAAAATGGTAAAATGTACTTACTTCCTTAAATAAAATACCATTATTTTTTTTTCACCATTTTGTTGATTATCACGATTTTATGAATTATATTTTTAATGTATAGGATTATTACGATCCCAGATCCCAATAGTCACGATTTATTGATATTATATAGTTTTTTTCATATTATCAACAAATACTCTTTTATTTTACTTATAAAGCTAAGCTATAAAATATTTTGTTGAGTGATTATTTTTTTTTAATTTTATACTTTACAATATTCTTTTTCCAAACAAACTTAATCCAATTCTTCCCTAATATAAAAATTTGTAATTGCTTTACTTCTTGAAATAAAAAAATGAAAAGAAAAAATCAAAAAAAAATGAAGAAAAATTTCAATTCATCAAAACCCCATTTCTTCTTTCAAATTTCATAAATAATGTCAAGTTACTTAATTTAATCTCCAAAGAAATAACAGAAAAAATCTGAAAAACTTGTAGTAGGGTTTTGAGAAAAAAAACTCACAATTTCATTTTTTTTTTTTTTTTTATAGAAAGTATACTGTTAACAGAAAAAATTAATATTACTCAGCAAGAATAAGATTCTACTTTTTCATAGATACTGAATGTTGAAATTTTTTAGGAAAAAATTCAAACCACAAAACTACTGACTTGATTCAAAAAAAAAAAAATTATTTTCTGCTTCTTTTATTTGAATATTTTTACGAAAATTATTTGAATATATCTCTACAAACATTCTTTTCAAAAAAACACATTTATCATAGAAATAAACACAGAAATGAAATTACTTCAAAATATTTTTTTTTTACAAAACAAAATAATTTATCTCTCTATCTTGGAATGTATTCATTTATAAAAAAAAAAATCAAATTGATCAAATCTTTAATAAAAATTAGATTTTTCCCAAAAATATTTTAAAATATTTGATTTTTTAAATAAAGATCAAAATGCTTTAATTTCCGCAAATCATTTTTAAATTATTTCAAATATTAATAAATTATTTGTTGAATAAAATTATTATTCTCAAACACTTTTTTTCTTTCTTAAAAAATTAACAAAATATTTATAGAGAAAATTTGTTCATAAAGTTGCATTTGTGGTTTTTTATCAAGGTGAAAAAATTGGAGAAAAAATTGAAAAAATATGTTTATCGTTAGGATCGCATCTATTTAATATATCTGATAACGCAACAGAAAGAGACGATTCGATTAATAATCTTACTGAACAAATTAATGGATTAAAAGTTGTTTTAAATAAAAGTAGATCATTACGTATTAATTCTTTATATCGAATTAAAAAAATTTTACCTGATTGGTATGAAAGAATAAAAAAAGAAAAGGCAATTTATAATATAATGAATTGCTTTAAAGATGACATTAGTAAAAATTCATTAATTGCACAAGGATGGCTACCAAAAGATCAACTTGAAGATCTTCAAATATCGTTACACAAAGCAACAGTACCGAATTTTTTATTTGATCTTTATTCTTTTCTATTTACATCAAAAAGAAATTTTTTTTTTTTTTTTTATAAATTCTTGATTCTTCAAAACTTTTAGATTATACACTTTCTCCATCTCCAAGATATTTCTATTTTTTAAATTCTTCAGAAAATTTGTAAAGGATTATCTAGTTTTTTAAAATCATTTTAAAATGATGAATGCAACATATATTAAAAGATAGCTTGAAAAAAGTTCAAAAGAAGAACGATAATGGTCTTTATTGGTTTGATTTGGAAACAAACAACTCATTATAATTTCTTGTTTTTGATCTACTTCCATACTCAATATATGAT
This sequence comes from Anaeramoeba flamelloides, assembly GCA_027625915.1. Lineage (NCBI taxonomy): Eukaryota > Anaeramoebidae > Anaeramoeba > Anaeramoeba flamelloides. Next base: position 11,270,531 of record JANTQA010000036.1, read on the forward strand.
ATTGTTCGAAGTGGTATCAGATGATATTGAGAAGTTCGAAGAACGACGATTAATATCCTCTTCGCACTAGAAAAATCTTATTATTTTGAGTCTGGAAGGGGATACAAAGCAAAGAATTATAAAAGTGTGGTTGTTGAACAAATGAAACAATATGAGTTGCGATTTATTTTGGGAACTCAGGATCTAACTTGTCAAAACAAAAAAACAAACCAAACAAATATAAACAAAAAAAAACTAATCTATTATTATTTTATAGATACTTTGAAGAACTTTTTTTTCAATGGATCTGTTTTTTTTTTTATTTATATCAATGAAGTTAGCAAAAACATTGAAGTTATATTTTACATTTTTATCATTGAAGACAAAATTTGGTTAAAATTCACTCAGAGATAAACTAGATTGTCCAACCTTTTTTGATAAGTTTATATTTCCACTTTTATTCCCTGTTTGTCAAGTAATTCCCAAAAAAGATCAAAACATAAAACCCAGTATACATATATTGAGTGTTCTTAACAGTGCCACCTGGTCTTGGAAATTCCTCTAAAATTTCTTTACTTGATGTAGCAAAAAAATATGTTTTTTTTTTTAATTTTTTTCTTAAATTTGTAATTGTGTTTTTTTCACCTTTCCAAAAATCTTTATATGTTATTTTTTTCTCTCTTTTTTCAAAGAAAAAAAGAGGACTAATCAATTTTTTTATTAAAAAATCATATTTATTTTTTTGAAATGTGAAAAAAAAACAATGTTTGTATTTAGACATTGTTTTTTTACAAAGAAATAGTATTTATTCCTTTTCCAAACATTATGAAGAACTTTTTTTTTTGGCTCTATTTAATATAATATTTTGGTTAATTGGGATAAAATACATGTTCAAATGATTTACAGTTGAGACATTGACTAATCTCGTTGTTATTAATTAAAAAAAGCTGCAAAAAAAAATTTCAAAGTACTGTTAAATAACTTTAAATATCATTTTTAAAGTTAAGCTTATCAGTAAAATATATCTAATTTTACATAATTATTATTTGAAAATAAGAAGATCAGAATATTTTCAAAGTTTACTTAATAATCTCAATGATTTCAAAAAATAATAACAAGTAAACTACATTACTATCTTAAACTGAAATTTTGTATAGTTCTAATCTCTTTCTTATCTGTTGCTATCTAAAATAATTTACTTAAAATTTCACAAATAAAAAGTTTGCTTTTAAAAAAATAAATAGCTAAATAATTGAATTTATAAAAAGTAGTCTTCGATAACTAATTTTTTTAAAAAATGAATAATAATCTACCCAAAAAAATATAATTTTCTGAAAAAAATCTCCTAAGGTAAAAATAATTAAAAAATTTATGAAATACAAACTATATTAATAAATCGAAATAAATTGAAATAAATAATAATAATAAACCTTATAATAATATTAATAATAATATATTCTAAAAATGATTTTAATCACATAGGAATCAGTAGGATCAAGAATACCGACTGTTACTGAAGAAATAAATTTTTTAAATCACAATATAACCCCACCAACTCATTTTAGAATTACTCAATTTCAAAAGGGATTTCAGGCGATCACAGAATCATATGCAATTGCAAATTATCAGGAAATTAACCCCTCGCCTTTCAATATTATAACTTTCCCATTTTTATTTGCAGTGATGTTTGGAGATTTGGGGCATGGGCTTTTAATGACCATTTTCTCAATTTTTGTATTTAAAAAAATTGATAAAATTAAAAAAATCGCAAGAAGAGACGAAATTGTGAAATTAATTTACGATGGTCGTTTTATTATTTTAATGATGGGGCTATTCAGTATGTTCACTGGATTAATCTACAATGAAATATTCGCAGTGCCCATGGATCTGTTTGGAACGTGTTGGACACCAAGGAAGAATTCTACTGTACTAGATCTCAAGTCCAAAAATTGTTGCTACCCATTTGGTGTTGATCCGAGTTGGGCGGATACAACAACAGAATTGCTGAATTCCAATTCCTTAAAAATGAAATTATCGGTACTATTTGGTATCATTCAAATGGTTTTAGGTATCATCCTCAGTTTATTCAACCATATCCATTTTAAACAATTTTTAAATATCTGGTTTGAATTCATTCCCGAGATTTTACTATTACTATCCTTCTTTGGATATATGTGCTTCTTAATTATTTACAAATGGCTTACAAATTGGAATCACAGAGAGGGGCAAACCGGGGGAATTATTTTAATTACTACCTTGATTAACTTTTTTTTAAAGCCAGGATCCGTTGCCAAAGACCAGCAAATCTATAAACACCAAGATAAGGTACAATCAATTCTAGCTATAATTTTCGTCTTGTCAATTCCTTTAATGCTATTTCCAAAGCCCTTTATCCTAAGGTATCGCTGGAAAAAGAAACAAAGAAACAAAAATGGTTACATCCAAATAGACGGTAATGATGATGACGATGATGAAAATGGAAAGAACAATAACCAAGAAGAGAAATTTGAATTTGGTGAGGTTTTTATTCATCAAATGATACATACAATAGAATTTGTCTTGGGTTCAATTTCAAATACAGCTTCTTATCTTAGAGTACAAATTTCATTTTTTGTTTTTTATTTTATTTTTTGTATCAAAGTCTATTGTTTTTATTAAATTAGTATCAATTTTTTTTTTTTTTAAATTTAATTCTTTTGCTTACAAAAAAATTTAGCTTTGGGCATTAAGTTTAGCTCATTCACAATTATCAAAAGTATTTTGGCAAATGATTTTTCTTTTCACTCTTCGTATTAATATACCTGGTACTGTGGTAATTGGGTTTTGTATTTGGGCTTGTACAACCTTTGTCGTATTAATGATTATGGAAAGCTTATCAGCCTTTTTACATGCTTTACGTTTACATTGGGTGGAATTTAATAATAAATTTTATAAAGGTGAATATGCAATAAAATTCATGCCTTTTAATTATCAGCAAATAGAAGCAGAAGCAAATGCTCTTAGGGATTAGTGAATTTTTTATTTATTTTTCTTTTATTATCAACTCTTTTTAATTGTTTAAAAACAAATATTAAATATAAATCTGATAATTTATAAATATAATAAAATATCAATTAATTTTTTATTTTGTCTTTTGTTGTAATTTTCATTATTTTTGTGAAGAAATAAAAAAATATTTTCAATTTGATATTATTAAAAAGATTATTAATAACAAAAAACCGAGAAAAAAGTATTCAGCACCAAGTGTTCGCGAGAGGTTCCCCATCTCACTAACTAGCTTAGCCCTCAATTCTTTAATCTTCTGGGTTAGGAATGTGTCCAGGATTATTAAATTGGGTATGGCCGAATACACTCATTAAGACCCCATAGTTTAATTTTTCTAAATATCAGTAGTTATTGATTTTTTTAAAAAAAATATATTCCGATCTTTTTTTTTTTAAAAAAAGCAATAGTAATTGATATTTCAGTTTGGAAATTGAAGCAACCAAAAAAATTTTTTTAAAAAAAATGAAAATTTTAAGAAAAATAATTATTTTTGAAACAATCTCAGAATATAATATAAAAATCATTTTAAAATTTCGATATGCCCAAAAGTTAAAATAGATGAAAAAAAAATCCCTGGTGATTCAATTTTTCCAAACCTAATATATAACCACATTAAAGTTATCAAGTATTAATGTTTTTATAAGTAATCATTTTAACCCAAATAAAAGAAAAAAATATAAAACTCAAAAATAAAAACAGGTGTGTGTCCAAAATAATGAAACGAGCTGAACAAAAAATGTATTGGCAAATTTGTTGAAATTTCAACATCAATTGTTGATCGATCAAATCTTAAGATACCTTCGACCAATCATATCTGATTTTTCTATTTAGAAAACTCAACACTGACCTTCTATCCATCTTTGGTAAGAAAAAATTCCAGATCTAAAGGAAACAGATCACATAACTGAAAAAATTGAAATTAAAATAAAACAAAAAAGACAAAAAATAAAATAATTTGTAAAATCAAAATTATTTCCAAATTGAAAGTAAGGTGTAGTTTTGTTATTCTTTCAACTGTTTAAACTGTGTTAAAATTTTTGGAATTTTGTTTATTAAGATCTAAGATTGAGAAAAAAATGATAAAATTATTTTTAATTAAAAATAAAGGGTTGATAAAATCAAATATTTCACATTCTTTTTATTTTATTTTTCATAATTAATAAACTTTTAGTTTCAATTGAGTTTACTTCTGAAATTAGATAATTCTTAAATAATTGTGTGAATTGATATTTCACAATTCAAAAATAATATAAATTTGTCTTCAAGTCATATATTAATATTTAAAATTTAATAAATCCTACATAGGTGGGGAAAATTGTACAGTTACAATTTTTAAGAAAAGTTTCATTATTACTAGAGATTATTCAAGCCATATGACTTTTATATCGTGTTTATTTTTAAAAACCACATCATACAGTTAAATCGAAATCTCCACAGTAATGAAGATTCGAAGATATTGCTATCATACAATTTTTTTGTCCCATCCATGTACTAATTAAAAAAATATACCAAATTCTAAATTGAATGTTTTCTTTGTATAATTTCAAATTAACAAAAATTCGTAATTTGAAAAAAAAAAAAAAAATAACAGATAAATTTCAACATTAAAAAAAAACATTTTTCAAAAAGTAAATAATTTTATTTTTTTAAAAAATATATTGTTTAAAAACGTTGATTGAAATCTAAACTTATTATATTAATTCCAATTAAAAGAAAATTTGGAATGTAAAATTTTTGATACAGAAAATTAAATTATTTATATATAATATTAATTTTATATAAATAATCCTTGACGGCCTTTTACTTTCCATGTTAACAAATTGCCATCTTCGTCTGCACTGAATAAAGAAAGGTTATCCAACGAGCAACTTAAAGAAAGGATTGGTGAATTATTTAAATTTTTTAAGACGAAAACTTCCTTTAAATCGAAGGAATCGAAAGCTTTGATTAATCCATTTGAGAATCCTATAAAGATTAAATTACGATCGACACCAATTTGTCCAGACGTAAAAGCAGCAGATAAGGCTTTATTGTTTGCATCATCTTGTAGTTTTTTTTTGGCCAATAAGAATCCGTTTATTGAAAACAAATATATAGTGTTATGATTAAAATTCTCATTATGGGAAAACGTTAAAAAATCGCCACTTAATTTACAAATGTGTATTAAGGAAACGGGTCCATCGTGCAATTGCGTTGAATTAATATATTTATAAGAATTCAAGTCCCAAATTATACAAGTTTGATCTTCTGAGCCCGAAATTAAAACGTTATATTCAATACTTGTTTTAATTATTAGAATCTTTTTTGTATGCCCAAATAGGGTTTGTACAAATTTGATTTTTTTGATTATATTATCACTGTTACTACTATTGTTGCTTTGTCCATTGTTGTTGTTGTTGTTGTTGTCATTATTTGTATTCCGGGCGCTATCATTATTATTTAATTTAATTTTCCAAATTGAAATTTGGCAATTATCATTGGTAGTAATTATAATTCTTTTTTCGCCTTGACAAACGCAATTGTAAATATTTTCATAATTCGATAATTCTTTTGAAAAAATTAGATTATTATTTTCATAATCCCAAATTCTTAAATATTTTTCCCAATTTTCCCAACAAACAATGAATAATTTTGATTTTAATAATAATAAGCTTTGGTTTTTGAATAAATAATAAGGTATTTTTTTATTATCATTAATTACCGAAAAATGATGAATTGGGAACTGTAATTTTTTAAATAATTTGTATTCTAATAATTCAGGGTTTTCATAAATTTCTTTTTTTATTTTTTTATTGTTTAAAGTAATTTTTTGAATTAAATTAGTTTTTTCAACATTCTCTTTCTCATTTTCATTTTCATTTTCGTTTTCATTTTCATTTTCATTTTCATTTTCCTTCTCATTTTCTTTCCGATCTTCATTTCCATTTCCAAGCACTTTTCTCTTTTCCAATTCCTTATTATTATTATTATTATTAGTATCATTTTTATTAATTAAAGAATTGGTAACATTCTCATCATTTTTTTCTGTAGATCTTGTTAAATTAACAAACTGATAAAAATGCTTTAATTTTCTTTCTGGGTGAGGATTTTTAAATAATTGATCTGGTGTGATTCCAAAACTTTTAATTGAAGTTAGAATTGAATTTCTATCTGTTTGGTCCTTAATATTTTCTAAATTAATTTTTTCATAATAAGTATTTGGATGGAACACATTTATAGCCTTTTCCGCTTCTAATCCCCGAGATTTATAGCCAAAAATTAAATCTATCCAATTGTGTAAATTTTTACTGACATGATCAGATTCCAAAATTTTATTTTGTAATTTTATAAATGCTCTAATATCATTATTTGTCGCCCACTTTGGCAATATAACATCATTGACTTTTTGTAAATTTTGTTTCATCCCTAAATCATAGCAATTTAAATTAATAAACAATTCTGGTAAATAATAAAATTCTGGTATTGATTCTCTAACATTTGAAAAGGTGATTTGTTTGTGGTGGGGGAAAGTCTGTTTTAAGGAATCAAACATTCTATCTGGCAAATCAAATTTATGTGATTGGCAATCCACCAAAATACTTGAAAATGGCTCCAATCTACATAAATAAAACACCACGATTACATAATTAGAATAATGCGATCCGTAATGGTAGGGTTCCATTTGGAAGCTTTTCAATTCATTATATCGAATTTGATATTTTTCTTTCTTATCTAAATCCTGACAGCCCATCGATTCATTTAAATTTCGGTATATTTTTGGATCATTTAAATTTAATACGGGCTTATCAAAATCATTAATTAAATAAGGAAATACGGGATAACAAGTTAAATCGTTCATCGATCTTCCAGCCAAATAATTTAATTTCATTAAATATTGGAAATTGGTTAATTTTTTTCTAATCCATAATTTTGTATATTTTTTCAAAATATAATCTTCATTAACTATTTTTTGTTTTTTTAAATTAATTAATTCATTTTTTTTACTAGTTAACAAGATTTTAACAAATTCGTCTCGTTTTGCTTTATTGTTAAATGATATTAATAAAGATAATCTATTAATAAAAAAGATTTCCAATCTTATATTTCTCTGTAGATATTTATTTTCAATGATCTTTTTTATTTCAGAATATTTATATTTTTCATATTTGAAATTATTTTCATTAAAAAAATATACATAATTATTCCCTAATACTAATTTACCATTAATTTCTGTAAAATAATTAATTTTTGAAACATTAAAATAATAATTATTTTTAGGAATATCTTTGAGACATTTTATTATATTAAATTCATTTAGTTTTTGTTTATTTTGTTTATTTTGTTTATTCTGTTCATTATCATCATCATTGTTGTTGTTGTTGGTGGTGGTGGTGCCGTTGTTGTTGTTGATACCATTTTCATTTTCACTGGCATTATTATTATTATTGTTGTTGTTGTTTTCGTTTTCGTAGCCGTCGTTGTCGTTGTTGTTGTCGTTGTTGTCAATCTTATTGATGAGACTATTGTTTTTATTATTTGATTGATTGTACGAATAAATTAATATATTTGAAAGAAAATCATCATTTGAAATATAATTCTCTTTTTGGTATTGGTTCAATATTTCATTAATTTTTTTATTATTCACATTTTCAACGTTCATAAATCCATTACTTTTATATTTGTTATTATTTTTATAATTATTTAATTGTTTTGGTATATTTTCATCTAATTTATAATAAGGTGAATTAAATTTAATCCAATTTTTTTCTAATTTTTCTTTATTTCTGATAATTTGCTTTTTTAATCTTTTTCGAATATTAAATGGACAAAAGGTTTTATCTATTTTAAATAATTTTAATATTGGTTCAGTATACCATATTCCGTTTTCATTGGTTTGTTTTTTGATCAATTCTTTCCATTTAATTGTAATTTTATATTCTTTATAATTATTTTTATTGTTTAATTCATAATTATTAATTTTTGTAATTTTTTTATTTATCAATTCATTTACTTTAAAAATTAAATTAATTTGTTTTTTGAGTTGTTTTTTGAGATTTAATTGGTTAATAGTAATTTTCCATATTTGTAAATCCAAGTTTTGGAAAAATTGATTTAGATTATTTTTTTCGAATTCTTCCCAATTTTTAAATTTTTGATAAGAATTTTCTCGTAGATACATAATTAATTTTTCACTGTTAAAGTTTTGTTTTTTTTTATTGTTTATTGGGTAATAATTGATCGAAAGTTTTTTTGAATTTAAACCAATAACAGATAAGATATAATTAATTTTTAATATAATTTTTTTATCTTTGATTTCTTGATATAATTTTGTTAACCAATATGTTAATAATTCACTTAATTGTTTTTGGTTTAAAATAAAATTAAATAAATGATGGTAATTTGAGATTGTGTTTAATAATAAATCATAAACATCATTATCTTTATTTAAATATAAACAAATATAACAAATTTTTATTAAAATTGTTAAAAATATTTCATCATATTTTTTATTTTTTTTTAATAAGGTATTATTTTCAATAATCATTTGATAATTGTTGAATATTTTTAATGTTAACTTTATTATATTTAAATTAATATATTTTTTTTCCTCATTATTATTTTTTTTTTTATTTCTATTTTTGTTATTATTGTTATTAATAATATCGTTAATATTTCTCTTATCGGTAATATTATTAATGTTGTTGTTGTTATTATTATTGCTGTTGTTGGGGTTATTTTTATTGTTGTCGTTGTTGTTGTTGTTGTTGTTGTTGTTGTTGTTGTTGTTGTTGTTGTTGTTGTTGTTGTTGTTGTTGTTGTTGTTGGTGGTGGTGGTGGTGGTGGTGGTGCCGTTGTTGTTGTTTTTGTTGTTGTTGTTGCTGCGGCCGTTGTTGATATTTTTCCTATTATTATTATTATCATTAATTGTGAAAGAATTGTTTTCATTATTAATATTAAAATGACTAATTAAAAATATATTACAATTAAATTGTAAAAAATTTATTAATATCTTTAAAAAATTACTGAAATTTTTATTAAAATGTTTTTTGTTAAAAATTGAATTATTAGAGTTAATTTTATTTTCATAAACTAATAAACAATTAAATAAATTTTTTTTCAATAAAATCTCTTATTTCATTCCAATCAAAAATTTATTAAAAAAAGTAATTTGGTAATTACAATAAAAAAAAAATCATCTATACCATTTTTTATTAAAATGATTTTTTTACTAAGGATTATTAATAATTTATTTAATATTTTAATAATCTTTATTCTTTTTTTATTTTTTTTATCAGTATAATTCTTGTTATTATCATTTAATAGATTTTTTTCATTAATCATTAATTTAATAATAATTAAACAAATTTCTTCAAATTGTAATTTTAATATATTTTTTTTCATATTGAAAAACAGAAATTTTAATTTTTTTAAAAAATATATTTTATTATCTAGATTTTTTAAATTTTTTATTGAAGTAAATATTGGTGGAAATACTTTTATATTTAAACAAATTTGAAAAAATAATTCCAAAGTTGTTTTTGAAATATTTTCCTTTTTACTGACATTTAATAAATAATTACCAATGATATAACAACCTTTTAATTGGATAAATTTATTTTTTAAATTCCTTTATTGTTATAAATAATTTAATTAATTTTAATACAGAATCTCTAATTGTATTATTTTCATTAAATATCCAATAAATTAATATTTTAATATTAAAATTATTTATAAATTTTTTTAATACGTTGGTATCAATTTTATTAATGAATAAATTTAAAGCAAAGGTTAATAATTCTTTTCTCATTTCGATATTATCAAAATATTCTTCTTTTTTTTATTTGTAAATTTTTGATCATTAATATATTTTGAGTTTCTTTATTATTATTTATATTATTATTATTTACATTATTCTTATTATCATTAATTATACTATTGAATATATTTTTTAATTTGTTCATATTTTTAATTTTTCGTTTTAATTTTTTTCTTTCAATTAATTTTTCGTTTTTTCTTTCTCGTAGTTGTTTTTCTTCATTTATCATTTTCTGACTAGTTTTAACATTATTTTCTTTTTCTCTTTCTCTCTCTCTTTCTCTTTCTCTTTCTCTTTCTCTTTCTCTTTCCTTTTCCTTTTCCTTTTCCTTTTCCTTTTCCTTTTCCTTTTTTTTCTTCAAAATTTCCCGTCCTCCTTTTTCTTCTTTCAATTCTTCTTTTTCTTCTTTTTCTTCTTGGAATATAAATTTTAAGTCATTGCTTTTATTCAAATAATTAGTATTAAAATAATTTTTTTTTAATTCAATAAATATTGAATCATTTAATTGATTATTTAATTTATTATCATTTTTGTTATTATTTTTTATTAAAAAATTTGATTGGGTAAAATTAAAATTATTTTGAATCAAAAATTGGAAAAATAATAGTAATTCATTATGATTTGAAATTAATTTTGATAAAAGCTTAATAATTTTAAAAAATAAAATTTTATTTATTTTTTTTTCATAAGATCTTAGTATCTTTAAGATTAAATTAATTGTATTTATTCTTTTGAATTGAATGAGATGGAAGTTTTTATAATTATTTGATTTTGAAATTAATTTATTTAAAATTGAAAATAAATTTATTTGATTAATTAAAGTTGTTTTTCTCCAAATTTTCCAATTTAAGATCAAATCTTCCAATGGCTTTATATTTACTAATAACCCAGAAATGGCGATATTTTTTTCTTTATTTTCAATGATTTTAATACCGCATAAATAAAAGCAAATTTTGAGAGTTAAATCATTAATTGACCATCTTTTATTTATAAGGCATCTAGATATTAAAGAAATTTTATTATTTTTTATTAATTCATTTTGATTAATTATTGAATTTTTTAAATAAAATTTCAAAATTAATAGAGCTTTATTTTGAAAATTTTTGTTAAAAAAGATGCACCTTGCTAATAAATATAATACACAATCAATGCCCCCCAATGATTTTAAATTTGATTTAATATTATGATTATCAAATTTTTTGTTCAATTTTAAATTTATTTGACTAATCTTGATTTTTTTATAAGGCAATTTATAAATTTTATTATTATAATTGATTACTTTTTTTTTTTTCTTTTTTTTATTTTTATTTTTATTATTTGTATTATTGTTTTTTTGCAAATCAATTTTATGTAAAATAGCAAAATTAGTTATAAAATTATAATTTAGGAAGAGTTTTTTTTTTAAATTTAAATTATTTATTGAGTTTGGTTTTAGAAAAATTATTATATTTTTTAAATTAATATTAAATGTTTCAAATTTTTGAGAAATTAAATTAAATAAATTATTATTTCTTAATTTATTTTCAAAAAATTGTTCATATCTTTCGCCTAATAAATAGATTATTAATATTTCTAATTTTATTAAAGGTGATAGAAATAAATAAAAATTTGTTAAAAACAAGACATTTTGTTTTAAATCACAATTCCCAAAATTTAGTGTCAATTTTTTTTTTTTTTGAATTAAAAAGTGTGACTTTATTAAATTCTCAATATAATTATTGTTGATATATAAAATAAATTCGGAGGTTTGGTTTTCTTTTTTATATTTTTGTATTAATATTAAATTAATCCATTTGTTTTTTATGATCTTTGATTTATGAAAATAATATTGTTCTTTATTATTAAAATTAATTATAACCTTCCCATTGTTATTTATATATAAATCATAATAATTTTTGCTAGATTTTAAGGTAAATAGATTAATAAAATTTTGTATTTTATTGTCGCTATTTTGATTCGCATCACCACCGCCATCTTTATCATTCTTGTTCCTCTTATTATTGAAGTTATTATTAAAATTTAAAATTTTGAACCATATTGAAATGGTATAGCCAGTTTTTGAAGAAAATAAGTAATTCTTAACTTTCTTTATTTTAATAATTTTTGTATATTCTCGATTTTCTTTTTTAATCTCAGTCATATTTTTTTGATTATTTTTTTGAATTATTTCATTTTTATTTATTAAGGGTGAGTAATTATTTTTAATAATTTTATTTAAATTGTTTAAGAATAAATAATTGGAGTCTATTTTGGAATTTTTGAAAAAATTTAATAATAAATTTAATAAATTAATTGGAAATCTTTTATATTTGAATAAATTGAAAAATGTTTTAGTTTCTAGATAACTTATCTTGAATGAAATTAAAATTTTTAATAATTTAATAATGACCAATTGTAATTTATGTTTTTCGTTTAATAAAATATAATCAAAATTAATCAAAATAATATTTGTTAAAGAAATTGAACAAAGTTGTGAAATATTAATAGAATTGTTTTCAATTAATACAATAATTCTTGAGATAATTGTTATGTATTTTTCAATAATTAATTGTTCTTTATTGTCCTTTAAATTGTCAGCAATTAATTTAAAAATTAATAAAATAATTTTTGGAAATTTGATAGTTAATTTATTTTTATTATTTGAATTATCATTCTTATTCTTATTTTTTATTAAAAAAATAAATTCTAAAGGTGAAATTGGCAATTTTAATATTTGATTAATTAATTTGCTTTCGTTGTTGTTTTTATCATTATCATCGCCATCGCCATTGCCATCGTCATTGCCACTGCCATTACCATTGTTTAATTGTATTAATTGAAGTGGGAAATTTAATAAAATTTGATTCAATTTCGAATGGTCTTGTACTTTTTTAAATTTCGTTCGTTCCCAATTATTATCAATTGAGCAATTTATTAATCCGTCTAAAAAGGCTATACAATATTGGGTATTTAAATAATTTAATTCTTTAAAAACTAGAAACATTTTTTCAATCCAATAAGAAAATTCAATTTTTATTAATTTATAATTACTTGCTTGTTTTTCTTTATTATTATTCTTTTTATTTTCATTTTTATAATTAATGTTATGAATAAAAATGGTTAGAGTTCTGATTAGGGTATCTACAAAAATAAAATATAGATATAATTGATCGTTTTTATTTTGAAATTTTTTATTAATACTATCTTTTTCTATAACATTTGTGGTATTATTATTGCTTTGATTTCTATTAGTCAATGAATTTTTTAAATTTTTTTGCTTATTTAGCTTTGATAATTCTGTAAAAATCCACGGAAACCCACCTAGCTCTTGGAAAACTGTAGCCAATCTTGGTTCGTTTTTAGTAAAGATGCTTATTATAGTTAGTAAATCAATTTTTAATGAAATTATATTTGTGCTTTGTTTTTGATTGTTATCTTTATTTATATTTGTTGATTGTAATATTATAATCAATTCGGAAATTAATTGGAACTGTTCATTTAATTGTAAATGGGGAAATAATTTATTAATAAATGTCAAAATAATTGGCCGAATTTGTGAACTTTTTAAAAATAAAAATAATTGACTATATCCACCAGAATTTGTAAAACTTTTTCTATTTGCAATGTTATTCTTTAAATATAAATATAATATATCAATTAAATTGCAAATATTTTGATAATAGCTTTTCCATTCGTATTTGGCTTGTAAATTTAAAGTGATCCAATCAATGATATATTTGACAAAATTTATTTTTCTAAAATTTTCAATAATATGTTGTGATTTTTCGAATAGTTTTTTCATATTATTAAATACAATCAAAATGATCTTACTATTACTATTGTGTAAAATAATTAAATTGCAATAGGATTGAAATTCTTTATTTAATTTATTTAACAATTGGTTTTTTTCAAAATGTCTGACAATTGTTTGGAAATAATTCAATAATAATACCTGGGATTCTGGTTTAAAATAAATTAAATTTTGAAAAATCTTTTCAAATAATCTTATCTTTTGTAAATATAAATATTTTGATTGCTTTTCTTTAAAACTTAATTCCATAATTTTTACAAATTGATTCTGAAGTTTTATTAGCCATTCAGTTTTATAAAAGCATAATTCAATCATAATTTTAAATGCATTTACATTTGGCTTTTTCTTTTTATTATGGTTGCTTTTGCTTTGATGTTTGCTTTTGCTTTTGCTTTCGCTTTCGTATTGATATTGGCTTTCGGGTTGCGTTTGGGTTTTGAGTTTATTTTTACCTTTGTTTTTATTTTCACTGTTGCTGTTGTTTTTATTGTTGTTACTATTACTGCTGTTTATATTATAGGAATACATTTTTGATTCGTATATGCCCAAATTAAATAATTGATAAAAATTATCGATAATTAAACACATTAATTCAATTTTTTTAGAATTTTTTATTTTCATGTTTTTCATTAAAGAGAGGCCAAAATTTTTGAATAAATTATATCCATTGTATTTTTTAAACTCATCCAATAGAACCATTGATTTAATTAATAAACATTTTTTAAATATTATTAATAGTCTTTGGAATATTTGGACCCCGCATTCAAAAGTGCATTTGTTATCAAAATAATTTAATATTCTAGGAATGAAATTAATTAAATAAAGTTGATAAATGTTGTTATGATTCAAAGACATTCTTGTTACTAATGGCAAAATTATATTCAAGATCGTATAATTAAAAATAATTGATCTTGGTGGTAAATAGTCTAAAGCTAGAAACAGTAGGATCAGGTATTCCGCATTACTAACTTCGGAGCTTAAAACCTTTGAGTGGCATACGTTTGACAAAATTGTTAAAACTATAGCAATGCTGTTCGCTTTTTTTGGAACGACCAAATTCATTGCCTTCTGCTTTTTGGAATATTTATTCAAATGGATTGTTGTTGAAATGGATTTTAAATATTTCGTTGTCTCTTTGTCAAGGGCAACTAATTCCAAGACAACACTTTCACTGAAAGATACAAAGAAAAAAATAAATAACTTGCCAAATCCTTTGATCCTTCTCTTGACTGTTTTGAAAGTTAAAATATTGAGGCTAATTAACAACTCTCGTGCTTTTGATCCATTCAAATAATGAATAACACGTTGGTTCCTTTTTGCCTTCTCTTTTGTCAGTGACAGTTGCGCATTTTGATTCTTGAAAGATGTTACAAAAAACGTGAAAATTGTTTCACAGATTTCTTCAACATTCGGTAATTGTTTCAACACCTTACCAGCTGGGATCGTGTTCTTTTCAAATGATCGGATTAAATTATGACAGAAATTATAAAGAAACGTTTCTTGTGTTGTGCCCTGAGTTGTTAATTCATATTCACTCCACTTATAAAAATTTGTAAAGATTTGTTTCATTAACTTTAATTATTTGGTTTGTTTTTTTTTTTTTTTTTTCTTTTTTCTTTTTACTTTTTTCTGAAAGTTTCCTTTTTGAAGTGGTTTTTGTCCCCAAATTTTTCTGAGTAATTATTTGAATTCGTTGGGTTGAAAGAAAATAAGTTTATGAATGAGAAAAAACCAAAAAATGAAAGATAAAATTATTACTTTGAACTTTGTTTTGAGGTTTTGATCTTTGTTTTTTCTTTTGAGTTTTAAAAACCTTTGGTAACTGAGAAAATGTTTTTATTACTTTATAGGAGTTATGCTAATAATTCAATCAAATTAATTCAATTTGAATAATCGACTAATCCAATTTTCTGTTCTTTGAAGAGACTTAAAAACAATACTTTAACTCATAAAAATGATTTTAAAGAAACACAAACTATTGGAACTCCAAGATTGCAGATTTTGCACATTTTTAGGATTATTGATTAGAATCATTTATTGACTTTTAAAAAGTAATGACTTTTCTGACAAAGCAAGACAAATAAATAATCGATTTTTCATTTTGATATTGTGACAATGGTAGTAACCAAATTATAATCAGGGGCATGGACTCACTTGAAGGAAACTGTGTGCTCATTGAAAATAATTTGGATTGAACTTAAAATAATGAGATTTTTAACAGTCAAACCTTATCAAGGAAAATTTTGAATTTGGATTGAGAAAATGTTTTTGCAAAATAACAAATTTTCAAAATATAAACTGAATTTTTGAATTCTATCAAGAACTCTTGAATTTGTAATCTTTTAAGTTGAAAGATATGTAGTTAATTACAAAAGTTGCCTCATCAGGGCATACTATTTGAATAATACTTAATCAGTGGATAATAATGTTTAATTTCTAACTAGACTGTTTGTTTGAATTAGGTTTTTTTTTTTCTAATTTCATGATTTATTATTTTGTATATAAGGTATTTCCAAAAAAGTGGGGCATTTTTTTTTACATTTCATAAAAAATGATCATTATTAGTGATGGTATTTATTAATCGACAATACTAAATTAAGTTTAATATTAATACCGATTAAACCAATGACCACATAGGTATTTATTTCGAAATATGTTAGTTGAAATATTCCCAAAAAATGAAAAAAAAAAATAGCACTTTTTTTGGAGAAAACAAGGTACTTCCAATTTCAATAAAAAACTGAAAAATTGAAATTGTGTAAATTATTTTTTAAACAATAAAATGCAGTTATATTCTTTCAATTCTATTTGAAAATTTTTTGAGATTAAAAAAGTTATGAAAACGGTTTTTTCAATCAAAAAGAAAATTATAAACACCAATTTTCACCTCGATAATATATCAGATAAAATCAAGATCAGAAATTTAATATTTTTTATTTATGTAATACAATACTAAGAAACAAAATGAATTGTTATCAAGAATCTATAAATGGTAGTTAATGATTTTGGATGTTTAAATATTTTTTTGAAGATTGGGTTTAAAAGAGATATTTTAAAATAAATTTACCCCACTTTATTGGAAATAGTTTATATATAAATATATATTTGAACTAAAAAAATATTTTGGTATTATAAAATGTTTAAGGTCTTGTTTTCGATGAAAGGGTTGAGAAAAATATCTATAACATTATTACAGTCAGTTTCACTTTTAAGGCACAAACTTTCAACAAAATTTAAGACACAAAAAAAATCTCAAATTAAGGCACAAAATTTAGTTTCTAGTACAGTCAGTTTCACTTTTAAGGCACAAACTATCAACGAAATTTAAGGCACAATAAAAATCTCAAATTAAAGCACAAAATTCAAATTCTAGTAAAAATAAATTGTTAAAAAAAAATTCCAAATTTTGTGCCTTAATTTGAGATTTTTTTTGTGTCTTAAATTTTGTTGAAAGTTTGTGTCTTAAAAGTGAAACTGACTGTAAAATAAATTGTAAAAAAAAAAATTACAAATTTTGTGCCTTAATTTGAGATTTTTTTGTGCCTTAAATTTTGTTGAAAGTTTGTACCTTAAAAGTGGAACTGGCTGTATCTGGAAATTGAATTAAGCTTAATTTCAAAAATAGGGGTAAAACTTTTCATCAAAAAAAAATTTGTTTAAATGTTTTTTTTTTTTATTGAATAAATAGGTATTTTACTAATTTTTTTAGAGAGAATAACCAATATAGATTAATAAATAAAAATATTGCATAATCATTGTATTTTTAGTATAAAAGATGGGGGGGGAATGAAAAGAAATAATCAAAAAATAAAAAATGAGAAAAAAATACATTAAATATCTATAAATTAAGATATAAATTCCATTTCACTCAAATAGGCCCAGCAAAAAAAAAATGAAAAAATCATGTTATTTAAAAGAATCAACCAAAATTGGAATGTTTAGAAATACAAGAAATAATAAAATTCGTATTTGAGTCGATAATCATTAAAGAAAAGCCTGAACAAACGATAAATTTCAAAAAAAATAAAAAGTTAAAAAAATTTTTGGGAAACCCCCATTAGAAGATCTCCTACAAAAGTCTCAATTTCTTTAGGAAATTAAAATTGTTTACAATAGATTTTTTACCTATAAATGTATGATTTTTAATTGAACATACAAAACCTAACTTTTCTTAATGCTAATTTTGAGTTTCTAACATTTTTTTTTTTCAAATATAATTTTTTATAAAAAAAAAAAGAATACAAAAATAAAATAAAATAAAAAAAAACTAAAAAGGAAAAGAAAAAAAAAAAATACAATAAAAAAAATTAGGAAATGAGAAAAAATGATTTTGATCTAAAAATTATAATTTTAGTTTGAGAAGAATAATGAATCAAACTCAGGGAATATTTTCTATTTATTCAATAAAACTGGGCCCTTTTGACGAGAAAAGAGTTTAAATAAAGCTCATATTTCATTAATGTAAAACCAAAACCATTCTCATAAAAGATATTATTTAATAAATTTATATTTTATCTAAGGGACAGTTACCTTAAATTTGATTATCTATTTTTCGTTATTGTCTCCATTAATTTTTAATATTTTTTTATTTTTTTAATATATAAAATTAAGAAGGGGTTAAAATTGATAGATTAAGAATATTTAATCAAAATTCCAATTAGAACTGGTTAATGGTCTTCTACAAGTTATATATATATATATATATATTGTAAAGGGGTAAGATTTTCAAAATTTTTACTAATATTTTCAATTGATCAAAAAAATGGTAGTTATGGTATTTTGGAAATTTCCATATAAATTCAACAATATACACCATTTATTTTGGGTAAAAAGTTTTATTTTTTTTTTTATTATTCATTCTTGACAATTTATTGTATTCTAAAACTCTTGACCATCACGATAACATTAATTTTTTATATATTTATTATTTACCTATATTGTTTTTAATAATTAATAAATTTTTTATTAATTTTATTTATTTCAGTAAAGAAAGACAAAAAATACTAAAATTTGTGCTGTTTTTCAAAAGTGTTTGGGGTCGAGTTAATTACCACCGATTTGTTCCATACTCAAGGGGAAAATTGAAACCAAAGAGGATATTGTGAAATTGCCCTTCTTTTGATTGAAAAAAATCTAAATAACAAAAAAAAAAATTCAAGAAGATCTTTTGATTGATAAAAGTCTAATTCAAAAAAAAAGTTTAAGACCTCAATTCTAAAAAATCAATTAAAAAAAAAAATTAAATGAATTCTCAATTTAAAAAAATTCAAATTTTTAAAAAAAAGAAATTACTTGTTTCTTTTTTATAAATTTCCAAAGGGTTAAATTCTTTAATTTAAAACAAATTGTTTTCCAAAAGTACGCAATCAATTTAATTTAATTTCCGGTTTTATTGTAACTCTCTATATTTGATAAAGTAAGGTTTTTGTAACATCCTAGAGAATAAAATTAACTCATTTTGAAAAATAGAAAAAAATGAAAAAAAAAAATCTTCAGAGATCTCAAAAATTACCAAAGATCGACACTTCAAAACCAACAGGCGGTTGTTTCAAAAATCTATATTCTAACCCCTCAAATTTGAAATTGAGTGTCACTCTTTGTTGCTTTTTTCTAAAAATGAACTCTTTTTTGATTGTTGATTTTTGGAAGATTGATTGAGCTTCACGTATTGGTTAGTTTTTAATTGATATTATGGATATTTATAAAAATTACAAAAAAAATTTCTTAATCCATTTCAGAAAATTATTTTTAATCGTAATTCCTGGACCCTAAACTCAAAGTTTTTTAAAAAGTTTGCTTTCAAACTCTCTAATTCCCCCATTTTAAGCAGTTTGAATAATACTTTTTAAAATTATTCGTCCAAACTTTTTTAAACAACTGTAAATCAAAAAGATAGAAAGCGAAAACATCAACCAATCACTCAGTTGGAAGACAAATAATTTTTTTGTGTAATAATTTCAAACTACCTAGATTAATTTGGAAATAATAAAACAAAAAGAATAATAACATCTTATGATTTAAGGCCTTTATTTTTAAAATTTGAAACAAAACAATTAAAAATAAGAATGATTTTAAATTAAATATAAAAAAAAAATCATAAAGCCTGTTTTATGAAAATAATTTTCACAAAAATCATTATTACCATGTTGGTTCATTCTTTTTTCCTTTTGAATCTGCAATTTCAAATCTTTTACATCTTCTTACACATGACACCCTGACTTGTTTACATTTTGAGCATGTCAATTTTGCAACAATTTTTTTTGTTTGTTTAACCTTTTAAATTTAAAGGTGTTTTTATTGTTTTTATTGTTTTTGTTGTTTTTATTGTTTTGTTTGTTGGTTATTATAAAAATCAATTGGGAATGAGAAGAAGATTGAAAAAAAAATAAAAAAAAAAAAGAAAAAAATAAAAAGCAAACAATTCAAAATAAACAAAAAAAAAAAAATCTCAATAAGAATGAGTGATCAAGTAAAATTTTGAGAATAAAGGGTGGAAAAGGAAAATAAAACTAAACAAACCTTTTTATGGAAAATTGGCTTTGTTTGACCACCATGACCACTTTGTTTTCGATCATATCTTCTTCTTCCTTGAGAAAGACTGGATTCTTTTCCTTTTTTAGCTGTACCTACTTTGTGTACGGTATGTTTTTTACATTTCCTACAGAAGGTTCTTTTTGTCTTTGGCCAGAATACCATTTGAAAGTTTGTGTAATAAATTAAGAATTAAAGAAAAGATAAAAAATGACTTTAAAATAAAACACAAAAATCTTCAAACATATCGATAAAGTTTCTTGATAAAGTGTGTGCTAATATCTCTCAGGCGATAAATTTTGATCTTATTGAGTGATCATTTTTCGAGACTTTCATTTTTTTTCATTTAGTTCGATCTTGTCTTAAATTTTAATTTTTTAATGAAGTATTCAAAAAAACTTCCAAAAAGGTTTGTATTTGTTTTACTGTGTTTCTTTAACTTTTACTTACAATAACCTTTTTTATTTCAAGCATAATTTTCTTTTCTTTTCTTTTCTTTTCTTTTTTTTTTTTATTTCCATTTTGCTTCCATTTTTTTTTTTTTTTTTTTTGAAATAAACTTTTTCTTTTTTTTCTTCTTCTCATTCATGATTGATTTTTATGATTAACCAACAAATCAACAATAAAAAAAAAAATAAAAGATCTGTCAGGGCAAAAGGAACCAATTTAAAAGTTCATTTCAAAAACACATGTGAAACAGGAAGAGCAATCAAAGGAAGAGGACTCCGTAATGCACAAAGATATCTCCAAGATGTCATTGAAAAGAGACAATGTGTCCCATTTAGAAAATTTAACCAAGGAACCGGAAGACATGGAGCAGCCAAAAACTTTAAAGCAATCTTTGCCAGATGGCCAGAAAAATCTGCAAGATTCTTATTAGACATGTTAAAAAATGCCGAATCCAATGCCAAAGAACAAGAATTGGACCTTGATAAAATGGTAATCAGTCACGTACAAGTTAACCAAGCTCCAAAAGGTAGAAGAAGAACTTTCAAAGCACATGGTAGAATCACAAGATATTGTTCAAGACCATGCCATGTTCAATTATTTGTTTCAGAACAGAAATGGTATAACCCTAAAAAAAAGGACAGAATCACACCTTTATCACAAAAGAAACATCAAAAAAAAGTTAATAGAGAAAAGATTAAAAATTAAATTCATTTAACAAATACTATGATATTAAAGAACCAATCACAATTAATCTAATCAAGTAAAGAATTAAAAATAACTCCATAAATTTATTTTCCAAATAAAAAAAAAAAAAGATCTTTTTTTTATATATATATTTTTTTTTTTTTTTGAAAGAGCTTAAATATTTTAAGTTCGGAATAGATGTTCGTGATTCATAATAAATTTAAACTTTATAATTTAAAATATAAAAAGTTTTTTTATTTTTTTCTTTTGCTGATTTTTTTTTTTTTTTTTTTTTTTTTTTTTTAATTTTGGTTGTTGAGTAAATTGAAATTTGAAAATATCAATTTATTAATAGGACAAGTAAACTATATCATCCCCCAAGAAATAAATGAAAGTTTTTGTTTCAAATTCTAGAATATTGTACAAATTAGTAGTTGAAAAAAATATAGATCTTTTCAGAGCTAATTTAAAAAAATAAAAAATTCAAGATGAAATTTTGATTCTTCATCATACACTTTGATAAAATTTAATTTTTGTTATTTTTAATCAAAGTTACTTAAAACGAGCAATTATCAAAATTAAAGCCAAAATATTTAAGAAAATAAACCAAAAGTGTAAAAGGGGTATTCATAAATGAGGATAATTATTGTATTTCTTTTTTACATCCACGGCACAATTTTTTAACTCGAAAATAAAGGTTAAAAATAATTTAAATTTATTTTTCGTTTTTTTCAAAAAAAAAAAAAAAATCTGAAATTAGTGACTGTAGAATTCCAAGAGAAGACTAAAATTTTCGAGGTTTTCATATCTTCTTTTGTATAATGTCAAAAATGTGAGAACATATTATTTTTTGAGTTTCTTGATATTTTTCTTGAAAACCTTTCCCAATTCCCAATACAAGCACCTAAATAGTGGAGAATTTTATCCAAAGGGTGTGTTATTATCTATTATGCGTCTTTTAAAATTATCCTGTAGAAAATTTTCATTGTTCAGAGAATATATAAAGACCAAAAATTGGCTTCCTAAAAAATATGTTATTTTCTTAAGTTCAGAGAAACCCAATTATTGAATTCCATCGATTCTGTAATTTTTAGCATATATATATATATGATATATTACAATAATTTTCACATGGTTTGGACATATGAAAGAATAAAAATACTATACTTTCCATCTAATTTGGAAAAAATTATTATTTTAAGAAACTATTTCATTTTTTTCTCTTTTGTTTTGTTTTCATTTCCTTTTTTTTGTTTGAAGTAAAATATTTTGCTAGATCTAGATGATTTTTTTTGATAGTTGATAGAAGGTTGTTGTTGAATTTTTGGAAATGAAAAATCACATACATTTAGTAGATGGTATCTTAGTTTGTAATCGATCAACAGTTATAGTTGAAATTCCAACCAATTTATCAATCAAATTTTTTGTTCAGCTACTTTCATTAATTTGAAAATACCAATTTTTTTCTTTTTATTTTTGTTTCCATTATTTGTATAAAAATGATTACATATAAAAAATTAGACAGTGCCACTTAAATGTAATTTAATATGCGGATTAAAAAAGGCAATAAATTTGGTTTTTTCTTATTATTTTTGGTTTTGTCCGAATTTTGTGGAATGGTGTTTATATATATATATATATATATGTTTTTTCAAATTGAACCCAAAAAAAAATAAATTAATTTCATAATTTCATTTTTAAAGGTAGTGAAATCAGATTAAATTAAGTTAGTAATAGATAAAGGTTGACATAAAAACAAAAAGAAAAAAATCATAAATTCCAGTTTTTAGACCTCTATTAGAAAAATTGTAGTTTTTAAAAAAAATAAAAAAAATTTTTAATAGAATTGTAAAAAAGCTACTTTATTATTATTAGAGACAACTCTAAATCAATTTCTAGTAACTTTATATTAAATAGCTGATGTAGAAATGTTAAAAAAAATTAAAAATATTAAAATATTATAATAATCTAAATAAATAATTGTATTTTAAGCATCGTCAAATATCTATCATTTTTTTGGTGTTTTTCTGTTTTATTATGAAAATACTTTGAGTTTGTGAATATGTAGAAAACCTAAGGTGATTAATGGCTATTTTCTTATGTTCTTTTTGTTTTATTTGTAAAATATATTGATTTTCGTTAGGTTTTTTTTCCTTTTTGAAATAAACCGAAAATTTATATAAAATTTTCTCTTTATTTCAAAAAGTAAAAAAAAACCTAGAACAATTAACAAATAAACAGAAAACTTAAGAAACAGTAAATAAGGTTTGAATTCTAAAAAAGTTAAAAATAATTTCTTTTACTTTTTAATTTAAAAATGTATTTAACAACAAAAAATATTCAAGATGGCATGCTTTTGCTTGTATATTAAAAATTTGAATTTCTTTTAATAGTATGATCAGCTATTCTTATGTTTGTTATATCATTAAAATAAAAACACAATCTTATAATTTATAAAAAAACATTCCAATTTAGGAATTAATAAGGATATCGATATTGTTTATAGAATTGCTAATTTCATTAAAAAAAACGAAACTTTTGGATTAAGGAATTAATCTACAAATAATAATAAGAATAATAAAAAAAGTATAAAGAATTATAAATACTCATCACTTATCTGGGTTTTTGCCAATAATAAAGAAAATTATGATTATTTTTTAAAATTCCAATACAAAAAATTAGAAATTTGAGAAGTAATGCCAAGTACCCAAGAGTACCTGGGTTTCTTGTATTCATCTGTTTATTGACAGAATCGATTATTCCATAGATAAAACAGACTATTCAAACAAATCCAATCTGATTTTTTTTTTAATTCAAATGAATTGAAAAAAAATAATTTATTTTATTTTATTCTATTAAATCTAAAAAACAATAATAGTTAGAACAGGAAATTCATACCCCTTCTTGCTAAAAAACATTAAAAAAATTGTAAGTCTTTAAATAAGTATACAAAAGCAACACGAAGTTTGTAACTGGGACAATTTTTAATCGGTGTGGTGTGATCTTTTCTTATTAAAGATGTATAAAAGTATTAATACTCAACCGCATTATATATTATCAATTATTTCGAATCTTAGAACATCAAACATTAATCATTTAAAAATAAATAATTACCCCATTTACTTGAAATTTTATAGTTTATATTCATATATTTCAGAAATTATTGTAAATATTACAATTGGCTCATTGGTAACGAAATTAGAGTATCTATTTAAAGATGTTGTTAATTGTTCGAAAAATATTTATAAAAAGTAAAAAAGGGGATATGGGTGTTAAATATTACAACTAAAAGAATCTTATAGTGATTTTTTTTCCCTATATTAAAAATTAAATAATATAATAGTTTTTGAAATATTTTTAGAAGTTTGAACTCTTGTTTATATTTACTAAATACTTTCTCATATTCTTGATTATTCGAAAAGAATCATCATTTTATTTTTTTAAAATGTTCTTTTTCCTTTCCGTATTCATTTTTTTATAAAAATGTGTTAAATTTTGAGATAATTTTGTATGATAAATGATGCAAATATGTTAATACCATATTGATATAATTATTAATGTTTTTATAATATAATTAAATATTAAGGTTTTTGGGAGATTTCTTTTTGAACTCATCATTAAAGTATTCTTTATTTTTTTATGAGAAGAAAAAGATTAATTCATAAATTGGATTGATAAATAAATAGTCATATATATATATATATATATATATATATATTCATATAAAGTCAGTTCCACTATTAAGGCACAAAATTTCAACGAAATTTAAGGCACAAAAAAATTCTCAAATTAAGGCACAAAATTTGTAATTTTGATTTTTACAATTTATTTTACTTGAATTTGAACTTTGTGTTTTAATTTGAGATTTTTATTGTGCCTTGAATTTCGCTCATAGGTTGTGCCTTAAAAGTGGAATTGACTGTATATATAATGCATTTCAATATGAAACTTCAAAGTTTTACCATTTTTTTATTATATTATTTTAATTTTTAATATCCTAATAATAAATAGTTGAAGGAAAACTCTTTTTTAGTATAAAAAATATGGTTATGTTGAAGAAATAGAACAAACTGTTTGTTTTAGAAAATATTTTAATCTTTAATAAAATCTAATTCTTTGGGATAGAACAGTTTATTCAAATTATTTCATTTATTATTTGATTTTTTTTTTTCAATTTGATTATTTTTTATTTTTTTCTTTTTTTCCTTTAATTTTTCTTTTATTTTAAGAAATCCAGCCCAAAAAGAAAATAAAAATGTTTAATACCCTAAATTAACTAAAGAAAGACAGGATATTTCAAGTTCTTCTAAATTACTGTATTGAAAAACATGCAATTTATAAAATTTTTTAATTTCCAAAAGAACTTGAGAAATTTTATCTGAGGTATTCCTGGTAATCTAAATTATTTATTTACTTTTTATATTTTTATAAATTTTGTTATTTGTCATGGAATTTTTTGAATAAATATAAATACGGTCAGTTTCATTTTTAAGACACAAACTTTCAACAAAATTTAAGGTACAAAAAAATCTCAAATTAAGGCACAAAATTTGTAATTTTGATTTTTACAATTAATTTTTACTAGAATTTGAATTTTGTGCTTTAATTTGAGATTTTTATGTGCCTTAAATTTTGTTAAAAGTTTGTGTCTTAAAAGTGGAACTGACTGTATGTATCAAATTTTTATTGTTTCTCTTGTTTCTTATTAATCTAATATTTTTGATTCTAAGAAAAAAAAATCAAATTTTTCATTTTTGAATGTGCCTATATATGTTAGGGGGGGGGGGGGGGGTTTAGTTTCCAAATATTCAAAAATATACTTTCAGTACTTCGTTAAAATAGTATAAGATAGTATCAAACAAAATGATCATTATAGTGAGAAGGTGGCCAATTGCAAATTGGTTACGTTCGAACAAAAAAAAAATATACATTGACAGTGCATAATATAATCTAATAGAATTGTATATCATAATGATAACATTATCTCACTTCACAACCTTTTATTTTTATTGTCCATTTTTTTTATCTAAAAATGACTAATTTGAAAATAACAAATAAAAATCTCTATTTACATTGTTGTTGGGAATTCCAACCAAAAGGATAGAACAAAACCTAAAAAGATATATATATATATATATATATATATATATATATATATATATATATTCAACTTTATGAAGAAATTTACAATTCAAAAAAAAAAAAAAAAAAACAAAAATTTACTCCATCAAACATGGGTATAAGTACAAAAAAAAATAATACATTTTTTGTTTCAATGTTTAATGATTATTTATCATATTTAAACCACTATTTTTGCGCAAAAAATCCTTGATCCACAACTTGCACAAATTGTATTTTATTTCTTTTTATTTTAATTTTATCTAAAATATTCCTAAAGCTATTACAATAAAAAAAGGATCTTACATTTTTAAAATGATAAAATTATCCTTTTCATTCAAAATTCTTCTTTACCTTTATCGAAAAAAAAAATTTTTTTTGCTTTAAAGACAACAATTCGTAAAAAACTCTCATTAATTAATTTATTTATATGGGAATATGATTAGGATTCAAACTAGACCATTTCCAGTAAAAATGTTCAAATGATTGTTTCTATTTCCATTCATCTCTAAATACATTTAACGAAAAAAGCCATATTTTTTCTCATTTTGTTTTTAAACTCCTTTCTTAATTAATAAATAAATTATCAATATTTCAAATGAATAAATCAATAAAAAAAAAACAAAATTTTCAAAATAAAAAGCAATTTCACAATTTAAAACAAAAATAATTATTTAAAAATGAAATTTCAAAAACAATAATTCTATTCCAAAATGAATAAATAAAATAGACAATAAAATAATCAGATAATTTATAATTTGATTCAACTCCTTAAATTTCCAGTTGCGCTTGTCCTTCTGCAATTCTGGTAATTTCATGGAAAACTTCTTCTAAAGTGGTTTGAGAGATACCCCAATCAAGAATTCCTAATTCGTTTTTCTGTTCTTCTAATATTTGGAAAACTTCTGAAAGAACAACTTCATCACTGGGTATTTCATAATTGGATGTTCCAGCTAAAGAATTCATTTCATTTGCATTTGGAAAGATTTTTTTGACAAATTCCTTCACTTTTTCGTCGTCTTCAATATTACAATGGACCATAAATTTAAAGCCTTTGCCATACCTAGATTTTAATTCTTGAGATTCACCAATGGTTCTTAACATACCATTAGCCATAATCCCGATTCTGTCACATAATGAGTCTGCTTCTTCCATTGAATGGGTTGTTAAAATAATTGATTTTTCTTTTCTTGCTTTTCTAATTACATCCCAAACTTGTCTTTTACTTGCAGGATCTAAACCAGTTGTAGGCTCATCAAGGAAAATTACCTGTTTTAGTTTTTAATAATATAAAGATTAATAAATAAAACGATAAATTAATAAAATTAATATTTAAAAAACAATTTTTCCTTCATAATTATAAATTAAAAAAAGATTAAAATTGTAAAAAAAAAAAAAAAAAAAAAAATTACTTTAGGGTTAGTAATTAAAGCACAAGCTACCGAAATCCTTCTTTTCATTCCACCAGAGTATTCTTTGATTAATTTTTTACGATCGCTATACAAGCCGACCTCATTCAACGTCTGTTCTACTTTTTCGTCTAATTTCTTCTTTTTATAGCCGTGCATTCTAGCATAAAACTCAAGAGTTTCTTCTCCTGTTTGTTCTTCCCATAGGATATCATGCTGAGGGCATACAGACATTATTGTATGGACTTTGCTCATTTCCTTTTTAATATCAAATCCACGTATTTTTGCTGTGCCCGAGGTTGCTGGGAATAACCCTGACAACACATTAACGGCTGTGGTTTTCCCTGCGCCATTGGGACCGAGGATGCCAAAGCATTCATTTAATCTGATACCCAATGTTAAACAGTTTACCGCGTTTACGTCTGGGTTGCCATCTTGTCCCTTGTAAACTTTATATAAATTGATCAGCTTGATGGGGTCATTGTTTTTGATGACACGTTGCCTTTCTCTTTCGACATCTTCGGGTATATCCTCCCCCCTGGGGTCTTCGTTAAGCTCGAAGCCATCATCGGAGGAAATTGGCTGTGATCGTTCAACATCAGAGTCGTCGTCTTGGTTGTTTTTTTTTTTCTTTTTCATATTTCTGAAGAGTCTCTTATACATTTTTGGATTTAAAAAAAAAAATGGGCTCTTTTTCCCGCCAGTGCTTGGCAAAACTGCGTAAAGATAGCCTGTGATCAGCAAATAAAGAATTGTGTCTGCAAAGAGCATTAGATATTGCATCCCCAACCCCTCTGAGCTGGCATCAAAATTTGAAAATTTGAACCCCTCAACAGAAATCGAGCTGTGATCCGATAGCACCTTGATCCCGCTATAAATGGCAAAGGAGGGCAGGAACATGCAGAGCGTCTTGGTACCGGTGCCCTTGTCGGCAATTATATTGTCCCAAACGAGGTTCGACACGAGCGTCAAAATGATCACCAAAAAGTATCCAATTAACGATGCCGTTCGGACCTTGCGGAAGAGTGTCGACAAGAAAAATCCAAAGGACACCATTGAGAACCCCCACAGAATAAACAAGAGGAAATGGGCCAAGAAGTTATTTTGAATGAAGAACCGAAACTGAAGGATATAGCCCGCAATGTAAAAGACGAGAATAAGGAACATATAGATCGTGAAGTTGAAAATATAGTTCACAGACCAATACACCTTCATCTTGAGCCCAAACATGATCATAATGTCAACGAGTTTGTTTTCCTTTTCATACACGATGATGATCATAAACACGGGCAACAAAAAGTGCACCAAAAAGGTATAATAAAACGGCTGCACAAAGAGCACTAAATCAAATTGGTTTTTACCCTCCGTGACGGGGAAGTTCTTCAGTCCGACACGGATGTCGGGACCAGTTAAGTTGTACCCGTAAGTGTCGTCAATTGTGCCATTGACGCCACTGTCTTCCCAAACCTTTGCAAAGGCTGCTCGGTTGATCAAATTGACAACCGTTGGTAAGTAAATGGTTTGCCCCAGATCGCGATGCGTTCGTCGTTCGTTCCCGAACACCACGTTGCTTCCGCTTTCGTTGTAGTACACCTTGTAGTCCAATTCCTTCTTGCCTGCTGCACCTAAGTCCATTGAATTCATGTAAAACCCACTGACAACCAGGTCGTCGTTCTCATTGAATGTTTCAAAAAGGTAATCATCTAAGCTGTCCAGGTCTTCTTCAGCTGTCAAGACGGTCGGATGTTTCGTATAAAATTCAGGCGGATAAATCGACGTTGTAAGAATTTGCGAAAGACGTGGTTGGAAGGTGGAGAGAAAAGGTCCATTGTCTTTTGAAGAGAAGGGCACAGTCATTGCCGGAAGTGCGCTAAGATTGGGTTTTTTGTTTTTTTTTGTGTTTTTATTTTTTTTTTATAGATTTTGATTTTGTGTTTTTGTTTTTTGTGTTTTTGTTTTGTGTTTTTGTTTTTTTTTTATTTTGTTTTTTGATATTTTTTTTGTTGTAAAAAACATCGAAGAAAAGTATAATATTAGAGTTAGTTTTGTTTCATTCTTTTTGCAAAAAGAAAATATTTGGGAAATTTAGATTTTTCTTTTTTTATTTATTTTTTTTTATTTTTTTCTGTTTTGAGATCATTCCCAAGAAAGATCAAAATCACGATTCTTACTCAAATTCAAATTTTGTTGGGTTTTTATTTTCTTCTCGATCAAAATTAAGATACTTGTTAGTTAAAAGCTGCATCATATAGATTAAAAAGACAACAAACAAGGCAACAAATCCTACACAGCAATTTGATTTTTTACTTCTTTTTTGCAATCTTAAATTCTTTCTGAATAAGGCACGAAACTGATCGCTCGACTTCAGTTTTTTGATGTTTTCTCTTTTGAAAGTTGTTTTTAATTGCTTTTGTGACAACGAATCACCATTGTCATTCTTAGATCCAATGTCCGAAAGCTTTAAGTTCTTTTCTGAATCAGTTGTTGATTCATCAGAAGAAGTGGATGTTGACATTCTTTTAAAAAAAAAAATGTTTAGATAAAAAAAAATGAAAGTTAAATAAATGAAGCAAGAATCCTATCCTTTTGAAGTTGGTTATCTTTTTAAAATCTGATACACAAAATGTTCCTCTCTTTAATATAGAAAAAGCTTTAAAAATCTTTCCAAAGTTCATTTTAAAATTTTAATATTTTGAAATCAAATTTATTAAAACATAGCAGTAAGTTTACTCTGAAGATAACTTGGGTGTACAAAGGAAAAACGTTTTGAAATTTTTATTTATCATTAAAAAGTTGGAAAACTTTTGGGAGATAATCAGGAAATATAATTTAGTGAGTGAAACAAAATTAGAATTAAGGTAAAGACTTTTTTTTTGAAATGAAGTCAGGCAATTCTGACAGAATAGAAAATAATGAAAAATATCATTTTTTCAGAAGGTAAAACTCTACTAATAGAGCCATTTTTGATTGGTTTGACTTTTATTAAAAGCAAAATAAGAAATTTCCTTTTTTTAATTTTTGTTCTAGTATTTTTCTTTTTCAAGATTGTTTGAGTTATTTGTTGGAACACCGAAACTTTGAACTGTGTTAGTATACTTTTCCTCTGTCTGTTTTCGTTAGAAAATATCAAGAAATATTTTTTTCCAAATTTTTTAAAATCTTATCTGTTTGGCTGTAAGACCCTCAGCATACTCTTTCAACGACACATTTTGTTTTTTTAATTGTCTTGATCTTTTCATGCAGTTTACCATTAACCATGACAGGTGACTTTTAATAGATTTTCTATAAAAACACTTTGAGTAATCACAAAACAGTCACACATTTCTTGTAGTGGTGGGTTTTTTTTTTTGACTAATTACACAATGGAACTTTGATACAAAAAAAGTTCATTACAGTTCTCCAATTTAATTATTTTAAAAATTTACTTCTCTTCTTTTTTTAACTTCTGTTTTTCAGAGAACAATCAAATTTATTTCTCTTGGTCTTTAAATTCGATCCTTTAATTGTTTTTTTTGAGATTTTTATTAGATGATTTCAGAGGCAACCAAAATAACAACAAAAAGGTGTCTGGATAAAGTAAATGTGATCAAATTTTTTCCTTTTCCGGGTTATGAGACTATGGTCTATTTGAGGGGTTTAGTCCAAGTTTGTTAAATAAAACAGCTTTTACTTTTGTTTGATTCCTAAAAGGAAAAAAATTTCATTTCCTTTTTCTTTTTCCTTTTTCAACTAGATCACTAAAATTGTGACCTACTTCTTTGATAACTCAATTCAGTATCAAAGAAAAAGTAAATGGAAAATGATATGTAAATTTTTTTCCATTTAGAATTCAAATAACAACACTGGGTTAATATATTAGCATCTACCAAGGACAAGTTCAAGATTATAGTATTCTGTTATTATGTTTAAATCATATAAGTTTGAAATGGTTAAAATGTCTCTAAAAAATCTATTAGAAAAGTACTATAATTGTTGATCTCATCAATTTTATAAGATCCTTTTTATTCGTAAAAAAACCCAGCAATTTTAAAAAACAATCTGGATTTCGACACGAATTTAAATGCCAAAACATCTATATTCAGACTACATAGTTGCAAAATATCTTACTTAAATTTGTCATGAAGGTAGATTTGTTGCTAAAAAAATTCGTTTTTTTTTTAAAATTAAATAATAAAAAATCAATTGATTATTTAGAACAAATTATTTCTGAAATATTGAAAATATATTGACGTTACAATTAACTTGATTAAAAGAAAAGAAAACTAACCAGTCTTTGGGGTTTTATGTTGATGTACATTGAGTTAATCTTTGAAAATGAAAAAATTATCAAAAATAGTTACTTTTGAAAGTTCTAAATCTAAATTATCTAAATACTGGAATACTTTTTTTTTGAGCTTCTATTTTGAGATTTGGAGAATTAATTAAAAAATATTTGAAAAGGAAATAATTTTTGATTAAGATCATTAGTAAAAAATCAAAAAATTTGTGTCGAATAATATTTATAATAGGTTTTTTAAACCCATGTGAACTTATAACACTAATACCATTTACACACGATTACATGATACTTTGACTAGAGACAAATCTCGGACTACTCTAACCCCTTAAATATTGAAAAAAAATTAACATACTACAAATTTTTGTTTTTTTTTAATTTTAGAGGAAAAACAAAAATTTCTAGTGTATCGAACTGGATATTAAAATAGTAATTTTTTATTGTAATAATAATTATATTTATTTTCAAAATTTGATTTTTAAAGGGAAAATGATTTTGAAATTTTGTTTATTATGTTTTTATTTGTGTGTTTTTATTGTTGATTGAATAGAGGAAACTCAATAAAATCACCTTATATTAGCTATTATTATAATTTTTTTTAATTTTGGTTTTTATTAGAAAATCAAAAGATTTTCAAATTACTCAAAAAAAAAAAAAAATAACATTGTTATCCTTTTCAAAATTGAAAAGAATAGAGTAAAATCTAAGATTTCACCATACACTTTTAAATTTAAAAATGTTTAGCTAGATTTTCTGGAGTTTTCTTTTTATGTAGAAAATAAATAGATTTTACAAATAAAAGAATTAATCCCAAGAAAAGCGCCTTTAGGTTTCTAAATTCTTTTGAATTCAAGAAAAATGCCAAAGTTATTTTTTTAATCCCAGAAATAAAATAAAAATCTAGACACTCTACTGCACTTAAACACACTGCCCCGACATTTTGTTTAGAGTTTAAAGAGTTGAAAAGAATACAGAAAAATCATACGATTTCAGTCTATTTGTTTGAATTATGGCTATCCATTGTTAAGTTTTCTTCGATTTTTTGTTTAATTATAAAATAGATCGATTTTCCAAATAAAAAGAAAAACACATGAAAACCAAGGAACTTGAATGTATTCTACAGTACTCTATGACACTTTATGATTCTCTAAATTTATTTTAAGTTTTTTTATCACATATTTGTGGTAATTAAAATGATAGTATATCAGATCACTTTCCTGAAAAAAAAAATAATTTTTGACTAATACTCAAAAAAGAGAAAGATATGAAACAAATTACAGATCCAACGAAAAATGGAAAAAATTAATTAAAAATGCCTTTTTACATCAATTGTGTTGACATGGTTGGTGGTTATTTCATTTTATGTTAACCATGCCAAAAATTTCTGGATTTCCATCATCACCCCCACAATATTCTGCTACCCTTCACGTGGTAGGGTTTAATCCCAAAATAAAATATCACTACAAAAACTGTTATATCTTAATCCAAAAACAGGATTTTCTTATGGTATCTGCTGAAATTCAATCATAATATAAGCCATTATACATCAACAGAAATTAAATTTGTACCATCATTTACACCACATCAACAATTTACAGACTGAATTCAAATTATATGATTTATTATTTTACTTATTTTCTGCTGGTATAATAAAAAAAAAACTAAAAAAATCCTTTTTAAGAGAAAAAAAAGGGAAACTCAAAAAAACAAATAAACAAACAATAATTGTGCTTGTTATAATTTTTCCAAGTTATTTTTTTTTTTAAACGAAATTAAATTTCAAAAAAAAAAATAAAATATTTGATTCTAAAATTGGTTTTAGTTTAATCTAAAACCATATAAAAAAATGTTTACCCCCTTAAATAATATTAATGAGAGTGATATTCGGTGTTTTTATTTCAATATTCTAATGTAAATATTTATCAGTTTAGATCAAAATTATTTTTGACATACTTCTTTATTTCTTTTTTAAATTGTGTTTTTATTTTATTTTCATTTTTTTTTGTTTTTTTTTTCAAATTTATGTTTTAATTTTTCTAATTTTTGTTTTTTTGTCATATTTTTGATACATTTTTTTGTTAAAGAACAAGTAATCAAAAAACAAAGATCTTCGAGGAAAGACGAATAAACATTAAGCAAATTGGTTTTATGCAATGTCTTGTAAAACGGCGATATTGATTAGCAAAAAATCTTCTTGTCAAACTTTTTAAAAATAATTTTGTAATAAAAAACACTAATACTCATTTCAAAATTTTAATTCACTTTTTATTTAATTTTTTTATTTTATTTTTAAATATTAAAAAAACAAAATTTTATTTGTTTAGAATAATTTAAAAACAAATTAGAATTATTGTTAAATAATTATTTGTTCCGAAATAATAAAGGTTAAGTTAATCCTTTAAATTCATTATTTCATGTAAGTCATAATTTATGAAAGAGGCTTTCGTTTTTATCTGGATGAATTATTGAAAAGATACACCTAAGCATTATTATTTATAAACATTAATCAAAAAAATTCTACCTTTACCCAATCAATATCAATTTAAACCTACAAATATAGATGGATGAGTTAGTGGAACAAGAATACTTCAGAAGTTTGTAAAGCAAGTTTCAATTTTAAGGCACAAACTTTCAACGAAATTTAAGGCACAAAATAATCTCAAATTAAGGCACAAAATTTGGAATTTTGTTTTTTACAAATTATTTTACTTGAATTTGAATTTTGTGCTTTAATTTGAGACTTTTTTGGTACGTTAAATTTCATTGAAAGTTTGTGCCTCAAAAGTGAAACTGACTGTACTGGTTTTTTTTTCTTGTTTAGTAATTACTTTTTTATTTAATTAATCCATTAATAAGGTATTTCCAAAGAAGTCCGGCTTTTTTTTTTTTTACATTTCATAAAAAATTATCTTTATTAGTGGATGTATTCATTAATTGGCAACACAAAATTAAGTTTAATATTAATACTGATCGAATAAAAGACTAAGGTGTTTATTTCTAAATATACAAGTTAAAATATTTCCAAAAAATGAAAAAAAAAATAGCACTTTTTTTGTTGAAAACAATTTATGACCAATTTCAATAAAAAATTCGAAATATGGAAAGGGTACAAATGGCTATTTAAACGATCAAATGCAGTTATAGGTTTTCAATTCTATTTGAAGATTTGTTGTGATTAAACAAGTTATGAAAATGATTTTTTTGATCAAAAAGAAAAGAATAAACACCAATTTTCAACCATAAAAAAATATCAGATAAAATTGAGATCAGAAAATTTAATATCTTTTATTTAAGTAGCACAATACCCTTAAAGAATTTGAATTATTATCAAGAATCAATTGATAGTAGTTAATGATTTTGTATATTAAAATACTTTTTGAACATTGCATTTAATAAATATATTTTAAAATAAATTTGTCCCACTTTCTTGGAAATAGCTTATAAACATTATAAAGTCTTTCAAGTTCCACAATCTTTTAAGGAAAGCAAAAATAATATTCCGAATTAAAAAAGAATTTCTCACATTAAATTAAAAGTATAAATTTGTTAGAAACAGCTTTATATCCTAAAAATGCCAGAATCTGTAGTTTATGAGAAGTTTCTAGTGAAAATTATTAGAATTCTAATTAAAAATTACAAAGTATACTGTATTTAAAATTGGCCGATCTAAATCTACCACACATAATAAAATTCTGAAAAAAATATTTCGGCACTACTAATTCAAACTTTTAATATAAATATTTTTTTTTCTCGCAACTCAATTCAAAAAAAGAAATCTAAATTAAATTGAATATTTGGAAAATTATCCAAAAAATTTTATTTTAATAATAACTTTATATTTTTTTCATAATGGAGGTTGCAATTCCAATAAATAATTCTAAAAAAAAAAAAATGATTAATAACCACGAAACATAAAAGTTAATTTAAAACTAAACAAAAACCTTTTTTATTTATAAAAAATTTTTAATTGAATTTTATTGTTCAATTTACAGAACCAGCTTGGCCATTTGATAATAATAAAATTTCTACCTTTTATTTCAATTTAAAAAAATCAAATTTTATTAGAAAAGATCATTTCTACTATTGTTCAAACAACTCCTTGCATACTATTTTAACTTGTGTTTCACAATAAAAAGCCCATTTTCTTTTTTCTAGAAGACCTCAACATTAACTGATCAAAATAATGGACAATAAACAGTAATTAAAAATGGTATTGATTTCTTAAAGTTTTGTTATTAAAAAAGAAATGTAAAAACGAAAGATCAAGTGTTAAAATTTTTCTAAAAAATAGAAATAATTTTTGATAAATTTTTGTCCAAGAAAATACAATTAAGTTTTCAAAATGGGAAAAAAATGAAAAATTATAAACAAACTGAATTCATAATTTAAAATTTACTTAAAATATTAATAAGAATAGACATTCAAAATTGGTTTGGACAGTAGGTATACAATCGAATAGTGATTTAGGTGTTATATTATAACAAGAAGAAAAAAATAACAAGCTTTATTTTTAAATATCGACTTTATAATCTGGGTGCGCAGTTTTTTTGGATGACTGTTGGATTTTATATTCAAACGGATTAATTTTCAGTCATAATCTTTTTTCATTTCTGAGATCTGAAATTCATTTTGGATTCTAAGTTAACCCAATTGTTACAGCACAATAAAGCATAAGAAGTTACCAAACAAATATATAGAAATCACAAATTACAATCTCTTTCTTTGAAAACTCTTTATGGTTTGTCTTCTTTTGAAAAAGGAAATTGGAAAATGAAATGAAAATTGTTTCCCATTTGGAATTCAAATAACAGTATTCATGTGTTAATTGGAAAACGATTGTATTGTAAAAACGAAATTGTAATAAAAGTAACGTTTTTAATTTTGGTGAGACTGTGAAAGTCACATTTGGGTGACTACTTTAGCTGATTTTTTTACTTTTTTTAAAATTTTTCATTACTGATGTTTGAATTCTAAAAGGGAAAAAATTTTCATTTCATTTTCCAATTTCCTTTTTCCAAATAAACCACAACCTTCAAACTTCTTTGAGAACCCAATTTATTGAAGAAAAAAAAGAAAAAGGAAGTGAAAATTTTTTCCCGTTTAAAATTCAAATACCAGTATTGGGAAATTTTCAGATATTTTTGAAATATTTGAAGACTATTATCTTGTTGCCAGTGTTTGCCATTACTATTCTTTGTTAGAATGAAATTTTCAATAAAAAAACAAAAAAGAAAAAAGAAAAAAAAATCAAAAAAGAAAGCAACGAAAGCAAAACAAAAAAAAATGAAAATCTTGAAAGCTAAAATTGTTAAAAATGTAATGGTCTTGTTTTCTATTTCATAAAATAGTTTTTTATTTTGTGAATAATTTTTTTTTTGTTTGTTTGATGAGTTTTAAATAAAGAATTGGTTTTATATTTAAAACAACGAAAAAAAAAAAAAAAAAAAAAGATATCTACTTTTAATTATTTGATGATTTTCCAAAACGAGAGAATTTATTTTCATGGTTTTGTCCTCTACCTCTTCCTCTTCCTCTTCCTCTTCCTCTTCCACCTTGCTGTCCTCTACCTCTACCTCTTCCTCTACCTCTTCCTCTTCCACGTTGTTGTCCTCTTCCTCTTCCTCTTCCACCTCTTCCGCCTCTACCTCTTCCTCTTCCGCCTCTTCCTCTTCCTCTTCTTCTTGGAGGATCTCTTTTCCTTCGATCAGTTCTACTTCTGACACGAACTAATTTTCTATGGATAGCACAACTAACACAAAGGTTTGATTTCATGTATGTTTTAGGAAGTTCATATTCTATTTATTGTTTTGGTTTAGTTCCAATTTATGGAAGAGTTTGAGAGAAGATCGTCAAAAAAACCCAGTTTTTTTTTTAATTGTTTGAATTAAAAAAAAAAAAAAAAGTAAAGAAAGAAAGTAAATAAAAGTAAATTAATTTTTTTTGTTTTTGCTTTGTTATTCTCAAGATCGAAGCTAAAAAAATCAAAACAAATGAGATTGCTTACCAACGTATACACTTGAATTGGAAATGTCTCTAATTGAGGTGTTGTCTACAATGTTTTGTACATTGAATCTTTTGATTGCTTTATCTTTTGGGACAGCTCTATAGCAATTGTCACATCTCACAAACTTTGTGTGGCCACGCCCTTTTTTTCCACGTCCATTATTTCTTCGTTTTTTGGTCATATTGGTTTATTGAAAACAAGAAAATTGCTAAACTAGAACCGGTAAGGCAAAAAGTGCAATCAAAAAGTAAAGATATTTTAAAAAAAAATAAAACTTTTTAAGAGTACCTTTTTTGTTTTAAGGTTTACAATACTTCAAAAATCAAATGAGGTTATTTTGTATAAGGTGTGACTGGGTGATTTTTTTTCATGTTTCAAGGATAATAAACCTTATTGGAAAGAAACTATAATCAAACCCTTTTAAATTAGATCCATATACAAACTCAACTAATTTTTTTTCTTTCAGATCAATCGACTACCCGAGAATCTGTCTGATACTTAAGGAAGTGATTTGAGACACACAAAAAATATTATGAAAGTAAAATTCTTTTGGTTGATAAATCCATTTAATAGAAAAAAAAAATATCGGATTTCAAATACAAAAATCCAACATGTAACAAAAAAAATTACACATAAATCCTAATAACAAAAAATAAAAATAACAAAAAAAGTTTCAAAGGAACCCCAAAAAACATAAAATACAATTAACAGAAAAAAAAAATTCATTCTATTTCATTAAAAAAAATCAAAAAACAACAAAAGAAAAATTTCAAACATATTGAATGAAATCAAAGTAAAATAAAAAAAAAAAAAACAAAAGGATCACAATTACAAAAAATAAAAAAAAAATGTTAATACAGTAATCAATATAAAGTGTACCCAACGACTATAATCCATGTTTCAAAATATTAATCGTGTTTTTTTTTATTCTTGTACCAAGGCAACACCCAATCTACTAACAAATAGTATACCTAATCTCAAATCAATTTTGAAAGTAAAGGTCTGGTTATTTTCAGTAAAATTTAAATTATTCATGCAAGTAGTTGAAAATTTTCCATAATATTCTCAATTTTTTTGAAATTTTTTGTTTTTTTGATAATGAAAATTTTATGAAAATTTTACTCTATTTTTTGAGATAAATTTTGCAATTTGATCCTTCATTTATAGAATTTATTTTTAAATAATTGAACTTTAAGAAACCAACACCATATTTTTTAGGGTTTATTATTGGTTTCTTTGATTGGCTAATGTATAGGTCAACTATAACAAAAAAACACACTTTTTATTTTGAAACATGTATTATATTTTTTTGCACGCTTTATTTTGACTACAGTAGTATAATAAAACGAACAAAATTTTCATTCAACTTTCAAAAAAATTAAATACCACATAAATTAAAATAAACCTAAACATCTTCAATTCTAAAAGATCAAGAATAGTCAAATCTTCTTTATTGGATATTTATATGTATATTTATATATATATATATATATATATATATATATATATAATTCTATGATGTTTGAAACCTTTTTAGGAAAGCTGGTGAAATTTTTGTTACCTTTATTTGTCAACAAATAATAATATAAAAAGTTTAAAACGGACTCTAAACAACAAGAATATAATTATTTTTTTTTTAAAAAGGAATCTTCAAAGGTTCAATATAACAAAAAGTTAAAAAATTCAAATATGATTATAGTTTTCAAAGAAAAAATCCAAATAGAACTTAACAAAATCAAAAAAAATTAAAAAAAAGAATATGTATAGATAATGTGATAAAAAACCAATTAACAAAAGAAAAAAATTTAATAAGAATTCACAAATCAAAAAAATCAATTTTTTATAAACACATTATTTTTACATTTTATATTTCCATTTAACCAAATTTCTTTTTTTTGAAATAAAATATTTTATTACAAGTACAAAATCAGTTTAGTTCAATTGGTCTTTTTTTTTTTTTTTTTTTTTTGGGGGGGGGGGGGGGGGGGGGTAACTCTCTAGATTTAACAAATTAAAGGTATTTAGAAATATTCTTAGATAAAAAAAAATCCATTTTAAAAAATGAAAAATCTTTGGGATCTCAAAAAGTACTAATCGACCCTTCGAAAACACATAGTAGTTTTTAAAATTATTATCCACAGTCATTCAATATGTGTTTATATATAACTTTTTGACACCCTTTTCTAGAAATTACCTTTTTTATTACTAAATTTGATAATAAATTGTAAAAAAGTATATCTTCATTTTCGTTTTAATTTTATAAATAGAGCATCAAATAATAATATACTTTTTTTGAAAAATTTATTGCAAAAGAAATAAGGAAAATGGAATGATTTTTTTTCTTTGGTTTATTCTAGAATACTTTTAATTGTTGATCTTTAGAAACCTGCTTTACACCACAGATTTATTTATTTTAAATCAGTTTTTCGGCATATAAATTATTAAAACAATTTTTTTTTCACCTTAATTACTCTACCATTAAAAACAGACAACAAAAACCAATTTTCAAATTTGGAGTCTTTAAAAATGCTGTTAATTGTAAAATAAAAAGATCAAACTTATCCTTGAACTTTCCAAAAAAAACACCCCTATAATTCAAATAAATCATAAATGCCACCAATTCTTAAAAGGAAATTAATAATTTAAGCCGATTTACAGATTTAAGAATTTGAAATGTTACTATGATTTAAAAACTTTAATTTGGGAAAGCTGAATGATAATTTAGCTACAGTTATTTTACACCAAATAGCAAGCTTGTTTTTTGAATTAAAAATTCGAAAGGTTAGATGATTGAAAAATCTTTAATTTTGAAAAGCTGAATGTAAAATTTGTTCCATTTATTTTGAAACAAATAGTATTGATTGAGAGAGAAATTTGATTAATAATTTTAGTAATTTGCATAAAAAAAGAAAGTTCTGCAAAATTTCAAAGATCTACTTTTTTTCCAATTACCAAAAAAAATTGATTTGATCGATAAATAACTTATTACAATAAAATTAATTCAAAGACTGATTTGGTATGTTCAGGGATTAAACAAAATACTTTAATATTCATTCTCATGCAAAACAAAACAAAACAAGAAAAAAGAAAGAAGAAAAAATGGCTTTTAAAAGAGTGAGAAAAAGAAAAATCAAAAGAACCAAAAACAGAGAATAGTTAACAATTACCACTTTTAAAAGAGTCTGCCAAAACAATTTACAGACTGGCATTCGAATTTTAAATGGGAAAAAAATTTCACTTCGTTTTCTATTTTTTTCTTATATTTCCTTATAGCCAAATCCTGTTTGGAATTTTTAGAAAATATTTTTATGAGTTATCTATTATTTTCCTTTTGAAAGTCAAATAAGTACAAGTTTCACACAGTACAATTATTTTTGGAGTAAAAAAGAGTTTAAATTTTGACCCTCAAAAAATATTGTTATTTTTACTTTCGAGACCGATTCCTGTTTACTCCTAATGAAAATTATTTTATTATTTTTTTATTTTTTTATCACTTATAATGAAATATTTGTCATGTACACTTTACCTTCTCTATCAAATCCACTTTATTTTTTTTAATAAAAAAACATTTAAAATTTCTAACCATTTTTTTTAAAAAATTAGCTAATTCAAGTAAGTCTTATTTCCTTGTCTGTATACATTTAACATCACCCTTTTAATTATTTTTGATTTTTACGATTATTTCAATAGGAACTCAACTAAGGATTTAACGTATTTTCATACTTGTAATTTTTTTCCTTTTTTTTTTTTTTTATTACATTTTTTTTTCGAAATGATTTGAGCGTTCAACATTATAAATTGAAATAACAATTCCAATTAATCTTTAGCAGTGGTTTTTCAAAATGATAAATTATAATTTTCAAAATCTAATGGGTAAAAAAACTTATTGAAAACACAATTTTAATCAAAAATAATACAGTCCGATTTAAAAAAAAGTAAGAAAACACTTCCTCTGAGTTGAATATACGTTTTAAATGAAAATCCCACATACGTTCAATTTTTTATTTTTATTATTCACACTTTGATTTTTTTCGTTGTTAAAACACACAAATTTGTTTTTTTTCTGATTCAAGAACTTCTCTAACAAAAAACAACCTCAACTTTTTTTTCTATTTTTACAAATTAATTAAAAGATTTATATTCTAGGATTACAACTTTAGAGAATTTTTTTGAGAAACCCTTTTTTACTATTTGGTCATCAAGAGACA
Organism: Anaeramoeba flamelloides; assembly: GCA_027625915.1. Classification (NCBI taxonomy): domain Eukaryota; family Anaeramoebidae; genus Anaeramoeba; species Anaeramoeba flamelloides. The sequence goes on from JANTQA010000036.1 coordinate 11,312,821, forward strand.
ATTGAATTGATTCAAAATTTATTCTTTTTTTTTTACCGGTTTTAATCAAAAAAATTTTTTTAAAAAACTTCCTAAATGAATTGTTCGAGTAATGTATTTTATAGAAAGGATTGATAAATAATCATTTTAAAGATTTATAAGATTTGATGAAGGAGTTTATTTTTTCGTTTCTATAACTTTTAATTAAGGGTGCATTACTGAAAAAAAAATACTTTTTGAGTTTCTTATGATATTCTACTTTTGAACCCATCATACCCCTTATTACTTTTTTAGTTGAAAGAATTAAAGCAAATCAGAGTTGAATCTTGAGAATTTTGCTTTGTTTTGTTTTTTTTTAAGAAATTTAAGGTTGGTCATTGAGTAGATTAAGTTAACCAGGTTTAGAAGAGTTTCTTTAAGAAGATCTAACTGCTAAATTAAAATTTATTTTAATTCTCGAATAATTTTGATAATTTGATCCCAAAAGACTACTTTTTGCCACAAAAAAATACAAGTTAATCAGAGCTGAATCATTAATTTTTCAATTTTTGAAATTTTTTTTATTGAAAAAATTGGTTTTGAATCAAGAGTTGAGTTTGGTCAAAATGAATAAAATTAATCAAACAGAAAACCTGGAAATAGACCCCTAAAGTATATTTTTGAGACGATTATTATCCTTTTGAAAGTAAAAAAAGATCATACATTGAAATAAATTTGTTTAAATCAAAGAAATAATAAAAAAATTAAAAAACTATATTTTTTGAAGATAATTTCTTTATCTTATTAATTTGAGATGAGTCTAGAAAAATGATAATCCTGAATTTTTTGAAAAAATAATATTAATATTTTTAATTTTTTTTTCAAAACCTATTGTGACAAATTTGGTTTCAAAATACCCCTTTTTAAATATTTTTATCAAATTCAGCCCAAATAAAATATAATATTTCAAAAATTAACATAAGGGGGGGAATTCGAGTAAAAAAAACAGACTAAGTTATTCAAAAAAAAAAAGAAAAAGAAAACTAAAATGATTTTAAAAAATCCCTGAGTTCTTAATTATTTTGAGTTTTTCAATTTTAATCGAAAATCAAAAATTATAAAATCAAAGTAAATAAATAAATACAATTAATTCTATGTAATAAAGAAAAATTGAAAAAAATATCTGGTTTTCTACAGTCAGTTTCACTTTTAAAGAACAAACTTTCAACGAAATTTAAGGCACAAAAAAATTTCAAATTAAGGCACAAGATTTCGAATTTTATTTTTTACATACAGTCAGTTTCACTTTTAAGGCACAAACTTTCAACGAAATTTAAGGCACAAAAAAATCTCAAATTAAAGCACAAAATTCAAATTCTAGTAAAAATAAATTGTAAAAAATGAAATTGCAAATTTTGTGCCTTAATTTGAGATTTTTTTGTGCCTTAAATTTCGTTGAAAGTTTGTGCCTTAAAAGTGAAAAATGACTGTATTATTTTACTAAAATTCTAAATTTTGTACTTGAATTTAGAGATTTTTTTTTTCAGTTCCTTAAATTTCATTCAAAGTTTGGGTTTCTTAAAAGTGGAACTGACTGTATCAAAAATTAAATCAATTTCTGAGAAAACAATTAGTTTAATTCGGACCCCCCCCAACAGAAAAAAAAATACGAAAAAGAACAAAATTATTTTGATTTTTTTTATTAGGACACATGTTTTTCAAATATTTTTTTAAAATTTTTTTAAAGCGATTAATTCATTTTTTTTTATTAAACTTGTATATTTTAAATATATTTTTTATTCTTATTCATAGATACATATATTAAATAGTTAAATGAAAACAAATAAGAAAAAAGAAAAAGAAGCCTTAAGAATTAAGAATTTTTTAAAAAGAGAAAATTGGATTTTACTTGATAATTGATTTCCCGATAATCAATCAGAAGAAATTAAATCAGAAACAATTGAAAATATAGAAATTATTCCGGAATTTAAAGGCTGCCCAACCAAAAATTTAATCGAAAAAACAAAAATTTTAGATATTTTTGAAAGTTTTTTCGATCAAGAATTGATTACAATTTTACTAAATGTACTGAATGAAGAGAGGGTAAGAAGGCTGAATGATGTTCAATTGAAATCAAAAGGTTTACCAATCGACAAAAGTTTTTTAAAAAAGATTTGTTTAATTATCTAAGTTGTTTTATTGCTATGGGAATACATCCCAATACTGATATCTCGGATCATTGGAAAAAAAATTCAATTTTAGAGACAAAATGGATTAAAGATACTATGTCTAGGGGAAGATTTCAAGCAATACATAGATGTTGGAGGTTCAATAATAAAAACAAGTTTTGATCAAGTAAGAAAGATTATTAAAAAAAAATGCATGGAAAATTGGGAATTAAGCAACCAAGTTGTAATTGATGAAACATTGATCAAAACAAAATGTCGATGTAAAATGATTGTCAGAATGCCGAGAAAACCACAAAAAACAAGGCTTGAAAATTTGGGTTTTAGCGGATTCTGATAATTATTATTATTGTTGGGATCTTTATTCGGGACAATACGAAACTACCCACGAAACATTATTAAAATTGACAAAACATCTCCCTCTTGAAAAATACCCCCAAATTTTATTTTAAAGTTATTGCAGATGCTTATTTTGGATCAACTAAATCTGTTAAACAACTTTTAGATCTTGGTGTTAATTTCACTCTTATGTGTAGGAAAGATAGAACCTCTAAGATATTTAAAAATAGTTTAGGGAAATTGGTTGAAAATGGAAAATGGAGGACTTGTTATTGTGATTTTGAATTAGGAATTACTGAAGAAAATTCTATTTTAGAAGATCTTGGGAATCAAATTAATTTTAATCGAAATAAAACTACAACTTTTAATTTCGGCAATTCAGTTACTACATCAATTTTCCACAAAAATTTGTTATTATGTAAAGAGATTCAGAAAAATAATTTAGATAATAAAATAGTTTCACCATTAGAAAAGAAAGAAACAAAAAAGAGTTGTTGCGACTTTTTTTTAAAGATAAAAAAAAGAAGAAAAAATGGGTCAAATGATGTTTGTTTAGTATCAAATTGTTATGACGATAGCCCTGTTGAGTGTAAAAGAAAAAAATCACCAACAAAAATAAAACCAAAATTATGTGATCAATATTCAAAAGAAATGGATTACGTAGACAAAGCTAATCAAAATATACATACTTGTTTATTTAATCATCGTAATAAAAGTTGGAAAAGGGTCCTACTTTTTTATTTTTTTAAAATTATCATGCACAACACCCAAGTAATCTACAGAAAAAACAATTCTGAAGAACATTTGAAAAAAACTAATACTAAAGAAACAAAATATTTTTTAGTAAAATTGGCCGAAGAATTGGTTGGGGAAAAACTCAAAAATATCTGATAGAATTTATATTTTAAAAAGAGTGAATCACAGGACAGATTGCTTTTATTGTAGAAAACAACTGAAAAAAGTTCATCAACACCATTTCATTGTTTTGAATGTAAAATGCATCTACATTTAAAGTGTTTTGAAACCTTACATTGGTCCTTAAAACATCAGATTAGCATTAAAAAATACAACAAAATTTAAATAATTATAATTTATATTATTTTTATTATAATAACACACACACACACATATATATATATATATATATATATATATATATATATATATATATATATATAAATTTAACTAAAATAAAAAAATTTAATAGGTTCTTTGTATTTTTATCTTTTTTTGGTGAATATGTAATCAAAATTTAAGGTTTTTTCTTCTCGTTTGAGTTTAAACTCAATTTATAGTAAAATCGCGAAAAAAAAAAAATTTTTTTTTTTTTGATTGAAACAGGAATCGGGCACTAAAGGCATATAAATAGAGTTCTCAAAGAAGTAGGTTAGGAAATTGTGGCTCGATATTTGTTTGAGAGAGGAAATTATAAAGGAAGAGTAAAATTTTTCCCAGTTAATATTCAAATACCAGTAATGGTATTTTTAATTTAAATGGATTAAATTTCATCTCGTTGTCTTTTTGGTAATTATAAAAAGTGACTTATGGTTTGGATTCCAAGTTCGCCCAATTGATACAGTGGTATAATTAGCCCTAAAAATACCCAATCAAATTAATAGTAATTACACATTATAACCTATTTATTGAATATCATTATTTGAAAAGAAAAAGTGGAAAATGATGTGAAAATTTTTTGCCATTTATTAGCAGATAAAAGTAAGAAATTGTAAACAGTTGAAAAACGTTGGCAACCAATTTAAGGATTACTCGTTATCTTGATATAAGTCTTTAAAAAAGCCTTTTTTTATATCAAGAATTAGTTCAAGTTAGTAATAAAATTTCATTTTTTGATCGTTGAGGAAAATAGTTTTAAATTCCTCTGTAGTGATATTCAAACACTTTTTCGAGAATTAAATTAAAAATTTTCAGATCTTTTACTGCATTAATCTCTCAAAATTGAAATTTTTTAAATTTTAGTAGAATATTGAATGATTGATAAAATCTGATTTGAAAATATTTCTTAGTTGAGAATTGGAATTTGGTTATTGACTTTTTTTCTTTCGAGTAAAGCAAATTTTACAGTTACTGACAAAAAAGTTTTATTCGAAAAATAAATCAATAAATATGACGTCATAAAACCCATGACTTTTTTCACGATACACTGGTCATTTTTTATATGTTACCAAAACTAAATAGGTATTGATCAAAATAAAAAAATCAACTTTGGTTGACTGAGGGGTAATTTAATAAAAAGCAGATGATTCATCAAAAAAATTGTGTGGAACTTTCTCTCTTTGCGATCTCAAATTTCAAAACAGGATTAATAATAAAAGTTTAAAATAATTCTTCATTTTTTTTTATTTTTGAAAAATTTCGTTTTTACTGAGAAACAAATTTTTTTTTTTTTATTTTTAGTTACTTATTTTATTTTTTGACAAAATATGCAAAAAGAGCTTGAAAAGGAAAAGGAAACCAAAGTTGAAACATGTTCTTGCTGTGAGGAGTGTAAGTGCACCTTGGAAAACAATTGTGGCTGTATCAAGACCAAAAAGATTGTTGTTGGGTGTACGGGCAAATGTAAGTGTGGTGAGAATTGCAACTGCACTGCTGAAAACAACTTTGGGTGTCTCAAGACCAAAACGATTATTGTTGGATGCAATGGCAACTGCTCTTGTTGCAAAAATTGCGAAGGAAATCTCAACAATAAAAGTGAAGGTATTAGGCGAGAAAAGATCGTTGTTGGATGCACTGGAAAATTTAAATGTGGCGAGAATTGCAACTGCATTGCTGAAAATAACTGTGGGTGTCTCAAGGTTAAGACTATTACTATTGGATGCAATAAGGAAAAATGTAAATGTGGCGAATATTGCGAATGCACCTACGAAAATAACTGTGGTTGTCTCGAGAAAGAAACAAAGAAGTGTAATTTTAAACAATGCTTCTGCACCCCATGGAGTCACTGTGGTTGCAAGGGGCAATGCAACAATAATTACACGTCAATCTTTGGATCATCTGTCATACAAAACAACTACATGATGAACACAATGAACCAAATACTTTTTAACCAAACATATTTAATGGGCATGATGAACATGAACTCCTCTTATCCATTTTGTTGCCAAATGAATGGTTGCTGTAATCCCATGAATATGATCAACAAGCAGAAAATGAAACCTTGCAATTGTTCCCAACAAACTTGTGTTTGTAGTTGCTGTAAAAAAACGGAAACGAAAGATTGCAAGTGCTGTACTGAAAACAATAAATGTAAGTGCTGTACTGAAAATGAAAACGAAACTTGTAAATGCTGCACTGAAAACGAGAAGTGTAAGTGCTGCAAAAAAAATTAGATCCAAAATTGGTTCTTCAATGCTGATCGAAACTGGATTTTTTTTATTTTTACTTGATCTTTTTTTTATTTTTTATTTTTTATTTTTATTTTTATTTTTATTTTTATTTTTTTTTCAACAATATATTTTTTCTGTAAACTTTGCTCTTTTAAATAAGTTTACTTTTATTTTGACAAGATACTTTTTGTTCTTTTCTCAAATAATTAATTTTTTTCTTGAATTAATTGGATCCTAATCAAATTTTTTCTAAAATTTTTATTTATATGTTACTGATAATAAATTTATGATCTTTTATTTTTCTTTTAAAATTTTTTTTTAATCCCTTATTTATAATTTTAAGATCTACATAACCAAGTTTCAGATCTTTATTTTTTTGAAGCAAGAATTAATGATTTTGTTTGATCAATAAATTATTTAAATTGATTTTCGTGCAACTAACAGACATTATCATATCTCTCTGATTTAAGGTTCGTTTGGTTTTTTAAAAGTCAAAAAAATAAATGAAAAAATGTGAATCCATTTCGATAAATGACTTCATGGATAATGTTTGATAAACTGTTGTGAAAAAAAGTTTGTTAAAAAAAAAGTGGAAAAAACTATATTTTGGGGAGTAATAAAGAATTTGAAAAAAAACGAATATTGTTTGATTTAAAATCGATTTTGTTTTTTGATTTTGTTTTTTATCAATAAACACAATGATGATCATATCTACGAATACAGATTGAAATCTTTAACTCAAATTGAGTTTATTACACCTTTTTTTTTTTTTTCAGCTAATTATTTATTCAAAGAGGAATTAAACCAACCAATATACTATTCTAATTAAATCAAACTTATGGGCTTATCTATTGGAATGGTGCTACTGATTCAAAAAGATTTAATCTAATGAACTTTAATTATGAATGGTGATCTGTTGACACCAACCTCTAAAAGGGTCAAAAATTTCCAACATTAATAAAGACAATAGACACCACTATTAAGATTCAAATATTAAACGTAAATTAATTGACTAAAAATGTTCCATATTTGATTACAAAAATTAGAATAAAATATTTTATTTCAAAAAAAATCCAGAAAATGAGCTTTGATTTGTTTTTGTTTGATGCCTTAAATCCACTTGAAAGTTTGGGCCTTAAAAATAACAGGCACTATATCTGTTCCAAGCTTACCATGAAATTTTTTCAATATCAAATTTTGATATTGATATAGATTTTTAATAAGTTTACTATGAGTAAAATAAAGCCAATATTGAAAATAAATTTTTTGAAATAAATTGATATGAAAAATAAACTTCTGATGTAATGGAAAAAAAATTCATTTTTTTAAGAGGTAATTTTATGTCGTTTCTCAACGAATTTTTTATGTTTAGAGTCATTTTGTATTCTAATATTTTATTCTTTGAAAATCAGAAAAAGTTCTTGGATATTAGCTCATTTAGGAAATTTTTTTTTCAATATGAGCTTTATTATACTCTTAGTCAACTTTTTAAAAATCTATATCAACAAAAAAATTTGATATTGAAAAAATTTCATGGTAGCTTTGTATAGAATGTATATTAAATCCATGTGACGATTGTAAATGATATCAGTAATCCCCCTTCCCAACTACAACCCTTAAATCTATTATAAATATCATTGAAGAAAAAATTATGAAATTTTATATTAATGATTACAATTAAAAAATTTTCATTTTTTCAAGTGTTTTTTTTTCAATTCCTTTTTCAAATCCAAAGATTGAAACAAAAATAACACTATTCCAATCTTAAAAAACAATCCTTTTAACCCCTTAAAGTAACTATTTTTGTGATTTTTTTTAATTTCAAGATTTCCTTAAGGATTATTTGTTTAAAGATTCCAATGTATGATTATTTTTACCAGTTTCCTCCCCATTAAACAAGGTTTGTATTATCAATGAATTAATTAGATATAAAATCAATCTTTAAAATAAATGGTGTTATTTTTGTGAATTCAAAAAACCATACCAACTAATATTCTCGATAGATGATATTGTTAATATAGCGGAAAGAGAATTTTAATTAGCTTATTTTTGATAAATAAACAATGTTGCGAGAATTTTTATTAGAAACAGAATAGTTAATACCAAATAATTAAAATAAAATTCAAAACAAACAAAAAAAAAAAACCAATATATTTACAATTTTTCTTTTAAAAACATCAAACGAAAAATGTAAAAAATTCTACCAATTTTTTTTATTAATTTTAAAATTTTTTACTAATACCGAATTTCCAAAAATCAACTTTTAATTACCAAACTCAAACAATTTGATAAATTTGATCTAAAAATCTAAAAATCGATTTTTTTTTTATTATTACTTGTAAAAAACATTCAAATTGAATGAGCTAGATGATTTAAAGACTGTTTTAATTTTCATTTCATTTTGAAAATTAGTATAGGTTACTATACTTGAATTAAACAGTGTTAACAAATTTGATTTATTCAACAACTTATCCAATTTCAATAAAAATAGAGTCTCATCATCACCCTAAAAAGTTATTTCGAATCACAAAAAATAACAATTAAGAATTTGAAAATAGCCAAAATTGAAAGAGTAAGCAAATAACAAGAAGTTGATCTAAAGTATTCGTTAATTAAACCATATTCATATATATATATATATTTATATATCTGTGTGTGTTTATTTTATTTTGTCATTTTTTTAGCCTAGCCTGAAAAAAAAAAATGATATATTATTTATTTTATTATTATTTTTTTATATAAAATACCATTTTTAGCAACGATTCAAGACCCTCCTAGAAAGATGGTTACCTACCTAAAACTATAAATTGAAAATAGATTGTTTTTTTTTTAATATTCATGTAATATAATTATTAAATCTTCTCAACGATTCACTTTTTATATTATTCTTAACATATAACATCCCTGTATTTATACAATTTTTTTTTCAAAAAAAAAAGAATTAAAAACAAATAAAAAATTATTGAGTAAAAATTCAGTACTATTACTTCTTTTCTGATTAATATGGAATTACCTTTTTAGTCAATTAAGTTTAAAAAAGATTAATCCCAATAAAGAAAATGAAAATACAAAAACATATATTATTATGGCTGATATAGCTAAATGCTTCGATTCAAACAATTTTATGAGAATTAGAATTACAATACAAAAAATTTATTACCAAATATATTTATCAAATTTTTTTAAAAAAAAAATATAATCAAGGAGAAGGAATTGTTATATTTCACGGAGACAAGTTATCAACTATTTTATTTGCAATTAAATAACATTTTTTTCTATTAAAAACTATACAAATAACATATCAATACCAAAGGTTTCTATATGTTTTAATCCTAACTAATATAAGGAAATGAAAATTATGTTTATTATAAAATAATTAGGATATCAAAAAAAAAAAAAAAAAAAAAAAAATATTATCTGATAACATATTTTAAAAATCACAATTCATTGTTTATTCTCGAAAAATAGGTGGGAAATAATATTATCTTAACCTTTAACTCCCAAGAAATTTAAAAAAATAATTTGTATAAAATAAAAGATTACTTTATTTCGGGTCTCTAGTATTCTATAATTAGTTTATTATTGGGAATTGTTATAAACATCAATCTATTCATTACCTCCAAGGAGTCCAATACTTTATTTATTTTTCTTGTATTTTTAAAATAAAATTAATACCCCAATATAATACTTTCATACGAACAACTAAGGAATTTATAAAAGTGTTTTTCCCTCAAAATAGATGGACCTAACAAATTTTTATTTTTCTAATTTGATCCAAAAATTTAAACAGAAACTATCAGGATTCTCTAAACTAAAAATTCATTAGGAAAATTAAAATTATCATTTAAAAATGATAATTCATTCCAAAAAAGTTGAGAAAGGAGTTGAATTGACTATTTTTGAAACTAATTACTCTATTGACTTTAGGTAAATTATATTTAAAAAGGGTTATTAAGTCCTGAAATAATTGTTATAAAAGAACAGAAATTGACAAATATGATATTGAAATTCAAAAGTCTAATTTTTTTATACCACTTCAAATTTACATATAAATAATTTCTTACTTTCAATTTATAAAAATAATTAACTTTTCATTTTTTTACCCTTTTTTTAAATCAATTCTTTGAAAATTCTTTTTGTCTTCTTTATGTCCAAATTTGTTCAAGAATGGATTTCAAACTTTTCAGGTCAATTAATAGAGATCACGAAACATGACGAACTCATATACCAACTCTGTGGGATTGTGAACAAAATCCAGGCTGGTTCAATAAGCAGTTACCAAAAGTAAATATTTTTGTAATTCCTTTTTAATTTTTATTTGAACTGTTCCCAAAGATGTTTTCTAATTTCGTTCAAAAAACATATTTTAAAGCAAGAACTTCATAACTCTTTTTTTTTTTTCATCAGATCCCTTCAGAAATATTTTTTTTGATTTTCTTTCAGGATCACAAATCAACCAGCTTAATTGTTTCCTCTCAGAACTCTTGTTTCAGCCAATTGATTTCAAATAATTTCTTATCTGAATTTTGTTACTCTAAGTTTCTTTTCCTGTTCCTAAAAATTTATTGACAAAAACAAAAATAATTAATAGTATGTTTGTTTGAAAAAAAAAAAAAGATAAATTAATTTTCATTTCTTTGTCATTTGAAACTACACCAAGAGAAAAAAAATAAAAAGAATTTTCAGAACACTAAAACGAAAAGAAATAATTTTCTTCCTATTCACCAAATGTTTTTGTTAGATAGGGCTTAAAATATAAAGAAAAATATTACTTTTTTTTATTCAGACTTTTTTTTCAAATAAAGAGAAATATTATTAACTACCTACCCTACCCTACCCATTTGGAAAATCAAGACGGTTACTCGAAAGTATATTTATTTAATGAACAATTCGATCTAAAAATTTCAAAACGAGATCAATAATAGTTTTGCAACATAGAAGGAAATAGTGTAGTAGTGTTTCACGAATGGAAATTTGTAATTTCGATTATTTCGTTGCCTTGTTCTAAATTGAAAAAACAAAATATTATTAATGAACAGTTTACTCAAATCAAAACAAAAACAGCTTTCTTTCAACATTAAAACCAAATACAGACTAAAATTCTTATCAAATTAAACCTAAAATCAATAAAAAAATCAAGACGAAACCTTTTCAAGTATCAAAACAACATAACGTATCAGCAATGAAAATTTGCACTTTTTTAAAAATCAGTAAAATTCATCAAAACTCGTTTTCCAAAAAAAAATGGAATCTTTTCTTCAACTTCTTAATTCGTCATAGATAAAGCACCATTTTAAATATTTGAGATCCTATCAAAAAGAGGAAAATCAATAATTGACACAAAGACTGGAGAAAATATTGGCATTTGAATTGTAAATGGGAAAAAAATTTTCACTTCCTTTTTAGATTTTCCTTTTTCAAATAGAGTTCTCAAAGAAGTATGTTGTAATTTGGATTCTCTATTTCTAAAAAAGCAAATCGAAAAGGAAGCGAATTTTTTTTCTCTTTTATAATTCAAATACCAGTAAACGAAAAGGTATAAAAGTGCAAAATTGATATAAAGAGACCCTACTAATTCTATGAGTAATCAAGACAATTATTTTGATAAAAACTAAATTAAGTTAAAAGTTGTTGAAAATACAAGTCTTTCTTACCACAAAAAATAAATCCTAAATCAAAATTTCTAAAATTTCAGACTTTCTAACAAGAGGAAAAAATCACAATTTTCATGACATTTTTTCTTTTAATTTTGAAAAATGATACAATAATTTTTTTGTTAGTTGATGTCATAATTTTTGTGTATGTGGGTTAAGAGAAAGATGTAATTTACTTTGGTAATTTCTTTTTGGCTACCTAAAAGGTTTATAAATAAAAATAAAAAAAAAAAATGATTTTTAAAATGATTTAGGTGTGAATATATTTAGCGTTAAATGACTACAATAGCACAGAAACATTTTTTTGTTATATAGTTGATTTAATAAAGTGTAAAAAAAAATCCAATATTTGATTGCTTTTATTGTATTGGTTCTTTCGTCTTTAAATATTTACCTGAAATAAAATGAAAATAATTAAAACAAAAAATACTGAATTACTATAAAACTTACAAAGAAAATTATTGAAAAAATAAATAAATTATCAAAGAGAAAAATAATTACGTTCTAATAGCAAACATAAATTACAAATACATATCAAATCAACGACTAAGTTTTTAAAAAACTGCTTTCATATAAGATCTATCAGCTTCGATTCAATCTCATCCACAAAAAATAAATAAATAAATCAATACAGCATTTTCTTAAAGTCTTTGAATCAATATTATAAATAATTTTATTAATTTAGATGAAATACACAAAAAAAGGAGTTAAATTTATTTTTAAAAGAATTTTCAGTTTTCTGTAATGTGAAAAAAAAAAAAACAAAACCCTTCCAAATGATATTTTGAAATAAATTAAAAAAATTATCTTTCTTCACAAACTTCTTGCTTTTATAAGTTTTTACAAAAAATTGTTTTTTTTTTTTTTTTTTCGGTTTAAGATCATAGATTTAATATTTAAATATCCGCTAGATCCTTGTTAAGAATAAAACCAAAACTCTAACACATTATATTTTAAATGTTTTGGGTTTAAAAATCAATTCAAAAAAAGCCTGAGACTCTTCGTTACATATACAAAAAAAAAAAAAAAAAAAAAAAAAAAAACTATATGTAGTGTTATTTATTCAGCCTTTAAGGAAACTGTAACCCCGGTGGGGTGCAATAAGATTTCAGAATGTTCATATTCCCAGACATTTATTTTCAATTAAATGAATTTGATTTATCAAAAAAACCGTAATAAAAAACAATTTTTTTTTTTTTTTCAGTAAAGAGTGAGTTCTAAAAGTTCATCTGTTTGCTGTTATATTTTTTTTGATTTCAGTTTATTTGTAAAATCAATTGATTTTCGTTAGGTTTTTTGAGTTTTTTATTTATTTAGAAAATCAATAGATTTTCAAAATAAAATAGAAAACCTCAAAAAAACCTAGAACACTTCAAAAATAAAATAGAAAACCTCAAAAAAAAACTAGAACACTTCAGAAATAAAATAGAAAAACCTCAAGAAAACCGCCGTTAGGTTTTTCATAATTTAAGAAATTAAAAGAAAATTTCAAAAATTTTCTTTTTATTTGAAAAATTAAAAAAAATAACCGTTAGGTTTTCTAGAATTCCAAAGAATTGAATAAAATATTTGATTTTTCTCTATTCTTTCGAATTTTGGAAAACCTAGGCACTTGGCAGCACCATACGGTACCCTACGACACTTAACAAGACTCTCCAAATTCCTAATTTGAATTAGAGAAATTGTTGAATTGAGTGTGATAGCCGATTCTAAAGAATTGGATCTTCTCTATAAATTGAGTGAGATTTTGTTCCAATTCTTATTCCGGTTTGATTTTCATAAATAGTCAAAAAAGATTCAAATCCATCAAATGATTCCTAAAAAGAATTAGTGGTTTTATGATGCATAGGCCGATTTTTAAGTAAAATTACACCGTGGTGGGGTTTGTAACTTTTTTAAAAATGATAAACAATCTAAAGATCATGAAGTTAAGACGAATCGAACCTAGTTCTTCGGATTGTAAGTTGGAAACTTTTCCACTGGCTCATTATCTGTTCAATAAAAAATTGTTATTTTTTTCCTTTTGAAATTTAATTCTAATTTTTAACAATTTTGAGAGGAACTATTAAGTATAAAGTATACAGTATCAAAAAAGTAAATTTTTTAACTTTTTCAAAATTAAAATAGATCAAAAAACATTCGATCTCATAACCAAACTCTTCGGCTCATAAAAAAAAAAAAAAAAACAATTGTTTTTCGAATTTAAAACCTCATGAATGGATCCTATCTAAATTATCTTTTAATACAGACTTTTTTAAATTAGTAGTAAAGATATAAAATGGTCTGGGACCACCTTCTGTTAAAGGTATTTTTAAACAAATGAATTATTTTCAAATTCATTCAACATTTTCCCTTATTTAAATTAAAAGAGTAAAAATAAAATAAAATCAGAGTGTGGTTAAAAAGATGCAGATGTGCATTTTATTGAATTTTTGTTTCAAAAATTTGGATTTAAGCATATTTTTTTTTTTTTTTGAAAAAATACAAAGAAAGAAAGATTAAAAAAAGAATATTGCATCTTATTAATTTATGTATAATATATTGAGTAAAAGTTGAATCGAAATTTTCGAATTTTTCGAATTTTTCTTTTTTCTTCCAATTATTGTTGTTTTTCTTCTTCATTTTATTTCGTTGCGTTTTTGGCTTTTCTTTTTTCTTCTTAAGAATGTTCAATTATACATGTGCAAAAAGTGGTGTCTTAATATTAAAAGTTTTTTCACATTACCAAGCAAATAATCTACCAACCTTAAATTTATTGAAAATTCATGTCTATTTTCACACCCCAAAAACTACTCAAGAATTCCCTAGTTCATATTAATTCTTTTTGTTTTATAGTACGAAAATTTTCTTGTTCCTTAGAATCAATAAAATAAAAAAAAAAATAAAAGTTAATGCAAAAATGATTTCATTGTAACCCTTTCGTTTTTTATACACCGAGGGGTGATTTAAGAAAAAGAAAAAAAAAAAAAAGCAATCAATAAATTGTTAGGAAATAAATATTTTATTTCATAGATCCAAATATTTTATTAATTTTCTTTTAGGCTTATTATTAACAAACAACCACCCATTTTTTCAAGCAAAAAACAAAAAATAAAAATAAAAATCAGAAGATCAATAAGCAAATTAAATAATAAACTCTTTTTATTTCTAATAAATTTTGTTTTTGTAAATTCATTATATTTAATAAAAATAGAAATGACACAATTAAAAATCTAAATCACTTTAGGGGATTTTGTGCCAAAATTGAAATACCCTCAAAATATCATTTTACACCAAATGATTTAAGAAATAATAATTTTAAAAAATTAAGGACTTTACTTTCACTTTTACCTGTAAAAGATGAAAAAATAAATAAAGAAGAATATAAAAATCGAAATGGTTTCAAACAAATTGGCCACAATAAAGATAACGAATTTGAACAAAACATAATCGTTAAAAAAACATTTTCTCTTGGCAATACTAAATTTTATGTTGAATTTTATGAAAAGGAAAAGGAAAAGAATAATGAAAAGGAAAATGAAAAGGACAAAGAAAAAGACAAGAAAAAGAAAAAAGAAAATCAATTAATATCTGGGATAATTTTTTTTCAAAAAAATAAATTAATTATCAAAATTATTAATAAATTAGAAATGATTTCAAAATATGGAGAATCGATCAAAATTTATCAATTAAAAAAAAAAATTCGAAATTGTGAAATGTTAAAATTAATCATTCCAGAAGAAAAAAAAATCTTCAAATTTATTTTAAAAAATGAAAATGAGAAAGGAATATTTTTAAAAACTTTCAAAATGTTTAAATGGTATCATGAAGAATCAATTGAAAATTTTATAATTAATGGGAAAATTTTAGGAATCGATAATGAAATAGATACTATTATTTTAAGAACTTTAAATAATGAAAAGGCGAATTTTACTCTTTTAGGTTTCAAAAATAAAAAAAAAATTAAAAGGTATTCTAATAATAATGGTGATGATGACCAAAACATCACCAACAACCACAGCGGGGGTAACAACAACAAAACCAAAAATAATAACAAAAACAACAAAGGGAAACGAAATATCAAAGAAACTGAATTAGAATTTGAATTAAATTTCAAAAAAAAAAAAAAAGAAAAAAAAAAAATTAATCTTAATTACCCTTTCGAAAGAAAAAATAAATTTATTAATAAAACAAAATAACTTCAATTTGCCACTTGAATATGAATTTTATTGGAATACCAGTTTAATTAAAATTAATTCCAATGAAAATAATAAATATCAAATTGAATTAGAAATTAATGAATTTTCCAAAAAAACAAAATTTCATTTATTTGTAAATAATTTAAATGAAAAAAAGCTCTTAATAAAAATCATTGAATCATTCTTAAATAAATTTAAAACCAAGTCGGTAATTTATAACAAAGGAGAAAGAATTATTTATAATAATAATAAAAATTTAAAAATAAATTTGAATTTAAAAAATAGTATCAAAGTATGCTTCTTTGATAAAAATGGATTGCCTTTATTAATACAAAGGCAGCCCTTCTGTAAAATCCCTAATAAAAGGCAATGGCCCGCACAATTAAAATGGACAAAATTCCAGGATGTCATTAAAAAAAGAATCAATCGGTGCATTTCGATTGGTAATTGTTCTTTTGATATCTTTTTATTGGAAAAAAATTCCAATGAAGAATGTGAATTTAATCAATGTCGAATTGAAATTTCCTTAACTGGCGCCAAAATATTAAAAAACAATGAGCAAATAATAATAATTAAATATGAAAAAAATCAACAAATATTATTACATCCATTACTGCATTCCATTTTTTCCATTAATTTAATTCATATGGATAATATGGATACTCTGAAAAACAAAAGCAATCGGAAAAATGGCTATAAAAGACTGGAAAGGCATAAAAAAATAAAAAGGCAATTAGTATTATTGGCAGAAAATTCTGAGGAACGGGATGTTATTGCAAATCTATTTATCTTATATAATAGGATGTATTTATTAAATCTCAAAGATCCTACAAAGTTAAATTTCCTTTCTCAAATTAAAATTAATTGTATTGACAATCAAATAATCAAACAGTTCAAAGATATCAATTATTCCATAGACAAATTAATTAATTTAATTCCAAATACTTTTAAATCTAGTCAATATGAAATAAATCCAGAATTAAAGAAGAGCAATGATCACACAAATGATGAATTAGATGATCAAGAATTAATTTTTGATTTGATGCAATTAAACAATTATGAAAAGACCAAATATAAAGTGTCAATTTATAATTCTTTTAAATACCATTGTGGCTATATTAATATAATTTTAAAAAAACACTATTTTAAAATTAATTTTTTTAATAAAATCATTTATCGAAAATATAATTTATATTCGAAATTATTTTTCAATGGCTTGAATGATTTAATGATTAAATTTAATATTGATGAATGGAATTTTATATATCTAGGATTTAAAACAATTAAAGAAAGACAAGGATTTTATTTAGATTTTGAAAATAAACGTAAAAAAAATTTATATAGGAATAATAATATTGATGACGGTAATGAAAATAATAATAATATTAATATTAATAAGGACAGTGATGATGATGATGATGATGATGATGATGATGATGATGATGATGATGATGATATTTTTAATTTGGAATCTTATTCTATTGAATGCATCTGTTTAAATAATTCTATTGAAATGGAATGTGATTTAATTATTCAATCACATTGTTTTATATTAAAATCACAAAAGAATACTGTTATTTTCCCCTTTTCTACCTTGATTTTAATTTCTATTGAAAAATGTCAAAAAAAACAAATAATTATAAATTTTATACTAAATTCTAAATTATTAATCTTAAATTTCCAAAATGAAAAAATAACTAAATTTATTTATCAATTTTTTAAAAATAAACAATTAAAATTTTTACAAAATAAATATGGTAAAAAACTAATAAATTCAAATAAACTTGGAATTTTAAACAATAATTTTAACAACAATGACAATGATGATGATAATGACAATTTATTAAATTCTAATGACAATTTGTTAAACTATTATCGATCGTTAAAAATACCAATATTAAAACAAGTCGAATTAAATGATGAAAATTCAATTGAGGAGAATTTAAATAATAATTATCAAATTAAAATTAGTGAAACCTTTGCAATATTAATTTTCAATAATCAAAAATATTTTAATAGTTGTAAACTAACTTTATTTTCGGATAGTATAATTCAATTAAAGTATAAATTAGAAAATAATTTAAAACAAGTGAAACGATTCTCTTTGGATGGTTCGGAATTAATTCGCAATCGAACAAGAAAAAATGTCGTAAAAATTCAATTTTTTAATGGCAAGCATTTATTGGCAATTTTTGATACAGATTCCTTTGCAGATAGATTCCATAAATTATATAATCAATTCAAATCTAATGAAAAAAATATTAACTATAAAAGGCTCGGTATTTATCCAATATATTATACCCAAATAAGTAATGGTAATAATGATGGTAATATTGGTGATGAAGATGGCGATGACGATATGGGTGGTAATAATTCTATTAATAATAAAGATAGGGAAAGGGGAAAAATGAAAGCAATATTGTTTTTAGGTGTTAATGTGGTGTTAATACGCTGTAAAATCCATAATAATAATAACAATAAAAATTCAAATGAAGAAAATATTACTGAACCAATCCAAAATTTAAAATTATTTTTCAATAAAAATAATAAGAAAATAATAAAAATAAAACTATCCAACAATAGAAAGTTTTTAATTAAATTTTTGGATGAAAAGGATAAAGTTTCCTTTATTTATAGATATAAATCTTTTCAAAATAAACTTTATTTTTTTGAATTAGAAAGAGAATTTCCAAAAGATTTTTCTGTTTTACAATTATTAAATAATGAAAATAATAACTTGAGCCTTAATAATGTCAGTAATGAAATTCAAAAAATTATCAAAATAAATGAAAATTCAATAATTATTTATACCGTCAATGATAACGATAACAAAAATGATAATAATAATAAATTGAATAAAAATCAGAATGACATAAGAAAAGAAAAAATGGAGATCTTTTATCATTCGATCCAAATTATTGAAAACTTTAATGAAAACTTAAAAATAATTTTATTAGAATTAATAGACGGAACTAGCTTTGTATTGAAATTTGAAAATCAAGAGCAAGCACAACAATTTTTGAAAATTTGTCAAGCGTGCCATAACCATAGAGTGAAGATTTCAAATATTCGTTCAAGATTAATGACTAGACCAAATATCCAAAAAAATGAATTTGAGCAATTGATTGCTGCAGTTGACCAAAATACTTGGTTTAGTTGCTATATATTAAAGAAGAAAAATAAAAGCGATGGTTATGAAAAACAAGAAAAAATCATCTTAGCGCTTGGAATTGAAATTGTTTTGTTTGCAACAAAAAATGAAAAGATTATTTCCAATTATCAACAAACTGAAATTGAAAATTTTAAAAATCAAGAAAAATTATTGAAATTAAAATTTTTAAATAGATTAAATGAAAAAAATTTGATAATTCAATTTAAAAATATTATGTTATTAAAAAAATTTTACCAATTATTTTTTGATAGAAAAAAATTATTATTAAAAATTCAAAATGGAATCAACCCATTATTTGAAAAAGAAATTTTAATGAACTTGGATGTTAATAAATTAACTAGCAGTGAAGAAGATAATGAAATTGAATTATCTGAAGAGTTAAATGAGAATGACAATGATGAAATTGCAATTAAAATCCAAAGTGAAAGTCATAGTGGCAGTAAGAGTGGAAGTGGAAGTAAGGGTAAGAATGAAAGTGGTATTGGTAGTAAGAGTGGAAGTGACATTAAAAGTAAAAGTGAAAGTGAAAGTGAAAGCGAAAGTGAAAGTGAAAAAAAAAAGGATAAGGGTGAAAAAACAGAAAAGGAAATTCAAAAGGAAATTGAAAATATAAAAGATAATAATATTCAAAATATTCAAGAAAATGAAAATGAAAATGAAAATGAATATAATATTTCTATTTGTTTAAAAAATCAAACAATAAAATACAAAGGTACCCTTTATTTAAAATTAAATTATTTTAAATTGTTTATTGAATCAGATGATATAATTGATGAGATTTTGATATCTTCAAATTTAAAGATCTTAATTCATCCAAACAAAAAAAACTTTTTGAAAATACAAAATAATCGACCGAATAAACCACATGTTTTTTATTTTTTATTTGAATCAAATGAAAGATGTAAAAAGTGTTTTGATTTAATTTCTATATTTTTAAATGAAAATTTTCCTAGCTTTCACATTATTACTTATGATCCAAAAATTAAAGAAAAAAATAAAAGTATTCTGAAATTTGAAAATGAATCAATGAAGATATTAACTAAGAAAAAGAAAGATTTAATATTGCCATTGTCTAATATAAAAATTACACCAAAAAAGAATTCCCAATCAATTGTTAAAATATCTACAACTGATCTATACTTTTCAATAAAATTTAATACAGTTTTAGATAAAGAAAAGATGATCAAAATATTTAATGAATCTCTGAAGAAATTAAATCTAAAGGGAAAGAAAGGTACAAAGGGGGGAGAAATGGAAAGGGGAAATTCAAGTGTAAATGAAAGCAAAAGAGTGGAAGGGGGAGAAAGTGTAAATGATAAGGAAAGCGAAAGGGGGGGGATAAAAAAAACTTCAAGTCCATCATCGAATAAAAAACCTTCAATAAAATCATCACAACAAAAAAAATTTCAAGTCAAAATTAAACAAAGTTCTGATAATAGAATTGAGTGTCCTAAAATGGCGTATATTAGCCCGAAACCAAACATTTTGATTTTTTCTTTTAAAAATCAGCCAAAACTTGAATTCAATTATAAAAAAATCAAAATAACACAAAATCAAAAAAAATTAAAATATGCCAAATTAAATTTGGATAATTCTATAAAATTCATTTTGGAATTTAAAAATGCTGATAATTGTAAACATTTTAAAGAATTTGATTTACAAAATTAAATATTATTAAAAAAATGTTTTATTTTAATTTAAAATTAACCATTGTTTAATTGAGTAAAAAAAAAAAAAAAAAAAAAAATCGCATAAAAACAAATCTAAATATTAATGAACATTTTTTTTTTTTATTTATTAATCGTCAATTAAAGAGAAAAAAAATAAATTCTCTTAAAATTATATTATCAATTAATTTATTTATATATAACATATATATATTTTTTCTTTTTTTTTTCAATCAAAATAATCAATTAAAAATAAAAATCAATTAATAATTTTCCACAATATTTTTACTTCAGTACAATTTTATATTAGTTGATCTTATGCGGGAAATTTGGAAATGTTTCTTTTTTTTTTCAGTTTGAATAAAAATGGGAGTGATATGTTTCAACATCTAATCTAAAATTGTAATGCATGTTTTGAAATTTATAGTTTTTTTTTTATTATTATTAATATTATTAATTCTTCAAATTTTTAAATAATAAAAAAATATAGAATATTTTATAGTTACTACAGATATATAAAATTGTTTTGATTCTACACAAGATTCATTAATATACCAATATATTAAAAAATTTATAAAAAATGAAATATTCAAAAATTTGCTCTTAGGATAGTAAAATAAAAAAGGAATTGTTTATCAAGGAGAACACATATAACCATTTCTATTCAGTATATATAAACTAGATTCCAAAATTTTGGACACAGTTTAAACAGTTGAAAGAACATCATTACTGCACTTTACATTTAATTTGGAAAGAATTTTGATTTAATAAACTTTTTCATTTTTTGTATTTTTTATTTGGTTTTCATCTCCTTTTTTTCCAGTTATGTAATCTGTTTCCTTAGATCTGAATTTTTTTTTTCAATGGTTGATAGAAGGTTAGTGTTGAGTTTGTTAAATTGGAAAATAACATACAATTGGTAGATGGTATCTTAACATTTGATCGATCAACAATTGTTGGTTAAATTTCAACAAATTTACTAATCCATTTTTTGTTCAGCTTGTTTCATTATTTTGGACAACACACCTGTTTTTATTTTTGAGTTTTATATTTTTTTCTTTTATTTGGATTAAAATGATTACTTATTAAAACATTAATACTTGGTAACTTAAATATTGTTTTATATTAGGTTTGGAAAAATACAATAAATTGGGGTTTTTTTTGCCTATTTTTGATTTTGGGTATGTACAAATTTTTGGAATGGGGTTTATATATATCTCATTTTCAGTTAGAAAAATTAAAATCGAGCATTGTTCAAGTTCACGGTATATTGGTGGTATTATTCTAATTATAAAGTACCTTTAATCCCAGTAGAAATTATTTTTTTGAGTGATATTTGAAATAATAATAATTTTTATGATAAACGTACCTAATAAAAATAAACGAAAAAGATCAAAAAAGAATGAAAACATATTTTTTTATTTTTTTATTTATGAATTGTCTCTGAACTAAAAAAATTAACTTGCAATAATTTCGTAAAAATAAATAGATAATTCTTTGGAATCTCTTAATTAAAGGTTTCAATAAAATAGTTTCTATTCACTCGTAAAAATAACTTCTTTCAAAGATCTCATTTTAGGTCAGCTTTGTTATGGTCTAAAATAAAAATCTTTTTTTACAAAGTTTGATTTTTCAAAGAATAGATGAATATATCAATTAAAGAATTACAATTATTTTTCCAAATTTCTATTAGTTTGTGTCACGATTAATTTATTTATATGGTGATACAATTGATGCTAAAAGATTGAAAATGCATGGGAAATAATATAAATTGATAGAAATATTTGTACTTGATTTTAGTATAATAAAAATTGTTTCTAAATTTTTGAACTCTTGTAAAATGAGAATATAATGTGTTGACTAGGGAATAATTTTTTTTTTTTTAGATCTAGAATGAAAGATTTTTTAACCCATATAATTTAATAAAATCTACTAGTTTGGAAGTTAATCAATATCTAAAAAATATAAAATAAAAAAATTGTAAACTAAAGTCATTTTCCTTCACAATATTAAGATTATCTAGTTTTTGTTATATTTTTTCTATTTTTGTATAAAAATCTCTAGATGATTTTTTTTCTTGGAAAATTCAAGATAATTTAACGGTGTTTTTTTAATTTACAGAATTATTAAGAAAATGAAAAAAAAAATATCTTTTTATATCTTCCAGAAATACCCCTAACATTAAAAAAGAATCAAATTGGAAAACTTCTAAAATAATTTAAAAATCCAGAAATTTTACAAATTTTTATTTAAAATTAATCTGAGCGGAGGGGGGGGTATTAACACAACCAAAAAATAAATCATATAAAGAAAAACTTTATAGTAATAAAATTAAATATTACTATATTTTTTTTTATTTATTGATTGGAAATAAGATTTCCTTAAGATTTTCATTTAAAATAAAAAGTTTTTAATTTTATTAATAAAAAGATAACCAAAGAAAAGTTAATTGTATATTTTTTACTCTGAAATTATTTAGACTTTGAAAATAAGGGTAAAATCTGGATATTGGAATTATATAAAAATTATTATTCTACAAATTGAAGAATTAATAATAGTATTTAAATTTCTGATTCATTAAGAATCAAGATCCAATACCAGTATAAGCCCTGGTTGGATAATAAAAATATGTTTGAATGTGTTAAATAATGTTTAAATAATAATTTAAGAATTTGGGAAGTGACGCCAAGTGTCACCATTTGCCTTGATTTATTTAATTTAAAATAATTGGGTGAATTTTCAGGGATCAAACTACATTATTCATTTAAATTCTGTAAAACTAGACACTATGCAATAACAAATTTCTCTCTTCAACTATTATTAAATATTAGTTATAAAACATAAATTTAATATTATTAAGTGTTTCAATGGATTTTTTTTTTTTTACAATTAATAAGTGTAGAGTTAAATATTAAATTTAATATCTGTGATTTTTTACATTAGGATAGTTCCCAACAAATCTCAGGAAATTTTTTGAATTAAATCTATAAATTATGCTTCTGGTGAATAAGAAGTATATATTTTTTTTTATTTTTTGGTGAATTCGAAATTTTTTTAAAAAAAGACAGTTCACTGCGAAACTCTAATTCATTTTATTTTGAAACCATGATTCCATTTTTGAATATAAAATACTCTTAATAGGGGTAAATATGAGATAATTTATTAAGGATACTAGTAAATTAAAATTTTAGTACTCTGTTCTCCTTTACAAATATGCAAAATAAAAAATTAATTTTTTAATAAGAAATTAAAATAATTCATTGTGGTAAAATTTTTGAGTTATCAAAACAAAGTAAAATACATTGGTAAATTTCTTGGATTTGATTAAAAAAATTTATGAATGAATTTTTAGGCACTTTCAAATAATTTTATTAATGTTTATCTATTAAAGTATTGTAATTTTAGCCTAATATCAAACAGTCTAAATATTTTTTCAACCAAATAAAAAATATTATTTCATCAAAAAAGACTAAATAACAACAAATAAAAAAAAATTAAAAAAATAATTTAAATATTACAACAATAAATTTGTTCAAAATATCATCTTGGTTTGGTAGTATTATTATTATTTTAACATGTTTATAGATAATCCGTATTAATTTAAATTTGTAATGAAAAAATCCAAATTAAAGGATATTTTTGGTAAAATAATTTCTATTAAAGTTATGTCCCTCAAATACAAATTTTTGTGATTCTATTTTTTAGAAATTTTTGTTTTATCAAAATTTGGTTGAAAGTTTGTGTTTTACAATTGGTTCTGATCCTATTTAAAAAAAATGAAATTTTTATTAAGAAGTGTAATATTTTGGATACAATAAAAAGTATTTTATTTTTAGGCTAAATATATAATTTCAATTTTTTCGAAATTAAGTATGTTTTGTGTACTTGGTTATTTCAAAAATAATGATTTTACTTTTCAAACTCTATTATAGTATATCCCTCCAGATAAATAATATGATTTCTTTATGGTTGAAAGAAAATTTTTTTTGGAAGAATTTGATAATAAAACAGTTTTCACTCAAAGGGGGGCAGTTATAAGATGTGAATTACTGTGTTTAAAGAGTTTGAATGGGTATTAGAAAGAAAAATTATTTTTTGGAAATTTTCAAAATTGAAATCACGTTTGGCACATTTTCTTATTTTGTTAATTTTTTTTTACATCTAATTCATTTGCAAAAAATTTTTTTTATTGCAATACCGATAGTCACTTGGTAAAAATCTATGATCCGAAGATTGTTGATAAAGTAAAAATAATTGTAGAGAAATTATTTTGATTTCTATTGGTAATTTAGTTGGATCTTCGTTAGTAGATCAAAATGAACATTGTTATTTTTCAGAATGTATCCAGAAGAATTTGAGTTTTTCTATTTTTAAGAAAAAATATACATTGATAAGATTTATTAGTTTCATTTCTGGTGGGTATCGACTTTTGTTGGGTGTTTACTATATTCCGTTATTCTTATTTGATCTTCAATGGTTATTTATAAAAAATATTTGATATTTGGAAAAAATGTTGGGCCACTTTGACTGAAAAAAATTTTGGTCTAGATTTAGGCTTTTTTCAAAATGAGGAAAAATTGAAATAAACCTATAAAAAACAATTTCATTTTGTCAAAATTATAATCTTTCAAGTTAGTCACTGTCTTATTATTTTAATCAGATTTTGACTTTTCTTTTGAAAACTTCAAGATTCAGAAAATTTTATTTGAATTTGTTATTAAATTATATAAGACCATTTTTATGTCTGTCATTCCCTTAATTTCTCAAAAAGTTAAATAATTGTTAAAATAATGTTTTTATACCTTACAAATGTGTAATTTTATTCTTTCAATAGATCGTCATATTTTTATTATCAAACAATATTTTTTTCTTTCATTTTTGAACTAAAATGATATTTTTGTAAATTTTTTCATAGGAAACAAACCATATAATTTAGAATAGATTCTAAATATTACAATTTTCTTTATTTGTTGATGAAATTAGTATTTCTCTATAATATGGTTCATTGAAATTTATTATTGGTATAAATTTCAGAGAATTATTAAATTTTTTTTACTATTATTTTCCAATGAAGAAAAGAAAATTTTTATTTCAAGTTCACAAATGAATATTACTTCGACAATCAAATTACCAGAGTTAAAAATTTTGTCTAAGAGTTAACTAAGGAAGAATAGTTTGTTGCCTGAAAATATCATTTCTCAAAGATGTTGTTGTCAAGATCTTTATATTTTATTTCAACTTTAAAACAAGGAAAATATTTGGGAATTTGAACCAAAAATTTTCATTTTTAATAAGAAAAAAATAGTATAATTTCAAATAGTCATTTCATTGTAGTATTCAAAGTTTATCCAAAAAAAAGGATAAAAAGGGTATAGCAAACAAATAGAGATCACACAAATTTCAATAGATTTCTTTGATAACTCTATTTGAAAAAGAAAAAAAGGTAATGAAATGAAAATATAAGCCCATTTAGTTTTCAAAATTGAGGGAAATTCTTTAATAACAATAATACTTGTCACAAAAAAACATTTTAAACAAAAAAAATAGATGGTTAGCTGATCTAATTGACAATTTTCATTTTAAATTCTTAAATTGTAGCTTTGATTATTTTTTATTTTTTGTTTTTTGTTCTTTTCTGAAAAAAAAAAAAAAAAAAAAAACCAACAAAATTTAGATTACCACAAGCTGATTAGTGATTCTTCAAATATGAAAATAGAGGTAACAAAATTACAAGCAATTGTCCATGGAATTTGTCTTCCATTGGGCTTTGTCTTTTCACTTTACATTTGGACAAAGCGTATTTCGAAATTCTTTAAGCTCCCATCGCGCTCTGCATCAATCACGGAAAAGAATACTGTCATCAAGAGGATAATTAGTTGTGTGTTGTTTACTACTCTTTCGATCTTGTCTTTGTTTTTGTATCCAATAACAACGGAAGACTATTCAACTGCGAGATCTGTTCAATTTTTCAGACTCATTGGCTTCCGTTTGCAAGGGATCCTTCCTTCAATATTTTTGCCATTAATTGTCACCATCTTCCTGTTCCTGGGGCCATTGATTATGATGGTTTATGATCATAGGGAAACAAAGCAGTATTGGTATGAGATGACAAACATTATCAAATTAAGAAACTTTGTCTTTGCGCCAATTTCAGAAGAAATTGTCTTTAGAAGCGTCCTTGTGCCATTGTTGATCCATTCAGGCTTCAAGCCATCACATGTGATCATCTTCTCACCATTTTTATTTGGCCTAGCTCATGTGCACCATTCCATTCGCGATTATCTTCATGGAACAGGCCTAATAGAATGCATCGTCGCGATGGTCTTTAAAACTGCCTATACCTCGATTTTTGGGATTTATTCTTCTTTCTTGTTTTATCGCACAGGAAATGTGTTGTCTTGCATAATCCCTCACTCGTTTTGTAATTTTGTTGGCTTTCCTGATTTCGGAGCAATGCCTACACACAAGCACAGTACAAAGATCATAAGTGCTTTGTTCATTGGAATCGTTCTTTTTATTGTTTTATTAAAGCCGATGACAAGCCCAATTCTTTATTCAATTTAAGTGCCTTATTTTCTTATTTCAGTTCTCTTTTGTTTCATTATGCTCAATTTTTTTCCCTTTTAATAATTTAAGTATTCGATAAGTACTTTTTTTTTTTTCATTTCAATTCGAAAGTCATTTGGCTTAACACAAAGGTTTTTATTTAAAGCCTTTTTTTTTGGACAATCCAAAGGGATTTAAAAATGAATTATATTTTGGAATGAAATGCTAATAAAAGTACACTTGAAATCTAATTTCGCGGTTTTGTTTGATTATTTTACAAACATTTATTTTTTTTTTTTATGAATTCTTTTTTCTATTAAACGGATCTTATCCAGAAATTTACAACAACAAAATTGAAATAATTTAAAATAATCTCAAACCTTTTTTAATAAAAAATATCAAGTCAAGTAATAACAAAAAAATTTGAAATACTGGATTGAATTAAGCAATATGTCCCTACGACCCAAAAAATACTAAAAATGGAAAACTGATCAAATACTTTCCATTAATACAATTAAAAAAACAAAATGATAAAATAAAAATAAATAAAGTTTCAATTTAGCTTTTTCTTGAAAACATTTTTTGCCAAAATCATTGAATTCAAACTTGAAATTATGTATATTTTTAGATTCACTATCTTGTTTTAACTCATTTACTAAAACAAATTCTAAATTATGGGAATTTTCTTTTCACAAAAGGCACTAATTTGGTCCTCAAATGTTTTTTTTTAGTTTTAAATGGTAAAATAAAAAAAAAGTTCAACTAAAAGGATAAACTTTCTGGAAAAGCATTCTAATTTAATATATTAACTTATTCTTTGATTTCAAACTTTTCTCAACCACAATTTTTCAAAAAAAATAAAAAAGTGCACACTAATTCCAAAAAATATTTTCGATATTAAAAAGTTTTGAGTGTTTTTATTCTAAAAAAATTTATCCCAGTGGTTAATTGAATTAAGCTATAAAGCTAGATTTCGAAAAATATTAATCAGAAAAAAATAGTGCTTAATTTTATTAAGGATATATTTTAAATAAATAAACTAAAATAATAATTAAATTTGATAAAAATCATAACATTTGGGAAAAGGTTAATAGATTAAAGTAACTTGGAGTAAAATTGTTTTATAAGCAATTTAGAAAACTCTTCTTTGGGATTTGTTAAATCTATTAATAAAAAAATACTCTTTTTTTTTTTTTTTTTTTTTTTTTATTTTGAAGGGAGGAAATTATTTTCCTCTATTAGCCATAATTTCTAAATTTTTGTTAAGAAACTTCAATAAAGAATCATAATTTTCTTTATCATTAACTAATGATAAAATAAACAATGAGTCTTTATTTCGAATAATATCAAAGATATTATTCTTATTATTTTTGTTAATTTGAATTAAATCTTTAATCCAAATTATTCAATTGTTTTTATAGAATGGGACGTCCCATAAAAAATGATCGGTATCTTCATCTGTATCTAGGTTTAACCATTTTTTACATATATTGCAAGATTTTGTTTTTGTTTTATTCTTATCTTAAACATAAGAATATCTGTTTAGATAATTTGTTATATTTCTTAGTTTTAAGATTGGAGTAGAACCCTTTCGTTTTAATTATTTTTGTCATTAGGTTTTTTTTAATTTAAGAAATAAATGGAAAATTGTTAAAATTTTCTGTTTATTTCTTAAATTGATAAAAAAGCTTGTTAGATTTTCAAGAATTCAAAAGAGTTGAATAAAATCTTTGATTTTTCCCCATTCTTTTAAATTCTGGAAAAGCGCCTTTCGGTTTTCTTGAGATTTCTCTTTATTTGTGAATTGTTATAGGTTTTTTTGGGGGTTTCTATTTTTTTTCAAAAATCTATTGATTTCACAAATAAAATTGAAAACCTCAAGAAAATTTAGGCACTTGAAGACACTTGATGACACTACTGTTTTATTCATATTGGGATTATACCTAATAATTTTTCAATATTCTTGCCCTTTCCATTGAGTGCTGTTTATTATTAAGTTTTCTCTATATTGATTAAGATTCTCATTTAGCAATTTTAAATTTTCTACTTTCCAATTAATATTTTCGTTGTCTTTTTTTGTTAATGTTAAATTTTTTGATATGTGTTCAAAACAAAGATTTTTTCATTTATTTTTTGGGTTTAAATCTTCTTTTATATATCAAATTTCTTAATTGGTCTATTTTTGCATCAGTTTTATAAATTATTCTGGGAGAGTATGGATTAATTTTTAAAAAATTTTGTGACTTTTTTATTTATCCAAACATCAATCATGTTGAAATCATATTGGGTTAGATTGAAAATAACTAACTTTTAAAAGAATTAGTCTCAAAAATTTGATTTAAAATTCTGTAATTTTACTCCATTGTCTAATTGTTTTTGGTTAAAAATCAAAAACAAATCTTTTTAATTTTATTAAAAAGTTTAAGTTTGATTAAAATAAATAATCATATATTACAGTAGAGGATTTATAAAAAAAATTATTTAATAAAATCCATCAAATATCAAAAAAATAAATCCTCTCTGGAATTTAAAAATCAAAATAAAATTAAATAGTGAATTTTATTTCAATTAAAAAAAATATTTTTTTAATGAATAAATCATATTTCGAAGAAAAATATTAAATTTATTAGAAAAGAAATGAATTGGTCATTAGTCAATCTAAAGATCACAGGGTCCAGTTCAACAACCTATCAAGTTCAATAAAGGAAACTCTCAAAATATTTTTTCTTAAATTGTTTGAATACGGGAAACCAGCATTTTTAATACAGTTAGTTTCACTTTAAAGGTACTAACTTTCAACGTACAGTCAGTTTCACTTTTAAGGCACAAACTTTCAACGAAATTTAAGGTACAAAAAAATCTCAAATTTAAGGCACAAAATTCAAATTCTCGTAAAAACAAATTGTAAAAAAATAAAAATTCCAAATTTTGTGCCATAATTTGAGATTTTTTTATGCCTTAAATTCCGTTGACAGTATGTGCCTTAAAAGTGAAACTGACTGTAATTTAAGGTATAAAAAATCTCAAATCAAAGCACCAAAATCAAAATCTAGTAAAATAATTTGTATATATAAAAATTCCAAATATTGTACTTTAATTTGAGATTGTTTTGTTCTTGAAATTTCGTTGAAGTCTATCCCTTAAATTTAAAACTGACTTTAACATTTAAAATATTTTTATTTGCCAATCTATTCTGTTCCAAATGTTAAAGAATTGAAAAACATATATTAGAGGTTTTGATGATAACATATATTATCCTGATATTAACAATAAAATGGCAATAGTATTAAAAAAATCGCGATTAGTCCAACTTTATCACGAAAAATCGTAAAATCGCGATAAACAACATTATCTCGATATTCATATTATCGCGAAAAAATGAAAAATTATTTTTTTGAAATCATCTGAAAAAAAATCTCTTGACTTTAACAAAGCCTTGATACTTTTACAACACTTTCCCTTTAATAATGCCAGAAAGTGTTTGTAAGGGCTCTGAACTATCTTCATGTGTTTGAAAGTTTTGAAAGACATAAAGCTTTTAAAAAGGGAATGAGTTTGGTTTGCTGTAGAAAAAAATTTTATTCTTTTCATTTTTTTTTTTAACAAAATATAAAATCTCAAACAAATTTTATGATCAAACTAATAATTACCCATTTCAACAATACACTTGAATATAAAGATCGATGTGTTTGCTTAAAATGGAGTTGTTACCTTCACCATTTAAAAATAACCAAAAAGAATAAAGAATAATTTTCATTCTTTTTGGTGATCGATCAAAAAAACCCAATAAACCCTAGTTGTTTTTCCTGTCCAAAAAAAAGATTCTCAAAGAAGAAAAAGAAGAAGACAAGTATTGTAGAAAAAATCTTAATAATTGGTCATCATCTCACAAGGATGTTGTGAAATCTTTTGAAGAGTTATCCAACTCCTTTTAGCTTGCTGAGAAAAAATGAAAATATTGTAACCCAAGTTCACATTCTTTAAAGAACAGACAAAGTGTTGGTTGTTTTAGAAGGTCTTTTATTCAACTCAATTTACAACACCACGATTAACTAAAAAAATATTTATTTCTCTTTAGTTCTTATTGTTGTTGATCTTAAAGGATCGATGGGTTTGTCAACCAAATAAAATGAAAACACAATAAAACTCTTGGATCTGATCCTTGATTGGATCAAGTATCTTTTTTGATGTTTTTTCAAAGAATAACTTTTTTTCACCTAATCTATTTTTTGATCAAAAAAACTTTTTTTTGTAAAAATATTTCTCAATTAACACAAAAACACATCAACTATTATATCGCGATTACTTTTTAATCGTGATATTTTGGCATTTATTACGATTTTTTAATAATTAAAGCGATTTTCTGATATATCGCGATTTGATTGAAATTATCGCGATTAGGTAACTTTCGCGATTTTTGTAACTTTATCGTGAATTTTAAGCATGTTATCATCAAAACCTCTATTATGTAAATCTCAAAAATATTTAGAACAGCTTAAGTAATTGTTGTGTTTATAGAACTGAAATCGAAATTATTAAGTATTTAACCAAATATATACAGGATCTAATATCTGTAACAGTATGAAAAGTTTGTAAGTTGCCGATTTTTTTTTCTAAAATATATTTCCAGTTTGTAAATTCAGTTGGGTATGTGGAATACTTCCAAGAGTTTATTTGTCTGGGATTTGTCTGTTTTTATCTAAAACTTGATTCTGAAAGAGTATTTTTCAATAAAATATACTTTACTTGTGTATATATAAAAATCTAAAACCCGTTTTTCGTGATCATCACAATATCAAATTAACTTTCTACATTTTGAAAAATCAAAAAATTATCATTTTTTTTTATTTTATTTTGAAGGGGGGTAATTCACCTTATTTGTGTTTTAGATTTTTTTTAATTAAAGAATTGTAGAAAATTTTAGTTTTTCTCATATTATTTTTGAAAACTGAAAAAGTACCGTTAGGTTTTTTTTTAATTTTAGTAATTTTTAGTTTATTTCTTGTTTTTTTTATTATTTGTGAAAGTAAAAAAACCATTGTTAGCTTTTCTAGAATTCAAAACAACCAAGTAAAATCAGAAATTTTGCTCAATTATTTTAAATTCTGGAAAAAATAGGCACTTGAAGGTACTTGACTGACACTCTACAGCACTTGATGAAACTTCTCTAATTTCTAAATTTTTGTTTCGAAATTTCAATAAAGAATCATAAAAAATTATCATTTTTTTCTTGACTGATCTCAATTAAGAAAATTTTGTGAGGATTTCAAAGAATATAGAGTATACCACCACTTAATAATTCAGAGGTTTTCATTTTTAAAAGGTGGTTCTTTTAAGGGTTATTTTTTCTGAATTCGACAATCGTTTAAGGTATACAATCCCTGAAACACAAAAAAAAATAGTATTTTGTATTTAGTGTTAGGGACAATAGTAAATTATTTGAATTTTTTGCTGATTAATCTTGGAATAAGTAAGGGTTTTAAGAGTGGTTCAAAACGACAATTTGTGACAATTTATTTTTTTTTATTTCGAAATCCAAATAAATTGTGAAGGATCTATAGGAGATAGATATTTAAGAAACAAATTTTGGTTTGTGGGTTATCATTCAAATTTTTATTTTACTTTACTTTTATTTTTTTAGGTCTTTTAGTAAAAAGGAAAAAATATTTCAATTTACCAAAAAAAAATCAAAATTCTTCTGTTAGTTTGTCTTCCGACCTTAACCTTACCCTTGAATTATGATTTCGAAAAAAAAAAATCATTTTTTAATAAGTATCCATTTTGAACCACTATTAAGAACTACGTTTGCAATTGAAAATTGGGGGCATGTGTGATACAAGAGGATTATGAGGGTTGGCAAATCTCACAATTATTTATTCAGCGAGATCTAAGTGCTAAAAAATGTCATTTTTCACACAAATTTTTCTCTCCTCGTATCTCAAAATGACAAAGAATGTTGCGAAAAAACAGCTTTTGGAGAAAATTTCTATTTAGGTGAAAGTGGCAAACCTGGAGACGATGTTTGGGGGTTTCTTTGGTTTATTTTTGAATTGTGAGAGAAGATGAGAAGGTTTGCCACTTTCACCTAAAAGTTCAAAATGGAGAAAATTGAAAATTTTGATGAATTATTGTCTGTTTTTTTCCAACAATTACCTTTTTTGATTAATGCCCACGATAATTTATTTGGTATTGTATTGAATCCACTAAAATCACCAATTCCCAAAATTGAAAGATCATTTTTCTTCAACTGACAAAGAAATTTATTTTTTAAAAACAAAAACTGACTAATTTTGCAAACTTAATTACCAAAAGATACTTGAATGCAAAATTCCACCAAACCCCACCCACTCAACCTCAACTCAATTTTCGTTGACTCAACCAATTGTGTTTTGAGAGAAACAATCCAAACAAAAAAATTTTTATCAAAAAAGCACAAAAAACAAGAAGTGTGTTGTTATGGATCATGTTGTTCCACAAACAATTCAAGGAGACACCCTCCTCTTAGTCATGTTTGGGAGATTTATTCAAGGAAAAACAACAAAAATCAAACAAAAAACAAGAAAAACCCTCAACGTCTTTGTTGTGAATTAATCTGGTTTACGAATTACAAGAACAATTCAAGGAACCCAACATTCAAAAATCTTAGAGAATTGAGATCGTTAAAAGTAAAAGTTGTTTATTCAGAATGTTTGAAATGATCTTAATTTTTTCTGTAAGGAAACCTCGGTGTGTTTTTCTTTTTCATTTTTACCATCCTTAACAAGGGTGTTCGAGTTCACGTATCTCAAATTTTCTTTTTCATTTTTCATAAAAAAAATGACGAAAAATGATTTTTTGATCCAAATTGGAGAATATTTCAAAGATCACAACTTTACATTTTAAATGATATTGGTTCAAAAGGTGTTGAGAAAAATTGATCAATTGCCAACGTAGTTCTTAAAATGATTTGGCAAATCACCTATCCATCTATGAATCTTACACTCTTCAATTTAGATTTTGGAAAAAAAAAATAAAATCACAAAAATAGCCTTTTTCAACCACCTATACGATCCAAACTTATTCCAAGATTAATCAACAAAATTGCCAAAATAATTTACTATTGTCCCTAACAAAAGACAATCATTTTTTCCATATTTCAGTGCTTGTAAACCTTAACAATAAAAAATGAATGTTTATTTTATACTTTTTACAATTTTGTCTTTTTCCAAAACTCAGAAAAATTTTCTGTGCTACCGTTAATACAGATAAAAAAGAGAATTAAATCTAAAGAATTTAATATTTCAAAACAGCCCATTTGAATATTGCTGATGGGAATTTACAAAGATTTTTCTATTGTAAAATATTTGAATAAAAAATCGAAAATTATTTCAAACATTTCCAAAAAATCCGTTAAATTCCCACGAGTTGTTTTCAATCATATCTCCCCACAAAGAAAAAAATGGAAAAAATGATCCAAAACAAGACATTTTTTAAGCTTTTCTTTTAGTTTTTATAAAGTTGAGACCAATAAAAGAGTGGTCTTTAATTTAACTTCAAAGAAGATCCAATGTCAAAGGTAAACTCAAAATCAAATCGAAATATTTCCATTGAATTGAGAAATTTTCTTTTTAAAATTTTTTTTTTCAAAAAAGAAAAAATTGCAACTTTTTTCCATAAAATCTTTTTCAACTTTTTCCAAACCATGTTAAGTGTACAACATTTGTAATTTACAAATTCCTTAAATAAAAAATAAATCATAAACAAAAAAAAAAATAAAAAATAACAAAACAATGATAATAGAAAACAATTCAAATCAAATTGCGATCATCTGAAATTAAAACGTGTGAAATCGAACCCGAAGAAACAAAGGTTCATGATGTACTTATTCAATTACTCATCCCACCCGAATTTGGGTTATTTGTCACTGACACACAGGCAAGCACGATGAAAAGGAAAACGGAAATTCGTGAAAAGAAAACAATAATTGAAAAAAATGTTACCAAGGAAAAGGAAATGGGAAAGGGAAAGGGAAAGGGAAAGGGAAAAGGAAAAGGAAAGGAAAAAGAAAAAAAAAAAGAGAAGGAAAAACCAAAAACAAAAAAAAACAAAAAAGATGAAGGAAAAAGCTCTTCCTTGTCTTCAACAGTAAGCAGCGTATCTTCTTCCATTTCCATTACTGAGTCAAGCTCAGAAAGTCACACGACATCTGATTCTGAGAGTTCCACTGACACCAGCTCCAAAAAGAAAAGAAGAAGCAAGAGTAAAAGGCAAAGGGAAAAAGAGAGGAAGAGAAAGAAAAGGGAAAAAGAAAAGAAGAGGCGTAAACAAAAGGAGAAGGAAAGGAGAAGAAGGAAAAGACAGAAGGAGAAGGAGAAGGAGAGGGAGCGAAAGAGAAGAAACAAGAAAAAGAAGAAAATTGAATTGGAATCTTCAAGCCTCGAGTCAAGCGATGAGTTGGAAAAGAAAAAAGACAAAAACAAGAAAAAAAAAAAGACCTCAGGGAAGCTAAATAAGAAGAAAAGTGATCCAAACAATGATCAGAAGATGTACGGAATCGAGCTCGATCAAACAAAGGAAGACATCGAGCCAGAGTACATCCCCGAATCGGAATTCCGAGGCAAATTTGCCGATAGAGACGACCTAATCTGGAAATACCATGGCAAATCTTTGGAAATCCGTGAAAGGCCACCAAAGCAAATCGATTTGGAATTGATGAATGTCTCAAAGGCCTTTGAAAGCAACCTCAGATCGTTTAGTTCCAATTTGGAGTTGCGTGAAATCATAAACGAATTGGCGCAAACAGATAACGCGATACGATCTGTAAAATATGGGATCGTTTTTACTCATTCCGAAGCACACAGAAGAGACGTCTATATACCTGCACCAGAAGAAGTCAGGAGAGGTGAACAATTAAGAACAATTCTTGAACAATCAAATAAATTTGGTGTTTGGGGTATTTTTCAAAAAGGTTTTCGACTTGAGGGTTACCTTTCTAAGATCGTAAGTTTTTTTTTTCAAAATATTTTTTTTTTTTTTTTTTCGAGTAAATCAACCTACCCACTGGATAAATTGCACTTTTAAAATCAATTTGAGAAACCCAATTCAATTTACGAAAAGATAATATTGACCAATATGTGATTTTTGTGATAATTTTGAATTTGGAACAAAACACATTTTTTTGTTTTTAAGAGTATCAAACTTGTTGTTTGGAAAGAGACGTTCTAAGTGCGTTGCAAAAAGAAAGCATTTTTCCCCGATAACAAAAAATGAAAACACTTAATTTATTGGATCACAAATACAGTGCTCAAAAAAATGCGTGCCCAAGAACTATAATCCGTGTTTCAAAATATAATCCGTGTACTTTTTTTTGTTTTTGTTCCAAGGTAACATCCAAGCCACTACCAAGTATTATACCTAAGTTATATTCAATTTTGAAGGTCAATTCCTGGATATTTAAAGTAAATTTTCAATTAGGAATGCAATTATGTTCAAATTTTTTCGTAATTTTCTCAGATTTTTTTGAGGAAATCTATTGTTTTTTTTGTTCATAAAAATTTACTCTATTTTTTGAGATAAATTTTGCAATTCGATCCTTCATTTTTAGAATTTCTTTTTAAATAATAGACGCAAAGAAACCAATACCATATTTGAAACGGGTTTATTTTTGGTTTCTTTGATCGGTTAATGTATAGGTCTTTTATAACAAAAAACACGCTTTTTATTTTAAAACACGGATTAAACTTTTCTACACGCATTATTTTGACTACAGTAATTTCTATTTTGAATAATCTTTATTTGTATAACCATTCCCGAAAAAAATTGTTGAATCAGTTTTAATTATAAAATAGTGGTACAAGTTCTCGTTTTCAAATATTTTTTTCAGTTTTATTTTCTTAATTGTAAATCAAGAACCAAGACCAAAAATTAGAATCAAAATATAATTCAAAACATCCAATGAAACCAAAATTTAAGCATATCCAAAATCCCAAATTTGAGATTTTAATTGGAAACATTTTTAAAATTGAATTTTTTTGGGATTTTTTGTTGCTCATGGTTTTTCTATTCAGGTGAAATTGGCTTCAAGAGTTCAACAATAGGTATTTATTTCCAGTTTGAGCAATTTAAATTTCACTTTCAGATATCTTTATTGATAACATTGAAAAATAAGAAGAAAAAAAATATTGAAAAATTTTCCCTTTTTACTACCATTCTACAATTAAAATCGATTTGAAAATTCTTTTTCTGAATGGTAATTCAATATTAAAGTAAAAAAGATTGTTTTGAATCTCTTGGATTTCATTTTATCATTATAAATCAATTGATAGTTTTTAATGTATTTTTTAAAAAAATAATTCCTTCAACAATTGGGTTTATAATGTGTGTACTTAAAGCTTTAAAAGTTGCTTTAACCGTTTGGTTCTCGTTTTAAGTGATTAGATTCGCCTTTTAATCTACTTATTAACACCTTTTCAAACTTTTTTACCCACCTTTTAAAAATAGCACTACTATTTAGGAAAATAAAACTAAGAATTTTTAAAAAAATAAAAATTTTGTATTAAATACATACTATTCCTTAATAATTCTTAAAAATAAACTTAATTCATTTCAATAACTATTCCTAGATATCTTTCCAGAATTTTTTAAATAATATTTCCAAAATTTTCCTATTTCAATTTATAAAACGTTGTAACTCCACGTATATATATATATATCAGAGGTTTTTATGATACTCTGTATCATGGCCACGAGCAATAAATTCGTGATAATATTATAAAATCTCGATTAATCCAACTTTATCACAAGAAAAATCATACAAATCACAATAATCCACAAAATTTCGATAATAAACAAAATTGCAAAAAAAAAGAAAATTATTTTTTTGAATTAACCTTATAAAAAATTCCTTGACTTTTACAACGCTTTTCACTGTTAAAAATGTTAGAAAGTGGGTGTAAGTGTTGAAAATTCTCTTCAAGCATTTAAAAGTTTTGAAAGACAATAAACTTTATAAACGTTATGTGACTTTTTTTCAGTGAAAAAAATAATTTTTTCATTTTTTTTAATAAGATGTAAAATTCCTATATGAAGATTACAGTCAAATAAACAATAACCCAATTTCAAAAAATGCACTTGAATATAAAATAGATGGTTTTTTAAAATAGGTTTTATTACCTTCACAAGCTGAATAACCAAAAAGAAGAAAGAGGAATTTTGCTTCTTAGTAGCGATTGATTTAAAAAAAACCTGATTAAACTCTAGTTGTATTTTCTGTTCAACGCAAAGATATGATAAAAAAAGACAAACATAAAAAAGAAAACAAGATACGTAAAATAATCGTTCTAATTAGTAATAGTGTGACTAGCTTATTTAGAAAAGTTGCCCATCCCCTTTAA
This sequence comes from Anaeramoeba flamelloides, assembly GCA_027625915.1. Taxonomy (NCBI): domain Eukaryota; family Anaeramoebidae; genus Anaeramoeba; species Anaeramoeba flamelloides. The sequence goes on from JANTQA010000036.1 coordinate 11,351,237, forward strand.
ACTTTCATAGAATAAAAGTATTGTTTAACCCAAGATATACATTCTTTTAAAGAATCTTAGAAGGGTTGTTGGCTTTACAAGTATTTGTCTTCAAAGCAATTTATAATACCACAATAGAGTGAGAAACTATTTATTTACCTTTTTCTTTTACGATTGTTGTTGATATAAAGGATCGATAGATTTGTCAACAAATTCAAAACAAAATACAAATAAACTCTTTGATCTGATCCCTGATCGAATTAACTATCTTTTTTGATGTTTTTATAAAAATTTAATTTTTTTTTCAAGGATCTATTTTTTGATCAAAACAAACATTTTTTCTTTTTAAAAATATTGCTGAATTAGTCCTTAAACACAACAATTATTATATCGCGATTTAATTTTTCAATCGCAATATTTTGGCATTAATCACAATTTTTCGAATTAATTTTAGGTATATTTTTGAAAACTCCAATTATCTAATTTCCCAACTAACATCTTGTTATTTTTTTTTATAAAAACTTTATTAAAAAAACAAAAACAAAACAATAATAGGGCACACAATTTGATTTAATTCAATTATCTTTAAAACCAATTGTTGTAGGAATTATTTTACAAGGAAACAAAGAAATTGAGATTTTGGTAGATTCCAATTGTCCAATTACAGAAATATGTAAAAAAATAATAAGTAACTTTGGATTTAAGACAAGCATTACAAAACAAAAAAAGAAATTTGACATTATCTATAATTTATATAAAGTAGAATATGGCATTGAAGGCGAGAGGCAAATTATTACACAATTACATGAATTGGATTCAACAAAATCCTTGGGCGAATTAAATGTCACAAATGGCTCAAAATTAAAATTAGTTCGAATTGAAAAGGAACCTGAAAATAAAAAAAAAGGAAATGTATCATCTAAAATGAACTTTTGGAGAGAATTTGGAAGTGGGATTCAAAACTTAACATTTTGCGATCAGGAGGCCTTCAAGAACAGTACCTCTGTAATTGCCAAAAAAAACGATTTACTTTTAAATAAAATTAGTGGTGTAAGTTTAAATAAATTAATTGAATATTTAACATCTGGCTATGAGTCAAAGGATTTCATTGAAGTCTTTTTGCTATTATTGCCAACATTTACTAACGAAACGACACTATTGGATCGGCTATTGGAAAGATATGACGTACCAAGCATCTTGCCAAAAACCAACCGATCTGTCTTGGAAAATGAACGGTTGGAAATCCAAAGAAGGGTTATCAAACTAATTTATCATATGGTTAAAAGCAACCCACATTATTTGGCAGTTTCTGCAAAGAAGCAAATTCAAAAATTGATTGTTAAAGAACTATTAGAGCACGAGGATGACGAATTAAAAAAGTTAGCACAGGATATTTTATATTATTTGAAATTTCAAAAATCAAGAAAAAATAAAAAAAAGGAATTAAATGAAAAAAGAAGAAATAAAAAAAGGAAAAAAACAAACACTAGTTTAAAAAAAAATTCTAAAAAGGGTGGTGATGAAGAAAAGAAGCAAATTTATTTTTCAGAAAATGTTAAAAAGGAAAGACTAGATTCTTCTTCAAAACAAAAAAAGGGGAAAATAGCAAAATTGGTTTTCAAAGATAATCTCAAGCTGGAACAAATCCAAATACCGGAATTAGCTCGACAAATCACACTATATACGCACCATTTATATTCCAAGTTTAAAACGAATGAGCTCTTTGATAAATCATGGACGAGAAGAAATAAAAAAGAAATCGCCCCGAATATCATCCAATTGATTGGGCGATTTAATTTCCTTGCAGATTGGGCTTCCACTTTAATTTTAAAAGAAAACGAATTAAAGCTTCGAATTAAATCACTCGCCAGGGTAATCACCCTTGCCAACGAATTGTTGAAATTAAATAACTTTAACGACATGTTTTCCATCATATCCGGATTGCAAAATTCCGCTGTCATTAGATTAGATCGAACCTTTAAGCGATTGCCGAAAAAAATCAAGAAAATTTACCAAGAATTGGATTCCTTAACAGATGTTTCACAAGGTTGTAAAAAATTGATGGATTTAACGAAAAAATCAACACCGCCAAAGGTGCCCTATTTAGCTGAATATTTAAAAGTTCTATTATATATCGACGACCTTCCAGATAAAGTAGATAATGGGCTAATTAATTGGAGGAAAAGAATGAGGATGTTTGAAGTCGTCACAGAAATTAAAAAATACCAAATCGTTGGCTATAATTTCCATTTTATTAACAAAATTAAGAAATTGTTTTTTGAACAAGTTAATTTAACAGAAGATGAAATGTGGGAAAGGAGTTGTATCATTTTACCCCCTCCAAATTTTAATTAATTAATATTCAATTATTCTTTTTTTTTTTTTTTTTATTATTTTATAATTACTATTTTTTTTTCTTTTAATTTTTTTTATTCTTTTCTTTTACTTATTTTTTGTTATTTTCTTATTATTTTAATTTTTTTTTAAGAAGATTATTTTTTTTAAAAAATGTGTGACAAATGGAAAAAGAATTTTTCTTTTTAAAATTCTTGTCTTTTTCTATTTTTTTCACAAGAAAATCCAATGTGATTAAGATAATAATAATATCTCTCTTATTTTTTTATTACTAAATATTTCAACTATCTTTTTTTTTTTTTTTTTCTAGAGAAAAAAGATAATAACTTTTGATTTCTCACAAGGTATGTTTCATAAATTTGTATTAAGGGATCAGTCTTCTACGACAACAAGGCAAAATTTTAAAATATGTTTTTTATTGGTGGTATTCTCGACTTACAAATTTTGTCGATGCTAATTATTAAAATATTTTGATGGACTAAGAAAGCCAAAAAAAGAATATTTTTTTTGTTAGATCAATTTTTTTTTTACTTTTTTAATATCGAAAAAGAAAACCTTTAAATTGTTTTATTTCACTTGCAATAAAAATTTTTTACAGTTTATTGCCATTTTGATGATTATTAGACAACAACAAGTCTTTATTAACAGTAATATTAATATAAATATTTTTTTTTCTTTTTTGTGATGAAAACTTTTGGTTAACCCAAAAAAAATGAGATATTCAATGGATTGAAAAATAATTGATTTTTTTTAAGAAGGATATTTATAATCAACTAAAGTTTTAGAGTTATTTAAAAATTTTACCTAGAAATTTTGTTTTGTATTAAGACAAAATTCGATTTTTCAAAATAAAATTTTCTTGAAGATATTTGGGAATTAGAGTAATTTTATCCTCAAAATTAAAAATCTTTTTTTTCTGAAAAAAAATAATTTGAATTACTATAAGATTCTTGTGAATAAAAGCAAACAATTTGTTCAAAAAAATATACATAATTGATAATTTGTTTTATATTTTTTTTTCATTTTTTTGAAAAACAGAAAACAAAGTTTTTAAAACTTTAAACAATAAAAAAAAAATTTGCTCAATGGATCTCAATTTCATTGATAGACTTTTGTTAAGATTCGAACCAATATTCATTTTTTTAACGACCAATAACATAATTGATTTTATTAGTTAAGATTTGAATTGAAATATTAATCATTAAAAATTATAAACAAATATAAAATTTTCTTTTGTACTCATACTTTAAAACATGAACCGAAAAATATGTTTTCAAATGTTCATGAATTAATTCAATTGTCAAGAAAAATAATAGGTTGCTTTTTTTTTAGTTTTTAATTGGTAACATGCGAATTTCGGATTTCAAATAATAAAATCAAAGGAATAAATTGTTTAAATAAGGTTAGCTTACCCATTTCATGAGTTAAATTCATATTTCAAAAAAAAATCATTAGATTTTGACAATATTTTATCTTATTTGTAAAAAATATGACTCAATTAACACTTTTATATCTATTTTTTTTGATACTTATCAATTTTTTTTTGAAAAAAAAAATAAATAATTAAACTTTAAATAATGTTTTGAATATAAAATAAAGAATTTTCAAGATTTAATTTTTGATTCAATCTATTAAATTTAAAGTAAAATATTGAATATTATTATCAAATGTCCAAATAAATATTAAATATTTGCAATAATTTGAAAACAAATAATGAATGAATTTATTCAATCGAAAACAATCCAATAAACAAAAACATATTTTGAATTATAAATTTAAGAAATTAATTTTTTATATTGAAAACAAGTATTGGAAACTACCATAAAAATCAATAATTTTCAAATTGAATATTGAATTTAAGAATCTTTTAATTATTCTTTCGTTTTGATATATCATAATTATAATTATTTTAATAAATATAAATAAACAAAAAAAAAAAAAAAAACGGAAATATTCAATTTAGAAGAGAATCATTTTATTTTTCTAATACAATAATTATTTAAATTATTTACTGTTTTGGTCAAAAAAATAAAAAAAATATAAAAATTGCAAATTATTAAAGTATAAAACAGGTTACAAAATATACCAAATCAAATAAATAATTATTTTTATTCAATAATTTTTTCAAATTTTGGAATATTTAATATTTTAAATAATTTTTGAGTAAAAGATATTTGAAAAAATGCAAACAGCCAAAAATTATTAATAAGTTTGACAATTTTGAAAAAAAAGAAAAATTTAACCTATTTAAACAATAAACAATAAACTCAGAAGTTATTTCATAAATTATTTGATAAAAACGAAATAGTTTTGAAAAATAAATAAATAAATAAATATTTTTTAATCAATTGATTAAATAAACGAAGAATTTGAAAACAACAATGACGATTATTGAATAATCATGAATAAAATAAGATAAACCACCATGAAAAAGTTTTTTCATAATGATACAACATTTAAAGAAACTCTTTTTCCGACATGATGTTACTATTTTATTGAATAAATATACTATATTCAATGGGTTTAATTCATTATTTTTTTCAAAATAAATTATCAAGTTTTAGATCTGGTCATTTTTTCGAATTGAATCAAATTTATTTTTATTTTTTTTTTTACTTTTTCATTTTTCTTATTTTAAAAAAAGTCAATTAGAAAAAAAAATAATTTAAAACTCCAAATTAACTTTAAAAAAAGTGAGCCTTTATACATTCTTTTAATATCCATATATTTCCAAGTAAAAAATAACATTGTCAAAAATTTTATTTTCCTAAAGAAATTGGGAATTTTGCCCTAGATGTTCGAATTAAAGTGACCGAAAAAAATTTTTTTTCCATTTTCTTTTTTTTGAAATTAATTGTTTGTTCAGTCTTTTCTTTGATGATTATTGACTATTATATGAAGTTTATTATTTTTTGTATTTCTAAACAATCTAAGTTTGGTTTATTCTTAAAAATAAAGCGAATTTTTCATTTTTGACTGCACACTATTGGGTTGAATGGGGTTTATATATACATATACATACATACACACACACATACACACACACACACACACACACACACACACACACACACACACACACACACACACACACACACACACACACACACACACACACACACACACACACACACACACGCATGCATATATATATATATATCTTTAGACTTGTAAAGTATCCATTGGAATTAGGTATTTTACCAATTGTTTCAAGACTTCATTAAAAAAAAAACAAAATTTAACTTAGTAAATAGAAATTTTGATATTTATATATTCTAAAAACTATAGAAAAATTTATAATCTCCTTCAAATTAACTTTAAAAAAAGAGTTCATCTTATATATTATAGTTGGTGGATGGTTCAATATCTACAAATTTACTGTATTTTTTATTATGTTTTAAATATTGATACTGATTTGGGTTTTTGAAAAGTTGAATTTTGAAATAACAAAGTACAATTTAAATATCTATATTAAACAAATCCATGCAAAACAAAATATATGAAAAAATTTTGAAAAAATGTAGTCGTTTCCATTTTATAAATTTTTATAAAGTTTCTTAGTGTATTTTCAAACATCAATTTCATTTCTTGTTCTGGAAATTGATATATTGATCAAATCGCAAGAAAATATTGATTGGGTATAAGATCACTTATATATATATATATTCAAGTATGAATATGTTTTTCCTTGCATTATATTTGTAAAAAATCTCTATTAATTCAAACTTTGATTCATACAATACCCACTATAACCCAGAAACGTTTTAAAATATTTTTTGATTAGAAAAAATTTTCTAAAAAAGGGTTTGGAAATTTGGAGGTACAGAGAAAAGTAATTTTATCACCTGAAAAATAAATAAAAAAGTAAAAAAAAATAATTCTAATTGGTTACCAAAAGTTTAAAAAAAAATTGATTATACTATAGCAGTATAAATAATTCATGTTCATAAACTCCAACCTTTTACAAAATTTTCTCTCATGTTTTTTTTTTTCACGATTGGATATTTGATGATAGGAATACGATTAAACTTTCTTGGTTCGGGTTTAAATTGGCTTTTGAAGAAGGATCTTGAATTAATGTAAAAGGTTTAAAAAATGTTAAATACTTTTGTTTTCTTTGAAATATTGTTCATAATTACAAAATTTGTGAAACACAAAATGATTTTCTATTAAAAAAATTCAAAAAAATACAGTTTTTCTCGATTATTTAAAAAAATTATAAATTAATCTTTCCTATTCCTCTTAAATCTTTTTTTAACATTTATTAAAAGAACCCAATTTCTCGTTTGTGTGTTGTTTTTGCACGATTTGTATGTTTCTTTTCTCTCGACAGTGATTCGATATTTTGGTTATTGGGTCAAATTTTCAAAATCGTGAAAGTTAGAAAGATCGTTTAGTTACTCGACGGTAGGCTTATTTTTTTGGCTATAATACGTCTTAAAAATTATTTTCTGTCTTTCTGTATCGAAGAACAAAAAGCATTATTTACAAACGAACAAATTAGAGAACTTTTATAAGATCAACAACAAACAAGCTGTTTGATCAATTAAAAACTATCATATTACCAACTTGAAATTTGTTTGTTAGGGATGTGTGCAATAATGAAAGAATTATTAGTTGATGGGGAAAATGAGACTTTGATTTTAATTTGCCAAAAAGTGAATGTTTTTAAAACAGAATTAAAGATATATTTTAACTTTAACAACTCCTTTCTGCATGATTTAGAGAAGTGGGTTTCTATTCAATGAAACTTGAAGGTATTATTTACAGGGTGTTTGTGATTAGAATGATTTCAAAACACCTAAAAAAATAAAATAAAATAAAATAAAAGATAAAAGCCAACAACAAACAAAAAAAAGAAATAAAAAGATAAATGTGTATGCTATTTAATAATTTAACTTGTTTGTTCTCTATATACCTTTGGTTTCAATTTGGTTTGTCTTTAAAAAATTAGAAAAACAAAAAAAAAAAAAGAAAAATATTTCGAATTCATCTTTTGAATCATTATTCTAAAGCAAAAAAGAAATTTTAAAAAGATTTTAGACCTTGAAGGCTTTAGATTTTCTTCTTCCTCTTGCTTTTTCAAATTTTCTTCCTTTGCTTCTGACGTGTGGTTTAGCATGGCTTCCTGGAATACCGGTTGCACCAAAGTGTTTGACGGCTTCTCTTGATTTAACTCTTCCTCTTAAGAGAACAGTGTTGGATCCTTTTGGTCTGAGGAGTGCTAATTGATCAAAGGTTAAACATTCACCTGTAAGTATTTGTTTTTTTATTTGTTTGTTTTTGTTTTTAAAGTTTTTTTTTGGAGTTTTGTTTGAAGTTTTTTGAAGGTTTGTTAGAAAATGAGAATTGGTGTTTGATATTTTTGGAAAATAAATAAAGAAAGAAAAAAGATGAAGGATGAAAAAGGAATAAAATAAAATAAAAAGAAAAAAGAAATAAAAGCAAAAATAAAAAAAATTAAAAAGCAAAACTAAAAAATTAAAAAAAAAAAAATTTTTTTTTATTTACCTCCGGCTTTGGTGATTCTTGCACGTGCAGTTTTTGTAAATTTAAGAGCACAAATGGACATTTTTGGTACTGTGAAAAATCGTTCGTCGTTTGTAACAGTTCCGACAACAACAACGATCATTCCTTCTCCTTTGACCATTTTCATTTTTCTGGCGATTCTTGAAACTGAGACTGGTGGTCTGTTGGTTTTTGAAAGGCAAAGTCTTTTTAAAATTCTTTTGTTGAATTTGGAGTTTGTTCTTCTTGCTAAGAATCTATAAAGTTTAATTAATAAAGCAAGATAGTTGTCAGTTCCTTTGGTGTTTTTTCGAACAACTTTTCGTTTGTGTTTGTTTTTGATATCAATACCCATTTCTGTAAAACCTAAAAGAAAGAAAAAAAGAAAAATGAAATTTCCTTTTGAATTTGTCATAAAAATTTAGCCTTCAGTTTGAAAGATTCTTAATTTTTTGATTTTTGAGTATAAGTGGATTATTTTAGCTTTATCTCTTTTCACAGACAGAAAAAAGTTTTTGTGAAATGGACAAATGTTTTTCAAAAGTGTTAATCAGATAAATTATCTTTTTTGAATTATTTTTAGATCTCAAATCCGTAATAAAACAAACCTTCATTTTTACATTTCAAATTGTTTATGCATTTTTTTGGAGTCTAATTACCAATATTCTCATATACTAATCTTGAAATCTCTGGTATTTTAAACTGAGTTGCTTTGAATGGGAAAAGATAGATTGAGAAAATAATTGTGAAAGAAAAAACTTCTAGAATATTATGATCTGTTATGATTTTGACAAGAGAACTAAATTCAGAAAAGATATCACTTATTTTCCTTTTATCTTTTGAATTTTGGATTATATATTGTGGTGTTAAATTAAAGCCAACACCTTACAATAATAACTTTATTTCAATTTGTACTTGAAATTAGTTTGATGTGGGCTGTTATCAATTGAAAATATGGATCTTCAAATCTAATATTTTATATATCATTTTCTGAAATTAAAAAGAACAAATGAGACATAGAGAGCAAAAAGGGAAAAATTCGGTGTCTGTTATTTTGTTTTGATAACGTGTATCCTCAATGTTGGTATTTTCATAAAAATATATAATCTCTATGAAAATTAAAAATATCAGAATTAATTTTATATTTTTAAGGGCTGAGTCATTCTGATTAAAAATAATTTTCTGAGATCCTTTAAAAAAATTTTGTAATTTTAATGAGTACCTAAAATTAATCAATAACAAACCAGCATGAAATGTACCATCGCTCTGCAAAAATCAACAATCAAAAACTAAGTCATTTTTTGAAAAAATTCACAAAAGAGTGACTCAATTTTCAATTGAATAGTTAAAATATAAATTTTGAAAACAACTGTGTTGATTTTGAAGTGTCTGACTTTTTTCCTTGTCGAGATCTCAAAGATTTTTTTTCTTCATTTTTTTCATCTCTCAAATCAGTTATTTTTTTTAAGAATGGTATAAAATCGTTACTTTATCAAATAATGTAGTCTTACAAAATAACCATAAATTAGATACAATAGAATTTAAATTGATATGTACTTTTAGAAAAACAATTTGTTTCAAATTGAAGAAATTTAACCCTTTGGAAATTTAAAATAAAATTAAGTATTTATTTTTTTAAAATTCGGAGTTTTTTGAAACTGATAATTCTTTTTAAGTTTTTTTTTTTATTGTTTTTTGACAAAGAGATAATTTTAATGTTTTTTTTTTTATTATTTTATTTTGAATCTTATAGTCAAATTAGGAGCAATTTCACAATATATTTTTTAGTGCTAGCCACTCTGTGATTACTGTACAAACCCATTTTACCTGACTAGAGCTTTAAGTTCAATTTGAAAAGATTAATAATTTTTTAAAAATATCAATTTCTCAGAGATTTTGTTAAGATTTGAAGGTTTTTTCAACAAATAATAAGTAAAATATATTGTGAACTTGAAGAAAAACAGTTTTATTTTTTCGAGGTTAAAAACATTTTCAAAATAATTCATAGTCATGCAAACAGCACACTTTTAATTAATTAAATAGTACAATACTGATTATCATATAGTCGAATTAATTTAGTGTGTGTGTGTGTGTGATTAAACAAAATACTTACAAAAGATAAAAAAATATACATTAGAACAAAAGAGAAAATTAAATTTAGAAGGTAATAAACCATTAGTGAAATAAAAAAAAATGTGTTGTTTGATATCTATCAAAGGGTCAAAATTTGGGCCTTGTGAAACTATATTATATATCACCCAAATGTTGGTATTTCATTTAGAGGCACCTCCGATAATTTGTTAATAGATGTATTGAGTTTCAAAGTATTTTACTCCGTTAATTATTTTTAAATTAAATTTTCTAGTTTATCAGCATCTTTTAACGTTTTTATAGTTTGTGTCAAACCAATTGAGTTTAATGTAATAATAAATTCCAAATATTTGGATGTATCAAAAATCAAAAATAGGCATAAAAAATCACAATTTACAATATTTTTTAAACTTAAGTAAAAATCAAATTTAAAAAATCAAGTATCATTGTTTTTATAAGTAATATTTTTTCCCCAAATAAATCGAAAAAATATAAACAAAAAAATAAAAAAAGATCTGTCAAAAATAAAGAAACAAGCAGAAAAAAAAAATTATATTGGTAAATTGTTGAATTTTCACCAAAATTTCTTAAATCATCAAATGTTTAGATACCATCAACTAATTGTATGTGGTTTTTCTATTTAACAAACCCAGCAAAAACCTTCTATCAATATCAAAAAACAATTCCAGATCTAATGAAATTGGTTATTTTACTGTAAATAAGGGGAATGAAAAAAAAACAAAAAAGATAAAAACCGAAATAGTTTGTAAAATCATAATAATTTCAATTTTGGATGTAAAGTTAAGTATTTTTATTTTTTCAACTGTTGAAACTTTGTTCAAATTTTTGAAATTTAGATTATTTTAATTCTTTTTTTTTTTTAAATAATTTTCTTCTTATTGTTTCTGAAACAGTATAAAAATACAAACTTTTTCAAAATTCTAAAAAAATTCAATTTTTTTTCTCTTTTGAAACAATTAAACCAAAATTTTTAATTTCAATAATGAATAAAATGACCCCCCACCCCCACCCCCACCAACAGCAAAACTTAAATCCTAGTCATTAAAATTAATTCAAATATTTCACCTATTTTATATTTACTTTGATCAGAACATATATATTTCTTTTAAGTAGACAATTTTACAATCTGAACAAAATATTATTTAAAAAATAGGTTGAACTATAATTAATGATTTTAACGTAATTTGCAGTGCAATGGGGTTAATTTTTCATTAAATCTTATTTCATGTTATCAAAACCTATACTTATTTACATGGATTGATGACTCAAAATAATTGATTTTTAATCCAATGGAAAGATTTGCCGCCCCTTATAAGTTTAAATATATTGTTTATTTATTTTTTCTTTTAGAATAAATAGAAAGTTTACCCCACCTGGAGTAAAATCAATAAACAATTAGCAATTATTATTTTTTTTGTTTTAGGTATATTTAATTTAATTTTAAAAAATTATATCTACAAAATACTTGGCACATTGCAATATTTAACCTGTTGATGTATTTTTTCATTGATGACAAATTTTAAATTCAATATTTGTAATTATAAACCCAATTTCATAATAAATGGAACAATTTTTATTTTATTTTTTATTTAACTCTTTTTTATTTTATTTTTCGAAGAAAAACAAATATTAATAGTGCATAGAACTAAATACTAAAATAGTAATTTTTTTTTTATTATAATCGAAAATTTCAATTTATAAAAATATTAATTTTCAAAATATGATTTTTAATAGGCTAACGATTTCGAAAAAGGGTTGAATTATTATCTTTTATCAAAATATCATTTTTGATAAATATTCAACTCTATCGATCTTCTCTATTCCAGTAAGGCAATTATTTTTAGATAAATTATTAATTGAGTTCTATTAGCTTTAAATAACTCTATAAACAAAAAAAAAAAAAAAAAATTATTAATAATGAATCAATTACCAAGTAATTTTAGAAAACTTCATTTAATTGAAAATAATATTATTAAAAAATATCTAATTTTCTTTATTATAGAGCATTACATTTGGCCAGTTAACCATTATTACATTTAATTTCCCATTCTTTTAATTAGTATTTGAGAACCAATATCCAAAATTAGTCAAAATAATTATAATTGAAGAAAAATGCAAAATATTTGAAATTTCTTTCGTTTGTTTATTATAAATTTATTAAAATTTAAAAAAATATGTGTGGATAAATATCAGAATATATAGAAGAAAGGATACTTAATTAATTAAAAATGTTTTTTAATTAATTATAAAATCTAAGGATAAATAAAAAAAAAACAAAAAAAAAAAATTAAATGATTTTTGATTTCTTTCTTGGCTCAAGAAAGAAATTAATTTTTTTTCTTTTTGTTACCACCTCTTTTCTTTTTTTTTCTGTTTACTTTCTTTCCAGTTTCTTTTTTTTTCTTTGTTTCAAATCCGTGTAATTTAAGGATTGTGTCAACATCAACCTTTGGTGTTTTTAAGACTTTCATCTTTCTTAGATAGACGTTTTGTAATGGGAAAACGCTTTGGCATTGCTTTGTGATTTCCTTTGGAACAGATTCAGAAATAAGTTTGAGTGTTAATTCTTTTAATGTGCAGTTGGATTCTTTGATCATGATGTTAACCATTCTTCTTCTAATTTCTCTTACTTGGGAGCTTTGTGCATAACAGGTTTTTTTGACTTGGTTTCTGTCTTTTTTTGTAAATCCAATACAAAAGATTCTGACAGTGTAACCTTTTAAATTTAGAAATAATTTTTTTAAATGTTTGTTTATTGGTGATGTTTGAAGAAGAAAAGAATGGGAAGTTATTATTGAGATTTGTTGTTAAAAAAATTCAAGAAAGAGAAGAGGTTTGAATTGTTTGAAAAAAAAAAAAAAAAAAAATAAAGGTAAAACAATTATTCTTTTTTTGAAGAAAGTTCATTTTTCCAAAATTAAAAAAGAAAAAAGAAAAAAAAATAAACAAGGTTTTCAAAAAGTAAACCAATTTTTCATTCTTAAAGCACCTAAAAACAAAAGCCGAACAATTCGAAAAAAATTAAAAAAAAAAAAACAAAAAAAAAATAAAAAAGCAAAAAAAATAAAGTAAAAAAAAAAAAAAAAAGAACAAAAAGAAATTTTGAAAAATTATTTTGAGGAATATTTTACCATCTGTTGTTTTTACATTGACAACAGCTTCAATTAAAGTGTGGTATTTAACAACAAGTGATTGAACCTTGTCATTGGTTAATCTCATTCCATAAAAGTTAGTAAAGCAGTTAGTACCGGAAACGTGTTCGACACGGAATTTAAATTGCATATAGGCTTTTCTTTCATCTTTGTTAAGATCACCCAAGCTTACTTCGAACATTCTTTTGTCTAATTGTTGTTCAGAAGTTTTGCCACCTCCAGTTGGGTTGACACATGTTTTACCGATTTGAGTTTCTCTAAAAATGTTTGGTGCTTTAACATCATACCAAACTTTTTTTAAAAATGGATCGGCTTTTTGTTTTCTTCCTTTCTTTCGGAATTGGCGATTAGACTTTCCAATAGTCATTATGTAACAAATATTTAAGAATATTAAAACACTAAAAAAAATGATTTTTTTTTCGATTGCAAAATAGATTTTACTTTTGCTTCTTTGTATTACTCCACAATTTAAGGATTGGTGTTAAAATGAGTTTAAGTTATTTTTTAGATTAGACTGATAAATTCAGATAATTATCTGAAAATTTTTACTTCATTTTCCTTTTTAGAACTTTTTTTGTCTTTGCTTTGAGTATCAAATTTTATTGGACAGCTTCTTAGAAACTTTGTAAAATAGCTTTGGCTTCAAAAGGTACTTTCTATTGTGTTGGTTTAAATGTTGTGGTTATTGATTACAAAATAGAAATTCAAATAAAATTTTTCTCAAATCTATTGGAATTTATCAGTGCTTTGTCCAACTTTTCTTTTTTGTTTGAAAAAAAATCATCTTATTCCAAAATCACAAATCTATTTTTCAACTTTGTTTATCAATTAATTATAAAAGTCTGTTGATTGAATTAAACTGATCAATTTCAACACTTAGTGGGATGAATAAAGATCATTTATTGAGATATTTACATTCCTTAGCCAAGTGTAAAGTAAATTTTCATAAAATTATTTTCAAAATATTGGTATTTGTGGGATAAAAGGGTAAAATTTTACTCATGATCTCTTAAAAATTGTAGATTTTGAAATTTTTTCTTTTATTACTATTCCCAAATCAGAAAAATCGAAACTCAAAATAATATTATTCCAGTAATTTATATTTCTATTTATAACTTCCCAAAGTAACTATTTTTTTGTTTTTTTAATTCGAAGAGGAAAAAAATTATCATTATGGTTGTTGAAATAATTCAAGCAGGATTGGCCAAATGTCATGCTTTAGAATAAAAAATGTTCTTTTTTTTTTTCTAGAAATCCTTATATTAACTGATCAAAGAAACTGGTAATAAACCCTAATTAAATATCATATTGATTTCGTAAAGTTCTATTATATAAAAAAAATAAAATTATAAAAAAGAAGGATCAAATATAAAATATCTCAAAAAAAATAGAATTAATTTTTGAGATATTTTTTTAAATTAAACAAAAATTTCAAAAAATTAGGAAAAGATTTTAATCAAATTCGATTCATAATTTAAAAATTTCTTTTATATCGACGAGCTTAATTTGAAAATTTATATAAATGTATATATACTACTTTTTTACCTTATGAGATGTTGACACGTCACTAGAAGAAAATAGCCACAATTTTATTTGACACGCGGATTATATACTTTTAATAGTATTAGTTTAATCTAGGGAAACATAAATTCAAAAGAATGATTCGTTTTGATTACTTCACAGAAATATAATGATATAATTATTGTATTTGATATATTTCTGGAATAATTTTCAAAATAATATATTCTCTAATTTTTTCACAAAAAAATAGATTGTTTTACGAAATTTTCTCATTTTTAAAACAAATTTAAAAAATTTACCATTTTATCCGAGCTAGCCAAAAAAAATGAAAACAATATCATGTCTACAAAGATGATTTAATTAGTTTATAATTGGGATCATCTTCTTAATGTTTGCCTACTATTCCAATTTTGGTGATTTTCATATTACGGAATGTTGTCTTTGTTATTCTAAATAACTTTTTAAGATGATGGATAGAGTTTCTAATTATATAATTAGAAGGGTTGTAGGATAAATTTAATTAGTTAAATTATATGTAGACCAAGTATAGCAGCTTATTTTAATTTAAAAAAAAAAAAAAAAATGAAAATTAAAAGAGTCTTTAAATCAACCTACCCACCAAATTTGAATATTTTTAACAAACAATAATAATAAAAAAAAAATCCAAGTTGAAAATTTTTAGATTGAATTGAACAATTTATTTGAGTTTGGTAATTTAAAGATGATTTTTGGAAATTCTTAATTAGAGAAAATTTTGAAAATCATTAAAAAAAATAAATTGAATTTTTTTCATTTTTTTTTTATTTTTTTTTTTTAAAGGAAAAATAGTAAATATCTAGATTTTTTTTGTTTTTAATTTTATTTTAATTTTTGGTATTAAATATCACTTTTTGAATAATAACTCTTGCAATTTTTTTCATTTCTCAAAAAAGGGATCATTATAATTCTCGATGGGTGATATTTTTTATATCTACCTAGAGCCAGTTCCACTTTTAAGCCCCAAACTTTGAACGAAATTTAAGGTACATAAAAATCTCAAATTAAGGCACAAAATTTAAAATTCTAGTAAAATATATTGCGTAAAAAAAATTCCAAAAAATGTGTGCTAATTTGGGATTTTTATCTGCTTAAGTATCGTTCAAAGTTTGTGTCTTAAAAGTCGAACTGACTGTATCGGGAATTATAATCAGTATATATATATATATATATTCAATTTCACTAAAAAAACGCCAATTTTTTTGCCTCTTTTAGGTATTAAAATTGATGATTTGTTCTTTATATTTGCACCAAAATGAATATTTTTACCTAAAAAATCTTGAAATTTTGTTATTAATAAAAGGATCATTTTTTAATTAATGATAAAAGTGATTTGTGTTACGTTTCCCAATCCATTTTTAAAGATAATCCAACTCTTTGACTCTGAATGATTTGCCCTTAATAACACACTTTAAGGGGATAGTAAAATCAAAAAAAATCTTCTTGTAAATTGAATAACCAATTTAAAAAAAATTGTTACACATCTTGGAATTGAAAAAACAATGTATAATTTGATATCAATAAGAAAAAACTGACTTTGTATACTATTTTTCGAAATAAATTGTTGTTTTTTTAATAAGTTTGATCCGATTTTGTAATTTTTGAAAAAGTTCAAAATCCCATATATTTCTAAAATATTGAAAAAACAATCACATATTGGAAACAAGAAAGAAACCCAATCACCTAAGAAGAAAGTTTACAAATAGTAACTTCAAAAATGAAAAGACCAAGTTTTGGAATAACCTTTATATGAAAAATCTACTTGATTTCAAAAAAATTACAATAATTATTTTAAACTTGAAAAATATAACTTTTCAATTCCAAGAACAGTTCGAATGAATTTTTTCTTTCTTTTTTTTTTTTTTCAAAACAAGAGAAAAACAACCTAACCATTAAATTAAAAAATCTCTGAAAAATACTTTTTTAAAATCCGGATAATCCAACAAAGAATCTAAAGAAATATTTTTTAAATTGATTATTTTTAATGAAAATAAAAAAACAAAACAGTCTTAATTTATCCACTTGGCTAGTAATAACACAAATATTAAATATATTAAATATATTAATATACTCTATTATTATTTCTCAATTTTTCAATGATTCCCAAACAAATAAAACTTATTCAAATTTATAATTCTAATAATAAAATGAATATCTATTCTTTTCTAACTGTTTTTAATACTAACAATTCCTTATTTTTTATACTTGTAATATTTAAAAAAGAATATTGCCTAATCTTTTAAATTTGAAGAAATTTAATAAATATTTTTGAATAAAATAAATAATTAATTGTTTTAGAGCTTACAGTATTTAATATTTGATTTATTTTTTTAGTATTTTTAAAATAATATTAATGCCACAACGTTACTTGTTCATACCGCATCTCAGAAATTACTCAAAGTGATATTTCTTCAAAAATAAAAATGTTTTGCAAATTTTTCTTTTTGATCCAACAATTCAAATCAAAAATGATACTTATCAATTGACTTAAAATTTAATTGAGAAAAAATTGACTCTTTTAAAAACAATAACTCATTTCTCTAAAGTTGATAAATAAGTTTGCTTCTTGGGTTTAATTCTATGGTTCTGAAAATAATCACTCATTTACCTTTGGGAAAAAAATATATCAGAGTTAAAGTCGGTTAATTATTTACTTATCTCTTTTAGATACAAATCCCTTAAATCCGTAATTATTTTTACTTCACTTGCCTTATTTTTGCTCTTCAACAATGAGCTTTCAAATAAGTTTGGTGGAAATTTATTACACCTATTTGACAAATAATGAGGATATAAAGTGAAAATTAAATTCCTTTATTACTCATGTAACACGAATGCCTTTTTTGTGTCACTTTAATTGTTTCATTTTCAGAAGAAAATACAAGACTTTTAAAGGAAAAAACTGAAAATTTTGATCTTTTCAAAAAAATCTTGAAATTAAAATTAACAAACAATTCTAACTATTCTCAAACAAACAAAGTATTAGAACAAAAATATCAGAGATTTGATTGATATTGTTTGAGTTTTCAAAAAAGTTTGACTCCTTGTTCCAATTTTCTTTATTTTGTTGAGAGATAATTCATTCGGAATTATCAATAAAAAAGTCATAAGAGTGACTAAGTGAAGGTTAGTTACAAGAAGGGTATTCTTAAATTTTATTTAAAAGTCCACCACATGTTTCGCTTTTAAAGATAAATGAAAAATAACTCAAAATTCTTAATTAAAAAAAGTAAATCTTTTTTCTTCTCACAATAGAAAAAATTCTTCCATTTAAATTCAGAATTTTCAACAAAATGAGATTTTGATGTTGTCAATGTGAAGGCTGTTCTCTTATTGAAAGAAAAATTTTGACAAAACATCAATACTATCTCGAATTTGTCAAGCCAAATTATGATTTTTTTTAATTATTAACTCTTTTTATCAAGTGACGTAAACCCCACAACATGGGAGTCCCAAGAACTTTTTTGAATTTACAGTACCTTACATTCTTTTCTCTTACAAATCTTCACTACTCCAAGAAATGAATATTTCGAATCCTTTAAATCAAAATCTTAGTTAACCAAAGAAAACAAACCCAACAACAAGAAATATTACAGTTTGTGAAACTTGTCCAAAAGTCAACATTGTGATGATGAATATCTTTCATTTTTTTTCAAATGTCTCACAAAGTCATAGCAATATTTTTTGTGACAATAAAAAAACCAAAAACAGACATTGTTTGTACTTTGTCTTTAACACACTACAGGATTATTGTCGAAAAAGTCAAAAATAAGTCCTTAAGAAAAAAAAAAACAATTTTAAGTAGGCACTATTGTGATTTGCTCTCGATCGAATCAACAGACTCATTGAATGTAATTATTTTTTCACTTTTAATTTTTTGCAAAAAAAACTCACAAACACTTTTGTAGTTTTCCAAATCTTTGTATCTTATGAACCAAAACTTAAATTCTTGTTTCATTTGTTCGTTATTTTTATTCTTTGTTCAAATTGGTTTTTTCAATATTTCCCTGTAGCTGACCTTTGTTTTTCCCAATCTAAAATTTTCAATTTACACAGAAAAAACAAACCAAATTATCCCTCTTCTTGGGAAACAATTCCACATTCATTCAAATGGTTTTTTATCTGGCCAAAAACCATCCTTTCATGTTTCACCACTCAAAAGATCGAAACAAATCTCTGAAATTTTGGAGAAAACTAAAAAAGAATACAGTAAAATATTGCTTCTTTTTTTACCGAATTTTTTTGTTTTCTTTTTTTCAATTTTTTTTTCGTTAATTTGGATCTTTTTGGTATTTATTTTTTTGCTTCTTAATTAAATAACAAACCTTTCTCATTTTTCACAATTCTTTCCGATCAGAATTATCCAAATCGAAAGAATCAAATAAAGAAGAAATCTGGGGAAAAGGGTATTTGTCGCTATATCGGACCTTTTGCGATTATTTTAGTGTTCCTGTCTCGAAGGTGTTTGTTGAATACATGAGTAATTATTTCCAAACTGAAAGCTCGGATATCAAAACTTTTAAATTGCAGAACATTCCGGGCATCCAACGGGTTAACAGTTCTAGGAATGATTTGGATTTAAGACCTATTTTTTTTGCACTCAAGCTCTCCAAATATTTTAAGGCAATCCAAGTCTCAAATCTCAAAATTAAAGGGCTTTTACAACAAATCATTCACGTGCTAGAAAATAATACCTTTATCACAAAACTCAAAATTGATGGGATCCACAATATTGATGGCTTTTCAAAATTTGGTAAGTCTTTATCCTGCTAGATTTTAACTTTTTTTTAATTCCACACAGCCTATTTCTTTCATTTCCATTATTTTGGAATTTATTGAACAAAAGAACCAATTTAATGGAGAATTATTACTCGACAACAAAATGAGATTAAAACCAAGTAAATAGCCACTTTAAGAAAGTAATATCTTTACGATTCATTGTGTTTGTATTATTTTCCCTAAATTTTCATAGAGTTAAATCTGCCAAAAAGGATATTTTCTTATCTTGGTTGTATGAATATACCTTCAAGGAGCAAAAAATTGATCTAAATACCTATTTAATCTTTTTGACACACCAAAGTTCAATTTTCTCAGAATAAAAAATACCAATTAAAAAAAGCAAATTGGAAACACCAAACTAAAACCTCTAACTTCTTGAAATGTTAACAATTGTTTATCATTTACAATACAGACATAACTAAAAATAAATAATTATCAAAATACTAATAAATCGAGGATGTGTTTCCAAAATTTTAGAACAAAACAAAAAAATATATAGATTAAAATTGATTGAAATTTCGCTCAAAATTATTGATCGATCAAATGTAAATATACCAACAACTAGTTTTATTTTAGTTTTTAAAACAAACCCAACTTTACACCTAATATCAACCATTCAAATAATTTTCTGATCGAATCTATCTATTACGTGATTAAAAACCGAAATGAAAAACAAAAAAACAAAATATTTTAAAAGCGTTTTCAAAATCAAAATGTTATTCACAAATTGAATGAAATTGTGATTACTGTTTCTTTTAACAGTCCAAACTGTTTCAAAAATTTTGAATTTTAGTTTAATTTTAATGCTAGCACCTAAAATTTCAAGGAAATTATATTTTTCTCTCTCTTTTTTAAAGAGACCAAATCACAGAATGGAACACAAAGTAATTAAACTTTCTGGTGCTAATTCTAAAAAAGAATCTAATGGCGTTGGTAAACTTTTAAATCTACAATTCATATCAACGTAAATTCACATTTTTGCGCGAAAAAACATATAAACTTATTGAAAAAAAAAAAAATCAAAATTTTATTTGAGTGAATAATATAAACTCTTTTTCAAATAAAAGGGAACAGAAATTTTCAAGAATTATTCATAATTGAATCAAATTAATTGTAGTATCGTTCTAAAATATAATAAACTCTTTAAAACCTAAAAAAAAAAACACTCAACTGAAGATTTAAACCCCATTAAAACAAAACAATAAAAATTAAAAATAAATGATTTAAAAATTGATGTGCCCTTTTATTTGAAATGAGAAATCTCGTTTTGTAAATTGCATGGAAAAAAAAATATAAAATCAATAAAAAAGTTTGAACACGGTGAATTGGGAAAAGGTTCTTTACAAGCCAGACCTTTGTTCTTTAAAGTCTCACCTTTCAAGTAAAGCCGCAATTCATCTGGGTATTTGGTTGGAATTGTTTTTTTCAATATTTTCATTTTTCTTTGTTCAATGCATCAATACAATACCCGACTTTCTTAATTCCTGTATCTAGTTCATTCGAAATCAAACTTAACTATTTCCATTTATACTGGTAGAATATTTACAAATTGATTTCTTCTTATCTTGTTTTTTTCATTTTCCAACTGTTCAATATCCATAAAAAAAAAAAAAAATGAAAAAATGAATAATTAAAATGAAAAATCACCAATAAGTAATTATCTTATTAACAATCAAATTTAATAGTATTGATGATTTGAGAGGTGTGCCCTTTTGTTTGAAAAAGAGTTTAAAATTGAAAAAGAAAAAATTAAAAAAAAATTAATATATTTTTTATTTTTTATTCTGATAATCAAAAATAATAATAAGTCAATAAAAGAAAAAGACACATTTTGATATAAATCATTTTTTTTTTCAATGTAAAAATTTTTATTCTAACTATTACGGAAAAAAATTGTCAAATGGAAAAAAACTTCAAAATCTACTTCAATTGAAAAATGATAGTAAAAAGAGAAAAATTTTCAAATATTACTTTTACTTTATATTTTTTCACTGATCATTAAGGACATTTGAAATCTAAATTACTCAAACTGAAACAATACCCATTGTTAAACTCTTAAAGCCAATTTTACCATGAATAGAAAAATCACGAGTAACAAAAAATCCCAAAAAAGTCAATATTTTTGAATCTTTATAATTAAATCTCAAATTTGGGAAAATTGAACTCTCTTAAATTTTGGTTTCATTGAATTTTTTTGAATTGTATTTTGATTCCAATAATCAATCTAATTTTTGAGATTGTTTTTTGTTTTTAAACTAACAACAAAATAAGTAAAAAAAAAAAAAAAAACAATAGAAAATAGTAACTTTTACTACCATTTTACAATAAAAATCGATTTGACAATTTTTTTTCTATCTAACACTTTTTTTTTCGAATTATAATTCCAATTCTGATTCTTTACTTTTATTTTTTAGAAAAATTATTTTAAGGGTTATAATTCACTTAGAATCATTTTTTTTTTTAATCCAAATTGAAGTTAATTTATTACTTTTTTGTATCATCAATAAAATTCTATTTACAATTTTTGTGATAACTCGTTTTATTTCCATTGATACACCACCAATAACATAATTCCAAACACTAAATAATTGCTAAGTTTAAAAATATTTTTGATAGATAAAAAAAAAATGAATAGTTGAAATGAATAAAGTTTTTATCCATTTTTTTTTCTATTTTAATTAATATACATTTTATTAATATATTTTTAAGTTAACCCGAATCCAACAAAATAAAGCATTAAGAAAAAAATGTTGTTATATGGTTGTCTGTGTTTAAGTAAACTTTTTTTTTTTCAGCCAAACGAAACCAGTTTAATTGAGTAAATTGAGTAAATTCTATGAGTTTAATCGAATATTCTTTTCAAAATACATTTTTCGATTTTTGTCATATTTTTTCTAATTTAGTCAATTTTTTTTTCTTTTCTTTTCCTTTTCTTTTTCATTCTTTTTTTTTTTTTTTAAAGTTAATGAGAAAAAAAAAAATCTTTAAAAATCCAAATCAACATTAAGAAAATTGAAACTATATAATGTCTTTTAAAATTCATACATTTACTATTAAAAAATCCGATTTTTAATAATTTTAATTTTTCAAAGAAATTGAGAAATTTTGCACAAGACGTTCCAATGATATGTGACCAAAAAGTATTTCATAGATTATATTTTTAAAATTTATATAGTTTTTAGGTATTTCTTTTATGAATATTGTTCTAATCTGAAGTTTATTATTTCTCTTTGTTCTAACCAATCTAAGTTTGGTTTATTCTTATAACAAAGTGAATTTTTCATTTTTGGCTGGTCATCTATAAGTGAAATGGAGTTTATATTCACTTCAAACAATTATTTAATAAACATCCACTTACAATAATTTGAAAATCAGATTATTTAAATATTTTATACAAAGTCAATTAACACACGGATTAGAAACTTTTACTTATAAAATAAAAACTATAAATTTATTTAAAATATTGGATTAACCCACTTATTACTGAAATATGTATAATAAACAGAAATACACCAGTTCTTATTTATAAAACAGAATTTAAAATCGAAAATATGGTAATTTCAATTAAATAAACAAAAAATTCAAATTCAAAAATTTAAATTTAAAAAATTGTCTCTTCCTTATTTAGAAAAACCAATAAAATTAAATCAACAAATCAACAATAAAATTAATGAAAACTCAGAAAATTAAAAGCTTCTTGAATAAGAAAATTATAAATATAATTAAAACGAGGTGTTAGATTCTACTATCCAGAAATTGCTGATGTTTTTTTTTTCGATTTTTCTGTTTATCTGTAGCATTGGTAGATGTTCGTTAGGTTTTTTTTTGAGTTTTCTATTGATTTTCCAAATAAATAGAAAACTCAAAAAAACCTAACGAAAATCGATAGATTTAACAAATAAAATAGAAAACCTCAAAAAAACCTAGAACACTTAACAGATAAAATAGAAAATACCAAGAAAAACATCTTTAGGTTTTTTTCGACTTTAGAAAAAAGAAAATTGAAGAAATTTTCTTTTTATTTCCTAAATTGAAAAAAAAACTAGGCTCTCTAAGTCACTTGACACCACCCCACAAAAATATTTTAAAATAATACAAAACCAAAAATATTTATTTATTAATTGAAAATATAAAAGTTATCCTTAAAGCTCAACAATTCTAAAATTCAGAACATTTACAAAATTGCTTAAATAGATATTACTGTATAAAAAAAAAAGAATCCAAATATTTTTGTCTTTTATGCTAAAAAAATAAACATGAAGAAATGCTTGAAAATATTGATCATTTTTTGATGATTTGTCTACTTCCTATGAAAAAGGTAGATTGATACTTTAAATAAATTAAAAGAAAGAAATCTTTTATGAATTAATGTTAAACCAAGACAGTTTAAAAATATTTTCATTGATTAATAATCGTGACATATCTGATTTTACACTTAAAATACCCTTTTAGAAATTTTAGTATAAGAGAAATTTGAGTATTTTTAATAATTTGGAAGAATTGAGTAAAATCAAAGATTCTACTAAACCCTTTTAAACTAAAAAAAAAAAAAAAACCTAACTGCACCTAGAGTATAATTAAGCTTCTTTCTCAATAATAATAATAATAATAATAATAATAATAATAATAATAATAATAATAACATTATTGAGATTTCCAATAGGATAAAAATTTTACCACATTTTCTTTTTGAAAATAAAATTTAACTAGTTTGGAAAATTGCATATTTTTGACTATCAAAATGTTTTTTTCTATTTCAACCGACCAGAAAATAACTTCAATTAGTGAATATTTTAAATACACTTTGAGTCAAAAATACAAAATTTGAGAAAATAAAAATCAATACAACTTTTAAACCATCAAATTATTAAATTTATAACAAGACAAACACTACTAATTTTAATGTTCTTGATCAATTTCTTTTTGAATTATTTTTTTTTTTGCTATCCTATATCAAATCTTAAATAAATTGCTTAATGAGTTAACTTTATCATTTTAATTATTAAAGAAATTAAGAAAAACCAACCATTTACATATTATATATATATATATATATATTTATATAATCGAAAATTTACATTTATTTTTATAATTCAAACAATTTTGTAATTCTTTATCTTTTAAACATTATTTAATAGTTCAAACAATTAGAAACAACCCCGATCTTCCTTTAGAGTCATTGAATTTATCAAATAATGCCCTTGGCGATACTCGTGTTCATAATCTTATCGAAAGCATAATTAATTTAAATTATGGCATAAAAGAACTCTTATTATCAAACTGCAATCTTACCAACAAAGGAATTAAAAAAATGATCCAATCACTTCAAAATTCAAAAAAAATCAAATCTTCTCTTACAAGAATTGACATTTCAAACAACAATATTGGGACATCTGGCTCAAAAGGTAATAAATTCATAAAAAAAAAAACAAAAAAAATTCTTGTTATAGTAAACCATTTTTTGGGTTATTATTTTGTATTAATATATATATTCTAAAAATTAAATCACATATTTTGTTCAATATAATTAGTGTATGCTAGTTAAAACCAAGTGAGGTACTATATCAAAATATAATATTCAATAATTTTATCTAAAAAAAAAAAATTCTAGAAACCACATAACTGACTTGGATTGAAATTTTTAACTTGTATTTATTAATTTACAAAATAATTTTTTTTTTTTTATTGAATATTTAAATTCAGATAAGGATTTTTATCACTAAAATGAAAACTTTCAATTTATTCAAATAAAAAATCCCTAATACCTTTAAATTTTAAAAAGTGTTATAAAATCAACGAGATTTAAATAAAAAAAAAAAAAAAAAAAAAAATTGATACTATAGACATTTTAAAAATACTTTGCAAAAAAGCTTTTAAAAGTAAAATCTTTTTCAGCCAAAGGGGTTCCAGTTTTATTGAAGAAATAGAACAAATTCTATGAGTTTAATCCAGTATTCTTCTCAAAATAAATTTCAGTTTTTAAATCTGAATCATTTTTTCTAATGTAGTAAAAAAATTTTTTTTTTCTGTTTTTTGCTTTCCAGTTTCTTTTCTTTTTTATTTTTTTTAATGAAATAGTTAATTCGGAAAAAAAAAAATCCTTTGAAATCCAGATTAACTTCAAGAAAATCGAAATTAAGCAATATATGCTAAAATCAATACATTTACAATTAAAAAATCTTATTGTTAACAATTTTAAATTTCCAAAAGAACCTGAGAAATTTTGGATGAGATTTTCCAACGAAAGGGGCCCGAAAATTTTTTTAACCAAAATTTTTTTTTTGATATTTATGCTTTTTTAAGGTAGTTCTTTTATGAATATCAGCTTTAATTTGAAGTTTATTATTTTTCTTATTAATCCTAAGTTGGTTGATTCTTAATAAAAAAATGAAATTTTCATTTTTAGTTTGTCATCTTTGAGCAAAATGGGGTTTATATTGAATATTTTTAGTTTTTATTTTTTTTTTTACTTTCTTTTTTTGAAGATTAGGTTTATAGAAAAATTTCAAAAAAAAAAGAAAGAAAAGAAAACAGTTGGTAGAAAATCTAAATGTTTAAATATACCTTGATTTTTTCTTATAAAAAAATGAAATATTTATTAAAAACTTAAAAACATAAAGAAGAGATTGTTGATTATGTACAATCATTATGTGGGGAATGAAAAATAATATTAGAAATATTTTTTTTTTAGAATTCGTTGTATCAATAATAATTAATAAGGTGACTTTTCAAAATGATACAAAACATTCATTTTAAGATGATATTAATTAATTTAAATTATTTCAATCTTCTTAGAAAAATCCTAAATATAAAATTTTAAGGACTACGTTTGCAATTCAACAAATATTCTCAACCCAATTTTTTCCAATCTCATTTAAAATGTAAAGGAATGATCTACAAAATCTTCTTCAATTTGGATCAAAAAATCATTTTATGTCATTTTTTAAATGAAAAATTCACTAAGAAATTTTGAGATATGTGAAACTCGAACACCTTGTGAAGAAACGTGAAAATGAAAATGAAAAATAATCACGATTTTCAAAATTTAAAAACCCTTCTCAACAAACAACTTTAAAAGATTAAATTGTCAATTATTTTTGGCCATTTAGCTACGTGGAATTGTTACATTGTCTCCACAAACAATTAATCCGTTCCAAACCAACTGCGAAATATTATAAAACATAGAAATTGGTTGTATATTATATAATTGTGTTTTTTGAAATATAAAATTCAATTTCGATCCGATCATAAGATCAAAATTTCAACTTTCTCTTACTTCATTAGAGTTATTTTTTTTTGTTAAAACAAAGACAAAAATTAAATTTTCACAAGAAAAGAAATCACAGAAATCACAGAAATCACAGAAATCACAGAAACTCTGGAAAAATTTAAAGTATTTTTCGATCATTGTTTTTAAATTGTAAAAACCTGAGATTTTAACAATTTTGGAAATTGAAGATCCACATTAATGTAAGTATTTTAATGAATTTGTTTGTCAATTTCCAAAACCAAAGGAACCAAAAAATGGATAATTTATTTTTAATCTTATATTATAAATTTTATAGTTTATGATGAGCCTCAAAAACCATTTTACGGTTTATTGTACAAAAAAAAATTTCAGAAAAGAAAACCAATTTCAGGGTCTTATAAATTTTCACGGTAGGGCTGGAACAACTGTATTAATTATTACAAAGGGGTTGTGATTTTGTCTTATTTTTTTTTTTTTGGTTCTTTTTGTTTTTCCTTGAACTAAATCTACCCACAAATGACTAAGGGGAGAGTGTCACCTCGAATTGTTTTAGGAACAACATGATCAATGCCAAACGCACTTCACATTTTTTTTGTACTTTTTTGATAAAATGTTTTTTTGTTTGGATCGTTTCTATCAAAACCTAATTTTTAGTATCAAGATAAATTGGGTTGAGGTTGTGTGGGAAAGGTTTTGAAGAATTTTTCATGAAAGGATCGTTTGGGAATTAAAGTTCGCAAAATTTTATCAGTTTTTTTTATTTTTAAAAAAAAAATATTGTACCAATTGAGAAAATTTGATCTTTCAATTTTTGGAAATGGGAATTTGAGTGGATTTAATACAATACCAAACCAATTACCGTGCTACGATTCAAAAATCTCTTTGTTTTAAAATAACAAAGCACCTAATCATCAAAAATTTTCAATCTTCTCCTTTTTGGCCTTCTGTGTCATTTGTTAAAACCTTCTCAGCTTTACTCAGAAATGAAAAAAAAAAAAAAAAACATAGAAAATCCACTACAATTTGTAAGGGTTTTAAAAAATGACACAGAAGTAAATTTTTTCAAAAAGTTGATTTTTGCCAACCTTCTTTTTGATTTTTTATACAAGGCTGATGAATTTCAGTCAAAATTTGTCATTTTTTCCTTCTTAGATCTCACTGAATAAAAATTTGTGAGATTTACCAACCACCAAACCCCGATAAAAACATATAATACTTTGAATTTCAATTACAAACGTAATCGTTAACTTTTAAAAAATATTTTTATCTGAATTCAAAAAAAATTATAAAAATTTACTCAATAGCTATTTAATCATATCAATAATTTTCGGTAACCAAATAAATTTTAATAAAAATCGTTTCAATTTCTTCCAACATTTTTTTTTAACGATCAAATTTACTTTAATTATAAATAATATATATATCTTGATATTATTTTCAAAAACAAATAGAAATTGCAGAATGGATTGGATCATTTTATGAAACATCAAATGATTTTCATTCATTTTATTTTGGGAATTGTGGATTATTATTAAATAATATTTTAAACCAATTAAATTTATATTTTACTATTAGGATTCAAGCATTAGACATCTCCGGAAGCCAATTGAATGAAATATCAGGACCACTTTTAAATAAATTGGTTCGTCAATCTTTTCTATTACGACATATTAATATTTCAGCAACGGATATATCTTTTAATTTTTTTGAAGAATTCATTTCAAATCTAATTGAAAATAAAAAACTTGATAATCTCTATTTAAATTTGAGTACAAACAATTTAGGTCCCCAAGGCGCCGAAATTATATGTGATTATTTATTAAGTGAAAATAAAATTAAAACCTTGATCGTTGATGAAAATAATTTTGGAATTAAAGGAGTAGAGCACATTCTCCAGAGTTTAATTTCAAATACCTCTGTTCATAATTTATCTATTGCAAAAAATATCAAAAAGAAAGAAAAAAGTTCAAGAGTCGGCAATTTATTAAAGGATTTGATTCAAAACAACAAGACGTTGCACAATTTAAACATATCTGGCCAATCTAAAACATATTCGATAGGCAAGAATTTATATCCAATGTTTGAAGCACTTGAACAAAATACAACGATAAAGAAATTAAAAATCGAATTTAATAATATAAACGAATTGGGAATTAAAAAATTGAGTAATTCTTTACAAAAGAACTCTACGTTAACATCACTTTCCATGGACCAGAAGCAATCAGACCATAGCATCCAATCTTTCCAATCCTTAGCATCAATGTTTTCTCAAAATGGAACTATAATTGATTTCCCGTTCCCCAATGTACTTTACAAAAAGTTATTGAAAAAAAAAAATTTAACAATTTTACAGGATGTTAAAAATTGGATTGAGCAAAGTATTGACGAAAATAAATTACGCTCTGCCACTGAAAAAAGAGAAAGTTGGGAAAAACTTCAAAACAAAATCCAAAAATTTAAGAATCAAATGAAAAAAAGGTCTCAAAATAAATTGAACATTATTCAAAAAAAAAATTCTTTTCATGTTAGCAGTTTAAATGAAAAAAATTTTTCTCAAATTTTAAATAATAATAAACATACACAAAAAAACAATGATAAGGATTCAAATAATTACAATTCACCATTAAAATCATCAAATGACTTAAAAATATTTTCCGATTCAAATTCGGATATAGAAATATTGTCTGGATCAGATTTAGATTTGGGCTTTGATCAAGGTGATAATTTAAAATCAAATATAAAAGAAAATGAGAAAAATAAAGGAAAGGAAAATGAAAATGAAAATGAAAATGGAAATGAAAATGGAAATGGAAATGGAAAAGAAAAAAAAAATGAAAAGAAAAAGCAAAATATAAAAACTAATTCCGATACTGACGAAGAATTAGATATATTAACAATCATCGATACAAATAATAAAAAAGATCTTGAATCAAATTCCGAGTTGGTGACCAACAAAAAAAAAGCAAAATTATTAAAAACACCAAAAAGATCAACAAAAAGATTATTAATACCGAAAAACCCATTAGGGCGGTCTGCTTCGTTTTCACCAGAAGTTAAAAATAAAAATGAAGACACTGAATTAAATGGATGGTTATTTAAAAGAAAAATCAGTAACAAAGCCTTAGAAAGAGTAAAAGAGAAAAGACGAAGATCTAGTGGCATACATGTTCAATTTTTAGGACATTTATCAAGCTCAGAAGACGAAAATGAGGGAAATGAAAAAAACAATGAAAATAAATTGAATAATAATAATAATAATAATAATAACAATCAAAGTAAAAAATCCAAAAAAGAATTAAAATTTAATTTCAAACCAATGGACGAAAAATTATTAAACTTATTAAAGTCCAATAATACGATTGAAATCAAAAAACACATTCAAACAAAAAGTATTAACGCGATTGAAATGATCGATCCAAATACAAATTGGACTGTAATTCATTATGCATGCAAGCATGGCAATACAGAATTATTGTCATATTTTTTATCATTTAAGAATTCTGAAATTTTAGTAAATGTAGTTGACGACCTTGGATTAACACCATTACACCTTTTAATGACAAACGCACCCAACGTCGAATCTATCATATTATTGTCTGATTACGAGATCGATTTTAATATCAAGGATAAAAGAGGTTGGAACGCTTTGCAAATCCTCATACATACCTTTAAAGATACCACAGACAAAATAGACATTATTTTGCTATTATTAGAAAAGGGCAGCAACACCAACCAAAGGGATATCAAGGGGGTATGCTCAATAGACCGCGCAGCAAATAACGGATGGGAAAAGGGGCTCTTATTATTAATCCAGCAAGGAGGCGACGTGAACATCCAGGATAACAAGGGACTGACGCCTTTGCAC
Source organism: Anaeramoeba flamelloides (assembly GCA_027625915.1). Classification (NCBI taxonomy): domain Eukaryota; family Anaeramoebidae; genus Anaeramoeba; species Anaeramoeba flamelloides. The sequence continues at coordinate 11,381,790 of JANTQA010000036.1, forward strand.
AAGGCGGCCCGTAACGGAATGGACAAATCGTTACAGATTTTGCTTGACAACGGTGCTAAAACGGATATTAAAGATAACGCTGGCAACACAGCATTATCTTTAGCCAGAATTTACGGACAATACAAGGTGGAAAGGATTTTGGATCCAGAAAACTCTGTTGACTTTGATATAATTTTTGATTTTGAAGATGAATTCCAACATATTAATAAAGAATTGGGATTTGAAAATATTACCTATACAGAGTATACCATTTTATTAATTGGCACCTTTAAAAGTGGGAAAACAAAACTAGTTGAAAGATTCCATTCAAGATTGTTTTCTCAATCCTATATCCCCACCGTGGAAAATAAAATGAAAAAATATGCACTAATAAACCATAAAAGAATATTAGTTAATATTATAGATGTTTCCGGTGACCAGATTTACTCATCATTTTTATCAAATTGGATTAAAAAGGCAGATGGCATTATCATGTGTTATTCCGTTTTGGATAAAATGGAAAATTTTAATAGATTGAATAGTTTATATTCTACAATTAATAAAATCAAAAACCTTGAAAATAACAACAACAACAACAACAACAATAATAATAACAATAACAATATTAATAATAACAAGAATAAAGAGAATAAAAATGATATACCAATATGCTTAGTTTCATTGAAAAATGATGTAAATGAAATAAGCATCAAAGAAGAAATCGGTAAGGAATTTGCCAAAAAAATGAATTGTAAATTTATAAAGGCTTCAACCAAAAGGAATCAAAAAGTTGATTTTGTATTTCGGTATATACTCTCAGAAATTAAAAAAAAATACCCCAATAAACCAGAAATTAATGGTGAAAAATTTGGTGAGGTAGTATTGAAAAAGAAAAAAAAGCTTTTTTCAAAATCGTTCAATAAAGATAATAATGAAAATGATAAAACAAACGTGACAATACTTTTTGAAGACATAATCAAAAATGAACTCTGCTTGGATTATTTTTCCAAATTTTTAAAAAAAGAATATGCAGAAGAAAATTTATTATTTTATTTTGCAGTGATATCCTTCAAGAAAATTGATGAAAATTCCTTCGATTTAATGTATACTTCCGCTCAAAAAATTTATAACGAATTTGTTTCAGAAAAATCACCTCTTCAAATAAATATTGATTATGGTGATCGAGTCATCATTGAAGAGAATTTGAAAAATAAACAAAATATAGATTCTTCTTTTTTTGATAATGCTTTAGTGCATATTTTGGGAATGCTTAAAAATGATTCTTTCTCTAAATTTCTTAAAACACAATTTTATACTGATATGATTAATGAAATTGTTAAAAATGGGAAAATTTAAAATTATTTAATTCCAATTTAAAAGAATAATTAAGCAATATTATATATATATATATATAATGTAGTAATTCATTTTAAAATCTAAAAATTCTATAATATTATAAATAAATATACAAAGTTAAAAAATAAAGTTTAAAATTTTTAATTTCAATAAATTATTTTATATTTAACTTTTTATTATTATTTCTCATTTTTTTTTATTTCACAATAATTTATTAATTTTCAATTTGTTTGTCCAAGTAAAAATTGCAGAAGAGTTTTTGGAAAGTTTTTTTATTGTTTTTGAATTATTAAATTTTTGACAATAACTCCAGTTAAAATTATCTTCTAGAAGTAAAAATAATGATAAATTCAAAAAAATTTCCAACTAAATTTTAGTTGATTTTTCATTTATTAAAAATCAATAATTCTACTTTCAAAGTAGTTCATGAAAAAGAATATTTTGAAAATAAATTAATTTTACAAAGTTTATTTCGATTTAGAACAATACAATTCTTCATTCAAAACCGAGCAAAAAAATTTCGAAAATAGATAATGAAACAAAAATTTTTCAAACATTAATTATAAATTATCAAACATATATAAAAAAATTTATGGCAGAGAAACAATATAAACCTCTAAAATTGAATCATCTGATAGTTTATTGAAAATTATATCAGTGCCCACTAAGTTTTAGACTCTTTAAAAAATTTAACAAAAAAAAAAAATCAAAAGTTTTAATTTTACTCATATTGATAATTAAAATTTTAGAGAAAATAAAAGTAAAAAAATATAAATTTTGAGAGATTTATTTATTTTTTTATGAGGCCATTTTTTTGGGGGGATATAAGTCAAAATCCATTCAATTTGTATTTTCAGATTATATTTTTATTATATTTTGGAATTATTTGAATAAAATTTTGTTGACAACTTTTATCCAAATCTATCTCAAATATTCTTGAGATCTAAAGTGAAAAATTAAAAATAATTGTTTTTTCAATATTATACCTTAGAAAAGAGAATTCCAGGTTTCATTAGTATTTCGTATATAAATTTATATTTCATTGTAATATATCTTTTAAAAAATTACACATTTTTTTTAGGAATATAATTTCAATTTATTAAACAAATTTTTTTATTACTTAATTAAATTCTTTTTTTTTTATTTATCTTAAAATTTTTTATAACTTTATTCATTAAAATAAAAAATAACTTTTTTCTTATTGAAAAAAGTATCTAATATGTCTAAAAACTTGTGATAATACCTTTTTGGGTAATTTTGATTAATGGTAATAAATACTTGAATTTGATTATAATAATGTGTAACCCAACTCTTGAATTACTTTTTGAGTTCAACTAATAAATTGAATCTTTTTACCATACATTGATAAATAAATAAATATATATATATATATATATATATATATATATATATATATATATATATATATATATATAAGCTATTTCCAAGAATGTATGGCAAATTTATTTTAAGATATATTTATGTAACACATTCTTCAAAAAAGATTTAATTATATAAAATCATTAACCACCATTTATAGATTCTTGATAGCAATTCAATTTGTTTCTTAGTATTGTATTGCAAAAATAAAATATATTAAAATTTATGATCTCGATTTTATCTGATATTTTTTAGCAGTGAAAATTGGGGTTTATTATTTTCTTTTTGATCGAAAAAATCCTTTTCATAACTTGTATAATCCCAAAAAAATTTACAATATAATTAAAAACAGATAACTGTTTTTTCGTATTTAAAAAATCATTTGTTACCCTTTCCATATTTCCGGTTTTTTATTCAAATTGGTCGTACATTGCTTTAACCAAAAAAAGTTACTATTTTTTTTTTTCATTTTTTGGGAATATTTCAACTAACATACTTTTAAGTCAATACATAAGTGGTTTATTCAATCGGTATTAATATTAAACTTAATTTGGTATCTTTGATTAATGATTACCATCCCTAAAAAAGATTATTTTTCATGAAATGTAAAAAAAAATGCCCCACTTTTTTAGAAATACCTTATATATATATATATATTCTCAAGGTTTTTTTATTATTTGTTTTTTATAAATCAAAACATTTTAAAGAATCGTCCAAGTAGGTGATTTTCTTTTTTTTTCTTGGGAATTGAAACAATAAAAGAAACCTGTTTTATTTCTATGAAAACAATAAAAATTATTGTGAATTTTTATTTAAAAATAACAAGACCTTTTTTTAAATTTTATTTTTTTTTTTTAATTAACTTTTCAATTGACAAAAAAAATCATAAAAAGTATTTATAATACATTTGGGTACAATTTATTAACTTAATGCTAAAGTATTATGTATTTTGAAATGTATTTTTTTCAAATTAATTTTTTTTTTGTGTACCAATTTTTGGTGTTGAGTTTAGAACTACCAATGTAAAATGATTTCAAAATTATATGTATAAAAAAAAAATCAGGTTAGAGCCAAAAAGCCCCTTTTCAAATTAAAAAATGTTCTTTTTTCATTATTCTAGTTCAAATAAAATATCTAATTCTGTATCAATGGTCTAGCTAATTTCAAATCAAATTTGAAGCTAAACTTCTAAATATTGTAAGTAAAATTTAACTTTGGACCTGGTTTGATACAAATTTTTTCATAATTTTTTTGGAATTTTTTAAAGAAATTTATTGTTTTTTTTCAATAATCAGAATAATTACTTTTATTATATCTATTTCATGTGAAAATTTTACATTTTACCCATTGATTTTTGAATTTCTTTTTTAATTGCATAAATTTAAGAAACTAACATCATATATACGTATTGATTATTACAGGTATCCATTATCTTTTAATGTGTGAGTTTTCCTTGAAATAAAGAAAAACAATTTTGAATTATAAACATTGTAATCGAAGTCTACAAGGGTTATTTTATATAGGTATTATTCAGGAACTTTTCAGACCCTTCAAATATTTTTTTTAAACAATTTTTTATGTATACTGAAGATTTATACAACCAAATGAAAATCAAAAATAAAAAGATATTAAATACTATATTTATTTATGAGATAATTTTTTTCCGAAATTGGTGCAATATTTACAATAATAAAAGACAAAATAATTGTTAAAAACAAAATAATAATGAAATTTGAAAATGGTTCACATTTTGACTTAAGAACTACATTTCAGTCTCGAAAGTTTTGAGTTATTTTACTTTTGGTTCACCATTATATTTTCCTTCAGACTAAATTGGATGAATAAATTACTAGTTTCAAAGCCTAAAATTGTAAAAAAAAAAAATTTTTTCAAAATATATTGGAGACCCAAAAAATTAAAAAACAAATGACTTTAAGGGATTTTCAAGCGTAATATCAAAAACCCAAACGTTTCAAGCATTAGTGTAATTATAAAAAAATATTTAGAAGCCCTTGAGGAATTGTTTTGTATTTATAGATTTGTAATTGAAATTATGAAAGGTAACCATTGTGAAAAAAATTTGGTTCATTAAAAAAAATTGGGTCAGTCAAAAATTTGTTTTCGTTTTTTAAATAATAAATATTAGCAAAATGATTTTTGATCAAAGTAAAATTTTATGAACAAATCTTACATTTAAGAAAAACTAAAGTTATTATCAATAATAATTTTCAGAAGTAAAATTAAATTGTTGCATTTTAACCTTTTGGAATTACTGTGGAACTCTTAAAAACAAAAATTGAATTTTAATTGTAAGCTTTACTAAAAATGTTGATTTTTTTTATTAGATTACATTCCAAGGCCAAGTTAATCATTGTCTGGGAAGACCAAAAATTAATAACCGTTTTAAATTAAGGTTTGTCTATGGGGATTTTTAGAATTTAAATGGTTTCTGAAATCTTGATATTTCGGTATTTTAAAGTTTTGATTGTAAACATTAGTGGAAAACAACCCCTTTCGAAAAAACAGCTTTTTTGGAAGATTTTAGGATTCAATTGGGTTTAAAAGGATATTTAAGATTAACCGTGATAAATTTGCGTTCATTAACAATTATAAATATCTTATTGAATTAATAGATTTTAATATTTCCTATTAAATATTTCTCTTATTTTTAGTAAAGTTGACAATTAAAAATAAATTTTTGTATTTTTGGAGTTCCACAGTAATTCCAAAAGGTTAAAATGCAACAATTTAATTTTACTTCTGAAAATTATTATTGATAGTTACTTTAGTTTTTCTTAAATGTAAGATTTGTTCATAAAATTTTACTTTGATCAAAAATCATTTTGCTAATATTTATTATTTAAAAAACGAAAACAAATTTTTGACTTACCCAATTTTTTTTAATGAACCAAATTTTTTTCACAATGGTAAAATCAAATTTTAGCATGATCACTAATATATGGTAAAAATTGTTAGAATTGTGAAATTTATCATTTTTTACACAAGAAATTCTAAAGTGGTAAATTTAACTGAGATTAAGGATCTCTTTCAAGAATGTTTTTAGCGATAATTTTACATTTTTCACCATATTATTTAATCATTTAAATCACAAAACAAATATTTTAAAAAAACCTTTCAAATTTTTTATCAGAAAATAAATGAAATTCATACTCAAATGGTGTGGGCAAAGAAAAAAAGTATTTTAGATCATTTTTTTTTTTTGATTCTTTCCGAAGCATAATTGTAATTTTTAATTTTGAAGACTTTTTTCAAATTTTTTACTTGTCGAATACATAATCGAACAAAAAAATCTCATCACAACTCTTGTTTTATTTTCAGTTTTTCATCAAACACACTCAGTCAACTTAATTGAGAACAAACCCCTTATGGCTAGTATTAAAAATCTTTTTGTTTCAAACAAGCATTTTCGGGATCTGCTTCGTGTTCTTTTTGAAACAGGGATGATCAACCCAAAGCCAATAAACTGTTCAAGCCAAGAATTACAAGAGATTGTCAAAAAATCACAAACTGCTTTGCTGTCTGAATATAATAAGCAGACAAACAGAGAATTAGATGAAAATAATCAGAATCATGATTTATCTCTACTTGAAGAAAATGAAAATGAAATATCATCTTTTATTTGTGATTTGATACAAGTTTTAATCAACAACAAAACGGAATACGATGATTTTCTTTCTCGGTTAGACAAATCAATCGAGGAGTATAAATTGAAATTAATAAATTTTGATTTGTTACCAGATGAAAAAAGAAAAAGAAAACATATCCTAATTGGAAAAACAGAACCACACTCTGAAGATGAAGAAAAAGACCAAGACGAAAACGAAGACGAAGATGAAGAAGAGGAAAATGATCAGAAAAGAAAGAAAGGAAAAAAAAAAAAAAAAGAAAAAGAAAAAGAAAAAGAAAAAGAAAAAGAAAAAGAAAAAGAAAAAGAAAAAGAAAAAGGAAAAGAAAAAGATCACAAAAAAAAAGAAATTCAAAAAAAATTTCAAAAAAAATTCAATATCAAGCAAAATGGTAAAAGGAGAAGAGAAAATTTGCCAAAAAGAGCTGTAATGTTATTAAAACAAAATTTAATTGAAAATGTGGAAAACCCTTACCCATCGAAACAAAAAAAACTAGAATTAGTCCAACAAACAGGTAACTTTAATTTTTGATCACACTTTTTGAAAACAATCAAAAATTTACAATATTGATTATTTTTTTTGATTTTTCTAACAAATTTGATAATGCTATAAAATTAATGGTGTGCTTTTTATCATAGAAGAGTATCAAATTAAAGAATTTTATTATTATTGATAATTTGTTTTAGTGCTCCATAGTTCATATGTCTCTAAAAAATCTTTTTGTAAAAAGTCCTTACAGACCTAATACTTTTTAGTGTTAAGTATAAGATCACAAATAAGACACAAAAAAATCAACAAAGTAACAAAAAAAGGATTGATCCTAAGAATGCACCAACCTTTTTTTAACAACCCAATAAAAAATTGTTCGCCTTATATACAAGAGTTGTGCCTTATTTTTATTTTTTTTCAATTTATTTGATTAATTAGAATGTTGATTAAAAATACCGAGAACTGTAAAAAACGATCTAATAAATTTAAAATCACCCTTATCATACACTGATCAACCCCCCCCCAGAGCATAAAACCAGTCTTTCAAAATCAATCAAATGTTTTTTCTTCTTCTTATTTCAATATAACATCCAATTTTCTACCCAATAGTACGACTAAGATCAAATCAATTTTGAAAGTAATCTCCTTGTTATTTTCACTAAAATTTAAATTAGGAAGGAAATTTGATAAAATATAACATTTTTACTCAATAATTTTCAAATTTTTTGTTTTTTTTTGATGATAAAAAATTTTACTAAAATTTACTCTATTTTTTTGATAAATTTTCTAATTTTATTTTTTTAGTTTTAAGAATTTCTTTTTAATAATAGAACTTTAAGAAACAGTCTCATATTTACAACTTGTTTTTTGGTGATTTCTTTGATCAATAGCGATGTATAACTTTCTAGAGAAAAAAGAAAAATGAATTTTAATTTGAAACACTGGGTTATTAAGTCTTGAATAAGTTCTTTTAATGGTAATGGTAAAAAATATAAGGAATTTTCAAAAAAATCTGAATTTTACAACAAATTTAACGATTGTTTGATTAATATTGAAGACTTCAAAGCTGAAAAACACATTTCTTTAAATTTGCCTTGAAATTTAGATTAGTTCCGAAAAAAATGTTAGTTATATTAAAAATATAAATAATTAAATCCTAAATTATTTTGGAAATCGTTTTTACAGATTGGAAATATATTGACAAGACTACATGTTCCATAGAAATGAAAGGAAGGTGAATAATCTCTGGGTTCAATTTTCAATGTTTATAGTAAATCATAATAAATAAAAAAAAAACAATGTAATTTTTGGGGTTCTAAACATTATTTTTTAATAACCAGAAACAATTATTTTTACATTTCTAAATTCCAATATGGAAAAATAAATTTAAAAATATTTCAAAAACAATATAAAAAGTAAATCAAAACAACCACTCTTGGAAAAAACCAGTGTTTGAATCCAAAAATTCAGAACATGATTTTCATTTAAAAAAAAACCAACCCCTATGAAATAAACGGGAAAGAGGGAAAAAAAGTGAAACACCATTTTTCATTGAGAACCTAACTGAAAACGAAAAGTAAAATCAATTAAAAGAAGAAACCAATTAACTTCAAATAATAATCCATTATATTATTGTCAATCAACCCAACAAATACAATTTAAATCTACTTTTTTATCCTCAATTATTGGCGTGGTTTTGGAGATCTCAAAAATAGTCAATTTTTTTGAACCAATTTTTAATAATTGATCAATCAAAGAAAAACCCCAACTAAAAGCTAGTATTAAAAAAACTATTATTGCGTTGAATGCTTCATTTTGTCTTTATTTATTTATTTATTCCTTTATTAATTGATCTTGTTTTTAATTTTCATTAACGTTCCCGATTAAAAACCGTATTTTACTTTTTTTCTCGGTTTCACTTTTTTCCAAAATGGTAAACTTGAAATTTTGAATTTATTAGAAACTAAAGTTGATGATAAATCACCCAATTTTTTTATTATTAATATTTTTTTTTTATTTTATGTTATTTTTAGACGAAAAATAAATATTTCTAGTGTATAGAACTGTATATTAATATACTGATTTTTTTATTATAATAGATAACTTTAATTGATAAAAAATTTGTATTTTCAAAATTTGATTTTTAATGGTCAATGATTTTGAAATGGAGTTTAATTCATTTTTTTTTTTTTTTTTTTTTTTTATTGAACTTCAAAGTTTCAGAAAAAAAAAGAAATGGATGATAAAATTTTATTTTAAAATCAAAGAAAAATTTTCTTACATTCTCATTGTATTTCATAATTTGTATTTTATATAATTAATTATTCACAAAAATGGGATATATATTAGTAATTACCCTTCAAAATTGTTCAATGATGATTTGCAAAAAGACTTATTATTTTAAACAATAAAAAAATTATATTACCTGGAAATCAGATAATAGCAAACCCATTTTATTTGTTGAATATTATATTTTGATATTAATGTTTATTATATTTGGTATCACATGATAATGAGAATATAAATAGATATTATTATTAATCTTATTTTTTAAAAAAATACAACGATAGAATTTTAAATTGCTCAAAATATTACTTTTTTAATATTATTTTTTATGGTTTAAAATAATTAGGATTAACACTTAAGCAAGTTAACAATTGGTTTATTAACGCTCGTAGAAGAATTTTACAAACAATAAAAAAAAAAATTGAAGAAGAAAAAAAAAGCAAAAAAAAATCTAAAAATCAAAAGAAAAACCTTACAAAAAATGAAAATAGTATTTTAAATAGAAAAAAAAGCAATAAAATTAAAATGAAAACAAAAAAGTTAGTGAAAGAAAAATGGAAAAAAGGTAGAAGGTTGAAAGAAAGAGAGTTACAGAAAAAAACACGCCTTGATAAGGAAGATCGGAATAAAAAAAAAGGAAAAATCAAAAAAGCTAACAAATATAGAATAAATCTAAAAAAGCTAAGAGAAAAGGGAATTGATGAAAATGAAAAGAGTGGATATAAAGAAGAGGAGGAAGAGGATAATATTGAAGAAGAGGAAGAAGCTAATGATTATGATGAAGAGGAGGAGGATGATGAAGAGGAGGAGGGGGGAGAAGAAGAGGAGGGAGATGAAAAAGAAGAAAATGATGATGATGATGAAGATGATGAAGAGGAGGAGGAGGAAGAAGAAGAAGAGGGAGATGAAAAAGAAGAAAACGATGATGATGATGATGATGATGATGATGACGACGACGAAGAGGACGACAGGGACGAGGACGAGGAAGAGGAGGAAGAAGACGATGATGATGACGATGATGGAGAATATGATGAAAATAGCTCAGAATAAGAAAAATATTGTTTTTTTTTTTTTGAATCAGCATAGATTTGCGCATATTGGATTCTTGATCTTTTACTAAAATATGTTACATTTTCACACTAAAAATTATAAACTATAAAACGAAAAGTAATTATAATTTTTATTACTATAAATTCTTCAATATTTCCTTATTTTAATCTAAAAATTGATTTTCCTTCTCAAATAAGTTTTCTTATATAATAAAGAATTTTATCAATTGAAAAATAAAATAAAAATATTACTAAAAAAATACAAACAAAAGATCGATTCAATTCACACCTTTTTTGAAAATAAAATCAAATGAAACTAATAAAATATTGACATTTTCAAAATAAAACAGTATTAACATTAAAATATTTTAAAATTTCAATAAAAGAGTTTCTCACAATATTCTTAAATATATAAAATTTTATTTATTTGTTGTTAAAAGTAAAATTATTTAATTTCCTAACATTAATGAAATCAAAATTATTTTTAAATTTTTCAATTATTTTTTATGAAATAAACCAATTCTCTTTTGATGACTATAAAAAAATTAAATACACATCAAAACCAACTATAAATTAAAAACAATCCAGATGTTCCAATTTGTTAATAAAACAAATTTTGATAAACGAAACTTTATTTTTTTTAAAATTTTAGTTCCCAATAAAAATTATTTGAAATAAAGTATTATTTTCATTTGATTTATTAGAATATTTTCTGATAAACCACATTCCAAAAATTTGGACACACCAAAAATCAAAAATAGGAAAACAAAAACTCAATTTATTATATTTTTTCAAACCAAATATTAAACCTCCTTTAAGTTACATATTATTAATGTATTAATATGTAATCATTTAAAATCCAAAAAAAAAAATATAGGAAACTCAAAAATAAAAATCAGTGTGTCCAAAATGATGAAACGAGCAGAAATTAAAAATTCTATTGGTAAATTTGTTGAAATTTCACCGATAGTTATTGATCGATCAAAGGATAAGATTACATCAACTATTTTAATACAATTTTTCATTTTAACAAAACCAACACTAATCTTATATCAATTATTGAAAAAATTTTTTACAGATCTAACGAAACATATTATGTTAATGGAAAAAACGAGATGAAAACAAAATAACAAAGATAATAAATAAAATAGTTTGTAAAAAAAAAAGTTACTTCTAAATTGAACGTAAATTATTGTATTTTTATTCTTTCAACTGTTTAAACTATGTCAAATATTTTGTGGATTTAGTTCAGAATCAAAACAAAATCTTGAAACAAACTTTAGTAAAAGACTTTTTTTTTAATGATTTTAGGATTTTTCGGTTGTACCTGATTATAATTTACAAATAAATATCTTTCAATTTCTATTTGTCGATCAAAAAATAATTAATAAATAAAAACAACTTCTAGAAACGATGAGCAAAATAATGTATCTTTAAAAGGTCAACTATTCTAATTAGATAATAATATTTTTTTTGGTATTTCAAATTCATTTTACATAATTTTAACTTCATGTTTTTTTCTTTTTATGACTATTCTAAAATTTTTAATCTGTATTAGAAAAAAAACTCGGATTTTTTTCAATTTTAAGTTAAATGTTTGAGTTGTTTTAGTGTTAAACACACTGAATTATTGGGAAAATTTAAATGCCAATTTAATAAGGGAATACTTATTAGATTTGTTAATTATTTTATAAATTAATTACTAGCCCAAATAGGAATCTAGCAATTTAAAAAAATAGTTTCTGGTTATTAAATATATATTTTTAGTACCTCAAAGATGAAAAAAGAGTATCTTGTCTTTAGTGTGAAATCTTTTTATTTTGGTTACAGTCAGTTTCATTTTTAAGACACAAACTTTCAACGAAATTTAAGGCACAAAAAAATCTCAAATTATGGCACAAAATTTGGAATTTTAATTTTTACAATTTATTTTTACTAGAAAATTGAATTTTGTGCTTTAATTTGAGATTTTTTTGTGCCTTAAATTTCGTTGAAAGTTTGTGCCTTAAAAGTGAAACTGACTGTATTATCTGATCGATCTTGGACTTGGTATTACTTTTATTAGTTTGTACAAAATAATGAAATTTTTCAAATATAGTTTTTTTATTCTTAAATCTAAATTGATGATTCTTAAACTAATAGACTGAATACTAAGTTGATCTTAAAAATTTTTATTTTTGGGTTGTAGATTGAAGTTTTTATTTAGAATTGGTTTCATTTAGAGCTTTTAAAAAAAATTAAATATTTTTATTTCTCTTTATAATTGAGTAAAAGGGAAATAATCTTATTCAATTGGTAACCTAAAAAATTTTTTTATTCATTAAAGTGACCATTCTATCTATTTTCCAGAAACTCTTAAATACTAATTTATCGAAAAAAAAAAAAAAAGGGCAAAATTTTTGTTTTTAAAACCACTATCAAAACCTCTACCAAGCCCAAGATCGATTATCTAAGAAACAAATAACAATTCACAACACACTACTTCAAATAATATTGTGTCAAATTTCAGTGATTGTAAACCTTAACAAGCAAATCAAAAAAAAAAAAATAAAGAGAGATTTTTGTCAATTAACAAGGCCAATTTTCAAACCAAACAAAAAAGAAACTCACCAAAAACTCCAAAGAGTTCTGAAGAAAAAGAAAATTAAAAGATCATTATAAAATTCAAACAAAAATTTTCAAAATCATTTTTTTTCAAAATATTCATTTCTCAATTTTTTCTTTCTTTTTTGTATTTTTCCAAAAAATCGAATGTTTCTTCGATCTGTAAAAATTTCAGGTTTTAAATCGTTTCTTCATGAACAAACAATTGAAATGATCCCTGGGTTTAATATTTTAATTGGAAAAAATGGGAGTGGCAAAAGCTCTGTGATTGAAGCGATCTGTTTAGCATTGGCTGTGATCCCCAGAATCAAAAAAAGTGATTTAGATGGATTGTTATCAAACAACTTAAATTCCGATCGTACATGTAATGTAACTCTAACCTTTTCAAAAATTAGTGAACACGGGAAGCACAAGTCAAAGGAAAAAGAAAAAGAGAAAGAGAAAGAAAAACAAAACCGAAAAAAAAAGCAATTTATCAATCCGTTTGAAACGCCGAAAAGAAAACCCAAGCAACGCTCTAATGGCGACATTATTCTATCCTTAACACTTGGTCGCAAAGGGCTAACCTACAAGTTAAATGATCGAAAAAAAACAAGGAAGGAGCTGTCTCAATTTTTACGAACGTTAGGACTTGATCCTACGCTCTCCATTTTTGTGATTCGGCAGGGCCATGTAAATGCCTTTCTAAGTTCCAAGCCGCGTGAGTTAGCTGGATCCATTTTCCAGGCAGCAGGCACGACAGAATTTTATGAGTATGTCAAAAACAGTGAATTAGAGATCTTAAGGTGGAACAAAGAAGCGACTCTGATCCGAGAAAAGATCAGGCTCTTTGAAAAGGAAATTGAAAAGGATTTGGAGTATTTAAATTTAACCGAGCAAGCCGAAGCCATTGATGGGCTGCTTCGCAATTTGGAGTGTGATGTCAAGGTATACCAATTGAAAGAAGAGTGGAAGCAAGTGCTCTTGATCAGAAAGGAAATTGAGCAAAACACGGAAACATTGGAGATCCAGCAATTCGATTACAAAAATTGGAAACAAACCAATAAGAATTACCAAAACGAATTAGTTGTTTTAAAGGAGACGCTTCAAAAGAAATCTTCTGTTTATAATTTGGAAAAACAAGGCGAAGAAGAAAACAAATTAAAAAAGCAATTAAACGAGAACAAACAAGACCTCAAAAGGGAACAAATCAGATTAAAAAAATTAGAACAAAGGAGTACCGAATTAAAAGAAAAACTAAATGGTTTCAAAGGGAAACGAATTAATATCAATAACAAATTAAATGACTACCAATCAGCTTTGGATGAAATTAAGCAAAAAAAAAATTATTTAAAAATTAAACTACAAAAGGGAAATGACCGAATAATATCGTTAAAAAAAAATGCTGAGCAATTAAATGAGCAATTAACGAATTTAAGGCAAAGGATCAATGAAAAAAACGAAAGCAAAAGCCAATTGCACCAACGAATCAAAGAAATTAAAAAGGATCAAAAAGATTTCAAAAATCAACTTGAAGTCGAAAACAAAAATTTAGTGGAATCCCAATTTAATTTCAAAAAGAAATTTCAAAATGTAGATTTAAATCAAGAATTGAAATCAATTGAAAGGCAAAGAACAGAATTAATTGAAAATTCAGAGGAATTGAATTTAATTATTCATAGATATGAAAAAAGACAAATGCGAAATCCATTTTTCAATTTAATCAACCAGAATAATAGAAATAGAAACGGAAATAGAAACCAGAGAAACAAAACAATTGATGGGGTATTAGGGACATTTTTAGATTTAATTACTTTAAAAAGGGAAGCCAAGGAATATTTAATTTGCCTGAACATTATTTTTGGACCATCATTAAAAGTCATAATTACTAAAAACACAAAGTCTGCAATAAACTTTTTATCATTTGCAAAAAAAAAAAAAAAATTTGTACGCGTGTGGTCTTTAGATCGGATCTACGAAACGAAAATCAAATTTAATAAGAATGCCTTAAATCGGGCCTTTAACAAATTTGGATCTGATCAAGTAATTTTACCCTCTGAACTATTAGAATATGATCCCCAACTAATCCCTGTTGTCAACAAATCGATGAGATTGCTAATTACTCGAAGCGATGAGATTTCTAAGGAGCTATTGAATTTTGGCTTGGAGTCAGTAACCATCAATGGCAATGTGCATCGAAAGTCCAGTTTATCGGGGGGGTATTTCAATCAGATTAATAACTTGCTATACGATAAATTCGATTATGATGAAAACTTGCGAAATTTCCAACAAATTGATTATGAAATTAATGATCTCAGCAAAAAAATTAATTATATGAACCAAGAAATTGAAACACAAACAGTTGAACATAATAATATTAATAAAAAGCAAATGGAAGTGGATACATTTTATGAAAAGATCAACGAACTAAATGAAATTTTCCAAGATCGCGAAGAAAATCTCAAGAAAATACAAGACGAAATTAAAAATAGTTCCAAATTATTTGATAAATTAAAATTAATTCATGACCAGTCGTTGGAATCGATAAAAAGGGAAATTGAAAAGCAAGAACAAAATAATGAAATTGTTATAACTGAAAGGGAAAAAAATGAAATCACAGATCAATTAAACAAACTCAAAGCAGACAAAACTATTTATAAAAAGAAAATTGAAAAGAAAGAAAACAAATTAGAAATTCTTAATGAAAATTATACTGAAAACGAATTAGAATTTGATTCCTTGGAATCTCTTGATAAAATTAAAAAGAATATATCGGAATTCAAATCATTGCAAGTCCAAAAACAGGAGGAATATAACCAGATTACAAGCCAATTGAATAATTCTAAAAGGGAAATCTCCAATAAAAGAAAGGAAATTGAAAAGCATAAAGAAAAAATTAAAAATAATCAAAAAAAGATTGATCAAATCGAAAGAGACATTGAAAAGAAAAAAAAAAAAATTAAAAAATTAAATGAAAAAATTGAACATAAGGAAACTCCACCAAAGGAAATCCTTGATAAAAATTTAAAAATGAAAATTGAAACAAAAAATGAATTTAAAAAATCAAAAATTAAATTAATGGAATTGAAAAATGAAAAAAAGAAAATTAAACAATTAAAATATTCCAAACAACCAAGAGATTTATTATTAATATCTCATCGAAGAGACCAATTGCAAAAATTTAATCAAAGGTTTAGCCATATTGAAGAAAGTGTCAAGAATTTAAAAGAGGGAATCAAGGCATCACAAGAGAAGGTTAAAGAGATCAATCAAATTACATTTAATAAAGTAAGGCAAAAATTCCAAAAATTATTTCATAACCTGGTTCCTTCAAAGAAAGCGACCTTTAGACCAATGCCATTTAAAAAAAGACGAAAAAAAAATAATAAGGATAAGAATGATGAGGATGACGGTGATGACGATGAAGAGGAGGAGGATGAAGAGGAAGAGGATGATGATGAAGAGGAGGAAAATGAAAATGAAATTGATAATGGAAATCTGAGTAAAAAAAAGAAAAGAAGATTAAATAAAGTAGCAAAGATTTTACCATTTTCTCCAAATAATCAGAAGGAATTAGATTTGGAAATTAAAAGGAAAAATAATAATAAAAGTGACAAAAATAGTAGTAATAATAATAATGATCAAAACCACCAAGAAAAAATTTTTGAACAAATGTTATTTCAAGAAAATAACGAAAACGAAAACGAAAACGAAAATTCAATTGCTAATCTTGAAAACGGTATTGTCTTTTATATTAAAAATGAAAATAGTCAATGGAAAAGGGGATTTAAAGAACTTAGTGGTGGTCAAACTACATGTCTTGCCTTGAGCTTTATTTTTGCACTTTCTTCACATAAAAAACAAATGCTCTATTTATTTGATGAAATAGACGCTGCTTTAGATGATATTTATTCTAGTAGAATTTCAAATATTCTAAAAAAGCATATAAAAAGTCAAATAATATCAGTCAGTCATCACCCTTCCTTTCAAGAGCAAGGTGAAAGAATTATTCAAGTTACTAAAAATCGAGGCTTTAGTGAAATAATTGCAATGCAGGATAAATAATTTTTTTATTCCACTGAAAAAATCTTTGACAAAATAAATTTTATTAATAATTTTTTTTTTTTTTTTTTTTTTTTTTTGTTGTTGTTGTTGTTGTTTTATTTTTAGTGGTATTTAATCGTTGACTAATTTGAAATTTTTTCTTACTTTTTTTTTTAGAATCAAAATAAAAAAATAATTGAAAAATGGTTATTTAGTTGTTCAAAAATTATCTTTACTACATTGTGGAATCTATAAAGTAAAAAAAAAAATTTTTTTTTTTAACAATATCCGATACAACCTTGATTCAACTCTGAATATCAACTCTTTTTCAAAAAAGTTGATTAACTTTTAAATTTTATTTGATGTTATTTTGAGTGTTTTAATTCCATATTCTTCTCTAAATAACAAATTTCATTTTTTAGATCAAAATCATTTTTTCTAATTCATCAAATTTAGGTTCAACTTTTTCAAATTTTTATTTTTCTTTCTTTTTTCTATTGTTATTTTGTTATCAAAGTTAATTCAAAAATAATAATAATAAAAAAAATGATAATTGAAACAAAAAATCCAAAGTAAACTATTATTAGTTACAACACCATTGAAAAATTGTATAAATGGAAGTGTATTTTTATGGTTATGTGACTTTTATTAAATTGTGTTTTTTTTTTTTTTTTTCAAAAAAATAATAGTCGTAATAATGAATATAAGAATAATTAATGTATACAATAAGAATAATATGAAATAAAAAATATTTGGAAGAAGAAGAGAAAGCTGCCATTGATCACAAATCGTATCAATTTATTATATAAAGATTATATATATATATATATATATATCCTTTGAAGCCCAAATTCTTTAATCATTAAACCTGCCAAATTTAAAAGAAAAATATATCAGGTGGGACATCAGAATCTTGATTAAAAAAATCAAAATTGAAAGAAACATCTTCATTAAAGGAAGGTTGATTTATATCTTTATTAAAATTTTTTCCCCAAAAAATTAAGTTACTGTTTTCATTAGAAGAGCAATTTGATGATTTTAAAGAATTAGGTGTTTCAAAATTTGGAATTTCTTCAATCTCCATTGAGATTCCATTTCCAATGTTTAAAAAATTATCATTATTTTTATGTAGATTATCTTCATTTTTCTGAAATGGTAATGATGATGGCGGGGATTGGAATTCTAATCGAATCAAATCCTTTTCACAGATTTGATCTAACTTATTATACCAAGAATATTGTTTCCAATATGGGTAAGATTTTGGTGATAATGGCGATAAATTATTTGATAAATTGAATTGTTTCTGGGTGGGTATTAAAACACTCTGTGTTCTTTCTGTCATTTCTTGTTTTTCATTATTGTCATTATTGTCATCACTTTCTAACTTTTCATTATTTTCTATCTTTTCGTTTCCAGTATTATCACTATTGGAAGTATTCACATCATTTATTCTTTTTTCAAGTTCATTTAGTTTATCAATGTTTTTCAGATTTATTTTGTGTTTTTGGGATTTTTCTTGTTTTTTTTTCTTCGGTCTGTTCTTGGTTTTATTTGTGTAATATTTTTGATCAGTTATACATTCAATTTCCATTGCCCCCTCCAAATCAGAATCCGAAATACTATTTGAAAAGGATAATGAATCACTTAATTCTGAATTTTTTAAGTTTGAAAATATAATTTTATCAAATTGTTCAAAATCAATATTTGTTTCGAGTGATTCTAATTTTTGATATTTTGGCTGCCTTTTTGTTTTGATTTTTTCTCTTTTCTTAATATTATTTTTTTTTTTTTTTTTGAGACCTCGTTTAATTTTTTCAAGGATATTATTTTTTTTATCTTTTAATTTATTTTTTATTTTATCAATTTCTGTTTTTGGATTTTTCTGATAGTATTGATTGATTTTTTTTTTTGAATTAGAATTGATATTAATATCATTTTCAGAATCGCTCCTTGAAAGTTCATAATGTTTTTCTTGTTGTAATTTTTTATTATGATTTTCGAGGCGAGTTGTATCTTTATTAGTTCGTTGGCCATATTGAAGGTGATAATCATTTTTGTTTGGGGTTTTCTGATTGTTAATATGATATTTTTGAAATTTGATCATTTCTTTATTGTGTTTAAGAGAATCAATATTTTTTTCCTTTCCCTTTTCTTTTTTCTTTTTATTTTCCTTTTCCTTTTCCTTTTTCTTTTCATTTTGTTTACTCTTTTTTTTTTCCAAATTATTATTAAGCTTTTTTTTCTTGTTTTTTTTGTAAGGTTTTATTTTTAAATGTTTCTTAGTTGATCCTTTTTTGACTTTGTATTTTTTTTGTGGGGTGTTTGGGAAAAAAATTCCAGCTAAATTGGTACTCTTGAGTTTTCGACATTCCATCTCTTTCTTGATGGACCCTTTCATATCCAATGGTGCATGATTGGTATTTGTAACTGTTCTCTTTTTACCAATAACAATTATTTTTTTTTTAAATTTCTTTTTTTTACATTTTTTTTTTTCATCAAAACGATTGTGGCAATTAATCCCTCTTCTTGTACAAATTGAATGATAAATATTTTTTAACATATTATCAGGTCTACCATTAAAATATTTTGATATTTGACTCCATTTATTTCCAAATTCCCTTTGCTTTTCTATAAGAAGTCTTTCTTCAAAACTTGTGAATGGGGTATGATTGATACCAGGTCTTAATTGATTTTTCCACCTTTTGTATTTGAATGATTGTTGATCAAATTCATTTCAATTCATATTTTTATTTTGAGAATTAAAATAAATATCAATATTAATAAAATATCATTAAATATAATTTTTAACAATAAAGAATTTGATAGGGTTTTATTATTAATATTTTTTTTTTCTTTTTTTAAATTGTTTTATTATCAAAATAAACTTCTTGAAAATAACCAATCAATAGAAATAAATTATTTTTTCAAAACAATAATCAAGTTTTAAAAATCTTTTTTAAACATTAAAATTTATTTTATATTTTTTATTTAATGTTAAAGAGGAATTTTCAAATTATATAATCAATTTTTTTCTCAAAATTTAATAAATATGCAAGCTTCAATAAAGTAGAGTTTTCACAAATAATAATGATTGGAGAATAATAAATAGTTTATTTACCAGAAAAACTAACTTTAAAATAATAATAATCATTAAATTTTGTTAGTTCTTTTACAAGTGAAAATTTTTCATATTAAGAAGGAATACATCTTTCTGGGTTAGCGTTATCAAGGTTTCGTCAAGAAATTAAATATATTGTAATTGAAAGTAAATGATATTAGTGCCAGATTATAAAGAACTCTAAAATTTAGATGAGTGAAATAGTAATAAAAGTTGATCTTATCAATTCAAAAAAACATTTTGTTAGTAAAAAATTCAACCATTTCAGTAAAAAAAGTATTTGGATGCAAATGTGAATGATTGAATTGTTAATATTTAGGTTTCAAATTTGAAAAATAGTCTTTATTAAATTTGTCTCAAAATATACATTGATTGCCAAAAAAAAAATTATTTTATTATTTTATTTTATTTTAAAGGGAGGAAATTCATTTTCTCTTACAGCTGTTAGGTTTTTTTTAATTTAAGAAATAAACCGAAAATTTATTTAATTTTTGGTTTATTTCTTAAATTAAAAAAAATCTAGGACATTTTTGGTTAGATTGTCCAGAATTCAAAAGAATAAAGGAAAATCTTAGATTTTACTCAATTCTTTTGAATTAAAAAAAAACTGCAATTAATTGTTCTTGAGTGTTCTGTTTATTTGGAAAATCAATAGATTTTCGTTAGGTTTTTTTTACTTTTTGAAATAAACAGAAAATTTTAACAACTTTTCGGTTTAGTTCAAAAAGTAAAAAAAACCTAGAACACTTAAAGAAATAAAATAGAAATCCTCAAAAAAAAACTAGAACACTTAACAGATAAAAACAGAAATCCTCAAAAAAAAACCTTTGGTTTTTTTTATTAATTTAAGAAATAAACCGAAAATTTCAAAAAAAAAATATGTTTATTTCTTAAATTAAAAAAAACTTAGGTACTCTACGGTACTTTCGGTTAGGTTTTTTTTAAAAAAATTAAAAAGAATAGGGTAAAATATTTGATTTTATTCAATTCCTTTGAATTAAAAAAAAAAAAATGCTATTAGGTTTTTTTATAATTTAAGAAATAAAAAGAATTTTAAAAATATTCTTTTTATTTTTTAAATGGGACAAAAACCTAGGTACTCTACGTTATTTGACAATACTTGCCCTAATTTTTAAATTTTTATTTAGAAATTTCAATAAAGAATAATATTTTTTTTTTATCATTAACCAATTAAAAAATAAATAAGGAGTGTTTATTTCAAATAATATTGAAGGTATTATTCTGGGTTTGTTTTTCATTTTTGTTAATCTGGATTAATTCTTTAATTCAAATTATTTGTTTTTCTTGATACAATGTGTATCGTTAGGTTTTTTTTAATTTAAGAAAGAAACAGAAAATTTATTTAATTTTATGTTTATTTCTTAAATTAAAAAAAAACCTAGGCACTCTACAGCACTCTAGTGCACTTGGCAACACGAGTCCTCAAAAAACAGATTGATTTCTTCATTTATTTCTAAATTTGAATGATTTTTGTATAAGTTGTACAATTTTATTTTTATTTTATTCTTGTGTTTAATATGATAGGAATATCTATTTAGGTAATTTATTGAATTTATTAAACCCCGTTCCAAAAATTTGGACACACCCAAAATCAAAAATAGGCAAAAAAACACCCAATTTATTGTATTTTTCCAAACCTAATATAAACCCACATTTAAGTTACCGAGTACTAATGTTTTAATAAGTAATCATTTTAACACAAATAAAAGAAAAAAAATATAAAACTCAAAAATAAAAACAGATGTGTCCAAAATAATGAAACGAGCGGAACAAAAAATGTATTGGTAAATTTGTTGAAATTTCACCAAACAATTGTTGATCGATCAAATGTTAAGATACCATCTACCAATTGTATGTGATTTTCCAATTTAACAAACTCAACACTAACTTTCTTTGTTCCATCGAAAAAAAATTCGAGATCTAACTAAAAAGATTACGAAACTGCAAAAAAGGAAATGAAAACAAAACAAAAAAGACAAAAAATGATTAAAATATTTGTTAAAATCAAAATTCTTTCCAATTCGAATGTAAAGTGCAGTAATGGTGTTCTTTCCACTGTTTAAACTGTATCCAAATTTTTGGAATCTAGTTTAGTTTTAATATGAGGGAGATTGAACCCTTCTATTTTAAATTATTTTTTTGAAGTTTAAATTTTTTTTAATTTAAAATAAATAGTAAATTTAATCAATTTTTGTTTTATTTTTGAAATTAGAAAAAAAACCCATTAATTTTTTCAGAGTCTTCTGTTTATTTGGAAACTTAATGGATTTTACAAAAAAAAAAATGTTAAATCTCATTGTTTTTTATTTATGTTATTCTTATACCTAATAATTTTAAATACATTTTCCCTTTCCATACTCAACTATTTAAAATTAAAGTTTATCTAAATGGGTTTATATTTTTATCTAGTAATTTTAAGTTATCTATTTCACAATTAATTTTTTCATCTTATCTTTTGTTGAAAATTTTAAATTTTCTGATATATATTTAAAACCCAGAATTTCTGATTTCTTTTTCAGTTTATACCTTCTTTTATAGAATGAAATTCCGACTTGTTCTATTTCCGCTTCAAATTAGTCAATTATTCTTGTAGAATGTGGATTAATTTTTAAAACTTCAGTGGTTTTTTGTTTATACTAACCCTATTGAATTGAAACCTATTAGTTAAACATTCTAACTTTTTTAAAAAATTAGGTGTTATGATGATAACATGTATTATCATGATATTAACAACAAAATCGTGATTAGTACTACTTTAGGACAGATAATTTAAAAAATTGATAAATCAGATAATAGAGAATATACAAAAGCGAGAAAAAAAGAAAATCATTTTTTTGAATTAACAGTAAAAAAAAATCTCATAAAATTTACAAAACATTGTGACTTTTAAGACGGTTTCCCTCTTTAAAAATGTTGGGAAGTGTTTGAAAGTGTTTGAAATTTTCTTCAGGTGTTTGATAGATTTCAAAGAGAAAACGTTTTATCAAAGACATTTGATTTTTTTAGTGTAAAATAATTTTTTTCTCTTCATTTTTTGTTTTACAAGAGGTAAAATTACTATGAATTTTATGATCAAACAAATCATTACCCATTTCAAAAATAAACATGAGTATACAATAAACTGATTTTTCAAAAATGTGTTTATTGCCTTCAAAGACGAATAACCAAAAAGAGGAAAGAGGAATTTTGCTTCTTTGTAGTGATTAATTTAAAGAAAATCCTTTAAACTCTAGTAGTGTTTTCTTTGCAACAGTAAGAGTAGAATAAGAACAAAAAGTAGGTAACAATTGTACAAACAATCTTTATAATTGATAATTGTGTAGCTAGGTTATTCAGTAAGTTTTTGAAAAGTTATCCATCTCCTTTAAACTTTCATAGAATAAAGAAAATTATATAAACCAAGAACACATTCTTTAAAAAATATGTAAAGGGTTGATTGTTTTAGAAGACTTTTTATTTATATCAATTTATAATACCACAATTGACTAAGAGACTATTTATTTGCCTTCAGTTATTACTATTGTTGGTCAAAAAGATCGAACGATAGGTTTGTCAACCCAATTCAAAACAAAATACATATGAAATTTCTTGATCTCCCCCAAGATTAAATCAAGTATCTTTTTTGATGTTTTTTCTCAAAATTAATTTTTTTTTCAAGATCTCTTTTTTTAGATCAAACAAAATTTTTCTTTTTAAAAATATTGTTGAATCATCCCAAAAAAAGTAATCAACTATTAGATCACAATTATTTTTTTACTACGATATTTTGACATTTATCACAATTTTTAAATAATTATCACAATTTTTAAACAAACACAGAGATTTTATACCACATTTCGTTTTGTTATTGAATATCAAGGTATTATTAACCATTGATATTTTTGTTAAAAATAATCATAATTTTTGAAACTTTATTGTGAATTGAAAAAGATGTATACAAATTGTCTCTTAAATAATAAAAAAAGAGATTATGTTTACAAATTATTTTGCACAAATTGGAAATATATTAGAAATAAGTCTCTTTTTCAAAAGAGATAAAAAAAAATAATCAATTTTTCAGTATTTATGTTGATAATTAATCAGTAAATATTGAAATTAAAAAAATAAAAAAAAAATAGTAATTTTTGAAGGTTTTAAATATTAATGATTAAAAACTGGATATAATTTTATTTTTGTTTTTAACTTTCAATTTTATAAAAAATAATTAAAAAAAATTCTAAAATAAATATTTTTTTAATTATGATCTTTCGTAACAAATGAAATAATTTATTGTTTGATAACTGTTGTGGAAAAAAAGTGAAACAGGGAAAAAAAAGTGAAACACAATTTTTTAATGTAAACCTTACTGGAAACCAAAACTAAAATCAACAAAAAGAAGAAACCAATTAACTCCAAATAATAATCCTTTATATTATTTTCAATCAAACCAACAAATACAATTTAAATCTACTTCCATATTGAAAATGTAGGTGTAGTTTTGGAGATCTTAAAAATTTTCAATTTTTTGAACCAATTTTTAATAATTGATTAATCAAATAAAAATCCATACTAAAAAGATAGTATTTAAAAAGGTGTTATTGTATTGAGTTCTTCATTTTGTCTTTTTTTATTTATTTATTCTTTTATTAATTGATCTTACTTTGAATTTTCAGGTTCTATTAAGATTTACAATTAAAAACTGTGTTTCACTTTTTTTTCCACAACTGGAATATTTAAAATAGATTTTTTTTAATTTTTTTGATTGGGGGGGGGTAAATCAAACTATAATTTACACTCAATTACAACATATTTTAATTATAAATAAATCTATGGCGATCCCAATCACTCCATCAGAAACCATTTTTATCAATTATAAAATAATCTTTCGTTAATTTGAGAAAAGAGTTTGATTATGTTGATTTTGGATTAAATAAAAGAAATCGAAATTATTTAATAAAAAAAAAATCCTCAAAGTTTACCGAATTTAAATGAAAATTTTCGATAAAATCTATGGAAAAGTTATTCAAAAGAAAGATCTAAAAAAAAAAAAAAAAGAAAACCCTTATTTTAGAAATATAAAAAGCAAACTATTCTCAAAAAGATGTTTTCAATAAATTTATCATTTATCGAATTTTAACAACAATTAATTAGATTCGACTTTTCAGTTGGTTTCAAAAGAAATTCCTTAGGTTTAGAGATTGTTTTGATTTCTACATTTAAGAAATTTTGGATATTTATAATTATAGAATATTTATCCAGTATCACAATTTGAAAGTTTAGTGATTACTCAATAATTTCTTGATTTATCTGTAAAAAATTGAATATATTTTTGAATTTTCACTAATATTTTCATTTTTATCCAAAAATAGGATTTCTTATGGTGGTTTTTGATATTTAAGGAGTTTTGAAAATCTTTTTGAGATTTATTAATAATAGTTTCTCATCAATTTATTCCATGTTTTTGAAAAATTTTTGATCACAATTCTGTTAGTCAATCGTCTTCAAAAACTTGTCAGTTTTTTGATTCAATTGGGTTTGGTTTGTTTGTTTTTTTTTTTTGGAAGAGGGATGTAGAATTAATGAATAAATCAAAATACCAAATGTTTATTTTGAAGAAAGAAACTTGTTATGTTCATAATCCACTTTGTGAAAAATAACATTTTGAATTTTTAAAAAAAACAAAAGTAATTAGAAAGGAAAGAACTGTTTTTGAACATAAAAGCCCAATAAGATCAGGTCCTAATTGATGTTATTGGTAGTTACTAATTACCTCAAATCTTTACAGAATTTTAAATTTGATTTTAGAGGTTCTCATTTTATAATTTGATTAATTTATGATCACATTAAATCTTTAACACAAAATTTTGATTTGTCAATAAAAATAATATTTTGAAAAAAATTAACAAAATAAATTATTTCAGCTAAAACAGGCAAAAATTAGAAACCAAAAATTTGGTTTATTTGAGGAATAAAATCAATTTTTGTCCAATTTTTGAAAAATCATTTGAAAAATAAAAAAAAAGTAATTATTTTAATTTTTCGAAATTCAAAAAATATTTTTCCAGTATTTATTAAAGAGCATTTAGTCAAACTATTTTTGAAGGGAGTCTTATTTTGATCGATCTTTGATGTGTTTTTGGTTTTGGTTTAAAAATCAATAAAAGGATTTAGACTGATCAAGAGGAATCAAGTGGTGGACTTAAAAACTTTTATCTGATCCTTTTTAAGATTGAATTGCAAACTACAAAAATCTAAAGCACATAAAAAAAGTTTTTTGTAGAACAAAACTGATCACAAAAAGGATTCTAATAGAAAAAATTTTTTTTCCCTTTTTATTTTTCAATTAATAATTGAAAGGAGAACAAATAGCAATTAAACGGCAACTGTATTCTGTATTTATTAACCTACCAGTTTTGAAGTGGTTTTAAGAAGTGAAATAATTGAAATTGTTGGTGGTGAAGAAAAAGTAAATTATTACCTTTCTCTGCATTGCTTCGAACTTCTGGCTGGGACAAAATTAGACACATACGCCCAATTTCTTTCCCCAAATTCTAAAATAGCCTTTTTTAGTAATTCGTCTTCCTAAGAAGGGGATGTTTTAATAAGTATGTTTTATTTATTTTTTTTTTTGGTAAGGTTTGCAAAAGAATAAAGAAAGGTTAATTAAATTAACTTAAGGAGAACATTCTTTTTCAAAAAGTAAACTCGTCGGGGTAACAGAACTTACAATTGAATTCCAAGCACCTTTTATTGATTCAATTTTTTTTAACTAATGGATTTGTTGATTTTTGTGAGAAAAAAAAAAAAATTGTTTGTTGTGTTTTGAGGAGAAGGGAATGAGATTGGTTTTGGACAATAGTAAAAAAAATTGTTTGTTTTTGAAATAATTGATGATCAAAAATTCAAAGAACAGATCCTTACTTGCCTGTAGCGTTTAAAACAATGTTTGGGTTCGAATTCTTCAAAATGAGAGGAAACAAAATCCCAATCACAAAATTTTTCGGTTCTCACTAATTGAAGAAGCAATTTTTCCTAATTATGATAGAGGTGTATTTAAAATATTAAGGATTAGATTTTGAGAAAGCCAAAATAAAAGAGAAGAGAAAACAAGGAAATAGAGTTTTTTGGAGTGTTATTATTCAGAAGCAAAAGAAAATTAAAAAAAAACAAGAAGAGAAAAACAATAAAACAAAATCTACATCTTTAGGTGTCCATTTTTTCATCATATTATTCTCTCTCTTTAAACACTTTTGTAATTTTTGTGTTTTTTTGTTGTATTTTGTTTTTGTTTTTGTTCTTTTTTTTTTCTGGTTTTTTGATGGTCTATTTCTCTTGTTACGGTTAAAAGGTTTTATGAGAAGGTTAGATTTTGTTTTTGGTTTTGGTTGTTTTTTTCTAAGTGCCGTTGTTTGTTTTAAGTTTGTTTTTTGTTTGATCATAAAGGGTGAAAATTTTGAAAAAAAAAATTGAACTAAAAGTTAATAGTTCCTAATTTTCAAAGTGAATCTTTTGTTTTGGTAAAGAGTGTGGTGGAGTTGTAAGAGAAAACACCACGCAATAAAGTGTTGGATAAAAAGGTTGATTTCTAGTCTAAAAACGAAAATAAAATATAAAAAAATGGATTTCCCAAGATCACTTTATCAAAATATATTACCACTTTGTTGTCTTGGAATTTGCAAGCTTTGTGGTTGGGGGTAATAAGTCTTGTTGATTTAAAATGCCTTAAATTGTTGAATAAATCCTCAAGTTTTTTCAAAATAATTCGGATAATAGATCACTTTTTGAAGATGTTCTTAGACCTTGATGAAAAGTTACAAGATAATAAATCATGAATTTACTATGATATTGGTTAAGGTAAAAACATTCTTATACTGGTGTTTGAATTCTAAAGGAGAAATAATTTTCACTTCCTTATCAATTTCCGTTTTTCAAATAGAGTCACAAAGTACTATCTACTTTTTTGAAAACTCTTATAAAAACAAAAATAAAGAAAATGGAGTGAAACTTTTTTACCATTTAGAATTTTAATTCAAGTATTTCAATTACTTTTGGAACAAATGGTGTATTTTGATTTTTTCGGTTTTTTTGAAAAACCAAACTTAGACTGTAATTTCAACAATTCCTAAAATCTATATTACTATCATTTTTTTTCATACAAATAAATGGTTGGTGATTTGGTGTTAGTCACTTAATGAAGTAGTATAATTTCACTTTAAATCGATATGTTTCATATTTTCAACTTTTTATAGTGAATATTTGGTCTAAGGTAAAAAAACTATTACAGACAGTTTTCAAAAATTTATGACTTGTTTGAAAATTTTTTGAAGTTTTGTATATTAACAAAGTGATAACTTTTTCATTATTAAAACTTTTGGAAAGATTTCTATTTTAAAAAAGTGAAGATTTTTTTTTAGAACTTAATTCAGAATGAAAACTTTTTGAAAAATTTCTATTTAACAAAAGTGATGAACCAATATTTTAAATGTGAAATAGAGACAGCAGTCTGAAGTAAAACACCTTGTTCAAAAAAAAAATTCAACACATTTTTCAATTAGAAAAATTTATGAAAGTTTTAATTCGGCATAAAATCTTAAAAAATATTGATATTTTTTTAAATGACTTTAAATATACTATTTTGTTTTTTTTTTCAAATATATTTGATAATAAAATATGTGGACAAAAGCTATTGTATCTCTTAAGGGAATACAAATTCGGATTTTTTTTTTTTCCTAAAAGTCATATAGTATTATTGTTTGATGTAGAATCCAAATTAAACTCAACAAACCAACTACTTTATCAAGTGAAAAGAAATGAGTTATCATTTTTAATAAAATTTATTTATCGCATTTAAATTTCAAGGTAAAAAAATTCTTTATCCTTTTTATTTTAATTTTTAATCAAATTAGAAAGAGAATAATTAAAAAAAATTCAAAATTTTATAAAATCTTACTTTTTTTAATTTCTGATACTTTGTATTTGACAAATATGATTTAAAATTTAATTTTTCGAATAAAATTAAAATAAAAATCTAAAAAAACAAATTTTATAAAATTAAGTTTAAATTACTTTAAATTAAGATGTTTATTTATTTTTTGAATTAGAAGTTATAGATTAAGTTCTTTCCAAATTCACTGTTTAACAAAAAAATATATTTTTAAAACACAATCCTTGCAATGAAAAATTAATCAAATATTTGTTACTTTTATATCAGAACAAAATTGGTTATTTAATTTCTTTTCAATAATATATTTATTTTTTTTTCAATTACCCAGAGTATAAATTACTAATTCATATTAATAAAATAAGTTAGAAGATATTTTATTTGTTTTTTGATATTATTAGAATTATTAATTTGACATCGTTTTATTTGTTTGGAAATATTTAAAAAAGGGAGAAATAAAGTTAATTTATAAGTTTAATTGCTGGGCTGTTACTAACTTACTGAAATGAATTAAGAATATGCCAACATTTATTTTGAAATATTCAGATACAAAATTATTTCTTTAGATTACAAGTTGATTACATCGATTTTAAAATAAGTATTTTGGGGAGAATTTTTTAATTTAATCGTTCGGTTGTTTTTCTCACACTTTTTTTTTTCCTGCTACTAGAAAAAAAAAAAATTCAAAATGTACTTTGAATCAAAAAAATTATATTTTTAAATGTGCAAAATAATTATTATAAATTTTTTGAAATTAATGATACTTTATTTAAAAAATTTATTTCAAAAATTAGTGTTTTTGATTACTTTTCATATATTTTTGTACACTTCAATTCACAAAAAATTTGATTTTTTTCTTCTTTTAAAGAAAAGATTTTTTTTAAATAATTCGGAAATATGTTTGATGTTGAACTTTTCAAAATGATAAAATCGATCAAAATTTTACAAAAAATTATTGATTTCAGAAGATAATATTAAAAGTAAGTTTATTTTTTTATAGCAATCAGATTTTTACTTAATAATTCAAAAATAAGAATCTGTAAAAAATTTCTCAAATTGGTTATTAAATTTCCAATAAATTTTTTTGATATTCATTATTCACTTAAAGAAAATGAAAGCATACCATTTTTCATCAATATTCTGAAATAATTTAGAAGGTACCTCAGTAATTTTGAATTTTTAGAAAGACTATAAGTTGTTATTTGAATGAATTTGATTAAAAAAGGATATATATATTTCTTGATAATTTGATATTTAGAGCATCCTGATTAAAATATATTGTTTGGTTTCGAAGCAATGAGTCAATGTGTATCGGTTAATTTTGGTTGAAGTGGTAAGAATATATAAGTCAAAAAAAATTAAAAAAAAAACAATTATATATTTAAAAAATTCAATAATACTCTAAATTAGTAGAATATTATTTAGGGAAGATATTTTTTCAAAAACACAATATAAATATTCCTTCAAAATTGGTTATTTTTTATTATTTTTTTTAGCTTAGCTTTCAAAAAAAAAAATAATTTTCTTAATTTGAATGAATTTGAGGAAATAAATTATTTATTTTTCTTTATAATTTGATATTTAGAGCACTTAAATTAAAAAATATATTTCTCTTTTTCGAAGAAATGAGTTAAATTATGTGTGTTATTTTAGGTTGAAGTGTGAGTATCTTTAGAATAAAAAAATTATTATAAAAAAATAGAAAAAAATCTGAACAATTTTTTTTATCATTTTTTTTAGATCATTAAAGCTAGAGGAATTTTCTAAATTATAATAAACAAATAAAAGTAATTGATCTCAAATAAAAAAATATTTTTTCTAAATTAAAGCATTTTATAAATTATTTTTTTCACCCTCTTTAAACTCATAAAATAAATAACACTGGTCAATAACAACACCTTTTGAATTTTATTTTTTTTTATTTATTGTGAGAAAGGAGTAATCAAAGAAAATTTACTAAATAAAAAAAGAGAAGAAGAAAAATAATTAAAACATTAAAGTAAAAAAATATTTTTTTCATTTACATGACCAAATTAAAAATTATCCACGTCCTGAAACAGGAGGAGTAAAAACCCGATAGAAAGATTATTAATAATAAGATTCAAGAAACTGTGATTAATAAATTGGTATTCAAGGACTCCGAAAAGTGTGGCACTATGTACCCGAATTTGTATATTTTTTTACTATTTTAGGAATTTTTTATTTTCTATTTTATTATTTTCATTTTTTCTTTATTACCTTAAGTTTTCTAATCATAAGAGCTTTGATGAAAAATTCTCTACAAGAACAATAAATTTAGTAATTTTGATTAACCAGATTAAGGAGCTTTTGAGTATTTTTTCTAAGGATGACATTTTTATATAAGTTTTTTTCTAAAATTTTTGTTATTTTTTTTTCCATTTGATTCTGATAAATTCATATCTTTCACAATACCAAATAAAGTGATTTATATTTTCATAATATTGAGTACAATAATCACATTTTTTGCATTTTTCTTTTTTTTTAAATGTATCATATTCTGATTTCTTTTTTAAGACATATAAGTATATATTTAGTCCGTTGGTAAAAGTGTGAAATTTTAGAAAAGTAGTACTGGATTTAAATTTGAGGTAGTTTTTTATTTTATAGTTAAAGTTTTCATTTTTAATATTTTTATAATATTCTTTAATTTTCCAACTTTGATTGTTTTTTAAAATATTAAAGTATTGTTTTTTTATCTTAATTTTTAATTTATTAATATTTTTTGTTTTCCAGATATTTATTTCTTTGTTTGAATAATAGTCAAATTTAATAAATTTTGCTATTTTTTTATATTTTATTTTGTTAAGTTTTTGGATAAATTTCCATTTTGTTAAGTTTACAATCGTAATTTTATTTTTTTTTTTAATACAAAGTAAAACTAGTTAAATTTGATCTCGAGAAAATTATATTTCTTCGATCTACCAATCTCTTCTATTGTTAATATTGAGAGACTTTTACTAAAAATCACTCTCATTTCTCAAAAAAATAAAAAAAGAAAGAGATAAATCCAATAAAACTCATAATTA
This sequence comes from Anaeramoeba flamelloides, assembly GCA_027625915.1. Taxonomy (NCBI): domain Eukaryota; family Anaeramoebidae; genus Anaeramoeba; species Anaeramoeba flamelloides. The sequence continues at coordinate 11,413,709 of JANTQA010000036.1, forward strand.
GTAGATTATTATCACACAAAGATCTGCTTACTTGAAATAACTAAAATAAATGAAGTACCATATGGGTTACCAGTCATTACATTGTTGAATTATCATCATTTATCTTTTGAGATAATAGGAATAAATCAAGAACCATGTTGCTCACATGTCCCTTCCAGTGGAGTTATTTAAGATAGTTCTTAAGTGTTATAAAACCTGAAATTTGAAAAAAGATTGTTTTGTATTGGGTCTGGCTACTTGTTAATTTTGTTCTTAGTTGACCCTATATATACTCATAAAAAACACAATAAAAAAGGACCAAGTAAATTTATAGAGCTCACAGATTACAATCTACTTCATAAAAAATACTATTTAAAAGAAAAGGATGGAATAATTCTTTAACTATTTATTATTCAAAAACAAGTACGGATTTATTTTTATTTGATAAAAATAGAATTTTAAGCTACTAATCTACATTTAACAATAAAATCTAAGAAAGATATTTTCCAATTTTGGTGTCTGGGTATTGATGATTCAACCTTTTAATTTTTCTTGATCTTTTGATTGTTTTTCAAAATTATTTGAATTTTTTACTAATATAGTGGAGAAAAAAATACCGGACATGAAAAAAATCCCACAAGATTTTTAATTGTGAATATTAGTAAAATTTTTGTGTAATTTCATTTATTTACAATCAAACCCTTATTATAAATAACCAATTTTTTTATGAGATTAGTAATAAACCTACCTAAAGTTCAAATAAAATAAAATACCTCTTGAATACTCGAGTAATTGTTTGATAGCCTAATGTTGATCAACTTTTTTGTGAAAAATAATCGGGTTTTATTGAGGTTTGTTAGAGTTTGGAAAATGATAATTTTTCTTGATTGGTTGTTTGTTTGTTTGATTGTTATTTTGATAAAAGTGTGAAATCATTAATCATCTTTCTAGTAAGTGAGTGAGTTAGGATTAAAAAAAGTTTGATTCTTAAAAAAAAGGATATGATTGTAAAGAAATGAAATTACACAATAATTTTACTAATATTCACAATTAAAAAACTTGTAAGGGATTTTTTTCATATCCGGTATTTTTTTCACAACTTGACAAGGATCATTTTTAATTGATGAGATCAACAAATATTACTACTTTACGAATTGATTTTTACGAGATATTTAAACAATGGTTCACTAATGGGAATTACACTCCATTATAATATATTTTAATCTTCGATGAATAATTTTAGAAGCTAATACCTTCAAGCCTAAAAAGGGTCAAAAAAAAATAATTAACAAAAGATAACCTTTTAAATTTAATCCAGATTTTTAAAAGTTATATATGTTAAAATTTTTGTTAATTTCAAAAACCTGAAACTCTTTTTATGAAAATCAAAAAGTGGAAAGTTGTTTAAAAATATCAAATTTTTAAAAGTTTGACCTATAAAAACTTTGGAATTGAAAGTTATTGGATTTTGATCAAAATTATATCAATTTCAAAGAAAAAAAAGTGTTGTGAAGGAAAAAAAGTGACTACAATTTTTGTTCTATTCTTGTCTTGCAATGAATAATTAAAAATCATTTTTTACTCATTTTTAAAAAAAGACATAATTTCATATTATTTTTCTAATTTTCTTTTTTCAAAAGGGAAAAGAACAAGAATTTGCCAAACCTTATGGACTACTTGAGTAAAAAAGAAATAAAAACCCTCAAAATAAAAGAAATAGATGAAATTCGAAAGAGTTTTTCACAAAAAAGGCTCCAATTAACCGACAGATTATTTCGGACAAGCCTTCATCTAGTCTCTCGCAATTTAAAAGTCAAAGTGGGGTATTTCCGCTATCTGGTCTCCAAAGGAGTCGATCCACTTGCCTTGGATGATGGCAACAAAACGATCCTTCATCATTATATCAAGAATTGCAATTGTAATCTAAACTGTTTTGAATATTTGGTTTCCTTGGGTATTGATGTGAACCAACGAGACTCAAATGGGAAAACGGTACTGAGGTGCGTTTGCAAAAGGGGCAGCAAATATTCTGACATACTGGAGTTGTTGTTAAAGAAAGGAGCAAAGCCAAATTATCGTGACTCGTGGAATAGAGTGTGTATCCATTGGCTCTGTTGGCGGGCTGACTCTACACCAAAAGATATTAATTTGTTGGTTGACTACGGCGCGGACTTGGCGAAGGGAAACGAGCTTGGCGATCCTGTATTGCACCAAATATGCAAGGAGCCCCATCCAAATAGCCTTGTAATTGAATTACTACTTTCGAAGGGAAGCACCCTAACTCTTTTAAACAAATTTCACCAGAGTATTCTTCATCTTGCGTGTGACAATGAAAAAGTTGGATTAGATCTCATCAAGAAAATGATTTGCAAGGGCAACATCAATAAGACTGACGTCTATGGGAAAAGTGCATTCCAGTATCTTTTAGATCTCCCGAATAGCCAAGAAAAATCGGAAAAACTGTATCACTTCGTTTCCAACAAGCACTTTTTAGTCGAAACTACGAAAACTATATCCCGCTCACAGAATTGGTACCACGTCTTAGCAAATCATCATTCGAACGTCAAATTATTAAGAATGTTTATCTCAAGAGGAGCAAAGCCAAATCCTAACAACTTGAAAGAGGACAAAGCCTTGCACATAATTTTTAAGAGTGATCAATTGCCATCATTGGAAACTGTACAATATTTGTTGTCACTTAAGGGTGAAAACAAAATCAGTGTCAATGATCTCAACATGCAAAACCAAACCGTCCTTTATTTAGCTTGTAAAAGTTCACTGATCAAGCCTCAAATTATCGAGTTACTCTTAAAGAAAAATGAAACAATTAATTATCGGTGTGGGTCTAGAAAGGAATCTGCACTATGCCGATATTGTAAATCAAAAGATCCTCAGCTTGAAGTTATTCGGATTTTAATAGAAAGTGGCGCGGATCCTTTACTTTTAGATTTCCGTAGTTGGTCTCCTCTTTACTATCTTTTTTACAGAACAAATATTAATCCAGATCCCATTAATTACATGTTAGCAAATGGTTCACAAATTTATAATAAGCAGACAAATTTATATTCCCCAATACTTGCCTTTTTCAAAACATTTCCAAGAGGATACCCTGAAAATTTTGTTAAAATTTGTGAAAAGCATCAGTTCCCTCTCGAAAGGGTCTTCACCAACGATAACAAGAATCTTTTACAATATTATTCTTGTAGAATCTACATGAATTTTGAATTTCTAAAATGGCTATTTAAAAACGGGACGAATAATTCAAAAGAAATTGAAAATGCTTCTTTGGTCTTCCAAAATTATCTTCATTATGGAGAATTAGATTATAATATCATAAAATGGTTTCTTAATTTTGATATCAATTTAAATGAATTGAGATCCGATTCAAAGAATATTTCCCTGTTTTCGTATATTTGTAGTAATAGATCAATAAATGAAAAAATCATGGAATTGTGTATTAATTCAATTGAAAGGCAAAGGGAGAGGGAGAAAAAGAATAATAAAGGGGGTACGTTAAAGGGGATGCAAACCGAAACGAGGACTGGGGGAAATTTTTTCAATGCAAACGATATTAATGTATCTCCAATATTTTTTATGTGCAAAAATATTTCACAAACTTTACCAATGATTAAAATGTTGGTCAAATATGAAAATAAAAAAACTCTTGCCCCACTGTTGAGATATCCATTATCAATCTCCAACCCAAATCATCAAATTATCGGATATTTAATACAAAGTGGTTCAAATGTCAACTATAAAGAAGATAATTCCAATACACCTTTACATTACCTTGCAAAAAATAACAATATTTCAATAAAATTGTTGGATATTTTATTAAGCAATGGCGCAATGATCAATTCTTTAAATAGTTCAAATGAGACCCCATTATTTTTTTATTTACGTACCGGTAACGTTCAATCAGAAATTATAAATTGGTTTATTTTAAATGGTGCCAAAATTGATATAAGGGATATTTATGGCAATTCTCCTTTGTTACTATTATGCTTATCGAAAAAAATTGAAAAGGAAATATTTACATTGTTTTTAAATAATAATGCTAATACTTTAATTGTAAATAATAAACATTTAACCCCTTTACATTTATTAGTTGGGTTGAATGCCAATAATCAAGATATCCAAAATTTTAATATGGGTTTTTTGGTATTACATCAAAAATATATTTCAAATATTAACATTATAAAATTATTTATTAAAGGTGGCTGTGATATTAACCAAAAGGAAAAGAAATGGGGGAAAACACCTTTAAATGTAATAACAACTATATTTGCAAATTTGGAATTGCAAAGGAAATTAAATTGGAAAGTCTTTAATTAAGGAAGTAAAATTGTTTAAAAATAAAATGAAATCTTGTAAAGATCTTGAAATTTTTTTTTTTTTGGAATTTGTGTTTTGGCTTATGAAAGGGATGAGTTAGCTTCATTTAAACAATTTATTAATTTGAGTCTATTTTTTGAAATCAAAAATCACATGTTTCCTATATAAAACAAAAAAAAACATAACCTTTTGTTTTTATTAATTTTTTAAGGGGGTAGCCACCATAAAGTCAAAATTTTCACTTTTGAAAATTTTCCATAAAGATTAGAAAACAATATTTTTTTACTCAGAATCTAACAAGTTGCGTTTTAAATTTTAGAGTATCTAGTTTAGAAACAATTTATGAATTTTTTTTTTTTCACACTTAAAATTAAGGACTATTCGAATTTTATGTTCTGTGGGGGTTGAAATAAAAAACTATAAACAGAAAAAAAGCTTTAAAAATCAATGGATTGAGGAAAAGTCAAAATATTGTAATTTTTGGAAATTTTTGGATTTTTTAGATTTTGCTTGAAAATCATTTATTGATCCAAAAACTTTTTGAATCTCCCGAACAAAATAAGGCAAAACTAAAAAGTTATTTTTTTTGATATTAAGAAAATGTCACTCCACTTTCTTTTCAAGTATATTTATACTCTCTCGCTACACTCTAGCATACTTGAAATTAAAGTGGTGTGACATGGTCCTTATGAAATTTTTTTCTTCAAAATTTGTTGAGAATAATTTGGATTTGATAAAAAAAAATTGTTTTTTGCCCAACCCAAAATTTACCAAAAAAAACCTAAATTTTTCAAGTTAGCAAGATCCCTTAGATCAAGTTTCTTTTGAGTCTATAAATTAAGTTACGAGTTCGAAAAATAGTATTCACTAACCATAAAATTCGACTAATCCTTTATATACCAAAATAGAAAATCAAGTTGATTTGTTTTATCTACTTTGGGAAATGTTAAACGGTTTAATTTTTCTTCTTATCTCAACATTAAATTATTGAATTTTATTTTATGTTTGGAAAAAAAATAAATAAATTGTTTTTAGACAAGTAACTTTAAATAGTAAAAATCAAACAAAAACGACATAACATATATAAACAAAACAATTTTCATGATCGAATTGTAAATGTATAAATTAGTTAAAGTGTTGACTTCTGGTATACGAATCTTATTCTAATCGAACTTGCTCTAAATTTTATAAAGGAACAATATGTATACTTGATCAATAGAAAAAAAAATTATAAAGAATCCTAAGATAGTTCATTTTATATTAACTCCTTTTTGTGAAATATTTTGAATTTAAACTGTTTTTTAAAAATATAATTGTGTTGGGGGGGTTGTTTTAACTAAATAGAATTGAAAATATAGTATTCACTTAATGATTTCTATTATACTGGGTCTTTTTCCTTTTAGCAAATCCAATATTATAATAAGATGGGATTCAAGTATTATCCCTTAATTGGGAAGTATTACAGATGTAAGTGTTCAACCAACAGGTCAAACCAGGTACCTAGATTTCTAAAAGCAAAAGAAAATTATCTATTGATCTGATAACTTGGTTTAATTTGTTTCTTTTAGTTTATTTTTCAAAATTGATTGTTTTTTTTTTTTTGAAGATCTTTATATTTATCCAAATGTTTATTTTTCTAATAAAAAAATATGTTAAAATTTCTTGAAAAGTAATAAAGTATTAAATTGAAATTGATTTTCAATGCAGGTATGAATCCCAATATCATGAGTTGTAATTTAAATACTTCAAATGCTATCTCACAATTCCAAATAATTATATATTTTAAAATGATTCAGAATTGAAATAAAAATGCTAAATTCATCTTGTACTTTGAAAAAATGGATAATTATTATGAATTCAAGGATTTTTAAAAATTCAAAAAATAATGAATTTTAAAAAATAGAAAAGTAATAGAAAAATAATTTTTTTATTGGTTTTATTGTTTAGATATATTTTGTTCTATTTTTGAGTTAAACCTGAATAAATATTTTAGATAAAGTTTTAAATAAATCTAAAAATAGTTGAAATTTTATAAAAAATGGGATTTTTTAATTTTTTAATAATGAGAATTGATATAAATTATCTAAAAAATATATTAGAGGATTTTGTAATAAAATAAGAAAAAGTGGTTTATTATTTTATTAATAAGCAATAATATACTAAAAAATATCAACAAAGCGAGAGAGAAATAAAGAATTTAATTAACAAAAAAATTATTTAATAAGATTAGAATAGTATTAGTAAAAAAAAAATAAATTATTTTGAAAAGATATGACATTATTAAATAATAATTTATATAGAAATATCTATGAAATCCGAAATTCTATTTACTAGAATAGAATTTTGAAAAAAAAAAATAATTAAATTATTTTTTTTAAGATCTCATAATACTTATATTTAGAGAATATTTGTTGATAAAATTTTAATCTGGTAAAATTTACTAAATATATATATAATCTGTAAATATATGGTTGGTATTTAGTTATTTATCTCAAAAAAAAAAAAAATAATCTCCTGAGAAATTTTTATCAATTTCTCATCGGTTAATTTTTTTTGAATATGTTTTTAGTATTCACTCAGAATTTTAATTTTAATAATTTTTTAATAAAATTAAAGTTTTTTTAATTTGTTGTTTTTATAATTATTTGAAGAATATAGAAATTTAGAGTATCAATATTATTTTTTTAAAACCTTCGCATTTTTCAATTCCAGTAGCTATTGGGGTGTTGTTATTTCCTTAATTTAATTCTTGAAAATGGTGTAACCGGTTTTTCTATTTCTGTTGGAAAATGTTTATTTTGAAAGAAAATGTTTATTTTTTTATTAGAGGTAATTTTTATTATAAAAATAAAAATCTCAGGGAATAAAACTCATCGGAGTATATTTGATTCAATAAATGAAATTTTGATTGAAGTTTAAAAACTTTTCATCGATGAAATTTAGGTCTAAAAAGCAAATAATTATTTATTTTTTTAAGTTTGCAAAAACTCATTTTTTTCTTTTTAAAAATGAAAAAAATTACAAAAGAATTTTCAATTTTGAAAAATTTTTTTTTACAAAAGTATTTGATCTCATTCACAAAAATCGTTTAAATCGTTTAAATCGTGGTTGGAATTAAAAAAAATGATTTTGAATTTTGAGGAAAAAATTACATAATTTTCAAAATATCTTCAAGAGAATTGCCTTTTGAAAAATCAAATTATATCTTATAACAAAAAGACAATATCTATTTAAATTATATCAATGATTTTGATACCCAAATATTGATAAGTACAATTTTTAAAAGAAATATTAATATTTTAAATAGGTTGAATAAATGATTTTTTTATTTAACCAAAAGAATTATAACATAAAGAATACATTAAGATAACACACAACAAAGACTTTTTATAGTGTAATAATGATGAAAATAGTAATAAACAAGGTAAAAAATGTTTGAAATTTAATAATATAATAAATAAAATCAATTTAAATGTTTTTTTTTTTCAGAAAAAATAGAAAAAAACCCAAAAATTTTTATTTAATCATTAAATTGTTTTTTTTTGTTATTAGAAACCTCAAGTACGTTGAAAAAAAACCTCCCCGGTTGTACGTACCGGAAAAGTTTTATAGTTATTGGAAAAAAGACAAATTTAGTATAAAAACTTGTAATATCACATATTTTTGTATATACATAGAGTCGAAAAATAAAAAATAAAAATGTTAAAAATTTAAAAAAAAAATAATAAGTAATTTTTTTTATTTTTTAAAAACCCATTAATAAAAAATGGGAGATATAAAGTATAAGATAAAATAAAATAAAAATAAAAATAAAAAAAACAAAAACAGCAAATAAACAGAAAAACATAAATAAAAAAAAAAACAGAAAGGATAAACCTTTCAAAGTCTAGAATAAAAATTCAAAAAAAAATACTTTTGAATTTTTGGAAAGTAAACGATCATTATTACTAAATAAAAGAAATAACAAAAATGTATAGTCTATGGTTCACTTTCAAATTCAAAGATAAGTTTAAGTTTAAAAATTAGAGAAAAAGAAAAAAATAAATTCTATGAAAAAAAATGGTAGAAAAAGGGGAAAAAAGATAAAAAAGTAAATAAATGAAATGTAAAAGAAAAGGAAAAAGAAAAAGAAAAAGAGAAAGGGGAAGAGAAGGAAAGGGAAAAAGAAAAGTAAAGCAAAAGGGTTAACAACAGTTCAAAGCCTTTTTATAGCTTGTTACTTTTTTAAAGACTAAAATTTTACAAGTTTCAAAACTGGTTACCTAATTTTGAGAACGGAAGATCATAATGTTATGGTTGTGTTTTGTTTCATTTTTGAAGCCAAATTTGGCAAGAAATGAATGTACGCCTCTTTGCAAATTCTTTTTCGAAACCTTTTTTGAGCTATATTTTGCAAGGAGATCAAAAATTGTTTTTTTAATGGTTATTTGGTTTTTGGTTTTGAGATTGATTGGGTAACCTACAACAAGTTCAGGATCGTAATTAACAATTGCTCGGAGTCTTTTGTCCCAGCTCAAGAATCCTTGTGAAAGAACATTTTGTAATTTATCAATTTTGGAAAGTCTTTGTCCTTCCTTAATTATTTGATCAAAGTTTTTTTCGTCTTTTTGGGTTTCAATTTTGATTTTCGCTTGATTTGGGTCATTTTTTGGTTCTTCGTGCTTGTTTACTTTACCATTCAACATTATTTTTCTTTCTTTTGGGGATATGCATTTTTCTTGGTAAATAGTTTCAATTTCTCTTTTTCTGTTTGTAAAGTACATTGTTTCTTCTTCTCCTTCGCTTGATTGTGGTAGAAAGAATTCATTCATTTCAACAAGAGAATTATTAAGTTGTTTGAAATTTATTTTCGATCTTGGTGCTTTTTTCAGTCCTAAAAGTCCATAAACGCCCACAGAAAACTAGAATTGTAAGAGGAAATGAAAAAAAAATATGGAAAAATGAAATTTCGAATTAATTTTTTGTAAGAACATTTTAAATTATTTTTTTCGTTTGTAAGAATAAAAAAAATACGAGAAAAACAATCAAAACATATAAATTTAAAATTCTCCCAAAACAATTTTTTGAAACATGCAAAATTGAACTTTTATAACCAAAAGAAAGACTTTTTACTTTGATTATTGTTATTAAGGGATTAGTCTCTTTTTTTTTTTTTTTGACCAATTTCTAAATAAGGATTCCTTATCTTAGAAAATAAGTTTAATATTGGAAATAAACAGGGGTTTTCAAATCTAAGTAATTGGTAAAAATTTTCTCAATCTCTATTAAAATTTAGGTAAAAAAATTTAATAGAAATTAGCCCCTTAAATGATTATAAGACCATTCTTAATTCTTTCAGTAGGTTGATAATAACTATAAAGATTAAAAATATTAATCGGCCTTTTACATTTATTTCTCAATTTTTTTAAAGATTTTACCAACAAATAAAATTAATTCAAAATTAAATAATTCTAATAAAAAAAAAAAGAATAGATATTCTCAAATAACTTATTTTAATAATAACAGTTCCTTGTTTATACTCTGTATATTTGAAAAAGAAATATTGCCCAATCTTTTCAATTTCAAGAAATTTAATAAATATTTGTGAATATAATAAATGACCAATTCTTTTCTAGATCTTTAAGGAACCAATATTTTGGTTTATTAAATTTCTTGTATTTTAAAATAAGATTAAAGTTTCAAGGTTATTTGTTTATACAAATTCTCAGAAATTACTAATACTGAGATTTCCTAAAAAATATAAAATATTTGAAAATTTTTAGTTTTTCAAAATTCATCAAAAAACAGAAAAGGATCTTGATCTTTTTTTTTACTGAAAATTAAATTGAAAAAAAAAAAGAACTTCTTTTTAATATGATAATCGATTTTCCTTAAGCTGATAAATGAATTTGATTATCAGGGTTTAATCGTATTCTTGCGCAAAAAATTACTCTATTACCTGGGAAAAAAAAAACAAATAAGAATTACGGGTCACTTTAACATAAAGAAGATGATAGCTGTTTGTTGGTAGAATTAATAATAAAAAAAAAAAAAAAAAAAAAAAAATAAAAAGTTTGTTTACTTGATAATCCCAATTACAAACACCCAAATATGAAAGAGCATCTTCAAACGAACTTCCAGTTTCTTGTCTAAAATTGTTAAGAAGAACACTTTTTTCTTCTTGAAGTGAGGCTACTTGAATTAGGTTAAACATACGTGTAAGGTTGTAAAATAATAAAAAACAAAAAAAAAAAAATAAAAGAAATTAACAAATAAAAAAAAAAATCTAAAAATGAAGAGAAATCACAAAAATAGTTAAGAAAAAAATAATAAAAATTTACAAATAATAAACTGAGTAATTGGTTTTTGATCTATCTGTAAATTGTTTTATTGTTCACAATCTTTTTTTAATAAAAATATTTTCTAATAAAAAAGAAAAAAAAATTCCCTATTTGAGAGAAATTTGGAATTTTCCTTTCTCACTCTAACTTTTTTCCAACTATTTTTTAATTTAATATCTTTTTAATCTTTTTTTTCTCAAATTTAAAATTGTATCCAAACACAATAGAAGAAAACAACTAAAGAGTGTTTTGTTAACATAATGGATTTTTGAACCATTCAAAATTTGCTTTTATATTTGCAAAAAAATTTTTTCGAAAAGTAAGAATTTTTATCAATTAGCACACATAAGATCTTAATTTTGAGAAATCCGACCAAAGGATTTTTCAGAACGCAGCTGGTCTATTGTGAATCTTTTTGTCAAATTAAGAAAAAAGATATAACAAATAGAAATTTTTTTGCTTTGCTCTGTGAAAAGTAAATTCTCCTTTTGCAAAAAAAAATAATTTTTAAAAGAATTATTTTACTCCAATTTTCATATTGTAATTTACAATTTAGAAACCACGCCATAAAAAGAGTCACAATTTATTTGTTTATTAAACAATTAATTTCCTTTTTAGTAAATGTCGATCGGAATCTCGGAAATATAAGTAATTGGTCAAGTGTTAAATTGACTTTGAAGAAATAGCCTCCTTTATTTGAGATCTAACCCAGAGGGGGTGGCAAAAAATTATGTTTAGTTACAAAAACAGACTTGGAAAATTTTCCAAAGATTTTTTGGTTGATATAATTGTGTTTGGTCACTCTTTTTCAATTTCTGTCGAATGTAGAATAAATTTAACAAAATTTTTCTACAACTTTCTAAAAAAAAGACAAAGAAGATCCAAGAATATAGAAATGTTTTAATTTCATAAAGAAGTTTCAGTTATTATTTCCTTTGAGAATTAAGTTCTTGGAAGATTTGATGTTTGATTGAATTAATTCTCAGGATAGTGAATTTTTTGAAAAGTTGAATAAAAATTTACTCTTGATGAATTGCAATTAAGATTTAAATTGAATAAACAAAGTTTTTTTTTCATACCTACCACTGACAAAAGTTCTGTGTAAATATTTTTTTTAAGGTGTAGGTAAACTTTACAAAAATCTTCTTGTCGATCCAATAGCCAATTCAAAATTTTTACCCGAATCTGTTATTTAAAAAATCGAGAAAAATTTGGAGAACTGAAAGACCAAACTTTCTTTTAATACTAGTATCCCAAAAGAATTATTGTTTGTCAAAGTTTGATTCCTTTTTTCTCTTTTTTTCAAGTCCAAAATCCATCATTTTTCCAATATTATTCAAAACAAATAATTTTCTGTTAAGACAGAAGATAGAAATCTCATTACACCTATGAAACAAGTGTAAAAAAATACACTTTAAAAATAAAACCACGAAAGTTTTATCATAACTCTATTTAAAAAATATCGTTAATTTCAAAAAAATAGAATAATTAGTTTCAACTTTAAAAAATATAAAATCTTTATTCCAAGAATAGTTTGAAACATCTATTTCAATTTGCTAAACCAAAAAAATCAGAGAAAAAGAACCAAACAATAAATTAAAAATCCTCTCAAAATACTTTGTTAAAACCTGAAAAAGTCAACTTATAAACTAAAAAAATACTTTATAATTATTATCTTTAAAATAATAATTAAGATCTAAATTCTTAATTCACACAATAAGTTCGATAATAATAAAAAGAATAAAAGAATTATATGACCTGTATTATTATTCTCAATTTTTAAAATATTTTCAAACAAAAACAATTAATTCAAATTTATAATTCTAAAAAAAACAAAATAATAGATTTTATTAAATAACTTACATAAATACAAACAGTACCTTGTTTATACTTGGAATAGTTGAAAAAAAAAATATCTAGACTTTTCAGTTTCAACAAATTTCAGAAATATTTGTTAATAAAATGAATGATTAATTTTTTCAGATCTTCAAGTCTTCAATATTTGATTTATTTTTCTTGTATTTTGGAAATAAGATTTAAGTTTCAAGGTTATTTGTCCCGAAAAAGACTCTCATCGGCTATAAGTGAGATTTCCTTTCAATATAAAGGTTTTTCACAATTCATCAAAAAGCCAAACAAAAAAGGATCATCTATTTTTACTGAAAATGAAATCAAGACAAGGAAAATTTTTTCAAAAAAAAAACTCTAAATTTTGTATTTTTGAAATACACTCATATAATAAACATTATTATACATAACAATTTTTAAAAAGGTAAACAACTTTAATAGATATTAATGGGAATTGAAAGAAAAATGAAGATTTTCAGTAATATTTTTTTCATTTTTAATTGTATAATTTTTGAATTTTTTAATTGACCTAGTAGAGAGATAATTTTCAAGTATTTTTTTAATAGTCTAAAAAGAAACATATTTTTCAATTTTAAAATAGCACAAAATATTTCAATGAAAAGATATAGCTAAATTTAATTGAAAATCTGATTTTGTATCTATTTTTTGAATATTTTTTATCATTTTATCTTTTTTCAATATTTGAGTTTTTATATACATTCCCGATTGTTTTCTGCAAATTGCTTTAAAATTTATTCTTTTTTCAATCTTAATGTTCAATCTCAAAATTAATTCACTTCAACTTTTTTCATTAAAAAAATACCCCAAAAATAGGTGTTTTTTTCAAAAGTAGGTATTTTTGAAAAGGGGGTTATTCAGATTTTCATGAGTTTAATAGCAATCATTTTTTTATTACATGTAATCATGATAACTTTGAAAAAATAATTGATAAAAAATGTATAATTGAAATCCAAGGTATAGTTTTGGATAACTTTAATTTTTGGTGTTTAAATTTTCTTTGTAGTGATTGGAAAAAAAAAAAAAAAAATGAACTTCTTTTAAAAATGATAATCGATTTTCTTTAATAGTTGAAAAATGGGTTTATTTATTTGGTTTAAGGGTATCCTTGTGGAATTAATTATTCTATTACATTTTGGAAAAAAATACAATAATAATTAGCTTTACCCTTTTAGAAATTTAATAATTTGATTCATTTGTTCAAATTTAAATTGTGTTGTGTAATAATATTATATTGGTTCTTAGACGATCGAACTTCAGCTTTATAATAATTTTACTATGGATTAAATATGAATTTTTTCTTTTTTTTTCTTCAAAATCGGATTTGAAGAGTGTAAAACTAGTAGATTGAAAAGCTATAAAAAATATGATATTTTGGTTGGTATTTCAACTTTTAATTAGGTTTAGTTGTCTTTTGAGCTTTTAAAGAATTTATTTTTTATTATTAGTTTTGAATTTTAAAGTGTAATAAAAAGTACAATTTAAAACCGAAAAATCAAATTTTTTTTTTAATTTATCTATAGATTAATCTTACACTCTTCAATTCAGATTTCAAAATAGAAAATATCAAAATTTCATTTTTATAATCAACATTAAAACACTATTAAACATAATATTTGGTTTAAAATAAATAGAACAAAATTTTCATTCAGCTTTCCAAAAAAATATTTAATATCCAATAAAATTCCATTTTTATAAATCCATATATCAGTTTAAATTATTAATTTACTATTATAGAATTGGGAATATTGATTGTTGATATTAATTAAAGAGAGGAGTGTTTTTTTTGAAAGCTGGATGAAGATTTTGATCTTTTTATTTTACACTTAACAGTATTTGTTGCAAAATAAATGGAACAAAATTCTCAATCAACTTTCCAAAAAAAGGTTTTTAAATCATCTCAAATTTCAACTTTTTTAATTGTAAATCAGTAAAATTTATTACTTTACCAGATAGAATTGGGTGTATTACAGATTTATTATTAATTCTTTGGAATGTGATTTTTTGGAAAGTTTAATGAAAATATAGATCTTTTAATTTTACAAATAACAATACCCAGTCAAAGATTGATCTGGCAAGAACTAAAATAACCTTTATCGATATATAATACAAGACAATATTTTCCCCATTTTACCCCAAGGGTTGTAAATATTATATCGAAATTACTATGAACATTTATACTAGAAGGTACCAATTTTGAATCCGTGCTACTCTTATATAAATAAAAATTCAGTGAATTTTTTAAACATGGAAGGTTCTATTTGGTGCAAAAAAAAAAAAAAAAATAGACAAAAGTCAAGAATAAAATCAATCTAAAAAGTACACTTGTATTATAATAAAAAATATAATTTCATTTTTAAAGAGGAAATTTGATTTTTGTATTAGAGAAAGCCTTTGTAGGATTTCAAATAAATTTAAAACAAAAGGAAAAAAATAAAAAGGTATTGATTGAACGTTGAAATTTTAATAAAAAGTTGATTTGAATAAAAAAAAAATCTCTAACCTTAATTCAAAAAATGTATTATTTTGTACATATACATTTTCTGAAAATAACAAATTTAACTTGTTACAAATTTCTTTGAATAGGTATTCCTGAAGTTGAAGAGGTATCTCCTCTATTGATTTCTTAAACTATTTCTACCATGAAATTCCCAACAGAAATAACAACAATACAAATTGAGATCGATTATTTTTTTTTTCAAATTGGGTGTTATTTATATTAAAAAATATTTCCAGTTAAAAAAAAATCATTGAAAAAAGAGATAATTTTCCTTATTAGATACAATGCTATTAGATTATGAGGTATGTTACCTTTTTTGGATAATATTACTGATTTATCATTGGTGAACATCTTGAGAAAATGTTTTTTGTACTAGTAAAAAAAATAAATTGAAAATTTTATGTTTTTGGTTGAAATGCTGGATATTTAGGAAGTAAAAGAAAATATTGATCATTTTTTTTTTTTAGTATACCCTTCCCTTAAAAATGATATAATAATATTTCAAAAAATATTACAAGAAATAAATATTAAGGAATTAATTATAAAACAATATAGTATGAAATTATTTAGATAGATTAAAAACTGGGCTATTGATGGTTATTAACTTAAATTTCCTTTCTGGGGGTTAATTAAGGTATTTTCAAAAAAGTAGGTATTTTTTTTTACATTTCATAAAAAATCAACTTTTACAGTAACAGTATTCATTAATTGACAATACCAAATTTAGTTTAATATTAATACAGATTAAATCAATTACTTTGTTATTTATTTCAAAATATGTTTGTTGAAATATTTCCAAAAAATGAATATTATAATAATACTTTGTTTAAAAAAAACAATATATGATCAATTTCAATAAATAAACTGGAAATATGGAAAGGGTGTAAATGATTTTTTAAACAATCAAATGCAGTTCTATCTTTTAAAGCTTATTTGAAAGGTTTTTGAGATTAAAAAAGTTAGGTAAACGTTTTTTCCAATCAAAAAGTAAATTATAATAACAAATTTTCACTTTGAAAAAAAAATATTTAAAAAAATAGATTAGAAAATTTAATATTAATTATTAGTGGAATAACATACAAAAAAAAAAAATGAATTTTTATCAAGAATTGATATATGATAGTTAATTGTTTTGTAAATTTAAATTAATTTTTGAAGATTGAGTTTAATAATTATATTTTAAAATAAATTTGCCCCACTTTATTGAAAATAGCTTATATACACATCTAGAGTATAATTTATAATTTTTCAATAATAATAAAAAAAGTTTTTTGTTTTATAGGTCCATCAAGTTATTTTCAGAGTAATGGTGAAATCAACAATTCTTCGGAACACTTGATTATATTCGGGGTTTTCTATTCATTGTTCATGAGTATTTCTAAACAATTTTTGAATAAAAGTGGCAATTGATAATATTGGAGGTTGGATAATCTAGATATCTCTATTGATTTTCTACCAAAATTTCTCTTCAATTAAACAAATTTAGTATTTTATTTTAATTTTATCGATAATATCAAGTTGGGATAAAATAAAAGATCCTGTAACAAAACAGTTTTTTTTTTTAATTTGATCATTTAAATGATATAATATATTATTTTACTTTAATGTTTTCATTATTTTTCTTCTTCTCTTTTTTATTTAGTAAATTGTCTTTGATTACTCCTTTCTCACAATAAATAAATAAAAAAACAGTTTTTTACAAATATCAAGAAAAAAGGTAAATTCGTTTCTATTAATAGGACAAAATTTTTGAATAAAGACCCATTTATTGATTTTTTATCAGAATATCAGCTTTATTATTCTGGTTGAAAAAAATTAACTTAAATATGAAATTTATTTTATAAAAAAAGGGACTGGAAACTTGGATTGACTTATAATATTTTTTAGTAAAACTTTGCCCAAAAATATTATTTGTCAAACATGTAATATAAAAGAAAAAAATTTATTATTTAGATCTTTATTTTTTTGATAAATTTTTATTCAACTTCTAATAAAATTTGATTTATCGAGTCACATATATCTCAATTACTTTTCTTTGTTGATATACGAAAAATTACAAAAACAATTTACAAAAAATTACTATTTTTTTTCAAAAAGATGACTTTTAAGAATAAAACCATTAGCCTCTTATACCATTATCAAGAATTAAATTAACTCTAAATAAAAATAATATGTTACTTTTTTTTTTTTTATAAAAGAAACATGTGAATTTTGGATTTCAAAAAATTTTACTCATAAAAACAAATTGTTTAAATGATATTAGCTCACCCATTTCATAAGTCGAAACAGAAATTACAAAAAAAAACCTTTTTCAAAGATCTTGACAAGACTTCATTTTTGAAAAAAAAAATGGCTACTCCCTTAAAAAAAAATATTATTTATCAAAATTAAAGCATTTAAACTGTATTTTTGTATTTTTGTTTTTGAGGAAAAAATGTAATAAATAAAAATCTTTTGGATTTGTTTATTACAAGAATAGTTCTGTAAAGGAATATATTCTTTAATAATAAAATAAAATAATAATAATTAATAAAAAAAAAAAGGGAAAAGAAAGGAGAGAAAAAGAAAGTAAAAAGTAATTTTCAAATAATTGAATTAAGATTTGAAATATTATAAATTGATTCCAGGTGAAATTTGAATTCTGCCCTTTGGCTCATCTTGCTTCACATCAACAAAATCATTTGATTTCAAAACTAAAAGGTGGAAGAATATTTTACTTGCCAATTTTCTATTGCTTCTTTCTGTGAGGGTTGAGAAATCCATTGTTTCTTCTGTTTCAAATTTTTTCTTTAAATAGTCTCTTAATTTTCTGGATTGCACATCCTCTAATTCCTTTTCTTTCAGGGGTGATAATGTATCAAGCAAAGGTTCTTCTAACGTTGAAGCGATATCAGAGGGTCGACCGATTTGGAATGGTTGCTCTCCAGTTTCAAGCCCCTTGGATAGTGAAAAGCGGTCGTATTCATCACCAAGACTAATCCCGCCACGGTCCATCTCTTGCTCACGTTCAGAGGGGATCATCCCAGTTGAAGAGGGGAATGTTGAGCCAAATCTCCGCTCTGTTGTGGGTGTTTGAAAGGTGCCAAAGGATTCCCGATCCATGGGCATCATCCCACCAACACCTTGGTCCATTTCTTCGCCGTGTCCAGTTGTGGCTGTTCGCATTGTTTCAGTTTCGATTTGTTCGCGTATTTGCCTTTCTAACTGTAAGCTTTGGTTCGAAATGTTTCGTACATGTTTCATTCGATCCCGAACCTGCGTTGGCCAATTGTTTGAAACAGTGTTTGTGAAAAAGTCTTTGTTGAGTGTTCGATATCTTCTTTGTTCAAGATGCCTCCTGTCGACCAATGTGTCTGAAGGATCTTCAAGCATATTCCTCATAAAATCTGTATCGAGTCTAATTTTTTCATCAACAGTTTTGCGTTTTTTCCTCCCAGCTGCCCTTTTTTTAGTCTTCTCTGTGGGCGTTTTTTCTGCTGTCTGTAGTAACTCTTCTTCCTTTAAAAGTAATTTTAATTCCATTAATTTTCGAGGGGTAGTTAAAAGATCCAATTCTTCATCTCGAATGTCTCCTCTGCCTGCTATCAACCGATCATAGGTTGTTCTTCTTCGGATTTGGTCGGTGCCTGGTGTTAAATCAAAGGTGTAATCAGAAATGTCGCGAAAATCAAGGGTTCTTTTTCTTGTTAAATCTGGTTTTGGTGTGATTCCTATTTTTTTTTTTATTTTTATTTTTATATTTTTTATTTTTATTTTATATTTTTTAAATTTTCGAATTTATTGGTGAGGTTTGTTTTGTTACCAAAGTTTTTTTTTTTTACAATTTTTGTTTAATTTTGAATAAAAATTTTGAAATTAAATTTTAATTCCTTTCTCAGAGATTTAAGGTATTTTTGTATTTTATACTTGGTGAGGATCAAAATGCAATACCTTAAACAATAAAAATTATTTAAAAGGGTGTCAATTAAAGGAAAGTAAAAATATTTCAAAATTTTAGGTTATATTCTTCAATATTTTAAGGAAAAACATTTGTGATCAAAAAATTGTTATGAATTTTCAATAAAAACAAGGCAAATTTAAAATTGATTTTTTTGATCTTATTGCTGACTGGTTCCATTGTAATTATTTTCTAGTATATTTACACACTCAAAGTGAACTGTCCAGTGATTGAAAACAAAATGGATCGAACTCGTTACCAGGAAATTTTGATTTTTGAACCTTTTCAAGGAAAATTTCAAATTTTTGTTATTGAAAAATGGTTTTACAAAAAGAAAAATTTTAAAAAAAAAAAACCAAAAATGATAAATTTCAATAATTTCTATCGGTTTGAGACTCTTTAAAGTGGATAATTATGAAGTTAAACATAAAAGTAATATGATCTGATTAACAAATCTGGATAGTCCTTAAAAGATAAGAAGAGAAATTTTCAAAAATATTTTTAGTTACCACAAGAGAAGGGGAATTTTAAAAATTAATAAGTTTTTAAATATTCAAAAAGAGATTTTTGGATTCAATGGATTTTATACAAGAATTTTCACAGAATAAATATCGATAATCAACAAAAAAAAGATTTTTGAAAATTAAAAATATAAAAAAATAAAAAAAATTGAAAAATTATTTTTTTTAAATGTTTACTTTCTTGTAAAAATTCTTCTCCTAAAGAAATCCCACCGCCAATACCCATCCCCATATCTTCTGTTTCAAAAATTTGACTGAGTTTGGTTTGATCCCTTGGGATAATATCGCCTAATTGTGTTTCATCTTGTGGAAATTCAAGATCTGGTAGATCACCTCTTTCTCTTGAAATAGTTATTTGTTCTTGTCTTGCTTCGAGTTCTTCTAATGGCATATGTTGTCTTTCTGGTATCTGGAACTAATTATTAGGTTGAAATAAAAAGCATTAATCAAATTAAGAAAATCAATAGAACATTAATACTACTACGGCCGTTCAAACCCTGTCATGAAATTTTCAAGACATAGAAATTGATTTTTTGATAAAATTTTAATATGTAGAACAAACGGCAAAATGGTTATGGAAGATTTTTTATCCACCATAAATTTTATAATAGAAAAAAAAAAATTCATTTGATACAATTTTTTGTTTATTGTAATTAGCTAACAAATTCATAAAAAAACTTTTATCAATATGGATCTTCAATTTTTATAAATTACAAAAATCTCAGATATATACGATTTAAAAGTAATGGTTGAATAATACTTTCAAGATTATGTGATTTCTTTTCTTTCAAAATTCAATTTTTGGAATTGTTTTGCAAACAAATTTATCAAAAAACTTGCATTAATGTAGATCATCAATCTGTATAAAATTGTAAAAATCTTAAGGCTTAAACAAATAAAAAAGAATGTTCAAAAAATACTTTCAAGTTTCTGTGATTTAATTTTTTTGGTAATTCAATTTTTTCCTTTATTGATTACAAAAAAAATTTCTTTGAGATTGATAATATCAAATAAATGTTTGAAAATTTTTGATTCATTTTTCATTTGGTAAATTTTTTTAACTTTGCTATGAATAGAACATTTTATTCAGTTAAAATGTTAAGAAGCTTTGTAAATGTAGTTGGATCTTTAAAATATTCTTTGACAAGAACTATTTTAAATATAGAGTTTTAAGATTTACAAAAATGGAAATTGAACTAAAAAATTTTTTAAAATTTATTGAAATGAAACAGAAATTGAAATTTTTGTCTTATGATCGTACAGAAATTGAATTTTCTGAAGTCTCAATAAATGATAAATGAAATTCTTGGATATTTAAATAATTATATTAAAATTGAGTTTAAGGGGTTAGCGTCTACCGCGGAGAAGTCTAAAATTAAAGTATGTTTTTATTGGGCGTAAATCACATTAGTACTCCATATTCCAAATGTATGTCTAAAGAATCAATTCGTAAAAGATGTTGTACAAAAAGTTGATCCTCATCAATTAAAAATGATCTTTGTATTAGTAAAAAACCAACAATTTCAGAGAGAACAGTCTGCATTTCTAAACAAATTTAAAGCTTTATCCATCAATATTCATACTGCAAAGTCGCAAAATATCTTTTTTTAAATTTGTCTCAAAATGTAGATTAGTTTTAAAAAAAATAAATAATTAGACCTGTAGATTATTTTTGATAAATTATTTTATCAAATCATGGAAATATATTGATGTTACAATTACCTTTATAAAAAGGAAACAGAAGTTATTAGTCTTTGGGTTTTTTATGTTGTTAATTATTGAGAAAATCTTGAAATTAAATAAATTAAAAAAAGGTTACTTTTGGGGATTCTAAATATGAATTTTTGAGTAGAAATACTTTATTTTTGAGTTTCTATTTTTCGATTTGGTAAAGGAATTAAAAAAAAATTTTTTAAAAGTGATACTAAGTAAAAAAATGTAATAATTTATGGTTCAATAATATTTATAATAGATTTTTTAGAGTCATTTAAGCAATATAGAGCCCATACATTTTACTTTTAAATAACACGCACTTTGATTATAGCTAAATATAGGGTGGATCTAATACCTTAAGAAAGATATTAAAAACTAAATTTCATAATAAATGGCCCAATTTTATTTTATTTTTGTTTTACTTTTTTTTATTTTATTTTTAGACTGAAAAAAAATATTTATAGTGTATAAAACTGAATATTAAAATGGTGATTTTTTATTATAATAGATAACTTCAATTTAGAAAAATATTTAATTTCAAAATTTGATTTTTAATGGGCCAATTATTTTGAAATGGAGTTTACAATAAAATTTCCCCACTTTTCCAGAAATAACTGTAAAATTTAATCTCAAAGTATTGTAACTTTTTAAGGTGGGGCTCGAACAACTTAAAAAGATCCGTAATTTCAAATCAAAAAACAAAAAAAAAATAAAAAAAAGAACAAAAAGAAATCAAGTAGAAAAATCTCAACCAGAAAACTATCCTCAAAAAAAAGAAAATAATCCTCTAAAAAAGAAAAAAACTTACAACATCAAGCGTTTGAAAAAGAAGACCTTCTTTGGTTGGTTGGATTAATAAAGGCAATTCCCCTAATTGTGTACTGAGTAATTCGCTTGTGGAATATTCTGTTAAGGTAATTGAGTCATATTTTGCAATGGTCTGATCAACAGGAAGATCCACAATCCCTGGCCGAAAGGTAAGTTTCATTTTATTAATAACATCGGTAACATCAACTATAGAAAAACAAAAGAGTGAAAAAAAGGGAGAAAAAAAAATGAATACAATTTAGTAAATTCTTTATAAAATATTCTGATTAAATAAGGAAAAGCAAAAGGTAGGGTGGAAACAAATTTTTAATGTTTCTTTTTAGAGTTTTAAACGGTTTTTAAAACTAATTTGAACCCTTTGTTTTTAATAAAACTTGATGATCTTGAATTTTAAATGAGGAACAATTTTGCTTGTTTTCTGTCTTTCTTCTCTGAAATTTATCAAAGAAAAAAATATGTTGTTTGGCCCTCTCTCTTTCAAGCCAAAGGTGATTTTTCTCAAATTTTAATCACAAAAGTAGTTATCTTTGAATTTTAAGTGACAATTCTAAGTGAAAATGTTTTCAATCGAACCAAAGTCTATTAAAAATGAGATAAAATTTTTGTTTCCGATTTCAAAATTATATAACACATTTAGTTCCACTATTTTACAATATCTTTGTGTTTTTAATTGTTTCATTGATTTCATCAAGTTTTACTTTTTTTATGTTTTGTTTTCTTTTATTTTGTTTGTGTTTTTTTTTAAAAAAAGTCAATGGCTTACCTAACATATACGAGCATTTTCTTGTATAAATTTGGACAATTCCCTTTAAGAGTTTCCCACTAATTCTTAATACAAGCGTGATACGAGGCTCATTAATAATATAATCTCTATTTTTTTTTTTTATCATTAGTTATGGTTGGTATTGTTTAGTGTTATCATTGTGTTGGTTTAAGTGATCAAGATCAATTTTTTTTGTTTTTTTTTTGGTACAAGTACTTTCAAAAAAAAAACAAGTAAGCAAGATCAAATCAAGATCTTAAAAAAGAAAAAACTTACACAATTTCTGGTATTTTAGACTCTAAAACTCCCCTTTTTTTCAGTTTGTCTGAATTATTTCCAGCCAACCTTTATTAAAGAAAGGATTTTTAAAAAAATTTTCATTTGGTTTGTTATTGTTATTTTTTATCTTTGAATGAATAAGAGTAAATAAGAGGATTGAAATTAATTACCAGACTTTGGAAAGTGGTCCTTTTTTGGTGAGTAGATCTGTTAAAAAAAACATAAAAAAAAAAGAATTGAAGAAAATGAATGTAAAATTAGTATTTTTTTAGGTTACCGTTATTTGTAAAATATTAAAAAAATTGTGAGAAATAATTTAATTAAAGACAAGGATCAAAGACTGGTTCGCGTTTTCTAAATACTTTAAATTTAAATCATCTCAAATTATTTCAACTGTAGAATTTTTTTTTGTTGATTTGTAAATGAAGTATAAAAATATTTTCCAAAGCTTGATGTTCAAGGAAAGTTCAGTTAAAAGAATAGAAAAGAAAGTAAAAAGTGTTCTTAAATTAAAAAACACAAAATTAATCTTTATTTACTGAAAATCAAGTAATATTTACTAAAGTAGTGTTATTAAGTTATTTATAACTCTTCAAATCACATTAAAAAATATAACCTTGAATCTCAAACTTGTATTTATTAGTTTGTTTAAATCTCCATAAGAACCGTTTCGGGTTGATTTTGTTTTTGTTTAAAAACTAAACCAACTCTAATATCTGAGAATCTTGAAATTCGAATTTTTATTAATAAGGGATTAACTTCACTTTAGATTTATCTTCAATTAAAGTATGTTGTAAGTGAACGTCAACACCAGATGTTCTCTACAGTTCAAATGACTCCCCAAAAAACCATTTTCGATATTTTATTACACAATAGATTATTCGAAATTTGGATAAGGATCATTATTAAAAATAATCATAATTGGGAATTTTTTTTATAACTTTTCCAAATCAGACCTAAAATCCAAAATTAAAGTATTCTACTTTTTAAAAACTAAAATAAGGATATTGTAATAGTACTGTTGTTCAACCAGACTTTGTCTAGTTTTTTTTGCAAGAGTATTAAAATAAACGTTGTTTTTCTTTTTTTTGGAAGAGTTAGACATTAAATGTGAAAAGAAACAAAGAATAATAAATCAGTAAATACGAAATTGTTTTTTTAAAGTTCAATTATTTACAAATTAGAAATTCAAAAAAATAAAGGATCAAATTTGAAAATTATTCTCGAAAAATTGAGTTAATTGTTGAAAGAAAATTTTTAAACAATTTGGATCATCAAAAACAATGAAAAAAAAAAACCAGATAAAATTACTAAAAAATATGGACAAATTTCTCTTTCCTATTTAAAATTTACTTTAAATGGCAATGTATTTAATTACCAAAATTGATTCGACCTTGGATATATAATTTATTAGTGACTCATATATTAAATTGTAGCAAGAAGAAGAAAGTGAATGCGATATTTTTTTTTGAAACAAGGAGTATATACAGTCAGTTTCAAATTTAAGGCACAAACTTTCAACGAAATTTAAGGCACAATAAAAATCTCAAATTAAGGCACAAATTCAGATTCTAGTAAAATAAATTGTAAAAAAAAAATTACAAATTTTGTGCCTTGATTTGAGATCTTTTTGTGCCTTATATTTTGTGAAAGTTTGTGCCTTAAAAGTGAAACTGACTTTATAAAGGAAACATTTTTTTGAAAAATATAACTATTTTTTTGATTTTTTAATTTCTCAATTTGCCCAATAAACATGAATTGATTGATATAATATTGTTTGGAATAATATTCTTAAGGGAATACTCTCAATTAAATTTTTTTAGGTAAATTTAATAGAGATTGAAAATTTTTTTTCCAATTACTTAGATTTGAAATAAAAGTGAAAAACCTCTTTGAGTAGTAATGGAATCTCGATAAATGACATTCATTAAATTTGGTTACAGCCAGTTCCACTTTTAAGGCACAAACTTTCACGAACTTTAAGGCACAATAAAACCCTCAAATTGAGGCCCAAACTTTTGGATACTAGTAAAATAATTTGTGTAAAAAAAAAAATCCAAATGTTGTGCCTTAATTTGAGATTTTTCTATGCCTTAAATTTCATTTGCGGTTTGTGCCTTAAATTTGAAACTGACTGTATTGTTTTTATAGAAATAAAAAATATTTCTTTTTTTCACTTTTTTGAAAGTTACTTTTTTTCAACTGTTCGCAAAAATACAAAAAATAAAAAAAAATATGAACAAGAAAGCAAAACCTTGTTGTGTTTGTGAAAGACCTACATAAAATAATTTGAAAAATAAACCCGAAAAGCTTTTTTTTTTTTGGGTTTGCATGAAAAAAAAGTTTGATTCGAAAAAAATATGCAATATATGCTTTCCTCAAAATAAAAGATTGTCTTTCTTTTCTTGTACCATTCTTTTTTTTTCATGAATCTACTTTTTGAGTTTACACTCCTTTGTTATTGTTGAATTTAAAGTTTTTTTAAGTTTTCCCAAATAATCATTCCAAAAGTTTTTGGGAGAGTCAAAAAAAAATAAAAATTATTTTTTTAAAAAGTAATTATTGACAAAACAAATTGAGTTCTTTATAGAGTCAAGTTGAATGAACAGAAGCGAAAGAGATAATATACACTAGTTTTAAATTATTTTTTCATTTTTCAAAATGATAATAAATATTATTTTTGTGAAAATAATTAAATCCAAAATTAATCAAAAAATTCTCATCAGTTCAAGATATTTTTTTAAAAATAATTTTTAAAAATCACTTTTTTTGACAGAATTGTAAAATTTATAAAAAAAACAACAACTAAAAGCTCTAACATTAAAAAAACCCCTCTATGTTCAATTTTAGGTATATTTCAAGATAAGGATTGTGTATTTAGTTATTTGTCAAAAAAAAAAATTAATAGAGACCATTCCCTTAAAGAGAACTTTAAAATATTATCCCATTCAAAATAAATACATTATAAAATGGGATTGTATGATTTGTAACAGACCATAATTAAAGATATCTAATAAATCAATATATAAAAAGTTAAAAGAATCCATCATTTTAAAAAAAAAGAAAATATCAAAATATTTTCTATTTGTTATTTACTGCCAGTTTCACTTTGAATACACAAATTTGCCACGAAATTTAAGGCACAAAAAAAATCTCAAATCAAGATACAAAATTTGTAATTTTTTTTATCACAAATTATTCTACTAGAATTGGAAATTGTTATCTTAATTTGAGATTCTTTTTTGTGCATTAATATTCATTGAAAGTTTCTTTCTTAAAAGCAGAACTAGCTGTATCGATTTGATTAATTTTTATTTTACACTTTTACACTTGAAATATTTTGAGAGATTCTTTCCCACAATTTCAATATTTTTTTTTATTTTAAGTACATCCTCGTATAGAAAATCAAAAGCTTATTAAAGCTTTTAAGATTTATTTTGGATTTTAAAAAACATAGATAATTTTACAGTATTTCCAAAACCTTAAATATTAAAAATTATTCAAAAATGTAGTAAAATATCAAAATTATATGAATGATCCTAAAGATTTTTGTTTAAAATCTCTCTACTGATTTAATTTCATTTCTTCTACTGTATTAGAATTATTTTTCAATATTCAGAAGTTTTCTTATCCTTATTTGAATTTAATAAATTTTTGTTATAATTATTAAGATATTATGTTTGACATCAAATATCTGTTCTTGAATTTTGATATATATTTTCCAATTGATTCTCTTTTATATCAATAATTTCACCCCAAATAGGACCTTATTATCGCTTATTAGGAAAAGTAGTTTTGGTAAATTCAGTTAATTTTTTTTTCAAATAAGTATAAATTTATATTTATTTTGATACTCAAATTTATGAAATCAACTCCCACTTTCATTCAAAATAATATTTAATGGTGTACCTTTTTGAAACTTATAATATTGATCTTAATCTATGTTTAATCCAAGTGTTTATAATATAAACAGGATTTAAGTCTGAAAGAGATATTTAAAATTAAAAAAAAAAAAACACAATTTGAAACAGTTGAATTTAACTAACAGAAAATTAGAAAATCAACAAATATTAACAAAAAAATAATTAAAAAGTAATAAAAAAATCTTTCCGCTTTTTGAAGTAACACTGATTGTAGGATTAAATAAATTTCAAAAATAAATAATAAATAATAAATAATCTTGTTTCGTGGCTTTTATTTTATTTATTTTCTTTTCTTTTTTTTTTTTCGTTTTTCATTGATTACTTTGCTGAAGGACTGTTTTAGATAATAAAAATTATCAAAATTAAATTTAGAAGAATAATCATAAAGTTTTTTTTTTTAAATTTTTTTTTTTTTTTTTTTTTTTTTTTTTCGATCATTTTTTAAAAAAAAAATTAATTGAAACTTTAAAAATATTTATTTCTCGAATTCCATTGTTGTTGCCTTTGATGTTCAGATTGTAATCCCTTATTGAAATTTTGATTTTGGTTATTTGATGTATGATGTATTTGATTCATTTGGTTCATTTGGTTCATTTGGTTCATTTGGTTCATTTGATCGTTTCTACGTCTTCCTTGCATTAATTGCATTTGTGGCTGCTGTTGTCGATTGTTTCTTGTTTGATATATTTGTGATTGTCGATTACTTTGTTGCTGCTGCTGCTGCTGTTGCTGTTGTTGTTGAATTGACTGTCTTTGCATATAATCAAGATAATTGTTTTTTTTGGTATACATTTGTGGATTTTTTAAAAATGTATCAAAAGAAAATTCTGGCTCGGTTGTTTCGTTTCGTTTAAACATTTGATTTTGATTTTGATTTTGGTTTCTATTTTGATATGTTGTTTGGGGAAATTGATTATTTTTTTGTTGTAATAATGTTGTGAAAAATTGATTTTGATCATTTTCAGTTTCATAATTGCTCTTGAATTGTCGTGATTGATTTGATTGTTGTTCATATTGATTAGGCATTGATTTCTTATATCTTTGTTGATAACTTACTTGATTTTGTAATTGATTAACCTGGCTCCTCTTGATCTCTTCTTGCTGTTGCTGCTGTTGTTGTCTTCTTCTTTGCATTTGTTGTTGATGGTGATGGTATTGTTGTTGATTTTGCTGTTGCTGTTGTTGCTGTGATTGTTGATGGTCTATACTTTTGTGCATTTTTTGAAAATTATTTTGATAAAATGGTTGTTGGGAAGAATATTCATTTTCTCGGTTTTGCTTTTGGTTAGAATTGAAATGAAAATTTTGTTCCATGCTCATATTTCTTTTTATTTCAATTTTTCTTTGATTAGGAATCGTTTGACTTTTTTTAATTAAAAAATTATTAAACCACTTTGAATTAATTGAATCTTCATCTTGATAATCCTCATCCTCATCCTCATCCTCATCTTGATCTTCATAATTGACTTCTTCTGATCGATGATATTGGAATTGTTGATTAAAACTAAATTTATTATTATTATTATCCTGTTGGTTTCTAAAGTTTGTTTGTTGGTTTGTTCGAATATCGTTTTTAAATCGTAACGTTTGTTGAAAAGTTGAATTATAAGGATCAGATGTTTCTTGTGGACTAATTGTGTTTTGTGAAAAAATGGTTTGTCTTTTATTAATTTGAAAGTTTGGTTGCGTATTTTCTTTTTTTACAAAAGGATCTTGAAATATTTGGAGAAGTTTACTTTTACCTTTATCTTCAAAAGGTTTTTTCATTTGTCGGTTATTATTATTGCTGCTGTTGTTATTGCTGCTGTTGCGGTTGTTGTTTTGGAATCTAGAATTGTTTGGTTGATTAGTACCAGAACCCCAATTAAAATCGTTTGTTGGGAAATAATTTCTTTGAAAGAAATCATTTATTTTTTTATTTTGAGGATTGTTTGTATGGTCTTGTTCATATCCGTAATCTTGATCTTCATCTGGTTCAGATTCAGACTCAGATTCAGGCTCATATTCATCTTGTTCTATTGGTTTATTATATTTGTAATAATTTTGATTTTTATATTTATAATGATCATTATTTTGATTAATTTGATTATTCTGTTTTGTTATATTGAAAAAATCAACAGAATTGCGATTTGATTGTGAATTTTTATATTTATTATTATCATTTTCATTATATCCATAATTATTATAATTATTATTATTAAAATTATTAGTGGCGAAATGATTATTGCTTTTAGGTGTATCGTTTTTAGGATTATTGAAATTAAAATCAAACCCTTTTTTTTTATTTGAATTTGAAAAATTAAATAAATTATTAATATTTATAGTATTGCTATTATTATTATTTGAAATATAATCATTTTCAAGTTTTGATCTGGTTTTTATTGTTTTGGAATTTCCACCCAAACCAAATTTTTGTTGTCTATTTTCATTATTTTTTTGGGTTCTAGATCCAAAAAAATCAAAATTTTCATTTTGATTTGGTGATTGTACTTTTTGATTTTTGTTAAAAATATCATAATTATTTTGGAAAATCTCTTGAGATTTAAAATCATCATTATAATTCTCATTTTCATTTTCATTTTCATTTACATTTACATTTACATTTACATTTACACCTTTATTATAATTCCCATTTTCATTTTCATTTTCATTTTTATTTTCATTCTCATTTTCATTGTTGATTGTGGTGTTTGATCTCCATTCTGTTTTTCTTTTTAACATTTCTTTTTCAATTTCTATTTGCTCTTTCCGTTTTTGAGAAAGATTTAGTTCTTGGAGTCTTTTTCTTTCTAACTCAAATTCATCTGGTTGTTGGAAATTGAAATCTTGAAATTCAAAATTATTTTCAATTTTGGTATTTGACCATTCAGGTTCTTCTTCGTCGTCGCCGTTGTCGTCTTCGTCATTGTTGTTGTTTCTGTACCCGTTGACATTTTCTTGGGTTTTATTCTGAAAAGTTTCGGTTTGTTCTTCTTTTTGGAAAGTATTTTTATTTAAAATTAAATGTGTCAAATCTAATTTATTATTTATATTTTCATTTGTAATTAATTGTTTTTTGTTTTGTTCATTTTTATGATCTTGTTTTTGTTTTGTTTGTAGTTTTTGTTCTTTTTCTTGTTTTTCTTGTTTTTCTTCTTCTTCTTGTTTTTCTTCTTCTTCTTGTTTTTCTTGTTTTTCTGGTTGTTTTTGTTCTTCTTCTTCTTGTTTTTCCTTGTGTTTTTCTTTTTCCTTTTTCAGTTGCTCTTTCATTTTTTTCTTCTTTTCCACATTATGTTTGTTTCTTTTAATTCTTTCCAATTCAAATTTTTTGAATTGTTCTTCATGCTTTTGGTTAAATTGTTCCATTTCCTCTGGGTTGTTATCATCAAACCAATCAGGTATTTGTTCATTATAATTTCTTTGATAATTTTTTTGGTTTGCTGTTTTTTTGTAATTATAATTTTTGTTTTTGTTTTGATACGTATCCTGGGAATTGTTATAATTTTTTTGTGAGTAGTGTTCATTTTTTGAGTTTCTATTCATTCGGTTTTGGTGTGTTCGATTTTTTAATTGGTAATTTTGTCTGTTGCTTCCTTTTTTGTAATTTTTGTTGCTATTGTTATTGTTATTGTTGTTATTTGGATTATTGGATGAGTTGTTATGATTTGAATTATTTCGCAATTGCTTTAATTGTGGGTTTAAAACAATTAAATTAAAGCGAAGTGTAGAAGGTAATTGATGGTTTTGATCTTTTAAGGACTTCATAAATTCGGTTGAAAATGATACAACAAAGCCCTCTTGCTTGTCTTTTTCTTGTTGTTTTTCTTTGATTCCTTTTTCCATTTCTTCCTCTTCCTTTTCCTTTTCCTTTTCCTTTTCTTTTTTTGTTTTTGTTTCTTCTTTCTTTTTGGTTTTTGTCTCTTGTGTTGATTCGTTTTCATTCTTTGACTTTTTGGTTAATTGGTCTGGGTGTAAGATCAGGCCATCGTTGTGTTTATTATTTTTGTTATTGGTTTTTGTGTTGGTGTTTGGCACTTTGTTTTGTGGTGGTGTACTCATTAAGTAGTGAATTAAAAGAGGTTAACGAGTTTATTGTAAAAAAAATTATTTTCTTTGTGTTTTAAAAAAAAAAAAAGAAAATAAACTAAAAAAAAAACTAAAATAAAAAAAAAAATGATGAGAATTGGAAGGTAATTAAAAAACAGGTAGGTGGATTTTTTAAAAAAAAGAAAAAAATTTAAAGATTAAAAAGGTTCAATAAAAAAACAAAAGAAATATAACCACAAAGAAATTTTATTGTTAAAATTTTATTAAGAAAAATGAATTTGTTGATTTTTATTTTCAAAAAATAATTCACTAATCACTCAAAACTTCTTTTTGTTGAATAAAACTATTTACTTGTTCGAAAAATAAAAAAACATTTTATTTGTTAATTTTTAACAAGAGATAAAATCTTTTTTGATTTTTAAAATTGATGACTATTGGTTTCCACTTCCTACCATTTGAGAAATTTGCAAAAGAATTTTAGAAACACACCAAACAACATTTTTTAGAAAATTAACTTTTTCAATTTTTCAAACTTGGTGTTCTTTCAATCATTACATACAATTGATATTACAAAAAAAAAATTTGAGGAAAGTTGTTTATAAAGTTGGTTATTGATTAACTTTTTTGATACCATAGTTTTTAACTTTGAAAAAACCACATCTTCAGTAACCAGTTGACTTTTTAAAGGTAAAAAATATCTACCTAATCTGTTTTTGTCTATTAAGGGATTATAGTCTAACAAGTTAAAGTCTCAAATTTATGGATGACAATATTAAGTGTATTTCAGATAACTGATCTCAACTCAAATTTCTTCTAATAAATGTTTTTAATAAAATAAACAATACAAGCTAATCTTATCTTTAGGAAATGATCATTAATTTGCGTCGAAAAATTCCAAAATTTGTTAAAAATATATAAATTTGAAGACATAAATTTTAAGGCTGATTCAACATTAATCAGACTTTTTAATTGAAAAAGTTCTTTTTAAGTCTGTCTCAAAACGGAGACTGGTAGTTTAAAAATTTCATTTTTCAATAAAAAATAAATAAATAATTAATTCTGAAATTTTTTTTACAAAAATATTATCGTAATATTACATATATTGTTTACTCAACACATATCTCAAAAAGAACAAAATAGAATCAATATTTTTGTTTTTTATGATTATATTAATGTGTGATTCTTGAAATTAACTAATAGAATAAAATGTTTACTCTTTGAAGATTCTAAATATTACTTTGTAAATTCAGGAATACTATTATTTTGAGTTTTGATTTTTTGGATTTGGCAAAAGTAATTTTAAAATAATTTCCTAAAATATAATTTTTAATGGAGATCTTTTGTAAAAAATGTAAAAATTTATTGTTCACGAATATTTTGAATAGTTTTTTTAGAGCTTTGTAAACCATATTAACATTATCCTATTTTACTTAAAATTACAGTACATTTTGATTATAAATAGATCTATTGTGAAGATAACACCTGAAAAGTAAACTATCCTCATTTAATCACGGTTAATTATAAGAGAAATTACCTCTTATTTATTAACAACACACATCACAAGTTGTGCAAAATCCTTTTTTTTTTTTTTTTTAAATTTTAAATTCTTTTAATTCCCAAACTCATGTATTAAGACTCCACCAATTTCTGTATTATGTATATTTTAAAAATCTCTTCAACACACCCAAACTAAATACTATTTTGTTGTTGAGGTTTAAATCTATCAGTACTAGTTGATTTTTTACAGCCATACAAGTGAATTTCTTTTCTTTTGTATACATAATTCAATTCAGTTTACAATATAGTATTAACAAAAAATTGTTTAATTGTTTTTTATATTTCATAAAAAAATCTATTTTTTAGTGTAATGATTCTTAAATTGTCTATATCAAATTTAGGCTTATATTTATATTGATTGATTCAATTCTAATTGTTCATCTTCCAAAATATTTTCAGCACAATATTTTGGAAAAATGATTCAAAAAATTGAACTTGGAGAAAACAAAACAATGCCATTATAAATTAAAAACTGGAAATATACCCAGTAAATATTAAGTTTTTTTCAATAATAAAGTATACTTATAATTTTAATATTCTATTGAAATATTTATCAAGATTAAACCATGCTGGAAAAAAATTTTCAGCAAAAAGAAAAAAAAAATATCATCACCGAGAAAATTTTCTGATAAAAAAGAGATCTGGAATTTTTATATCTTTAATTTAATAACATTTTATATTCAATATTTGAATTATATTTAAGTAATCAATAAATTATTGTTAATACTTTTAAATATTTTTAATAATACTTGTATTTCAAAGTTAAAGGGAAATAATTCTCACTTCCAAACTTATATTTTTCTTTAATAAATTTTTTTTCAAAAAAGGAGTGGGTTGTAGCTGGTGGTTTTCTTATCAATCTGAATAAGAAAATTGAATATGAAATGAAAAATTTCCCCATTTATTATTCAAATACTAGCTTTAGAATTAAATTTAATATATTTTTTACAAAATTAATCCACCACACCCCCCTTTTAAGAACACCTAATACTAACAATGAGCGTGATAATTAGAAGAAAAAATTAACAAATTTCCTGGAAATGAAATAAAAAACTTTTTTGAAACTCAATTTTATTACTTTCTAGAGTTCAAATTAATTGAAATTTACTAATTAGATTAATAATTTATTATACAATTGAATTTATTAGAATAAACATAACATTACCTCAAATAGAAGAAATAAAAGTATTTTACAAAATTGAAAGAATGAAATTGACTTTTTGATAAATTTCATTGAATTATTTTATTGTTTTTATCAAATAGAAAAAATAATAATAACATTTTTAACTACAGTCTCACTTTCAAATAGCAAACCCCTAACACAATTTAAGGTACAAAAAAATTCAAAATTAATATAAGAAAATCTGTGTAATAAAATTTGTGAAAATAAGATTCCAAATAATATACTTTAATTTGTGAACTTTTTACTACCTTAAATTTCTTTGAGATTTTTTTACTTTGAAAATGGAACTGGCTTTATAAATTTCCCCAAAATACTTTTTTAAAACCTGCAAAATCACACTTAAAATCCAAATAAATAATTTTTAATTTTGTTATTTTTAAATCAATAATAATAACCCAATCAAAAATCTTTCAGTAAACTAGTGATAAAACCTAGATGAAAAAATGTACCAATAATTAATATTATTATTTCTCAATTTTATAAAGATTTTTAAACAAATAAAACTAATTCAAATTAATTATTGTTATAAAAAAAAAATATTAACTAATATCAAAAAAATTATCTCATTAATAACATTTTGTCGTATATATTCGAATGTTTGATTTAAATTTTTTAGCCACTTTTTAAAGATCATTGAAATAAAAAAAAAATCATCATTTTTTTCTGATCTGAAATTAATTTAATATTTGAGTGTTTTTTATGTATTTTCAAAATAAAATTAAATATTTGAAGTTATTTATTCATATAAACTCTCAGAATATAACCAATAACGAGATTTGTTAAAATAAAAATGGTTAGCAATTTATCTTTTTATTTTGCAATTCAAAAAAATTAAAACTTAAAAAAGAGTATGATCTTTTTTCCTAATATATAAGTGAAAAATTGAAGATTTTTAGAAAAATAACTATTATCTCTCAAGTTGAAAAATAAGTTTGTTATCCAGTTTATTAATACATCAATGCACATAGACACACAAATATTACTGGCCAAAAAAGTCAATAAAACTTATGGATTCCTTATCTTCAGTTTTTTCAAATTAAGTTTTTATTTTTTATTCAAAGGGTTTACTAATTCCAACATACTCCATTTAAATATTTACTGATAAAATGCAATATAAATAAAATGGAGGAAAATTTTTTCCCATGAATAATTTAATTACAAACAAATTCTAATACTCAAATATAAATTGGAACTTAAAGTTACTTTCCGGAAGATCAGAATTAAATTTTGAAACTATTCATTAAATATTGATTTTTGGAAGATCTTGTCATTTTTTGTGTTAATTAAATAAATCAAATATTTTCTTTTTTTTAAAAGAATAATTTTTAGTTCATTTTTCTATATATTTTTAAGTTAATGGATCTTTTTCAGAAATTTTAGTTATTTAAAAAAGTAATATGTTTGTATAAGAGACCAAACCCAAAAAGAAAGTCAACCAAAGAACTGTAATACATTTTTATCGATTGGTTTGAAAAAGTTTTGACTTCTTGAAAAATCTTTCTATTTTGAAAAATTATTTTGAAAAAAAAAAATTAAAAAAAAAATTTGTGATTTGATTCAACCAATTAAAAATAAAACAAAAAAAGTAAATAAATTCAAAGTAATTGGAAAAGAAAGAACAAGTGGTGATGTCTTTAAAAAGTATAAAAAAAAGAAAATATGGTTCTTCCGTGGCTCGAACACGGGACATTTAGATCTTCAGTCTA
Source organism: Anaeramoeba flamelloides (assembly GCA_027625915.1). Classification (NCBI taxonomy): domain Eukaryota; family Anaeramoebidae; genus Anaeramoeba; species Anaeramoeba flamelloides. Next base: position 11,449,145 of record JANTQA010000036.1, read on the forward strand.
ACGCTCTTCCAGCTGAGCTAAAGAACCATACATTGAGAGTATATTTTTATATTGATATCTTTTTAAATTTTTATCAAATTAACGAGCTTATATTAAAAACAATTCGACAATCAATAATTTTTTAACTGACTGAATATCTTCAACTTTACTCCAAATCTATATTTTAATTTCAAATAACCAATCACGAACTCAAATTATCAATCTAATTATAAAAAATAATATAATAAAATATAAATTATTTATTATTAAAAACTATTTTCTGGTATCAATCTAAAAATTTAAATCTTCGAATTTCAAAAACTAAATTCTTTTTTGCAAAATCTCAAAAAACCAAATACTGAATTAATTACAACACAGGAACAATTAAACTACAAATACAAAATTAAATCAACAAAATTTCTACAATCTTCAATATTACGTTCAATCTTACATTATTGATTCAGCAAAAAATATCTCCTATTTAAAATAAACAAAATATTTATTTTATTTTTTCCCAAAAATTTAAAGAAATTATTTTTCAATTTAAATTTATAATAATCGAATAATGTGCCAGAAAGTAAATTTAGATCCTCATTATATTTTTTTGTGAAATTCCCCGGATCTGATCTCTTTCCAAAGTTAAAGAAGATTTCAATTTTTCTTGAAAATAAATAAATAAAAAAACAAAAAATAGATTAACATTTAACATTTTAATAATTTTATTTATAATAAGTTACTGAAAAAAGAATAATTTTTAGTACCACTCTATACCCTAACTTTTAAATCAAAATACCATTAGTTTCTATGATTGTGAAAAGAACCAAGTAAATCAGAATCTAATCTTAAATTTTTCAATTTTTTAGAATTTTTTTCCATTAAATTTTTGGTTTTTATTGAATTATGTTGTTAATTCAAGTATTATGTTTGGACCCAAGAATTATTTATTGGAATAACTGGAATTAATTATCAAATAAACTGATAAAAAAGACAAATAAAAAATTATATATTTAAAATAAATCTTTTCTTTTTTTAGTACCAAACACGCAAGATCTCAATTCACTTAAAGTATTGAAATAAAAACTGAAAACCAATTCAACCAAAGTATATTCTTGTTTCACTTTAAATCTTCTTAAATTGCATAACTCCAAAGAAGTCATTGATATGAATCATTCACCCCATTCTTTTATTATGATTTTTTGAAAACATATTTTTACAAATTTGGTTCTAAAATTCTTTTTTCAACATATTTATAGTCAATTAGTCAAAAAATACCTGTAAAAAAAATATCTAGGCCAATATTTTTAATTGTGAACAATAGAAAAAATTACATAACAATTTCACATATTTAAAATCAAATACTTATTATAAATAACCCATTTAATTGTTCGAGAACCAAAGTAAATCTACTTATTTTGAAAACAATCGAGTTTTATAGAGGTATGCTTGAATTAGGAATTTGATAATTAATATTATGTTTTTTTGATTGATTGTATATTGTATTGAACAAATGTAATTTAATTAAATATCATTCTAATAAGTGGATGAAGCATAATTTAAAAGTTATATTTTAAAATAATGAAATTATTAAGCAATTAAACATCAATTTCCCCAATATTCACAATTAAGGATAGTATAAGGTATTATTTTCATATAAGATATTTTTTCACTACTAAAATTTGGAATTTAAATTCATTTTTGGTATATTGATCTATAATCACATGTAATTTATTTCTCCAAATATTTTTCAATTTATTTTTCCTTCTGAATGGAAAATAAGCTTATGTAAAAATATAAGTAATTAAATCAAATGATACATTTAAGAATAATATAGTCAGTTCCACTTTTAAGGTACAAATCTCCAACGAAATTTAAGGCACAATAAAAATCTCAAATTAAGGCACCAAATTCAGATTCTACATAAAATAAATTGTAAAAAAATAAATTCCAAATTTTGTGCCTTAATTCGAGATTTTTTTGTGTCTTAAATTTCGTTGGAAGTTTGTGCCTTAAAAGTGGAACCGACTGTAAATAATTGATTTTTTATTACTTTTTCTTGATCCATTTTTTTGTTATTTCAACCTACATTTTTGAATTAGTTATTAAATGTCTTATACTACAATAAATTCTGTTCCTGGTGTTTTTATTTATAAAATAAATCATTTTAATGATTCATTATCATCTAAACTTAGTTACCCAAAATTGATAAAATACACTTAAAATATCTTTTTGTAAAATTATTGTTATATTTTTAATACAAAGTAACAATCGAAAATGAATTTGATTAAATATAATTTCTTTAATTCCATTCCAATAAATTTACTTTAGTCCACAGGAAAAACTTTTCGTAGCTAGTATTTGTTTTTATTTTAAATGAAATCTTGTTAATAACATCAATTAAATATTTTTATTTTGAATTTTGTTTTTTATTTTTTGAAATGGTAGAGTGAATCTCATCTAAACAAAATTTTATAATATTATATTTTTTTTTAAAATCCAAAATTTTACCCTTTTCCAATATAAAACTAAAAAAAGACATTATTATTTTCATTAAAAATTAAGTAAATTCTTGAAAATGGGAAAATATTATTTTTTGGTTTTATATTAGAAAGTATTGTTTATTTTAAAAAAACTTATTTTGTTTGATTATTATTTTTAATTATTACTATTTAAATCTCAACAAAGAAAACAAATAGAGATACACACATTTAAAAATTGAAATATAATAAAAGTTTATCAAAAGTTTTTCAATTGAATTAGGATCTAATTTGTAAAAAAAACTTATCATTTTAGAGTTTTAAAAAAGAATTTTTTTCACATTTTTTAAAATAATGAATAAAAATTTCCAAAAAAATACTTTTAACAAATTATTTACAACTAATTCAAAAACCACTTTAAAAATTTAATTAATTTTTGAAATAAAAAAATTGATTTTGAATTTTGGAGAGAATATTACACAATTCCAAAAATATCTTCTAGACAATTTTATTTTGAAAAATCAATATAAACTAAAATTCAAAATTTTCTACACTGCTTAAAAGTTCCAAATAATCACAATAATACAATTTCATTGAAATTGGATAATTTTAATTTTTGTAAAATATGAAAATCATTTTTTCATCTTTTATTTTTTGTTTTTGTTTCTTTTTTTTGAATTACGTAACTTGTTTCATTCGATCAAATTTTTTTTCAACAATCGATTTTATCCTCAATTTGAGTTGTTCCAAACGGAAGAACTAAAATAAAATTAGTTGGTAGTATCTACCATTTGATAATCACTTTTCCAAGAGAATTTCAACAAATTTACCAATGTATTTTTTTTTTTGCTCTCTCCAAAAATTTTAACACCCTTGATTTATTAGTATTGATAATTATTTATTTTTTGCTTTGTGGGTATTGTAATTTATAAAAAATTTTTAACATTTCAATTAATGAATGGTTCTAATCTGGTATTTCTTCTTGGAATTGATTAAATGTTTTTTTTTTCACAAATCAAATTTGGGTATGTTAAAAATTTTGAATTGGAGTTTACATCTCATAACAAAAATACAATTTTTGAGTAAAATTTTATTAATTGTTTAAAAAAATATAAGAGTTCAAACTATCCTTCTTAAAACAATACAATTATTTTTCGATCTTTTGAATATATCATTTTTTTTTTTAGACCAAAGAATTATCTTATAAAAGAAAAAAAATAATATTTACATTATTATTTATAACAATGAGGAATATTTGATATAATTCTGAAATGAATAGGAATAATTAACATAAAAACTTTTTTAATATAAGAAATAAAATGAATTTAATATTTTTCCCTTTTTTTAAAAAATGAAAAAAATAAATAAAATGATCTCACTGAAAAAAATATTCGTTTCTGGATAAACTTTTTGATGATAAATTTTTGAGGCTTCATATTTACAAAATTTGTAAGGACAGATTATGAAAAAATACAAATTTAAAAAATATATTCTGTTTTAGTGATAAAATGATAATTTAAGTTAATAAATATATACCAATTCTATATTTTGTTCTAGTTAAATTCATTTTTTTAGGAATAAACAATCTCATTAAATAGATTAATTCAAAAAGACATAATTAAAAAATTTTAATTAATTGAATTGTTTATAATTATTTAACATTGGCAATATAACCAAAAAATAAATAATAATTAATTATCAATATTAATAAATCTATTTTGAAATAAAAGATTGTTAACAATTGAGATTTAACCACAAAACAATTATTAGTAGATTAGTTGAAATTCAATCAACTTTTATTGATCGATGAATCAGATTTCATATACTCAAGTAATTTTATTCGAGTTTAACTTTTTAAATTAATTTAACTTTAATTAAACATAAATTGTAGTAAAAAAATTGATCAATAATAGGTATTCAATTGAGTTGTCAAAATTAATAAAAAAAAAAAAAAAATGACTAAAAAATGATAAAAATATTGGCCATACATTACAAAAATCTAAATTATTACCAAATTTCAAAGAAATGTATTTATGTGATGTTTTTTATACTCCTAGTCCTTAAAAAATTGTTTAAAGTGTTTATAATTTTGAATTTTAGTTTAGTTTGCTAAAATTTTGAAAGTTAGTTTCTTGGATTTTTTTTTATAGTTTATGATAATATTATCAAATATAAAGCTTTGAAATTCCCAAAACATATAGAAACCTATTCTTCTAATCAATTGAAAATATTTGTAAAAATTCAAAAAATAATTTCCTTTTGACGGATAAATATATAAATTATCAAGTAACCAATAATCATCCAAATTGGAATATTTATTAAATACTCTGAATCCATCAATTTTCAAATTTAAATGTATTTAACCAAAAAAACTTTCCAAATTTTCAAATTTTAATTGAGATTTTTTTCTTGAAATGAAAATCTAACTTTCCAATGAAATTTTAACAATAATAACCGTTTTTTACCAATTTAGAATTTGTTAATAACTATTAATTTGTTAAAAGAATTTGATTATTTGAATTTTATTTTAAATCTAGGACAATTATATGAGAAAAAAAATATCCTCAAAGTTATTCAATTTAAATAGTAAATTTAGACAAAATTATAAAAGGAAGATACTAAAAAACAATAAATAAAACCCCAATTTTATATATGCAACAACAAAATAATTCTCATAACAGATATTTTGCATTATTTTGACTTTTATTCAATTCATACAATTACAATTCAAAAGATTTTAATTTTGGTTCATTTTTTATGTTAATTTTCAAACTTTTAGGAGTTTTTTTTTGATTTATAAATTTAACAAAGCTGTTTAAAATTGATGTATTCATAATATTTAATATGTACCTCAATTAAATAGGTTAATTGGTTGATTGGTAATTTATATATTTATCTATAAAAAGGGAATTATTTTTTGAATTTTTACAAATATTTTCAATTGATCCTAAAAATTGATTTTCAGGTGTTTTGGAAATTTTCAACCTTTAGGTTTGACAGTACTCTAATTTAGAGATTAGTGAGAAAAATTACTGTTTCTAACGCCACACAAAAGTTTTGTATAAAAAATACTTTGAGTTAATCATTTCGGTTTTTTAGAATTATTCAAAATTATTCAATGATTACTATTACTGATATTTTCAGAATAAAAATTGAAAAATTTTCAATTAATCTCCCATTTTCTTTTCGAAGAGTATAACAAATTCAAACATAGTTCATTTAAATATTTAGTGCTAAATTGAAAAATAAATAAAATGGAGGAAAATTTTTTCCCATGAATAATTTAATTACAAACAAATTCTAATACTCAAATATAAATTGGAACTTAAAGTTACTTTCCGGAAGATCAGAATTAAATTTTGAAACTATTCATTAAATATTGATTTTTGGAAGATCTTGTCATTTTTTTGTGTTAATTAAATAAATCAAATATTTTCTTTTTTTTAAAAGAATAATTTTTAAATTATTTTTCTATATATTTTTAAGTTAATGGATCTTTTTCAGAAATTTTAGTTATTTAAAAAAGTAATATGTTTGTATAAGAGACCAAACCCAAAAAGAAAGTCAACCAAAGAACTGTAATACATTTTTATCGATTGGTTTGAAAAAGTTTTGACTTCTTGAAAAATCTTTCTATTTTGAAAAATTATTTTAAAAAAAAAAATTAAAAAAAAAATTTGTGATTTGATTCAACCAATTAAAAATAAAACAAAAAAAGTAAATAAATTCAAAGTAATTGGAAAAGAAAGAACAAGTGGTGATGTCTTATAAAAGTATAAAAAAAAGAAAATATGGTTCTTCCGTGGCTCGAACACGGGACATTTAGATCTTCAGTCTAACGCTCTTCCAGCTGAGCTAAAGAACCATACATTGAGAGTATATTTTTATATTGATATCTTTTTAAATTTTAATCAAATTAACAATCTTATATTTTAAACAATTAATTTATAATAATTTTTTTCTAACTGACTGAATATCTTCAACTCTACTACAACTCTATAGTTGAGTTTCAAATAATCAATAACGATCTCAAATTCACAATCTAAATATAAAAAATATCTTTTAAAATATAAATTATTTATTATTAAAAACTATTTTCTGGTATCAATCTAAAAATTTCAATCTTGGAATTTCAAAAACTAAATTCTTTTTTACAAAATCTCAAAAAACCAAATACTGAATTAATTACAACAGAGGAACAATTAAAATAACAAATACAAAATTAAATCAAACAACCAAAATTCTACAATTTTAAATATATACATATCAATCTTACTATATTAATTAAGTAAAAAATATCCCCCTTTTTTAAAATAAACAAAATATTTATTTTATTGTTTCTCAAAAATAAAAAAAAATTGGATTTTACAATTTAAATTTATAAAAATCAAATAATTTACAAGAAGATAAATTTATATTATCATATTGTTTTGATTGGAAATTTAGAATCTGACATCTTTCCAAAGTTAAAGAAGATTTCAATTTTTCTTGAAAATAAATAAATAAAAAAAACAAAAAATAGATTACCTTTTAACATTTGATAAAATTTTTATTGAAATAAATTACTGAAAAACTCTTTTTTAATACTACCACTCTATATTGAAAATTTTAAACATCAAAATATCATTAGTTACAATATTTTTGAAAAGTACCAATTAAAACAGAATCTAATCTTAAAATTTTCAATTTTTATGAACTTTTTTCCATTAAATTTTTGGTTTTTATTAAATTATGATGTTAATTCAAGTAGAAATGATTTGATTCAAGAATTGTTTATATGAATGAGTGAAATTAATCAAAGAGTAAATCAAAAAAATAGACCCAAAAAGGTATATATTTAAAACCAATCTTTTCTTTATTTAGGACCAAACAAGGAAGATCTTTATTCTCAAAAAAAATAATTAAATCGAGAATGAAAAAAAAATTTAATCAAAATATAATCTTTTCAATTTATTCTTAATTTGTATAACTTCAAACAAGCAATTGGTATGAATTTCTCACCACATTCTTATTTTATTATTTTTTGAAAACATATTTTTATAAATTTTTCTCTAAAATTCTTTTTTCAAATATATTTTTATGAAACAAGGCGAAAACAGAGAATACCTTTTCAAAGACTCAAGTAAAAAGGATTGAATTCTTGAATTCAAAAAACAACCAACAAAAAGTTTAAACTCTAAGAAAAAGAAAATATTATCTCATGAGCTTATGGCAACGTTCTTCATTATTTTAGTTTTTTCAATAAAAGGAAAACAAAAAATTTGAAAATTAACCAAATTAGATCACTAAAATATTTTTTAACTGTAATTAAAAAATTATTATATTTTCCTGTACCAAATCTTGATTACCATTCTGGAAAAAAAGTGAAACAAGAAGAAAAACTAAAACACGGTTTTCAATTGGGAACATTAATAGAACCTGGAAACAAATAGTATTTTCAATTAATAAAAGAATAAATAAATAAATAAAGGCAAAATGAAGCATTCAATAGAAAAAAAGTTTTTTTAATACTATCTTTTGGTAAGTGATTTTTCTTTGATTGATTAATTATTAAAAATTTGTTCAAAAAATTAATGATTTTTGTGATCTCGAAAACTACTCAACAATTTCGATGAAAAGTATATTTAAATTGTATTTGTTGGTATGATTGGAAATAATATAATGAATTATGATTTGAAGTTAATTGGTTTCTTCTTTTTATTGATTTTATTTTTGATTTTCAATTAAAGTTCCCAATAAAAAACTATGTTTCACTTTTTTTCTCTGTTTCAATTTTTTTAGAGAACAATTTGATGAATTAAATATAAATTGTAATTAGAAATCATTTTGGTCAAATTCTTTTGAAATCACAAGTAATTTGTTTATCAAAAATATATAAACTTAATATTTTTTCCATTCTCAAAATTAAAAATAAAAAACCAAGTATAAAAGAAGTAATTATTTCAAATGTTACAGATAAGATCAATAAATAAATAATTTTTTTTAATTTTTTATAGATAAATTTTATAATTTTTCTGATTTCCTTTTTTTTAATTGCTTTATAAATTTATTATACATGCTTAAATTCCATTCCCCTATATTTTTAGTAAAACATTCATTTATTGAGTTTTCAGAAATAATTTGAATAATTCCGTTACGCATAGACCAAGTCACTCAAAATTTGGTTAAAGTTTTTACAGACTTAATTATAAACTAAATTTCATAATAAATGAACCAATTTTTATTTATTTTTTTTTTAACTGTTTTTTATTTTATTTTTAGACAAAAAATAAATATCTCTTGAGTATAGAACTGAATATTAAAATAGAAATTGTAATATTATAATAGATAACTTCAATTTATCAAAATCTTTCTTTTCAAAATTTGATTTTTAATGGACCAATGATTTTGAAATGGAGTTTATTTAATAATTAGACATCATTAAATACTTTAGAATATATATTTTTTTATCAAGTTATTATTTCAGGTGATGCCACCTTTTTTGAAATAGAGTTTAGATATCTTATTGGATAATTTTTGTTTTAAATTACTTTTTTTAAAAGAATTATCTATAATTGATGTTTTTTGCTGTGTCATAACACTTACCAATTTTTTATATTAATAAAAATTATTTGTACTGTGTATCTAAAAAAAAAAAAAAAAATAAAAAAAAAATGAAATTACAGCATTTTGAATGTTTCCAAAATTTCCAAATTTCTGCTTTAACACTGTTAAATTCATACTAATTTTTTTTTTTTTAATTTTGGCTTGAGTGTCAATAAGAAAGAGGATTATTATATATATATACAAAATATCCATTCTCAATATATTTTTAAAAGATCTTGAATTTTTTCAATCTAATAATTTGTTTGATCTTTTGGAAATTGAAATTAAAATATAAATAATAATAAAAAAATAAAAAAAAAAAAATAATATGAAAACAAAAATTAAATAACAAATTTCATGAAATCTATCTGAAGATAATAATTATTTGTTCAATAATTCATATGTAAATTTTCTCAAAATTTCAGAATCTTCAACTTTGATTAATGATCGATAGCGTACCAATCCGTTTGTTAAAGTTTTAACGAAATTTTTAGGTGATTCTAAAAGGAACTCTTGTGGTTCACTGTTGTATTTCAACTTTAAGAATACGTAATTTGATTCATTTTTGGGCTCAAAATAAACCGATTCTATTAAATGGAAGGAAATTTCTGACGAGATTACGTTTGATTGAATTATTAAAAAGGAATCAAATGTTAACATGAAAAAAGTATTTTTTAATTTCTTCTTCTTTTGTGCTAACACTTTAAATTGATGTGTGTGATCAATATTTTCCAATTGGAAGCAATGGAAGTAAAGGTCTTGGAAGAAAGAGTTTCGTTCTTTTTCAGAACAAAAAACATATCTTCTAAATTGAGCGTCTATATTTGATTGTAGTCTTTTTTTATTTTTGAGTTCAGAATTCATTGGGGGCTTAAATTGTATTCTTAGTTCTGAATTGTTGGGGAAGTAGCTTATTCTAATGATATCTGAGATTTGTTTTTCGTTCAGAACCTTACGGTTTTTAGGCTTGATATTTAAAATCGTGCGTGTCGATAGTTTCACAAATCTGTTTTGTCTTCTGCCTTTGGAATTGACCTTTTTCACTTGAAAGGATGACGAGATATAATTTTTTGATTCTTGTGGCAAACTCAGCTTCTTGATATTAATAAATTTGCTAATTTCCGAAAATGAAGTGATTTCGAGGATCTTTTTCCTGATATTATGTCCCTGAGTAATTTGAATAATTGTTTCAATGGTTCTAGAAAAGGGTGTTGGGTATAAGATATAAATTTTTTTCAAATTATCTTTTATTTGGTTTTTTAATTTATTATTTAATAATAATAGACTGCGTTGTACTTGGATTTTCCTATTATCAGACACAACAGAAAAATTGGACATGTCAACAAAAATTGAAAAGCACTCTTCTTTTAATAACAACGGGCTTATTACTTTAATTACATAACCAATAAGTGGCTCCAAATTATTCCAAAATATTTTCGAAATTCGATGTAAAATTAAATATAATAATTTGTTTCCCTCTTTATCCTTGTCACCAATATAAATAAACCTTGTCCTTGCATATTCTGTCATGTCCATTTTTTCGGTCACATTCCGATTCATCTTCATAATTTGGTTTTTTTTATGATTGTCGATCTTTGGTGGTGAGAAGTTACTGATCATCTCAATCAGACGATCAATATCTAATTCATCAAAATTAAATTTTAATGTTGTTGTTTTTAAAAATTTTTGTAAAAAGATTTTCATTTTTTCTTGATGGCTTATTAAAAAGTTATGTAAAACAAATAAATCTTTGAATACAAAATCATGAATGTTAAAATGAAATCGATCGATTTTGCCACTTTTAATTTTCATTACAGGCTTTTGTTTCTTTTCCTTTCCATTTATCTCATTATTGTTATTGTTATTATCATTTTCATTGCCATTGCCATTGCCATTATCGTTGTTGTTGTTGTTGCTGCCATGGTTGTTGTCGTTGTCGTTGTCTTTGTCTTTGTCTTTGCCATTATCATTATTATTTTCGTTTTCGTTTTCGTTTTCTTTTTGATCATTTATTTGATTTATTTTGTTTTGTTCTTCATTTTTTAAATTTATATCAATTTTTTTATCTGTTTTTGAATTTTCAGACTCGGAACTTGAATCGGAATAAGAATCAAAATTATTTGGATCAGAACCAAAATCAGATAATAATGTTGAATCCGTGCTCTCGCTTGAAGAAGTTTCTTGATTTGAAAAGGAATAATCATTTCGTTCGACAAAATGTAGAATCCATTGATTCAGTTTTTCTTGATTTTGATCTATAAAATCATCCAAAACACCATAACACGATAAATATTGATTTTTTTCTGAAAAATGAACATTGTTCGTTAAATTTTGCAGTAATTTTGAACACCATACTAAATTTTTTCTTTTTTCAATTGGTATTTCAATGTCACGTGGAATAATATTATAAACTTTTGGTGTTACGATAGCTGGTGTAATAAATCTATTATTAATTATAAATGAAGATAATTTAAAAAAGAAAAAGTTTATTTATTATTTTAATTTTTAAGAAATTTTATCAATACTTGGTTGAAAAAAAATTGTTTTTAACAATATAGGTAATGGAATAGTGGGAATGTATCCAAGATCGATTTGAAAAGTCTGGATTTGCACCCTCCCCCCTCCATCAATTTTGTGATTATTTATCTTTATTCTAAATTTTACAAAAGTTCTCCCAGATATAATTTCAAATGGAAATATAGAAAGCAGAAAATTTGATTTGTGTTGAATAAAGCAACTGATTTTCAGAGAAATTATCTGATCTCAAATTACAATTTTGACTTTTTTTTTATTTTTTTTTTATTATTGTGAAGAGGGTGAAGCTTTAATATTCTAACAGTGGTTATGTTTTTTTTAATTTATTTTTTAATTGTAAAATTGATAGATTTTCAAAACAAAAACAAGAATTAAATAAAAATCGCAGTTAACTTTTCTTGAATTTTAAAAGTTGAGTAAAATGTTGGATTTATCTCTATTATTTTGTATTATAGAAAACTGTAGTTATGTTTTCTATTTATTCTGAAAAGCTATCGTTTTTCTGAATAAAACAGAAAACTTTGGAAAATCTATGTGCCAGATGGCACTCGGCAGCACTTGATGGCACGACTGTTTATTGATATTATTATTATATCCCGATAAATTTTAAATATTCTTGACCTTTCCACCCTGAACTATTTATTATTAAGTTTTATCTAACATTATTGAGATTTACATTTATTAATTTTAAGTTTTCTATTTGCCTAATTAATATTTTCGTTTTCTTTTTTTTTGAAAAATTTTAATTGGTCTGAAATATGTTGAAACCCCAGAAATTCTAATTTTTTTTTTTTAAGTTTATATCTTCTTTTGTAAATTGATATTCTGGCTTGATCAATTTTAAATTTTAATAGATTAAACCTCTTTGGAAAAAAAATTTTATTATCAAAAAGAAAAAAAATAATCATCAAAAATCTCATCTAAAATTGAAATTAGAAACTTTTATATCTTTTTCTAATGCAATACAATGCTTTACAAACAACCAAATTGAATTGTTATTAAGTTGAGATTCAATTGCTGATAAATCACAATTTTGAATATTTGAATAGTAATATTCGTATTTAAGTTTAATAAAGATATTTTAGAATAAATTTTCCCTGATTTTTTGAAAATAGCTTGAAGTACATTCGAGTTTATATATTTTTATTTTTTTATTACAAATATTAATAAATACTTTAATATTTGGAATTCTTTTTCTTTTTTTTTTTTTTTTTTTTTTTTGGAAATATAAATAAGAAAATAAAGATGATATTGGTTACAATAGATGAAAGATTTATTTTTAAAGTTATTTCATTTATCTTATTTTAGTCTTCTTGAAATTTATTATAATATGATTTTATTTTACTATTATTCTTTGAATTTTTTCTAATAAAAATAATTTGAAACAATTTGATAACATGTTACAGCCATTGTAAAAAAGTGAAGATTTTTTTTTTTTTTGAGATTGTTAGAATTAAAACTTTTTTAAAGTTTTCTGTTTTAATGAAATGGCTTTTTTTTTTTAAATACGTACTTTCCTTCCTACTCCAACCTTTATCTCATATTTAAAGGTCGAGTGCTCACTTTTATATAACATAAAACTTTAAAAAAGATTTTAATTCTTACCTCACTTTTTTTATTAAAAAAAAAAAAACTTGATAAAAGTTGAAATTCAAAAAAAGTTCTCACTTTTTTAAAATACAAAATTTCATAAAATTTTCAAAAAAGTCCTCACATTTTTAAAACAACTGTATCATTTTTTTTAATAATTATCCAAAATTTCAAACATATTAGGCTTTTTTATCAAAAAGTCTAGAATACACGACAATGTAATTATTTCGTTTAAATATCCATTATTTTACGAATAATTGACATTTTCACAAAAAAATATTATATCATAAAAAAGTCAATTATTCCAAAAAAGTATTTTGAAAGTAATTTTTTGTTAAAAAAAAAAATGATATATTTTTTAAAAAATAATATTTTTCTTTTTAATTTTTCAGAATTACTAGTCATTATATTAATCGATTTTTTTATTTATTACAAAATTTATAATTTTATAACTTTTTATACAACAACAAAAGGATGTTTAAAACAAAATTATTTTTTAAAAGTGAACAAAAACCAAACAAAAAAGCATCAAGATAAGATCAAAACAATTATTGAATTTTGTTTTTCTTTGATCTGTAAATTTATTTATACGTACCATCAACTCAAATAACAACTTAAAGGGGTAACATTTTTTAAAAATAAAATGAAATCTTGTAGAGATCTTTGAAAAAAATTTTTGTAATTTGTGCTTTGCCTTATGAAATGGAAGAGTTAGCCTCATCTAAACAATTTATTAATTTGAGTTTATTTGTTGAAATACAAAATTTCATATATTTCCGAAATAAAACCAAAAAAAGTAACCTATTATTTTTATTAACAATTAAGTTTATTCATGAAAATGGTAAAACATATTTTTTGTTTTATGTTGGAAAGTTTTGCTTTTGAAAGCAATTTTTTTTTTTTGTTAGTATTTTTAATTATTAATATTTCAATTTAAATATCATCAAATAAAGATAATTGAGGTCCAGGTGATGAAATAAATCAAAAGTTGATAGAAATTTTATAAAATTTTATTGATGAAATTGGGATCTAATAAGCAAAAATATTTTATTCTTTAATGTTTAAAAAAAGTCGTTTTATTGTTTTCAAAAAAATGAAAAAAAATTGCAAAAATAATTTTCAATTTTGAAAAATTTTTTTTACACAAATTGTTGGGTCTTCTTCACAAAGAATCATTATAACAATTTAAATCATATTTGGATACAAAAAATCGATTTTGAATTTTGAGGATAAACTTTCCTAATCCCAAATATCTTTAAGAAAATTTTATTTTGAAAAATCGAATTTCTTCTTCGAATGAAAACATAATTTCTAAGTAAAATATGTAAATGACTTTAAAACTTTAATAGTTATAACAATTCTTCTTTTAAAAACAATATAAATATTTTTCAATAGGTTGAATAAATCATTTTTTTGGTTAAACAAAAGAATTATCTCAAAAAAGAAAAAAAATCTTTATATTGATATTCCTGTCAATAAAGTCTTCGTATTATGAAATAATGATCAAAACGGTAATAAATAAGGTAAAATCTTTTCTAGTGTAAGAAATAAAATGAATTTAAATAATTTTCTTGTTCATAAAAAAAATGGAAAAAAAAATTGATCTCACTAAAAAAAATTTTCTTTTCTGGGTTTCTTTGTTGATCTGAATTTTTTGACACTTCGTATCTACAAAATTCTTAAATAATGAATTATCACCAATAAAATATTTTAAAATTTTGCCCTGTTTTTTTTTTTTATTTATTGATGAGGAAGTGTAAATTACACCCTAAGTGCCCTTTTACTTAAATTTCCTTTTAGGAATTTAAGCGTAAAATCATAGATTCTACGGTTGTTGATTAATGAAAATAATTTTAAGCTGTCTTGACTTAAAATTATTTCCTTAAAATTTAATTTTTTTAATTTATTTAAAAATATCAATCTATATTTTGTATAAGAAGTACATACCCAAAAAAGTGATCAATATTTTCTATTATCTCTTTATGTTCATATTTTAAACATAAAGGGCTAAAATTTATTTGAGTTTTTATTTATTACATAGTAATATCTATTTAAGCAGTTAGTAAATGTTCTGAATTTTAGAATTGCTGAACTTGATGGATAACTTAATTATTTTTGATTAATAAATATTTTTTTTTGGTTTTTAATTATTTAAAAATATTCTTGTGGAGTGTCGTCAAGTGCCGCAGAGTTACCGTAGAGTGCCATAGAGTGCCTAGGTTTTTTTTTAATTTGAGAAATTGACCGAAAATTAAATAAATTTTTTCTTTATTTCAAAAATTAAAAAAAAAACCTAACGGCGCTTTTCTTGAGGTTTTCTGTTTTATTCTTAAATCTATTGATTTTCGTTAGGTTTTTTTGAGGTTTTTTATTTTATTTGTGAAGTGCCGGTAAGTGCCTAGGTTTTTTTGACTTTAAGAAATTGACCGAAAATTAAATAAATTTTTTCTTTATTTCAAAAATTAAAAAAAAAACCTAACGGCGCTTTTCTTGAGTTTTCAATTTATTTGTAAAATCAATAGATTTTGGTTAGGTTTTTTTGAGGTTTTTTTATTTTATTTGTCAAGTGTTCTAGGTTTTTTTGAGGTTTTTTATTTTATTTCGAAAATCTATTGATTTTCCAAATAAATAGAGAACTCAAAAAAACCTAACGAAAATCTATTGATTTTCCAAATAAACAGAAAACTCAAGAAAACCTAACGACATTTCCAACTGGTAGAATTCAACAACTCATTATAATTATAATTATAAATTTCGTTTTTAAGAAGTTTTAAATTTTTTGAATTCCAATTAATTGTATTGTTAATTCTTTGGTTAAATTTTATTAGTTTATTTAGATAAGGAAGAGTTAAATTTCCTAATTTATTTTTTAATTTGAATTTCTTTTTATTAATTAAAATTACCAAATTTTCGAATTTAAATTCTGTTTTATGGATAAGAACTGGCACATTTCGGTTTATTTTGCATATTTCAGTAATGCATGTGTTAGTCCAGGAATTTAAATAATTTAGGGTTGCAATTTTATAGTTATATATTTCAAAACCATATGTCTATTGACTTGATATAAAAGATTTAAATAATCTAATTTTCAAATTATTTGTTAATAAATTATTATTAAATAATTGTTTAGAATTGTTATAAGTTTCTTTTGCCATTTTCAGATTATATATTAAATGTGAAATTTTTTCTAAAAAAATTCCCAAATATTTAATCTTTGATAAATCTTGTGAAAAAAAGTGTTATTTTTTTTTTCATTTTTTAGAAATATTTCAATTCACATTATTTGAAAAAAAATACCATAGAAATTGATTCAATCGGTATTAATATTAAATTTAATTTGTTAATGTCAATGAACGAATAGCTAGACTAACAATGATGATTTTTTTCTGAAATGTAAAAAAAAATATCCAACTTTTTTGGAAATATATTTATTAAAATTTATATTTGTAATTGGAAGATAACCGTTTTTTATTTAATTCTAAAAAGTCATTAACTCAAACCAACAAAAAGAAGTATTTAATTGTTGGCATTGGTTTCCAAATTCTTCCAGCTATCCAATTTGAAATAAAAAAAATAATGAACAATTCCAATTTTTGAAGAAATAAAAGTGAATGATCTGAAAATTTCACAAAGAGAAGAAAATTTAATTAAAGTCTTGGAAGACACTATTCTCAGAGTAACGAGTGGGGGGGTAATTTGTGGGTGAACATCAATAAATTCAAATCCTCTGTGAATTACAATTTATAAAATGAAAAGAAAAAGAAAAAGAAAAAAAAATCCACAAGATTTCAAACCTTAAAAAAAGAAAGGAACCAACTAAGGGTATTACATTCTCTGGAACGTATTGCTTAGCAAATTTCCCAATTAGCTGGGCGATTTTGTAGAGATGATCATTGATCCACTTTAAGTTTTTTTGATCAAAAATATTCTCAAGAATCGTTTGGGCAAAAGCAACTAAACGCTTTGCATTGTTGTTTAAGACGACATTGATGTCCTCGTTTGGGTTGTTCTTTTTTGCTAAATTCTGATCCAAGTGCATTGAAAACTCTTCACTTGTCAACAAAATATATATTTCCTTCCCTAAAATTGTTTCAAGGTAACGTGTACCAATGCTTCCTGTTGGATTTTAATTTAGAAGCCCACAGGAAATGGGTGTTGGTATTATTGTTTCAGATTTTTTTATTTTTCAAGACGGGTTGTCAGTTTGTGAATTAAATAAAGTAAAGCAAAAAGTTTATTTTTAGTTGGTGAAAAATAAAAAGGAAAAAAAAAAAGAAAAAAGGGTTTGAAAGAAACAATAATTTTTTTTTTTCTTTCAATAAGGAGAAATTGAGATTTGTTTTTTGTTTTTGTTTTTGTTTTTTGTTTGGTTCTAAATTTGTGGAGTGGTTTTACTAATGTAGATAGTTATCATTTTTGTCAAAACAGAATTTCCTCTTAAAATTGAATTTTTATCTGTAAGGTAATAATGCTCAAATTCGTGATGCATTAAAAACCTTATCAATTGGATGATTTGGTTTGCTTCTATTCCAATTGAAGTTAACGTTTTGGCAATTAAATCATAATCAGGAAAATCTGCTGAACAAGATAAGGCAAACAAATAAAGTTTATGATCCAAGATGCTTGTTATAAGTTCATGATAAAATTCTGTGCAAAACAAGTGTTCTTTTTCATAAATGATCTGTAAAGGGACCTTTTCTTGATCTTTTTCTTTTTCTTTTTTTCTTTTTTGTTTTGTAGACATTCCGACGACAAGTATTCGTTTTTCTGTTTGGTTATAACAAGAAAAAAAAATAAAAAAAAACAAAGAACTGGAATTGGATTATTGTGAAAAAAATAAATTCAAAACTTCGGGTTTGGTTTTTCAAACAACTCAAATTTCTGAGACTTCAACAAAACAGTTTTCAAAAAGATAAAGAGATTTTTTATTTCGACTGTAATTTGGTTTTTTGAAACGGGAAAAAAATAGCTTCCTAATTTCTCTTTTGTTTTTATTGTATGAACTAAAGATGTGTAAGTATTGAAGATACCTGTGAATAAATCCATACACTACCGTTCAATCAAAGAATAATTACACTTGATAATAGGTAATTACAGTATGTTCAATCATCCAGTTTTTGTATTTTTTATATATTTCAAAGTGATTGAATATTTTCTTGAAAATCTTTTAAAAACAGAATTTTTTTTTAGATTTGTGTATGCGTGTTTGAAGTAATTGGAATTTTTTTTATTGATATATTAAAGAACTGAAAAGTTTATTTTGGAATTTTAGATTTTTACATTTTCTTGGGTATTGTTTCTTATTGAAAGGAAAATTTTCTGAAGAATGAGTTTCTACTTTTTTAAAAAGGAAATTTTACTCAAAAATTATTATCTATTTTTGGTTATAAGTTTTTTCAGCTTTTTTTAAAAAAGTTCATTTTTCAGTATAAAGTTTCACAAATGCAAAAATCAAATACAAAAATTCATGTTTTTTTATATAAAATAAAAATTAGAATTATACTACACTTTAAGAAAAAAAAAATCTATCATTGATTTTGATAACATTTCGATCTGGTAAAATACAAAAAAATCAGAAAACAAAGATTTTTGTAAATATTATAGATCCATAAATGATTTTTGTCTTTTAAAAAGATTATAAATAGTATTATTCGAAATTTAAAATAGAACAAATTTCAGAATACTACAAAATGCCTAATAACTTTATTTTGATAACTCTTTGTCTTTTTGTCAAAAAATAAATGTTTACATAAAAAAAAACTGTTTTTTTTTTTATATATTCATAAGATTTTTTTTTGTTTGGGTTGTTAAAAACTTTATTTTGTGTTTTATGAAAAAAGATATAATAAAAAGAAAATTAACTTAATTGATCATTCCCTGATGGATTGTTAAAATATTCATTTTTTTGATATTCCTCAAATTGTTTGATTAAACAAAAAATAATATAATTGCTCAAAAAAAATTATTATTTTTAAAACAACCTACAGTCAGTTCCACTTTTAAGGCACAAACTTTCAACCAAATTTAAAGCACAATAAAAATCTCAAATTAAGGCACAAAATTGAGATTCTAGCAAAATAAATTGTTAAAAAAAAAATTACAAATTTTGTGCCTTAATTTGGGATTTTTTTGTGCCTTAAATTTCGATGAAAGTTTGTGCCTTAAAAGTGAAACTGACTGTAATATAGAATTGTTATATTTCAGTTTCAAAATAAAACCCTTGATTTTTTTAACTGGTAGTCTTGATATGAAAAATCAACGAAACTGGCAATAAACAATATTTAAAGATGGTATTTGTTAAGTAAAATTCAATAATTGTCAAATTGAAACGTTAAAAATGAAGGTTATTGTGTGAAATTTTTTTTCCAAAAAATAAAATTTTTCATCATTATTTAATCATAAAACATTAAAAAGGGAAATTAAATTTTTGAAAAAATCAAGAAGGTTGAGTACAAATTTTCAACAAATATCAATTTTCGATTGAAAAATCACTTAGTAGATCATGGAGTTTAATTTCAAAATTGATTTAAATTTAAGTCTACCAATGTTGGTTAATTATATTTATTATTGGAACATGAAGAATAAAAAAGAGAAAATTGGTATTATTTTGAAACATATTCTATATGCTATGGGTATATATATTTTTCTTCTTAATCAATATATTCTAAGAAATTCAATATTTAAATATGGATTTTTTCATTTGGTAGAAAAAAAACAGAAAAGTAAAACAGTCCATTATGATTTTTAATTTAAAATATTACTCAAAACGAAAAGTAAAAATTAATTAAAAGTAAAAAAAAAAAATAAATTCATTGAAAAATTGATTATATTATTTTCAATAAAAACCAAAAAAGACAATTTATAAATACGGTTAGTTCCACTTTTTAGGTACAAACTGCTACGAGATTTAAGGCAAAAAAAAATCTCAAATTAAGGTACAAAATTCAGATTCTAGTAAAATAAATTGTAAAAAAAAAAATTATAAATTTTGTGACTTAATTTGAGATTTTTATTGTGCCTTAAATTTTGATGAAAGTTTGTGCCTTAAAAGTGGAACTGGCTGTATTAGATCGTTTACTTTATCTCTTGAGCTCTATAAGAACTTCAAATTTTCAAATTTTTTTAAAATATAAAATGTTTCCATGATTTATATATCTCTTATTCGTTAGTGCCGACTGAAAACCTAAACCCTGTCATTATTCTTCTAAATCAAGCATTTTCTAGTTTTCAAATAAAAAAACTTGAAAATATAATCAGTCTTATTAGAAATAGATGGGTCATGTGTTCTACCATCAAGTTACAATTAACGATCTTATCAGGTAAAATTTCCAATTTGTAATAATTGGAAATTTATCTTTTTTCTTGATATAAAGAGATACAGAAGATAATTAAAAATGTTTTGAAGGATATTCTATTATAGTAGTATTTTTTTTAATATCCCGAAAAGTTATTTTCTCAATATGTTAGGATGTTAACTTCAAAATATTTTTTTAAAACTAATTGGATTTATGGATTATATTCATACTTAGGGGTTGGATAATTCTCTAAAAATGAATAATGAAATTACACTTATTTTCACCAAAATAATTCAAATAAAATTCTTCAAAGAATTTTGATATAAAAAATCAAAGTTTAAGAAAAATTAAATCAACTTATTTTCTAATTTTATAATAAAAGATATTTTGATCACTTTCTATTTGGAAATCAATTATTTTCTTCTAATACAAAATTTATTCAATCCCATTAAATTCATTTATAATTATTATATAAATGTTATATTTACCAAGTGAAAATTTTTTTGTCAAAATTGCTAATTTTAAACAATAAAATAAAAATAAAAAAAAATTGGTATATTCAAACATTGGTAACTTTTGAAACCATAACCTTTTTATAGATAAATAAATTAGCCAATATAATTCTTAATTTATTATCATTTTTCAAAAAAATGTTTTTTAAATATGAGATAATCTTTGAATTTTGGTTAAAAAAAGCAAAAAAAAAAAGAAATTTATTTTAAACTTTTTTAAACCAAAAAATAAAATAAAAAAAAATTCGATAATTTATTTATTTCCAAGATCGAACAAAAAAATAACTGAGGATAAAATATTATGTTCCTAAGAAACACCAAAATAAAAGGCATTCTATTCAAAAAAAAAAGAAAAAGAAAGAAAAAAAGAAAAAGAAGGAATCAAAAGGGTTACAAGAAAAAGAAACAAAAAATAAAACAATTTGAGAATTAATTAATCAATTTTAAAAATTAATCATCAATTATTTTTGATTGTTTATTTTGCAATAAGTGTATTTTAAAAGATGAGAAGGAAATAAATAGTTGAACTGCTCTTATTTTTTGAAGGCTATTGGACTTCGTATTATACCAATGTATAAAAAGTGGTACCAAATGTTCTTTCCAGTTTATAACGAATTTATTGATTAAGGAAGCTTTATCTAGTGAATAATTATTATTTTTTTCAAAGTTTTTGAATAGGTTTTTTGATAATGATTTATAAAAGGATTTAATATTTTTAATTTCCTTTTTCTTTAAGGTAGAAAAAACCTTTAAAAGTAATAGTAATTGGGGTTTCTTTTTCAAAAATTGTATTTCGGGGGATTGCCGCAATTGAGCTAATTTGGAAAGGTTTTTTATTACTTTTTTCTTTTTAGACTTTTTTTTTTTCAGAGAGATTCTGGATTTCATTTCAATAAGGGAAATGATACCGAAAATAATGAGGCCTAATAAAATAAGAAAAATTAAAAAGTTTGATAATCGATTAAAGAGCAAATTGTTTTTTTTGACGTCCTTTGAAATGAAAACCAAGCCTGCAATGAAAATGATTTGGGTTATGCAAAGACAGGAAAATTCCATCATGTTTCTTGTGGTGGAATTGTACGGCGTAAATTCCGATTGCAGCAATATCGCGACTAGGATGACGATTAGGCATACGATGATTTGGATCAGGGGGTGGTCTGTCAGGTATATTTCACAAAACACGATGAAGAGCTTCCTGCTGATGACAAACAATTCCCAATAGAAGTACTCCTTTTCGTATCGACCACAGAGCAGGCTTAACCGGGAATTGAAAACGTCTTCCCCGTAGCGAGAAGCGTGGAACCAGAGTATCCAAATAATGAAGGCGGGTATTCCTATGATATATAAAATGATAAAGGCGATCGCGTAGGGTAAGATTTTGTACCAGGTCTCCCCATAGCATTGGACCTCCGGTGCTGCTTCCAAATAGGCGTCGCCATTGCTTGTTTTTTTACAATCGAACATTTCAAGAACCTTCAGGGTGATTATTAAATGAACCAAAAAGAGGTTAGCTACATATACGTTAATGAAGATGTTCCTCAAGTTTTTCAATTGCTCTTTCGAATAGCCGTGTGTGAAAAACTTGGAAAACTGGAATCTGATCGCTGAAAAGAGATAGATGTATTTATTGGTATTCGACTTGCCCGGACGGGTAATAAATCGGGGGAATTT
Source organism: Anaeramoeba flamelloides (assembly GCA_027625915.1). NCBI lineage: Eukaryota > Anaeramoebidae > Anaeramoeba > Anaeramoeba flamelloides. The sequence goes on from JANTQA010000036.1 coordinate 11,471,786, forward strand.
GGACAAGAACGTTTCCCCCACGTATTTGACAAACAGGGAGTGTACATTGTAAAGGACATAAATAAAGATTAACAAAAGCAACAGAAATACTGGCAGAGCCATTATTAAAAACCATTTCTGTGTGTAGGATAGATTAATTGAACATTCCAAGCCCAATAATTCAATATTAAAGTTAACCACACTTAAATACGAGAGGAACTGTGTAAAGTTTTTGGGCCATATATTCATTTTGGGCAAAATTGCAAGAATTTGGATAAAGGAAATCAAAATCGAGAATGCCCCAAAATAGTTTTTCCCCTTTTGTGCAACCCAAATAATGAGTATGACAAAAATTATGAAAAGAAAGAGAAGGAGGATCAATTTCTGCGTTTGATTGGTGCAGATTTCGCATCTGTGATATAGCTTATAAAATCCTGTCACGCATTGGCCACATTTCTCTCCAGTGTATCCTAACTCTTCATTGCAGAGATTTGTTTTGCCTCCGGGGCACGCATCAAAAACTTCGCATTCAGAGAATGTGTTTGGTTGCTCCTCTGAATGCCAATATCCTGGCCTGGATTCTGGATATAGTAAACCAACCTTGGTACATACTGCGCCTAGGGGGCATTCCTTGCATGCTGTGCCGTCGTGCAAATGCCCGATCTCGCAGAGACATTCCTTGGCACTATTTACTCCGTTCCGTAGCGTGATGGAATTTATGGGACAAAATTCGCATTCCCGCTTGCCCTTGGAGGATTGGTATTCATTATACGGGCAATATTCACAGTTCACGGAACCGTAGCGTGACGAATAACTTCCGGCATCACAAGCTCTGCATCTGGATTGCCCCATCGCATCTTGATAGGTGCCAGGATCGCAATTGAAACACTTTGTTAACCGTGTGGCATCGCCATAGGTACCAGCAGCACAGACTTGGCAGCTCGTGGCTTGTTCACTGTCCTGGTAATACCCGATCGAACAGTCTATACATTCCATTCTTCCTTCTGAGTATTGGTAGGTGCCGGGTTCACAACTGGAACATATTGACAATCCCTCTGCATCGCCATAGGTACCAGCAGCACATATTTCGCAACTGCTTCCTTGTTCACGTTCTTGGAAATAACCTACAGGGCAATTTTTACATTCAATACTTCCTACTAAATTTTGGTAGGTTCCGGGACTGCAATTGGAACATTTTGATGATCCCTCTGCATAGCCATAGGTACCAGCAGGGCAAAAATGGCAGCGAGTGGCTTCGGAGTTGCTTTGGAAATAACCCACAGGGCATTCTTCGCATTGTAATTGCCCCTCTGAATCTTGAAATGTGCCAGGACGGCAACTGGAACATATTGACAATCCAGCTGTGTTTGCAAAAGTACCAGCAGGGCAAATTTGGCAGCGAGTGGCTTGGGAGTTGCTTTGGAAATAACCCACAGGGCAATTTTTGCATTCCTTTCCGCCCTCCGAATCTTGGTATTTACCGGGATCGCATCTAGAACACTTTGAGGATCCCTCTGCGTCAGCATAGTTACCAGCACTGCAATTTAAGCACGAAGAAGACCCATAGCCATTCGCGAAGGACCCCATAAGGCAAGCTGAGCATGACGTCGTCCCCACCCCATCCGAAAACGTGCCAGGTTCGCACCTTTCGCAACTGTGTTGGGCACCGATCGAATATTCTCCAATGGGACAACCAATTAATTCCACTGTTACATTATTCCCATCGATTCTTTTTTCCCAGACAAATTGGTCGTTATTTTGTATATCAAACTCCTCAACAAGTTTTAAATTAAAGTCATCATGGCTCCCATAAATCAAACATTCAATAATTTGACCAAAATCTTGCCTTTCTGTATACCCAGAGAAATCGTTATTAATGGTGCCCTCAAATTCCTCGCTGTTATGGTTGATAAACAATTTTGGAAAAATGTCGTTTGTGTGGGTCAGTTTTAATTCGGAGCCCTTATGGCAATTGAAGAGATTTAGATCGATTTCAAAATCGTTCACAAAGGAAAGGACACCATGGTTTGCCAAGGTACTATCGTCGGAGGGGGAACTATGGTTATTGTTTGTCAACAATCGACTATTGGGATCAAAGTCCCATTGCCCATAATTGTTTATTGTGTTCGATGATTCGCAAACTAAAGTAAGGTTAATGGCCTTGGTTTTACTATCCATTCCGTTAGTGAAATTTGTATCAACAAGTTGAATCCGGTTATGCAATTGATTCAAATTCTCAATGTCGTCGTCAGCAGCCCCAATATTTGTACTATTAATTATCAAATTGAAATTTTCGATCAGCAAATTATCAAAATAGATCAATTCGTGAATATGCAAGAGAAATTTGGATTCCATTTGATTCACAAATTGACTATTAATTAAATCAAGGAAACGGAGTGAAATCTCAGCACCAGCGTTGCTGTGTATTAATACGATCTTGTTGTTATTACTTTTCAGGGCGTTTGAAATCAAGCAGTTTTCCAAAATTAATACGTTCTGATCAGAATAATCCATCGAATTAATATTCAGCGAAAATAAATCCTCACAATGGGTGACTTTATTCTGTTGGGAGTCATTGTTGTCGATCTGAATTAAATAGTTCTCTTGCCTGGCCGTGTTATCGATACTTTTGAGGCAATTTGTACAGCCAAAGCTATTTAAAATTAATTGTGAGCTATTTACATAAAGATAGCCGTTTTCTTTATTCAATAGGCTGATGTCATAAAACTGTAAGCTACTAAATTGCACATAACTATTTTCATTTATGATTATCCACGAATTTTGCGAATTGGGATCAAAGTTTTGAAACACAGCCTTGTTATAAAAAATTAAATATGAATTCTGGGTCAATTCCAAAGAAAAGTCATCAAAGATAATAGTATTAGATTGATCTGTGTCGGGGATGTTTGAATTAGTTTGGAAGGTAATGTATTTGGAATTAATAAATTTCAAGCCACCGCTGTCCCCCGGGGCTTGCCGGTTTTCAAATGTAATGGAATGGGGGTCTGCGCTGCACATGCCGTTATTATGTAAATTGAAATTGACATTACTATAGGAGTTGAAAGTTACAATGGGCGCCGATGAATCTACATAATATTTTGCAGAAATACTGTTACTACAACAGGTATTTATTATTAAGGTTTCGTCGTTGGTATTATTAATTAAATTTTTTAAGGTCTCAACATGCATCTCCTCAGAGCAAGGCCGATTGTTAATTTTATTTGACAAAGTAAACTGCGTTGTGTTGTAGGCATAGCATTTATCAAGGCAATAGATCTCGATTTGTAAATCATCAAATTCATGATTTGGTGCCATGCCATATAGCTTTTGATTATATTGGTCATATTGTAACCAATCTATGTTATTTGCCTTCATTGAATTTATTTTGATATTTAAATTGTAAACCAAATTTGCATCGTTGCCATAGTGGTCACTAAAAGTACCCGAGGGTAACATGATTTCAAAATTTTGATTAACTTTAATTTCTTGATCAGGGATATCGTTTCCTTTGGATGGGTGATCGGAAGACAGGATCTTTGTATATGTAATGTATTCGGTCGCATCTAAATACTCAAAGGACAAGGCTAGCTTATTCGTGGTTCTTAATTCAATTATTTCGGGATTTTGATTGTCGATGCTTTCCTTTGCAAGTGTGAAATAGGAAGTTGGATCTATTTGTGCACCAGTTAAGTCAAATAGTTCTGCATAAAGTACAGATCCGCCCTGCGAAGGGTTTGAGGTTTGCCATGCGATGATAAATTTATAAAATCCAAAGCCACTGATTGTGGGGTTGTCTTGACTGTTACCCTCGGGTACGTAAATTGCTGTGTCGCTTCTGATCACATTGCCGTTAGTGTCATAGATTTTATAATAAATGCGGTTCTTGAATTCGGTACCATAATTTCCAGACCATGTTACAATAAACCTTTCTGTGCCTTGTAAAGAAGTTACTCGACCTTCGGTTTGATCGTATTGGGTTTCTTCATTGACTTTGAATTCATCTTTAACGATATTAAATCCATGGTCTATGACCTTGCCATAGATCCCTTCTTGCGATCCATCTTGTTCCATAGAGTTCCAGACAATGAAAATTCTGGCTTTCTTTCGGATGGTGATTACAGACGCGTCAACACACTGTTGGTGGCTTTCTGTAAACACGTTAATTTGGACTTCACTTGATAATGGATTTAGCTTGGTGTCCCATGTTCGTCCATAGATCCCATATCCGGAACTGTCTTGGTTGTTCGATTGCCAAAGCGTCAAAAACTGCGGGGAGATGTATGCGTTGCCAATGGTGACAACAATGGGTAACTTCTGTATGTCGGCGGTTTCAATATTTAATTGGATTTCTTGAGAAATCGTGCTGCCGGTGCTATTGATGGTTCTCCCAAACAACCCCGACGAATGCCCATCGCCACCATCTGCATACCAAACAACCAAACTAATATCACGGTAATTGATCATATCTGCATGGATATTGCTAATGTGTGGATTATCCTGAAGATTTGTATTATAGTCGTTAATGTGGGAATTGTCAGAGAGTGGTAACAAATCGATATCAAATGTTCTACTCAGAATTTCGTCATCGTATGACTCAAATGTGGCTTTAAAAACATAAATAATCCTTTCAAGGTCTTCATTCCATGCCATCTGTGCATTAACTTGTTCGTCGTTAACTATTGAAGAAACTCTTATTTCCGGGCTAGCTTCAAAATTGTTTGGGCAATCACAAGCAGGGAACTTTAAAAGAAACCATTGGCTGACAATCGTGTTACATTCGTCAGTAATTGTTAAGGTGATGTTGTAATCTTTGGGATCGTTAATCAAGCCAGTCCACATGACTTGGTTCCTTTGTTGCCTGTCCTGAGAATTTTTGGGTCTTACAACAAGAAAGGAGAGATCGGCGTCCAAGTTGTCAGATTCAAATTGCAGCGGGTTGGAATAGTCACTAGCGCCGCCTTGATACACAACAGTGTTGGGTGGCATTAAGAAGGTAAATCTTGTCCCACGTGTGACGATTTGATCTTGGATCGGGTTTTCAATGTCCAGAAGTCCAGAACTGGGGCACCTTGAACCCGGCGTTATTATAACAAGCCCGAAAATATCTGAGTTTGTTTCCCCGCATTGGTTCATGACAGATAATTGAACAAAGATTTCTTGATTGGCACTGGGCGCCATCCCCCAAAATTCTAAATCCACAGGATCAAAATTAATCCAATCAGGTAACGAGTCGCCACTATCTAAAGATGCCCGGTAATAAAACTGGTCGTTGCTGGAAGACTTTTGAAAATACTTTGATCCCGAGAGGTGGAAGGAAAAACGCTCATTCGTTTCCAGATGATGATCTTCAATGCTGCCAATCTGGGTTATTCCATTAGAGCAGGATGTGGTCTTGACTGTTTGTAAATTAAAGCAAGTTTTTGATTCCAAAAAGCATTCGTTTTCATAAGTTAAACAGATCCGTAATGCGCTCTCAAAGATCGTATTGTTCGCCCTAATTTTAAACTGTGATTTCAATTCGTCATAAATTAAATACTCGGGTAACGCTATTCCATTCGATTGGATCGCCCGAATATTGAGGATGGGATAAGTTGAATCATAGTTTTTAAAAATTGGTGTTTTCAATCTCCATACAAGGTCTGTTGTTTGGTTGATAAACGAGACATCCTTCAATTGGAATTCGCTTTCCGCGATCGGGAATTTGATCTTAAGGCACCTGACGGTCTTATTGTTATTCGTTGGATTCTGAGAAACGAACCCCATGGTGATCTCGTTCCGGTACCGATCGTGATCAACGTTGTTGTTAATCGAGAGCATTGCAGAGACTGGGTAAGTGCCATTTGCGGTGCTGATCTCGATCGCATCTGTTAGATAAATTGTGGGGTTGGCGACAGTGCCGATGAGCCTTGTAAGGATGATTTCGCCTTCCGAATCTTCGGCGGGTGACATCCATGAGACGGCAAAGGCTGACAGCTGTTCAACAGCAACGATGCTAGGCAGGTGTTGCCTTCCGGTTTGTTGAGAATTAATTACAAACTCTTCAATTAAAATCGTATGTTGGTAGTCCAGGATTGTCCCATGGATGTTACACTCGTTGGGATCGCTACACGTCTCCCAGGTAACCATATATCTCTCAACATTCTTTAAAATGGCAACCTTCGCCTTCTGTACCGAGTAGTGGCTTAGCAGATTGATCTGGAAGATCTCATACTTGGATTCGGTTTCAAAATCATAGACAACAGTATTGATCGAATCTCCTGTCCCGCCATAATATTTCGTGAAAGCTATTACATACTCATTACTCGAGGGTATCTGGACACCATGTGGTTCCATGTTTCTATAATCACTTGAAGAAACCAAATTTTGCGGCACTCTAGTCGTGTGATCCACCAAATTAAACTGCTGAATATAGATCACTTCATCGGACAAGCCAGGTTTCGAAACCCAAACTAAGTCGCAATGAATGTTGTCCTCTCTGCAGATGATCACAGGGTCAGTGTCGTCGTCTCCTATACTAACCTCCCACCATTTGTTGATCCTTTGGCCACTGCTGGACACCACTTGCAAGTCAATTTTCCATTTTGTGCCGTCGTATCGGTTATAGCCCAACAAGAAATATTCATTCCCATTGATTGTTTCCTCATCGCTTGTTCCAACAGAGCCCTTCTGCTGAGCAAAGGTCCCCAAGACAGGCAATTTAGCAAAAGTGCTTGAGCCATCCTCAGAAAGCAAAACCTCTTCTCCATTGCGATTCAGATTCTGATCAAAGGATTGCCCATATACCCTCTCCATACCGCTACCAGTAGTCTCATACGCAAAAAAGACTTGGCCATTCGGAAACGTTGTAAGAAAGCAATTTGATTGGTTAACCCCTGAAGTAAAGGAAACATCAAATTCTTCAATTATGTATTTCGGTGTTGGACAATATTCACAATCTTTTAAGAGTGTAGTACATTTACGATAGTTAAGTATATTTTTTTTTTTTTGTTTTTTTTTTGGGACAAGGTTAAAGTTGTTTTGGATTTGGAAGTTAGGTTAGATTGTTTTAAAATTAAAAGTGTTCAATTCGAGTTCTCAGACACTAAACAAAAAGAATTATTTTACGGACTAATGAGATTAACAGTAAAAAGGAAAAAGCTCTAAAAAATTTAAAAGTCATCTGTCACCCAAATGAGAAAAAATAATTGTGTTTTATTTGGGATTATCCCAAAAATGTGAAAAAGGAGGTGGTCTAGTTTAACCTTTTTTCTATTCTTTCTTTCAAAAACTTGAATTTATTAATTCTTTTGGAACGATATTTGTATTTTTTTCTTTTTCCTTCTTTTTCTATTTAGTTTTATATATTTCATTTATTAACAATGTACGATTAACTAGAAGAAGGGTGTGTTTCAAAATGGTTTTTAAGACAATCCGAAATAATTTATCTTCTAAACAAGAAAAGTACTTTTTTTACCAAAAAAAAAAATCGAAAAAAAGTTCATAATATTATTAGATCCTAATTTCTAATCACAACAGAATCTTAAAGCACTTTGTGTTTTTCTTTTTCAGAATTACTCTTCTAAAGTTTGAAAAATTCGAATATCTTTTTTTTTTCGCAAAAGTTATAAAAACTTTTGATTTAATAAAGTTGTTATAGCATGTTAAAAAAGGGTTTTTAGAGTGATCAAACAGTTTGGAAAACTTTTATTGTGTTTCTTATTTTTATCATCAGGTTGAATAGAAACCAATTGGTTCAACGAAATATTAGTATTTGGGTTGTACAAACCTAAAGCAAACTTGTCACAAATCGAAAAAATAATGGAAATTTCTTATTTAACTTATTGTTTTCAAAAGAACCCTTTCAAATTTGGTCAAAAAGGAGTTTCAAATTAAAAGTCCTTGCTTCTCTTTTTAAGAAAACTTTCACTCCCAACTGATCAACAGAAGGTGGCAACAAACACTAGTAAATCTGTCATATAGGTCTCTAAAAGTTCTATTATTCAAAAAAAAATTTGAAAACTGTAAAGGATCAAATTGGTAAATTTTTCTCAATAATTTAGTTAGTTTTTACAAGCAATTTGTGAAAAGTAAAAAAAAAAATTTTAAAGTTTATCGGAAATTTATTAACACCTTCAAGAAAATTTCAATAAAATAGACTAAAAAGTTTCAGAGTCTTGAAATTGAAAAACGAAGTAAAAACCTGATTACTTAAAACCAGACTTACTTTAAAAACTATTTTCCAAAATAAATTATTGTTTTTATAAAAGTTTGATCCATTTTTCACAACAGATTATTGAAGATCAAAATCCAAACTTTCAGAAATATATGAAAAAAAAAATATTTTCTTTGAAAGAAAGATTAAAATCTTATATTTGTAAAGGAAGTGTTCCAAAATACACTTAAAAAATAAAGACACAAAGTTTTAAAATTACCCAATTGAACAGATCTTCTTAGTTTCAAAAGAATTATTTATTTATTTGGGAATTGATAAAAAAATCGAATTTTTTGGGTCAAAGAACAGTTCAAATCAATTTTTTTCTAATAGTTTGAAAAAAAAAATCCGAAAAAAAACAACCAAACCTTCAAATTTAAATCTCCCAAAATACTTTTTTAAAAACTGGAAAATTCAACTTACCATCTAGGGAAATACTTTTTAATTTGATTATTTTAATTTAATAATTAATTACCCAAACTTAATTCTTTCAGTCAGTTATTAACAATCCAATATTAGACAAACCAAATAAATTTCGGGTTTATTAGTATTTCTCAATTTTTTAAAGATTTTCAAAACAAATAAAACGAATTTAAAATAATAAGACAAAATAAAATAAAAAATATATCAATATTTAGTAATATTTTCTTTTAGGGACTAGTTTCTATATTTTTTTTTGACTAATTTCTAAATAAGGATTCTGTATTAAGAAATATGATTAATATCGAAAATAAACTGGATTTTTCAAATCTTAGTGATTGGCAAAATTGTTTCTCAATCTCGATTAAATTTAGGTAAAAAAATTGAATAGAGATTAGTCTCTTATAGATCTAGTTATTTAGAGTAGATTTGTTCCTTACTGGAGCAATGACTTGAAACCATAAAAATTATATAGATAAAAATAGACCATCTTTTGATTGACAACATTCAAAGAATAAAAAAAAATTAAATTAGGATCTCATTAAAAAAATCAATTAATAAAAAGAAAAATTTTGAGAGGATCTTATTGGCATAAAATCCAAAACAAAAAAAAAGTTTAAAAGTGAATTCTAATTCCAAAAAATAAAATTTATAAAAAAAATCAATTTTTTCTTTTTTTAAATTTCCAAATGTTTAAATTTCTTCAATTTGAAAAAAATTGTTCTATTTAAGTAAAAAAAAACAATTTAATTCAATTTAAACTGGTTTGTGGTTATTATGCAACCCTCTACATTGACCAAGTAAGGATTATATATTATTCTTTCTAGAAAAATAACTCTTTGGAGAAATAGAAGAAAATAAAAAATCTTATCCAACATCTTAAAAAGTGCCCAAAAAGATTAGAAAACTTGAAACTGATATAATTGCTTTCATAATTATCAATAAAACCATTCAAATTGGAAATTGGGTGCCGATCCTTGGTACTTTTTACTAAAAATGCCATCTTTTTTCATTCTTGATTTTTGGAGAACGATCTCTCATTGTGTCGATATTTTTTGATTTATAAGACCTCATAAAAATCAATAAAAATTTTTTAAACATCAGAAAATTATTTGTAACTGTAAGGCTTCAGTCCTTAAGGAATTAGTGTCACCATAGATTTCTCTATAATCAAAGTGTGTTGTAATTGGGTGTAAATTATATTAGTACACCATAGGTTCAAATAGCTCTAAAAAAATCTATTATAACTCTTATTGCACAATAAATTATTCCATTTTTTACTAATGATCACAATTAAAAAAGTTTCATTTTGAAAAATTTTTTTTTAATTCCTTTTCCTAATCTAAAAATAGAAACCCAAAATACAGTATTTTGGTATTTAATAATTTAGATTTAGAACTTCCAAAAGTAACTATTTTAATAATTTTTGGTTTTCAAAGATTAACTCAATAATCATCAACATAAAAGTACAAAGGATGATTAGTTTTGTTTGCTTTTGATAAAGGTACTTGTATCATCAATGTATTTGCATGATTTGAGAAATAATTTGTCAAAAATATTTATTAGTTAATTATTTAATTTTTTAATAAAAACCAATTTTTTGAATTTATTATCTTATTAAATATAAAAGAATTCAACACAACAAATAAAAAATTATTAATAAAAAATTTATTAAAATTAATAATTCTTATTGAATTCAAAAATTGGAAACTAACAAAAATCAACAACTTCCAAATTGAATATTGGATTAAAAAATCTTTTAATTATTCTTATATTTCAATATTTGATAATTATAATTACTCCAATTCAAATAACGGAAAAGTAGAAATTTCCAATTTATTAAAAAACACTAATTTATTTATCAAACCAAATTAATAATAATATTGATTACAATGAATGATTTAAAATGGACTTTTACAAAAATTGATAATCCTTTCAATTATCCAATAATTATAAAAAATAAATTCAAACTAAATCCAACAAATAAAATAAATTTTTCATTTAAACTGGAAAGCTTCAAAAACAATTCTAAAATTTCGAAATTTTACTAATTGTTTAAATAGGTACTCTTATGTAACAAGTAAAAATAAAAAATAAAAATTGTGATTTATGTAAAGAAAAGTTAAATATTGATATCATTGAAGATTTCGATCATTTTTTATGGGACTGTCCGGCCTATAAAATAAATCGAAAAAATCTGGACATCTGAATTTTTTGAAAAAATAAAAAAATTAATAATATCAGAGATATTATTAATAAAAAAGAATTCATCATATATATTATCATTAGTAAGTGATAATAAAATTTGTGATTCTTTAACAAAATTTCTAAAAAAAAGTTTAGAAATTAGGGCACACAGGAGAAAAGCAATTTTCTCTCTTCAAAAATAAAAAAAAAAAAAAAAAATAAAAACCAATTTTTTATTAACTAATCTACATTTCGCCACAAATTTAAGAAAGATATTTTATGACTTTGTAGTCTGAATATTGATAATTCAACCTTTAAATTTATGGCGAAATGCATATTTTATTCTGAAATTGCTGGGTTTTTTACTTAATATATGATCATTTTTAATTGACGAGATAAACAAATATTATTACTTGACTAATCGATTTTTTAGATGCATTCGAAACATGTAGCACGAATGTGGTTAGGGCCAATAACAAAATATTTTGATTCTAGGCTTCTCCTTGGTAGTGACTAATCCCTTTTACCTGTAAAAAGTATAATGTGATTATTCAGTACAAGCGTTCAAATTAATCTTTTCTTTTTGTTTAAACCAAAAGAATTGAGAAAAAAAACCAAACTATTCAAATAAAAATTGTCCCTAAAATACTTTTTGAAAATTAATCAAAGATAACTTAGAAACTGATACATAAATACTTTTTAATTTGATCAACTTTAATCAATAATTAATTACCACAGTCTTGGTATTCTAGTTAGTTAGTAATAACGCAAAGATTCAACTTAACTATGAGATTTTACAATTTTGTCCGAATTTTCGAAATATTGTCAAATAAATAAAATCAAATCAAATTAATAAAACAAATAATAATAATAAACAATAAATATTTTCAAATGACTTATTGAATAAGATCGATTCAATGTTTATATTATTGATATTTGAAAAAGAATAATATCGGTTCTTTTAAATTTCAATAATTGAATTAAATTATTGAAAATAAAATAAAAGAATAATTTTTTTCAATCTTCAAATATTCAATTTTTTATTTATTTATTATTTTTTTATTTGTAAAATAAAGGTTAAAGTTTTAATTGTATTTTAAAATTCAAAGATCAGAAATTACTAATAGTGAGATTCATATAAGGGGTTCATAACACTATAACTACCACTGAGATTGTAATAAGTGATAGTTTATTCAAAATTATATTGGTGTTTTCAATTTCTAGATTTCCAAAAAAAAATTAAAAAAAAAAATCCACAACTTTTATTTTGCTAATATCAACAATTAAAATTTCAGAGAAAATAATCTTAAAATAAAATTAAATTTGGAGAAATTTATTTAATTTTTTTATGGAGATTAATTTTTTGAGATATTAAACTAAACCCATTCACTTTGTATTTTGATATTATATTTATAATAACACTTTGTATTTATTTGATTCTTACCATATCAGTAAATATTCACTTAATATAAATATTCAAGAGTTCTCAAAAAATAATAATAATAATTATGTTTTTATACAATTCAATTTTAAAAAAGATCATTCCCGGTTTTATTAGCATTTCTTTTGGAAATTTTTATTTAGTAGTGTCAAACTTTTAAAAGGCAATATATTTTATTTGATAATACTCTTAATAGCATTAAAAAAGGAAAATACTAATTAGTTAAATTCTTGTTTTTTTCGATTTATCTTTTTTGAAATTTTTTAGTAAATTATTTATTATTAATAAAACAATAAACCTCATTTTGTTTTTATCTTGCAAAAATACCTTAATATTTATGAGATAATTATTTTGAATTTTAATAAATACAAATATATACTTATTTTATAAGTGTTAAACTAGGATTGATGGTATTAATTTTTTTTTAAAAAATATTTACTCAACTTCAACCCATCAATATAACAAAATTAACTCCATTTCACAAAATTGGGCCCGCCAGTAATAAAAAATTCACTTTGTTTTTAAGAATCAAGCAAACTTAAATACTTTAGAAATACTAGAAATAACAAATTTGGAATAGGGTCCATAATTATAAATAAAATACTTGAACAAACCTTAAATTAAAAAAAAATGTTGAAAAAATTTTTGAACCTCTTTAATTGGAACCTATCGTGCAAAATTCTCAATTTCTTTGGAAAATTTAAATTTTTGACAATAATATTTTTTAATTTTAAATGTATGAATTTTTTAAAAACATACAAAGTCTCAATTTTCTTAATGTTAATTTGGGGTTTCAAACATTTTTTTATTGTTGATTTAAAGTATCAATTTGTTATAAATGTTAATTAGCACAATATGTGACCGAATAAATGATTTTTTACAATTTTTGAAAAATCAATTTTATAAAAACTACTAAATTCAGATTATTTTTTTTAAAAATTTTACTTAAATTTGCATTACTCGATTTTTTAATAAGGTGTGAAAAAAGGGTAAAAAATAATTGTATAAATATGGGATTAACTTTGTGCAATTTGTTGAACTTTCAAAATCTTCTTTGGTATATAATATATTCAAATGGGGCATTTCATAAGTATAAAAAGAATAATTGAATTTAAAAAATATTCTATTTTTTTAATAATCTTTCTTTCGGGTTTTTCCCCCCCTGTTTCAAGGTGTGGATAATTTTTAATTTGGCCATCTTAATGATATAATTTTTTTTTTTTTGCTTTAATATTTTAATTATTTTTCTTCTTCTCTTTTTTATTTAGTAAATTTTCTTTGATTAATACTTTGTCAGAATAAATAAATATAAATATTCTATTTTTTTAAGGTTTTTTTTAATAATAAACAACATTTTCATTGAATACTATTAATTCTAAAATAAAAAGATAAAATTTTTCATTCAGCTTTTCATAGAATCGCATTTCAAAAATTAAAATAAATAATCAAAAACCCCAATTCTAAAAGGGAATTAATCAATTGAGCTGAATTTAAGAATTAAAAATTTTATATGATTTAAAAATCTTTTTTTAGAAAGCTGAATAAAAAATTTTGTTCCATTTATTTTACAACAAATAATATTAAGAAAACAATATGTTAGATCCTGCAGTAATAACCTTCATAATTCACAAGATTGCGAATTAACAATCAAAAGAATAAAATAAACTTTTTATTTTTTTTTAATGGAAAAAAATTTCTCATTTTCGAACACAAACGAATTTTATCTTACAATGTTAATTTCACAACTAATTTTACGAATTGTCAAAAATATTTATGTTAAAAAAGAAATAACATCAAATTTTAAATAAATAATTATTCTTCAAAAATAAAAAAAAAAATTTATATTTTTTTTTATCTACCTATTTTCTCACAACTTTTAATCAAAAAATCAAATTAACCAAAAGGGGAATTATATTTTCACCATAGAGACCTCTCCGAAGAATTTTTGAGAACTGTCCACATTTAAACATTTCTTATTAAAAATAAAGGAAAAATTCGTAGTTCTCTTCAAAATACAATCCTGAACTAATATCAAGACATTTTGGTTGTTTTCATTGTCTAGTTGTCTTTTATTATATTAATAAAAAACCTTGTAACTAAGAGATCAAAAAAAAACAGATTAATAATTTGAATTTTAGACAAAAAAAAATTGAAAAAAAATTAAAATAAAGCGAAAAACAAAAGAGTCCAAATTATATAACAATAATAATTTGAAATTGTGTATTTCAAAAAAGAGTTATTTATTTCTCAAAATTTTACAAAAAATAATTATATATTCTCTTCTTGTAGAACCATTTGATTAAACAATTCACCAAATTAATCAAAAAATATGGCTTTGAGAATTTGTCATTCAAAATTCGAATCAAGTGATTTTCTGAAAGTAAAAATAGGTCAAAAAACTGTCTATTTCCAACTTTGGAACAACCTTTAGAAAATCAAAACAACTGAGAAGATCCAGTTGTCGTTGAAAAAATGATTTCCATTCAAATTTAGTTCATTTCAATAAGTGAATTAAAAACTTTTTTTTTAACTTTATTTAAAATCGAACGAATGGAAATATTTGGTGTTTAGAGAATTAACAAACACTATTCGGAAAAGTAAAACAAAAATTGAAATTCTTATGTTTCAAAAAGGTGAAAATCAAGAGTTTTTTTTTTTCATTCTCAAACTGATCATTTAGACATTTAGAACCTTGTTGTTGATTGTGTGAATAGTTTAGAGTTATAACCTTTCAAAAAATGTCTGTAATTCAAATTGAGAAAAACTTTTTTGAAATGGAATAATTTTTGCTTGTTTTTATTGTCAAATTCCATTTTAATTAAAATAAAAAAAAAAAAGGAATATATTTTTTTTAAGGATCATAAATCTTCTGAAATCACAATTAAATTTTTTGTAAAAATTCGTGAAATATTTGTGGTTCTTTTTTAGAATCAATTTTGCAAAATTTGTAATCCTTTTTTACGATCATAAAATGTTTGGACAAAAATTTTGTTTTCAATAAAAGACTCTTCCTACACTGACATTCTATTGTTTTGATCAACAAGTTAATCAAATCGAAAAATGGAATTTGAAAAAATAATCAGTTTTTCAAATCAAAAAGAAGAAATTATGAAAATTGATCTACAATTATCTGAACACAAACCAGATCTTTTTTTATGGTAAAAATTTGAAAGTATTTATTCAAAAAATCTAAAAGAAATTTCTGATTTTCTTGGAATAAGAAACAATTTAAAGCACCCAAGGTGCCGGAAATTGGTTTACCTCAGAGGAACAGAAAATTTTTCAACTTTTCGACTTTGTCAAATTATAATTGGTAACCAAAATACAATTTTTTTGATTTATTTTCTCTAAACTTTCTCACAAAACATTTTGAACAAGTTTTGAAAAGACCACGATTGAAGAACAAACATTTCTCCAAATGAACACAAACAACAATTCCTTTCAAGTGAACAAATCGGCCCACTTCACTTCGCCATTGACAGAAGAAAGAAACAAGAAAATCAATCAATTTATGAACGCAACTGATTGTAAACTCGCTGATTCGATACATTACCTTTGGTTTTCAGATTGGGATTTGCAGGTTTGTTTTTACTTTTCAAACACCCTCTCATTTTTAAATCTATCTTCTCTTCTTCTGATTCCAAAAGTTTTTTTTTTTTTTTTTTTTTATTTTTTTTTTTTGATTTTGTAATTTTTCAAAAAATATTTTTCTCAAGGCTTTAAAAAATATTTAAAGTTGGGGTTTTCCTCCAAGAAGTTTGGTTGTAATTAAGAAAAAAATATTTTAGAAGAAAAAAATTAAAACTTTTTGAACATATCTTTTTGTGACAAAATTCAGAATGACGAATTCAAAATTAATTGCAAAGGGATTTTCTTCAAGAAAATTTTTTGCCTTCATCTCACTTTTTTTTTTTTGTTTTGATCGCAATTGTCACCATTAAAACTTTATAAGTTTTTTTTTTTTTTTTCTTTTAAAGTCACTTATTGTTTTTGACGAACTTCTTGTTCTTGAACAAAAAAGTCAATTTAAATCAAACCTATGTACTTATTTCTGAATTGATCTTTTTTTTTTTTTTTTTTTTTAAACAAAATAGTTCAACAGTTAAAAAATTAAATACATTATAATTTCGCTTTTGGATCCAAACTAAAAACCGTTTTAATATAACTCCAAGAAGCGAAAATTTGTCAACAGTCAAAGCTTATAAACCTATATTTATTTTGCTTGATGTTAATTGTATTTTATTAAAATTCCTTCTCCTTGTTCAAAATCGTGAACACGTTACCAAGTTTTGACGATATTCTTTTTCAAAAAAAAAAAAAACAATTCGGCCTGGCTGTGTTTCGTTTTTTGAATAATTCGTTCACTCAAAAAAAAAAAAAAAAAAAAAAAAAAAAATCAAATTAATACTGCTTCCAAATGTAAAACAATGAGATTTTCCTTGTTTTTTGATCATTCAAGGAATTTTTTTAATTGCAGAAATCTCAAAAAACCAAATAATTCAAACATAAGGTCAAACACTGAAATTCCAAAGCATCTTTTATTTTTTTGAGAATTGATACAGTTTTATTTGAAATTTTATTTTAAAAGCAAATGACCATTTTTATTTCAGAACAAAGAATTTGAACACCTTCGTATAGTAACGGTTTTTGATCATTTCAATAAAAAAATGAGAGACTCAAAATTATTTAAATTGTTGGGGTACAAATTTATTAATTTATTTTTGACCCCCTTTTGAAAATTTACTATCTAATTTTACTTTTTTGATTTTTTCTCAACAATTTTTTGTTTTTATACAGTGATCCCAAATAAATAGACGAACTTGTTCAAGTCATGGTATGTTAACAAATTATTGGACACAATCTTGTATGGCTATAATTATAAGAAAATGAACATACTCTAGAACTATTTTTGATTACTGTTAAATTCAATTAATTGTATTAAAATTTTTGATCCGATTTTCATTTTGTAAAAATTTTTACCAATTTTTGAACCAAAAAATTTATTGGTTTAAATGTAAGAGAAAGTTTGGGAAATTAGTGGTCTTCGTAAATATTCTTTGTAAAGAACTGTTTTGAAATGAGAGTTTCACAAGTTAAAAAAATGGAAATTGAACTAAAAATCTTTTTATATTTTTTTGAATTTATCAATATTGCCCAAGAAATAAAAATTGTTGTTTGAATGAAAGTCCAAAAACTTAAAGTTTGTGTTTTGTATTTAATGGTTTTGAATACATTTTAATTTTACAATTTTGGGTCAAGAAAATAAATGAAAAAAAAAAGAAAGAAATTCATTTGAATATTTTTTTACAAAGTGTATGGCCTCAATTGTACTGTACCTTTTGAAAGGAAATTTAAATTATAGGATACTTCGGGTGTACTTTACATTTCTTTAATAATAATAATAATTAATAAAAAACATTGCCGAATAAAGATCATTTTTTTTATTACCGTTGTGGAAAAAAAGTGAAACATGGAAAAAAAGTGAAACACGGTTTTTAATTGGGAACATTGCTGAAAATTCAAATTAAGATCAATGAAAAAAAGAATAAATAAATAAATAAAGACAAAATGAAGTATTCGCCACAATAACAGTTTATTAAATACTCTCTTTTGGTATGGGTTTTTCTTTGATTGATAAATTATTAAAAATTTGTTCAAAAAATTGACTATTTTTGAGATCTCCAAAACCACAACCTGAATTTCGATAAATCAAGTAGATTTAAATTGTATTTGTTGGGTCGATTGAAAATAATATAATGAGTTATTATTTGAAGTTAATTGGTTTCTTCTTTTTATTGATTTTACTTTTCATTTTCAGTAATGTTCCCAATTAAAAAATGTGTTTCACTGTTTTTCCAGTTTCACTTTTTTTCCACAACAGTTATCATTATTAAATGGTGGCGCAGTACTCCCGTTTTTATTTGCAAGCAATTGTGGCTTTTGGGTTGTTCTAATTTTTTTTTTTTTTTTGACCACCATTCTAAAGGAGAATAATCCCATAGATACATTGTGCTGAGTAATTTTTTTTTTTTTTTACAAATTTTAAATTTGGTTTCATAAAATTTTATATTAGCAAGAATTTTTGTTTCTATTTTTTAGTTTAGCTTACATTTTGTTTTTCTCTATCAAAGGACAAAAAACAATAAGTCACTTTTTTTAATAATAAAATGGCTGGAAATTATTACCATTTTTAAATATTTTTCGACTTTAATTTTTTTAGCTTGATTCAAATACTAATACTTAAATTCAAAATTTAGAACAAGTTTTTTCATATAAAATAGAAGCCAAAACACCAAATAAAACAAAAATTTAAAAATTTTCACTTTTGGAAATTCGGGATTTATTGATAAAACTCTGTAAAATTTACTTTTTTTGAATTTTTGTTTCAACAATTTTTCTATTCAGAGGAAATTTGTTTTAAGATTTTGGAAATAGGTATTATTTCAGTTTGAGTAATTTCAATTTCAGGAAATCTTGTATAATTAGAGAAAAATAAGAAGAATAAATCTCTGAGATTTAACTAACAATTTATCAATTGAGTATTATCTTTATTTTATGTTATGTAAGAACTGAAATGTAATGTTGTAAAATGAAAAAATACTTTAAAAGAATATCTGCAAAAGGAAAGACAAAACATTACCAATTTTAGGTTTTTTTGGGATTTTTGATCAAAATTAAAAAAAAAACATTTAATGATCCTAAAACTTTTTCCGAAATTCTTTGAACAAAATAAAGCTAAAATTAAAATCAATTTTTTTTTTTACCTATCTTACTTTCTACTTCGTCTGAAAGTATATTTATACCACATTACACTCAACTCTAGAATATTTTTAAAACGAGGCGGAAAGTAGGAGTGAACCAAGATCATTTTGATTTTCAAATCTTTTCATGTTAAATTTTGAATTTGGAGAGAAGAAAATAGTTTTGCACAAATTATGTAAAATTTTTGAAAAAAAAAAAAAAACTAAATTTTAAACGTAATAACTCGATTTCTTGACTCAGGAATCTTTTAAGTCAATAAATATGTTGTTAGTCATCACAGTATTATTCACGAATGATAAAATACATATTTTTATTAGGGATTTTGAAATTACTATATTTTAGGTTTGAGCAATTTCAATTAAATGAATCTTTCTTGATGGGTGAAAAATTAGAAGAATAATATTTGAACACGTTCACTTTTACAATTATTTTAGAATTACTAACGATGATTCATTTTTTATTTTTTTTTGATTGACTTATTTTTTTTGTTATCTGTATTTCCTTTTTGTGTTTTTTTTTTTTTTTTTTGGTTTTTCAATTTGGGAAAAGAAAAAATATTGAATAAATTCATGGAATCAATTTGGGGTTTGTGTTTTTACAAAATTTTATAAGAATGGTATTTGAAATTTAAATGGAACAAACTTTCGGATGATTATCAATTCAGAAATATTCATTTCATTTAGGATTCTAAGTTCGCCGGAAATAACAAATATATACAACACAAAAGTATCAAACAATTAAATAGAGACAACAAATTTCAAATCTATTCCTTGGAATTTTATTTTTTCTTGAAAACTCTATTTGTACAAGAAAAAAAGGGAATTTGAAGTGAAAAATTTTTTTATATTTATTATACAAATACCAGTAACTATTGGAAAAAAAAAATATTTTTTTTATACTTTCCTTTACCAATTAAACTTCTCTTCGACTACACAAAGCTCTTAAAATAAAACACTCAATTATATTTCTCGTTTAAATAAATAAAAAAAAAAACAAATAAATAAAAAAAAAAAAATTAATTATCTGAATTTGATTGTTAGTAGACCTTTGTTTGTCTTTAACTTTTTATCTTGTGAAAATTTTAAAATTTTATTTTTCTGCTACACCAAATAATTAATTTTCATTAGATCTTAATCTAATTATCCAATAAGAAATTTCTTCAATTTGTTTAAATGTAATTTAAAAAGCGTTTTATTTGAATGAAATGTTTTAAAATGAGAATCTATTTTCATTTTCCAAACAATTTTTTTTTTTTCAAAATCAATATTTAAATAATAGATAAACAATGAAAATTATTTTCAAATCAAAAACCAATTTATTTTTTTGACTCATCAAACTTTACTTTATTAAGGAGACACCATCCAAACAAATACTGAATATAAATTACAAATGTCATCTTTTCATTTTAGTTAAGGCTCTTATGATCATTTGACAACATATTAAAAAAAATTATTTTTGCAAACAAATGAAAGTATTTTTCGATTTTATTTTTTGTTCACTATAAATACCCTACTAACCACAGAGCAGTATTAAGTTTGGTATTGATTTATGGTGAAATTTATTGGATTTTACTGGGTTATTAGTGTTATTATACCAATCACTAATTTAAATGAAAACCCCAATTGAATAATGATATTCTTGGCGGTGATTTTAAGGTGTAGGAAAGTAAGGTTTTAAACTAGAACAAATAATAAAAACCAAAAAAATACTAATTTTTTAATATTTGGATAAAAGATCAGAAATACTTTAAACAATATAAAAGGATTATATTTGTAATGTATATTCAGTATTCATTCGGAACTTATAATATTTTTTTTTACCCTTCAATATATTTTTATTTTCACATTAATCAATATTTCTATTAAATTTAAAGACAAATAAAGGTTCAAAATATTACTACTACTATTATTGATTAATTTTATTTTAAGAAAAGTAAACTCCATATTTTTACATTAAGGAGAAAGAAGTAAAAAGTATTTTTAAAATTAAAAGTGGGGGTATATAATTTTCCTTTTAATTAAAAATCAATTTTTTCAAGTCATTAATCCATATATAATAATAACGTATTTTTAGTAACTGGTTAAACAACTTTTAAATGGAATATTATACCCATTAAGCCTGAAAATATTATTATTATTATTATTATTATTATTATTATTATTATTATTATTCTTTTCAAATTGAATATTAGAATAAATATTTTTAAACATTACAAGAAAAAGTATCCTTTGGAGAGAATATATATTTTTTTCTTCGTATAAATATTCATAATTTACAAAAAACCTTGTTTTATTTATGAATAATGATATAAATTAATTGTTATCATAAATACAAATTATATTTCAAATGAAACTCGAAAAATTCATTTAACATGATGTTTATAATTTAACCACTTTTTACAAATCTATTATTATTATTATTATGGAATTTAAAAAGCATGATAATATTTTAAAAAAACTATTTCAATATATGTTCAAAACTGATCTATTTTGTTTATTGAAAAATACCATTTATATTCTTTAAAACTACCAATATAAATATATCAAAATTGTTCTTTTTTATTTATATACTTATACTTTATATCCACATGTTGAAAACTTTTTAAATATGAGAAAAAAAAATCAGGTCTGTATAATTTCAGCATACATTAATTATTAAAAACACCTACCATTAATAAAAAAAACGAATTATTCAAAAAAAAAATTAAAAAATTAATAATAAAGATTAAATTATAAAATTCCAAAAAAATATAAACTATATAATTGATACAGTGAAAACGTTGGAAAATATTTTGAAACCAATTATAAGATAAATTCTTTAATACAATTTCAAAAAAACCACCATTTCATAGACTGTTATTCTATTTGGTTTATCAACATTGGAAACATAACACCGAACAAATATTTTATACATTTTTTTCAAACTTCAAAAAGAATATTGTTAGATGACAAAAGAATTAATTCATTTTTTTTTAAATACAATTATTTTCATATTTTTCAAAAATAAAATTTCTTTTTGCTTTCGCATATTTATGCTCAAAATTTCTTAGTTCAAAAGTAGAAAAACATTCCATTTATCGAATAAAAATAATAAAACAATTAATCCATCTAAAAAAAAACATTGTAAAGTTTTTAAAATTATGATAGAAGGCCAAGGTTTATTTATTTTGAATGTTAATTTGATTTGAAACCTAATATACTTTCTCAAAATAAAAAACAGTTTGGTTTTCTAAAAAAAAAAACAGTACAGTAAATGAGTTAACCCGTGTTTTCAAAATAATATATTTTTTGAAAAATTTAAATCTTGCCTTATAATTTAATTTAATTTTTTTTTGTTTCTTAAATGGGTTTGTATTATTTTTATCTATTGTCAAACTAATTTATTTTGTGTTCTATTAAAAGGAATGTTTTCGATGTATATTTTGTTACTCTGACCATTTTCAGTTATTTTCAAAAATTTTTAGTTTTTTCGAAAGTTAAGATAGTTTTGCTTTATCATATAAAGAATGTAATGTAAAATGGTGAGGTAAAGAAGATAAATTTAAAAACACATTTATCACAACTTTCCAACATTTTAACATGTTAAAACCTCAATTAAATTTAAAAAAAAAAAATACAGATATTTTTTTAAAAAACACAAACAGAAACGAAAACAGGGATATTTCACATACTGTAATAGGCTTATTAGGAAAATAGAAATATTGCACTATTCATATTTATGCCAATTAATAACATTCCAAAAATTCATTTCTTTATCACCATACTTTTTCAAAACTTGTATTTCATTAATTTTCATAAATGAAAAAATACCCCCCATCCTTGCTAAAAAAAAAAAAAATAATATTATTCTACTCACATTTCTTTATATCAATTAAATCTGTTTATCAACATCAATGTAAATATAGTTAGCAATCGCTACCCAGGTCTTATGTAAATTATGCCGATTAAAAACAAAGTTAAAGAAAAACCCGCAACTTGATCGATCGCATTCCGCTGTCCAGCCCTCTACATTTAATTTGTATAATCGCAAAAGGCTACTTCCCCAATCAAAAAGTATATCCTGCCCGAATGTTGTCGAAGCATTCCAATTAAATGAAAGAAAAAAAAGGAAAAAAAAATCAAAAACAAATATTAAAAGAGCCTTAACATTGAAAGAAATGCAAGGAAACGACACAACAACTAAAGAACTAATGAAAAAATTTTTAAACCAAAAACCCGCGCCAAGGTGGAAAGCCCGATTAACTGCATTCGATGAGTTTGATTCTAATTTAATTAAAGGGTGGCCTTCCTGTCTTAGACAATTCAATGGCTACGACGAAAATAATAATAAAATTCGAAAGTTAATTATTCATAAAAAACTATTCCAAATTTACCTTCAGTTAAACCGCACCGTGTCAATCAAAAATTTGCAAAGAGGGCTAATAACTTTCATGGAAAAACAAAATTTCTTAAATTTATCAAAATATGATGATCCAGTATATTTGTTTGTTTCATATGAACCACCAACCTTTTAGTTTGACCTAAATTAAATATTTATTTATCAAAAATATTTCAATAGAAATGAAGAGTTTTTTTTTTCTCTCCTAATGCTTATTGTTCTTATCTTTGTTCACATTTTAACATTTTTTTCATTGTAAATTTTTTTGGAGAATTACAGAATATAATAATATATAAACACACCAAATATATTCAAATCTCTAGTTGGGTTAAGATTAAATAATAGATAATTTTGATTATTTGATTTTAGAAATCAACATTTTACAATTACAAAATTTTTGTCCTTATTTCTTTTTTCTTTTCTTTTTTTCCTTTTTTCTTTTTTTTTATCTTTATTCTTTCCAAATTTTAAATACTCGTGCATTTTTTTTTTATTTTTTTTTTGATTTTTTTCTTACTTTTACATGTTTATTTTTGTTTGATTTAACAATATTATCATTATTAAATTTGATTTTGATTTTGATTTTTTTTTTTATTATAGTAATTTTATATACTTATAATCAGTATTTTGAGTTTAAATTTTTTTTTTTTTTTTTTTTTTTTTTTTTTTTACAAATATTTGGGAGTAATTAAAATTATAGTTTTATAACAAATATTAATATTTCTGTATTCACATTGTGTGTCCATATTTTAAATTTGTTTTTTTTTTTTTTTTATATTAAGGAAGTAAGTACATTTTACAATTTTGAAAATTTTTAATTGTGTTAACATTACTGAAAAAATATTTTTTGAGTGCCACCAGATGTTGAAACTTTGGAACCAAAACATCATCCACTAGTTTATTCGTGAATGGAATCAAAGTAATTCAGAGTTGAATCTTAAATTTTTCAATTTTTTGAACATTTTTTTGATTAAATTTTTGAGTTTTATTAAATTTGGTTTTGGATCTAGAAATGTGTTTATACCAATGATCGAAATTAACCAAAAAGGAAACCAACAAAATATACCCGAAAACGTGTGCATTTGAAACAAATATTTTCTATTTAGAAGACCAAACACAAAAGATCACCATTCCAAATAAATTTGTTGAAATCAAGAATGAAAATTAAAAAAATTGATAAAAACCTATTTTGGAACATTGGTTTTCTTTATCTTCTTATTTTGTATGAATACAAACTATTTTTTTCCTTGAATTCCTCACCCCATTACTATTTATTATTATTTTAAAAAACCTTTTGTGACAAATTTGCTTTCAAAATTCTTTTTTCAAATATTTTTCTCAAACAAAGCCAAAAAAAAGAATACTATTCCAAAAATTAAAATAAATGGGTTGAATTCTTGGAATCAAAAAACAGTTACAAAAGATTCAAATCATAATAATTGAAAAATTCAAGAAAAAATTTCAATCAGATTCAGAATTTTTTTTGAGTTCTCAATTTAATGGAAAATAAATAATTATAAAATCAAACCTAATTGTCCAATAAACCCTTACTCTCAAGAAGAATTAAAAAAATCTCTGATTTTCTGAACTAAAACTAGAATTAGATGAATTGAATAAAAATTGGATTTTTAAATTCATTTTAGAAATTCTTTAGAAATAAACAGTAATTTGTTTATCAAAAATTTTCCAAACAAAATTATTTTCATAAATAATTAAAAACAAAACCAATTAAAGACAAAGTAATTGTGTCAAATGTTATAGATAAGATCAAGTAATAAATGATTTTTATTTATTTTTTTTTGATCAATTTTTTCATTTTTTTTGATTTGCGTTTTTTTGTTGGTATGAAAATCTCTTTACCTAGGATATATTCCACTCTAGTATTTATGAAAATATCATTGTGTTTGGCTAAAGAAATGATTTGAATAATTCAGTTTCACATAAATGGTGGCACTCAAAAAATGAAAAATGTACTTACCCCCTTAAATCAGATTTATTATCCTATAATTTAGTATTAGTTTTTTAATAAAAAAAAAACATTGGTTAATTATTTGGGGTAATAATTTCAATATAATTTTTAACTAGTAACATTAGTGGAATCCCAGAAATTAAGAACTTAAAATTTAAGCAATAAATTAAGGAGCATAATATGATATATTATTAAATTTTATATTGAGTCAAAGTGAATTTTTTGTATTTTAGAAAATTTTTTTGATTATTTAATGAATGTTGATGAAAGTGAATTGTAGTTTGAATTTGTTGACAAGTTTTTAGTAATAAATATTAGTTGTTTATTGTCAATAAAAATGATCTGAGAACGAAAGGATGCTGAGTTTTATGTTTGTGAAATAGGTAAAAAAATAATATAGTCAATCTTTTCCAAAAATTCGAAAAAAATCAAAATAACTATGATACTCTCAATGTATGGTTCTTTAGCTCAGCTGGAAGAGCGTTAGACTGAAGATCTAAATGTCCCGTGTTCGAGCCACGGAAGAACCATATTTTGTTTTTTTTATACTTTTTAAAGACATCAACACTTGTTCTTTCTATTCCAATTACTTTGAATTTATTTACTTTTATTACTTTTTTTTTAATTGGTTGATCGAATCACAAATTTTTTTTTGAATTTGTTTTTTTAAAATAATTTTTTTTGAATTCGTAGATTTTTCAAAATCGGAACTTTATTTAATGTAAACTAAAAACAATCTAAAAGACAATTTTTGAACATAAAAGAACACAGAAGAAAAGTTATCTTCATTCTTTAACTTGTTTTGTTTTACTTTGATCGATCTCATTTGTGGCTAAATTCCAAAATATCTCTGTATTTACTAGCTGGAAGAATTTATATTTATTTTCACAACTGAATTCTAAAAAATGAATATCTACTTCTCTATAATGACGATTAACAAACCAATGATGCTATCCAATTATTGGATTGATTCAACTTGTTTAAACTTTCAAAAAAAAAAAGGAAATAGTTGATTTTAAAATTTTCAACTTTGAATTACTAATTGGTGAACAAAATTTTTTTTAGGATTCTTGGTTATTGATGTTGATGATTTTTTCAGTAAAGGTTTACAATCCCTGAAATTTGAAAAATGGTTATCTTGAGTAGGGTGTAGTTACTTGTTAATTTTGTTCTTATCTGATCGATGTTTTTCTAGATATGGGCTTTAATAGTGGTTCAAAGGGGCAATTTTTGATAATTTATTATTTTTTTTTCTGAAATCCCAATTGAAGAATGTAAGGCTAAAACATTGGTCGGTTTTAAGTTATGAAAAAATGTGGTTTGTGGGTTGTTGATTGAAATTTTTAATTAGGTTTGGTTTTATTTAGAGCTTTTTAAGAAATATTTTTTTTTTCATCGGTTAGTTGACAAAAAAGTAAATCAAAATTTTCCTACACAACACGAAAATTTTAATTGATTCTATAAAACCTACCAATGTTTTCGCCTTAAATTTTTCAATTCAGATTTCGTAAAAAAAAAATTGAATTGTCAAAAATTAACATTTTGAATCACTATTAAAACCCATATCAAGAAAAAGATCGATCAGATAAGAACCAAATTAACAAGTCACTACACCCTACTCATGATAAACTATTTTTAAATTTCAGGGATTGGAAACCTTAAGACCAAGTGAAAAAAAACTGATATTTTTTTTGAAAAAAGAATAACTAAATTTTTCAAAAAAATTTATGTATGAATGATCACAAGTGAGGAGAACCTGGATGGAAAGGAAGGGAAAATGACCAAGAAGCTTTTTTTTTTTTACCCAAATTTCTCACCACAATTTATGTTTTTTTAATTAATGTTGATCAATCTCACATGATTTGTCAACCCAATTTTTGGGAACCTTGATACGCTTTTGTGAAACCCACTCTAAAAATAAAAAAAAAACATGTTGTTCAAAGAGAAGGGGGTTTCAATATTTATAATAATGTACTTGATGAGTGTTATATAAATAATTTTTCAAATTGTTAATGTACTTTTTTCAACTTTTATATATTTTTAATACTTCTTTTTTGAATTTCAAAATTGAATTTAGACTCCATTTCAATATCATTGGCCCATTAACAATAAAATTTTGAAATAAAAATATTTTTATAAAAGGAATTTATCTATTATAATATAATAATTAATAGAATAAGATTGTGATCTATACACTAGGAATACTTGTTTTTTGTACAAAAATAAATCAAAAAAAAGTAACAAGAAAATATAATTATACCCTTTATTATGAAATTTAGTCTATTTTCATAGCACTTCGTTTTACTTAAAACCCTTGTTTTTAATGAGAATAAAACATTATTGAAATTCTCCTTCCTCTAATTCAACCTGAGATTATTTCAAAAAGGTTTTGTTTTAGATGATTTTTTGTATATTTCTTGGAATAATCTTTTTTGGTTTGATGGTGCAACCATTTTTCTTTAACATTGTGATTGTCTTTTGGTTAGGGTTTCTTATCCTAGTTGTCTTTCGTTGCACTTTTTTTTCATTCTTTTTTTTATTTTGAAGGCCATCGTTAAGTTTTTTGTTTGGTAAACTGTTTACTATGAAAGGTGGTTAGTTTGTTTTGTTGGGGTGATTGTCGATGTGATGCAATTTCTTTTTTTTTTTTGTTATGATCCGAGAAAAAGTTATTTAACAAAAATAAAACAAAAAAAAAATACTTTTTAATTATTTATTCTTATTGTTGAAGTGTAAATTACACCCGAGTGACTCTTTTACTTAAATTTTTAAAAGGGGATATAAGTATAAAATCAGAGTTTTCACTGATATCCATGAGAAATATACCCATCAAATTATTTTTAAAAAATGAAAATTAAGAATATGTTTTGAAAAAAATATCTAATGTGAAAATAATATCCAATAAGAGATTTCATCATTAATATTGGGAAAATTGTTATTGAATTGCAAATATTTAAAATCAACTCAGTTTTATAACTAAATAAATTTTTTATGAACTTAGTAATAAACCGACCTAATATACACTAAAATTTTTGTTTATACACAATACTCAATTAATTGTTGATAATGAAAGAAGATCTACCTATTTTGAAAAAAAAAATAAAATTTTTTAGAAAGTTTGTTATAAATTGGAAAAATCATATTTTTTATTCTTGTTTTTGGACTGATTGGATGGTTTTCGGAAAATTGTAATTTAATTAATCATCATTCTAATAAAAGTATACTTATAATTGTCAAGGTTTTATTCTTTAAAAAGGATTTGATTTTTATTATTTATCAGGTAAAAGAAATTACAAAACTATATTCCTGATATATTTTGAAATAAATATTTGGTTTTATTGAAAAATTGAACAATATGATTATTTTAATAAGAAAACACTAGAAAACAATCAAAAAATGAAGATGAAAATAATAAAAATAATAAACCAAAAAACAAAAGAGAAAAACACTTATGCTCTACTAGCTAACATTAATTACAAATACATATACAAACCAACAACTAAGTTCTTAAATAACTGCTTCCATA
This sequence comes from Anaeramoeba flamelloides, assembly GCA_027625915.1. Classification (NCBI taxonomy): domain Eukaryota; family Anaeramoebidae; genus Anaeramoeba; species Anaeramoeba flamelloides. The sequence continues at coordinate 11,500,638 of JANTQA010000036.1, forward strand.
CAAGGGCAATAGGTCATGATTCAATCACGGCCATAAAAAATTAAAAAAAAAAAAAAATATGATTATTTTTCAAAGATTAAATTAAAAAAATAGATTACAATAATCACCCACTCAGCCAAATAAAAATTTCAAAAATTTTACAATTAAAAAATAAAAAATAAAAAAAATATTAATGAAAAATATTATTTTTTTTTCAATTCCTATTAATAACTCATAAAGTTGTAAACCTTTTACAAAATTGTTATATATAATAATTTTTTTATATGAGTGTATATCAAAAATATAATATTTTAAAAATTGTTTTTTTAGAAAAATTTAAAAGTTCTGAGAGATTGACTTAATTTGCACAAGCAGATAGAATAAAAGTATTATCTTATGGGCTAAGGGCCATCTTAGTTTTATTTCCTGTAAATATTACTTTGAAGACTAACAACTCTTTGATTGTTTTTATTGGTATTTGAATTATAAATGGGAAAAAAATTTCACTTCTTATTCTTTATTCTTCTTTTTTAGGTAAAGGTTTCAAATCAGAAAGTTTTAATTTTGATGAACTCTATTTATTTGGTTTGTCCCTTTTTATAATCTCTATTATGTAAGATAAGAATCATAAATAAAAGTCACAGTGTAGAAATAAAAAAAATATACGCCAATTGACTTATTTAATCCCATTTATTAATTAAATGTCAATAAAGAATGTTGATTCAAGAAATCTTTTTCAAATTACAAAATAGGTTTTGATTTAAAGTCTGTAATTTCGGAAGAAACTATCTCGTCTTTTCAAAAAACCATATTTTGATCGAAAAGGTTTGACAATCACAATATCATGATGAAAAAGTCAACGACTACTTTTTTAAGTAATCTAAAGTTTAGGGCGAGAGTACAAATATAGTGGGATATAATATGGATCGAAACTGTCACAACGACTAGGCAAAAAATTGATAGGTTTTATAGAATCAATTAAAATTTTCGTGTTGTATAGGAAAATTTTGATTTACTTTTTTGTCCAAAAATTCTAAAAATATTTTGATCAATAAACTTCTTCAAAGCAACCATAAATTTCCAAAATTTTGAATTTCCTTCAAGACAGATTACTTTAAATAATTTTTGTTCACTTAAATATTGTATTTCAGATACTCTGAGAACATAAAAACCAGAGAGTGTCAAATTAAAGAACAAATAAATTTTCGAACTATGAAGAGAAAACCAAAAGTGTGGAAAAAGTTAATCTTTTCTCTCAAAAAAACCTCCTTCTTTACTTTTCCAACTTAACTAAAGTAACTTCCAAAACGAAAAATCTTTGTTTCGAATTTGAAAAAATAAAATAATTTATTTTTCATATTTCTTGCTCAACAAGCCAAACCGCAACAAAAATTTCAACAAAAATCTTAGAAACAATTAAAGAATAAACAACTTTTCCATGGAAATTCTATTTCCTGATTTTTGGACGATGTTATGGGATTATGGGATATATTTATATAAGAATGTCTCTCAAATCAAGATGTTTTGGCCAAAAGTGATTGAAGCAGAATATTTGAATTCTGTGATTGTAACGAATGAAAAATTTTGTAAACAGAGAGGCAAGCTGTATATGAATTATATCCACTCCATATTTCTCCAAAATAGTATATATTTGTATCCAGAAAAGAAAAAAAAAAAAAATCAAAAAAAAAATTCAAGCAATAACCCACCAAACAAAACAAACCCGATCACTCAAGGAACAAATTTACAAAATGATTTCAACACAAACCAACCAATTTCAAACACAAACACAAATCAGAAACAAGCACAAGTACAAACAACAACAACAACAAAATCTCGATCAGGGATCAAAAATCAGAATAGTTTTTTTTTAAGCACATTTTGGCATTCAGTTTTCGGGGTAGAGCACCAACCGAATGTTACTAAAATTTCCAAGTTGGTTTCTTCAATTTTACAACCTTCCCAGATCCAAAGAAACGCCCAAACAAAAATAGAAACAGAAACAGAAACAGTCAATCAACCAACTACGAGATCTTCTCGAAGGAGATCTACACGCTCCAATACAAAAAACTTGATGGAACTACAAAGCCTGTCAAATATTGAAACAAACTTAAACACTTTAAATAGCCAAAAACTTAATTTCAGTTCCCATGAATCCTCCAGAATTGCCAGAACTATTGGTGTTCTTGGTTTTCAAATCATAAAAACCCTCCAGAATTGTAAGTTAAAGTTTTTTTTTTTTTTATTTTTGTTGTTTAAAATAGGATACCATTTGAAGTAAAGTTCTTTTAATGTTGGTTTTTTTTGTCTGTGCTTTCTACTTCTTTTTTGAAGAATTGTTCTTCATTTTTTTCAACAAAAAGAAAAAGGCTCTCAAAATTATCCAAAAAGTTTTGTGTTCATATTTTTTTTCGATTGTTCTTCTGATCTTTTACTTTCAAAGAAAAAACAAAACACTTAAAGTGTTTTTTCAATTGAAAATTTTTTTTTTTTAAAGACAGTATTTCCCAAAATTTTTTTTCTATTTTCCCTTCTTAAACAAAAATTTTGAATCGTTCTTCCAACACACTGATCGTTTTTGTTTCAGTTAAAATTTTGAGGGTCAGTTTTGCACAACTTGAAAGAAATTCCGATTATTTAGTTTTTCGGAATGACAAAATCCAATACAGCACCACAAAAAATTTCACGACTGTTACAAATCTTTGAGTTTTTTCAAAGGCTTTCCTCTAATTTACAAAACATTCCAAACCCTTTAAACACACAAAATTCATTCATTAAAACTGTGAGACTTTGACTGGAAAATGGTTTATTTCTATCTTAATATTTTTGTTTTCTCTTTAACATTTGATTTTTTTTTTGATAAAAATTATTTTAAATCTTTAATAAAATTAGCAACAACAAAAAGAGAAAATATTTCGACTTTTAGTGGATTTTCTCGGCAAAGAGTGTGTACTGTTATTACAATATATTCAGCAATTAATCTGATTCAAGAAAATTCAAAAACAGGGGTTATATCATGGAATAAAAGACAGGCAAGATCAATCACCGATTTTGATCTTTATTCAAAAAGAGTCATCAAACTTCGCGAATTAAAAAAGAAGATTTGGGATTAAATTATTTCAATTGGCAATTCAATTCCATCAAAAAAATAGCAGACTAAATCAAAATCGAAATTTCATTGATACTAGTGAAATGATTTTGGATTTAATTTTTGGAAAATTATCTGAGATTGGTTTAAATTATAAAAAATTAACTTCTTCAAATATACAAAATGAAATTCCAGAAAAAAAAGTTAAAATGCAAAGAGAACTTGAGGAAACAATAAAATTTTTTCAAAATCAATCAAAAATTTTAAAATTATTTGGGAAAAAAAATAATAATAAAAAAGCTTCAAATTTAACTCAAAAATCAGAAAAAAAAAAATTAATAAATAATATTCAAAATTATAATAATAATTTAATTATCAATCATAATAATAATAATAATAATAATCTAATAACCATTCAAAATAATAATAATAATGATGATGATAACATTAACAATAATAATGATAATAACAATGCTAATAGCAATAAGAATAAGAATGAGAATGAGAATAATAATCTTGATAATAACAACACACAAAATAATGGAATTAAGAAAAATAATCAAATAAATAAAATTAATGGAAATATAAATTTTCGTTTAAATATGGTTAAGCCAGAAACCAATGTTAAAACGAGGACAAAAAAAAAAAAAAATAAAGCTAAAAAAATCAGAAGGAAAAAAATTAATCATAACATGACTCTAAATACAAAAATCAAAAAAGAAATGATCAAAAAAAATGTATCTAGATCGCCTACAAAAGTTGAAAGTATTTATGATAATTTTATTTTTAAAAGCCAAGAAACAAACAACAATATAAATAATAATAATAATAATAATAATAATGTTAATACTATTAGCACCAACCAAAAGAGCGAAATTAATAACAATTTTACAACGCCTAATAATTTTAATAATAATACAAATAATCAAATTAATCAAAGCATGATTTTCAATCAAAATAATCCAAAACTATATTTAACAAGTCCAAATTTAAATTTTTTACCAACACCAATATTATCACAGACACCCCCACAAAAGTTAATGCCAACCTTAGCATCAACAATATACCAGATGCCATCAATATTGCCTATGCCCTTACCACAGCCAATTGAAGAACAAAAAAAATCAATAAAGGGCTCCACCACACCAAAATCCTCATTTAAAACATTCCCGTTAAATAATACAAAGCAAGTGCCAAAGGATTTACCAAAGGGTAATTTTTTGGAAAATGGCAAACAATATCAAAATTATAATTCTTCAACTCTGCCAACAATGCAAACACCTCGCATTTTGGGTGAAATGACTGCTCTCCCGAATATTAAATATAATATGAATTATCAAAAAATGGGAATAAGTCCACAAACCATGCCTACCCCTTCAAATTTATCATTTGATACACAATCCCCAATGCTTTCGCCATTTTTCCCCACCCTTTCACCTTCTCCACAAATAAGCCCTTCGCCAATAAATACTTTCTTCCCGGCGATAACCTTTCTTCCAATCATCCAATTAGATCAGACACAACAACACCAATTCAGGCAACAGCAAATAAAACAACAACAACAACAAATAAAACAGCAGCAGCAGCAAATTAAACAGCAACAACTTAAACAACAACAGCAGCAGCAGCAAATTAAACAGCAGCAAATTAAATTACGCCAACAGAGTAAACAGCAGCAACCACAATTACAACAAAATACTCATTTTCAACAACTTTTACAACAGGAATATTCTTTCCCAAGTTTTCCTTTTTTTAATAGATCCACGGCTTTTCCTCCAAATTTTAAACCAATTAAAAATATACAAAATCAAAATGTAAAATTAGACCAAAAAAAAACAAAAAAAGAAGATAAAAAATAATATATTCCTAAATTTTATCAATTTTCTAAAATTCTTTTTCGAAAAATATTAAAATTGAAAATTGAAAATAAAAAATAAATTTAAAAATGAAAAATATAATTTTACAAGTATTATAATTTTTTTGAATTGTTTAAATGGTTATTATTCCTCATATTTGTTATTTTAGATCATGATTAAATTAGTTTTTGATTGAATTCGAAATTTCAACTTTTTTTTTTTTTTTTTTTTTTTTTTTTTAATGTTTCATTGAAACAAATAAAGTTAATTATTACAAATCAAAAGGGTTGAAGTTTGTGTGGGTAGTTAAATATTAGAGGTTTTGATGATAACATGATAATATTCACGAAAAAGTTACAAAAATCGCGATAATTTCCATCAAATTGCGATAATATCAGAAAATCACAATATTCAATATTATCGCGATAATATAACAAATCGCGATATTCTATAAAATCGCGATATTCTATAAAATCGCGATAGTTATTTAAAAATTGTGATAAATGCTAAAAAATCGCGATTAAAAAGTAATCGCGATAAAATAGTTGATGAGTTTTTGGGCTAATTGAGAAATATTTAAACAAAAAAATTTTTTTGATCAAAAAAAATAAATTAGAGTCAAAAAAGTCATTATTTGAAAAAACAACAAAAAAGATACTTGAATTGATCAAGGATTAGTTCAAGTTTTTTATTGTGCTTTCATTTTGTTTGGTTGACAAACCTATCGATCATTTTAGATCAACAACAATAAGAACTAAAGAGAAATAAATAATTTTCCAGTTAATTGTGGTGTTGTGAATTGAGTTGAATAAAAGACCTTCTAAAACAACCAACCCTTTATCTTTTCTTTAAAGAATATAATTATGGGTTAAAACATTTTCAATATTCTCAGAAAGCTAAAAGGGGTCGGAAAACTTTTCAAAAGCTTTCACAACATCCTTGCCCACATGATCACCAATTATTAAGATTTTTTATAGATTTGTCTTCTTGTTCTTTTTCTTCTTTGAGCATCTTTGTTTTGGACAGAAAACACAAGTCAAATTTCAGAGGTTATTGTTTGATCGATCACCATAAGAAGGAAAATTATTCTTTATTCTTTTTTACTATTTAAAATTGTGAATGTAACAACTCGATTGTAAGAAAATACATCAATCTTATATTCAAGTGTATTGTTGGAGTCGGTAATTATTAGTTTGATCTTGAAATTTGTTTGAGATTTTATATTTTGTTAAAAAAAAAAATGAAAAGAAAAAAATTTTTGAATCCACAACAAACCAAACTCATTCCCTTTATCAAAAACTTTACGTCTTTCAAAACTTTCAAACACTTCAAGAAAGTTCACAACACTTACAAACACTTTCAAAAATTTATCATCGGGCAAAATGTTGTAAAAGTCTTAAGGCTTTTTAAAATTCAAGAAATTTGTTTAGGTCATTTTTTAATAATAATTTTTCATTTTTTTGCGATTATATTGAATATCACGAAAAAGTTGGACTAATCGCGATTTTATGATTTTCGCGATTTTATGATTTTTCACGAAAAAGTTGGACTAATCGCGATTTTTTAATACTATAGCGATTTTATTGTTAATATCATGATAATATATGTTATCATCAAAACCTCTATTAATAAATAAATAAATAAATGTTGAATTTGTATGTAATTATTGTGCTTAACTAAACCCATTCCAAAAATTTTGTCACTCCCAAAATCAAAAATAGGTAAAAAAAAAAACCCAATTTATTATATTTTTCCAAACCTAATATAAAAACACATTTAAGTTACTTTATTAATGTTTTTATAAGTAATCATTTTCATCTAAATAAAAGAAAAAAAGATAAAACTCAATAATAAAAATCGGTATTTCCAAAATAATGAAACAAGCCGAACAAAAAATGTATATTGGTAAATTTGTTGAAATTTCACCAACAATTGTAGATCGATCAAATGATTAGAAACCATCTACCAATTGTATTTGTATTTGTATTTTTCTATTTAACAAACTCAACACTAACCTTCTATCAACAATCAAAAAAAAATTCTAAGATCTAACCAAACAAATTACGTAACTGGAAAAAAGGAAATGAAAAAAAAAAAGACAAAAAATGAAATAATTTGTAAAATCAAAATTATTTCCAAATTGAATTTAATATATAGTATTGTTATTCTTTCTTCTGTTTAAACTGTGTCCAAAATTTTGGAATTTAGTTTAGATTGAAAAAGATCATGCAATCATTAAAGGAAATTAAAAAAAAAAATTCAATTGTTGTATAACAAACTCAATTTCACTCAAAGGTTCCCAACTAAAACTAAAAAAATTAATGTTTTTTAAGAATCAACGAAAAATAAGATTTTTTAGAAATAAACGAAACCAGAACTTTTTAATTAATGTTGATAAGTTATCAGAATAGTTATAATATTTTCTAAATTGGTGCTAGAATAATAAACTTTAAATAAATTTAGTGTTTCAAAAAGTGCTGTTGAGTGCCACCAATTCTCACAAAATGCCGTAGAGTGCCTTGATTATTATTATTTTTTTTTTTTTGATTCAAAATAATAGTTAAAAATCACATATTTAACTCTATTCTTTTAAATTCTGGAAAAGCTTACAGCGATTTTTTTTAATTTGAGAAATTAAAAAAAAAATCTCAAAAATTTTAGTTTGATTTCAAAAATTAAAAAAAACTTGACAGCAAACAGTAAAAAAATTTTGTTGAATTATCTATCTTTAATAATATAAAAATAATAAAGAAATTATTTTATTTCCTTCGAAAAATTCGGTAAATCATAAAAAAAAATTACAAATTTGTAATTGTATAAAAGTTGATAACAAAATTAAATTTAGAGAATAAATGAAATTATTTTGTGTCTAAGAATTATGAAAACATAGTGTGGGTATGAAACCAAATTAAATTGATATGAAAAACTATTACAAAATGAGGTGTTTCACAATTAAGAACAAAAAAAACTCTCTAAAAAATTTTCAATGAAACAATATAAATGAATTTAAAAGATCAATCTTGAAATAAAGACAAAGAGATTTGGATTTTATTTTGAAAATTTTATTCTAATAGATGATAAATTTTCTTTTTTATGTCTTTTTATCAAGTTGCCTTTGGACTAGAGGTAACTACCAAAAATTTTAAGAATCCATTATATTATCTTCAACATTTTTCGTTTTTCGATTTAATCCTTAAACAAACATCAGATTTCATTTGTAGAGTAATAACAATGATCCCCAACACACCAAAAGTGGTGACGATCAAAGGATCAAGAATCAAATAAACCAGCCAAGCAAAGCGAATTCGAAAGATAAAAATTGAATTTTTTTTGGATAATATTGTATTTTATTTGTTATTAGTTTTTAACTATTTGAATGTTATAGAAATAACTATCAGACAAAATTAGAAAACTCAAAAAAAAAAAATAAGGATGATGTGAAGACAAAAAGATGAAGAATTAAAAAATAAAAAAAAAACAATAAAAAAAAAAAGATTAAAAGTTTCTACACGAGCACAATACAAAGTTAAAGCGTTGTCATCTAGAAAATTAAAAGTTGTATAAAATGAGCCCAAGAAATTAGTTCTCTTCTTGATCTTCTTCTACTTCTTCTTTTTTTTTCCAAGAATAAAGTTGCGTTCCTTTTGGTAAAACTGGACCGCCAGCAATTTGCTCAATTAATTCTGCAAGAGCCCAATAAAATGAGATGAAAGAAATGAATAAGAGGAAAATTCCTGCTGGTTTTGGTCCGTATACGTTGAAGAATTGGAGAATTAAGACAAACAAAAGTAATTGGATCATGAGCATATCTAAAAATAAAACTTTGTTTAACTGAAGCGAGACTAACAATGGTGCAAGGTTGAAGATAAAATATCCAATCAGACACATTGAAATATGATACTCACCCTTGTTGATTGCCTCTTCGGATCCAAATTTAAATGAATATTGTGCTAACCCAAGTGCGACCCAAAGGCATGAGTACATCTGTTATTATGAAAGAATTCGGAGAGAAACAATTCAAAAAAAAATATAAAGAAAAGGAAAAAAATTTATTTAATGACGATCTCATTTGGGTTGAACAAAATTTTCATCTTTAAGGCACAAAATTCGGAGCTTGAAAACACACAAAAAAAAAAACTAAATTACAAAAAACGAAAAAAGAAAAAAAAAAAAAAAAAAAAAAAAAAAAAAGAGAAAGAAAAGGAGAAAAAAAAAAAAAAAAAGAAAAAGACAAACCAAAAAAACTGTTGATCCAAAAAGGTTTTGTTTAAATGCATCAACAATTCCAGCAATAAACATCATGAATCCCATTAAAAAAATAACCCAAGGAATTTGTAAAGCTAAATATTTTTATGATTTTAAAGAAAGGAGTTAAGGTGTTTTTGGTTTTGAAAAAAAAAAGGGGTAGATTTGGTAGGTTTTGGATCCACAAAACTAATATTAAAGAATAAAGGTTCACTAGTACCTGTAGAGGCAGGTGTAATTCCAAAATGGGCAAAAGACAGCATTAAGCATCCAATAGCTAATGCACTCATCCCAATTGGAGAAGGTTCAGCAAGTGTTGATGGCTTTGCTACGATTTCAACTAACATTGTTTCTGGGAAGTCGATTTTCGATGGTGGAATGACAATGTGTTGTTGATTGTTTTCGTCACCGATATCAGAATCACTGCTTTGGTCTACAAGTTTGTCTTGTGAATCACTCGAATCAGACATTGAAAATAAAATATGAAAATTTAAAAGAAAAAGTTAAAAAAAAATAAAAAATGGATTTCTCAGATAATTAAACATTCTAAAATTGGTTCAAAACCCAAAAACAATTATTTCTGTTGCAGGGTAATTTTTCCCAATATTTTGTTGAAAGAATTTTTCATTTTGTGAAATAAACCTGATTAATTCAACAATAACAAATAATTTTTCCAAACTTTAAGGAGGTTGTATTGTATTAAAAGTGACAGTTTTTTAGAAAAAGGGTGATAAAAAGGATTGGTTGATGTGAGGTTTGTTTCTTAAAAAAGATTGTCTCCAATTTTGATCTAAATAAATGAGATTATTGTGCATTTTTGTGATTTTGAAATTTGAAAAGTTTATATTTAAAAAAATGAAGAATTATATTCGGGAAATAGATTATTGGGGAAAAAGTATCTGAAATAGAATGACACCATTTCCAAGATTTTTTTTTCAACAATAATTAGAATTTTTAATATATATTTCTGTGATCTAAACCATGCGATAGTGTTACTATAACGAAAATTGTAAAAAATATTTTGTTTTTTAGGATAATTGATGAAAAGAAAAAGAAAATGACAAAAAAAAAAAAGAATTTATGTTTCACACCCAGTAACCTTTTTTTGATCATCACTATTAACACCAAACCTTTTTCTAATTAGATAACTTTCTGCCTTACTAATAAATACAAAAAACCTTTTAAAAATTTTTAGTTCATATTTTGTTTATGAAAATCTTATAACTTTAACTTGTCAAATTTTCATCGAAAAAATGATTACTTTGATGATCAAACAATTTTAAAATTGGTCTTTAATATTTAAATGGTAAAATTATTCTTTCAAAGCTATACTAAAAATAATTTGTAAAATGGATAGGGAAACAAAATATTTTAGACTTTTACTTTCATTCATCTGCTTTATAATTATTTGATTTGTTTATTTCCAATTTTCCTTTTAAAAAAAATATTTTTTCAAAATGGTCAGAAGTTCTTTCACTCAATATTCCCCCCATCCACACAACAGGTTAAATCAATTTTTTACTATTAATATTAAACATTATTATTTTCATTTGATTTTTGTCCTGCCTTTTTTTGAAAAAAAAATTTTTAAATAAAAATTAGTCAAATTCATTAGGAAAAGTAAAACATAGAAGAAACCAATTATCTAAAAAATATGAGTGGGGTGAATGTAAGACCTCCTGGGAAATATGATCTACGCTTTAGAAGTTATCTTTAGATATTTTTATCAATACAAAGCAATTTGATACATACATACATATATATATATATATATATATGATGCTATTAATCAAATAAAAAATCCAAATATTTTTTCTTAAAAAAAATATACCATAAGAAAATAATTTATGAATTTTTATCATAAAAAAAAATTGACTTAAATATTGAATTATGGAATAAGATTCAACAGATATACCTCTTATCCACTTTAAATATTAAATTTATATTATTAATTTTCTTTATTTTATTCCCATTATTTATTTTTTTTTTTCTAATTGTTGTTCAAAAATCAAACATCCTTTTCAATTTTGAAAAAAAAAATTCTCAATATTTTTTAATATTGTCGCATTAAATCAAGGATAAAAAATGACAAAATAATTAAAAAATTAAAAAATTTAAAAAAAAATTATTCTTATAAACTATGTATTGAACCAAAATTTGGGCATTTTTATATCTCAAAATTCACTTGATGTAATTATAATTTAAGAAAAAAGAATTTACTATTACACATATTTGTTTTTACAAAAGAAATTTATCAAAAAACTAAAACCGGTTTTATTTTACACACTTTTTCAAATAAAAATTTTTGTATAGGAAATTCAAAATTCTCCATACAGTAAAAACGGTCCAAACAATTACAATTAAACAATTTCATTCAAATTGAAAATAATTTTCATTTTTGAAAATAAAAAAATAATTTTTTCATCTTTTAGTTTTTGTTTTCATTTCATTGTTTGAATTACCAACTTATTTCGTTTCATCAATCATTTTTTTTGAAAAGTTGATATTATGTTAAAATTGAGTTTTTTTAAATAGAAAAACTCAAATAAAATTAGAAAGTAATCTCTAAACATTTTGATCGATCGATAATCCTAATAGAATTTCATCAAATTCACCAATGTATTTTTTTGGTTTACTCCGTCCAAAATTTTTAACACACCCTTGATTTATTTGTATTGATAATTATTTATTTTTTTGTTTTAAGTATTGTAATTTCCAAAAAATTGTGTTAACATTTTAAATTTTGGATGCGCTAATTTGGTATTTCTTCTTGGAATTGATTAAATAAGATTTTTTATTTTTCAAAAAAGGAATTTTGATATATAAAAAATGTTAAAATAGATTTTATGGTTTTGGGTTAAATGAAACAATCATTTTATCTATTAAAGTACAATTTACAAGAGAGTAAATTAGTAAATTTTAAATAAGTGGTACCTGAAAAATACACGACTATTAAAAGCATTTGAAACTTAATATAGTTTTCAGTAGAAAGAGAGAAAAAAATTTTTTTTTGAATATCAATTAATTTACAACCTATCATCTCCTGTCATAAATAATCAAAATATTTTTGTTAAATACATTTTTAATAATATTCCAACTTTGGTATTATAACCACCCACCCAAGATTTTCAAGGTAATTATATTTTAAGATTTTTTTAAGGTTTTTGGGGAGGCAAAAGGAATAAAAAATAATTCTAAGAATTAGTAAACTTGGTCATGACTAAGATAATCAAACTTGTTCATGATAAGATCTTAAACAATTGAGCTAGAATAATCCAACTAAAGATAATTGAAGTAAAAAAAAAAAAGTGATCTGAAACCAACCAAAGTAAAACGAATTGGACTTTACGTGTAATCTGTTGAGTCGTTACCTGGACTGGGTTTTTTTGATGTCTAGTCAGTATCTTGTATTGGGGTTTTGTGAAAACAAAATTTAGTAAAATTGCAAAAAAAAAAAAAAAAAAAGGCAACTCAAATTTGGGAAAACTTATCTAATTCTTCAAAATCATCACTTTATAGATTCAGCCCATCTATAAATTTCTAAAAAACTTAATAAATGTAACTTGTTTGATTTGCTCTATAGTTGTTCAAATATTTAGATCTCTAAATTAAACAAATTACGGTAGCCAAAAAAATAGAAAAAAAAATAAAAAAAAAAATAAACAATCACCAACCCACTCAACACTTGGGGTACAAAAAAGTTTTTAAATTAAGCTTTTTTAATAAATTTTTACTTTTTTTACTATTTTTATTCTCTTTCATTTTTGGATTTTCTTTCTCTTTTTCTTGTCAATGTTTAAAAATAAGTTTTTTTCTTTAAATTTGGCTTTAGGTTATTTATCGTAACAATAATTTATACAAGATTATAACTCATAGGATATCTTTCCTTCAAAAAATTAAGAGTTTCGGAAAGTGCTGTGTACTGCCTTGGACTGCCTAGGTTTTTTTAATTTCGGAAATAAACAGAAAATTTATAGTTTTGGTTTTTATTTCAAAAATAAATTAAAAAAAACCTAACACAAACAGGAAGTAATTTTGTTGAATTACTTCTCTTCAAAATAAATAAATAAAAAATATTTTTGAAAGGTTTAGATATTCTAATTTTCATTAGGAATTGTTTAAAAAATAGAATTACCTTTAAAAGTTAAATAATAGTAATATAATTGCGACCATACAATCATTTTAAAAAAATTAAATTCAGTTAAATAAAAATTAATTTAAAATATTTTTTCAAAATAAACAAAATTGATTTTCTATTTACAAAAAATTGATTTATCACATGAAAATAATTTGTTCAAGTTTTTAATAACTTGAGAAATTTTCTTGAATAGTGAATAAAAATAAATAATAGAAAGTCCATTAATCAGATTTATCCGAGATTTTTTTCCCCTCTTTTTCTTGTTTTTTATTCTAATTGAAAATTTCTCATATAAGATCTTGAAAAATCCAAAACTATTATTAATAAAAGTATAAATAAATTGAAAAATAACCCAATGACCCTTTTGGAGAGAAGATGACTGAGTTTGAATCATTTATATTACAGTAAAAATAATCAATTAATATGCATCACAACACAAATGATCTCTTTAAAACAAAAGAAATTGACAAAATTAACAAATAATTATAACAAAAACCACTATCAAAAAATTTCATAAATGGGAATTTCATTTTTTTCCTTGACAAGTCTAAATAATATATAAGATAAAGTAAAAAAAAAAAAAAAAAAAATAAAAATGTGTGAGTCGGATCATGAAATTTGTAACAAAAAGTTAATATAAATATCATAAAAATCATTTAACAGTGAAACAAAAAATTGAATTATTTCGTTTTTTATATCCTGTGGAGTATTATAATTTTGGTTTGTTCAAAAATTTCTCACAAAAAAAAAAGAAAGTTTCGATTCATCTCGAATATTCAGAAACTAAAAAAGAAAAATTGTCTTGAAATAAAATCAAAATTTGAATTCTCAAAAGATGATTTAAACTAGAAGAGAGCCGCAGTGACTTGGTATCATCATTAAAAGAGAACTAAACACATACAAAAAAATAAATACTCAAAAAATGTAAATCAAAAAAAAATCAAAAAATAATCAAAAAATAAAAAAAAATTATTTGAAGTGGTGAAACAAGAACAAAAGTGATCTTTTCACATTTTTATTTTATTTTATTGGAGTATTAAAGTTTTTATCATTTGTTAAATTGGTAATATTAATATTGGTTAATTTAATTTTCATGTTTTTTTGTTTTTTTAATTTTTGTATTTTTTTTTTTTTTTTCAAAAATGTGTAAAAAAAAAAGAAGTTGTACTAATTTTTAAAGTTTAATAGGGTCTTCTGAAGATTAATAATAATTAAAAATAATTTTATTTGAAATGTCAAAGTAAAACACTTTTATATTATTTTTACAAAAAAAAAAAATTAGAATATTTAAAATTAATAATACCAATAAATTCTTTAATCTACTTGAATTACTTATCAAATACAATTTCAAGCACCAATGCATTGGGCATACTTCGATCCATGACAGTCATTGTTTGTCCATCTTGGAATAATTCATGGAGTTGTTTCGTTAAATTCTTTTCTGTTTTTGTTCTAAGAGGACCTTTATTGAAAAAAATTGATTTTCCTTCACTTCTAATGCTTGGTCCTTTTAATTGACTATTAGTGATATTGTTGTGAAGATAATAATTTTTAAAAAAAAATAAAAATATTTGTATATAAATAATAAAAGACCTTTAAATTAGTACTTTTTTTGTCTCAAGATTTTTAAAAAAATATTGTTTTTATTATTGAAATACTATTTTGTGGTATGGAAATAATATTGCTTATTATTTGACAATTTTTGTTTTTTTTAAATCAAAGTAAAAAGTGCTTAGTTTTTGAAATTAATTTTGTAGTAATCTTATTATAATCTATTGATAAAGAATTAGTTGAAAATTTTTTCAGAAAATTCAAATGGACATACATCAAGAAAGAGTGATCTTTTAAATTAATATTTCCAAATAAATTTTTTACAATTTTTGTTTATAAATTGATTATTACAATTAAAAAATAATTTTTTTGAAAAAGTTTTCTAAAAATAAATGTTCATAGAGCATGAGAGAAACTTTTTTTTTTAAAAAAAAAAAAAAAAAACACAAAACAATAAAATATGATTATTTTGAACAAGAAAAGAATTTTCACATTAAAATAAACTAATTACACAAAAAAAATTTTTAGTTTGTTTTATGATTAGGTTGTAAAAATCTTAAAAATATTCTATAAGAAAATCTATATCTATATATATTTAGATATACATTTTTATAAATCAATTTGTTTAATTTCAGAAAAAAAAATATTGAAATAACAAATATAATTTAATTTTTAGGTAGAAAAAATTTTCATTAATAATTATATTAGACCTTAGTTTATTTGTAGTTTTAATTATATTAATAATTATTAATTTGAAAATGAGAATTTTTTAAGAATATAGTTATATTTTACAAATTTTAAGTGGTACCAGTGTATTTGAAATTCAATCATTCAAATCATTTCTTTAACTAAATACATAGATATTTTAATAAATACGAGAGTGGAATATATCCTAGAATAATAAATTTTCATACCAATTATAAAAACGGAAAACAAAATAATTAAAAAATTGATCAAGAAAAAAGAACTAAAAATATTTATTAATTGATCTTATTAATAAAAATTGATACAATTGCTTCTTCTTTATTCAGTTTTATTTTTAATTCTTTATGGAAATATTTTTGGTTGGAAAATTTTTGAGAAACAAATAACTTTTTATTTCTAAAGAATTCCCAAAATATTTTTAATTCAATTTTCTTTTAAATCATCAAATTTTAGTTTTGGATGATGAAAATAGGATATTTTTTCAATTCTTCTTCAGAAATATAGATTTTTGGACAAATTGGTTTGATTTGATAATTATTTATTTTTCATTAAAAATTGAAAACTCAAAATAATATTGAATTTTACTTGAAATTTTTAAACTTATTTTCTTTGAGTTGATTTTTTAGATTCGTATTTTAGATTTTGATAATCAATCCTCTTATTTTAATCTTTGAAACAGTATCCTTTATTTTGGCTTTGGTATGATAACAATATTTGAAAAAAGAATTTTGAAAATCAATTTGTAAAAAATCGTTTTGGTTAAATAATAAAAATTATGAATGGGTTGAGAAATTCAAGGTTATATCTTGTTTGTATTAATTCGAAATTTAGAAGATATAGAGAAACAAATCTTCGAAAATATAATTAAATTAAATTTTTTTTTTTAATCATTCTTGATTTTAAAAGGTTTATATTGAAAGGTGATCTTTCTTGTTTGGTCTTCTAAAAGAAAAGATTTGTTTAAAATACACACCTTCTCTTGTCTATGTTTTTGGTTTACTCAATGATTAATTTCAATCGTTCCTAAAAACACATTTCTAGATCTAAAACCTAATTTAATAAAACCAAAAATTGAATTCAAAAAAAAATAATTTAAAAAAATGAAAGATTCAACTCTTGATTTAATTTTGGTTTGCTTTCTTTTCACGAATATATTAAAGAATGATTTTTTGATTTCAAAGTTTCGATATCTTGTGGCACTTGAAAAAATCTTTTTTCAGTAATGTTTTTCAGAATTAAAATTTTTTTCAAAATGGTAAAATGTACCTACTTTTTTGAAGCAATAAGTTCTTTTTAAAAAAATAGAAGTACTTAGAAAATTAGTGAAATGTTTCTTTTTCTTTTCACTCATATAAAAACTTCTTAATTGAGTTTTGTCTTTAAACATATTTTATTTGACAAAGCAAGAATTTATATTTAAAAATAAAATATTTTTAACTCAAAAGTTTCAATAATAAGCAAGTAGCTCGAATTTTAAAAAAAAAAAAAAAAGAAATTCAAAAAAATTCATACAGCTTTTCATCAGTTTTTAATTGTTCAATTAATTCTTCAAGTTTTTTGGTTTTGTCAATTTTCCATTTGAGTGTTTTTGATGAGCATACTAAACAGTCTTTTTTTCTTTCATATTTGAAAGTATAGGTATATAAATTATTTCCAACATACATCATATAATTGTCCAAATAAAATGAGCATTGAGTTACTAATTTGAAACACTCATTGACACATGCAGCTATATGAAATTCAAACAGATTTAAAAGTGAAAATTGTGTAAGGTTTGGAAAATTAGAATTAATAGATAGTTTTAACAATGTTAAGTACCTGAAATAATGGCATTTGTGGAGGCAACAGCTGGAATAATGTTTTTAATGATTTTTTGTGATCTTTGATAGGTTACTCCTTCAATATTAAACGATTTTGCTCTTTCGAGAGCTTTTTCATAAACAAATTGAACATGTTCATGAACATCACCATCAAGTTTTTCTTCGTGAGACTATACATTTTTTTTTCAAGAAAAAAAAAAAAAAAAAAATGAGAAAAAAAAAAGAATAAAAAAAAAAAAAAAATAATTAAAATCTGAATAATACCTCTTGCCAAATAACAGTTGAAGCATATTCGATACAGTGATCTGCATTTCTTGGTGTGTTTCGAATTGTACAAATTGGGAATTTTTGTTGTGGTGGGAATGCATCCATTTGGCATTCAAAACAACTTCCGAAACCTGGGAAGATCACTCTGACTTGTCCTTTGAAACCTGTTAATTTTCAGAGAAAAAGAAAAACCATTCATAGAAGAGAAAACATATATAAAAAAAAGAAAAAGAAAAGAGTGAGAAAAAAAAATGATAAAAGAAAAAATAAAAAAAAAAAAAGAAGAAAGACAAAAAGTTTTATTTACCTTCTGAACCGCCGTCAATAAGAGGAATCATGGTTGACATATCTGGGTTACCATCAGTATCAAATTCAAGAAGAGAAAAAAGCATTGCGTTAAGCCATCGACGAGCTTCAATATTATCCAATCCTGAAATTACAATCTTGAATTGTGAATAAAAAGATTCGTCAAAGTCTTGAATAGGGCAATAGTGTCTGTAAAAAACAAAAATTAAGAAAAAAAAACAACAAAAAAAAAAAAAAAAAAAAGGAGAAAAAAAAAAAAAGATAAAAAGTAAATCAACAAAGAGAAAAAATAAAAAAAAAACATTTTTTGGGTTGTATTACAAAGAAAATACAGAGCTTTACAAGAGCCTGTGTATAAAATTCTTACGGAGTAACTTTACAACCTTCAACACGATCCATAATAAAATTAGCAGCTGTTGTTGCCTTTGGTTTGTCTACATCTTTTTTGGTAAACAAAAATTGACGATTCAAATTAGAGATATCGATTGTATCTAAATCAATAACATGGATATCTTTAAAGCCAGACAATGCAAGATCTTTGAGGATCTCGCACCCTAAGCCACCTGCTCCAATAACAAGGATTTTGGCCTTGTGGAGAATGTTTTTGAAATCTTCAGATCCTTCGTAGTCTTCAAAAGCAAAGGGACCTGCTCTAAGAATTAATTTGTCAATGTCTTCCCAACGATCAGTCATTTGAGATATTATGCTGTAATTTAAAAAATTAAAATTGAAAAAAAATAAAAAATTCACTTTGAAAATCTTTTTTGCAATTAATTATTGAACAAAATTTGTCGAAAGAGTTTTTAAAGAAAGATTTTTTGAGATTTGATGTTTTGAAGAATTTAAAAGTATTTGAAATTTTTTCAATTATATTTCAATTGTTTCATTTTGGATTCTTTGAAAAACAAGGTTAAGAATGGTGTACAAAGTCAAAGAATAAAAAAAGACTAACAAATCAATCATGATCTTAATTTATTTTGTTGCAATTTCAATAAATTGGTTAAAGAAGAACTTCAATGGAAGGTAAATTTTTAACAAATTCTTGTGTAAACAATAGTAATTGAGAAAAAATTAATAATTAGTATTAAAAAAGACGTTTGTTGAAAGTTTAAAAGTATTCAATCTTCTGGGTTTTAGTTTTTGTACTTTAAGTCTCTTTCATTTTCTCGAATTTGTTATCGAGAAATTATTCATTTTTTTTTTCCAAAATGGTCTTTTAGGGTTTTTCTTTGAATTATTTGAAAGTGATTTTTAATTGGTTTCAGTCATTTGTGATAACAATATCTCATGAAGTTTCTCCATTCTTTATTATTTTGAGTTAATAGTTTGTTGAGAAAAAGGCTAAATAGTCCATGAAATAAAATATTTTTGTTGGTCTTTGAAATATAAATTGTATTAAATTTCAGTACTGTTATTCTTTACACTTTTTAACCCTATACAATTTTTTTGAATTAAGTTTTTAATATCACTGAGAACTAAAATAACATAATTGTATTTACAATAAAAATATTATTGAATTATAATGAAAAGATTCCAAGATATAAAATTTAGAAGCAATTCTCTTAAAAAGAAAAGTTTATAATTTAAAAATTGTATATGTACCCACTTTAAAAATTTACTTGAAAAAAAAAACTATCTAGATTTGAAAAAATTTTGACCTTTTGATTAAATTTTATTATATTTTATTAGACATTTTATCGAAATAAAATATTTTAATTTTTAAAAAAGTTTGTATAGTCATCAAAAATTTAATATTTTTAATATTTAAAACACATTATTATCCACTAGAACTTTTTTCAATGCTTTAAAGCCTATCATGACCTAAAACACTTTAATTAATAATTTCTTGATTATAAAAGATATTCTAATATCAAAAAGAATATTTGTTTTATTTATTGATTATTACCATTCAATACCAATATAGATATACATACATACATACATATATATATATATATATCACAGGTCTTAGGGTTTTTCGTTTTAAAACGATGAAAAACTTATAAAATCGCGTTTTTTCGAATTTTTTACATGTTTTTTCGTTTCTTTCATTGTTTACGTTTTTTGGTTTTTGAAAAAGTCCTCGAATTCTTTTGAAATCATACTTTTCGTTTCTGGGATGTGAAAAAACGCAAATGAAAAAACTTAAAAACAATGATAAAAAAACAATTAAAAAACAAGTAGAGTGGAATTTTTTTAAATGTGTTAGAAAACAGGGTTAATTCGTGGATGATTTCATATTTAAATAGGGGTGTTGTTTTTAAAAACATGAAAATAGTTTGATTATATATTTTAAAAAAAACACCAAAATAATATTAAGTAATTTTTCCCTTTTAACTCTTGGAAATTGTAAACTCTTTAAACACTGAGTTAAAAAATTATTTTTTTAGAAAATGAATTAGAATTTGAGAAGAAAAGTAGTTCAAATTTACACTTTTTTACAATTTTTAATTAGATCATCTCACCTATTTTTTTTACATTTTATTACACCCCCCTATAATATTTTTTACTTGATCACAAAAAAACATTAAAAATTATTATCATAAAATTTTTTTTTCTACAATTACTAATTTGGAAAATGTGATCAGTAATTTTTTTTCATATTAATTCACCTTCAACTTATGAGCAATAAAATTAAAATAATTTAATTTTTTTTTGATATTGAAATACAAATTTTACAACTATTTTTTTTAGATAATTAATTATTAAATTTCTCATTTCTTAAAAGTTATTTCATTGGGAATACTTTATTATGTTTTGTTCAAAAAAACAATTTCATTTTTTATTATTTAATTTTTCAGCAAAATTGTTTTCAAACAATTTATATATTACTTACTTTGTCCAAATTATGAATTTCTACATTTAAAAGATATTTATTTGTTTAAATGATTGAAAAAAAATTAAAGTCACTTAACAGAAGTAATAACTCTTTCATCTTTTAAATACTTTAAGAATTAACATATGATTTCTATATTAAATTTACATATTCAGTTTTTTTTTCTTTACTACAACAAAACAAGGCGAAATTTATTAACCAAAAAAGATAAAAAAAAACACTCAATACATGCACAGAGAAGGATAAATTAAAGTACCCGATAAATTGTATTTAAAATCATTAGTAATTTATATGATTTTTTTTTGTACTTTTCTTTTTTTGTTGTGATCGATCATAAAATATTATTTTTATGAAATCTTTGATTCAATGTATTTAATTTTTTATTCAAAAATTTCCACTAATTTCTTTTTGGGTTACAGGACTGAATAAAATATACGAAATAAATTTTTCTTCCCATTATTTTAATTATTTATATATTTTATATATGTTTTTTTTTTCGTTTCAATTGTGAAGGATTTTTGAGCTATTCTAAAAGATATATATAAATATTTAGTAAACTTAAATTTTCAAAAAAAAAAATCTTTAATCTCTGATGTTAATATACAATGAATTCACCCTTTTAATTATTATTCAAAAAAAAAATTTCCTATATATATATATATATATATATATATCCAAGAAACGAATTTTACACTTCGCTCACGCATGCGCCAACGCGTTTCATTACATCAAAAAAAGCTTCGAACCTGCGATATATATATATATATATATATATATCCTAAATAATTTAAAAATAAAATAAAATATATATATTAAAATTTTAAAAAAAAATAATATATTTTTTTCATTGTAAAATTTGTGACAATTTTTTAATAAGAATTTTTTTTTAAAATTTATATTATTTAGTCAAAAGTCCAAGTAAGATTAATAATTGATTTTTTTTAATTTTTTAAATTTTTAGAATCTATACACAAAAAATAAATCGAGTATTTAATAAGAGATCATAAATCAAATATTATTTTTAAAGATCTTTGTTAATTTAGATTGAAAAATTCAAATCTAAAAAAGATTTTCTTCATATATTTACTAGTAACAAAAATCTATAAATATATTGTTTGTGAAGATTATTTTTTGTACAGTTAATTATACTTTTAAATTAAAAATTTGGAAGTAAATTAAAACACTTAAAAAAAAACCCAATTAAGGAAAAAATTTGAATTCTAGTTTAATACCATGTAAAATAATAAATTTCAAATAATATACGTTAATTTGAGATTATGTTTACCATAAATTTCGTTACAGTTTGTATCTGAAAAGTGAAACTAATATTATCTTTAAATAATATTCAAGAGTTATTATATATATATATATATATATTAAACGAAAAATTGATTTTTTTATCAATAAAAAAAGAGTTTATTGATTTAATTACGATTATTAAATGAAATTGAATAACATTTTTTTTGTTTTATTTTTAGTGTTTTAATTTTTTTTCTATTACATTAATTGATGTTTTAGACAATTATCCAGATTCAATTTTTAATTATAGCACAAACAAAGGAATTTTATTTTTCTCTTAATTCAATATTTATTGAAATTTTGTAAAAAATAAATTAAAAATCCATGTAATAATTTTTTTTTATTTTATTATTTCATGTATCATAAAATTAACAACATTGTTTAAGAGTTATTATTGATAAATCAGTATATCCTGTTTTTTAATTACTATTATTATAATACAATTTCTTCTTCTTTAAAAAAAAATAATTAAAAAACATTAAAAAAAAATTGAATAAAAAAATAATAAATGTTTTTATTAGAATATCAAAAAAAAATACTAATACATAACTACTTTATCTTTGAAAGATTTTGACTTTTTATTATATACAAATCTGAATTAAAGATAAATAAGATATTAAATATATTAGTATACCAATATCATTTTATATATTTTATTTTAGACTTTATGAAATATAGGCAAATCCGGGGTGACAATATTTTTTAATATATATAATCTAAACCCCATTTCACTCATAAATTCCCTTCCAAAAAATGAAATATTCACTTTTTTTTGAAAGAATCAAACAAATGATGATTGTTTAGAAATAAAAGAAATAATAAAATTCGGATTAATAGTTAAATATGATAAACAAAATACCAGAACAAACATTAAATTGCAAAAAAAAAAAAAATGCTAAATTTTTTTTTGAATGTACTGGTTAGAATTCCCTGGGGAAATGTCTAAATATCTTTTTAAAATTAAAATTAACGGCAATAAGATTATTTAATGGCAAATATAAACGCTTTAAAATTAAATATAAATCCTTACTTTTATGTATGTTAATTTGAATTTTCAATTATTTATTTTTTTTTTCAAATTGACTTTTTAAAAAAATTGAAAAACAAAACAAAGAAAAAAAAAAAAGAAAAAAAAAAAAAAAAAAAAATTGACTAAATTAGAAAAAAATGATTGATCTAAAAATTGAAAATTTATTTTGAGAAGATTAATGTATTAAACGGATATAATATGTTCTATTTCTTTAATATACCTGACCAATTGACTGGAAAAGAGTTTATAATAGATATGTATATATGTAGGTATATATAAACTTGTTTATATATAAGGTGAATTCAATAAAATTTCTATTTATCATTATTTTTTTTTTATAATTCTGGCGGAAAGAAGAAACAAAAAGAAATAAGTAGAATAATAAAAATTCCAGAAATATTTATTAACGGATTATTAATCAAATCAAACTAATCAATATATTTTCTTAAAAATTTCAAAACCAAAATTCTTAATTTTCCTATTGAAAAAAATAAATAATGTCCAATTTGATCTTCAATTGAAGATTTAATAAAATCCCAAATTAAATCATTATGATTTTTCTACAATCATTTTTCCAATTTTAATACCGACAGAATAACACATTTCCTTAGAGACTTTTGATCTTACAATAAAAAAAAAATTGTAAAACAATTAAGCAATCAATTGAAAAATTAAAAAAAAAAAAAAAAGATCAAAATAAAGAAAACAATAATTTATTTTTATAAATCTAAAAACAGTTATTTTAAAAAATATAATATTTTCTAATTCGATAAGGAATTAAGCAAAGAAGAATTTTTCAATCCAAAATAAAAAAAAAATAAAAAAATAAAAAAAATTATATTATGATAGCCTAAATTAATTCGTAACGATTTCTTCCACGTCGAATACAAGAAATAAAGTATGGGTATAATCCTACACAGAATATTAAGAGAAAGGCAAAGTCGTAAATATATATGGGTATCATTGCATATATAAAGTTTGTTATCTTGTTATCTAAATATAAAATTAAAAGCAATTGGAAAACCATTAAAGGCGCTAAGATTACAAGCGGTATGCACGACATGATGAGGATCATTTCACCATCAGGATATCTAGTTCTGGGGATACATTGCAAAATGATAAAGATAAATGGATACAATTCAAAAATATAAAGGGGAGTAAATACTTTCGACCAACTAAACATGATTTCACCATCCAGTTTATAACCCAGTAAAAATATAAATATTAAAAGGGGCACAATACAACAGCCAATTAAACATAGAACAACAACATCGTGCCTACTCAAATATTCTTCTCTTATGGAACAAAAGGAAAAGAAATAAATTATTAATATAATGGTTTCAAATATTAATAAAGGTATAAAAGTCTTTATCCAGGAAAACACAAATATATTTGAAATTTTTAAAATGATAAATACTAATGGTAATAGTATTATGATTACAACGACATGGGTAAATATAAAGGAAGGAATGGTGCGTTTGGAAAATTTAATAAGATTATGAATTAAAAAAATTAAATAAAATAAGCATAAATTGAAAGCTATAGGCGAAATGACCCAAAAGTTATTATGAATGTGCAGTATATCGGATATATTTAATGTTAACAAAATAGTAAATGCAATTATTGACGCTGGTAATAACAACACTGGAAATTTTACATATTTGTAGACTGATATATAAAAATCGTTGATTATACTATTTTCATGGAAAAACCTTTGCTGTTGTTCCGTTTTGTTTCTAATGTGTTTACTTGATTCAAATATGTACTTTACTTTTTTGAGCAATTCCTGCTTCGGATCATCAAAGTATTCAATATATTGATGCCGTATTTCACTGGTTGTAAGTGGTTTTAATTTCTTTTGATTATTATTATTATTATTAAATCCTGAATTATACATTATAATAGAATTATTATTATTATTGTTGTTGTTTGTATTATTGCTGATATTATTTTTGGTATTATAATCATTATTTGTCAAATATTCTAATAATTCATTATTATTAAAATTTGGTTTTATATATGTTAATTCAGTTAATGAAGTTGATGATGATGATAAAGACAATAAAATATTTTTTTCTTTATTTATATTTTTATTTTCATTTTCATTTTTCGATTTTAATAATAATTTTTTTTGTATTTCTTTTGTTGGTAAATCATCTAGTGATCCATAAATAATGTTGTTAGTATACATAGTGACTCGATAAAATATTATGGATTTCCAAATCCAAAAATTTTCTAATTTATGACATTGTTGCCTCCATATTTCAGAATCATTAATAATTTCATTAAATTCTTTACACGTTAGTGAAAGAAACAACAATTGGCATGGGGATAAATATTCACAAATCATCCAAATTACTAATGATAAATTAATAAAAATAAGAGAGAGAGAGAGAATGAGAAAGAGTAGGTTTAATAAATAAATGATGATCATGAAAATAACAGACCCATTAATAGTATTTTTATCATGATTATAATAAATAAAATAAAATTATTCCAAATGGATATTTTTTCATAAAAAAATTTGTAATGGATTATTTATTGTTTAATTAATTTTGTTATGGCAATAGTTTAAAATATAGGAGTTTTTAAAAAATTCGAAAAAAAAAGTTTTTAATAAATTCCTGAAAATAGGCCTATTGAAGTTTATAAACTGTTTTTTATATATAAACTCTTTTTCAGTCAAAGGGGAATAGTTTTATTAAAGAAATAGAACACATTCTATGAGTTTAATTCATTATTCTTCTCAAATTAAATTTTTAATTTTTAGATCAGAATCATTTTTTCTCATTTTGTACAATTTTTTTTTTTTTGTTTTTTGCTTTTTGCTTTTTTTTTTTTTTTTTTTTTTTTTTTTTTTTTTTTTTTTTTTTTTTTTTTTTTTATTTTTTTTTTTAAAATTAAATTTGAAAACAAAAAATGTTTGAAAAACCTTATTTACATTAAGAAAGGTTAGGCTTTGTATGTTCTTTTAAAATTCATACATTTACAAGTCAAAAATCTTATTGTCAACAATTTTAATTTTCGAAAGAAATTGAGAATTTTACACCGAGACGTTCCAATGAATGGGCCCAAAAAATTTTTTAACATTTTTTATTTTTTGAAATTTATGGTTTGTTCAGGCTTTTCTTTTATGATTATCGACTTTTATATGAAGTTTATTATTTCTCGTATTTTTAAACTATGCAAGTTTGGTCGATTCTTAAAAATAAAGTGACTTTTTCATTTTTGGCTGGGCCCCTTTGAGTGAAATGGAGTTTATTTTATAAAAAAAAAAATAAATTGTTACACTTTATGAAAAGTAATCAATTAACAAAAAATTTTTATTTCTATTTATTGATAAAAAATTTCATTTTTTCAGTAGAATATCTGGAGGTTACAGATTTTAACCTAAAATTATCAATTGTATTGACAAAAGTTCATTTTTTTCTTAAAAATTCAAAACATTGACCATTTTCTTGAAAAGATATATATTTTCAATTAGACATATTCACCTTAAAATGGGTATTTAATCCGCGCTATAACACAAATTATTTTCTTTAAAGCAAAAAAAAAAAAAAAATTGGAAAAAATTAACAAATAAATTAGAACCAAAAGAACAATTTACATAATTATAATCGGAATTTCATTTTTTATTTCAAAAGTTTAAGGAATATTCTAGATATATTTAAAACAAAAATAAAATTAAAAAAAAAATGGGAATCTGGGTAAAAAAGGTTATTCAACCCCGATCAGATTTGTATTCGATTTAAAGAAATCACATTTTAAAAATATGTTTAGAGTTAAAAAACTGAAGGTCTAATGAAAAGGGTTGAGATCAAAATATTTATGGAAATTATAAAACCTTTTTTACACATGAGCACAAATGTATATGCAATTATCGAATTTTCCATTAAATATCAATCAATATCATAAAAAAAAATTTGGCTTTGAAATTTCAATAATATTTGATTGATATTTCCTTTAAATACCCTTGTAATGAATTTTGATTAAATTTTGATGAAAATACACAAATTTTTAATGAAAAAAATTAAATGATTTTTCAATATAATTTCAATACAATTATCACCACAATTCTTGGAAATATTCATTATATTTTTTATCTCCCATTCAAACAATACACACTAGGATTAGAAAGCTAAAATAAATGAATATTCTTAATAAAACCTAGTAATTGTATATATAAAAAATCAACCCGTTTATAAATTGGAAAAATTATTTTTCATTTTCATTCATATTTACAATAAATACTAATCATTCATATTTATACACAAGGTTTATTCATTTTTCTATTAGTATATAGGAAAAAATTTTTAAGATTTCCCAATTTTTGTTTATCTTTTCATTTGGTTTGGTTTGTTTTCCATCCATAATTTTTGTTTTATATGGAATTGTTGTTTAAAATTTAGATTTGAGAAAGAGGTTGAATTTGAAAAAAATAATTTCCTCTGAAATGTTCAAAAATGTATATAATTTGTTATTTTTTTTATGCAATTGTTGAATAACATCACTTTTAATTTCAGATCAAAGTATCATTCTGAGTGCAATCATTACATAGACATTTTTTGAGCTTTTTAGAAAATCTGTTAATTCTGAAAAAACAAATTGAAAATTTATTCATGAATTTCGAAAGGATCGAGAAAGTAAGAAACAAAATCTTGATAAAGTACTATTTAATTCATTCAAATTGTTTTTTAAAAACAAAATAGAGAAAATATTGGAAAAGTGTGTCAATTGTTCCTTAATTTAAATTTTGTGATTAAAAACACTTTACTTTTTCCAAATTAAATTTATTTGTGAGTTACCGATAAATTTAAATAAATGTTGGAAAATTTTTACTTCATTTTTCATTTTGGAATTTTTTTTACTTAGATTTGAAAAAAGCATTTTATTGGGACAAATGTTCAGAAACTTTGTAAAATTAGTAGATCATATAAATATTCGTTCTCGAGAACTGTTTTAAAAGTTGAGGCTTTAAGATTTACAAAATTAGATATTAAGGGTATAGTCATTTACCATGAATATACTCCATACTCAAGGGGTGGCCTGGGACCAAAAAAGGGTATTGTGAAAGAGCCCTTCTTTTGGTTGACCAAATTCAAATAACAAAAAAAAAAATTTCATTGGATCTCTTTGACAAAAAATTCAACAAAGAAAAATAAGTTAGAAAGAGTTCTCAATTTCAAAAAATCAAAATTTAAAAAAAAAATTTATCTTTTCTCATTTTCTATTTCCATATGGTTAAATTTCTTTAATTTGTAACAAATTGCTTTCTTGAATTTCGCAATCAATTTAATTCAATTTAATCTGATTTGTGGTTATTTTGTAACCCTATAAATTTGACCAAGTATGGATTATGTAATATTCTTAAGATAAAAATATTTCATTTGAAAAATGAAAAAATTGAAAAAAAAAATCACCGAGATCTCAAAAAGCGCCAAAGAGCGACACTTCAAAACGTTCATAGTTGTTTTCAAAATTGTATATTCTAACGATTCTAATTGGAAATTGAGTGTCGCTCTTTGGCGCTTTTTTCTAAAAATGAACTCTTTTTTAATTGTTGAT
The DNA here is from genome assembly GCA_027625915.1 of Anaeramoeba flamelloides. Classification (NCBI taxonomy): domain Eukaryota; family Anaeramoebidae; genus Anaeramoeba; species Anaeramoeba flamelloides. Next base: position 11,529,323 of record JANTQA010000036.1, read on the forward strand.
TTTTTGGAGATCGATCGTACGTCATAGGTTGGTTGATTTTTGATTGGTGTTAGGTCCTCATAAAAATTCCTAAAAAGTTATTTTCCATTTCAGAAAAAAAATTTTCACCGTAATGACTAGACCCTTAAAGTAAAAATTTTTTGAAATATTTTTGAATTTATCAGTATTTTCAAAACATTAGAAGGACTATAGACTAAAAAACTATTCCTAGAACATTCTAATATTTAAAAATATTGTTCAGTTTCTCGATTTTTTTGAAAATTATAAAATAAGTTTTTACTTTTTTCTTTAAAATTTAAAAATTTTGTAATTCAGAGAGCCGATTTTGAATGATCAGAAATTTCAAACATTTAACCATACCCAATAAGGGACTAATTCTTGATAAATAATTTAATTTCCAAATTTGGAACTAAATTCTGAAAAACAATTTTACTAAAAAAAGTATTTCGATTGCCAAAAACAATAAATACACTTTAGTTTTTTTCCAAGAACTTTTGTTTGAAGAATATTATTCTGTTAAATGTCATTGGTTTTAATATTAGTTAACAAATGAAAAAAAAAAGATGAAATAACATGGGTAATATCTAAACTGATGATTAAAGTTAATCTACAAAAATCTACAAGCATTTTTCGAATAATCTTTGATATTACATTTTTTAGAGCTTGTGAGATTTAAATTTCCTCGCAGCACATAACCAAATAGAAGCTCTGGTTATATAAGGGTAAAACTCTTTCAATATTTTAAACCATAAAACATTTTAAATTTGAAGCAAGCCCAATATTTTTGTGAATGAAAGGTATTTTTTAAAAAAACCGACTAACTGAAATATGAAAATTTAATCCCTTAACGAGATAATTTCTTTTATTATAAATACAATATATTTATTTATGTTTTCTCAAGGTTGAAAATTATTAAAAGAGCCAAAAAATGGAATTTCTTTGTAAAACTAATCTTTGGTTGATTTTGGCCAAGAGAACCAAGAAAAATAAAAAGAAGATCAACAAATTTATCAGGTTTATCATTTCAAAAATCAGCCAAAAGGATTTTTGTTGTGAATGAGGTGTTCAAAAAAGAGTTGGTTTATTCAAAATTAAACAATAAGGTTCAAATATTGGGTTGCATATTATTAACCCGAAGTTTTTGCTTTAATGGCCGAGTCATTACGGTGAAAAAAAATTTTTTGAAATGGATTAAAAAAAATTTGATAAAGTACTGTAGTCAAAATAACCCGTGCAAAAAAATATAATGCGTATTTCAAAATAAAAAGCGTGTTTTTTTGTTATAGTTGACCAATACATTAACCAATCAAAGAAACCAATAATAAAGCCTAAAAAAATATGGTATTGGTTTCTTAAAGTTCTATTATTTAAAAAGAAATTCAAAAAATGAAGGATCAAATTGCAAAATTTATCTCAAAAAATAGATTTAATTTTTGAAGAAAAATTTTAATCATCAAAAAAATACAAAAAAAATTTCAAAACAATTGAGAATATTATGGAAAATTTTCAACTATTTGCATGAATAATTTAAATTTTACTGAAAATAACCAGACCTTTACTTTCAAAATTGATTTGAACTTACGTATACTATTTGTTAGTAGATTGGATGTTGCCTTGGTACAAGAATAAAAAAAAGCACGGACAATATTTTGAAACACGGATTATAGTCGTTGTGCACACTTTATTTTGATCACTGTAATAATAATTAAAAACAAACCAACCTGAAGTACGATCGATCTTCAAAAAATCAACAATCAAAAACCATGAAATTTTTAGAAAAAAGTGCCAAAGAGCGACATTCGATTTATAATTTAAATTGTTGTGAATTATAATTTTGAAAACAGCTGTGTTAGATTTGGCAGTGTCATAATTTAGCGCTTTTTGAGATCTCGAAGATTTTTTCTTTTCATTTTAATCATTTTTCTAATAAGTTATTTTTATCAAAAGAATATAAACAAAATTCTTAATTTGCCAAAAATAGAGGGTTAAAAAATAACCACAAATTAGATTAAATTGAATCAAGTTGATTGTGTACTTTTAGAAAACAATTTGTTTTATTTTGGATAAATTTAACCCTTGGAAAATATAAAATAAGAAAAGTATGGATTTTTTTTTTCTTTTTTGATTGTTTTGAAATGTGATTTCTTTTTAAACTTTTTTGTTGTTTATTTTTTTGCCAATGTGATCCTAATGAAATTTGTTTTTTTGTTATTTGAATTATTTCAATCAAAAGAAATTCAAATTAACAATACCCTTTTTAGGTTTCAAGTCACCCTTTGAGTGTGGAGCAAAATCCAAGGTAAATGACTCGAGTCTTAACGAAAGAAAATAAGTGTTGATCTTTTCATTTACTTTTTTGCTTTGCTATTTTGTTTTTCTTTTTTCTTGTTCATATTTTATGATTAAACAAAAGAAAAGATTGCCCAATTGTTTTTTTCGAATGAAGAAATTAAAGTGACTCCACTTTCCAACAAATGAACAGCTAAGAATTGTTTGATCGTTTAAAAAAAAAAATCTTTTTATTTTTTTGTGTTTTTTTAAATGATCGAAAATATACATACATACCTTCTGTTGGAAGATCTATGACATGAGTTGAATCATTGTCAGTTGGGTGTGTAAGGGCTTGAGTTGGAGTTATTCCTTTTGTTCCATATTTACAATCGTTTACTAAAGACTCTATATTAATTCTTAGTACCGTATTATTCATAAAAAAGCCATAGCTGTAATTCTTTAGCTCGATCTCTATTTCTTCATATTTTTCTTCAAGTAAACACTCACGAATAGAATTCGTCATAATAAAATAATAATGTGGAGAGACTAATTCTTTTTTTGTGCACTATTAATCAACGACTGTAATATTTAAGAAGGTTAAAAATAATAATTATAAAGAAATAAAAGGAGTAAAAAATAATGATATTTAGTCCTCTTCAAAATAAATTGATACATTTTCACAATTTTTAATTGTTTTCTTGGTTCCTTTGAAGAATAATAGAATTAAATAGGTACTATTGTCAAAATAATACCCGCAGAATAGTTCTTTTTGTGTTTCAAAATAAAAAGCGTGACGCATCTTTTTCAAGAAAGACCTACACATTAAGTTATTCAAAGAAATCAACAATAAACTATAAGTAAATATGGTATTGGTTACTTAAAGTTCTTTTATCTTAAAAGACATTCTAAAAATGAAGGATCAAATTAGAATAAATTTCTCTCAGAATTGAGTAAAAATTTCTTGATCATTTTCATCTTGAAAAAAAAAAAACAATCTTCATAAAAATTGGAATATTACCAAAAAATTTTGAACAAATTACATTCATAATTCAAATTTTACTTATAATATTAAGGGTTTTACCTTCATGATTAATTTGAACTTATTTATACCACAGGAGAGTGAATTGTATTTTTCTATGTACAATAAGATAAAAAAGTACAGATAATATTTTGAAATACCAATTATGGTCTTTGGTCAGTCAATATTTTGAACACTGTAAAATCCTCTTTAATAATTTACAAAAGAATTGAGAAATTCTAAATAAATTTAAAGATTAATTTGGGGTTTAAAGTGGTTTTTAGTCAAATAACCTTTTAATTGTTTATGAAAATAAGAATGGACAAAATATAATTTTCAAAAGTTAAGGGCTTTTTCATCACAAAATAGAAACTCCATTTCAAAATCATTGGCAAATTAAAAATCAAATTTTAAAGAAAAATATTTTTATTAATTGAAGTAATCTATTATAATATTAAAATTTCGATTTTAATATTCAGTTCAATACTCAAGAGATATTTATTTTTTCTCTAAAAATAAAAGAAAAAAAAAATAAAACAAACTGTTAAAAAAATATGGGATATTTATTTTGAAAGTAGCATTACTTAAAAATAGTTAAATTAAAAAAATTAGTAAAACCTATTTATAGATTCTCCTTCCATTTGAATAACTAAATCTAATCTTTTTTTCAGATTTGAAACCAATTTTTTCATTAATTCATATGTTACTTCTTTCCAATTTTTCATTTTCATTTTCCATTTTAACAAAACAGTGTCAAAAAAATAAAAAAGAGAAAAAATGATTTATTGGCAAAATTTTCATTGTGAGGGGAAAATCTTCCAAATGATACAAAAGAAATTCAAAATTCAAATGTAAGATGGGCTATTTATTCCGAAATTTAGTTTATATTCCCAACAATTGTCCTATTTTTTCAATCATTTTTTCTATTTTAATTTTTAAAATAAATTGTTGGGAATTAGAGAGTTTTTATTAAGATTTTAGTTTTTAATCTTAGTTGAACTTTTTATAATTCATCAAGAAAATAATGATTTACTGTTTCAGATTGAAAGTTTTCAAGAAAAGAGAAAAAAAAAATTTATTAATGTTTGATAAATTAAACTCATTTGATCTGAAATTCGGGGAGGTATTAGAATCAATTGAAATAAAGAAATGTAACTTAAACAGTGTTGAAAATTCGGATGGAAAATTATCTTCTTTCAAAACCTAATCTCAAATCCATAAATTAAACAACTTCCAAAAATTAACAATTACAAATTATGAATGGAAAAAAAACTTAACTTTAAAGGATAAAAAAATAAAATTTTAAATTGGAAAAAAATTAAAACTATAAAATTTAAAATTATTGATTATATAAACACAAATATTGGTGTTTTTTTGATAAGGTAAACAAAGTTGCAAATGTTTGGATTTCTGAACATAAGGATTTTTCTGGGAAGTGATATTTATTGTTTTGTTTTTTTTTATAAAATATCAATTATTAAAACAAAAGGATTTTTGGAATTTTTGATTCAGATTAAAATTGACAATGGAGGTTTTTTGTTTGGTTGGTGAAATATTTAAGTTCTGATTAACTGTAATGATGTTAAGTATAAACAGATCTTAACTCATAATAATCCAAAACAACGTTATTATTATTATTGATAACGTTTAAAACAAAAAAATCTTAACATCATTGGTTATCTGATAAATATGATTTACATTATCACAGATTCTTTTTATCCTGTTCGTTATCTAAAATACCCAATTTATTCAAGAAAAAAATTCAAACTTGGAAACAAAGGTTTTTTATTTGTATTTTTTATTTCAAATTTTTATCATGATTCTGATGCCTCAACAGGTTTATGTTTGGTAGAATATTTGATTAGTGGTTATATTTTTTGAATTGGTGGTTGTAATATTTTTGCAAAATGCTCTAATTGTGTCTAGAATGTAACATATACAGAAACTGCCAGTTCCGCTTTCTGACAAAAATTCTCAACAAATTTTTTCTACAATTTTTTTTAGAATTATTGTATTTAATTAAAAAGTTATTTAAAATATTTACTCGACTTGAACTCAACAATGTATCAAAATACTAGTAGAATTATAATATCAAAATAATTAAAATTAATAAATCTTTCTAATTTTTAAATTTAATTATTTTTTAAATTTTATCATAATTATTATTTTAATATAAACAATTCTTGTAGGCAAACACAAGAGTAATTTATCATTTGTATTGAGATTCCTAATAAATATAAAATACTGTAATTTTATTTGGAATTGAGATGTTTTATAAATATTAAATAATTTACAAATATTGATATTACCACTCCGATAAATATAAGTATGAAAAAGAAATTCTAATTAAAATATTGATGAATTTTTCATTCAATTTTTAAGATTTTTTGAATTTGAAAAATAATACTTTGATTAATACAAAAGTTTTTCAAAACGTCAATCATTTTTTTTTTGAAAAATGAAGAAAAAGATTAAAATTTTAAAGATGAACAGAACAAAAAATTAGTCTTCTATAGGTTTTGGTTTATTTGAAAAATTGATTGAGCATTTAATTAAACAATAATGATCAATTTCCGACGAATTTTTATTTCTCTAATCATTATCATATTATATTCAACTACAAATAATAAAAATACCCATGGTAATAGAAAATATTAAATGTATTCATTATTTTTAATCTATTCAGTTCCATGATTTTATATACCCTATATAGATTTAAAAACAAATTTATAATTTCAAGATATATTAAAAATAATGGTATATATAAAATGATAGATCAAAATATTATATTGCTTCTCTCTTTTATTTTTGATTATTCTAACCTATTTAAATTCCTTTTAAATTTTAGATTAAGTTCGAATAAGTATAGAGTATTATTCCAAACTTTAAATAAAGTCACTGTTTGATTATTCAATTTGATTTAAAAGTGTTTTTATTTATATTTCTGGAGTTTTATTGATTTATTATTATTTAAGTGCATTGTTTCAAATTATTTAATACAGTTTTTTCACAAATTAAAATAAATGTCAAATAGAATTATGATCCAAAAATAACAAGGTAATCCATATACTATTGCACAAAGTATATCAGAAAATTCAACATAACATATAATATTATTTGACCTCTGATTAAAAATATAATACATCATTTTTTAACAAGCTCTCTGCATACTCCAAAGCAATGAAAGAGATGCACAAGTAAAGAATATCTTTATCTGATCTAAATTGTGAAGAAAAAGGTGGAATTTTTGGCTTTATTGTGGTTTTTACTGCTTTAACCCATTATTATCAAATTTTAACATATGCCTTATTTTTTTAGGTCTAGTTATTTGAAATAGGAATTACTATATCAGACTTGGTTCAGAGTTAATTTGACTTTTGACTTTAGATCTTGAATTAATATCAATGATGGTAAAAAAAATTAAATACCGTTATTTTCAAAAAATTTTGTTGTTAAATAAAAAAATTGAAGAAAAAAAAATTTAAAAATACGTTTTAAAATTCAAAAAAACGATCATTTTCTGATCTTTTTAAAAAAAATTTGCAATTTAATCTTCACTCACCCTCAAAAGACTTTGTTTGAATATATTTAAAGAATAATATTTCTTCTTGTTTATATGTTGTGGACATCCAATTTGTAAAATTCAAAAATTTCTAGAATTAGCCAATATTTTAGTAAGGAATCAAATTTGAGTAATGAGACAAGAAAACCACAAAGTTATTTGCAATCAAAAAAATTGTTTTTTTTTCAAACCATTTATAACAAATTACCTCAATACAAATTTAAATTAAAAAAAATAATTAATTAATGCAAAAGTACCTCACATTGGTTTTAATCCCAATCTCAAATTATTTTCAACATTTTGTCGTACTTTCATTTTTTTTATTTTGATCCGACTATTTATTTTTAAATTTTAATTCCTAAAAATCCAAACTCAACTTTAAAATGAACAAACCCAAGAAGTCTAAAAAGAAACCAAAGACAAAGATTAAAAATAAAGGCAAATATGAAAAACCGAAAAGACGAAAAAAAAAAGAAGAAACAAAAAAACAAAGATCCTAAAGAACTCTAGACATCCAAATTCCTGTTGAACACCAAATCCCTCAATGCCAAGTTTGTGAAGAAAAAAAAGCAGACCTTTATTGCAAGCAATGTTTAGTTCATTGTTGCAAAAAATGTGAACCACAAGTACACACAAATTTTCTAAGAAAATTACATCATGAGTCCACTTTCAAAGAGCCTTACATTCGACGGTAAAAGTAATTTGATTTCTATTTTTTTCTTTTATTCTTTTTGATGGTTTTAATTTTTTTTTGTTTTGGAGATCTGAGCAATAGGCTTGAAATTATTAAAAAATAAGATTATTTTGTTGTTTTATCAATCTTATTTGTTTGTATGGATCAAACTCCCAGAAGTTTTTTATCAAAGCTTTGTTTTCAATTTTGGGAATATTTTCTCTCTTAAGAAGTTAGTCAAGCTTTACCATTTACTAACTTGAAATTTTTGGAAAGTTATAAATGAACACAAATTGCCTTAGGTGTTCTATGGCTAAAATACTCTCTTTCAGAGTCAAAAGTTATGACATTTAAAAAAAAAATTTTTCATTAATTTTTCTGATTTTTGTCTTTGAATTAAAAACAAACCATCAAGCTTATTAGGATAGGCTTCTAGAAACCTTCAATTTTAAAAAAAGAGTACATTTTTTAGAATACAATTGTTTCAATAACCCATGTTGACGTTTTTGTTTGTGTTTTTCAGAATTTTTTGTGTTGTTTTTGTAAATACCTTTTGTTGTTTTTTTTTTTTTTAACTGGTTTTTTTTTTTCGATAACTGTTGGTTTTGGTTTTCTAATTTGCAGTTTTTGAAAAATACATTTCATTAAAAACCTTACTTTCCAAACCAAACAGTATTTACATGAGATCATTTTTTCAAATCATTTTTCTACAACCTTTCAAGTTCAATTACCCCATTTTTGAACCAACCCTATCAAATTTAAACAAACTTGTCACCAAAATCTAACCACCAAATCTTTCAGTTTGATCTATTAAAAAACAACAACAAAGTAGAGACTAGTCTATTCTGAAAAACTGTTTTGGAGCTATCTAAATGTGCAAAAATGTTTTCAAAAATTTTCAAGTTTTTTTGGGAAAACTAATGAAAAAATATTTCACTTTATTTTCATTTTTTACCTTTTGGTCAAAAAATCGTCCTTGATTAAAATTTTCGATTCAGTTTTCCACTGTTTGAAAATATTTTGTTAATTTGTTAAGAAACGAATGTTTGGGTGAGTTTCTTCTCTTTAATGAGTTGATCAATAAAGTAGGAACTTTTTTTTAAATTCCAAACAAACTTAATCTCTTCTTTTAAATTTTCAGTGTTTCTTCATTCGGTAATAATTCCTCTCATCTTTGAAATATTCCAAAACTAAATCAAGATTTAAAGAGGTGTACTGTTATAGTTGCTGTTAATTATAAGTTTTGGTGATTCTTTTTATTGTCTCTCTTTGAAAATTTATGTTTCTTTTGGATTATTTTTATTTGTCAAAAATTACTTTTGATTTTTAGACAGTTTTTAAATTGAACAAATAAATTTAAAAATTGAATTTTAGTTAAATACAATACTCAAAATGATTTCTACTGAGATGAAATTAACTTTTTGTGTAAAAAAGAGTTATTTCAGATCTCTAAGGATATAAAATTATTGGAATTTTTTGAGATTGGTGAATGGAATTATTTTTACAACAAAACCCTTTTAATTAACATTTTGAACAATTGGTATTCCTGTCATTTTTATTTTTATTTTTATAATTCTAGTAGTATTTGGGATAATAAAAAAAAATATAAAATTTTATCAAAATTGGTTCATTATTAAAGAATTTCCAAAAAAAACAGAGTTCCACCCATTAGCCTTTAAATCATCTCTTGTAATTGGTGGATTTTATTTATTTATTTGGTTCTTTTTTATGTTCTCTATATTGTGCTGGATAAGAATCCTTAATGAAGTAATATTCCAGAATTAAAATTAAAGGTAATCAGCTGAAAATTTATACTTTCTAAAAATATTCAACAAGAGCATTGGTTAATGACCAAATCATTTGAAAATAAATTCTATTTTAAAAAGTTTAATAATGAGAGCTAATTAGATCTTGAAAAATTTCAATACTCGTGGGTTACAAAAAGATCTCTTGTCTTGTTCATTCAATTAGAAGAAAAAATATTTTTAGGGGATCTTTGAATAAATCAATTTTCATCAATTTATACGAGAATGATTGTATTATTGTCAAGAACGACTTCGTTTAGTAAAAAAAAAACATACTCTTGAAAACTTTTCATTTTCTTCAACAATTAAAAACCCAAAACACTATTTCAAAATTTTTTAACAATAGTTAAAAATACAAAATTTGGGAAAACAAAAAAATGTTTAAAAAATAAAAAGATCCTATTTTGAATTATAACAAAAAAATCGATTTATTTCACAAAATAGGTTTATACAGTCAAATTTCCATTTTTAAGACACAAACTTTGAAGGAAAATTAATACACAAAAAAAATCCCAAATTCAGGAACAAAATTCAAATTCAACTAAAATAATTTTTTATAAAAAAATTCCAAAAAAATGTTCCTTAATTTGAAATTTTTTTGTACCTAAATTTCGTTCAAAGTTTGTGTCATAGAAGTGGAACTGACTGTAATCATGAGGGAATTTGATGAAACAAAAGCAGTCAATCTTTTAAAACCTTTTACATTAATCCAAGAATTACCCTCAAAAGTCGATTTAACTCTGTGCAATGTGTGGATCTGTGTATTACTATCTTCCAATGCCCCGGCCTGGAAAAAAAAACATGAGTTCAATTTTTAATAATGGGTTAAAGGTTATCAACACTGGTTATTTAAATCAATGTACACATTACTGTGAATTGCAATATAAAGTAACAAAATTTTAATTTATCTTTCCATAAATTAAAAAAAAATAAAGAAACAGAAGAATTAAAATAAAGCATCAAAAGGCACACAATTCTTACAAACCTTATTACAATAAATTTTAAAAAATTAAACAATTTAAATTTGACTTTGATCTTCAAAATTTTTTTTCAGAAAGATTAACGAAATTTATGTTTACTTCATTTACCATAAATAGTTAAACTTAATGTTAGTAATCAAGTGTATAGGTTTAAGGTAAAAAATTTTGAAAAAATTCTTTAAAACAAAAAGATCTTTCTTTACTTCTGAAAATTAAATCACAAAATCTTCAATTTTGAAAAAACCAAGTTTTTTACAATCACAAAGCATTTTATAAAAACATTTATATTTACAGTTTTATTCGTTAAAAATTTTTTTAATTGATTTTTAGATTTAGAGCATTTAAAAAAAAACATGAACTCCAACTTTGTAGACTTCTTTAAAATCGAAAAAAAAAAAAACAAAACAAGAAACAAGAAAATATTTTAAAAAGCAAAAAAACATTTGAAAAAATAATTTTCAGTTGAACAATTGAAAAATTTTCTTGATAAGAATATGGAACCAAACCTAAAACCCCACTTCCAATAACATTATAAAGTGAGTCAGCATTTTTGAAAAATATTTTGGTGAAAATGTATAAATTTTAAAAATAGATATAGATATATATACATATATATATATATATATTTCGAAAAAAAAAAAAAACATTTAAAAAATAGATTCGTTATTAAACAAATTAACCTCTCACTTAAATTTGAAATCAAAATAAAAATTAGATCATATAATAAACAATTTTATTCCTTCCTATGGAAAAGATAGACTAATATTTCGAAACAAATTCAAAGAAATAAATCTTAATGAATTAATTTTAAAAAATGAAGATTTGAAATTATTTTGATTAATTAATAATGGCAAAACCTACAGTCAGTTCCACTTTTAAGACACAAACTTTGAATGAAATTTAAGGTACATCAAAAACTCAAATTAAAGCACATTTTTTGGAATTTTTTTTACTCAAATTATTTTACGAGAATTTGAATTTTGTACCTTAATTTGAGACTTTTTTTGTGTATTAATTTTCCTTCAAAGTTTGTGTCTTAAAAATGGAACTTACTGTATAATTTAACACTTAAATTTCATGAAAGGAAATTCCAGTCTGGGTGAAACGATAGTGGAATTTACACTTCTCCAATAATAATAAGAAAATAAAATAAAATAAACAATTTTCTTTGAATTTCTAGTAGTTTTTAGTTTTTACTGAATAACCCCTTCATAGAATCGAAAATAAAAATCTAAAATATTTCTTCTGGATTTATTTATAATATATTATTTTTTCTATTTGTTTATTAAATTTATTTGTTTATTTTTATTATTCCATTGTTTTATTTTTAAAATTTATACAAAAAAGAAATCAATCCAAATTTTTGTTACAAACATAAGAAAGAATTATGCTTTTATTGTAAAGATGAAAATGAATTAATATGCAGTAAATGCCATCGAAATTGTAGAAAAAATAATCATTCGACATTAATCCTATATGATTATTCAAATGAAATTTTTCAGAAAAATCAAAATAATTATAAATAAAATCCAAAAAGAAGAAATTCAAAACAATGAAACAATCAAATGCACACATGTAAATCAAAATAAATTAACACAAGAAATCAAAGAACTTGCAAATTTTATCGAAAATGAATCGGATTTATTGATCCAAAAAATTCAAAATTCAAAAATAAATTATCTAAATTTATTAAATAAAGTTGAAATAAAATCAAATACGAAATTTACTAAAATTTTGAAGGAAAAAGATGAAAAACAGAAAAAACTAAATAAAAATAAAAACAAAATAAAAAAGATGGAAAAATTGGAAAGAGATGAAAAAAAAATCAAATTAATTCGGGAATCAAAGGAAATACTCCCAAAGGGAGTAGAAGATGAAGAAGAAAGGAAAAGAAAATGGGAAAAGAAGAAATTGAAGGGAGAAGTTGGAAGGGAGAAGGGGGGAAAGATAGAAGAAGAGAGAAAAGAATTTGATCCAAAAATGAATTGGGGAAATAAAATAAAATTGAAAAACGAAAATAAAACTGCTTGGAATCCGTCATCCTATTTTGATGAAATAATATGTGGAAAAAAAATATATTCTAGCGGAAAACACCAAATAAAAATCCAAATAGACCAATTCCCAAATTTCAAAAATCAATGGAACCAAATCCGTTTAGGAGTAGTCAAAACCGAAAATAGGGGAAATTTTATCAAAAATTGTGATTGGGAAGGAACATATTATTTTGAGACCTGGTGGGATAAAAAGAAAAACCAAAGCCCAAAACAGAAAAAAGAAAACGGAAAAATTATAAATAAAATGTACCCAGAAAATATTTTTTTAAAAAAAAATGATATTTTCGAAATTTTACTCGATATGGATATTAAAAAAATTTCTTTCAAAATTAATGAAAAAAATCTCGATGGATGGGGAAATTTACCCGAAAAAGTCAATTTTTTTGCATATTTGTACTACCTGAATGGACAAGAAAAAAATCAAATAACAATAATTTGAAAAAATAAATATGTTTATTTTATTTTTTTTTTCGTGTATACGTGTATATTCGTGCGACCACCCCAGGTCTAAAATATAATCAAAGATCCTTGCGGTTCCAAATACCTGGAGTTCCATTACTAGAATTAAGGTCATTCAATATGAGAATATTGTTCGTTTTCCAATATAATCTCCTGCTCATTTTTTATCCATAGATAAAAATTAATAATTGATTAAAAAGTTTTACAAATTAAGATGATCCACTCAGCCCACATCAGATACATCACAGAGGATTCGTTTTGATCAAAAATTTAGAAATGAAAGATGACCATATTAATTGGTTCAAAAAAAAAAAAAAAGAAATAAACCTTTAGAAAAAATACATTTTATTATTATTATTTTACGGATCTTTTTTTAAAAAATTTATCAAAAAAAAAGGAAACGCAATAAAGAATGTTACTGACATATTTTTTATTTTTGATATTTAATATTAAATAAAAAGAGAGAAATGAAGACTCGTGAATTATGTTTATTTTAATAAAAAAAAAAAAAATCAAGAGAATAGAAGTCTACACACTATTGAATATGTCAAAAGAATTTTAGAAAAGAAAAAATATTTTTAGTACAAAAATAAATTAAGTCAATTATTAATTATTTCTATTTTCTATTGAATAATAAATAAAAAGTATGTAAAAATTAACGACAAATAATCTCTGGCGACATCTATTATTAATTTAGATCAAAGAATAGATCAAAAAAAAGAAAAGAAAAATCTTGAAAATTATTAATTATTTTATAAAGTAAAATTATTAAAAAATAAACTTTTAAAGAATAAAAACTTTTAAAAAAAAAATCTTATACATTTAATTCTACAATTAATTCCAAATTTACTCTATTTTTAATTTTATTTAAAATAATGAAAGAATAATAAAAAGGTTTAAATACAACTATTAATTCGAAAAAGATTGAGTCAAAATTATTGTTTACAAAATATTCGAAATAAAGAGTATCAAAGTGCAAATAAAATAAAACTTTAGGTTATTTGTTTTTGATTAATTTTTGATTTCTTTGTATAATTAAAATGAAAATTATTTCAGAACTGTAGAATAGAAAAGTAAATTAAAAAAGAAATTTTAAATATACACAATTTCATCTTGTAAAATTTTAAATTATTAATTTCATTTATTTTTGATATTTGATGAAATTGAATATTTTGAACTGAAAAAAAAGATTTTAATTTATCTCAATAGATATAAATATAAAAAATTAAAATTTCAAATTTGTATATGATTTAAAAAAGTTAAAAGAATAAGAAATTTTCCAGTTAAAAATAAACAGTCATAATTAATGAATTACACAGCCCTTCAAGGGTTTGAATGGATATTTCAAGATTAAAAATTTATTTGAGAAAATTTCAAATTTAAATCATTTTTATATATTTTGATCAATTTTTTCTATTTTTTTCTTGTTAAGTAGTTGATTTGAAATTTAAAATTCTATTTTAATATCGTTGGTTATTGAGTAAAAAAAATGTATTACTAATGTTATAAAACACGAAAATAATTCTTAAGAAATCCCTTTAATTTCTATTTCAAAGATTATTTGATCTTCAATTAAAGATCGAAATGAAAATTGTTCTTTTTTTTCAATGGGGACTTAAAGATTTTGAATATTTCAATTTTTTGAAAATATATTAATTGATTAGTTTTATAGTATATTATAAATTTCAACTATTCTCTGATTTTTTTTGTCCACTTTTTTCTTATTTATTCTTGTAATCTCATTCAGAAGTAATAATTGATATTTGGATTTAAATTTGGCCCCGCTGGTTAACATAAACAAAATTTAGAAAATCTTCATTCAGTTTGCAAATAATTTTTAATCTTTAGGGATATTTTTCTAGAGTCAATTCCATAATTAAGGCACAAATTTCAACAAAAATTAAGGCACAAATAAAAATCTCAAATTAAGGCACAAAATTCAAATTCTAGTGAAATAATTTATAAAAAAAAAAATTCCAAAAATGTACTTTAATTTAAGATTTTTTTTATACCTTAAATTTCATCGAAAGTTTGTGCCTTAAAAGTGAAACTAACTGTTACATTAAAAGTGATTATGTTTGTAATAGACTAATGGATTACGAATTGAATTTTATTTTACTGCAAAAAGGTGACAAGCTTGGATTTAATTTGGTAATATGGGTTTTATTCAACAATAAATCATATTTTAGCCCACTCCAAGATAATAAATAAATTACAAATTATTATATTGCCAAATTTGTAAAAAAATACATTTTTATTAGTGGTTAAACAAATAGTACAACTTTTTTATCTTAAGATATTTTAATAAGATTATGAATATCTATTTGTTGAAAAATTAAAATTTAACAAAGTTTTCATTCAATTTTTTCCAAAAAGGGTTTGAAGAGTAAAAACAATCTCTAAACGATTTAAGAATTAAAAAAGGATGTTATAAGATTTACTTTTTAAATCATTAATATATTTCAAAGAATTATTTATGTTTCTGTTCTTGTAGTAAAACCTCGTATAGTAAAAAAATTGAACTAGGATATGAATTTGAAAAAAAAACCTCACTATTTCTGAGCAGATACTGATTCTTGTTAGAATTTACTAACAAATCACTTTGTTCAACAATACACAAAATTCAAATTCGGGATTTTAGATGTTACTCCGAGTGTCATAGAGTACCGTAGAGTGCCTATGTTGTCCAGAATTTAAAATAATTAAGTTAAATCATTGATTTAACTCAATTCTTTTTAATTCTGGAAAACCCTATGGTGGTTTTTTTATCTTTAAGGGATTAACGCCACAATAGATTTCTCTATAATCAAAGTGTGTTGTAATTGGGTGTAAATTATATTAGTACACCATGGCTCAAATAGCTCTAAAAAATCTATTATAAATGTTATTGCACAATAAATCATTACCTTTTTTACTAATTATCACAATTAAAAAAGTTTCATTTTGAAAAATTATTTTTAATTTTCCTTTTCCAAATCTAAAAATTAAATACCAATATACAGTATTCTGGTATTCAATAATTTAGATTTAGAACTTCCAAAAGTAAATATTTTTATAATTTTTGAATTTCAAAGATTAACTCAATAATCATCAACATAAAAGTACAAAGACTGATTAGTTTTGTTTGCTTTTGATAAACCTAATTGTAGCATCAATATATTTGCATGATTTGAGAAATAATTTGTCAAAAAAATTTATTCGTTAATTAATTGTTTTAAAAAAAAACGAATTTTTTATTAACTAATCTACATTTCGCCACAAATTTAAGAAAGATATTTTGTTACTTTGTAGTCAGGATATTGATAATTCAACCTTTAAATTTATGGCAAAATGCAGATTTTATTCTGTAATTGCTGGGTTTTTTACTTATACATAGGATCATTTTTAATTGATGAGATCAACAATTATTACGACTTGACTAATCGATTTTTTAGATACATTTGAACCATGTAACACTAATGTGATTTGGTCCAATAACAACATACTTTGATCATAGGCTTCTCCTTGGTAGACGCTAATAATTTAAGAAAGAAAATGAAAATTTTAATCAATTTTCATTTATTTTCTTTTGAATTAAAAAAACCTAACGGGCAATAAGAGGAAATTAATTTCTTCCCTTCAATCTATATTATATATATATATATATATATATATATATATATATATATATATATAACTATATCTGTATACATATATCCATTTCATTTTATCTTAAAGTGCTTGTAAGGAATAAAAACAAAAAAGTGAAGGTTTTGAAAAACAATTGTTATTTATTTTATTTTTTTGTTATTTGTAAGACAACGACAAAAAAACAAATTTGTTTGTCTATCTTTATAAATGTAATTAAAAAATTCGTAAAGTAGTATCAGACGATCCATTTTTAGTAAGGAATTTTTTAAAAGGTTGTATAGGGTTGTCGCATACTGGGCAGTTTTGGTTTAGCTCTTCGTGTAACAAAATACACTCGTGGCAAAATGTATGGTTACAGCTAATTTTCACAGGCAAGGATGCTGCTTGGTTGCAACTGGAACAAATAATTTGCCTTTGGCGGTTGTCAATTTTGGTACCCACCAATGGCGCCTCGGTAATATATTCTTGCCATCTTTGGATTGTTCCTTTCAAAACGTTGAGGCAAATAAAAAATTTAATTACGAGATAAGACATTTGGATTGTCCAAGTGATTGTGCCGTGTTGGGATTTCATGGACAAATACACAGACCAGGCTCGAATTGGCAAAAGTGCTCTATACAAGACAAATGTGTGCACGATCGATGACAAGAGAGATCTGAATTTGATTGAATTTTTGATGAATTGTAATGGGAGAGTCAGAATGGCGATCGAGTTGGCGACAATATTGAAGCAAATTGCTAAGCGATCTGCTAAATAGGTAATGAATAAAGTCTGTGTAAAAATTAATGGTGGCTTTGGGTTGATAGGCCATAAGAAGACCATCATTTTGTAGAGCTTTAATTTGATCAACACTTGGAAGTAGACTAAAGCAAGAATCGCTGTGGTGATCCACGACAGGATCTTGAGAAAAAGAAATTTGCTCTCGCTTTTTTTTCGGAGATCTTCGTTTGCTTGGCTTTTGGTGATTAGTTTTAGTGTGAACTTTCGAATGTAATTATTACAAATAATGATGGTGACTTCGAAAAAAATAATTGTCAAAATTATGTGTATTTTTTCCACAACAAAAACAAACAGCAAGATCAAATTCAAGATTTCCTGCTTTCCTGAAAACTTTAAGAAATTATTGCTATTCATCCCACTAATTATTCTTTTAATCCTTTGAATGCTTCCATTTCCTCCGTTCTCTTCATTTTCTTGTTCTTGGTTTAAAAACGGCTCGTTCTCTTCGTCGTTCTCTTCAGAAAGATAACTTTCTCCCAGATCTGGTAATAATCGTTGATCATCCCTTTCGTTTTGGTCGTCTGCATTGAGATCGATTATCGATCCAAAGATATCATTTTCGTTTGCAGACTCGTTTCCACTTGATTTTTGTTTGTGGTAAATCATTGGTTTTGGAGTGTGTTTTTTGCTTTGTGTTTTGTGTTTTTTTTTTTTTATTTTAATTTGTAATTTTGTTTTGTTTTCTTTTCTTTTCTGAAAGTTATTTCAATAAAAAGGATCAAATTGTCAATCAATTATTAGAACAGATTAAAAAGTGTTTGTGTTTTAATTATTAACAAATGAACTCTTTTTATATTAAGGAGTTTTTTTTTTTTTTTGAAAAATGGTTGATTTTATTTTCTTTCCTCTCGTTAGCCTGAAATGATTAAAAGGAAATATATTTGATTTGTTTTTGTCAATTTGAAAAGAAAAAATGTTGAAGAAACCAAAGAAATAAAAAAATGAAATGAACTCAAATCAGAGTTGACTTTCCAATGTGTGTACTTTAATTTTCATTATTATTTTGGAACATTTTTTTTGAAATCCTATTTATTTTGATTCAATTTTGATAGTACACATATCCATCAAATACAAAGATATTCTTATGTTTTCTCAGAACTGATTTTTCAATCTATTGAGAGGTTAAGCAGTCTGGGACGATATATCAAAAATAAATTTGAGAAATCAAAAAACAAAATAGTGAAGAAGAGATTACCAAGATATTGAAGAAGAAAGAGAGAGCAAGAAGGTTATTTTCATTTTTGTTTCATCAATAGTGTTATTTAGGGTTGTTTATTTTGTTTTTATCTTGAACTTTTTTGAAATTTTGATTCCTTTTTCTTGAAAAATACTTTGCCTTATTGATTAAAACCAATAGAAAACTCAATACAAATTCAAATAGTGTTGAAGCTGTGATGATAAATGAAATGAAATAAATTTAAAAAAAAGTTTTTTCAAGATCGAATCTTTTTGATTTCAAAATTTAGGAAATGTTTATTGTTTCTTTTTGATGATGAAATCCAAAATCAAGTTTCTAGTTTTTTGTGTTTGATTTCTTCTATGAGTTTAAAGATTTTAAGTTTCAAATTTAAAATGAAAAAATCCAAAAACGTTTTATTTGAAATTGTTGAAGATTTTTACATCAAATAAACAGAAGGAAAAAAAAAAAAAAAACAATTAAGGGAAAAAAATTATTTAATTAGAATAATTTATTGGATCAATCAAATGAAAAAAAAATTCAAGATCGATTTGATTCAAAGTTACTGAAACAGAAAGAAAAAGTGTTGATGTCTTTAAAAAGAAAATAAAAAAGAAAAATGGTTCTTCCGTGGCTCGAACACGGGACATTTAGATCTTCAGTCTAACGCTCTTCCAGCTGAGCTAAAGAACCATACATTGAGAGTCTCATTTTTATATTGATATTTAATATAATTTCTAAAATAGCACTATTGCTTTGAATTAAATTAAATTTTTAAGGCATCAAATCAATCTATAATTTTTCGATAATCAAAGTATGTTGTCATCGTGTGTCAAATTTATTTCTACACCATGGCTCAAATAACTCAAAAAAAATCAATTATAACTCTTTTTCACAATAAATTATTGAATGTTCTACTAATGGATCACAATTAAAAAATTTTAATTTTGGAAATTTTTATAATTTTAATTTCTATATCAAACCCAAAGATAAAAAACTCAAAATAGTAATGTTACAGAATTTATTAATTCATCTTTAGAACTTCCAAAAGTAACTATTTTTCATCTTTTATAATTTCAAAGATTAACTCATCAAATATAAAAATTAAAACCCAAGAATGATTAATTATGTTTTTCTTTATAATGAAAGTAATTGTAACCACAATATAATCCCAAGGATTTGATAATTAATTTGTCAAAAAAATTTATCCGTTAATGATTTAATTTTATAAAAAAACAATTGAATTTTTTAGCAATTTATCAAGATTTCACAACAAATTTAAGAAAGATATTTTGTCAACTTTGTAGTCATCATATTAATAATTCAACCTGTAAATTTCTTTTGAACGTAATATTTTTTTCTGAATTTGTTGGGTTTTTGACTACTGTAGTCAAATAAAGCGTGCAAAAAAATTTAATCTCCAGTGGTGTAAATAACTCTTGTTTTTTAATTTAGCCCATTACTAAAATTCAACTCATGCAAAAAATATTGGCTTACTCTAGAAATAAAAGAAATAAATCAACCTGCTGAAAACAGTATAGAAACAAGAAATTGGGTTCTTTAAATAAATTTTAAAAAAGAATTATGAATATATTGAAAGATTAAAATTTAATTTTTTTACAAAAAAATGAACATAATTTTATCTTTTGAATTATTATAAAAAAATCATTTAATCTCAATAATTTTGTAAATATGATGAAATTTTTGTAATAAAAGCATTTAATATAATTGAGCCATTTTGACTAATCAAAGATCTAACCTCTAAAGTCAATTTAAATCTAAATCAAGAATATATAAGTGCATTCTGGTCTTTCAATACCGAAGTCTGTAAAAAAAAAAACGAATTAAATTTTAGTTATGGGCTAAAGGTAGTTAAACACGGGTTATTTACACCACTATATGTTTCAAAATAAAAAGTGTATTTTTATTTTATTGAAGCCGCCCACATCAAACGATAAAAGAAACCAACAATAAAACTGAAATAAATATGGCAGTAGTTTCCTTAAAGTTCTATTATTTCAAAAGAAATTTTATAAATGAAGTATCAATTTCGAAAATTTATCTTAAAAAAATAGAGTAGATTTTTCACTAAAATTTTAATCGTCAAAATATTTAGTTAATTTTTAATAATATTTTTAACCATTCAAGAATATTTTAAAAAATTAACATGAATATTTAAATTTTACTGCAAATATCCAGATGTTTACTTTCAAAATTGATTGAGAACTTGTGTTTATTATTATATAGTCGATTGGATGTTACCTTGCAACAAGAAGAAAAAAAAAATCACTGATTATATTTTAAAATATGGATTATAGTTGTTGCGGAAGCATTATTTTGAACACTATAATACAAAAATTATTTTTAATTGATGAGATACACAAATATTTCAACTATTACTAGACGAATTTTTAAAGGCATTTTACCCTTGGAGCATTAATGTGATATACACCTAATAACAATATACTTTAAACTTAATACTTCTCTCTTGTTATCGCTAATCCTACATTTCTATTACCAACAATTCTAAATTTTATTTTTGGTTCAAGTGCTCACTTATCAATAACCAATACTGCATTTAAATCTTCTGAGTATATAATTTTGTAAATATAGACATTTATTTCATCCCTAAACAAATTATTTATTGATTCCCAATCCTAACTATTCCTGGATTGATAATTTGATTTGTTTATAAACAGAACGGATAAACCAAATATTCTTCCACAGGGTATCATTTAGAGATAGAAATCTTGCTAAAAGCATTTAGTAACTCTTTAAAACCAAAAAAAAAATTTTCACAGAATATTCGTCATACAAAAAGCTCACCCTTTTACTAGATCACAAATCTCCACTGTTGATAAGAAGATCTAACAAAAGATAGTGTCGTTTTAATTATCCATTAATACAAATGTAACAGGTTACTTCCAATATTTGATAGGTGTAATCATACTATCTCAAAAAAGAACAAACTTGGGATTTGGTAAACATGTAAAATTTTAGATTTAATTAAAGTACAACTCTTTGATCTTCAAAAAATTAAAACAGTACTTTTTTTGCTTTAAAAGTAAACATACACAAGTATAATAAAATGTATCTTATTTGTCAAAGATTTTATTAATAAATTTGTTTTTTTTCTTGAACAGTTGTACTTTTCTGATATACACTCTTGGAAAATGAAAGTAGATAGTATATTGAATGTATTAAGTATCTTTCTATTCTTTTTAAATAATAAAGGAAAAGTTGGGGGTGTGAAAATCAATTAGAAAAGCCAAAATAATGACCTTAAATCAAAAAAAAAAACAAACAAATAACCCCTAAGCCTCTCGATTATATATTAAAGTGTTCAGTACATTTTACAAATTAAAAATAGTGCCACTATTTATCGGAAAATGAATCTTAAAAACCATTTATTTACCTCAAATATATAAATATTTTGTTTAATATGAGAGTCTGTTATATCCCAGTATAAGTGATTTATCTACTAATTAAACAATGGTACTCAAAATGATGAAGAATTTACATAGAAAAAAACAAAAAAAATCATTTATTCATTGATCATATTTATATAATTTGATCTAATTACTTGTTCTTTACTTGGTTTTTCTCTTTAATAATTAATTATAAATACTTTTGGTTTGAATAATTTTTGATTAAAAAATTCCGTTTAATTTCTAAAAAAATTCCAAAATGAATTTATAATTCAAATTTTAATTTAATTCTTTTAATTCTAGTTTTAGTTCAGAGAAAATAGGATATTTTTTAAATTATTGTACCGAAATATAAATTTATTAGATGTATTTGTTGGATTTGATAATTATTTATTTTCCATCTAAATGAGAACTCAAAATAATTCGAATTAATGTTTTAAATTTTTTACAATTTTTCTTTTTCTTTGAGTCAAACCTTTTTACATTTTTTTTTATTTTTTTGATTTCAATTATTTCAATCTCTTTTCTTTAATATTTAACATTATTCTTTGTTCTGGCTTGGTTTGATAAAAATATTTGATAAAAGAATTTTGAAAGGAAATTGGTAAAAAAAATGTATTGTAAAATAGTATGATAAAATGCAATGGAGAGAATACCAAGGTAATAAATTGTTTATATTTATCGAAATTAAGAAAAAAAAGAAAAAAAATTCTTTGAAATTCTCTTGGGTTAATTTTTTTTTTTCATTTTTGATTGCTATAAGTTTAATGAGAAAGGTGATCTTTTCCTTTTATTGTCTTCAAATGGAAAATATTTTTTTCAAATACACACCTTACTGGGTCATTTTTTTTTGGTTTATTCTTTGATTAATATTCAACTCTCAGTCTGCACACATTTCTAGCTCCAAAACCAAATTTAATAAAACTCAAAAATTTAATCAAAAATAAATCTTTAAAAAATGGAAAAATTAAAGATTCAACTCTGAATCGCTTTGAGTTTAATAGGGTTCTAATCACAAATAGAGTATATGAATTGTTTTTTGGTTTCAAAGTTTTAATATACTATGGTACTCAAAAAATCTTTTTTTCATGATTTAGTTTACAATTAAAATTGTACAAAATTTTTAAATATACTGTTGTTAAAATAATGTGTACCGATAAATTTTATCTATGTCTTTAAAATAAAAAGCGGTGTTTTTACCTTCGAGAAGAACTATACTTTTATCGATCAAAGAAACTAATAATAAAACCTGAGAGGCCAGGTATTGATTACCTCAAGTTCTATATTTTAAACAAAATTCGAAAAATAAAGGATCAAATTAGAAAATTTATCTCAAAAAATACAGTATATTTATTTGTAAAATTTTTATTTACAGGACTAATCTCAATTAAATTTTTTTACCTAAATTTAATATAGTTTGAGAAAAATTTTTCCCAATTACTTAGATTTGAAAATACCTGTTTATTTTCAATAGTAAACATATTTCTAGATAAGTAGTCCTTATTTAGAAATAGGTGGTCAAAAAAAAAATAATAGAGACGAGTTCCTTAAAAAACAAAAATATTGAAAAAAAAACTTAGTGAATTATGAAAAATTTTAACAAATTGCATTTATAATTTAAAATTTTAGGAAAATCTCGAGAATTTTACCTTCAAAATTGATTTGAAATTATGTATACTACTAAATCTAGAATTGGATGCTCAATTGGAAAAAGAAGAAAAAAAAGCTTGGATTATATTTTGAAACATAGATTATAGTTGTTTAATACACATTATTTTGATCACTGTTGCTATTTCCTTAAATAAAATTGATTCTATTTAAACAATTATGTATACTGTCAAATACCCTGGCTTTTGATTTCACACTGTAAAAGTATCACTGCTAATTAATAAACACAAATTTATCAATAAAAACTTTGAAAAATAAGATAACTTTTTTGTTAACATCCCTTATTCGAAAAACTTACTGATAAAATTTTGACTTCTTTTCCCTATTTTTCTTTTTGAATGAAATTTTTCAAAGAAACAGAATGTTTTTGGTTGTAAGCAGTTATTGTTTTGGTCCTAGCCTATTTGGTACTTTTTTATAGGACGAAATATCTTTAGTGAACTAAGAATCCAAAATGAAGGGATATTTCAGAATTAAATAATGAGAAATCAGTCAAATTTTTATAATACCTCAATTTCCAAGACAAAGATCAAAATCATCCAAGATCTACCAGAGTTTAAATTACTGTCTACTCTTTTTCAATTTGATTTGGTTAATGTAGTAAAACAAAATGCAATATAAGATATTCCTTTTAAAATATTTAACCACAAACAATTACTTTTTCAGAATCTTTAATTATTCTTGAAAAGAGAAGAAATAATAAACATGTGTCACTTCCTTTCAGAAAAAAAAAGAAAAGAAAGGGTAAATTAAAAAAATTATTATTTAACGTTTTTCAATTAAATAGCAAGAAACTTGTATATTTTTGGAAAGAACCTAGAAAATATAAAAAATTTTTGTATTTTCCAACCTTAGCCCTCTCAGAAATAATCTAACTGAATAATACTTATTTTAACATTAAAATTAATTGTTTAGTGGACTAAGGAAATTCCAAAATGTAAAAGTTCATTTTTCACTTATTCTCCAACTTTGCACTTTGATTTGTTTTTGAAAAAAAAAAAAAAAAAAAAAAATTGAACTTTAAAGTCATTTCTTTTTTTTTTCTTTCAATCTCAAAAAACGATCGACAAACTCTACAAAAAACATTAAGACCACGATTGTTTTTTTTTCAATTTTTCAGCAAGTTATCTTCAAAGAATGCTCTCTCAACTAACAGAAAAATTTAAGAATTCAAAGGATCTTGATGAAAGGGTCCGAATAATTGAAGAAATCTCCAAAACATTTTCACGTTTAGATCAAGCACAGCTCAACACCTATTTTACAGACACTTTGCCAACATTTCAACAAATTATCATTTCCGATGGAAACCAAATGATCAAGAACAATCCAAAAGCACTTTTATTACGGAAAGGCTTTTATACGATCTTGCGGGATCTGATACTTTTACCAAACTTTTCATATTTGGTCCGAACAAAAACACACCGAACCATTTTTAGTGCTGGGTTAATGAAGATAGTTGAAGTCTCTTTAAAGGGGATCCAGTCTGAAAATGAAGTAAATGGGTTGTTGTCATTACAAACCATCGATTTACTTTTAATTGATTTCCCAGAGCTTTTGGATTCATTAATTGAAAAAGTATTAAATCTATTAAGCGTGATGGTTTTGAATTTCATTAATAAATTCCGAACATTTGATTCAAA
This sequence comes from Anaeramoeba flamelloides, assembly GCA_027625915.1. NCBI lineage: Eukaryota > Anaeramoebidae > Anaeramoeba > Anaeramoeba flamelloides. The sequence goes on from JANTQA010000036.1 coordinate 11,554,468, forward strand.
TCAATTCTCAAAAGGCAATCAGCTTTCTCAACCAAAGCAGCAGCAGCAGCAGCAACAACAGCAGCAGTATCGTCAGCAATTAATAAAGCAACGGCAACAACAACAACAAAAACAACAACAACAAACACAACAATCCCAGCAAACGCAACAACAACCACAACAACAACCACAACAAACACAACAACAACAAACGCAACAAAAACAAAAATCTTTAATCCAAGCAAACCAATCTTTAATTATTCCAGCAATTGAATCCATTACAACTTTAATAAGCTTAAGGGATTTAATTAAACAATATTACCCAAGAATAAAAAATTCCAATCTCAAACTGATTGTTAACAAAAGATTATTTGAGATTATCTTAAAAATATTTCAAATTAAAAGATTTTCAGTAAAGCATAACAAAGAAATTTATTATGAAATATTACAAGTGCAAATCAAGTTTTTAAAACTATTTTTAATTACGTCTCAAGAATTTCCAGAAAATTATATTAATAAAGAAAAATTAAAAAAATACAATCAACAATTAATCGCGAAAGTAATTTTTTTATTAAAAAACTGCCCTTCTGACTCCATTGAATTGCAGGCAAAATTATTAAAAATGTTAATTACAATCTGCAAAACGGAAAAAATCAAATATTTAGAACCATTTATGAATAATCTAATCGACGAGGATATTCTTCTGGGTACAAGTTATTTGTTATGTATTAAATTAATTCCAAGATCTTGTAAATTTTTATATTTTTTTTTAAAGAATACAAATTATCAATTTAATATTGTACAATTAAAAAAATTGATCAGAATTATTTGTAGAAATTTACATGATGAATATCTTCCTATTAAAACTCAAATGCTATCTCCAATATTAATTCATCAATTATTTAAAAATTTTCAGATTGAAGATCGATATTCATTTTTGCAAATGTTGTTTAAAATTCTAAATTCTTTAATTGAAAAGTTTAGTTTTTTAAAAAAACAAATTAATGACATCAAAAAAAGGGAAAAGGAAAAGGTGGGAAAAGGTGGAAAGGGAAAGGGAAAGGAAAAGGAAAAGGAAAAGGGAAAAGAAAATGAAAAAGAAAAAGAAAAGGAAAATGAAAAAGAAAAGGAAAATGAAAAAGAAAAAGAAATTAAAATAAAAATTGAAAAAGAAGAAGAAAAAAATCAAGAAGAAGAAGGAAAAAAACTCAACAGTATTAATGAAACAAATGATCAAAATGAAAATGAAATTAATGATTATGAATTGCAAAAAGAACAAATAGATTATGGTTTAATAATTAATAATTCTAAGGATTCGATTATTGATTGTTTATTTATGATTAAAGAATTATTGTCTGCTTCAAAGAAAATATTAGTATTAATTTTAAAAACAATTCACCAAATTGAAAATGAAAAAAAGAGAAACTTACACAATAATAATAAAAAAAGAAGGAAGCAAAATAATAACAAAGGAAACATTAATGAACAAAATAATAGCAATTCAAATAAAGAAATGAAAGAAGAACAAGATGAAGGTGAAGATAACACTTATTTTCCCAAAATTTCCAAAAAATATTTAAAATTGTTTTATTTGCCAAAAGAACAAATCTTGTTATTTGAAAAATTATTAAAAAATGTATTGAAATGTCTTGTATTAATCAACGGTGGTAAAAATTTTGTTATTTATTTAATTAAACTGATTGATTGGATTGAACCAGATTGTTTAAAAAGAATACTAAAAAAAAATTTAAAATTGATATTTGAATCAATTGAAAAAAATCCAAGTATTGGGATAATCTTTACTTATTTTTTCCAAATTCCCGAATTTTCAATTATTATTTTAAAATTATTATTAAAGCATATTTTAAAGCATATAAAATCAATTTCAGAAACATTAATAATTAAAAAAGAAATTTCAAAATTATTTAATTATTTTGAATTTATTTCCACAGGTTTGGGGAGTTTATTAATATACTACGAACAGAACAAATTAAATCAAAGGGAATTAAATGATTTATTAAATAATTACTTTTTAAAATTATTTAAAATTTGCTTTAAAAAATTGAAAAATTCAATAAACCCATTAAATTTCATTACAATTTTAAAATGGACTGTATTTTTAATTAATAACCATCCAAAATTAATAAAATTTGATTTATTACTCTATGTCCCAAAATTATTGGAATTAGTTTCCAAACTGCAATTAGATTTTTTGAATTTATCACAATGTAAAAATGAAATTTCTGCTTTATGTATTGAATTGCCCTTTAATTTGCCCTTTTTGCATTCTCATTTACATTATTATATTGAACATATTCTTAATTCACTTAATTCCAAAGTTAGTAATTTAATTGAAAATTCTTTAATTAAATTAAAAAAAATGATCGAAATTATTGATCCTAATTTTTTATTACAAAATTTAGATCAGCTAACTTCAGAAAAATTAATTAATTCCATAAGTAAACTATTAGAACCAAATAAGAAAATTGGATTATTAGCTGCTCAAATTTTAGGTAAATTTGGCGGGAAAAATAGAGATTATTTATATGGCAAAATACATAAATTGGATGCAAAATTATTTTTAAACTTGAATGGGATTTTTAAATTGGGTTTAACTTTTAATAATAGTAGTCGTAGTAATAACAATAGTAGTAGTCGTAGTAGTAATAATAATAATAATAATAATAATAATAATAATAATAATAATAGCATAAATAATACGAATGCTAATGAGAAAATATTTTTAAAATTAGATAGTTGTATTGATCTTTCCTTAAAATGGTTATTATTACCACAAAAGATTCCTAGATTATCTGAAAATGTTCAAAATCAATTAAAAAAATGGTCATTTAATTTTATTTATATATGCGCTAAGGATTTATTAAATCAATTGATTAAAGAACACAATATTGTTGAAGATGAAAAGGTAATAAAAAGGGATGAAAATGAAAATAATCAAGATCACGACAACAATGATCAAAAAGATGGAAAAAGGAAGGAAGAAATTTTTATTTATAATCCAATTAAATTTACCCAAATTAAAAAATTTTATTTAAGAAGAATGTTTAGTGCAATTTTTTTTTATCAACAAAATAAAAATTTAATTTCAATTGATAATTTATTTTCAAAAATAATTTTGTTATTTAATAATTATTATTTAAATAAAAATCCTAATAGTATAAAGATAAATAATAATGATAATAATGATAATCAAATTGATCCATATTTTATTGTAGAATCCATTTTTGATGTAATCACTTCACCAAATGAAAGCATTTCAAAATATGGAATTAAATTATTTGAAAATTTTTTAAATAAAATTTTTAATAATGGAAAGATTATTGAAGATAATAAAAAACAAATATTTTTGATTAAAAAAATTTTAAATTCAGTAATTCATTTGTGCTATTTAGAAGATTCACCAAAAAGAATTGGTGGTTGTAATATAATAAAATTAGTATTTGGAATGTATGAGAACTTTTTTTATGATAAAGAAAAATTATTAATAAAAATTTTAAATTGTTTATTATTTTTAATAAATGATTCCAATTTTAAATATTCAAAAATAATAATTTTGAAATCAAAACAAATTTTTCAAGAAATATTTTTAAAATCAATCAAAAATGAATTAATTAATGAAAAATTAATTAATTTTTTATTAATTTATTATTTTACTATTAATAATAAAAAAACTGAAAAGGTTATTCTCAATATTTTTAAAAAAATTTATCCGTCAACAAATGATCAGGAAGATAATGAAAATAAAAATAAGATCAATGATGAAAATAATCAAAATGGCAATAATGATAAAAATGATAATAATAATAATAATTTTGATAATAATGTGAATGAAAAAATTGGTGAACCAAAAAATGAAGAACAAAAATTTGTGGATGAAAAAATTGGTGAAATCCTTTTTAATAATTTAATAAAAATCATTAAAAATTCAAATTTTGATTGGTTAAAAAACCCTACATTCAAAAAAATTTATTCATTAAAAAAAATCATAAATTTATTTAATATTTGTAAAAAAATATTAAAAAAAGATAATACTAATTTTTTAGAAGAAATCAAAACATTAAAAATTTATCAAAACCATCAATTATTTTTAAAACATATGAATATATTAATAAAAAATGAAAAAAAATCAAAACCAAAATATTCTTAGTAATTTTTTATTTAAAATTTTTATTTATATATCAAATTAACGATCAATTAATAATTAATAATATTATAAAAATATTTTAATTTTTTTTTATTGATAATAAAAATAATAAAAATAAAAATAATAAAAAACTTTTAAAAAAATTAAAGCAATTAAAAACAAATATGATCAATTATAAACTTTCTATAGAAAGAATTCAAAAATTAAAACAAAAAAATAAATTTAATAATTATCAAATTTTGTATTCTATAAAACATTTACAAAAATATTTGTTAAATAATAAAACGGATTTACAAATTTATTTGTTTGATAAAATTAATGATTTTTCAATAAATAATAATGAAAATAAGAATAAGAATAGTGTTAATGGAAATAACAACAATGATAAAACGGAATATATATATATTAATGAAAATAATACAATAAAGGAAATTAAAATAATGTTTAAAATTTTTAATTATATAGATTTAAATAAATTAGAGGTAAAAAATTTATTAGACAAAATTATAGTTTTTGAAAAAAAATATAAATTAAATTTATTAATTTTATTAAAAAATTTATTTAAAAAGCAATATAAAGAAATTATAAATTATTATTTTGAAAATAATTTACAATTAAAATTAATTTCATCTTTTCATAAATTAATAAATAATAAGAATAATGTAAATGATAATGATAATGATAAAGAAATTTTTAATTTTTTATTTACGAAAAATTTTGAAATAATAATCCAACAAATATGTCAAAAAAATCAACAACAGTTATCAACAATTATTAATAATAATAATAATAATAATAATAATAATAATAATAATAATTCCATAATGAAGCAGCATTTAACAAAAAATGAAAATGAAAAAAATAATCAAAAACAAGAAACATTAAATAAAATGGAAACCAAAAAACAAATAATAATTGAATCAAAAAAAATTATTGTTTATTTTGATTTTATTCATTATTGTTATAAAAAAACCCAAAAATTAATTATTAAAGAAAGAAAGACTATTAATTTAATTATTACAACTTTTTGGTCCTTATTTACAAAGCAATTAATAAATGAATATTTTTTACAAACCAGATTTCAAAAATTATTTAAATTGAATTGTTATTATTTAAGAAATAATAAAATGGATGCACCAACAATTCTACAGTTACCTCAATTATTAATTAGGGAGTCCTTATCTAACACAGAGTTGTTAAGAAAATTTTTTTCAAAGGAAATACCAAAAACATTTTCAATTAAAGAGAAATCCAATATATTAACACATTTTTTAAAATTATTAACAATACCAAAAATGAATCCGATTCATAAGTTATCTGTAATGAGATATTTAATTATTCCAATTTTACATTATAATCTAAATTTTGAATTAAAAGGTAATCAACAGCAACAACAGGAACAACAAAAGGAACAGCAAAACAAACAACAAAAGGAACAACAAAACAAACAACAAAACAAACAGCAAAACAAACAACAGAGCAAACAAAACCAACAACCACAACAACAAGTACAAGTACAACAACAACCAGTTATTGATGAACAATTTTGTGATTATTTTTTAAAAAGTTTACAAAAATTAGATTCTTCAAATTATTTAAATTCCTCTGAAGTATATTTAAAGCAAACATTAAACTTTGATTTTAAAAGATATTCAAAAATCACATCAATTGAAAATTCATTAATTATCGAATTATTAAAAATCATTTCCTTAATTTCCAGATATAAGAATTTACTTGATCGTGACAACAAAATCAAGCAAATGATTAAATTTGCTTGGAAGCCATTAAGTACAAAAAATAAAAGTATTTTAGTGAGGTCAAGGTGTTATATTACTGTAATTGAATTAGTTAACCAATTTGATAATTTAACAAGCTTTGAAAGATATATTCCGCAAATGTTTAAATCGATGCTGCAAGAACACATCAGTAAGGAAAGGAAGAGAAACAGAAGGGCGTTCAATTTATTAGTTAAATTATTACCCCGGTTTAAATCTTTACAGTATCCTCATTATTGGATGAAAATTATTGAAATGTATTTAGAAAAATACAGTTATGACAAATCTCATTTATTATATAATTTTCGAATTGTTTTAGATCATCCAAAAATATTTATTTCTGTGAATTTTTTCAAAATATCTATTAGATTTCTTAAGGAATTTAATCGTTACCATGAATTGAAAAACAAAAAGTTATTGTATAAAATTTGCAAAAAATTGATCGATGCACAAATTTATCAAAAAAAACAATTTTTCAAACAAAGACAAATGCAATTAAAACAAGAAAACATGGGGAATGAAAACAAAGAGCAAAAAAAAAAAAAAAATTATTAGATATTTACCAAATACAATAAGTTTAATATTAACCAAATTTTTAATCCAATTCACCCTTTTATTAGATTTCCAAAATAAACCAGATTTAAAATTAATTAATAAATGTTTAAAGTTATTTGAAAAGTTATTTTCGATCTGGGATTTTTTAAATATTAAATTACATTATTTTTTTGAATTTAACCAATTTTTAAATTTGAATAAATTTAAATTATTAACTCAAAATTTGGTTATATTAAAAATTTTGAATATCATTTTTAAATATCAATCAAGAAAGTTTATTATTGAAAATACTTCAAATAAAAATCAAATTTTACATTTTAGAATTCTATTAGAACATTATTTTTTAAATAATAAGCAATTACCGCAGCAACAACAACAGCAGCAGCAGAAGCAAGCACAGCAGCAACAAGCACAGCAGCAACAAACACAGCAGCAACAACAACAACAACAACAACAACAACAACAACAACAACAACAACAACAACAACAACAACAACAACAACAACAACAACAACAACAACAACAACAACAACAACCAAAACAACAATATCAACAACAATTAAAAAAAATAAAAATACCAGAAATACAAAAATTATATTCAGAAATGATGAATTTGGTGAATATTTCTTTTAAAAAAATATATTACGAAGATAAAAAATTCATACCACATTATTATAGATTTTTACAAATTATAATTTTTTTCATTAGAGATTTAATCAAAAAAACAAAATGGATAAACTATCTAAATACTGGTATTTATAGTTACATAAAGGAGATTTATAAAATTAAACCATCGGGTATTGATCCATTAATTGGCTATTTATTATATGAATTTAAAAAAATATTTCCATTTTATTTAGAAAAAAATTATTCCAAAATTGGAATCAAAATATTAAATAATCAACAAAATATTGATCAGAAATTAAAAAATCAAAATACTAGCAATGATAATAGTGACCATCATGATTTGATTTTAACTGAAAAATTAATATTAATAAATTTAATAAAATCGTTTTCAATTATCTCAAAACGAATTGCATATTTCCCAAAATTTAGATCATTATTTATTAAAATAATTTATGAGATATTAGATAAAATTAATAATATTCAATTCCAAATAAAATTAATTCAAAAAATTAATTATTGGATTTTAAATAAACCCAAGAACAAAAATAAAAATAGTGAGAGTAATAATAGTAATAATAATAGTAATATTGACACAAATAATAATAATAATAATAACAATGATGGTAATGAAAAAAATCAAATTCAATCATTATTTAATGATTCCCAACAGACTAAAATTATTGAAAAGGTAATATTATTATTAACAAATAAAAATTTAAAAAATATTAAATTAGAACAATTAATACATGAATTTATTTATCAATTAAGTTTCCAAAAGAAATTTAGATTATCAAAAAATATCTTGGAAAGAAATTTTTTCACTGGATTAAATTCACCAATTAAAAGTATTAGAAATAAATATTTTGATACAATAAATGATTTTTTACCAAAAAATAATTTAAAAAATAGATTATTAGAAATTTTTAAAAATGAATTATGGTTTAATAAATCTCAAATTTATTGGTTAAAATATATTTTACAATTAATATTTGTTTGCGCTGAAAGAGAAGAATTGTTTCTTAATGAAAAATCATTATTTAAAAAAAAGATTAATCTTTTAACAAAAAAAAATTCTAATAACGATAATAACAATAATAATTCAGACATTTACGATAATGATGATGACAAGCAAAATAAGGATAAACAATTAAAAGTTGATCAAAATAATACCAATATTGTTAATATTAACATCGATAACGAAAATGAGAACAAACATTTGAGAAAAAATAGTGATAAAAACAACAACGAGAACAAGAACAAGAACAGGAACAAGAACAAGAACAAGAGCAATATTAATTTAAAAAAAAGAAAGGATTATTCAATTTTAAAATGTTTGTTCAAATTAATGGTTATTTGTGATAAATATGCAGAATTTTTATGGTCAAATACATATTTAGAAATTTTAGAAAAAATCTTAATAAAAAAAAATGAAAAACAAAAATTTATAAATTTTTTAATTGCCAATATTGATTCCAATTATTTTTTGAATAAAAAATCCAAATCTAGAATTTATGTTCCAATATTAAAGGGATTTTTTTGTTCAAAACATTTGATAAAAATATCTCCGAAAATATTTTCAATGATTTCTGAAAGATCTGGTATCTATTATTTACCCTTGGTTATTTTAGAAAAATTCCAATTAAAAAAAACAGGGATGTTATCAACTGCTTTAACGATTAAAAGAAATGAAGAAAATGAAATTCGGAATTTCCAATTATTTAAGTTATATAAAAAATTAGGAGAAAAGGATTATATTTTTGGATTGTGGGATCAGGTGTCTTCCAATTTGGAAACGAAAATCGGGCTGAGTTTGGAACAGCAGGGGTTTTGGCAGGAAGCACAAAAAAAGTTTTGGATATCCATGGAAAAGATTCGAGTGAGACAAATAAATACTGATGTTGGTAAAATTGAATATGGTATATGTGAAAACCAATGGGTGGACTGTGCCTTGAAATTGGGCCAGACGGACATTTTGATTGAATTTTCACGAGAAATTACAAATTTTGATTTGTTTGTTAATTGCCTATGGAAAAATGGCGATTGGGGTAAAATTAAGGAATCGTTTGAAAAAAATAGAAAGCAAACCATTAAAAAATTGTTAATTGGAGGCTATTTGGCAATACATCAGATCCAAAGCGAGGTTAAGAAAAAAAGGAAATTTAACTATTGGGAAAGCAAGCCAAAAATAAATAAAATCTATCATTCAGGTTTACAAAACATTTTAATTGAATGGAATTATTTGCCCAAAAGGATCGGCCAGCCACATTTGCAATATTTAATTAAATTTCAACAATTTTTAGAATTACACGAATCGTTCCATTTAATTGCCGAAATTGAATATTTGAAAAAAAACTCCCAAAAAAAGCTCTATAATAATGATAGTGGTATTATTAATAAAAGTGTACATGGACAAAATACCGATAGTGATAATTTGAAAATAAACAATTTCAAAATAGACAACAATTATAATTTTTCAATAATAATGGATATACTCAATTCTTGGAAACAAAGGTTGCCTAATTATTGGGAGGAGTTGCCCATTTGGCAAGATTTATTGGAATGGAGATTAATTATGTTCAATTTGATCACTGATAATTTAAAGGAATTGAAAATTGAAAAGAATATCAAATTTATCGGCGAGCACCAAAAGGCCTTTACTTTGAACCGGTATGCTAAAGTAGCCAGAAAGCATGGTTTAATTTCAACTTGTTTAACTTCCATTGATAGAGTGTTAAAATTGTCTAATTTGACTGCTGACGAGGCATTCAAACGGTTTGAGGAACAAACAAAATGCTATATGTCCATGGAGGGGAAAATTAGTGATGGTTTAAATAAATTAAAAAATTTGGAATTAAAACATTTCCCTTCTCCAACACACCAATCATTGTATTTGCGCTTAAAGGGTGAGATTCTAACTTTGATAGGCGATTTCAATAAGGCAAATAACGCCTTTTATGATTCCATAAGGATTACTAAAAGGTTGGGGCAAAACTGGGGTAAGTGGGCAAGATTCTGCGATTTGATATATTCCAAAACGGGCAATGAAAATTGGGCAAAAAAGGCAATTGAATTTTATTATGAAACGACTTTATTAAATGGCGATCGATTAAATTCTTTAGCTCCTAGAATTATTTGGTTGTTTATTAAAGGCATTGGGAACGATAATTCATTAAAATCGACAACAAATGATTTGAAAAAAAATTTATTTAAAAATTCCAATTTAATTATGTGGATACCTTGGGTAAACCAAATTTTAAATGAATTAAATCTAAATAAGAATGAAAATCAAAATTTTGATCAATTTAAATATTTGATCAAACAAATTTCTAAAAAATTTCCACAATCAATTTTTAATTATTTTCAACTTTTGTTTGATAATAATAAGAAAGGAAAAAAGATGAATAACGAGAAGGATGAAAATAAGAAGAAAGACATAGACATCGAAGAGAATACTAATAATAATAATAATAATAATAATAATAATAATCATAATAATGAATTCTTTAATGAATTAAATGAAATATTTAACAATAATTCAAAATTAATTGAGTTCAAACAATTTAAAAATTTAATATTAAAAAAATTTATTCCAAATAAAGATTTATTAAAATATACAAATTTAAATCAATTGTTAATCAATTTTTATTGTAATGAATTAACTCCAAAAGAAATAAACTATTTAAATACTGAATTCAATTTTAATAATGAATTGAAAGATCATAAAAAAAAATTAAAAATTATTCACGAATTAAAAAATCAAATAAAAAAATTAAACGAAAAAATATTATCTCAAAATTTAATAGACAATTTAGAAAAACATTTAGAATTTAATTTGGATCCCTTAAATATTAATTTATTTAATGATGATGATGATGATGATGAAAATGACGGCCAAACTAATAATAACTCCAAAATCAAAAATGGAAATGAAAAGGAAAGTGATGAGAAGAATAAGATGAATGAAAACGAAAACGGAAATGGAAATGGAAATGGAAATATGTTTGTTGAAAAAATTTCCAAAGTATTTTTTCCCGATGAAAATGCAGAAATGCCTGGCCAATATTTAGAATTAAATAAATCAAAAATGAAATTTAGCTATACTGATCATGTTAAAATACATCGAATCTTCCCCGAAATATATACCATTTTCACTTGGTTAACTTGTCAAAAGAAAATAAATCTAATTGGTAACGATGGTAAAAAATACTATTATTTGATTGATAAAATAAAGGATCCAAAATCGGCAAGATCAGAAGAAAGATTTGCCTTTTTTTTACGATTAACAAATAGATTATTTAAAAGAAATGCGCAGACCCAAAAAAGAAATATCAATTGTTATGTTCCTTTAATTGTGCCATTAAGTAATAAAATTCGATTAATCAGTGAGGAGCAAAAAAAAATGTCCTTAGAACAAATTTATGAAATATTTTGTGATTGCGATTCCTTTTCAAATGCGAAAAGTCAATTATCAATTCATCAGCCTTTAGATTTATATTTAAAATTAACGAACAAATATAAGAATGGTGGAAATTCAAAGAAAGGGTTTAATAATATCCAGATTTTTCAGAAAATCCAAAGGGAATTTTTCCCTCGAAACATGCTTGCTAATTATGCTTTTAAATTATTCAGTACCTTTGAAGATTTTTGGTTATTTAAAAAGCAATTTTCTTTAAAATACTCCTCCTATTGCTTTTGGGAATATGTTTTAAATGTCAAAAGTCGTTCAATATTTGACATATCTTTTGCTCCTTGTTCTGGGGAAATTAGACAATTTAAATTTTATCCTAATTATGATTATAGCAATTTGATCGGTAATAATAATGATCAAATATTTAAAAAGACTGGTTATAGCAAGAATAAGAATAGCAATGAGAATGATGAGATTGGCAAAATCCCTTTTAGATTGTCTCCCAATATACAACATTTAGTAACCAAAATTGGAATCGCCGGTTTGTTTAGAACAGTGATAACTAGCTCTGCCCAGGCTTTAATAAATCCCAAATTTGATGTTCAAAATTATTTAAATGTCTTTATTAGAGAAGACCTATCACTATTGATCAAAGAAAATTTAGAAACTAACACAGAAATCATTGTTGAAAACATTTATTCTAAAATTGAAAATAATTCTCCAAAAATTTCAAATACAGGGCCAGTGAATATTGAGGCCCAAAGGCTAATAGAAAGGGCTCAAAATTTAAATCTTATTGCAAATCAATCTCCAAAATTATTTCCTTGGTTTTAATACAATTATCGGTTATTGTATATCGAAACTCAATGAAATTTTTTATTTATATAATAATACATACAATTCGAAAATAAAAAAAAATTAATTTTTCTTTATTTTTTTTTATTATTTTTGTTGTTTTATTTTTGAAAAGAGATGATTCAACGAAATTACCTCATGTTTGCCATTGGGTCTTTTTCACGATTTGTTTTGATTAGAAAATCAATAGAATTTCGAAATAAATACATAAATTAAAAAAAAAAAGCCTTTATCTTTCCCAGAATTTAAAAGGATTGAGTAAAATCCAAGATTTTTCTCTATTCTTTTGAATTCTGGAAAAGTTAGGTACTTGATGGCACTTGATGGCACTCTACGGCACTCTACGGCACTCTAGGGCACTTGATGTTTGTTTTTTTTTAGATTTGAAATAAACAGAAAATTTTATTTAATTTTCGGTTTATTTCAAAAATTAAAAAAAAACACGGTTAGCTTTTCTTGAGTTTTCTATTTATTTGGAAAATCGATAGATTTTCGTTAGGTTTTTTTGAGTTTTCTATTTATTTGTGAAGTGTTCTAGGTTTTTTTTACTTTAGAAATAAACGGGAAATTTGAATAAATTTTCGGTTTATTTCTAAAGTAAAAAAAACCTAAAGAAAATCTATACATTTTCCGTATAAAATAGAAAACCTCAAATAAACCTAGAACACTTCACAAATAAAATAGAAAACCTCAAAAAAACATAGAACACTTAACAAATAAAACAGAAAAATTCAAGAAAACCGCCGTTAGCTTTTCCAGAATTTAAAAGAATTGAGCAAAATCTTTGATTTTTGTCCATTCTTTTGAATTCTCGAAAAGCTAGGTACTCTACGGCACTTAACGGTACTTGACGGCACTCTAAGACACTTTTTGGAATTCTAAATTTATTATTTAGAGTTTTTTATATTAACTTTAATGAAGGCAAGATTATAGCTCATAGGATTGCTTTTCTTTAAAAAATGAAAAGAAATAATTATTTTAAACCAAAAGACAAGGAAAAAGAGAAAGAAATAAAAAAGAATAAAAAGTGAGTAAAAAAATAATAAAAAAAGAAAAAACTTCATTGAAAAGTTTTTTTTTTACCCCAAGTGTTGAATGGGTTGGTGGTTGTTTCTTTTTATGTCGAATTTTTTTGGATCTTCACGATTTAGTTTTAGTAAGAAGATCTAAAGATTTGAACAACTATAGATCAAATAAAACATTATACTTTATTTAGTTGTAAATTAGAACTTTGTCCATATTTTAGAGATTATAAGTTCTGTTTTTTAAGAATAAGAATAGGTTTTTGATGTTTTATCTTTTTATTGGTTCCCTTTTTGTTTTTAATTTTTATTTTTTTTCTATTTTTTTTTTTATTTTTTTTATAAGATAACCTTATCTTGTTTTCACAAAATTCCGGTACAGTTATTAACATCTTGATAATATTATAAATCTAGCCCATTATAAGTAACTACTTGGCAAGAATTTTACAATAAGTTTGATTCTGTTCACTTCAGTTTGATTTCAAATCACATCTTTGATACATTTCAGATCACTTTTGTTGAGATCACATAGCTTAACTACGATTCGATTTACTTTAGTTCTAATCAATAAAACTTTATCGATTCTTACCATTGTGAAAAAAATTTGGGTCATTAAAAAAAATTGGGTAAGTCAAAAATTTGTTTTCGTTTTTTAAATAGTAAATATTAGCAAAATGGTTTTTGATCAAAGTAAAATTTTATAAACAAATCTTACATTTAAGAAAAACCAAAGTCATTATCAATAATAATTTTCAAAGGCAATATTATCTTGTTGCATTTTAACCCTTTGGAATTACTGTGGAACTCTAAAAAACAAAAATTTATTTTTAATTGTAAACTTTACTAAAAATGTTGATTTTTTTTTATTAGATTACATTCCAAGATCAAGTTAATCATTGTTTGGGAAGACCAAAAATTAATAACCGTTTTAAATTAAGGTTTGTCTATGGGGATTTAAAGAATTTAAATGGTTTCTGAAATCTTGATATTTCGGTATTTTGAAGTTTTGATTGTAAACATTAGTGGAAAACAATCTCTTTCGAAAAAACATCTTTTTTTGGAAGATTTTATTATTCAATTGGGTTTAAAAGTTTATTTAAGATTAACTGTAATAAATTTGCGTTCGTTAACAATGATAAATATCTTATTAGATTAATAGATGATAATATTTCCTATTAAATAGTTCTCTAATTTTTAGTTAAGTTGACAATTAAAAATAAATTTTATATAATTGGAGTTCCAAAGTAATTCCAAAAGGTTAAAACGCAACAATTTAATTTTACTTCTGAAAATTATTATCTATAGTTACTTTGGTTTTTCTTAAATGTAAGATTTGTTCATAAAATTTTACTTTGATCAAAAATCATTTTGCTAATATTTACTATTTAAAAAACGAAAACAAATTTTTGACTGACACAATTTTTTTTAATGACCCAAATTTTTTTCACAATGGTTATAATGATTTTTTATTCTTTGTCCCTTCTCCAAATACTAAAAAAAAAAAAAAAAAAGTTGTGGGGTATCAAATGGAGGAACTCTAACAACTTAAGAGAATTTGAAAAAAATAAAAGAGGATAAAAATAACCAAAAATTTTTTTTTTCTTTCTTTTTTGAGAAGATAAAAAATGTTCATTTACTAAAAATTCAAAAATTCGGGTCATTTATTAATTGCTTTTATAGTTATTAATATGTAATAAATAAAAATTTAAATAAATTTTAGCCCTTTATGTTTAAAGTATAAACAGAAGGAAGTAAAAGAAAATATTAATCATTTGTTATCGGTATGTCCTTCCTATGAAAAAACTAGATTAATTTTTCGAAATAAATTAAAAGAAATAAATCTTTATGTAATAATTTAAACTTTGAACAGTTTGAAATTATTTTCATTAATTAATAATCAAGAAATCTATGATTTAAAGCTTAAATTTCCTTTCAGAAAAAAAAGTCTAAGGAAAAACTAGAGTGTAATTTTATACTTGTTCAATGTTCAAAAAAAAAAAATAAAATTTTTCTTCAAATTCCAAAATCCTTTTTTTTCTCTTATTGATTGAAAAAATTACATGATCGAAATAAAAAACAATTGAAAATGAAAATTTTACTATTTTCATTAGGCTCAACTTTACTGTGATGTTCCAATTAATAAATGAAACTTTTTATTTCAAGTTCCAAAATGAATATTAATTTTTACTGCTACAATCAAATTAGAAGAGTAATAATTTTGTCTTGGAGTTAAACTCAGGAAGTTTAATTTATTGTCTAAAAATATCATTTCTAAAAGATGTTGGAAAGATCTTTGGATTTTCTTCAACTTATAAACTAGAAAAATATTTTGGAATGTGAACGAAAAATTTTCATTTTTTAATTGGAAAATAAGAGTATTGAACAAGGATATAAATTAGTGTGTTTTTTAATTGGGTGTTTAATAGTATCATGGGTTAATTTTAGAGATAATGTTTAATAAACAATGAGCTCTGGGAGATTTATTTTGCAAAATTAAGAAAATTGAAAATATATTCAGGCCCACTCAATAAAAAATACAGAACATGTAAAAAAGCATCTTTAATCAGTTCTCATTTTAGAAATTGATGTGTTTTCAAAATCTTCACTTCAGCTAAGCATTGAAAAAAGTTTTCAATAATTTTTAGAAAAGTACATCAAGTTTAAAAATGCTTCTAGTGGCTTTGACTCTACGTTTAATCTAGATACTCATTGAATTAGAATCCACGAATTTAGCCACTTCAAAATCTCTCTTTTTAACAAATAAAATGTGTTTTAACATGAAACCCTTAACAATAAACCAAATCAAGAATACAATAATTTTTGGCACATTTAGATAACTATTTATTGTCAACAAAATGATTGGAAATTTTGGTTGTGGTTTCCAATTGCCTAGCAAAAGTTTGTATGTGAATTAAGAAAGGATCAATTCGTTCTGAAAAAATTCTAGTATTAATTATTTTTCTCTGATAGGTTCTCCTTGAATTGGTATTGGGCAAATAATGACAAATGATCTGAAGGATACTTCATGCTTGGTAATCGAATATTGTCGACGTCTGTTGGTGGCAATAATCTTGAGCAGATTTGCCAGTCGTTGTTTGACAAAAAAAGGAAATCAATTACCCTTTTCACTTCTGTTTTTCTGACCTTCCAAGTGGACCAGTATAGATCATAATCTTTTTTTTTTTCAAGATCTTCGTATGTGCTTGAGTAGCCATTTTGGTACATGTGATTATAGCAATATTGGAAAGGCTCTTCGTTAAAGTCTCCCCCGAAAATCAATGGCAGGGGCTTTGTTTCATTCAGATTTCGAAAATTGCTGAGCATTTCAACCAACGACACAATTTCTTCTTTTCTTATTTTAAATGATTCCTCTGCAATGCTTGATTTTAAATGGGTGACACCAACG
This sequence comes from Anaeramoeba flamelloides, assembly GCA_027625915.1. Taxonomy (NCBI): domain Eukaryota; family Anaeramoebidae; genus Anaeramoeba; species Anaeramoeba flamelloides. The sequence continues at coordinate 11,571,260 of JANTQA010000036.1, forward strand.
ATAAAAGCTTTGCTTGTTGTTTTGAATGAAAGCTTTTTTAAAATGGCAACCTGGTTTCTATTCTCGTAATTGATGGTCTTTTTTGCAATTAAATTAAATTTTGATTTCCGATAAAAAATTGCACACCCATCAGAAGGCTCATTGAATCGAAGGCACCCAGAATCTGGTTTTTTTTTGAATGTGCCCTCATACTCGCTCCCGAGTTGTTCAACCAGAAATTCAAAATGGTTCAGTTCCTCAAATAGGATCACGTCAGGGTTGCATGAAACAATCACCTCCAGAATCCTCCATTTTCTCGTGCTCCATACATGGCATTCTTTTGGTGAAAGCGAATAATTAAAAAAGCCTTGTGCTAAGCTGTTCCACTGCATCACACTGACATTGTCCTTCTCTGTTACAATTGGCGAAAGCTCTTCTAATTTTCTTTTGTATAAGGGTGGGAAATTGATGGTCTTCTTACGAATTTCGTTCAAAGTTAACATGTGAATAAGAAAAAAATGATGAAAAAATTGTTTATTTAACAGGTCAAGACTTTTTTCAACTTTGTTTGATTGAAATATTGTTGTGTGTCTCAAGTCTGTGTGAAATTTTATTTTTTAGACATCTGAATATTGGGTATTTGTCAATATCTCAAGAGATCGATTTTTTTTCGAAAGTTTACCACTTAAAAAAAAGCAAATTTTTTTTTCCCAAATATTTAGCTTGTTAAGACGATTTGTTTCCAAACAAATGAAAAAAAATTTAATTCGAATTCTAAAAAAAGATTTTTGCAAGAAGAAACTTTTTGAATATTTAATTATCTTAAAACCAGCATAAATAATTGATTTCCCTTTTCAAATTGGAAGACTTTGCCGATTTATTATAGTTATTGGGATTTGTATTTTTTTATCAAAGCAGAACTGAAAATTTAGATCTTTTTATATTACAATTAACTGTAGTTCAAAAGTAACAAAATGTACTTTTTAAGAAAGTGAAAATTTTTTTTCGATTTAAATTTAATAGTATAGGATTGAAAAAAATGCCTTAAATAAGAATAAGTTTTGACAAAATTGAAAATTGTTAGCAAAATACTTTTAAAATATCCAAATTTTTTCTAAATAACCCATTTTTTTTATGAACTCTAGTAAGAAATCTACCTCAAACTCATTAAAGTAGGGATTTTTGCAGAGTACTCTGGTAAGTTAGATCGTATAAGAAGATTTACTTATTATCGAAAAACAAATCAGGTTTTTAGAGGTTGCTCGAATCTGGAAAATGATAATTTTTATTCATTTTTTTTTGATTGATTGAATGGTGTTTCGGACAAGCGTAATTTCATTAATCATCATTCTAATAAGTGGGTAAGTTATAATTTAAAAAGTTTGATTATGAAAAAAAAAAAGGATTAGATTTTATATAAAAGAAAGTACACAACTTTTTTCCTAATGTTCAAAATTAACAATCTTGTAGTTTGGATTTTTTTCATTTAAGGTATTTTTTTTACAACTATTTGTTGCAAAATAAATGTAACAAAATGTTCATTCAGCATTCAGTAAAAAGATTTTATAAATGGTGTAACATTTTGAAATTTTTAATTCCGAAAAGAAGTTTATGGGTAGATTCATTATGGTTAAAAATAATTTCCTGAAATGGAAAAAAAAAAATTAATAATTTTAATGAGTGTATATTAAGAATCCAAAACAACCAACAACTTGTGAAGTGTGATCGATCTCCAAAAATCAACAAAGATTACATTTTTAAAAAAAAGTGCCAAAGAAAGAAACCCAATTTCCAATTCGAATGATTAGAATATAGAATTTTAAAAACAACAATACTAATTTTGAAATGTTGATCATGAGGCACTTTTTGAGATCTTGAAGTTTTTTGTTTTTTATTTTTTTTCAATTCTCAAAGGAGTAATTATTTTCTCAAAAATGTTACAAAATCCTTACTTTGTTAAATATAGAAGGCTTACAAAATAATCACAAACAAAATTAAATCGATTAAATTGGTTATATACTTGTAGATAACAATTTGTTTTGAATTGAAGAAATTTAACCCTTTTTAAAATTACCAATTATTGCATTTATTTTTTTTTTTAAATTTTGATTTTTTTGAGAATTATGAAAGCTTTTAAACTTTTTTTTGAATTGAATTTTTTACCAATGATGATCCTCTTAAACTTTTTTTTTTAATTGAATTTGGCCAATCAAAGGAAGGGTAATTTCACAATATGTTTTTCGTTTCGAGTCACTCCTTGAGTATGGGACAAATCCACGTTAAATAACTAGACCCTTAAATTATGATTTTATCTTATTGTATTAGATATTTTAATGACTTGTTTTTATTCTTGGGAGGGGTGATTTATTTTGGAAAGTTGAATGAAAATATGGATCTTTTTATTTTGAAATTAACAGTAATATATTTTATAACATTTTAAACTTGTAAAACACCTTTTCAACATTTTTATAACATCTTATATTTTTTTTTGTGTGTTATTTGAGTATGTAATGATTGCTCTATTCAATTTGTGGTATAGTGTATAAAATCATCAAATGGAAAGGTCTTTTCATTTTTTTTATTTTATTTTGTAAGGAAGAGAGGTGACTCAACAATATCATCCCCTGTTTTCCTAAAACACCAAAATTTGTTTTGAGTTTTTTCTATCTTACAGAAAATTTATACATGATTCTAGTTCATAGAATAACTTTTCTTTTTATTCTGAAAATAAAAAAAAAAGTTTTTTATATAAAGATAAATCCAAGAAAAAGAGAAAAAGAAAAATCAGAATGAAAATATTACCACAATCAAAAGAAATAAAAATTCAATAAAAATTCATTAATAATTTTTGTTTTGATAAGTTATTAAATGGTTTGTGTTTAATTGTGTTGAATTTGTCTAAATGTCATCATAATTTATTTAAATAAAAGATTTTCAAATATTTAACCAATAAAAGATCAAAGGAAAAAGTTACTTTATTACATTTTAAATGTATTGATATTTGACTAATGTATTTAAAATATACATAAAAAACTCTTTTTTCTTTATTTTCAGTTCTTTAATCCTTTACTCGAAAACAAATTTAAATTTCTTACCCTTGTAAAAAGTCTATCAATGTAAAGTATAAAAAATTCTAGCATATAAAAAGATCCCACATCTTAGGATTAATTACTCCAAATATTCATTTGGAAAAATTGGAAATTCCAAATATCATAATTTTTATTTACTATTTATTCTTCAAATATCTGTTTTAGAGTTGAATACAAAAAAAAAACTATTTAAATATTAGAAACAAACAGCTAGAATATGAAATCTAAAAAAAAAAGAAAGTTCATAAAATATTTCTCTTTTGTTATTTTCAAAACTCACTAATTGATTGTAAGGTAATCGGATTTTTTAAATATAAAATGAAACCTTATTGAGATTTTATATAATTATTTTTTGTATTTTGTATTTTGATTTATGATAAGAAAGACTTAACCTACATCTAAATAATTTATTAATTTGTATATATTTTTTAAATTCAAAATACACATCTAGCCTATTGAAACCAAAAAAAAAAAAATAACCTTCTATTTTTAATTATCAATTAAGTTAAATCTTCAAAATTGGAAAAAATATTTTTTGTTTTATGTTGGAAAGTATTGATTTTGAAAGAATATTTTTTATTCTGTTATTATTTTTTTGTTATTAATATTGAAAAGTCAAATCACTTCCAATAAAAATAATTATGGTATAGGTGATTTAATAAATGAATATTTGGTAGAAGCTTAACTATAGTTTATCATTGAAATTAAAACATATTTCAGTAAATATTTTTTTATTCTTTAAGGTTTAAAAAAAGTCATTTTCTTTTTTCATAAATTGAAATAAAATTATAAAATAATTATTTTTTAAAAAAAAATTTTAACTAATTATTTTAGCTTATTTGCAAAATGTGTTCAAACAATATAAATCATTTTTGAAATAAAAAATATATTTTTAATTTTGAGGATAAAATTGCCTAATTCCCAAATATCTTCAAGAAAATTTTATTTTTAAAAATAAAATTTCTTCTTAAAACAAAAATACAATTTCTAAGTAAATTTTAAAAATGATTTGTAAACTTTAAACTTTATAACTACTATTCTTAAGGGACTAGTCTCTATTATTATTTTTTTGACAATTTTCTAAATAAGAATTTCTTATCTAGAAATATTTACAATATTGAAAATAAGCAACTTTTTTAAATCCAAGTAATTGGCAAAAAATTTTTGACAATCTATTAAATTTTGTTAAAAATAATTAATAGAGATTAGTCCCTTAAAGAAATAAATATATTTTCCGATTGGTTGAATCAATCTATTTTTTTTTAACCAAAAGAATTATCTCAAAAAAAGAAAAAATTCTTTTATTAATATTACTGACTACAAAGAATTGGTATTCTATGATAAGGTTGGAAATAGTGAGAAAATAGTAAAAAAATTTTTATAATCTAAGAAACCAAATGAATTTCAATGTTTTCTTTTTCATACAATTGGAAATTAAAACTTGATCTCACATAAGAAATTTTCTTTTCTGAGGTAACTTAGTTGAGGAGAATTTTTCGAAAATTAGTATTTACAAAATTTGTAAGTAGAGAAGATTCAAATTAAAATATTATAAAAGTTTTCCTTGTTGTTGTAGAGTACTGATTCCTTCAATCATATTTTTTTTTTTTTGGAAAAAGTTGAAGTTAAAACAAAATATCTTTACAAATCGGTAATTATTGTCAGTATTTCAAGTTCTGATGAAAACGAAATTTTTGTTCTGTTCATATCTTGGCTGTTAAACAAAAAATTTTATTTTTAATGAAGAATCGAGATATCAAGAATTAAACTATAATTTATCCCTTACAAAGTTATGTTATAAATAAATTCTTTGGGCCCATCACAAAAAAGAACTTTTTATTTTAACGTCCCCGATCTTGTATCCACATATTAAAATAAATTTTTTATTTGACAAAAAAAGGAAGTTTTTTCTTTCTGTTCTTTTGTAAATACTTACAAATCACAAAGTACTAATTCGTAAGAGTATTGATTTAGCAAGAATTTATTACATTTAGTTGGTTATAAGTACAAAATGTACTCATAACTTTATCATTATGGTTTTAAAAAATTGATGAAAAATAAATAATTATAAAATCAAACGAATTCTAATTAAAATATCTATATTTGCTAAAAATAATTTAAAAAATAACCTATTTTCTTTAACCAAAGAGTGAAATTTGATAAATTAAATTAAAATTCAGAATTTTTACATTCATTTTGAAAAATCAAAAGAAATAAAAAGTGATTTATTTCTCAAAAACTTTTCAAATAATAATTTTTTTCAATGAAGAATTAAAAACAAAACCAAATAAAGAAATGAGTAATTGTATCAAATGTTATAGATAAGATCAAGAAATAAATGATTTTTTTTTGATTTTTTCTTAATCAATTTCTTTTGTATTTTTGTTTTCCATTATTTTAATTGATATGTGAATATTTTATTCATAAAAATATTCCACTCTCATATTTATATTAAAATTTTAAATATATTTAGATAAAGAAATAATTTTTATATTCAATACCAAATCAACTGATGTACCCAAAATTTGAAAAAAGTATTTATCATCTTTAAGAAAAAGTTAATTATTTAATAAAAACCATAATATGTATATTTTTAGCAAAAATATGTCAATATAGAATAACAAAAAAATTCATACAAAAGAAAAAAATAAAAAAAAACAAAAAATGTAAAAATTTATTAAAAAAAATCGTAATTTATCTTTCTTTCTTTGTTATTTGTAAGTCCAAATTTATATTGGCTTTTATTTTTTAATATTATTGTTATTTTTTTTTCGGAGATTTTGGTTTGAGTTTGATTTTGACAATAATTTTTGAGTTTCTTCAGAATTTCCGTTTTGTTTTTTCTCTTTTAATTTTTCAGATTTTCTACTTTTTGTTGGTGTTCGAATTTTTTTTTTCCTTATAATTTTATTTTTATTTTTACTTTTATTATTACTATTACCAATCCCATTATTATTATTATTATGATTATTATGATTATTATTTTTTTCATTCTTTATTTTATTTTTCTTTCGATCTCTAACAGTCAATTCATTGGCACTTTTATATCTTTTGGCCAATGGGTCATTTTTTCTATTTGCCCTGATATTATTGGGATATTTGTATTTTTTGTATTTTTTTTTTTTTTTTTTTATGTGGCTTTTTTGATTTATTTTATGAATTGGCCTGATTGGTTTTATGGGCTTTATGGGCTTTATTGAATTTTTTTCAGATTGCTTATTTTTATTTTTAATTTCAGATCTATAATTTTCATAAGAAGTTGTTTCCTGATAGCCTTTTGGTATTTGAAATAATTCTGGATCAGGATCCATTTCTTGGAAATGCGTAAAAGTGGCAATGGCAGAAATACCTGGGAACACAGGCACTTCCATTTGAATTGGAAAGCCTTGGAAAGGCAGCTTTAAACAAATAAAATCTTTTAATTTTTCAAATTGTTGGTTTAAAGGTGCTAAAGCTTCAAAAATTGGGATGATTTTTTCAATTGTTAATGGGAAATCTCTTGAACAACAAACTGTTCCAGAAAAGTTCTTTGTTTTTTTTATTATATTAAATTTGGGAAGATGACCATATGTTTTTTTTTTTTTCATTTTTTTATTTTTGGTACTATCATGATTATTTGATGTAATTTTTTGAGATCTTGAAGTTGTTAATGTTTTTTTCCCTCTCGTCTTCTTTTTTTCTTCTACTTTTTCTTTTTCTTTGCCTTTTTCCTTCTTTTCCTTTGTCCCATTTTCTTTTGCGTCCCTTTCCCTTCCTGTTTCTGTTTCTGTTTCTGTTTCTGTTTCTGTTTCTTTCTTTATTTTATTTAAATCGTCTATTTCATTTCCTTTTTCGTTATCCTTTTCAGTTTCCTTTTCCTTTTCGTTTTCACTTTCGTTTTCCTTTTTGTTTTGCTTTCTCTTTCTTTCTCTTCTTTCCCTTTCCGTTTCTGAAAATATCTTTTTCCTTCTTTCCTTTTCAGTTTCTGAAAATATCTTTTTTCTATTTTCTTTTCGATTATGCTTTTTACCTTTTTTCCTTTCGTGCTTTCTTGTTGATTTGTTACTTTTTTGTTTTTTCAGAAAATTATCATAAGCTTTTTTTTCTTTTTCAGAAAATTTCTCAACCCGATCTTTCTTGCTTCTTTGATCTTTTTTATTATTTTTCTTTTGATTGCCCTTTTTTTTTGGTGGTCTTACAACTTGTCTAATTGTTCCTTCATAAAGCAAATTCTTGACTTCATAAACTTTTGCGTTCCAATTTCCAATCTTTTGAGTTTTTCGATCTGCAAACCAAGATTTTTTTTTTTGAAATTTGCAATTTGAAGTGTTAATTGTTGATTTCACCATATCATTTTCCATTAAAAAATCAATATCGTTTTGTGTTACCCTTATGTTTTCTCTACCCTTCTTAATTTCCTTGGAAGTGTTTAAATATGTGCCATTGTCATGATCAATAATAAAGACGTCGCCCGGCGTTTCGGTTTTTAGCCCTGTCAATAAAAGAGAAACATTACCCCTTACCCAATTTCTATTTTCAAATCCAATTAATGTACAATCCACTCGGATATTTGAATCAGTTTTCCAAATTAAATATTCATCACTTGGAAGAAATTTTTCAATAAATGGAAGCCATGAATTTATTTCCCAATGTATTTTCATCATAAAGTCAGGTACCTTATTTTTATTATTATCATTATTATTAGTAGTATTATATATTTGTATACATATATTTTGAAAATAAATATGTTAGTTGAATAATAAATTATTTTTTAATTTTATAAATTTTTGTTTATTTGTTAGTTAAAAAAATAAAGATTAAACTTTTAAAATAAAAATTGTTTCTGACAAAGGGGAGTATCCAAAAAAAGAATTTTTTTCCAAATATCAATTATTGTTTATATTTTACCTTTTTAAGAACAAATAAGAAATTCAGAGAATAATTCTCATTAGAAAATTGTAGATATATTAATGAAGTAAATGTAATCAAAATCTGAATATTTTTCTTAAAAATTGTAAAACCAAAATTCTTAATGATATCATTTAAAAAAAGCAACATCGGTTTTGATCTCCAATTGAAGATCCAAAGAAAATTAAAATAGATATCAATATGATTTTTCTACAATCATTTTAACTGTTTCAATAACATTAGAATAACAAATTTTGACTTTGTGACTATTGATCTTGTAATAAAAAAAAAATTTGCAAAGGAATTACTTTTTCAAAAAAAAATCGAAAATAAAAAAAACAAATTGTGAAAAAATGATTTCAATTTTGGGATTTTCAAAATATTTTTTTCTTCTAATATCTATTCAAAACCTTTAAATTCATGTAATTTACCCATTAAAAATGGGCCCCTTTAAATGAAAAATATTATATATATATAGCTGTTTTAAAAAAGTGAGTACTAAAGGTGTTGATCAAACTCTTTGATTCACACTTTTAAACAGTTTGAGTGATACCTTTGATAAATTTTAGTTCGAACTTTTTGAAAGCAGCTGTAACAGATATATTTTTTAATTGAGAATAAATTTTAATTTATATAAATATCTCTTTGGAACATTGTGAAACAATTATTTTTATGACCTTTTAAAAAAAAAATAATTGCATTTTCACTCATTAAAAAATAAAAAACATCATTAATATTACAAACTCAAATGAAAATTTTAAATTTAACAATGAATTGTTTGAGATCATATGTGTCTTACCAAAGAAGCTAAATCAAAATTGAAAAATTAAAATTGTAATTTATATGTTTATTATCACAATTTGAAAAATAACCTTTTTTTACTTTTCAAAAACTTTAAAAGAAATCTTTCTTTCTTTCATTTTTTTAATCAAAATATAAACAAAAATTTGATAAACAATATTGTAATATCCAAAAAAAAGCATAAAATAAAATATTAATTAACAAGATTTTATTTTTGAAAAAACTTTTAGATACATTACCCATTATTTAATCATGTAAAATAATAATACTTTCATTAGTGAGGTATTGTGTTGAGAATCATTATTACATAAAGTATCTATTTTGTAACATGAATTTTCTTTTATTTTTCTTTTATTCCTAGCTGTGATATATTTAAAACACTGCTGAGAATATTAAACCAAAAATAGATCGATTTTTGAAATTTTTGTTTTTAAAAATTGCTTTTAATTAAACTTTTTTTTATTTTTTCCATTTTTTCCCCTGGCTGAATTTTCTTTTTATTGGGGTGAAGAGTTACAAAGGAAAAAGATCAAGTGGTTATTTGTTAATACCTGGACACTGAAACACGAAAGTATGAGTAACTTGAAAATGAAAACGAAAACGAAAAAGTAAACTCAAAAATATCAAAGGTTTAAAGCAAACGAGATTAAAAAGAAAAGATGAAATGACAACAATTATACAACTCCCCAAATGAACCTTCATGATCAATTATTAATTAAAATAAATCAATCAAAAATATAGTGGCTGTGATTTTGGGTGTATTTAATTAAATGATAACATTGGTTTTTTTTTTTTTTAGATTTTTTACCAATTGCTTCTTATAAATCCTTTCAAAACCAAATTTCAATCTTTTTTCTTATTTATTTTTTATTTTTCATTTTTTCTTTTTCAGTTTTTTGTTTTTGCTTTTTTAACAATAAATTTTTTGGGTATATAACTCCCTTGAACAACTGTGGAATCTATGATTTTAAACTTAGATTTCCTTTAAAGAAATTCAAGTAAAAGATCATCTCGAGTATAATTTACACTTCTTCACTAATTATAATTAAACTTTTTTTCAAATTTTGTATAGTTAAATACCAAGTTGGCCAATGTTATATTCTATAAAAATGGTCAATTTTTAACTTTATAAAAAAAGAAAAAGTCAAGAGTTAATAACAAAAAAAAATGTTTTGAAAAGTTGGTACATCCTTTCTTTTAAATTCTTAATACCACTTGAAAGAACAAAACACTTGTTAAAAAAAAAAAAGTGCAGTTTTATTTTTTCATGGTTAGATTCAATTAAACAAGCACTTGAACAATCAATCGACGCTCAGTAAATATGGAATAACTATCTTAGTTTGAATAATTTGAATCAAAGAATAATAAAAAAAAAAAATAAAGGATCAAAATTTCCTTTTATTCTCAAAAATTAAAGATAATTATTTTTGGCAAATTTTGAAATATCTTGACAAAAAAAAAAAGGAAAACACGTTTTTTAATTGTAAACATTTAGATAATCACAGAACACTGGAAATAAAAAGCCAGATCAATGAAGGGTTATTCAGAATAAGTGAAAATGTTAAAGTCTAACCTCATGTTTCTTTAGTATTTTTGTCTTTTTTTTTTTTTTTTTTCCAATCCAAATTAAATTTTGTTAAAAAGCTAAAAAAGCTAATTTTTCATCTAATATCCTTAAATTTTCCCAAAAGATCAATTTAAATCATTTTGTCATAATTTAAAGATAGATCGTTTAAAATCCACATTTATATTTTTTAATGGAAAGTTACTCCTTATTTGTTTTTGTTAGTAATGATTCAAAGTTTTAATTTTGTAATAACTTTTGAGGGATAAAGCTATTTTAAACAGGGTGCTTATGATTTAACTTCACTTGGTTTATTTATTGTAATTAAACTTTATTTGAACCCCTTTTAATTGAGATAATCAATTGTTATTTTGGTCACAAATCTTCTGGTATTGTTCAGATTGAAGATCCTTTACAAAAAGGAAATTATATTTATTTTATCAAAAAAAAGTTTGACATAAAGAAAGAAAAAAAGCAAAAAGATACCGAAGAAGGTTGTTACTGTTGTAATTTTGTATTTTGGTGTTAAAACTTTAATTCAGTATTAAAGAATATTTCAATTTAAATGAGCACAAACAACGTTTAACTAATTTTAAAATTCGATTAGGGTTAACTCGTCAGCACCATGTTTGAAGTGGTTGTAATACTGGCAAATCCACAAAAATGTTTACAAACTTTTTAGTTCAATTTCCAATTTTTTAAATTTTTTTTAACTTGATTTGAATATAGAAGAAAAATATTTTTTTTGGTTTAAATGCAAACGCACTTTGTAAAAAATTTCATTTTTGAAATGTTTTGAAAGTAGAGTTATCGAAAGATTACTCAACTGGAAATTAAACTAAAAATTTTTAAACATTTTTTTGGATTTAGAAGTAAAATGCATTTTGTTCCCCAGAAATGTTTTTGTTTGGCTGTTGTTATTTAAAAACTCTTTTTTAAATACAAAAAAAAAAAAAATATTTTTTTCTGGTTAAATCCTTATTTAGAGTGGTGTAAATAACTCATGTTGACAACCTTTAACCCATTACAAAAATTTAACTCGTGTTTTTTTTTTTCAGACTTGGGTATTTGAAGATAGGAAGACTCACGTATATACATATTCTTGGTTCCGATTTAAATTGAACTTAGAGGTTAGATCTTTGACTAATTGAAATGACTCAAGAATATTAAATGCTTTTGTTTCAAAAATTTCGTCATATTTACAAAATTTGAGAGATTAAATGATTTTTTTATAAAAATTCAAAAGATAATTTTGCTCATTTTTTTGTCAAAAAAATAACATTTTAATCTTTCCATATCTTTATAATTCTTTTTTAAAATTTATTTAAAGAACCCTATTTCTTGTTTGTATACTGTTTTCATCACATTGGTTTCTTTCTTTTATTTCTATAGTCTGCCAATATTTTTTGAAAGAGTTAAACTTTAGTAATGGGTTGAAATAAAAAAAACAGGTTATTTACACCACTTTACTGAGAAATTCAATGAAACTTTTGAAAATTTTTACCTCCTTTTCCATTTTTTTACTTGGTTTTGAATAAACACTTGATGGATCAAATGTAAAGTAACTTTGTAAATTTAATTGGCCTTCCTAAATATTCTTTGTAAAGAGCTGTTTTGAAAGTAGAGTTAATAAGTCCAAAAAAGTGAAAATGAATCAAAATTTTTTTACCTTTATTTTGAATTTACCAGACAAAATAAGAGTAAAATAATGAAAAAATTAATGGACAAACTTCAAAACAATAGTTTTTATTCTTAAAGATTCGGTTTTTCTTGTCTTTAAAAAGTTTTACTTTACAAACATAATAAAATTGAAAATTATTCAAAGTATCCCAAGATTTTGAGAATAAAAATAAAAAAAAATTTTATTGTTCTGCAAAAGTCATTGCAAAATGTCTCAAAAATAAATATGTTAACAAAAAGGCAAATTTCGATAAAAATCTTGTAAATGACATTTTTTTGGTTTAGAATGTAAAGGGTGTGTGTTGTTTTGAACTTAGCAAATAGCAGTTCAAACAGGAAAGAATAAAAATTTAGTGTGATTGTTTTTCAAAAAAAAATAAAAAAAAGAAATTTTAAAAATTAAAAAATTTCAGATAGTTACAAGATCAATTTGTTCAAGTAAAAGTGGAAGCTTTGACTCATAAACGTGATGTACTTTGAGTTGGATTGCAAGATAAATTTCCTTAATGATTCTTCTATTGCCATAAAATGTAGCCTCCTGTAGCAAGGTCCAGCCTTCTTTCGAAAGGCTTAAGGGATCTGCACCGTATCTTAAAAGCATCTTCACCATTCTGAGGTCGTCGTTGTAGATCGCAATAAGGAGGGGGTTTAGTCCTTTGTTATCACGGATGTTAAGATCGAGTGGATCTTGGTTTGATTTTTGATTTTGTTTTTCCTTTTTGAATAATTGTTTCAGATACTTTGTGTCCCCATTTGAAACACATTCAAGAAGTTTTTGATTTCTTTTTTCACCCTCTTCTTCTTCATTAAGGTATGTTTCTTTCTCTTGTTCTTTATTGGTTTCCTTTTTTTTTTCTTTCTCTTTTCGTAATTCATTGTTTTCTTCATTTGGGAAAACTGAATTGTTCTTTTGGGTTGTTGTATTGTGGTCCTTTTCATTTCGCTTGTCAAATGAGGTCACTTCTTGTTTATTGTCATCCAGATTAGGATTAATTTTGGAATTTTCTTTGGAATACATGGTTTTTCTTCAAAAAGAAAAAAAGTTATTTGTTATTTAAAACAATACTATTTCTCTGTTTGAAAGCCTTACAAATTTTGAAAAAAAAAGGAAAAAAATATAAAAAATAAATAGATAATAAGGTAAATACATAAATTTTTTCTTGATTAATTTACCTATTTTTGGTTGACAATAGATAATTTCTCGACCATTACACAAAAAAATTGTTCGTGTTTTTTCCGAAAGTAACTCAGTTTACACAAATGGAAAAAAAGGTTATTTTTTTGTCAACCAAACTTAAACAAGTGTGTGTTTTCAAACCAATCAACTGAGAAAGAGTAAAAAAATTCTATTTTGAAAAAAACAACTAAAAAAGTTTACAAATTTATTTTTACACTCAAAACATTTGTATTATTTTTCATTTTTACACCAGTTACTACTAAAAGAACTTTTTCTTTAAGTTTTCAATTGGATTTTTAACAAACATCAATTATATACAACAATTTTATGTCGAATTTTTTAATGAAACAACCATAATATTTCTTAAAAAATTATTTTGCAATCAAATTGTAAAAAATAAAAACATTAATACAAAATAATTTTTTATAGCCGTTCCAAGACTACCATAAAATTTTAAATAAAACACAAACGATTTTTCTATTCTTATTTTCTATTTTCAAAAAAATTTGGAAATAAGAGTTATTATTCAAAAAAAAATTTCAATAAATGAGCTATTATTCAAATTTTGAAACAATCAAAAAAAATTCAAGATCACTTAAAACTTAAAAATTATTGGTCCAAAAGAGCCTAAAAAAAATATCAATATTTACTGATCTTTAAAAATTTACCTTTATTGAACAATAATTTTAGGTGCTTCGTGAATCTTCAGAAAATTTTTTTTGATTGTTTCAAACTTTGAATAATAGCTCATTTATTGAAATTTTTTTTTGAATAATAACTCTTATTTCCAAATTTTTTTGAAAATAGAAAATAAGAATAGAAAACTCTAATCTGTTTTATTTGAAATTTTACGGTAGACTTGGAAAGACTGTATATATTTAACAAAGTGAATAAAATGAATTACAATAAGATATCAACCATTTAAATTATGACAATATGTTTGGAATATACTGGGTATATAGTTTGTCAGTATTTAATAAAAATATTATTTATTTTATTGGATCTCTGAGTTTTGGAACACTATAATTTTCCAATTAAAAAATGAAAATTTTTAGTTAACATTCCAAAATATTTTTCTGTTTTGAATAATTAGAAGAAAATCCAAAGAACTTTACAACATCGTTTAGAAATGATTTTTTTAGACGATGAATGAAACTTCCTTATTTAACTCTAAGATTAAATTTTTACTCCGCTAAGATTTGATTATAGCAGTCATAAATAATATTGATTATGGAATTTGCAATAAAATAGAGTAGTTGTGTAATTTATAACAAACATTGTTTAAATATACAAACAATTGCTTAATTTAAAATATATATTGCTTAAAAAGAAATATTTTTAGACAATCAGACCTATTGCCTAATTAGTAATATTTTAAACAATTTTATGTTATGTAAGCAAAAAGAATTGCAACTATTGTAAACAATTCAAAAATTTATTTATAAAAAGAACTTGTTTTGTAAAATAACAAATATACAAAAATTAATAATAAAAGAATCATTTTTAAAAATTCAAAAAAATAAAAATTTACTATTCTGTACTCAAAAATATTAAACATTTCAAATTAAAAAAATTTTTTGATCAATATTCAAAATTTTAATTTTTCATTGATAAAATAATATCCAATAGATATTAAATTTATATCTCTCATGTAAGATTTATTTATTTTTCAATTATAACTAAATAGTAAAATTTTTGAAATAGTTACAAAATACTAAAATAAAAAGTAAAATAACAAAATAACAAAAAAAAAAAAAAAAAAAAACACCCAAAAGATAAACTCAAGTTTTGTAAAAAAATGATTTTAGTAAAATACTATTTTAATAAATTTTAAAAATATTTATTACAAATAATAAAGTTAATGAAAGTTTCTCTTACCCTTGAGCTCCTTTATTATTAAAAATTAAGATTTGTATTAAAAATTTAAAAAAAGAAAAAAATTGCAAATAATCCAATAAAATTAAGAACTTATAAAAGAAAAAAATTTTTTTTAACTAAAAATTATTAATAAATCTTAAATTTAAAAGTAAAATCTTGCATAAAATTGAATTTATGGGGGAATAAGTTCAATTTTATGAAATATGTTTTTTCTATTAAACAAATGATTTATTAATTACGCAATAATTGTGGGAATTGTTCAATTTATTGAATGATCGTGAATAAAACAATCAATTGTGTAAATTGTTTTTATTTCGCAATAGAAAATATATTACACAATATTACTTTTTTATTATGCAACCACTGTTTCTTTTACACAAACCAATTAAACTTTTACGAAACTACTCTAATGTTTATTTATTAATTAGTCATTAACAGTAATGATCGTTTTTTCACAAATTTCCGAAATTAATAATTATAATGTATTTTTTTATATTATTTGTGTCCATATCTTATTGTGAGTTTGATCTCTTGATCTTTTTAGTGTGAATTTACAAGACAAAAATTTTGTGTAAAATTATCCCAATTTAAAGTCACCCTCTTGTAACTCAAGATTAACTTTTTCTACAAATAATTACTTTTTCATTTTTTATTAATTAAATGAAATTTGTATTTTAGTATGTTGTATATGATTAAATAGTGGATTTTGTTTATTTGCAACTTATTAAAAAGTAAAAATTGTTAATTTTATCTCTATATTTTGTCAAATCATTGTTCATTATTAGTTAATTCGTATAAATTGAAAGATTACCTTTTATGAAAATGTTAAATCTGGTATAAAATGGACTTTCAGTAGTTTTAAGATTTACTCAAACTTGAATACCTAAAATATAATCACATAAAAAAAAAAATTCGGGAATTTAAGAAAAATAAAAAAATTTTGAAAAAATATATAAAAAAGAACTCTATAACAGAAAACTATTTACACACTAATTCCTAACATAAATTATCAATATGTATTCAAACGAACCACCAAGTTACTGAAAATTGTAATCATATAATGAAAATTGTACCAGATTTAATTACTGTCATTATAATAAATAAATTCAAAATTTTAATATTTTTTTTAATGCATTTCTAAAATGAAACTTTATTTGGTGGTGTAGATTTATAAAAGTAATCAAATTAATAACTTAAATGACGCATTTATATTGAAGTTAAAGTACCAACTAATAAAATAAAAAAAAAAAAATAGAAGAAGAAGAAGAAAATATTGATTACATTTTCTTCACTGATATGTTCACTAAATAATTCATGAAAAAAAAAAAAAACATAAATTTATCTTAGATTACAACACTAAGATTAAATCCTAGTCAGCGTTTACCAAAATTTTAAAAAGTTTACTTTTTTATGCAAAATAATTCATTTTTTTTTTTTTTTTCAGATAAAAAATACATATTTCCAAAATAATTATTTAATAAATTCACTCTTAAAAAATCTTGAAGTTAACTTTCTAAAACAAAAGGAAAGATTCTAATATATTTATCAATTTATAGATGTATTAAAATTTAATTCATTCTTCAGTATTCTGAATATTTATTACAGGGAATTTTATTATTCGATATTTAACTTCTTTTTATCTTGGGAATAAATTTTGATCCACAAAAACATGTGATATATAACATAGGAGTCTAAAACCAAATTTACTAAACTCCCTTTCACTGAAAGCTTCCCAGATCTAAATGAAACATTCACTTTTTTTAAGAATCAACCAAACTAAGATTGTTTCGAAATGAGAAAAATAATCAACTTTAGATTAGAGTTGAGATTTATAAAAGAAATACCTGAACAAACTAGTAAATTTCAAAAAAAAAAAAAAATGGTAAAAAAAATTTTAGGTCAACTTTCATTGGAATGTCTCTTTCAAAATTTCTCCATTTCTTTGGAAAATGAAATTGTTGGCAATAAGATTTTTAAATTATAAATGTATTCATTTTTAAAGAAAATATAACTACTCACTTTTCTGGATGTGAATTTGGTGTTTCAAATGATTTTTTTTTTTCAAATTTACTTTTTTAAAAAAAAAAAAAAAAATAAAAAAAAAAAAAAGAAAAAACAAAAAAAGAAAAGAAAAAAAAAATAAGAAAAATGAAAAGCAAAACAATATAAAACTTTTGAAGATAAGATAAAAAATGATTTGATCTCAGAATTAACAATTTTTTTTTGGAACTAAACCATTTTCCAGTCAAAGTTGCCCGGTTGTAATAGGTGATTTATATGTGTTTAAAGGATTTGAATGGATATTCGAAGAAAAATTTGATTTGGAAATTTCAAAATTGAAATCATTTTTTTACCTTTTTACTTTTTTTTCTTTTTTTAAATTTTTTTTTCAATCTAATTTATTTGCAAATTTTTTTTTTATTTCACAGATCTATAGATCACAAAGTAAAAAAGCATTATTCTAAGGTTATGAAAACAGTGAAACTGATTAGTGAAACCATATTTATTTCTTTTGGAATTTTACTTGATCTTCGTTTAAAGATCAAAATGAACATTGCTGTTTTTCTCAATAGTATCATTAAGAATTTTGGTTTTACAATTTTTAAGCAAATATATTGATTTATTAGATTTACTCCATACGGATATCAACTATTCACTAATATGTATTATTCTACTTATTTCTTTTTTATTCTTAAAAGTCCATTTATAAAAAATAATTAATATTTGGAAAAAAAATTTGTGTGGCTTTTTCAGAAACAAAGTTTTTATTAATAAAAATATTGAATTTGTTCAATTTATTCAATTAAACTGAAACCCTCTGGCTGAAAAAGAATTTATTTAACAAAATTGTAGTGATTGTCTTCGCTTAAGATTCTAATTAGGTGTGTTTGGGGGGGGGGGTTAACTTCAAAAAACATAATTAAAAAAAAAAAAAAAAAAAAAAAATTTAAACAAATCGAAAGATTTCAAAAATTAATAATTTAATTTTTGTTTATCGTACCCCATTCGACTTCTATCTCATCACTAAGACTTGAATTAATGATTAAATTTTCATTTTTTTCATTATTTTCATTATTATTCTCATCATCTTTTTCATTTAATTCTTCATCCTCGCTTGTGATAGTTGTTACAATATCAATTTCAATATCATTTTCGCTTTTTCCTTCACTGTCACATTGACTATTATTATCATAACCATTGTCGTTATCATTGGTATTGTTACTATCACTCCCACTTTCATTCTCACTCCCACTGGTATTTATATTTTCGTTTTCATCTTGGTTTTGTGTTTGTTCTTGATTTTGATTTGAAAAATTAATATGTTCATCTAAAGAAATTATGTAGCTATTGTTTATTTTACGAACTTTGATTTGAGGTATATATAAATTAGGGTTGATATTAGAATTTGTTTGTTCATTCGAATTTAAATCATTATTAACACCATTTCCATTTGCATTTGCATTCTCATTCCCATTCTCGTTTTCATTCTCGTTTTCATTCTCATTCTCGTTCCCGTTCTCGTTCTCGTTCCCGTTCCCGTTCTCGTTTTGATCGCTATTTTGATTTTCAATGATTGTTGGTGCTCTACAAACAGGGCAATTTTGTTGGTATTCAATATAAACTCTTAAACATTGCGAATGCAAAATGTGGCCACAGGGCAATCTCACCATATTTTGAGTAATTTGGTCTCTACAAATTGGGCACACTTCATCGGTTAAATCCACGTCTTGCTCTTGCTCTTGTTGGGTATTCAATTCTGATGCCATAAGGCTTTCTTCCAAAATTTGAAATTGTTTCATTGCTTTGTTATAATTTAACCATTTTTTAAAACCCGAATTCAATGAAAAATATTCGTTAGAGATTCGGTTAAAGCAAGTAATCTGCAGAATTCCAAACCCGTTATTATAAACGGACACCGCAAAGGTGTCTGAAAAATGAACGAACAAAAGCAAAAATTGCATTACAATATCCACAACCATGATTATTTGAGGCGAGTTATAGCTAACAGACGAGAGCAACAAAATAATTTTCAGAAGGCTATGAACGGAAAGTACCAACAAGGTCAGTGGTTCGTACAACACAAAAAACAAATACCATTTATTTAAGCCGGTCACAAACGATTTTAGCTGTACCCCGATAAAAAAACAAAGCGCAAACGAGAGGAATGTAATAATAAATAGTTTTATTGCCGGCTTCTTTGTAAGTGGGTTGACACTTGAGTGTGTTTCCAAGCGTTCAAGAATACAATACATACAAAACTTTAAGAGAATAAAGGCTTCAAACCAGAATAGCCACAAGTTTAAATCCGTTAAGACCGTTTTCACAATATAAACCAAAAAAATGTGTTCGCGAATCATCAACGATAAAGCAATTTGCTTGATTTTGGCTTTTTCCATTTCATTAAATACTCCAAAGAAGATCGCAACAATAACAGAGCCAAGAAAATAATTCAAATTGGTGATCCACAAATGTACGACGAAAATGTTTGCACCGGGATCGAAGAAATGCGCAATTGCAGAAATAACAGATCCATGATCAAAAACAAGTTGATAAAATTTCAGAAGGCCCAAAAGTAATAAACCAAAGCTTATTGTTTTTATCATTACTGGTATTTTTGAAAAAGAGTGAAATTTTTTGTGTTTTTTGTTTTCGTTTGGTGTTTACAAAGAAAGTCGAAAATTTGGTCTTTTTTTTTTTTTTTTCAGATCAACCAAAAGAAAGATAAAATTAAAATCGAAAAAGAATAAAAACAAAAAAATGAAGTTTCACTTTAAGGACGATGCAAATTCTCTGTTCGGTAAGAACTGAAATTCAGTGTCTTAAATAGAAAAAATGGTTTTTTAAAACATTGACTATTGATAGAAAGACAAAATATTGCAAATATTCAGCTTTTTTTTTTGGATTTGAATGGAAAATGTTCAAAATAATTGATCCTATAAAGTTTTGAGGAAAATTCTTTAAAAAAAGCAAGGTAAAGTTCGAAAATAGTTCTTTTTGTCTATTGCTACACTTGAATTCTCCTTTAGATTCCAGTTTGTTTATACATCATATCAACTCTTGAATATTTTTTGAATAAGGTGGAACATGTAGAAATATGATTTTGATTTTAAAACATTTTCAAGGTAAATTTTGAATTTGGATTGTGAAAATGTTATTTACCCCTAAATGACTAATTTTCGAAAAAAAAAACAAAATTCTTAGAGAACACGTTTTTAATGATTTTTATTTTTTTTTTAATTAAGAAAATTGATAGTGTATTCATAAAAATAAAATGTAACAATGAAATTCAGATAGCCCTAAATAATTTGAGAAGATTTAATTGTGCTTTGAGGGGATGCACTTTGTTTTATTAAAAATTAGTATTGAATTGCATCAATTGCAATTCTATACATACCATAAAATTGTTTTTAGAGTTGATGTTAAATCAATATTAAGAAAGTGTATTCTTTATGGTTTTTATAATAAATAATAAAAAATTTAAAAAAAAAATGGGAAGGGGGGGGGCATGATATTAATATAGTATCTTCCCTGATCTATATGATTAAGCATTATTTAATAGTACAGTAATTTCCACTTTTAAGACACGAACTTTCAACTAAATTTAAGGCACAAAAAAAATTCCACATCAAAGCATATTTTTTGGAATTTTAATTTTCCACAAAGTATCTGACTAGTATTTGAATTTTGTGCCTTAATTTGAGGTTTTTTTACTTTAAATTTCCTTGGAAGTTTATTTCTTAAAAACGAAAATGAATGTAGGGTTTTCAAATTTAAATTATATTTAATCAGCTCGTCCTATTTCATCTAATTTTTTTTTATATTCGTAATTGTTTTTGAATTTTTTTGGTTCTTTATTTGTTTATTTCGATATTATTTTCGAAGCCAAAGTAAGTTTAAGATCGTTCAAAAAAATATCTTTGTCTGCCCTTGAAATTTTAAGTTAAAATCCAAGTTGCTTCAAAATTCTCTCGTTAATGAATGAGAAATTCAAAAAAAAAAAAAAAAAACAAATCCCCAATAATATCTCTTAGCTAATCCTTGATAATTGAAGTTCAAGAAATAAATATTATTTTTTTTTCGTTATCTTCATTTTAATAAATTTATTGAAATTAAAAATACCATGATGAAGTGTTTTTTTATAAAACTTTAAGAGGGTAAATAACAATTTAATTTATTTAAATCAGTTATTTAATAATTTGTTTTTTTTTTCTAATGATTATTAATTTGAAATGATTTATTTTGTTCAAAAATATTTTTTAAATCACGAAATAATAGTAAAACATGGTTTTATTTTTAATCAATCTTTTATTGCTAATTGGTTGAAATAATTAAGATTGCTTTTTTAGTTGTGGATTAAAAATAACAACAATGGAAGTTATTTATATATTACCAATACAGTCTGTTAAATAATATGTCATGGGTGGTTTTGTTAATGTTTTTAAAATTTTTTTGTATTTTTTTCTTAAATAACTTTTGTCTTTTTTATTTTTTATATATTTCCTTTTTGTATTTAACTGTTGTTTTTAATTTTTATTTTGTGTTTTCTTTTTTTTTTTTGGTTATGATTTCTTGTTTTTATTTTGTGTTTAACTAGAAAATACTGTTCAGTAAAATTTTGTTTTTAAATTAAGGAGAATATGTTACAATAGATCCAATTTAAACAGTTTTTCCAGAATTATTCATTACCAATTACCCTGCAAAGGTTCTTATTTAACCAAATTTAACTAAACTATATTAAATTTCATCCAAATAGTCCAATTTTTTTTTATTTTTTTTTTACTTTTTTTGATTTTATTTTTAGATGAAAAACAAATATTTCTAGGGTTTAAAACTGAATATTAAAAAAATAATTTTTTATGGATATTCAAAAATGCTTTGATTCTATACATCATTCTTTAATTTATTATTCAATCAAAAAATTTATTAAAAATGAAATTATTAAAATATCTACTTGCATATTACTCAAAAGAAGGGATAGGTGTTTATCAAGGAGATACATTATCACCTTTATTATTTGGGTTTATTTTACATTTTTTATTATAAAAAATCAAATCATTAGCAATACAAGTTCAAATGTTTGCTGATGATTTGATTTTGATTATGAAAGGATCAATAATAGAAATCAATTTCCAATGGGAAAAAATTTTTAAAATTATAAGAGATTTTGGAATGAATCCGAATAATAAAAAAACGATAAAAACTTTAATTCCAATATAAATTTTATATCTTTGTATTTGGCTAGATAAAAAAACATATTTAAAATTTAACCTTGATAAAGTTAAAAAAAAATTCAAAAATCTAGTCAATATTTGTGAACAAAAAAAAATTACTAATGGATTAAAAATTCACTTTTTTGAGGCCGTTTTACACATTCAATTATTATATGGGTTAGAAATATTTGATCTAACTGAAAATTATTTCAAAGAAATAGACATTTGAATCAATAAAAAGGTCACTAAATTCCTTTTAAAAATTAATTCACATTCCCCAAGGCTTATTTATAAAACTGAAGCAAAAATTGATTCAGTAAAGATAACGATATATAAGAGAAAATATAAATTAATTCAAAAATTAAATTTTTTAGGATTCGAAAAACTAATTAAACTTCTGCCATTTAGAGAAAAAGAAATTGAAAATATTAACTGGAAATCAAAAACATTAAAAGATTTGGAATTAGAATTAGACAACTATCGAATTAATCAATTAAAGAATAGCCCAAGTTGGAAAGTACGAAAATATCTAAAAATCGTTACTATTCAAGGAAATATTAATAAACAACAAAAATATTTAAAATGGGAAGGCTCTACCTCAATCTTAAAACTTAGAACATTTACAAATTATTTAAACAGGTACTCTTATGTTATGAATGAAGATAAATCAAAATTTTGTAAATTATGCAAAAAAATAAATAATTTAGATATCATTGAAGATTTGGATCATTTTCTCTGGAAATGCCCAGCCTATGAAAATAATCGTAAAATCTCGATATCTGAATTAAAAAAGAATAATATATCTCATATATTAAAAAACAATAATATTTCTAATATTACTAACAGAAAAGATTCCATAACTTCATTAGCCCTAGTGGAAAACAAAAGTATATGGAAATCTTTAAAAAAAGTTCTAAATCACAATTTAGGAATTCAGGCAAATAAGAGGAACTAAAAACTCCTCCCTTAAACAATAAAAAAAAAAAAAAAAAATAAAAATAATTTTTTTATTATAATAGATAAATTCTTTTTTATAAAAATATTTATTTTCAAAATTTGATTTTTAATGGGAAAATGATTTTGAAATGTAGTTTATTTAGTCTCACTCTATGATATTTAAAAAAGAAAGAAAGAAGTTTGGAGTGGAAAGTTCAAGAGAAAACCGAAAATCCTTTTACCAAAATCCACAGCCACCAAATCTTTCAGTTTGATTGAAAAAAAATAATTCGAAAATTGACAAATATTTTCGGAAAAAATGTTTATATGACTACCAAATGTACAACAATAATTTTTTTAATTGTTTATGATTTTTTTGAAAAAGATAATAAATTCTGCTTTATTTTCCTTTTTTATTTTGACCCAGTATCTTTTCAATCATATATTGTAAATGGTGAACTTTATTTATTTATTTAGTTCTGTTTTGATAACTATTGGGTAAGAGAAGATTTAGAATGAAGCAATATTTCTTAATGAAAAAAAAACAGAGGTTAATTTTCTTAAATTATATCTCCGATAAATTACACAATACCGTGTCCAATGACCAAATTCTTTAAAAATCAATTCTATTTCCTAAAGTTTAAGAATGAGGGGTAATTAAATCTTGAAAAATATCATTTCTCATTGATTAGAATGAAGATCTTTAGATTTTTCATTCAATTAGAAGAGAAAATATATTAGATCAACTTTAAAAAAAAATTTCATATATACTTGAAGAATGACAGATTTTTGTTTAATTAATCTTCTTTTTGAAAAGCAAACACACTTTTAAAATCCCTTATTTCGTGAACAATTAAAATACAACACTTCAAAATTAAAATTTTTTGAAACCATAGCTAAAAACAAAGAATTTAAAATACAACAATTAAACTTAAAATAAAAAATATTTATTTTAGTCAACACAGATTATTTAGCAAACTCCACAGAAACCATTTTTTTGGAAATCTGAATGAAAATTTTGGTTCTTTTATTGTACAACATCAAAGGGTCGTTGGTTACATTTCAAAATTATGAAAAAAGAATTGTGAAAGAATTTTTTATATTTTTGATTTTTTGCTCTGATTTTAAACTATTAATTGTAAAATAAAAAGATCAAAATTCTCATTCTGTTTTCAAAAAAAAACACATTCCAAGAATTAAAATAAGACAAAGTAGTCCCAAAACTAAAAGGGATACTATTAATTTAAGCTGATTTAATTGAATAAAAATTGGTATGAAATATGATTGGAAAAATCTTATTTTAGAAAGCTGAATGAAAATTTTGTTACATTTATTTTGGAACTAAGAGTAGTTCAAGAAATCGAAAAAATTGTATTGAATTGTTGTTGAATTAAAAAATGATATTTTTTTAAAGTTTAAAATAATTATTGTAATTTTTTGAATTGGAGTCGATTTTTTATACTGGTTTATTTGAAAACTTTATGTTTTTATTTTTAAAGAATATTTTGGTCCACCCCTGCATAGACAATAAGATTGCTTTCTTTTTGGAAAGAAAATATTTTTTTTAAAATAAATCTGAAAAATGTTGGTTTATTACTTTATAAAAAAGAGAAAAATGGATCAAACGTTGCAAAATCAATAATTCATTTCGGAAAATAACTTAAAAGAAGTTTGATCAGGGAGTAATCAGATTTTTTCTTTGTTTTTCGATTTCAAGATGCTTTAAATTTTTTTTGAATTTGCTTGAGGATTTTAATTAGTTTACTAATTCCTTCCACAAAAGAAAAGGAAAGTACTTTGAAGTTCATAGGCAGAAAGATTTTGGAACTTTCAATAAACAATAATCATCTATGATCTTGGTTACTTAAAAGATCTCTGATTTTAAAGAAATACTACAATTCAATGTTCAAATTGTAAATTTCTACCAAAAAAAGAGACAATTTAAGAGTTCAACAAGAAGGATTGGAAAACCAAAATATAAAATGAAGAAAGATTTCTGAAAATTTGGAACAAACAAATTCGATTCATAATACAAAAATTTCAGAAAAGATGAATGAATAAACCTTTGAAAATGTTTTGCCCTTAGGTATTCTATTGAATTCAGAATTGGTTGTTTAATTGAAACTAGAAGAAGAAAAAATAACGGTTTAATTTGAAATGCTGATTGAGATCTTTTGTCTTGAATATTTTTTGAAAGGTCTTGAACAGTTTCTCATTGGAAGCTGATTAATTCAATTTTCTATATTACAAAAATAAAAGTGTTCTTATCATGCTTTATTGAAAGTATTCCCAAAATTATGTTATCACTCACAACGTTAAATTCCAAAACGATCTTCACAAATAATAGTCCAAGAACCCTTTTTATTGTTAATCATCTTTAAATGGAGAATCTTCTTAAAATAGATGAAAAAAAGTAAATAATTGATTCTTTACTGTTTTGTAATTTGAACACCAATTTCATAAGAATTATCATTTCTTGTTTTCTTCAAGTTACGTAATTTTTACAAAATGGAAGTTTAAGAAGAATTTTTACACAAAGAGAAATCATTTTTTTTATAATTCTTACTTTAAAATTTTTTTATTTTTCTTTTATTGTTCTTTTAGAGTTTTTTTTTTTTCTTTTTTCTTTCTTTCTCTTTTACCTTAAATTTTGATTTTGTGAAACGATGACATCCGATGCCGCTCCAGTCGTAATACACGATAGTGTTTGCCGACATCATTTCTATTCAACTGATCAACAAACTTCAAAATATAATCTTTTTTCTTTTCTTATTTGTTTTTTTTACTTTTTTTTTTTTTTTATTATTATTTTCTGTTTTTATTTCCTTATTTTTCGTTGTTCTTATGATGAAGCAAATATGCAGAGAAACTTTCTATGAGAGCATTAATTATCTTGAATTTTTAATGTGAACCCACTTATAGTTTGTTTAATTCGTAAAGTTGATAATTACCTAAACTGACTAACTATCACGATAGGCAGTCTGAAGAACAATAATTTTTTGATATTTAAAATTTGCAAGAATTACGTTTTTGTTTTAAATGAATTTTTTCCTTTTTTTTTAATAATTACAAATTTTTTTTAACTTTGTTGAAACGATGACATCCGATGCCGCTCCAGTCGTAATACACGATAGTGTTTGCCGACATCATTTCTATTCAACTGATCAACAAAAAACTTAAATTTGAATTCCTTCTTAATTTTTTATTAATTTTTTTTGTTTTCTGAGCTTGTTTTCTTTAAATGTCTCTAACTTAGTTTTCACGAAAAAACCACGAAATTGACACCAAAACGATCTTGAAAGAGTTCAATCATCTTACTTAAATTTACACACAGAGAATTTAATTTTTTTTATGAAAAAGGAAATGTACTCAATTCCAACAATTTTCTCAATTTTCACTTTTCTTCAATCATACCCAAATTTGATTTTACTAATTTTAAAATTTCCATTTCAAATTTTTAGCTGTTTCAAAGCTACCGTGAATTTTTATCAATATCAAATTTTGATGGTGATTTAGATTTATAAAAAGTTGAGAAGAAGTAATTTTATATTGAAAATATTTTTTCAGAATGAGTTGATATGAAAAATATTCTACTGATGTGATCAAAAATAATTGTTTTTTTTAGAAGAAAAATTTTACACTTTTGTAATGAATTTTCGATGTTTACAGCTGTTCCAAGGCTACCGTGAATTTTTATATGAATCAAATTTTGATGCTGATATAAACCCCAATTCAAAATTTTTAACACACCAAAATTCGATTTGTGAAAAAAAAAACTTATTTAACCACTTCTCGAAGATTTACCAAATTAGAACCATTCACCAATTGAAATGTTAACACCTTTTTATAAAATAAAATACTCACAAAACAATAAATAAATAATTATCAATACAAATAAATCATGGGTGTGTTAAAAATTTTGGAGAGAGCAAAACAAAAAAATACATTAGTAAATTTGTTTAAATTCTATTAGGAATATTGATCGATCAAATGGTTAGATACTACCAACTAATTTTATTTGAGTTCTTCTATTTGGAACAACTCGACTTTAACATAATATAAACCTTTTTAGAAAAATTTTGATCCAACGAAGCAAATTACGTAATTCAAACAATGAAATGAAAACAAAAAACTAAAAGATGAAAAAATGATTATCATATTTTACAAAAATCAAAATTATCTCAAATTTCAATGAAATTGTATTATTATAATTCTTTGGAACGTTTTAGCTGTGTGGAAAATTTTGAATTTTAGTTTAGATTTTTAAAAAGTTGGAAATGAGGATAAGAAAGCTCATATTGAAAAAAAAAATTCCAAAATGAGCTGATATTCAAGAATTTTTTCTGATACAAGAAAAATTAATTTTCAGATCCCTAAATTGCTTCAAACCTGGAAAATATAGTTGAGATTGTCCTTAAAAGTTTTTCTTGAAAATGAATTTATTTTTCGATCACATCAAAAGAAAATTTTTCAAATTAGGTCATTTGTGAAAATTTTTTTTCAATATGAGCTTTCTTATCCTCATATCCAACTTTTTAAATATCTATATCAGCATTAAAATTTAATTCATATAAAAATTCATGGTAGCCTTGGAAAGACTGTAAGTGGCATCTCAACAGATTTTCCAGGTTTGAAGCAATTTAGGGATCTGAAAATTAATTTTTCTTGTAGCAGTAAAAATTCTTGAATATCAGCTCATTTTGGAATTTTTTTTTTCAATATGAGCTTTCTTATCCTCATATCCAACTTTTGAAAAATCTATATCAGCATCAAAATTTGATTCATATAAAAATTCACGGTAGCCTTGGAAAGACTGTAGTATTCATTTTGGGTCTGGAAATTTATTTTTTAAATATCAGAAAAAATTCTTGTATATTAAAGCTCATTTAGGAAAAAATATTTTCAATATTAACTTTCTGATTCTTATATTGAACTTTTTAAAAATTTATATCAACATCAAAATTTGATATTGATAAAATTTCACGGTAGCTTTGGATTAACTGGATATAATTTTTTTTTGTTTGTGATGCTTTTAACTTGGTAATGACTATTTGTTGCAAAATATATGGAACAAAATTTTCATTCAGCTTTCTAAAATTATTTAAGGTTTACAATCCCCTGAAATTTGAAAAAAATATTATCTTGTGTTGGGAGTAGTAACTTGTTAATTTGGTTCTTATCTGATCGATCTTGTGTTTGATATGGGTTTTTATAGTGGTTCAAAATGGTAATTCTGGACAATTTAATTTTTTTTTTTTTCCAAAATCTGAATTGAAGAGTGTAAGATTCATAGATTGATAGGTGTTCAAGAACAAATATTGGTTTTTGGGTTGTTGATTGAAATTTTCATTTACTTTTTTGTCAATTAACTAAATAAAAAAAATTTTTTTTTTAAAGCTACAAATAAAACAAAACCTAATTAAAAATTTCAACCAACAACCCACAAAGCACATTTTTTATAACTTAAGTTCCAGATATTAGTCTTTCACCCCTCAATTCGTATTTCGAAAAATAAATAAATAAATTGTACAAAATTACCATTTTGAACCACTATAAAAACCCATATCAAACACAAGATCGATCAGATAAGAACCAACTTTACAAGTCACTACTCCCAACACAACAAGACAAGTAAAATTTTTTCAAAAAAAATCTCTAAATTTTGTAATTTTGAAATACACTCATATAATAAACATTATTATACATAACAATTTTCAAAAAGGTTTACAACTTTAATAGATTATAATCGGAATTGAAAAAAAAATGAAATTTTTCAGTAATATTTTTTTCATTTTTAATTGTAAAATTTTTGAATTTTTTAATTGACTTATTAGAGAGATAATTTTCAAGTATTTTTTTGATTTTCTAAAAAGAAATATATTTTTCCAATTTTAAAATAACACCAAATATTTCAATCAAAAGATATCGTTAAATTAAATTGAAAATCTGATTTTTTATCTGTTTTTGGAATATTTTTTATCATTTTATTTTTTTTCAAGTTTGAGTTTTTATATGTCCTTAATAAAATTAAGCACTATTTTTTTCTGGCTAATATTTTTCGAAATTAAGAACTAACTTAATTCAATTAACCACTGTGATAATTTTTTTTAGAATAAAAACACTCATAACTTTTGAATATCGAAAATATTTTTTCGAATTAGTGTGCACTTTTTTATTTTTTTTTTGAAAAATTTGGGTTGAGAAAAGTTTTAAATAAAAGAATAAGTTAATATATTAAATTAGAATGCTTTTCCAGAAAGTTTATCCTTTTAGTTTAACTTTTTTTTATTTTACCATTTAAAACTAAAAAAAATATTTGAAGACCAAATTAGTGCCTTTTGTGAAAAGAAAATTCCCCATAATTTAGAATTTGTTTTTGTAAATGAGTTAAAAAAAGAGAGTGTATCTAAAAATATACATAATTTCAAGGTTGAAATCAAGGATTTTGGCAAAAAATGATTTCAAGAAAAAGCTAAATTGAAACTTTATTTATTTTTATTTTATCATTTTGTTTTTTTAATTGTATTAATGGAAAGTATTTGATCATTTTTTCATTTTTAGTGTTTTTTGGTTCGTAGGGACATATACATTCCCGATTTTTTTGTGCAAATTACTTTAACATTTATTCTTTTTTCAATCTTAATGTTCAATCAAAAAATTATCCGTCGTAACTTTTTTCATTAAAAAAATACCCCCAAAAAGGTATTTTTTTCAAAAGTCAGTATTTTTGAAAAGGAGGGTATTCATATTTTCATGAGTTTAATAGCTATCTTTTCTTAATTACATAAAATTATGATAACTTTGAAAAAATAATTTATAAAAGAAGTATAAATGAAATCCAAGGCATAGTTTTGGCTAACTGCAATTTTGGGTGTTTAAATTTTCTTAGTAGTGAAGATAATCTTTTTTTCAAATTTCAGGGATTATAAACCTTAAATTAAATCACCTATAAAATTTTTAATTCTAATAAATCATCATAAATTATTAATTAACATTTGTTAATTTGTTCCTTTTTTAATTTATTTTAATTCTTGGAAGTGTTTTTTTTTTAGAAAGGAGAAATGAAAATTGTGATCTTTTTATTCTACTATTAACAGTAGCAATTTTTTTGTACATTTTTTTCATACAGTCAGTTTCACATTTAAGGCACAAACTTTCAACGAAATTTAAGGCACAAAAAAATCTCAAATTAAGGCACAATTTTTTAGAATTTTAATTTTCACAAATTATTTTACTAGAATTTGAAATCATGTGCCTTAATTTGAGATTTTTTTTGTGCCTTAAATTTCGTAGAAAGTTTGTGCCTTAAAAACTAAACTGACTGTAATAAAAATTCTTTTTGAGATATTAAAGTAAATAAAACAATAATCCAACACACTTTGGTGTGAAATAGACTAATTTAATTTGTATTTTTAAGGTATTAGTCTCAATTATTTTTTTTATTTTTCTTTTGACCACTTTCAAAATAACATCTCCTTATCTAGAAATATATTGAATATTGAAAATAAACTGGGGGTTTCAAATTTAAATAATTGTAAAAAATTATCCCAATCTCTATTAAATTTAGGTAAAAAAAATAATTGAGATTCACCCCTTAAAGATAATAAACCCCATTTTCAAATAAATACTCTTATAAAATTTCAAGAATTATTCATAATTATATCAAATTAATTGTATTATCATTATAAAATATAAAAAAAATTCGAAACCTAAAAAAACATCGAAATGAAGATTTAAAACTTATTGAAAAAAAAAACAATAAAAATTAAAATTTAAAATTTTAAAAATTAAATACCCTTTTATTTCAAATAAGAAATCTTGTTTTATAAATTGTTATGAAAAAAAATATATTAAATCAATAACAACCCTTGGATATGCTGAACTGGGAAAAAGTTCTTTACAAGTTACAACCAGTTCCACTTTTAAGATACAAACTTCAATGAAATTTAAGGCATAATAATAATCTCAAATTAAGGCAGAAAATTCAAATTTCAGTAAAACAAAATTGAAAAATAATATTTCAAAATTTTGTTACTTAATTTGTGATTTTTTTATGCCTTAAATTTCGTTGAAAGTTTGTGCCTTAAAAGTGGAATTGACTGTATTGCTAACTCTTAACACATCAAAATTTTGTTCTTTAAAGTCCAATTTTAAAGATAAAACCACAATTAATATGGGTATTTTATTATAATTGTTTTTTATTCTTTATTTTCTGTTTTTCTTTGTCCCATACATCAATCCAATAATACTCTTTCAAAATTCCGATATCTAGCTCAGTTGAAATCAAACTTTTGCTGTTTTCAGTTTTCTACAGGATGATTATTTCCAAAATTTTATCTTCTTATCTAGTTTTTTTTTTCATTTTGAAACTTTCCGATATAAATAAATAACAATCTAAAAATTGAAAAATTGTATAATTTAAATGAAAATCACAAATAAGTACTTATCTTATCTACAATCAAATTCAATAGTATTCATGATTTAATAGGTGTGCCCTTTAGTTTGAAAAAGAGTTTAGTAAACTCTTTTTCAGTCAAAGGTCCCAGTTTTTACCGAAGAAATAGAATACATTCTATCTGTTTAATCCATTATTCTTCTCAAACTAAAATTTCAATTTTTGAATCAAAATTATTTTTTCTTATTTTGTAAATTTTATTTTGTTTTTGCTTTTCTTTTTCTTTTCTTTTCTTTTCTATTTCCTTTTTTTTTTTAAATTAAATTTGAAAAAAAAAATTGTTTAAAACTCCAAATTAACATTAAGAAAAGTTAGGCTTTGCATGATCTTTTGAAATTCATACATTTACAAGTAAAAAATCTTATTGTCAAAAATTTTAATTTCCAAAGAAACTAAAAATTATGAACCAGACGGTCCAATGAAAAGGGCCAAAATTTTATCTAACATTTTATTTTTTTAAAAATTTATGGTTTGTTTCGGGCTTTTCTTTTATGATTATCGACTCTAATAAGAAGTTTATTATTTCTTGTATTTCGAAACAATCTAAGTTTGGTCGATTCTTAAAAATAAAGTAACTTTTTCATTTTTGGCTGGGCGCCTTTGAGCGAAATGGAGTTTAGATTATTTAATTAACAACTCAAGTTATTTGAAATACCACATAATTATACCAACTATAAAAATATAATAACAATAATTAACATTATGTATTCAAAAGTCAAGCTATTTGATTTAAAAATAATTATTTTTGAAATGGAAAAAAAATATTTTTAAATTTTAAGAGTATCAAATACCAATTAAAACCAATTTACAGGTAATTTACAATCAATATCCAAAAATCAATACCAGAAAACGAGAAAATTTTTAGGCAAAAAGACCAGAAGAAACCCAATTTCCAATTAAAAGAGTTCTGAAAATACAATTTCAAATAAAATTGACCCAATTTTAGGATGTCACTCTTTGGCTTTTTTGAGATCTCGATAAATTTTTTTTTCATTTTTTCAAATCTCAAAAACAGGTTATATATCTCAAGAATGTTACAAAATCCTTACTCTTTCAAATTTGGTGATTGACAAATCTCTACACAATATTTAATAATTAACCACCTTTCAATAAAAAAAAATTATTATAAATTGAAGAAATTTAACCCTTTAGAAATATTAACATAAGAAACCTCCAATTTGTTAATAACTTTTTATTTTTTGGTTGAAGATACAATTTTCATTTACTTATTTGTAAATTAACTAAAATAAAAAAAAAAATCTTTTTTAAAAACTATAAATAAAACCAAATCTAAATGAAAATTTCAGTCAAGTGTTCACAAATCGCAGTTTTATAATAACTTAGCCACCAATCTATTTGTTTTTGAATCTTCAATTCGGAATTCGGAAAAAAAAGAAAATAAATTGTCAAAAATAGCTTGTGTTGTCATTTTGAACAACTATTATAAACCCATACCAAACACAAGATTGATCAGATAAGAACCAAATTATCAATCCACTACACCCTAACAAACTATAATCTTTTTTTCAAATTTTAGGAGATTATAAACCTTAATTTCGATGATAATACTGATAAATCCTCCAAGATCTAAAAAATTTTTAATTCAATTTCAATTTTTACTCATCTCAAATCTGATAATTTTACTTTTAAAACAGTTTACGCAAAATAATATTTTAAAGATAAACTACTTTTATAAAGTTTCTTACCATTTAAACCAATAAAGCACTTTATCCAATTACAAGACACAGTTAGTTTCACTTTTAAGGAAAAAACTTTCAACGAAATTTACGACACAAAAAAAATCTTAAATTAAGGCACAAAATTTGAAATTTTTTTTTTACAAATCATTATACTAGAGTTTGAATTTTGTACTTTAATTTGTGATTTTTTTGTGCCTTAAATTTCGTTAAAAGTTTGTGTCTTAAGGGAGTAAGTACATTTTACTATTTTGTAAATTTTTACTTGTTTGAACCTTAAATGAAAAATATTTTTTTGTGGGTGCCATCAGAAATTGAAGCTTTGGAACCAAAATCCCATTCGTTAGTCTATTCATGAAAAGAGTCAAAGTAATCCAGAGGTGAATCTTTCATTTTTCAATTTTTTGAACATTTTTTTTGATTAAATTTTTGAGTTTTTTTAAATTTGGTTTTGGATCTAGGAATGTGTTTATACTAATGATTGAATTTAATCATCGAGTAAACCAAATAAATACCCTCCAAAAGATGTTTATTTGAAATAAATATTTTCTATTAGAAGACCAAACATGAAAGATCACCATTCCAAATAAAAATGTTGAAATCAAGAATGAAAATAAAAAAAAATCGATAAAAGCCTATTTTCGAAGATTTGTTTTGATTTTCTTCTTACTTTGAATGAATATAAACTAAAATTTTCCTTGAATTTCTTTCCCCATTACTATTTATTATTATTTTACAAAGCCATTTCTTGACAAATTTGCTTTCAAAATTCTTTTTTCAAATATTTTTAACAAATAAAGCCAAAACAAAGAATACTATTTCAAAAATCAATATAAAGGGGTTGAAATCTTGGAATCAAAAAACAGTTAAAAAAGATTCAAATCCAAAATAATAGAAAAATTCAAGAAAAAATTTCAATCAGATTCAGAATTATTTTGAGTTCTCAATTTTAATGGAAAATAAATAATTAAAATATCAAACGAATATGTCCAATATCCCTTATTCTCAAAAAGAATTAAAAAAATATCCGATTTTCTGAACTAAAACTAAAATCAGATGAATTAAATGAAAATAGGGCTTCAAAATTCATTTTTCAAATTCTTCAGAAATAAAAAGTAATTTGAATATCAAACAGTTTCCAAATAAAATTATTTTCATAAAGAATTAAAAATAAAAACCAAATAAAGAATAAGTCATTCTATCAAATTTTATAGATAAGATCAAGTAATAAATGATTTTTATTTATTTTTTTTTTTTTCAATTTTTTCATTTTTTTGATTTCCATTTTTTAATTGTGTATGAAAATATCTTATACTAGGATATATTCCACTCTAGTATTTATTAAAATATCATTGTGCTTGACTAAAGAAATGATTTAAAGAATTCAGTTTCACATAAATGGTGGCATTCAAAAAATGAAAAATGTACTTACCCCCTTAAAAGTGAAACTGACTGTATTAAAAATTTGGCTTGCAAGTTTCTAACTTTTCTTTTCAAAGATAATCGAATAACAATTAATTTTAAAAAGTTTTTTTAACATTTAAACATCTAAAATGCTTTGTCCATTTTAATTCAAAGCTAAAGTAAAAAAAGTTTACAAAATGGAAAAGAAGCAAAAATTTTCCAAGCATTTATTTGAATATATGAGTCTATAAAAACAAGAAACATACAAGTAAGCTATTTAGAAGTCTTCTAAAGAAGGGTTTGTAGGTGAAATAATTTCCGAGTCGCCATCAGAAAAAACCACAAACCTTGCAGCGACGAAAAAAAAGTCTGCCAATCTATTTAAGAATTGTGAGACAGTTGGGTCAACTGATGCCTTTTCAACTAAGGCAAGAACCCGACGTTCTGCGCGTCTACAGATTGAACGGCAGATGTTGAGGTGGGACTCAACAAGGTTTGAACCTGGCAGAATGAAATTTTTGAGTTTTGGGTTTTTGTTATCAATGAAATCAATCCACTTTTCCAAGTGCTTTGTGTGCTTTTCAGGGAATTCCGTGTTCTTGACAAGTTTTTGGTTCTTTGCGCCTCGTGGGGTTGCAATATGGCTTCCCATTTTCGTTAATAGGCCCTGAATATTCAAAAGAAGTTCGCAAAGTGTAGTCTCGCCAACTTTGTAGTCCTTCGATCCAATTGTGACGCGAATTAAGGCCACGTACGTGCTTAGTTCGTCAACAGTGCCCAAGGCTTCAAACACTTCGGACGTTTTAAGTTGCCTCTCGCCTGTGAAAAGAGATGATTTGCCTTTGTCCCCTGTGCGCGTGTAAACAATCGACTTTGGGGGATTTTTGTTAGAAACGAAAGTCTGCTTGAACGACGATCCCGTGAAGATCATTTTTGGGAGTTTTTTTTCTCCTTGAAGAATCTGAGACAACATATCGATAGATTTTGTTTTTTTAGGAATTTAAAGAATCTGCAAAAAATGAATTTGCTGTTAATTCCTGAAATTAGGCCTTCGTTCTTTGTTTCATAAATATGGAATATTCATTGAAAAATGAATCGAAAACAATTTTTGTTTGGATTTTTGAATACTCAAACATTCTGTTATTTGAATTTTAAATCGGGAATAAATTTTCACTTCCTTTTTGGTGATGAGAAACAAACCTAAACCCCGTTCTTTGGGAACTCTGTTTATAAAATTAAACATGGACAAGGAAGTGAAAATTTTTTCCCATTTTTAATACAAATTCCAGTAAACCAAAGACTGTCATAATTGTCTAAAGTCTTGTGAACCAGTCCAAAAGGAGGGGAAAATACAACAAAATTTCTTAGAAATTTAAACTGTTCAAATTTAAAAGATTTTTGAAAACACTTTTTCAAAGTTGATTGGAAAGTGTGTTCCTTTTATTTTCTAAAACAGAGTTCTTTTTTCTTTTTGTTTGTACTCTGTAAGATATCAAAATTTTTAGATATTATTTTTTGATGTTGAAATGTTTGAGTATCAAAATTATAGTTATTGTCAGAACCAGTTTTTTTCTTCGAACTTGCTTTTGATTTCTGAATAAAGACAATCTATTTTTATTTTTTTCTGAATCAGAAAAGTAAAAGATCTTGAAAATATAAGAATGACTTCAACCCCTTATTTTATTTTGATTGTTTACAAAGGTTCAGATTATAAAACTTTATTTTTTCAAAAACTGTTTGGAGTCACTAACTACAAAATTGTAATTTTTTTCTTTTTATTTTTCAGTCAACGTCTAGTTTGACAAAAAGAATGGAATTCTTGAAAAGAAAAATGGTGAAATTAATTCAGAATTTTGCTTTTTAAAAGAAATTTGTTCCAACCATAGTTCGAGTTGCTTATTCGAATAGTTTTTAACTTTTGGAGTCTTTCAGTTTGTCATAAACATTTCTAATGCTTCTTTCGTGGTGTGTTTGAGTTTTGATGCAATAACCAACTTGAGATGTATTTTGCCAACAAATCGAAAAAGGAATAATTTTTGATCCTTTTTGCAAATAAGAAATTTTTTTAGTTTTTCCTTTTTTTTTATGTGAAATTTTACTCAAAAAAAAAAACAAAAGAAAAGATTTACAGTCTTCTTCACAACTTAAAATTTAGAATTGGTTTTGTAACTTGCTACTTTTATGTTTGAAACTACGGGAAAAAAAAAAAAATAGATATACACGGGATCGAACCGTGGACCTCTCGCGTGTGAAGCGAGCGCGCTACCACTGCGCTATACATCTACTACGATACAATTGATTGTTTTAGAATATTTAATACACTTAAAAAAATAATAAATATCTCCAATTTTTTAACCTTCACAATAAAAAATCAACTCACTTTTATTTCAAGATTTGGTTACTGAACACAAGAAAAAACTATCCAGAAATGTTTCAGTTTTAAATAACTTAACAATAAAAGACCTGTAATTAATAAAAAATCTAATATAGTAAATTATACATTTTTACTTAATTTCGTCCTGTTTACCGTTTCCGACAAATGCATATTTATTAAAAAATTTTCCTCAATTTTTACAAAAAGTTGTAATATATCTTATTAATTCATCATAATACTTTCTCAAAATTTATTTAAAGAATCCTCTTCCTTGGTTATATACTGTTCTCGTCTATTAATTATTCTTATATTTATTTCTTCAAAAAGTAAATAATTTAAAAAAAAGTCAAAATATATTAACGGTTTAAAAATCAAAACATGTGTTAGTTACATCATTACTGATAAATTGCAATTTATGTTTGGAAATTTTTACTTGATTTTCCATTTTGAAATTATTATGGTCAAGATTTGAATAAAGCGTTTTATGATGTCCAGTGAGAAGAAAATATAAAAAATTAGTTGTTCTTCAAAATACTATTGTCAGGGAATGTTTGATAAGAAACAGTTCTAATATTTATAAAAAATGGAAAATGAAATCAAAATTTCTTTGAAATTTCTTGGAATTTATCAGTATACTTATATAAATTTTAAATATTAATTTTTAAATACAGAAATACCATTATTTATCTTTCATTCTTGAGATTAGGAAAAAGGAATTAATTTAAAAAAAAAAAAATTATATAATCACTAAAAAAGAATCTGAAAAAGTAAAAATAATATAGAGCAGTGAAAAAAATACCTGACATGAAAAAAATCTCTGACACGATTTTTAATTGTGAATATTAATAAAATTATTATCTAATTTCTTTTATTTACAATCAAATTCCTTTTTTTAAGAATCGAACTTTTTCTATTATAACCCCCACCCCCCCACTTATTAGAATGATGATTGATAAAATCACACTTGTTCAAAACACACTTCAATCAATTAAAAAACAAGAAGAAAAATTATCATTTTCCAAACTCTATCTAAAAACTCTATAAAAACTCGATTGTTTTTCAAAAAAAAGTTGATCTAACATTAAGCTATCAAACAATTACTCGAGTATTCTAGAGACATCCAACGTTGATGGACTTTAGGTAGGTTTATTACTAATCTCATAAAAAAATTGGTTATTTATAATATGGATTTCATGGAAATTAGACAAAAATTTTACTAATACTCACAATTAAAAATCTTTTCCGGGATTTTTTTCATGTCCGGTATTTTTTTCCTTACTATATCAAATATTTAAAGGGAGGAGTCCTAAAGAAATTCTTTTGATATACTACAAGTTTATATTTTTTTTTTGGTTTTGGACTTTTCAATCCTTTGTCCAAAATTAAAAATAAATTATTTTTGTAAAAAAGATATTTTTTTATATTTTTATTTTTTGGAATTTTTTGTAAATACTTAATAAACCACAAAGCGGTAATCAAATATACAATCTACAAAATAAAATAAAAAGAAAAATATTCAAAAAACTTTGAACACCTTCAAAACACTTTTTGAACAACTTTTTAACAACTCTGGTGCTCATATACCCCATTTAACAGTAAACTTGGAATTTTATTATAGAATAGACATTTTTTTTTTTGGTTAACATTTGAAAAAGATTAAATCCCTTATTATAGTATTCTAACTATTTTACATGAAAAAAATTGATATACCAATTTGAAAAATACCATGAAAATAAATAATTCATAGAAATTGCTTTTCTACTATAAAATTTTATACTATAATTGACCCAGTAAAATGGTTATTAAAGCCCACTATAAACCATATAATTTATATTATATATATAAAAATAAACAATTTACATTTTTTGGTTAAGGGTATTGACAAACAACTTAATAAACAACAAAATTATAGAATAACGTAGATCTTTAATTTCTCAAATTGGAACAATATCAAGTTTTAAAAATTTAAAAAAAATAATCGATAAAAGCTTTGAGGTTTCTGTAATTTAGTTTTTTTTTTTTTTTGAAATTCATTTTTCGTATTTATTTTTTTTTTTAAAATTCAATACTTTTCTTGGTTTATTAGAGCATACTCCACTTTTAAAGTACAACCTTTCAACAAAATTTAACACATATAAAAAAACTAGAAATTAAGGTAAACTCTGTTCCAGTCAAAGGGGACAAATGTTTTTTTCAAATATCAATTATTTTATATAATTGAACTTTGAAGAACAAATAAGAAATAAACAGACTAATACACCCAAAGAATTCTTGATACATTTCTGAAAAACAACCAATTAATCAATATTTTTTTTTAAAAATTAAAAAACCCAAATTCTTAGGTCACCATTGAGAAAAACAAAGATGTTCGTAATGAACTTCTACTGGTATTTGAATAATAAATAGGAAAAAATTTTCACTTCATTTTTTATACTTTTCTTTTAGAAATTAACTCCCCAAACCAAGTTTGTTGGTATATGTGGTCTCTATTCGAAAACAGAAATGAAAATGAAGTGAAAAATTTTCACATTTATTAAACAATTATCAAGATCAAATTCGAATAGAATTCCAATAGAAATCAATATGATTCCTCAACAATAATTTCCATTGTTTTCAATAAACTTAGAATAACACATTTTTGAAAAAGTGACTATTGATCTTGCAATAAAATTT
Organism: Anaeramoeba flamelloides; assembly: GCA_027625915.1. Lineage (NCBI taxonomy): Eukaryota > Anaeramoebidae > Anaeramoeba > Anaeramoeba flamelloides. The sequence goes on from JANTQA010000036.1 coordinate 11,611,065, forward strand.
TTGAAACTGAATGACATTTGAAAAAAAAAAACGAAAAAAAAGATCAAAAATATAAAAAAATGATTTCAATTTTGATAATTTCCAAAATAAAATTTTTCTTCTAATATCTAAGCAAACTCTTCATACACATGTAGTTTATCAATTACAACTGGCCCCCTTTGACTGAAAAATGATTTACATTTTTCTGTATTTTTTTTTTACAATTCACCGTTTTGGCAAAATAGTGAAACATAGTTTTTCATTATTAACCTTACTGAAAACGAAAAGTTGAATCAATTAATGAGAAGAAACCAATTAACTTCAAATAATTATACATTATACAATTTTCAATCAATCCAACAAACACAATTTAAATCTACTTTATATTTTGAAATTGATAGTGTGGTTTTGGAGATCCCAAAAATAGTCAATTTTTGAACAAATTTTAAATAATTGATCAATCAAAGAAAAACCCATACTAAAATATAGTATATAAAAAACTGTTATTGTACTGAATACTACATTTTGTCTTGATTTATTTATTTATTCTTTTTTTAATTAATCTTACTTTTCATTTTCAGTAAGTTTACCAATGAAAAACAGTGTTTCACTTTTTTGCCCTGTTTCACTTTTTTTCCACAATAGTTATTTTTCAAAAATTCAAAATTGGTACTCTAATTTGGAATTTTGTTTTTTGTGGATTAAATTATGTTGAAAGTTTGTTGCTTTTAAATTAGAACTGAATTGTATAAAATAAATTTTCTCTTATGATATATAAGAAATTGAATTTTCAATTTTATAAAAGTCAATTTGATAAAAGATAACCATTCTTGATAATTTAAAAAATGTCACAGCAGGGTGGAAAAGTCTACAGCTTAAAGATCCACATTACTTTTGTTCACTGCCAGATGTTATTCATAAATGAGAGAAAATGTCTCATCTATGACAATTTCAAATTGTATATCATAACCAAAAAATTTGCAATCCCAAACACTTTTAATAAATAGCAAAAGTAATATCTTACCCAAGTATCACCTGACCAAGTCCCTTTTAACCAAACCTTATTTAGCCATCCCATACCATAAAAAAATAGGTTTACCCCAACTTAACACAACACCACAAACCCTACCAAAACCAAATATACTCGTTCACAAATAGAAGCTTACACTGACATACCCCAACATATCCAAATATTGTTAATCGTAAAATTAAAAGATCAAAATTAGCTTCAGCTTTCCATAACAATCACATTCCAAAAATTAAAAAAAATAATCAAACAACCGAATCTAAAAGAGAAAATTTCTAATTTTTACTTCTTTTATGACAATAAAAATTTGAAATGTTAAACTATTTTTATGATGTTTTTTTAGAAAACTGAATGAAAAATTTTTTCAATTGATTTTGCAATAAATAGTACAACGAAAACTAAATAAAAATTTAAATTGACAACCTAACAACCCAAAAATCAAAAATTCTTCTTAAACAATCATCCAGTCTTTTAGTCTTGCACTCTTCAATTCGGATTGTAGAAAAAAAAAATTTTTTTTAAAAAAAAGTTATTTGGAACCACTATCAAAATTTATTCTAAGTAAAAGATAGATCACCTAAGAACCAAATTAACGATATCACCACATCTCATACATTTCAATCTTTTTTTTAGGGTTGTAAACCTTAATACAATTCAAATTGAAAAAAAAAAACTGCTCTCAAAAATATATAGGAATCTGTTTCTCTCACAAAAAAAGGTTTCTTAACTAACGTCCCATAAAAAGAATTTTCATTACAGTTTTAAAAAAGTTCTCACTTTTTGAAAATGGCTTTATTCTTTTTTAAGAACTTTCTTTTGGTAAAAGTTTGGTTTCTTTTCAATTCAAACATAGCAAAAATAAAGTAACCTCCCATTAATTATTCCAATACTTCTTGAAACTTTCATCCCCAAAATCTCAAGATTTTCGATTCCAAACCTTTCATATTTTTACAAATTTCGAATACTATTCAAAATTTTTTATAAGTTCAAAAAAGTGCAAAAAAAAATTGACATTAAAAAAAGATAACATTTGGAATTTATTTAAAATTTTTTCAAAAGTTCACCTTTTGTTGACTTTCAAAACCTTGAAACTGTTTTTGTGAAAATAGAAAACACAAAAATTGTTTTTGAAAACTAATTTATCAAAGTATTAATATCAAAAAAGATTAAATCGGTATTAATTAGATTTTGATCTTTTAATTACTTTCGAAATCGGAACAATTTGAAAAAAATCAAAAGTGTTGAGAACCAAAAAAAAGTGACTACAATTTTTGTACTAAATTTCTTGTGATACCAATTTATTTTTTACTATTTTTCTTTTGTTTTTTATCCAAAAAAATCAAAAAGATCTTGTTTCCCTTTTTTCTTCAACATTAAAAAAAAAAAAAAAACAAATAATCCAAACATAGAAAAGATATGAGCGAAAGGCAATTAAGTGTACTTCGTAAACTCGGATTTATTCTGAATGAATTGTGTGAGTATGAAAAAGCTGTCGAATATTTAGAAAGGGCAATAAAATTAAACCCAACATGCTCCAGGCTGCATAACAATTTAGGGTTTTCTTATCAAAAATTAGGCAAATTGGCAAAAGCACGAGAACACTTTGAAGTTGCACTGCAATATAACCCAAAGCTCCACAACGCCTACAATAACTTGGGATCCTTGCTGCACCAAGTAGGGGAATTGAACACCGCTCGTATCCAATATGAAAAGGCCATCGAGCTTGAGCCACAGTTCCACAACGCTTATAACAACTTGGGATCCTTATTAGAGGAGCTGGGTGAATTGCACTCTGCAAAGAACCAATATGAAAAAGTTGTCGAATTGGATCCAGAGTTTGTGCCTGCCTACCACAATTTGGCAGAGCTAATGGAGCAATTTGGAAACCAAAAACGAGCCAGGGAGCTGTACCAAAAGGCTTTAGAAATTGATCCTGAGTTTACGCCTGCATACAACCATTTGGGCATGCTTTTAGAAAAAATGGGCGAACTCCAACAAGCAGAAAAGCTGTATAGAAAGGCTATTGAATTAGATCCAACCTCCAGCGAATACCACTTCAACCTGGCTGATTTATTAGAAACAAAGGGACGCGAACAAGACGCATTAAAACACTTCAAACAAGCTGTTAATTATAAGCCAAATAAAGTGTCCTATGCTTTTCGATTAGGAATGGTTTATTTTAATTTAAAAAAATATTCCAAATCAAAAAAATTTTTAGAAAAAGTTTTAGATTTGAGGAATAATTATCAATACCAGGACATCATTTTTGGTTTGTTAACCCAAATTCAAATTAAAGAGGTGGAAAATACTAATTCGAATTCACAACAAGAGCAAGATCGAGAATTTACCTTTGAATCAGAATCAGAATCTGGATCAGACCAAGAAAAGATCAAAAGAAAAGATAAAAAAAAATTAGAACAAAATTCTTCAAATGAAGAGCAGGAAAATAAGTATTATCCAAATTCAAAGTCAGAATCTGAACACAAACCTGAAAAAAAAACAAAATCAAAATCAGAAGGCGAACTGGAAACACAATCCGAATCCGAATCAGAATCAGAATTAGAATTAGAATTAGAAACAGAAACAGAAACAGAAACAAAAATACAATTAAAATCTAGATCATCATATGAATACAAATACAAAAACGAGTCTAGTGATGAATATTCTGATTCTGAAACGTACTCTGACTCCAATTCTAACATGATTCATGAAGAAAATTCTTATGATGAGTTAGATGATGATGAAAATGAAGAATATTTTAACAATGAAAAAATAAAGGATCTACGAATTATCATGAACCAAATGGAAATTATGAATCAAGAAATGGAAAGAAAATTATACCAATCAAGTGAAAAACTCTCGCAAATGTATCTCACAAATACAAATTATTATAATACGAAACATTTAAAATTAAAAAAATCCGCAAAGTATTTAAATTCTTTACAAAAACAAAAATTCGATTTATTTCAAAAAATCAAAAAAGCAAACCAAATCTTAAAAATGAAAAAAAAACAATTAAACAAAATTGAAAAAAAGAAAAAACAATATAATGATAAAAAAATGAAAAAAAAAATCCAAATTTATAGAAACAATAAAAACCAAATAAAATTTTTAAAAAAGCTATTGAAAAAAGAAAAAAATGAAAATCTGAAATTGAAAAACCAAATTCTTAAAAATAACAAGAAGAATAAAAATAACAAGAATAATAAGAATAATAAGATTAATAAGAATAATGAAAATAATTGCACCTCATTTAAAAATTACAATCATAATAAATTACAAAAAAAAAATAAATTAACAAATAACAATTCCAAATTAACTTTATCAGAACCCCCAATCAATAATTCAAACAAAAAGGAAGAAAAAATTCATTTACACCAACAAACAAACCAGATAACTTTCACATTGAAGAAGAAAAAACAAATAAAATTACAACCACAGAATGATGATTTATCATTTAAAAATTATAATCAATCATTAAAAAAAAAATAATTTCTTCTTTCCGTGATATTAACATTTTCCTTGAATATGTACCTTTTCACTTTTCACTTTTCACTTTTCACTTTTCTTTGATTTATTATATATGAATGCATATATGCATAAGTGCATGTATATGGGAAAATTGATTAAATACTGTTGAATGTAAATTCTATTTAAAAATTTAATGATCATAAATTAATAATTTGTTTTATTGAAAATTGATTAATTTTGCAAAATTTTACAATTATTTAAAAATAAAAAATAAATTGAATCTATATTATTTCTTAGTTTTTATTGGAAAATGATGATATAAGAAAATTAAGAGACAATATGTACCGAATAAACAATGGATATAAATACTTCAAGTATTTCGTCTTTGATTGGAAAATCTATCAATTATTTAAACAAAGGAGTTCGAGAAAACTCTCTCTCTCTATTTTTTTTTTTATTTTTAGTTAAACAAATAGAGCAAAATCATTAATTTTACTCAAATCTTTGAATTTTGGAAAACCACCATCAAGAATCACGCTACTTGAAATGGGAAAAAAGATTGTCTTAAGCTTAGACGCAAGACTTGTTATTTTGGTTATCTTAGTTGATCGATCTGCAATCAAGATTGAATTTTATCAATTGTATAAAATAAATTTTTTTCATTTTAAAATTATTACTAAGGAACTGAATTTATGAGAAGTAAGGATAATAGGTAGGAAGTTAGGTTAAAAAATTTTAGATTTTTAAGTCTATAATTGACATTTTTATCGAGGTTTGGTTTTATTTGGTGGTTTTCAAAATGAATTGTTCTTAACATTTGCTTCCAAAATCCGGTTTTGAATGAAAGTATAATATATTTAGAAATATTTAATAATAAATGAGGTTTTAATGGTTTGATGTTGAGAATTTTAAATAATTTTAGTTTTATTTTACCCTTTTTAAAAATTTCAGAAAGTTTTTTTATGAAACTGAGTAATTTTCTAAAGAATTATACAAATCCCCATTCTTCTTGTTAGTTGGTGCTTTTATGAGAAGAAGGACTAAATCGGTTAAAAAAACAAAACTAATTTTTTTTTCATTTAACAAAATTCTGTTTGGAAATCAAAAATTTTGTAAATTTTTTTTTTTCAAATGGTAAACAAATTACAGTTTTGTTGGTTTTTTTTTTTTGTATTTGGAAGGATAATCATAATCTGAATTATTTACAAATCTGAAAGCAAAATCCACTTTTTAAAAAAAATATATTTTTTTATTATATTTATATTTACTTTTTGTTTTTTTTTGTAGCTATAAAACCTATCAGCAATGAATTTAAAGCAAAGATAGAAATTAAAGAAAACTAACAAAGAGTGAAAAAAAAATTAAAATCAAAAGTATCTTATTAATGAACAAAAAAAAAAAAAAAATAAAATAACTCAATTCACCTAAGAATGAAAATGTAAAAAAATTTTTCCAGAGTAATTATCCAGTTTCCAAATCTTTCTTATGATAGTCAAAGTTGTAATAATATTGATAAACAGGTACAATTTATTTTTCTTTACATATACACATGTAAAATAACCAGATTAGACCCCCCCCCCCATAAGAAACAAAAATATTTATAACAAATACATCTTTCTATTCGGATTTTTATAAAAAAAAGAAGTTTCCCAATGAGTAAATTCAATAAAATTTTCTTTCACTATGGTCAACAATTACATAACAATTTTCATCTCATCATTTATAAGTCATAAAAGTAAACCAGGGGTATTGAAATCATTTTTAACTTCATTAATTAAAATGAGAAAAAAAAACTCTTTTTTGAATTTTTTTTTTTTTTTTTGTGTTAATTTAAACAAAAAAACAGAATTGGAAAAATATTTTTGTTAGTATTTTCAACAATTTTTTTGTTTTTAAAAATGATTAAGAAAAAAAAAATAATTACTTTTTTCATTTTGAATCGTCCTGTAAAAAGAAAAATACTTGAAAATAACTGACTATATAATCAAATTTGTATAACTGTTGTCCGATTTACATAATTTTTTTTCTATTTTAATATTTTTACTATTTATTGGCACTTGAAAGTTTTATATTAGATAAAGATATTGCTATACACATATACATACATACACACACACACACACACACACACACACACACACACACACACACACATATATATATATATATAAATACTTATTTTCCCTTCAAATCCCTTTTTGCAATATGTAGTATATATATATATATATATATATAAAGGAAACAAATATGGATTAGAAGAAAAAATCTATTTTGGTAATTTCTTAAGATTTTTACTAAAATTGAAATTATAAATTCCATTTCAATCTTATTGACCCTTAAAACTTAAAATTCTGAAAATAAAGTCAGTTCCACTATTAAGTCACAAACTTTCAAAGGAATTTAAGACACAAAAAAATCTCAAATTAAGGCAAAAAATTTGTAATTTTTTTTTTTACAATTTATGTTACTAGAATCCGAATTTTGTGCCTTAATTTGAGATTTTTATTATGTCTTAAATTTCGTTGAAAGTTTTTGCCTTAAAAGTGGAACTGACTGTAAATATTTTTATAAATTGAAGTTATCTATTAGAATTAAAAAAATACTTTTTTAATATTAAGTTTTATACACCAGAAATATTGGTTTTTCGTCTAAAAATATAATAAAAAAACTTAAAAACAAAAAAAATAAAAAAAAAATTGGACAATTTATTATGAAATTTAGTTTATTTTCACATTTTCCTCAGTATTTGAACTTTTTTCCAATTTTTTTTTTTCGAATTCTAATTTTTTCTGAATTTTTTACAATTATTGAAAGATCTCTATTTAAATTTTAAAACTTGTAATTCTACTGTTAATAAAATAGTAAAGAATGATATTAATTTCTCTTGTTTTTTTTTTTAAATCTTAATTGGAAGATCAAAATCAACAGTTTTGTTTTTCTCAAAATGTTACATATAAATTTGATTTTTTCAATTTTTAAGAAAATATATTGATTGATTAGATTTACTTCAAATTTATATCAACTTTTCTAGAATATACAATTATTATATTTATTTATAATTTATTTTACGAAGGTCAACAATAAAATAAATAATTGATATTTAAAAATTGTTTTTGAAACCTTTGACAAAACAAAGTTTATTGATAATATCGATCTTATTGTTGAAAAATAACTTTGAATTTTCAAAAGTTTTCTTTTTCAAATATAAATTTGATGATTTGATCATTTTTAAATATAAATGTAGAGCTCAAGTAGAAACCAATATTTTATCAATATTTTCCTGTTTTATTATGAAAAGGTTATTAATTTTTGAATTAATAGAAAAAAAACAAAAAACCGAAGAATACTCGAAAAAAAAACCAATTGTTTAACTTCGAACTTAATTACCTACTAATAAGAACAAAAAAGGTAATAATTTTTCCAAGAAGAGGGTAAAAAAATAAATAATCCAGTTTCTAAAATACAAAACAACAATAAAAAGAATACATAATGATTTAACAAAATTATGGAAAAAAAATACAGGTATTAAAAAGATATTTCTTTAAAATTTTAACACAATTAAATGTTTTTATTTATTTATTTTTTTTTTCAACAAAATAGATTTATTAATTTTTGTTTCCAGAAGAAAGAAAAATGAAAAAAAAAAAAAAGAAAGCTTTTTTCAAAAATTAGTTAGGGATTTTAATTTTCTTTATTAATTATTTTTAAAGAAATAAAATTTTCTTGAAATTAATCATAATTGAATTGAAATTCTATAAATTATAAATTATATTGTTCATAAAAATATTAAACGTTTGTCAAAAAATTTACTAAATGAAAAAAATCATGATACTTAATTATTTTGACAAAAAGAGTTGATAGAATAAAATATAAGCATATTATCTGTGAACGGAATCACAATTTAATATTTGTAATAAAATTATATCATAATAAAATTTTTATTATATCTTTAATAACAATTTTCTTAAATGATTACTTTTTGAAATAATTTTGGAAAATTGCTTGTTTTTTATGATTTTTGAATTCAAAAACAAATTTATTTTTGTTTCCGAGATAAATTTTTGATATAAATTTTTTACTTTCTTTTTGTATAATTTTGATATTTTTTCTATTAAAATTAAATTTAATTTTTTTTTCATTTTCTATTTTTAATACAATAGATTTTTTTTGAAGGATTAAATCACCGATCTTTGGAAAATCGAATTCTTGAATTGAGCCTTTTAAAATTTTTACTTTTATAATAATTTTGTTTTTATTTGTTTTTATTTTATTTTTATCATTAAAAAATCTTGTTGAGAATTTCTCTCTTTTTTTTATTGAAGCAAATTTTAAAATTAATGATTGACCAGGGGAGGATATTTTACAGATTAAGGGCTTTTCATTGAATAGTTTTAAGTTGGTAACTGAAAATTTAAAATAATTTTTTTCTTGTTGTTCTAATTCTTCGAGATCTTCAAATGACTTTTCCTTGCCAACTTTCCTTTTATTTCCTTGATTATGACCCTTTGCTTTATTTCTGATGATAACATGTAAACCATCTTTATTGAATATTAACACCCCTTTTGATTTTATTGTTTCTAACTTATCAAAAATCATTACATTAAATTTAATAAAAGTTTTTTTCATACAAGATGTCACCGATTTGAAAAAATTATCACACAATTCAATCGAATCAAAAAGGATATACCAACATTTTGATGATTTATTAGATTGAAATTTGTAAATTTTTTTATTTTTTGGATGAATTAAAGATGTTGTCGTGAAAGTAATTGGGAGTGATATTTTTTTTGATTCTAAAATTATTAATATTTTTCTTTCATCAATTTTAAGAATAATTTTACCCTTTTTCTTGATTTTTTGTTTTTTATTACAAATGGAAATTGAATAATAAATATTGATTTTAGATTTTTCTAGATTTTCCATGTTGATAAAATTTTCTTTTCCAATTCCATCCTCATCTTCAATTTTTTGCAAACTTTTTTTTCCCATTTCCTTTATGTTTTCATTTTTTTCAAATTTTACCATATCATCAATCCCATTTGCTTTCATAACCTTTTCATTTCCATTTTCCTTTTCCTTTTCATTTTCATTTTTATTTTCATTTCCATTTCCATTTCTATTTTCCTTTTCATTTTCATAATCATTCTCTTTTTTCTTATTAGCGTTAATAAACTTATTAAATTGATCAATATTATCAATTTTATTAAAAAATACACCAATGAAATGATTTAATACCACATTATTATCAAATTGTAAAATAAAGAAATTATTATTTAATTTAATAAACAATTTTGAAAGATTTTTTTTTTTTTTATTAATTCAAGATCATTATATTGATAAATATTTTTATAAAATTTAGTAATAAATATAAAAGAATTCTCATTTGGAAATATAATAAGATTTAATTTGTTAGTTTGCTTGTTTGGTATTATATTTTCATTAATATTACAAGAAAACGAATTCCTTTGATTTATTAAAGATAATAATTTGAGAAACTGTTTTTCTTTCGGCTTTATTATTATTTTATCTAAAATTTTTAATCTTTTCTGTTGAATTTTTTTTGAATGATTTAAAAAAATGTTTACTATTGTAAAAAATTTATTAAATTCATTTTCATTAGTAAATTGAAAAACAAAATTTTTATTATATCCACAGTTTAATACAATTACTAAAGTGTTTTCATTTTTAATTTTTTCAATTTCATTGATATTATCATAAAGAATTATTTTATTTTTTTTCTCTTCATTTTGATCATGAATATTTAATATTTGTATAAAGTGTAAATTTACACTTAAATCAATATTAAAATTTAAATGATTATGATAATAATTACTATTGTTGTTATCATTTTTATCATTGTTTTTGCTTGAATTTGTATTATTATTATTATTATCATCATTTTCAATAAAAGTTATTGAATTAAAAAATATGGGATATTTTTTTTCGATTTGATAAAAAAAATTAGAATATTTAAAAGATTCAAATCTAAATAAAAAAGATTCTTTTTCAACTTGATTTTCAAAATTCATTAAATAAATAATTTGATTATTCATTTCCATTTTAATTAATTTATTATTATTATTATGATAAAATAAATTAATTTTTTTAAGCGATTCATTAAAAATCTCTTCAATGTTATTTGTTATTTTATATATAATAATTTCGTTTAAACCTAAAAATAGAATACCATTCTCTTTTTCACTTTCCATTTCCGTTTCCTTACTCTTTATTCCTCTTTGATCTTTATCCTCTTTTTTGTTTATATTTATATTTTTCTTAAGATTCATATATTTAATTTTATAAATCTTAATAGTTTTCAAATCAGTATTTTTTGAAAAATCTATTATTTTGCTATAATATAACTTTTCAAATCTATCAAGATACTTTATATTGTTGAAAAATAATATTAAATGTTTACCATTAAAAAATTGAATTTTTAATAAATTTTTAATCAAATTATTTCTGATCAATTTAGAATTCTTTAATGAAATATAATTAATTGTTAAATCCTCATTTATTTTATATTTTAATTGCAAATTTTGATCAGGGTTTATTTTAAGATTACAATTAAAAAAATTACCAATTCTTTGATTATAAAACAAGCAAATAAAATCTTCAATAAAACTTTGGTTATTAATAAAATAATTATTTTTGAATTTTTTTTGAATTGCTTAATGGAATTAATTTTAATAAATCTTGATCAAGATACTTTTGTTGATTTATTACATTTCGATAAATATTTGAAAAATTATTTTTTAAAAATTGCTCTTGGTTGCATTGGAAAATATTCAATATCCTTTTACTAATTTTTCTATTTTCAAAATTTAAAATAAAGATTTTTTTTGGCAGAAATGACAGTAGCAATTGTTTATGATTTAATTCATTTATTTGAATTAATATATACAGGGAATAGGGAGAAATAATAATTTTTTCATCTTTATATTTAAGACTGAAATGATTTGTTTCTAAAATTAATATGACCTCTAATTCATTTTTCCGTGTTAATGCTTTGCAATTTATTGAAATGCTTTGACTAGTGTTGTAATTATAATTTTTTATAGTACGTTTATTATTTTTCGCATTTTTATTTTTGTATTTATCCTCATTTGTGATTTTATCTTTGTTTGTGTTTTTATTTTCGTTTTTGTCCTTATTTTTACTTTTGTCCTTATTTTTGCTTTTATTTTCATTTTTATTTTCATTTTTGTTTTTGTCCTCATTTTTGCTTTTATCTTCATTTTTGTTTTTATTTTCATTTTTGTCCTCATTTTTACTTTTGTCCTCATTTTTATTATTTTCATTTTCATTTTCATTTTTATTTTCATTTTCATTTTCATTTTCATTTTCGTTTTTGTCCTCATTTTTCCCTTTATCCTCATTTTTGTTTTTATCTTCATTTTTTATTTGATTTTCATTTTTGTCATCATTTTTATTATTTTCAATAAATAAATTGAATTTTTTTTTGATTTCAAAATTTAAAAGAAATTCTTTTCTTTCGTCCAGTGTGTTAAAATTTAATAATAAAATATTCCATTCATCAATATAAAATTTAATTAAAAAATCATTAATATTTTCAATAATAATTTTGGAATATTTATTATATTTACGATAAATAATATTTGTTTTATTTAATCTTATTAAAAAATATTTTGTTTTTAATTTAATTGTTATTAAATCATAATAATTATTAAATGAATCATATAACGGAACTGTATATGTAGTTTTTTTAAAATAATTATTAATTAACGAATTATTTACTTTTTTGAGATCGTTATCATCCATTTGATCATTTTTCTTATATTTGTTTGGATTAATTTCAAATAAACTATTTTTTTTAACAATTAATTCATTGCTATTAATAAAATCATTAAGCGAATAATTTAAATTGTTTGAAAATTGAATAATATTTTCAAAATTATTGATTTCTATTAATGAATCCCAAATTGGTAAATATAAAAAGGATTTATTATCTAAAAGAGAATAATGGTGATATATCAAATATAAATTCACTATTAAATCTCTTTCTTCTCTATTGTTTGTTAAAAAAATTAAATTCTTCTTCTTCTTCTTTTTATTCTTTTTTTTATTATTTAAACTACCCTTAAAATTTATACAAAAGAGGTTATCTAAAAACGGATGCAAATAAATTTGTTGATTTTTTTGAAAAGTAATTTCAGTAATTTGCTTCTTAACTTTAATTATTTTAAGGCTACCAAAAGTAAATTCAATTTTACAAGAACTAAATTCAAATTTTTTATTTGCACCGAATTGTAAAATCTTCATTTTGATGAAAGCGTTTGGATTTGAGAAATGTTCTTGAATTTTGATCTTTAATTGCTTTTTTAATTCAGTTTGCGGAATGTCAATACTCCACTCTGGATCAATAGAATGAAACCAAAAGGGTTGGCACTGGATTAACAATGGCTTGCCTTCTTTGTCAAATAACGAGGTTTGAATTTTTTTTTGGAAATTGGCTTGGGATTCTTTTTCTTGTTTTGTTTTTGATTCTTTTTCATTTTGATATTCTTGTTCTTGTTTTTTTTCTTTTTCTTTTTTTTTTTCTTTTTCTTTTTCTTTTGTTTGTGTTTTTGTTTTTTTCATTATTTCATTCTCCTTTTATTAAGATTTGTGGTTTGGTAAAAGTGAAAAGTAATTTGATTAAAATTGTTGGGTTTTTCTTTTTTGAAATTTTGTAGAACAAATGAATATTTTGTGGAAATCGTTTTTTTTGAAATTGAATTTGACAATTGATCCCTTTTTGAAATTAGTCTTTTGACTTGTTGGTTAATTGTGAAAAAGTAATAATTTCAAAACTGAAGTTAAAAAGAGAAAAAAATGATTTTTCCAAAAAAATTCCAACCTGTATTAGTGTACAACCATAAGTGTGTATGTTAAACTCTTCAACTGTATTACTAACTTCAGAATATTCAACCTATTTTTTCACATTGAGAATTATTTTCGTGTTCTCTTTTTGATTTACAAACTTTTTTTGAAAATGGTAAACTTTCTAAAGTTAATATTGATATAGGTAAGAATCCTAACCTTTTTAATATACTTTGAATAACGTACGACTAAATATTTTTAAAGTTTAATGCAACTTTTGTTATTTGAATTTCCAAAAATGATTTTGCTAACATTAAAACAATTAAGTCTTCAAAGAAGAAAAGACAACATTTTTTTTAAAGTGAGGTTTAATTGTGTCAAAAAGTGTTACTTAGGCTGTTAAAAAGAGTTAGTCAAACTGTTTGAGCACGATTATGATTGACTTTTATTTGGTTTTTTTGAAAAACATCAACTCTAAATTCTGAAATTAATTTTTTTCTACAAATTGTTATTCAAATTTTAATAGGGTTTGGGATTAACTTTAAAATGAAACAATGTTAAAGTAAAACATTAGAATAATTCTTCCGATTTTTAGTTGTATAACTCTTCTTTATGATGGTAAAACAGTTAAAAATATTAAAAAAAGAAAATATAAAATCTCTTCAAACATTTTTTTTTTTTTTTTTGGTTTGGCAAATTCAAATAACAAAACTGTCAGACCACGAATTCAGAATTCTTAGTTTCTCTATGTTTTTTTTTGTTTTGTTTTCAAGTAAACCTCAAGTTGTAATTGGATTTAGTGTTAAGATCTTTTAATAAAGTTAATCTCATGGAATAAAAAAATATCGGAAAAGAAAAAAATACACAAAAAGATATTTAAGTGTGAATATTTGGAAAATCGTTGTTTAATTGCTTTTATTTTCAATCAAATACTTTTTATAAATCCATAAACTTTTTTTGAACCCTGTATTAAACCGATGGAAATTTCATTAAAGTAGGGGTGTCTATCGAATACTCGAGTAATTCTTTGATAGCCTATGTTGATCAACTTTTTTTGAAAAACAATCGAGTTTTATAGAGGTTTACTAGAGTTTGGAAAATTATAATTTTTATTCTTTTTTTTTCATTGATTGAATAGTGTTTTGAACAAGTAAAATTTAATTAATCATCATTTTAATAAGTGAGTGAGGTATAATTGAAAAAGTTTGATTCTTCGTAAAAAGGATTTGATTGTAAATAAATGAAATTAAAAATCAATTTTCATAATTTTAAAATTAAAAATCTTATGGGTATTTTTTTCATTATTAGAACTTGTGGTTTAATTCACATTTACTCAATTGATTTTGGAAAGTGAATTTATTATTTTTTTGAGAAAACTCTGAAAAAAATTCAGGATTAAGTTTATGGAAATTGGAAAAAACATTATTTTGTGTTCTTAGATTTTAATTCATGTCATTTTAGAACGTAGTTGATCAACCTGCAACCTTTTGTGAATTTTAAAGGTTGTTTACAAAATATTATTTTTTTAAGATAGATTAATTTTTCAAAATAAATTAGAAGAAATAAATCTTCATGAAATATTTTAAACTGTGTTAGTTTTTAATTATTTTCATTAATTAATGATCATGAAATCAATGATTTCACTAAAAATTTCCTTTCAGAAATTCAATTTAAATCTGGAGAAATTATAGTGTAATCCTCACTTTTGCAATAATAAAAAATAAATAAAAACCGTTTTTTTCTTCCAAAAATATATATTTTAACTATTATCATTTTACCATTCTGGTTATCATTCAAATTTCATTTTATTTTGTAATGTACTAATAAAAAAAAATATTTTTTATACTTTAATGAGATATTATTACAATGAACCTATTACAAATCCCCAAATGATAAATGAGAGTAAAATCATCTAGATAGAAAAAAAATTCCAGAAAAATCTAAGATACATTACTTTAGAAAGAAAATTTTATTAAGGAACTAATCTCTATTAATTTTTTTAGCCTAAATTTCATAGAGATTGAGATTTTTTTTTGCTAATTAACTAGATTTGAAAAACTCTCTTTATTTTCAATGTTAATAATATTTCTTGATAACGAATCCTTATTTAGAAATTGGTCAAAAAAAAAAAATAAAACAAACTACTCCCTCAATCCTTTTAAATTATTATTTACAATTATTCCTTATCTAAAAACATTTTTAACAATCTTAAGGAATTATGTTCTTATATTAACAGTTAACATTTTGAAATAATATCTAAATAATTTATTTTTATAGGATAGTGTATAGAATTATTTTTTTATTAAGAGAAAGAGTAATTATCGAAAATTTTATCAAAAGAAATAAAAAAGAGAAGATTTAAAATATTTAAATTATTTGTATTAAAATAAACTGAATTCCAAAATTTTAGACACACTTTAAATAGTTGAAAGTTTAAAAATACGACACTTTAAATTTAATTTGGAAATAATTTTGATTTTACAAACTATTTCATTTTTTGTCATTTTTGTTCTGTTTTCATTTCCTTTTTTCTTATTAAGTAATCTGTTTCCGTTTGTTCTGTATTTTTTTGTCTAAGGTTGGTATAGGGTGTTATCATGTTTAATATTTCCTTTTTTCTTATTGATCACATTTATTTTTTTTAACCCCTGACGTTTATTCCTTTACTTTTTTTATTTTTATATTCAAGTTACCCACACTATCATATTTATTTCATTATTTTAATATTAGACAGTCACCACTTGATCTTTTTTCTTGGTTATTTTTCCCAAGAAAAAGAAAATCTAGCCAATTAGAAAATGGTAAAAAATAAACTCCTTTTCAAACAAAAATTCCTACCTCTCAAATCATCTATGCTATTGAATTGGATTATTAATAAGATAAATAAATACATTGGTGATTTTCATTTTAATTATTCATTTTTTTTATTTTTATTTATTTATTTTTGGATATTGAGCAGTTAGAAAACGAAAAAACAAGATAAGTGGAACCCAATTTAGAAATAATCTGCCAGTATGAAAATGAAAATAGTTAAGTTTGATTTGGAATGAGTTAGATATAGAAATTAATAAAAGCCTTTTATTGGATTGATGCATGTGAAAAAGAAAAGAGAAAAATAAAGAAAAAAAATATCCAAAAAAATACCCAGATGAATTACAGAAATATATTGCAAAGGAGACTTTAAAGAACAAAAGTTTTAACCTGTAAAGAGTTATCAATAAAATATAAACAACTTTTTCACAATTCACCTTGTTAGACAGTTTTTATTAATTTTATTATTTTTTTTTCTTTACAATTTACAAAACGAGATTTTTCATTTTAAATAAAAGTTAACACAATTTTTAACATATCTAATTTTAATTTTTATTGTTTTGTTTTAATGAGTTTTAAATATTCAGTTGAGTGTTTTTTGTATATAATATAAAGAGTTTATTAGATTTTAGAATGATACGACAATTAATTTGATTCAATTATGAAAAATTCTTGAAATTTTATGTTCCCATTTATTTGAAAAAGAGTTTAAATAATTTATATTTTATAAAAAAAATAGAAAAAAAAAATCAAAAAATATGATGGTTTAATCAAAATGTTTTATTTAATAGTTGAATATGTTATAATTTTAATATACAAAACAATCAAAAGGGATATTATAAAAAAAAACCAAACTAATAAATAATGGTCTATATGTAAAAAATTGTTGATGTTAAATATCTTCAGATTCTTGCGAATTTGATAAATTCATATCTATATCAGTTAAAGTTTGATCATTTTCTGTTTGTGAATTTTCGATCTGCAAGTTTTGATCATTTTCAATATCTGATTGCGAATCTGATTGCGAATCTGATTGTGAATCCGATTGAGATCCCGAATTATATTCAAGGTCATTATCTATTCTAAACTCTTGGCCATCTAAAAAAAAGATGATATCATTTTCAGGATCATCAAAATCTTTTTGGATATACCCGTTATGTAATTTTCTTAATGCCCATTTTAAAGATCCAACTTTCATTTTTAATTTAAAAATTTCTTCATGGGCCATTTTCAATTTAGATTCACTAATTTGGATTAATTCGTTCTTGTTCTTCTTCTCATCATAATTATTGCTATTATTTTCAGAGTTCATTTTCGACAATTCCAATAATTTTATTACCTCTCTTTTTAGTCTGGGGAACTGCAACATTTGCTGATCCTCATTTTCAATTATTGATTGTAAAAGAGGCACTGCCTGTTTGTAATCCTTGATTTGGCAAAGTGCATCGGCCAATCTAAATCGGTAAACGCTTGAGGGATTTTTTTCCGCTGCAATTGAAAAGTGGTGCACTGCCCTTGCCCAATTGCCAAATCTGGCCTGCAACAGGCCGAATGCAAAGTCATACTTTGCCGGGGTATTTTTCTCTTCTTGTGTTAAGATTCTGACCTTTTCATAACAAGACAGGGCCTTAAATAGATGAGTTAGGGAGTGCCAGCACATTCCGAGTTGATACCAATTCTTTGCAATGTCTGGGCATTTGTTGATTTCGTTCTCTATATTTGTTATTATCTGTTTTTTGTAGTTCCATTCCCTTTTCAGAGACTCGTATCCAAAATGGTTGCACTTATCAAACAAATTGTATTTTAACAAAACCCTCAAATCATTCTCGGAATTGGTATTATTGGGCTTGTATTGATTAAACATCTTACACACCTTCCTATAATTGGAATATAATTTGGGTTGCACCCGGGCTGCGTGCTCAAGCGAGATAAGAGCGCCTTCCCTGTCCTTGGACTCAAAGCAAAACCAACTCCTTAAGAGGTATCCATAGCCGTATTTGGCTCGGATTTCGAAAGAATTCTCTAAATATCGCAAGCCCGTCTTTAAATCGTTTTTGTTGACCACGATCAGTCTTGCGAGGTTGCCCCAAGCCCACCACTCCGAATTGTCCACTTTTAAACTCTTCTTAAAATACTCCTGTGACTTTTCGATCTCACCCTTCTCCAGCAGCACGGCCCCATACCAATTTAAAAAATTGGAATTCTTGGGATACAATTCGACACACTTGCGAAAATATTTCTCTGCGTTTGTCTTGTCCCAAACAGACCAATAACAGATCGCCAATTTGAAAATTGCAAAAATGGATGACTCGTCGTTTTGCATGATCTTTTTCAAAACTTCAATTGCCTCGTCATTACGATCCAATAAATACAACGCACTTGCAATGTTGTCCCAATTTTCTGGTGGCGTCTCATCGATTTCGAGCGACTTTGTTAAAAAAAAGATCGCTTCAGATTTTTGGTTGTTCCAATACAGAACCTCCCCTAGGTACAAACAGGCAGTGTAATTTGTTGGATCAACTTCAACGGCCTTTCTCAAATACTCGATCCCAACCAGATCATTATTAGGATCAGTAACGAGATACCAAAGGTCTGTCCAGATATTAGAATTGTAAGGATCAAGATCAGCCGCTTTTTTTAAATACTTGATCGCGAGCTGCTTCTGTTTCAGGCAGTTGTAACACTCTGAGATTTCAACATAAGCGATCCTTGATAACGGGTTTAAGGTAAGTGCATATTCGTAATACTTGAGGGCCGATCGATATTTCTTCGAATTAAGTTCATTCTCGGCCTTGGCTAAGTATATTTCATACGTTTCTGTAATATCTTTTTCCATTGGGTGTTTATTTTGTTCTTTTTTTCTGTTGTTTGCTTTACTTAACTTTTCTTTTATTTGATTTTGAAATCGAAAAAGTAAATGGAAAAGCAAAAAAAATGAAATTTAATTCAGATATGAACGCCAAGAGGAATAACAAGATTGTTAAATCATTTTTTAAAGCAAAACTTTGATTTTAAAAATAATTTGCTATTCTGGAGGCAATTATTGAGAAACGGAAAAATCCACTCCTGATTTTAATAGTGTTTGTTAAGTTCTGACAAAACTTGTTGTATAAATTAAAAGCTGATTTTCATTTTTTCATGAAGGCCTAACACATTAAATGATCAAAAAAAAATGTGAAAGAAACCAAGGTGAATATCATGTTGGTTTCTTCAAGTTTTATATTTAAAAAAGAATTTTATGAAATGAAGGATAACATTAACAATTTTTTTTCCAAAAATAGACCCAATTGTAAATCTATTTTTTTTATTTATACAAGAACTCTTTTTTAAAAAATTCGTAAAAAATTGAGTAAAGGACAAAAAATTTTAAACAAATTATTGTCTAACAAAAAAGAAAATTTAATAAAAATTGATAATTATGAACAATTTTTTAAACAAATTTAGTTGATAATTTAAAATTATCTCAAAAAATCGAATAGTTAAAATTATTTCAACCATATTTATATTATTGAGCAGATTTAATTAGAAGCTATATTGGAATAAGAAGAAAAAAAGTACTAATTTTTTTTTGAAATATAATCCAATTCCCCAATAATAATTTATAAAACTCCGTAACAACATGACCAAGTCAGAATTTAAATTTATATAAGAAAATAAAAACTCTTTAAAAAAAATCAAATTCTTGATTTTGAACATATTTCACAAAAAAATTTTTTATTTTCAAAAAAAAAATGATAAAATATTCCTGAAATTTCCACCCAGAGCTGTTGATTAATAAATTTTCTCGAAATCGATTACTATTTCCATCAAATAATTATATATTTTTAATTTCCTATTTAATTTTTTTAAAATTATTAGGTATAATAACAATATTAAGAAAGAACAAAAAATATCTAAAATGGGTAGGTTCTACTTTCATCTTAAAACTAAGAAATTTAACAAATTATCAAAATAGATATTCTTATATTTAGAATAAGAATAAAATAAAAAGAAAATCAAACACTCTATTCAAATAAAATATCAATAAACCTAGAATTCATTAAAGATATCGATAAATTTTTACAGGACTGCCCATCTTATGAAAAAAATTAAAAATTTTTGTTTTCAAGAATTAATTCAAATTAATAAAAACAATAAGTATAATATTTTAATATCATTCAAGATAAAGATACATTATTTATTTGGTATAGGTTAATGATCTGGAAAATTATGATTCTTTACTGAAATTTCCAAACAAAAATTTAGAAATTAAGTAGAGAACGTATAGTGCACTCAAGTGCCAAGTTTTTACTTCAAAAATTAAAAAAAAACCCAATTAAAAGTGCCGCCAAGTACCTCGGTTTTCCAAAATTTAAAAGAATTGATGAAAAATCAAAGATTTTACACTATTTTTTAAAATTCTGGGGAATAACTTGTTTTTTTTTAATTTTGAAATACAAATAAGATTTCTTAAATTTTCTTTTTATTTCTTAAATTAAATAAAAGCTAACATAACTGCAGTTTTATTAGGTTTTTATCTTTTGATTGTAAAATATTTTGATTTTCGAAATAAACAGTAATCACAGGAAAAAGTAATAGCGTTTTTGTTTTTTGATGTTTTCTGTTTTATTCTACAAGTTTTCGAGGTTTTTTCAAGGTTTTTTCGAGGTTTTTTTGAGGTTTTTTTGAGATTTTTTTGAGGTTTTCTATTTTATTTGTGAAGTGTTCGAGTTTTTTTTTACTTTTTGAAATAAACAGAAAATTTTAATAAATTTTTTGGTTTTATTACAAAAAGTAAAAAAAACCTAACGGAAATCTATTGATTCTCCAAATAAATAGAAAACTCCAAAAAACATAACGAAAATATTTTAATTTACAGAATAGATCGAAAACTTAGGAAAATATAAGACACTTCAAAAATAAATAGAGAACTCAAAAAAACCTAACGAAAATCTATTGATTTTCCAAATAAACAGAAAACTCAATAAAAGCTAAAAGATACTTTTCCAAAATTTAAAAGAATAGAGAAAAACCAAAGATTTTTACTCAATTCTTTCAAATTCTGGAAAAGCTAAAGACGTTTTTTTTTTTTACTTTTGGAAATAAACAGAAAATTAAATAAATTTTCTGTTTATTTCAAAAATTAAAAAAAAAACTCACAACTTTTAGAGGAAATTAATTTCCTCCCTTCAAAATAATAATTATCAAAAATTAATAATTTGGTAAAAAAAATAAAACAGTGTTTCTTATTTTGACTCAAAAAGAGTTTCTAAAAAATAAAAATTAAATTAATGAACCTTTAAATAAAATGAAAATGAAAATAATATCAGGACAATTAATAACTTTTAGTTATTATACACTTTCCTATAAAAGCGATAGATTATGATTTTTCTAAAATAAATTAAAAGACATAAATCTCAGTGAATTAATTTTTTAACCATAAAATTCTAAAATTACTTTCATTTCTTTAGTAATGGTGAAATCGATGATTTTACGCTTTAAATCCACTTTCATAAATTTAAGTATAAGGACACATAGAAGTGTAATTTGCACTTCTTCAATAATAATAACAATAATTAAAATTGAGTAGTTTGAATAAAATTAAATCATTTCTTCTAATGTGTAAATCCAAATATTGTTTCTCAAATAATTACTTTTCAAGCAACAATAACAAATAAGAATCTTTTGACAGTTGAAAGTATTCGATTGCATTATATAGCTCGTCAAGAATATTGCTGGATAAATTCGTGGGAATTGATTCTGTATACAAAAATTGTATTAATATTTTGATAGTTTGTAAACCAAACCTTGAATAATCTGAAATTGATTCAATTTGATCTAAATGTAAAAACATCCCCTTGAATAATTTAGATCTTGTAAATAATATTTCTTTATGGACCTTAATTGGTATTTCCCCTACAATTATTGAAAAATTTGTTGGATAGGATTTTAAATTATAAAGGTTATTTAAATCATTCAACAAGCCGTATCTACCAGATTTTTTTTCAAATAATTCCATTGTATTAATTTTTGGATCAATTTGTTTTATAATTTCTAAAAGATCATTTTTCTGTTTCGTGATTTCATTTTCTCTATTTTCAAAAATAATTTTATACTTTAAAAGCTCATTTGTATTTATTTGTTGAAACATAAATCCGACACCAGTGAATGTGTTCTGAACCATTTCGTATGTTTTTTTTAATTCTTGTAAAATTTTTTTATTATTAATTCTTATTTCCCCAGTATATAGCCAATATATTATTTGTTTAATAGTTGCTCGATTTTGATTTGATAAAATATTTTGAAATCTTTCAGATAAAACCCTCTCTTTCTCCCTCTCCCTCTCCCTCTCCTTCCCCTTCTCCTCCTCCTTCTCCTCCTTCTCCTTCTCCCCCATCTCCTTCTCCATCTCCATCTCCTCTTTCCACCCATCCTTCTCATTTACAAAATTATTAAAAATACTAAATCTCATTTTAATAATCCATTTATGAACTTTAAATTCATCCATTGTATTATTGATAATTAAATCTGATTTTATCTGTTCCTTTAATAAATTTTTAAAATCTTGTTGTAAACTTGAATAATTTAATAATAGCTTTTTAATATCAAAATGGCAATTAGAATTTAAAACTTTTTTAATTGCATTTCTTTCAAGATCAATATGATTGTCAAAACAAATCAAGAGCATATCAGCACCACTTGGGTGTATTGCAATAAAATCTAAAGGTGTATTATTAAAGCAATCTCTGGTATTTAAATTAGGCTTTGGATATGCATTTGTAATAATGTATTTAAACATACCCAGACTATCTGTCAATACAGTAATATAATGCATGACCGTTTCAAGTTTTACTTTTGATTGAATGTTGACATTTGATCCTTTGTCAACCAATGTTTTTATTGTTAAAATGAGATTTTTATTGTTTTGAAGTTCTTGATATTTTAGGTTAGAACAGAGATCATGTAATGCAGTATGGCCCCTATTATTTTGTTGATTTATACCAATTCCATGTTTTAGTATTCGTGGTATGAATTTATAATAAAATTCCGAACTAATATGATGAAGAAATGTTTCACCGAGATGATTCGAATAGTTTTTCATTGGTGGGTTCAAAGAGAATAAAAATTCTAATTTCGTTTCATCAAAGTTAAAATCTACGATGATTAATTGTAATGATTTGGCGATTACAGTTGGTTGTAATTCTTTCGGAGTAAGATCATAAAAATATTTCATTATTTCTGTATTATTGCAAAAAGAGCAAGCTAGTATAAACGGGTGATTATTTACATTTGTAAAATCTATATCCACGCCTTTTTTGTGCAAATATTTGACTGTTTCAAGGGTTATTTCCGAGTTGTATTTGATGATAATTTGCAATAATGTTTCGTTTTCGTTATCATTATCATCGTTTGGAGAATTATTAAGAATATTATTAAGGCTTCGAGAATTGGTTGATATTGGCGCTTTGGAATTGATAAATATATTGCTTATCTTTTTATTTTCAACATTAACCTTTTTCATTTGAGATTTTTTTTCTTTTTGCTTCTGGGATAATTTTTGAAAATTTATTTCAGCCCCATATCTTACATATAATTTAATAATTTTTAAACTAAGATTTGATAAAATTACTTTAAATAAAGGAGTATAACCGTTTTCATCCAAATTATTAATTTTTGAATTGTCTTTTATGAGAAGAGATTTAATTAATTTATAATTCTGCTTTGCCTTTTTATTTTTTAATTGTTTATAATAAGTGTTGACTGCGGAATTCTTATTTGGATTTTTTACAGTATCAAAGATGGTTAAACAATCAATATGAAGAATAGTTCCGTCTTTACCAAATAAATGATTAAAATCAAATTTAGATTTAATAAGAAATTTAAGAATTTTTAAGGATTTAGTTTTTTTGATTACTTTTTTAATTTCAATATCCAACAATGATAAATTAGGAGAATTAATTTTGTTCGAAATATTTTCAAATTTTGTTTGAGATGTCATAAAATTGTTTTGTTTCTTATTATCTATTTTTCTTATAATAATATCGTTTAAATTATTATTATTATTATTAATATCATCATCATCATCATTATTATTAATATCATTATTATCATTATTATTATGTTGTCTAATTTTAAATATATTATCAATTTTTATTATAATTTTGAAAATTCCGATTTCTTTGATTAAGCGTGGATTTTTATTACTGAATTGTTCGAATATAAAACTAAATTGCTTTAAATCCATTTTTTCAGATTTAATTAATTTGTACAATAAAGTAAATATCAATTTTGATAACAATCGGGCATTATTATTATTATTATCGTTTCCATTAAAATTTGAAAGATTTATTAAATTATCTAAATGATTCTGATCAATAATCTTACTGTATTTCCCCAAATTCAAATTAAATATTTGTTGATAATCTTTATAGCATAAATACTTATTATCAATTATTGCCTCAAAAATGCATTTTTTCTCATTGTTTACCACCATCAAATCGACATTATGATTTAAAAACAATTTAAAAATGTTTGTGAGATTTATTTGAGAATAATGATTATTCTCATTCCATACTATATTTTTCTGATTAAATAAATTAAATATTGGTGTTTCACCATCCGAATTTTTACTATTTATATCAAGCCCATTTTCTAATAATAATTTTATGGTTTTAGCCGGCGCTTTAAAAAAAGTTGCAATATGTAATGGTGTTATTAAATTAGAAGTACTAAGATTTAAATTACCACCATTTGATATATAGTATTGAATAATATCATAATTTTGAATTGTTGAATAAAGAAAAAAAATAATTGATGGCCCTTTCAGTTTCTTTTCTATCTCTATTTCTTCATCATTTTGGTTTTGATCATCGAACAAATTCATTCTAAACGGATTATTATTTGTACGAATGGTGTGGAAAAATGTAGTCAATAGATTACTAAAATATTCAATATTTTGATTCATATTTAAATCAATGCCAGCATTAATTAATAATTTGAAAATTTTAAAAGCATTTTTTTCAAGTTTATTTCTAATTCTTTTATCATAAATATAGTTTTTAACAATTTTATTATACTTGAATGACGAATATAATTGATTTAAAGAAAAAATATGTAAAGAATTTTGCCCATTATTATTAATATTATTAACATTTATACCCAATTCGATTAATTTTTTAATAATTTTATATCTGCAGCCACATTTTAAAGCCACTTGAAGACAATTATTTCCTTTATTATTCAGTTGGTTGATATTTATCTTAATTTTTCCTTTCTGCTTAAATTCATTTTTCTCATCAACATCATAATCTTCGTCGTAGTCGTTATTATTATTGTTGTTGATGTTATTATTCAACTTCTGTTTCTGGGATTTTTTATTATTCTTCAAAAAATCAGCTTTTGTTAAATACTCAATAATTTTGAAAAAATCTTTATTCAAAATTATTTTAAACAGTATATTTTCATTAGATGGATCCAAAATATTTGGATTTGCTCCATTATTTATTAAATATTCAATTACATTTGACTCACAAAATAAACTTGCTAATTGTATTGGTGTATATCCAACTCCATCTTTTAAAATTTCAATATATAATAAATTAAATGAATTTATAATTCCCCCATTAAAAAGTTTCCTAAATTTTTGAGTCAGATTATTTTTTTTAATAGATTTTAAATGATGGTTGATATTTAATCGGCATTTTGAATTAATATTATCTTTATTAACTAATAATTTTATTGTTTCTAAATGGCTTGAACTCCTACAAGCTAAATGCAAAGGATATTCGTCAAATAAGTTTTTTAAACCATTGTTTGCCTTTTTTTTAATTAGCAAATATTTGATTAATTTTGAATGTTCGATTTGTTCCTTTTCAAATGCCCTTTGTTGTTCCCTCTTTTGAAATTTCTGGTGGTTTGGATTATTATATTTTTGTTTATTATAAATATTCTGAACAAGATTATCATTTTGTTCAAAAAGATTAATTTTCTTAAAGAAGCAGGCCAAATGAAAAGGGGTGTTATTATCCAAATCTAAAGCATTCAAATCCGAATTATTTTCGATGAGTAATTTTGCAACCATTTTCATATTTTTACGAAAACCGAGATAAAAGATTAAGTGTAGTGGTATTCTTGAATATTTATCACGGATATTTAAATTTGCACCTTTATTTATTAATATTTTCATATTTTGGAAGGTATTTTGAATGGATTCTTCTATTTGTAAGCAAATTAAATGTAATGCAGTTTCCCCTTGAGTAGGCTTGTTCGGATTTTTGTTTTTTAATTTTTGTTGATTATCATTAATTTTGATACTCTTGTTAACATTTTTGTTTTCCTTATCATTTTCATTTTTATTTTCATTTTCATTATCATTTTCGTCATCACTTTCGTCATGGCTTATTTTGTTATCATTTGGCTTATGAAGATTATATCCAGGATCTTTCTTATTTTGTTTATCATTTAAATATATTTTGTTATTCGGGGCAGAATACTGAATAAAAAGAAAATATTTACTATTAAATCGTATATGATTCAAATCAAGTCTGGTAATGGAATTAATATTTTCCTGGCTTATTAATAATATAATAATTTCGGGATTTAATTGAAAACAGATACACGCTTTATGCAATGGTGTAAATTTATTTTTATTTAAAGCATTAATATCTGACCCTTCATCAATTAGAAATTTTACTATTTTATTTTGGTTTGTTTCACAAAAATAATGTAAAAGAATTTCTGACTTGTTGTCTCTCAAATTAATATCAAAATTTTTTTTTATAAATAGATTATAAATTTTGAGAAATTTTGTGAAATAGTCTAGATTTAATTTTTTATCACCAAAAAATCTTTTAATTAAAATATGAAAAGGAGATTTGCCAATTCCAGGATAATTCACATCATTAACAATATTTCCATCAATATTTTCGTCAATATCATTCTTAACTTTTTGTTTATTTACATTGGCATCACGTCGTCTCTTGTTATATTTCAATTTCGTGTGCTGAGTATAACCAAAATGATCAAAAAAGGATCTTTGAACATTTGACTTTGTATGATTAAATATATTTTCATTTTTATTAATAACGCGAAATGTGGTATTTTGGATACTATTTTTGGAAATTAATAGTTCAAGATCTTTTATTGTTGATTTTGTGTTCATACACACACAATCAAAAGCAGTTCCAGTCATTAAAGAAAATTGTTTTGAATTGATTCCCATTTTAATTAAATATTTTGCAATTGAGTAATAATTATTTTTATATCCCTTTTCCCATTTTTCTTTATTTTGGACTTTTTCTTTCTCTTTCTCTTTTTCTTTTCTTTCTTGTTTTTCATTTCCATTTCCATTTCCATTTCCATTTCTATTTTTGTTTTCTTTCTCTTTCTTTTCCCCTTTCCCTTTCCCTTTCTCGTTCTCGTTCTCGTTCTCGTTCTCGTTCTCGTTCTCGTTCTCATTTTCGTTTTCGTTCTCGTTTTCGTTTTCGTTTTCAAAATTATCATTTAAATATTTAATTTTTTCATTTAGATGAGATTTATAATTATTTTGATATTTAACCAGATCATCTGGATCGTTATGAAGATTTGAATATAATAAATGAAGAACCGTTTCGTTATTGGAATTAAATTGATTTAATTGTTTCAAATCTAAATTTAACATATATTTCACAATTTCCAATTTTGGTGGTTTATTTCGGTAAAATAAGACTAAAAACGGGAAATCACCATCATTTTTTAATCTTTTAAAATCAATTCCCATGTCAACTAAAAATTTAAAATAATAAACGTCTTTGCAAAAATAACTTGCAAGGTGTAAAGGGTTACATCCATCAATATCAACCTCATTAATATCGATTCCCCCCCTTCCAATTAAAAGCCTTGCTGTTTCAATATTTGGGTTTTTATTTATTGACAAATAATGTAAACAATTTGCAAAAATTTCCTTTTCAACAGTAAAATTTGATTGGCTTGGAAAATACCACTTAAGAATTGAAAATTTACTGATCAATTTTGCGTCTGCTCCAGAATCCATTAAATATTCAATTATTTGTGAATCAATATTTGCCAAGCATGCGTAATGGATAGGCGCTGCTGTTAGTATATTTTTACAATTGATTTTAATTTTTTTTTCTATCAAATATTTAATGATTTCAATTGGGGCATTGTTATTTAATGCATAATGCAAGGCATTGTTTCCATAAAGATCTTTGGAATTTATATCAATTTTTAATTCTTGAATTATATATTTTAAAATAATTAATTTATTTTTTTTTACATCATCACTGCTGCTGCTGTTATTGTTGTTGTTGTTGTTGTTGTTGTTGTTGTTGTTGTTGTTGTTGTTGTTGTTGTTGTTGTTGTTGTTGTTGTTGTTGTTGTTGTTGTTGTTGTTGT
This sequence comes from Anaeramoeba flamelloides, assembly GCA_027625915.1. Lineage (NCBI taxonomy): Eukaryota > Anaeramoebidae > Anaeramoeba > Anaeramoeba flamelloides. The sequence goes on from JANTQA010000036.1 coordinate 11,639,548, forward strand.
TGTTGTTGTTGTTGTTGTTGTTGTTGTTGTTGTTGTTGTTGGTGGTGGTGGTGGTGGTGTTGTTGTTTGGAATTGTTTTGTTGTTATTGCTATTGTTCTTGTTCTTGTTGTTTCTTTCATCAAGATCACAGCAATTTGAAACATAGAAAAATAATGGATTTAAAGAAAACATTATATTTGTGTTGTATTTGAAATGATGATAATTATTTTCTTGTTCAATTAAGTTTTTGAATTCTTTTGTAGTTTGAGAATAAATTCTTTTTTCATATTTGGATAAATATCTGCAAGTTTCTAAAGATCTTGAAAAAGTTAAAGATAAGCAAAACGGTGTTATAATAGGTTGAAAGTTTCTGAGCCCATCGATTATATTTTGGTTATGATCTAAATTTGTTGTTTTAATTCTTGCTAAAAAATCAAGATCCAGTTGGAGATAATAATGAATCTTAATTCCTATTTTGATAATATATTGAATTTGGCTCAAAGAGTAACCAAACATAATGAAATAGTGAAGACAAGTCCACCCATTTAGATCATATATATTTAAATTTGCATTTTTTGATATTAAATATTTAAATAATTTAAATCGAATTTTTTTTTCTTTCTCTTTCTCTTTCTCTTTCTCTTTATCTTTTTCTTTTTCGTTTTCGTTTTCATTTTCGTTTTCCTTTTCATTATCTTTTTCTGATATTTCTTTATCTCTTTGGGATCCCATTTTCTTATTTGTAAAAATTGAATAAAATAAAGGAGTGCGTAAAGCAGAGTCATCTACTTCTAAATCTGCGCCATATTTCAATAAAAGATCAATTAACAAAAGATTTTCAGGAGAATATTTACAAGCGATGTGCAATGAATTTTTGAAGTTTGTCGATTCATCTCGGAAATTAGGATCAATGCCCGACTCTAAAAATACATTGAGGGTTTCAAGTGGTAGTTTGTTTTTAATGGCTAAATGGAAACAATCTTTCTTTTTCTTTCGTGGAACGATATTCAAGCTCTTGTGATCGTAATAGAGGATCTTAAAAAAATTTGGGGAAAAATACTTTGATTGGTAAATGGTAAGAAAATTATAATTATGATTGAAAAGATTTTTCTCTTTTTTTATTCTTTTTTGCAGATCAACCCCTTGCTGTTTTTTCCCAATCACATTTTTTCGACTTTTTTGTTTTTCCAAATAATCCTGATCTTTCAGTGTCTTTCTTTCTTTTTCTTTTTTTGTTTTTTTCTCTTTCTCTTTTTCGTTCTCTGTTTCTTTCTCTTTCTTTTTCTCGTTCTCTGTTTCTTTCTCTTTATTTTCCTCTCTTTTAATTTTTTTTGTTGTATGAGTTTTGAGGTAATTTGAATGTCCAAGAAGAAGAGAAATAATTTCTGGACTTATATTTTTATTGCAGCAGGCAATCTGTAAAGGTGTGTACCCTTCAAAATTTGTTTGGTCAATTAAACCAGATCTCATTTCAATCAATCTTGCAATATGATCCAATGTTATTTGTTTGTTTTTAATCGCAGTATGAAGAACATTATCCCCTTCAATGTTTTGATCTTTTAAAATTGGTTTGTAAGAAAGCAAAAGATTCAACATCTCAAGCGAACAATTATGTTTCAAACACAGGTGAACAAGCGTGTTGTGTTCTTTGTCTCGAATATTTATAGTCTTTCTTTTCACCAGTAATTTGGCAACTGTCTTTGGATCCTTATTTTTTATAGCTTCAAACATTTTTTGATTATTGAGTCAGAATAAGAAATTAAAAAAGTGAAAAAAATGAAAATTGTGATAGATCTTCACGACAAAGAATAGCACAAAAATTTAAGTCACTTTTTTTACTTGTAAACACTTTGTTTTTGTTAAATTGTTCCAAATTTTGAAAGGAATTACAAGATCACAATTCAACAACTTTCAATTTAAAAGTTTTTCTAAATCAAACTTTTAAAAACTTGGCAATTTAAACAACTTTCCGATTTTTGGTTTCCATAAAAAGAGTTTCAGGTTTTTGAAAGAAAAAAATACTTTTCTTTGAGATAACTTTCAAAAATTTCAATTAAATTCACAGGTTATCTTTTGTTAATTATATTTTTTTACCCTTTTTTTTTGGCCAATAAAAAGTTTGTATCAAGTATTTGAAATTTGAAAAAATATGAAAGAATATAAAAGACTGAAATCTTGCAGACTATCAGTCTGGAAGTTCGAAAAATCCTTGGTTTTATTAGTATGGATTGTGCTATTTTTGTCCTGTCCAAAACAAAAAAATTTAAAACACTTTTTTTAATTCCAAATCCTTTGTTTGTTTCATAATTTTACCTATTTTTAAATAATCAGATTGTAGTCCAATATCTTTTAATTTCAAAGTTTACAAAAAAAACTTGAAATATAACCTGAAAAACAATTGTAGATTTTTCGTTTTTACCAAAAGTAAACTCTTTTTCAGTCAAACACCTTGTTTTATAGAAAAAAAGAACCAATTAAAAATGTTTAATTCAGTATTTTTCGAATAATAGATTTTCAGTTTTTGGATAAGGGTGTTATTTCTATTTCAATCAAAATTTTTTATATTTATTTTTTTATAATTAATTCCATTTTACTTTAATGGTTTTTTTTATAATTGTTGTACTTTTTTTTTAATTTTTTTATAAATTTTATTTTATCTAAAGCCAATTTTTAAGATTTGTTACAAAATAAATGAACCAAAATTTTCATTCAGCTTTCCAAAAAAGGTTTAAAAAACCAGGTCAAATTTCAACTTTTAATTCGAAAAAACTAGTTGAAAGTATAAATTAACTTTTAGAATGGGATACTTTTGGTTATTTTTTTTGATTTTTGAGGGGTTGTGATTTTTGAAAAGTTGATTGAAAATTTTGATCTTTTTATTTTAAAATTAACAGTATTTTATTTTTCAAATATTTTTCTTTTTTCTTTCTTCTTGTTTTATTTAGACAAAAAGTTAATTTGAAAAAAAAAATGTTTTTAACCCCTTTATGAACATTTATAAAATTGTTAATGTAATTTCTTTTCCAATAAATATCTTTACTATTAAAACATCTGTTGTTAACAATTGTAATTTCCTAAAGAAATTGCGTAATTTTGAACAAGAGATTTCAATGAAAGGGGACCAAAATTTTTAATATTATTTTATGGTTTTTTCGGGTATTTCTTTCATGAATATCAACTTGAATCCAAAGTTAATTATTTCTCTTAATTTTAATAAATTTTATGTTTGGTAAATCTAAATAAAAATTGAATTTTTCATTTTTTGTTAGGAATTTTAAGTGAAATGGAGTTTAGTTTCAGGGATTGTAATTAAACAGATATTATTAAATAGAATAACTGGAAAAAATTACAAACGATTACAAATCCTATAATAACAATATATCTTTTAAATCGATATGATTTCATTTCAATTTTTTCGGATAGATTTTGATGAAATTTTCAGGAAAGTGTTCCTTAAAAAATCTCACAATTTTAATTATATTTCATCAAATAATTCTTTTAATGAAATTTTAAATGAAATTTGCACTATTATTCTTGCAAATATAAACTCCAATTCACCCAAAGTTGCTATCAAAAATGAAAAATTCAATTTTTATTAAGAATCAACAAACATAAGTTTTATTAGAAATAAGAGAAATAATATACTTTGTATTTGAGTTGAGATTTATATAGGAAATAACTGGACAAACTTTTATTTTCGAAAAAAAAAAAGTTTAAAAAAAAATTTAGGCATCTTTCTATTGAAGCATCAAAGAAAATTCTAAATTTATTTAGGTATAATAAAATTGTTGACAATAGATTTTTTTAATAATTTATGAATTTTAACAGAAATTATTATGATTCAATTTTCTTAATGTTAATTTATGGTCTAAAACATTTTTTTTTCAAATTGACTTTTTATCTAAATAAAACAAGAAGAAAAAAAATAGAAAAAAAAAAAAAAAAAAAAGCAAAAAGTAAAAAACTAAAGAAAAAAATTTACCAAAATTAGAAAAAATGATTTTGATCAAAAAATTTTAAAATTTAGTTTGAGAAGAATAATACATTAAAATTATAAAATAGATTCAACTTCTTCAATAAAACTGGCCTACTTAGCTAAAGAAGAGTTTGTATTGAATTTTATGGTAGTTTTAAAACAAAACAAATACAATCGATGGCGAAAATTAATTTTTACTCTTTATGAAGACTTTCCAAAAATATGTAACAAATCCAGACTATTTATGAATTCTAAAAATAATTTTTATTTAACAGTTATTTTTTTATTTAATATATAGCAAGTTCCACTTTTAAGACACAAACTATCAAGGAAATTTAAGACAGACAGAAAAATCTCAAATTAAGACAGATTTTTTGGGATTTTTTTTTTAGACGGATTATTTCACTAAATTAAGACTTTTTTACTTTAATTTGTGATTTTTTTGTGCCTTAAAATTTTGTTGAAAGTTTGTGTCTTAAAAGTGGAACTGATTGTAAATATTTTATTTTTATCCATAATCGTTATACAGTCTTTCATTAGTTTCTGAAAAAAAAAAAAATATCTTCATTTTATTATTTTTTTATATTCATTTTTGTAGATTTATTTTTTGCTTTTGATCAAAATATGAAGTAATAGATATTATTATAATTTTAAAGTTCTTTTTTATATACTTTTATGTTTTTTATTGGACTTTTTTTTCTCTTCTAGCAACAACAAATATATAAATATAAAATTAATAGAATTTAAGATTTCACTAATAATAAAAGAATAAATAGAAAGTACACATAATAAATAAAATTAATATTCCAAATAGTAAAAAAAAAATAGGAATATAAACTGCAGGAGATTTTTCAATAATTCAAACTCAAAAAAGTTTTTATTGTTAAATTTCCTATTTTCTTTTATCTTATTTTCTCTTTTTTTTTTCGATTATTTTTAGAAATCTAATTCATTTGCAATTTTTTTTTTATTCCAAGATCGATTGTCAATAGTTAAAAAAGTGTTATTTTAATGTTATTGAAACAGTAAAAATGATTGTAGAAAAATCATATTTATTTCTATTGTGGTTTTAATTGATCTTCAATAGGAGATCAAAATGAACATTGTTGTTTTTCTAAATATGTTGCCCTAAGAATTTTGGTTTTTCAATTTTTAAGAAAATCAATGGATTGATTAGTTTTACTTCCATTTGGTATCAACAATTCTCCGATGTGTATTATTCTACTTAATTCTTAATTATTTTTTCAATGGTAAATCATAAATAAAATAATTGATATTTCAAAATTTTTTTGTTACCATTGATAGAAACAAAATTGATAAAAAAATTTCAAAATTTCTTCTTTTTTTTCGTTTTTTATTTATTTTTAGAAGAAAAAGCAGTTGATGTCTTGAAATAAACATACAAAAAGAGAATAGAAATTTTATTTTTTTTTTAGATTTCATATGTTGGTTTTAATGATCCACGGTCTTTTTTAGTTGATAAAGAGTCTTTATGAATAAGATATGAGAGTCTAATTCCTCTTAAATGAAGTGATTCTTTCCATTTTTTCCCGATTGAAATTTGTGCTTCCTTATTTGATGCTGTTTTTGTCCATAATGAAATTCTATCTCCATTATTTCTGATACTTACAACTGCACCGCATATTTCCTCATTATATTCATAGTTTTCACCGATGATTGATAAAATCTAAAAATAATATAATATTTTGAAAATAAATAGAAAATGGAAAAATAGAATTCCGTAATTTTTTTGAATTGATAATTATCAATAATAAAATAATAAAATTAAATTTTAAATAATGATGGAAATTGAAATCAAAATTCTTTTACATTTTTTTAAATATGTTAGTAATGAATATTCAATTAGAAAAAAAATATTTTCTTGATCCTTGTTTATTTTGTACTTTCCAATTGAAAATTCAGAACTGATCACATTTCTTTCCTTTGAATCATTCTGTTTTGAATTTATTATTATTTTTTTTAACTTTCAATGTTTTCATATTAACTAAACCTCCTTTATAAGCCTTAATATATATATATATATATATATATATATATATATATGAATTTTTATTGAATTAAGTTTGGTTAATTGGCTTTTACAGACAAAAAAAAATATTTAGTTTTTTTTTTTATTATTGAAAAAGTATAAATTACACTCTAGTTGCCCTTAGACTTAAATTCCCTTTTAGAAATTTAAGCGTAAAATCATAGATTTCACGATTATTAATCAATGAAAATAGTTTCAAACTGTCTTGATTTGAAATTAATTCATTAAGATTTATTTTTTTTAATTTGTTATGAAATATTAATCTATCTATTTCATAGGAAGGACAGACCCATAAACACTGATCAATATTTTCTATAATTTCCTTTTGTTCACATTTTGAACATAAAGGACAAAATTTATTTGAATTTTTATCGATTACATAGTAATATCTATTTAAGCAGTTAGTAAACGATCTGAATTTTCGAATTGTTGAACTTGATGGATAACTTAAATATTTTTGAGTTTTAAATAAATAATTTTGATTTTTAAAATTTTGAAATAATTTTGTGGAGTGTCGTAGAGTGCCGTAGAGTGCCGTCAAGTGCCTAGGTTTTCCAGAATTCAAAAGAATAGAGTAAAATCAAAGATTTAACTCGATTCTTTTCAATTTTAAAAAACCTAACGGCGGTTTTATTGAGTTTTCTGTTTATTTGTGAAGTGTTTTAGCTTTTTTTGAGTTTTCTATTTATTTAGAAAATCAATAGATTTTCGTTAGGTTTTTTTTAATTTTTGAAATAAACCGAAAATTTATTAAAATTTTCTGTTTATTTCAAAAAGTAAAAAAACCTAGAACACTTCAGAAATAAAATAGAAAACCTCAAAAAAACCTAGAATACTTCACAAATAAACAGAAAACTCAATAAAACCTAACGGCGCTTTTTTTTTAATTTAAAAAATAAAAAGAAAATTAAAGAAATTTTCTTTATATTTCTAAAATTAATAAAAAGCTAATGGCAGTTTTCCAGAATTCAAAAGAATTGAATAAAATCAAAGATTTTACTCTATTCTTTTAAATTTTGGAAAACCTAACAACACTTTCAACTTTTGGAATTCAGCAACTCATTAAATGTGTGCTTATATAAACCCCGTTCCAAAAATTTGGACACACCCAAAATCAAAAATAGGCAAAAAAAACCCCCCTCAATTTGTTGTATTTTTCCAAGCTTAATATAAAACAACATTTAAGTAACCCAATATTAATGTTTTAATAAGTAATCATTTTAATCCAAATAAAAGAAAAAAATATAAAACTCAAAAATAAAAACCAGTGTGTGTCCAAAATAATGAAGCAAGCTGAACAAAAAATGTATTGGTAAATTTGTTGTAATTTCACCAACAATTGTTAATCGATCAAATGATAAGATACTATCTACCAATTGTATGTGATTTTTCAATTTAACAAACTCAACACTAACCTTCTATCAACCATTGAAGAAAAATTTCCAGATATAATGAAACAGATTACGTATCTGCAAAAAAGGAAATGAAAACAAAACAAAAAAGACAAAAAATGAAATAGTTTGTAAAATCAAAATTCTTTCCAAAGTGAATTTAAAGTGTGGTATTGATGTTCTTTCAACTGTTTAAAATGTGTCCAATTTTTTGGAATATAAACTATTTTTCAAAAATTTTGACTCACTTTATAATGTTAATGGGAGTCGTTTTGAGGTTTATTCCAGTATTCTTAACAAAAAATATTTTCAAATTTTTAGATCAGAATCATTTTTTCTAATTTTGCAAATTTTAGTTTTGCTTTTTCAAATTTTTGTTTTTCTTTTATTTTTGTTTTTCTTTTTTTTTTTTTTTTCTTTTTCTTTTTTTTTTTTTTTAAAAAAGATCATGTGGAAAAAAAAAAGAGATCCACGAAAAGACCAATAATCACTAAGAAAATTTCGACAATGTAATGTCTTTTAAAATGGATTTAATTATTCAGTAAAAATCTTGTTGTTCAACTTTTTTTCAGTGAAAGTTCGATAATAAAAAATCCGTAATGCTCATTTCAAAAATTGTGACTCACTTTTTTTTAGCTTTTGGTTTTATTTTCTTTAATTTTTAATATATCATGTTTTTATATATTTAGAATGATTTAAAAGTGATTTACAAATCATATTTAGTTATTAATTGTTCTTGAATACTAAAGGATAATTTTTTTTTTTTTCAATTTATTATTTTGCGTGAGTCACAATTTTTGAAAAAGAGTTTAGTTTATTTCATTTTTCAGGTATTTTAAATCTTTTGAAAGACAGTTGATTTTATTGTTTATTCTTGGATTAATTTTTATTAATTTTTCCAAATAAGGAAGAGATAAATTTCCTAATTTATTTTTTAGTTTAAATTTCTTTTTATTTACTGAAATTATCATATTTTCAATTTTAAATTCTGTTTTGTAAATCAGAATTGGTGTGTTTCTGTTTATTTTGCATATTTCAGTAATACACGAATTAATCCAAGAATTAAAATAATTTATCGTTTTTATTTGATAATTAAAAATTTCTAATCCATATATCAATTGACTTAATATAAAAGATTTAAATAATCTAATTTTTAAACTATTACTCAGAGAATTGTTATTGAATAATTGTTTGCAGTTGTTATATGTTTCTTTAGATTTTTTTAAATTATAAACTATATGTGTAATTTTATCTAAATAAATACCCAAATATTTAATTTTTTTGTAAATCTTTTGATATAACTGTTTTATCTTTATTTGGTTTTAATTCAAATTGAATAATAATTTCATATAATTGAATTTAATTTTTGATTTACTTGGATTTTATTTCCTTTTGTAATTAGGATTAAATCATCTGCAAACATTTGACAATTATTTGTTAATGGTATAATTTTTAATAAAAGAAAATGTGAAATAAGAGCAAATAAAATAGGAGATAAGGGTCTCCTTGAAATATACCAAGCCCTTCCCCCTTGATAATATTTTAATAAAAAGTTTTCGATAATTTTATTTGTAATAAATTTTTTTATTGTTTTTCTTATTATTTTAAAACTAATTGAATCAAAAGATTTTGCTATATCAATCATTATAATATTAGTTTTATCATTTTTATTTTTCATTATTTGATTTTATCTTATTATAAGTATTTTTGAAATTTAAGGCAGTAATTCGAGTATCGAAAAAACACAATTTTGTCAAAAACAATAAAAATTTTGAAATAATTTTTTCATAATGGTATTTGAATTTTAAATGGGAAAAATTTTCACTTCAATCTCAATTTCCTTATTTAAAAAAAGACACAAATTACAATCTTACTTTTTGAGAACTCTCTTTTTAGAAAAGAAAAAGGAAATGGAAAAGGAAGTGAAAATTTTTTCCTGTTTATAATTCAACTACCGGTCTGTGTAATCCACAATATTTTTGAAAAATATTTTTTGTTTGATCAATGAATAGATCTTATTCAAATGATAATTTCTATGTCTCGATTTTTACTCTTTTGGTAAAAAAGGATCTGTTGCCTTAACAAATTTTAAATTTAGTTTCTGAAATACCTTTCTTGTTTTTTTTCAAAATGAAAATTTCATAGATTGTGTTCAATTAAAATTATAGGTTGAAATTATTTAGTTTTTGAAAAAGTCTTCATAAAGGCTTTTTTGAGACACTTAAAATTTTACAATATGATTCTAGAAATCTTAAAAACAAAAGGTTAGTGTTTTAGAGCTGTGAAAAGGAAGAATACAAAAAATATTTCGATAAACAAAAAAAATTCATTATATATCAGAATACAAAAAGGAGATATTTACGGTTTTTAGCCACATTTCATCTAATTTTAAAACAGATCTGTTGATCCTTAAATACCATTTTCCACCATTAATATTTTCCGAGTCTTCCCACGCAGGCTTGATCCCTGTTTTAAAAAGATGGAAATTTGTTCCATTTTTTGCTTTCGAGATCTTTGCTAAATTTTCATACATCCCCCAAAATTCTCCAACCTTGAGTTTGGTTAATTAATTAATCATAGTAAAAGGTAAATTTTTTGTAGGGTTTTGTGTTCAAAAACAGGGTAAATTTTGAATGTTTGAATTAAAATTTTTTTTGTTGGTACGTAAACAAAAATTAAAAAAAAAAAAAAGTAAAGTGAATTGTTTTTTGAAATATTGCAAGCAAATTCTAAAAAGAATATTACAGACTGAAAATCTAAGATCTTGACAAGATCTTCTCCCCAATTTTGTGATTGTGAATACCCACCAACCCACATTGTCCATTTATTTTGAAGTGGATTCACAAGAATTTTTTCTTTTTCATTTTTGTTTTCTTTTTCATTTTCTTGAAGTTTGTCATTTTTGTTTTCTTTTTCATTATTGTTCTTTGGAATTTCTGTTTCTTTTTCTTCAGTCTTAATTTTTGAGTTGGGTTGTTTGTTTGTCATTTTTGTTCTTTCAAATTGATTGTTTTATTGAAAATAAAATGATAAAAAATAAAATCTCAATTAAACTATTAGGGATTAACTAGAGGAAGAATAAATATTCTGTTGAATTTAAAAGGTTGGTAAAAAAGAGAGAATTTTTTATAGTTTTTAACAAAGAAATTATGAGGTTGACTATTTTGAGGAATTCCTTTTGATTTTGAAAATGAAAAACCTAAATTAAGGAGGGAGTTACCTAAGGAATTCTCGAACTAGGAACAACTGAAAATACCATTATAAGAAGTTAGTTCAGGTTTTAAGGATCTTTTGTTCATCTATTCTAACAATTAATTTAATATCATAAAAGAGTTTTTTTCTGTTTTGAGGATTTAATTGTTTGAAGTATTTCTAAATATTATTTTTTTTTTATTATTTAAAGAGGGAGGGGGGGGGGGTTCTTAACTACTCTTGTTTGCCTGAATTCTAAAATTTTTATTTAGGAATTTTGTTAAAGACTCAAAAAGAAGTTTATTATCTCACTATGGCTAATAAGCACATTGAATCTTTTTTTATAATATTAGAAATATCATTATTTTTTTAATATGTGTAGATATATTGAATTTTTTTTTAATTCAGATATCCAGATTCTGCGATTATTTTCATAGGCTGATCAATTCCCTAGAATATGGTTTAAATCTTCTATGATTTCTAAATTGTTTATTTTTTGCATAATTCGCAATATTTTGATTTATTTTTGTTAAAAAACATTAGTATACCTGTTAAAAAAAATTATTTCTTTTAATGGATTAGCATTCTACCACAGAGAAGTATAAAATCAAGATGTGTTACAATTAAATAAAATTATTGTTAGATGAATCAAATGTCTCTAAAAAATCAATTAGGTTAAATACTACTATTTGTTGTTTTTATCAAATATCAAATGATCCATGAATATTAGTAATAAACATCAACAATTATCAAAAAAAATCTGCATTTTGCCATAAATCTAAAAGTTGGAAACTCAAAAGACTTTTAAATTGAAAACTATGTTTCTTTGATTTGTCTCAAAAAGTATATTAGTTCTAAAAAAGTTGTTTTTTTTTTTATTATTATTATTTAAGGGGGGTGTTATTAATTACTCTTGTTTCCCTTGATTCATAAATTGTGATTTAGAAATTTTTTTAAAGATTTCCATATACTTTTATTTTCCACTAGTTTTAATAAAGACATCGAATCTTTTCTGTTAATAATATTAAAAATATTATTGTTTTTTAATATATGAGATATATTGATTTTTTTTAATTCAGATATCCAGATTTTACGATTATTTTCATAGGCTGGGCAGTTACAGATAATAAAAAAGTTGTTTTTTAAAAAATAATTAATAATTAACGAAGAGATTATTTTTATAAAATAATTCACATATTGAAAAATTATTTAATATCGCAACATTGTTTCTAAGCAACAGTCAAAATCAAAACCATTCTATATTTTTTTTCATATTGATTATTATTAAGTTAATCTTTGAAATTGAAAAAATAGTTACTTTTGGAGTTTTGAAAACAGTAACAAGTGTACAAAAACAGAGGCCTTAATATTACCAGTTTTTTTACTAAATTTGTAATTTTCCAAAAACTACAAAACTTTTCCTAAAATATAAATTTTGAATAGTGATCATTATAAAAAAATTCAAAAATGAAAATTTTTAATTGAGATTGTTATTGAAACATACAAATAATAGATTATTTAATGATATTTAACATGAAGTATTTCCAAAAAAGTTTGAAATTTATTTGATATTTCAGTTAATAATTTGTCGTTATTGGTGACTCTATTCTTTAATCGGCATTACCCAATTAGGTTGGATATTAATGCTGGCGAAAACAACACTTATTATATTTATTTCAAAATATATTTAAAAAAATAATTCTCAAAAATAAATTAAAAAAATAAACTTTTGTTAGAGAAAACAATGTACGACCAATTTCAATAAAAAAATGACAATCTGAGATCGAACCAAACGATTTTTTGAACAAAAAAACAAATTTATAAGTTTTCCTTTCTATGGGAAATTTTTTCGAGATTAAAGACCACTTTTGAAAACGATTTTTTCGGACAAAAAGAAAAAAATAAACCCCAATTTTCACAATTGAAAAATATCATAAAAAATCGAGATCCGATAATTTTAAAATCTTCTCTTCATATAATGTCATACTAACAAATAAATTAAATTATTCTGAAAAACAAATTAATAACTAATAACAATTTTCGATATTTAAATTGTTTTTATTCCGATTCAGTTGAAATAGATATTTTAAAATAAATTGTCTCATCTTTATGGGAAATATTTTAGATTTTTTAGAGTCATTTTAAACTATCTAACACCAATAAGATTTCCCCTCAATAACCATATACTTTAATGAAAGAAGAATCTAGTGTGGTGCTAATCCCTTAAGAGCACCATTACTTCTAGATCGTCTTTAACTTCTTTTTGATTAAAGGTAAATTTATTTAAAAAAACAAATTCTTTATGTCAAGATCAAGATTGGAAAGTGATTTTGTTCTCGGATCAACATTTTTCCAAATATCCCATGGTAACTTGTAGAAACACCAATCTCAATCTCAATCTCAATCTCAAATGGTGAGATTGGTTAAATACATTTATCCTCAGGATCTTATAAAAGATCTGAAAAGGATCCTTTTTGTTTGATGTTCACAAGAATCAAGTTGTGGTGTTTCCTCCACATAGACATATTTTGAAGCCAAAAGTAGAAATTAAGTTATTTTTCAAAGGAACGTGAATAAATGATGGACGAATAATTTTGTTGAAATGAAAAAAGGTTTTTTTTTGATTTATTTCTTTTTCTTTCTCTTTTTTCGGTTGCTTTGCTGTTCTATATAGATTTTTAATAGAATTCAATGTTCTTGATAAATACTGGTATTTAAAGTAAAAACGGGAAAAATTTTCCCTTGATTTGCATCTTCTTTTTCAAATAGAGCCACAAAATACAACTTACTTTGTTTGAAAACTCAATTTGTTTGGAAAAGAAAAATATGGAAAATGAAGTGAAAATTTTGTCCCATTAAGAATTCAAATACCAGTATAAAGCAAGAAAATTACTTGTTAGAGAAGCAAAGTTCTTCAACGCAACACACACTTGCAAGAAAATCTCAAAAGTGAGGCAGTGATTTTGGGCTTGACAAAAGATCATCATCTGGGGATAGTCACATTATCTTTTATAATTTGTGCTAATTAGTCCTTATGGACGAATTTCAAAAGTCAAAACCAAGAAGAAAATAGACTTTTTGAGATGGGAGTGTTTGTAATTTGACAAAAAATGAACAGAGAAAAACAAAATGAAAAATTTTTAGTTTTGTGTTTTTAGAAGAGGATTCAAGAATTGAAAAACTTTCTCAAGTGTTTATATATTGAAAAACTTGATGAGGAGTGAAATTTGAAATTAAAAATCAATCCTACTTTGTTAAATATTGGGAAAAGTATCATTTTTTACTTTTATCACCTTTTTTTTTTTTCCTCTTTTCAAAAAAGAATTACTAATGACCGATCAAAAACAAAAAACAAAGAAAGAACTAGAAGAAGAATTATCCAAGATTGAAAAGGAACAACAAGAACTTACGGAAAAGGAACTCAAATGGAAAGAGCAATTAACACAATACAAACTTGAAAAAGAAACAAATGAAAAAGAATTAAAACAAACAAACAAAGAAGAACGCGAAATCAATAAACAAATCCAACAAAACACTAAAGATATTTTAAGTATCCACAAAAAAATTAAAGGGTTATCAGAAACATTAAATTAGCTTGTATAGAAACTACCTGATTTGATTAATAAATTTAGTTAATGTTTTTTTTTTTACTTCTGTTCTTTGATGATTTTTTGAAAACTTGTGGTAAGGAAGCGAAGAACTTTTTCAAGTAATTGTCTTCTTTAACACTATTAAATTGAATTTTGTTTTTTCTTTTGATTCACCACAAACAACAGATAAGATCTCAAAGATAAAGAAAAATGATTAATGTTAAAATCAAATTGCCATCATTAAAATTTCCCTCAAAAGAAATTTAAGGAGGCTTCATTAAATTTCTCAAGAAATATTCTTTCTAATTTCTTTTGTAAAGATCTTTTTGTTTTTTTAACTAATAATTAGAATAAAAGATTTTGGGGAATCGAAATAAAAGTCTTATTCTTATTTTTTTTTTTTTTTTTGATGAGGTTGAAGTAATAGTTGATTCTAATTACAGCTATTTCCCAATTAAAAAATAATATTTTAAAGCACTAGTACCAGTATAAAAGCAAAAAATAGCATTTTTAAGTCCTTCCTCTACAAAAGATAAATTGATATTTTTAAATAAATTAAAAGAATTAAATTTTAAGGAAATAATTTTATGTTGTGATAGCTTAAAATTATTTTCATTAGTTAATAATCGTAGAATCTATGATTTTACACTTAAATTCCAATAAGGGAATTGAAGTAAAGTGGCACTTAATTGGTAATTTACACTTGCTGATCGATAAAAAAAAAAAAACAATTTCCATTTTTTTTTAATTTAACTTTTTTGGAATATCTCCAAGTAATAGTTTTGAACCAAGTATTTGGCTAGGTTTGAATAGTAATCATTTTTACATTTCAGGCAACCTTTGGTTCATGGGATTTTTGAAAAAGGGGACTGAAAAAAAAAATAGAAATTTTTTACTTTTATTCTGGTATTAGGGCTTTAAAATTTACAACTCACATAAACACTCATTAAATAATACATTTGAAAATTTGAATCAGATTACTTGTATATAAAAATAAAACTTAAAATTTCAAGTTAAAAAAAGCGATTAATTTAATTAACAATACACCAAATTATAATAGGATTTATTTACAATATAATTAACATTCTAGAACTTTAAATTCAAGGGGTTATTGTCTTTATTGTTATTAGTAGTACCACCCTTTTACAAATTCTCTAGTTGAGAAAAAAAGGTATTTTTTGGAGGTAAATTTTTATAAAAGATCAGAGGGATGAAATTTAGTACAATTCAACTATATAACATTTACTTGAACAATTAACTAAATCTTTTTATCCCCCTAAAAAAAAAAAAAAAAAACTTTTTTTTCTTCTCCCATAGAGACTTAAAAAGTATTGTACAAACATCGAAAAATATAATAATCTCAAGAATTTGAAGTTTAGAAATGTGTTTTTTATTATTAAGAAACTTTATTACCAGTGATGAAATGTTAATTAAAGTTTAAGTTTTATTCAAACTAATATTTTCAATTTTATATTGATAGAATGACGAAATGAAAAAAAATTAATAATTAATTTTTATTTCTGAAACAGTAAAAAAAATATTTTCTTGATTTTAGCAAAACTTTTCAAAATAGCAAGCATATTTTGATCTAAATAATAAGACAAAAGAGAATTAACCCTTTTTTATACATTTAGATCTAACTTTAATTGTTTATAATTTCAATTGAATCAAAAAAGTTCAATATGATTGTAATGTAAGTTAATGTTTTTTTTTTTTGAAAAAAAAAAACCTGAAAATAAACAATAATTCCCATTTTTTATCTTTATAATTTCAACTATTAGTTGAATAATAAGTATTTATAATTTTAAATTTTTTAATTTTTATATCAATTCTATCCCTAATAAAAAAAAATAATTTAAAAAAAATCAGATAATAAATTTATAACCAAAATATTGTTTATATTATGATTATTTAATTAAAAATAATTATAATAACTTTTTTCAAAGTGTTAAAATTATTAGGAAACATAAAATATTTTAAATATTTATAAAAATTATTTATTTGAAAAAAATCTAAAACAAAACTAAAATTGAAAATATTTAACAATATGTTAAAAATATGTTTTTAAAAATAATTTAACAATTTTAAATATTTTTCTACCTTTTAAAATCTCTAAAATTTACCTTTTGAACTTTTTTGAAATGTTTTAAAGGTCTCCAAGTGAAAGGTAATAACTTTTAAAAACTAGAAACTGTTGTTTTGAAAATCCAGAAGAAATTAAAATTGAAACAAATTGTTGATTTTATAGTTTTTATTTAAAAAAATTTTGACGAAGAACTTTGCAATCGAAAAAAATATTTATTATGTTTCCCTTTCAAGGTTTTTTGGTTGTTAAATTTGATGAATTTTTCTTCAGAGAGATCCCAGAAGGAAAAAATACCAAAATATTCCCTAATTTTTTCAAAATTTACCAGTATATAAACTGTGATTTCTGTGATTAGTATAATGAAAAAGAAGTTCGGAAAATTTTGACTTTTAGGAAAAAATTTTCTTCTACATCATTTTACAAAATCCTTACACATTGTTGAGGATTTTCTAATTTTTTTTTTTTAATTATTTTTAATAAGGACTGAGAAGGTTTTAAAAAATGTCATAGAAGGTCCAATAGGAGAAAAGTGGGATATTTTAAACGAAAAAATATTTGTTATACTTAAAAAAAATGATTTTTGAATCTTGCCAGGGTAATCGGTTTAATATTTTATTAAGCACATTAAAATTTCCCTTTGCTAAAATAGAAAGATCATTTTTTCTCAACCCAGATAATAAATAGATATTTTTAAAATATATATAAAGTGACTAATTTTTACAAATTTAATTTCCATAGGATTCTTTCATTAAAGAATCTTCAAAACCTTTCTCACCCAACCTCAACACATTAAATCTGACATAAAAAATCGGGTTTTGAGAGAAACAACCCAAACAAAAAAAAAATTATCAAAAGCCAATTAAAAATTTTCAGTGCGTTTGGCATGGATTATGTTGTTCCACAAATAATTCGTGGTGAATCTTTTATTATTCCAGTGGTGAGATTTAATTTAAGGAAAAAATAAAAATAACTAATTAAAAATAAGCCAAATTTCAACCCCTTTATAATAATTTGTAAAAAGACTTTCCAGCCCACCATGAAAATTACATAAGACCCTGAAATTTATTTTCTATTCTGAATTTTTTTTTTTGTGTCACAAACCGTATATTTGTTATGTGAGTTCATCATAAACCATAAAATTTAAAAAACAAGATTAAAAATAACTTATTCATATATTTCGTTTTGTAAATTGAAAAACAAATTGAGAAAATTTATATTAATGTGAAGATCTTCAATTTCCAAAATTGACAAGTTTGCAGGCTTAAAAATTTTTATAAAACAACGATCGAAAAATACTTTGGAGTTTAACATGGTTTCTGTAATTTCAATTCTTGAGAAAATTTAATTTTTATCTTGGTTTTTTCACAAAAAATAACTCTTATAAACTAAGAGAAGTTGAAATTTTTATATCAAATTGAAATTGAATTTTCTATTTCAATAAACACTATTTTTAATAGACAACCAATTCCGATGTCTTATAACCTTTCGCGGAACAGTTGGAACGAACTTATTGTTTGTGGAGACCATATTTATAAATTCAACCTAACCAAGTGATCAAAAATCATTGACAATTTAATCTTTTAGCTTTTAGTTAGTTTAAATATCTTCATTTTTTTGTGTATGTTTTATAAAATCGTGATTATTTTTCTTTTTCTCATTTTCAGAATCCTTAACAAGGAGTTCAAGTTCACGTATCTCAAAATTTCTTTTTCATTTTTCATAAAAAAAATGAAATAAAATGTTTTTATGATGCAAATTGGAGAATATTTTAAAGATCATTCTATTACATTTTATATGAGATTGGAAAAAACGTTGTTGAGACTATTTGTTGAATTTTAAACTTAGTCCTTAAATTGATAGCTATCAGTATTTTGATTTTTTTTTTTAATCTTTCAAAATTTGAGATAATTTCAAAAAATAAAGGTTTGAAAAATATTTAAAAAGTCACTTCAATTTTTGTGAGATTCTTGTTTTCCTAAAAATCAAAAAAAATGTCATTTTTTTCTTCTTTTCAAAAAAACATTGGAATAGCTCAAAAATGTTAAATTTTTTTTCAGTCAAGAAGCCAACACGTTCAATCTTTTTTCAAAGATTTTTTTCAAGCACAAAGCCAAGAATTTATGTCACTCGTGTTCTTCCTGATCAAGCCATGAAGATCTTAGATCAGTATTTTGAATATGATGTTTTTAGGGGTAATTCGGCAATTCCACAGGACACTTTAATTAAAAAAGTCAAAGATTGTGTTGGGTTGCTGTGTCTTTTAACAGACCCAATAAACGAAACTGTTATCAGCCACCCTAATTTTTCAAAGATCAAAATGGTGGCGAATTATGCTGTTGGGTATGAGAACGTGAACGTCGCAAAATTGTCCGAATTAAAAATTCCTGTAACGAACACACCAGGCTGCTTAACTGAAGCGACAGCGGACATAGCAATGTCACTGATCCTAGCAACACACCAAAGATTTCTTCAGCATGATCAAGCGTTAAGGTCAAATCAAAATGGCACAATTCTCAATTTCCAAAAGGATACACAAGATCTGAATCTGGATCCCCTGTGCAACAAGACTCTAGGTATTGTAGGACTTGGAAGGATCGGGCAGGCATTGGCAATACGCGCAAGGGGATTTGGAATGAAAATTCTTGCTTACACCCGCACACCAAGGCCCAAGATTTCCCAAAGGATCGGCGTGGAAGAATTAACCAAAATGGATGACCTGCTTCAATACTCCGATTTTGTCTCTTTGAATTGCCCCTGCACAGAGCAAACCAAACACCTTATTGGAATGGAGCAATTGAAAATGATGAAAGAGAGCGCAATCTTAATCAATACAGCAAGAGGGAAAATTGTCGTTGAAGACGACTTGATCTATGCCCTTAAGAAGCGAATAATTAAGGCAGCCGGATTGGATGTTTTCTATAATGAGCCTAAGATTAACCCCGAACTCAGTAAGCTTCAAAATACTGTTCTGTTGCCACACATAGGTTCTGCTACAACTAGAGCTAGAGCTGGCATGGGAATACTCGCTGCTCAAAGTTTGGTAGATTATTTAGTACACAAAAAATGGCCAAAAAATTTTGTGAATAAAGATATTTTTATCAAATAAATTATTAATGAAGACAAACTTTTTAGATTATTAGATATATAGTATATATAATTGAAATTTATATATATATATATATATGTCCTTAATATAAAAAAGTACTATTTTTTTCTGATTAATATTTTTTGAAATCTAGCTTTATAACTTAATTCAATTAACACTGGGATAAAAATTTTTTAGAATAAAAACAATCTCAAATTTTGAATATCGAAAATATTTTTTTGAAATTACCATGTACTTTTTTATTTTTTTTTGAAAAATGGGGGTTGAGACAATTTTAAAATCAAAGAATCAGTTATATATTAAATTAGAAGTTTTTTCCAGAGATTTTATCTTTTTTAAATAACTTTTTTTTAAAAATTTACTATTTGAAAATAAAAAAACATTTGAAGACCAAATTAGTCCCTTTTGTGAAAATAAAATTACCTTCATTTAGAATTATTTTTTGGTAAATAAGTTAAAATAAGATATTTTATATAAAAATATACATAATTTCACTTTGAATTCAATAATTTTGGCAAAAATGTTTTCAAGAAAAAGTTAAAAGCTTACGTTATTTATTTTTATTTTTTCATTTAGTTTTTAAAATTTTTTTAATGTAATGTATTTGTTCAATTTTCAATTTTTGGTGTTTTTTAGGTTGTAAGGACATATTTATATATATATATATATATATATATATAAAGTTAAATTATTTATTCATTTATTTATTGTATTTGGTTAGTTGCGTCGTATTGTGATAATTTTGTTTAAATGAAAACACTGAAAATTATTATTTAAAAATTTGATTTTTTTTAAAAAATGTTCTAATTTTTTTTTTTCCATTAAAGAGTGGGTACTAAAAGTCCACCTGTTTGCCCGAATCCCTAATTTGAATTAGAGATATTGTTGAATCAAGTGAGAGCTGGTCATTTCTCACAAAAATCGTATAGCTCCATAAATTGAGAGGGATTTTGTTCCAATTCCGTTCAGTTTTATAATAGTCAAAAAGATTCAATTCGGTCAAACGATTTCCTCAAAGAATTAGTGGTTCTAAGAAGCATAAGCCCGATTTTTAATTAAAATTACACCGTGGTGGCTATTTGAGAAAATGGTAAACAATAAGAAATAATGGTTAAGGGAATAGAACCCCGGCCTTCAGATTGTACACTGGGTTGTGTTGCCACTGGCCCATACCGGTTCCCCAAAAATGTTCTAATTTTAGATTCACTGTTCATATTTTTTAATTGAAAGAAAATAGTCAAATGTTTACAATTTGTTTTAATTCTAATGAATTTATTATATGTAATATTTAATTCAAATTTACAACATAAACATTTGATTTTGAAGAATATGATCTGTTGTAAATATATAAAAATAGAATAATAATTGTAGAATTTTTTTTTCAATTTACTTTTTAATAATTTTTGAGATCTTTTTTTTTTTATTTTTATTGTAAACTAAAATTCAAAATTTTCCACACAGCTAAAAAGGTCCAAGCAATCACAATAATACAATTTCATTCAAATTGGAGATAATTTTGATTTTTTTAAAAGATGAAAATCATTTTTTCATCTTTTTAGTTTTTGTTTTTATTTCATTTTTTGAATTACCTTACTTGTTTCTTTCGATCAATTTTTTTTCAAAAATTGGTATTATTTTAATATTGAGTTGTTCCAAATAAAAGAACTCAAATAAAATTAGTTGATGGTCGCCTACGATTTGATCGATCAATTTTCCTCATAGAATTTCAACAAATTTACTAAATTTTTTTTTTGTTTTGCTATATCCAAAATTTTAACATATCCCAGATTTATTTGTATTGATAATTATTTATTTATTTTTTATTGGTATTGTAATTTATAAACAAGTGTTAACATTTCAATTAGTGAATAGTTCTATTTTGACATTTCTTCTTGAATTGTTAAAATAATTTTTTTTTTATCACAAATCGAATATTGGTGTGTTAAAAATTTTGAATTGGGGTTTACATTACGATTGAAGGGTGTATTTTATAAATGGAGCACTCAAGAAAATATAATATATTTCAAATACTATGGCTTTGATTCAAATTCTCTTTGTGGACTATCTAAAAAATAACCTATTATATGGGATTTAAATGGTTAGAATTTTTTTAAATTTTGTCTATATCTCTTGAGATCCAGAATAATTATTACATTTTAAAATTTTTAGGAATTGGAAATACTGTGTAATAAGAATATTAATTATAAGTGGGTACTTTTTTTCCAAAACCCAAATCATTTTTCTTATGAATAAAGTATTATGATTTTTTATAAAGGTTTTTACAGTCAGTTCCACTTTTAAGACACAAACTTCAATGAAATTTAAGGAAACAAAAAAAATCTCAAATTAAAGGCACATTTTTTGGAATTTTTTTTTTTGACAAAATATTTTTCAAGAATCCAAATTTTGTACCTTAATTTGAGATTATTTTTTTATTCAAATTTTCCTTAGAGTTTGTATCTTAAAAGTGAAACTGACGGTAATTTTGATTGAAAATCAAAATAAAAATATCTTTATAAATTTGTTGAAATTCTACATTTACATATTGTTCGATCATAGGTTATAATCGGTACCACATTTACGACCCAAACTCTAAATGAAAATTAAAGTTGAAGAAAATTCTAAATTAAGGTTCATTAATTTTTGATGTAGGATTATAAAATATGAACAAAAAATCACCAAAAATGGGACTTAATTTTGAATTTTCTTATATTTTATCTATAAACCAAGTTAATCCTGTAAAAGTGGAACGGGGACTGTATATACAATCAACTAATTTTATGCGAGTTTTTATTTTTTAGAGTAACTCAAATTTCATATACTATCAATTATTTTATCATTTTTTCAATATCAATTAAACTATTACGACATTGTAAAAACGAAATCAAAACTCAGTAAAATTGAAATAATTTTGAAAAAATATTTGACAAGAAACAAAATTATTTGCAAACTGAATAAAGATTTTATAAATTTTATTTATGTTAAAGGGGTGTAAAGTTTAATCCAAATATCAATTATTATTTATTATGGAGATTTTAAGAATAAAAAAAAAGTAGATCATACAAATCGGAGAATAGTTGAAATTTCTATTATGATATAAAACTAATCAATCAATAGAAATTATTTTTCAAAAATTTTGACTGACTTTATAATGTTTATGGAAGATGTTTTGGGGGTTTATTCCAGTATTCTGAACAAAAAAAATATTTTCAAATTTTTGGATCAGAATCAATTTTTCGAATTTTGCAAATTTTTGGATCATAATCATTTTTTTTAATTTTTCAAATTTTAGTTTTGCTTTTTCAATTTCTTTTTTTTTTTTTTTTTTTTGATCTATTCTTTGATCTAAATTAATAATAGATGTCGCCAGAGATTATTTGTCGTTAATTTTTACAACCTTTTATTTATTATTCAATATAAATTAGAAATTATTAATAATTGATTTAATTTTTTTTTTATACTAAAAATATGATTTCTTTTCAAAAATTCTTTTGATATATTAAATAGTGTGTAAACTTCTATTCTCTTGATTTTTTTTAATATTAAAATAAACATAATTCACACTTCTTACCTTAATCTCTTTTTGTTTAATATTAAATTTAAAAATAAAAAATAGCTCAGTAACTTTCAATATTGCGTTTGTTTTTTTTGATAAATTTTTAAAAAAAGATTCATAAAATAATAATATTATAATAATAATAAAAATGGATTTTTTCTAAAAGTTTATTTCTTTTTTTTTGGCTCATTATAATATAGTTCCCCCTTCATTTTTAAATTTTTGATCAAAAAGAATCCTCTGTAATGTATCTGATGTGGGCTGAGTGATTCATCCACAGTTGTGAAACTTTTGTATTGTTTATTAATTTTCGTCTTTTGATAAAAATGAGCAGGAGATTATGTTGGAAAACGAACAAAATTCTCATCTGGAATGATCTTAATTCTAGTAATGGAACTCCAGGTATTTGGACTACAAGGATCTTTGATCACAATTTAGATATGGGGGGCCTCGCACGTATACGCGTATACAAAATAAAAAAAATAAAATAAAAATTATTTAATTTTGGTTTTTTTCTTCTCCTTTTTGGTCCAATAATCTGGTAAAAAATTGACGTTTTCGGGTAAATTTCTCCATCCACCAAGATTTTTTTCATTAATTTTGAAAGAAATTTTTCTAATATCCATATCGAGGGAAATTTCGAAAATATCATTTTTATTTAAATAAATATTTTTTAGGTATATTTTTTCGGTAATTTTTCGGTTTTCTAATTTGCTTTTTCGGCTTTGGTTTTCATATCCATTCCAACTTGTCAAAAAATAATATGTTCCTTCCCTATCATCATTTTCGATTTTATTTTCCCTATTTTCAGTTTTGACTACCCCTAAATAGATTAGGTTCGATTCATTTTTTGGATTTGGGAATTGGTCTATTTTTATTTTTATTTGGTGTTTTCCACTAGAATATATTGTTTTTCCACAAATTCTTCCATCAAAATAATAATTAGAGTATGGATTCCAAGCAGTTTTATTTCGTTTTTCAATATAATTTTATTTAAAAAGTTCATTTTTGGATCAAATTCTTCTCTTTCTTTTTCTATCTTTTTTCCCGTTCTCTCTCGTATATTCAATTTCTTCTTTTTCTTCGTATTTTTCTCTTCTTTTTCCTTTCTTCTTCCTTTGAGAGTATTTCCTTTGATTCCCGAATTAATTTGATTGTTTTTTCATCTTTTTCCAATTTTTCGATCTTTTTTATTTTGTTTTTATTTTTATTTAGCTTTTTCTGTTTTTCCTCTTTTTCGTTCAAAATTTTAGTAAATGTAGTCTTTGATATTATTTCAACTTTATTTAATAAATTTAGATAATTTTTTTTTTGAATTTTGAATTTTTTGGATCAATAAATCCAATCTATTTTCGATAATATTTGCAAGCTCTTTGATTTCTTGTTTTAGTTTATTTTGATTTACACTTTTGCGTTTGATTGTTTCTTTGTTTCGGATTTCTTCTTTTTGGATTTTGTTTATAATTATTTGTATTTTTTTTGAAATTTTTTTTGAATAATCATGTAGTCTTAATGTCGAATGTTTATTTTTGCTGCAATTTCGATGGCATTTATTGCAAATTAATTCCTTTTCATCTTTACAATAAAAGCATAATTCTTTCTTATGTTTGGTACAAAGATTTGGATTGATTTCTTTTTGTATAAATTTTAAAAATCAAACAATGAAATGTTTAAAATAAACAAGTAAATTTAATAAAAAAAATAGAAAAAAATAATATATAGAAATAAATACAGATGAAAAAATATTTTATATTTTGATTTTCGATTATATGAAAGAGTTATTCAGTAAAAAACTAAAAACTATGAGAAATTCAAACAATGTTGTTTATTTGATTTTTTTATTTTATTATTATTGAAGTTGCGTAAATTACACTCTAGTTACACTTAAACTTATATTTCATTTCATAAAAATTAAGTGTTAAATTATAGATTTAACCATTAATAATTAATCAAAATAAACTCAAATCATCATGTTTTAAAATTAATTCATTGAGATTTATTTCTTCGAATTTGTTTTGAAATATTAGTATATCTTTTTAATAGGAAGGAAGAAAATTGTTTATTTTATGATTTAATTTTTATATTTAATTTCAAATATAAATGAAAGGTTAATTTGTTTAATATTTAATCTATTTTTTATGTTTTTTTTTTTGAAATATATATATATATATATATATATATAGATATTATTCTCTATATTGGATTTCTAAAATTTATATATTTTCTCAAAATAATTTTCAAAAATGCTCACTTTATAATGTTATCGGAAGTGAGATTATTAGGTTTGGTCTCATATTCTTATCAAAAGAAAATTTTCAATTATTCAACTCAAAATCATTTTATCAATTTTTTTTTGCTTTTTATACTATTTTGTTGTTGTTTTTTTTTTTTTTTTCGATTTTTCGATTTTAAAGAAGTAAACAATATTAGAGTTCATGATTACTTATTAAAAATCTTCTAAATCTAAAAATCAATTAAAAAATTTTTTAAAGAATAAAACTGTAAATATACATGCTTTGATAAGATGCTTTGAGATTTAAAAACTTTTTTTTTTCAAAATTGAAAGATTTTGTGATTTAATTTTCAATAGGTAAAAAAATATCTTTTTGTTATAAAGAATTTTTAAAAAAATTGTTACATTAAATCTAAACAGTTGATTATTAACATTAAGTTTAACTATTTATGGAAAATAAAGGGAACATAAATTTCGTTAATCTTTTCTCAAAAAAAGTTTTGAAGATCAAAGTCAAATTTAAATTGTTTAATTCGGTAAAATTTATTGTATTAAGGTTTTTAAGGTTGTGTGACTTTTTATGATTTATTTTAATTCTTCTGTTTCTTTATTGATTTTTTATTTTTTTTTGGAAAGATGAATTACAATTTTGTTAATTTTATATTACGATTCACAGTAATATATTCATTGATTTAAATAACCAGTGTTGATAACCTTTAACCCATTACTAAAAATTTAACTCATATTTTTTTTTCCAGGCCAGCGGGTATTGGAAGATAGTAATACATGTATATACATATGGCACAGAGTTAAATCGACTTTTGAGGTTAATTCTTGGATTAATGTAAAAGGTTTTAAAAGATTTACTGCTTTTGTTTCATTAAATTTCATCATGATTACAGTCAGTTCCACTTCTATGACACAAACTTTCAACAAAACATCAAGCACAAAAAAATTTCAAATTAAGGTACATTTTTTTGGTATTTTTTTGTAAAAAAGTATTTGACTAGAATTTGAATTTTGTTTCAGAATTTGAGATTTTTTTTGTGTATTAATTTTCCTGCAAATTTTGTGTCTTAAAAGTGGAACTGAGTGTATAAATTTTGTGAAATAAAATGATTTTTTTATTATAATTCAAAATAGAATCTTTTTATTTTTTAAACATTTTTTTACTTTTTTCAAATTTCAATTTAAGTTGTTTGGATTACTCCTCTTCATGTTTAATGTTTTTGGACTGGGTAAAAGGGATAAAAGATCATTATAAGAATTGGTAAACTTGCCCACGGTTAGATCTTAAGCAAATCAAACTGATGGAAAAAGGGCAAACTAAGCCAACTCAAGCAATTTTGACCAACTGAAGAAAAAATGAATCGGAATTTCCAGATAATCTGTCCAGTTGACACTTTTAAATGGGATTTTGAGAATACAAGATTTGAGAAACGTACTGAAAAATTAAAAGAACAATTAAACTAAAAAAAATATAAACTCATGTTTAAAAATTGTGAATCATCTGAAATAACAAATTGAATATATATATATATATAAACTTCATTTCACTAAAAGTAACCCAGGCAAAAATGAAAAATTCACTTTATTTTTAAGAATCAACCAAACTTAGATTGTTTCGAAATACGAGAAATAATAAAATTCGTATTAGAGTCGATAATCATACAATAAAATCCTGGACAAATCATAAATTCCAAAAAAAAAAAATGTTAAAAAATTTTTTGTACCATATTCATAATAACGTCTCGTTCAAAATTTCTCAATTTCTTTAGGAAATTAAAATTGTGTACTATAAGATTTTTTAATTCAACATATATGGATATTAAAAAAAAAATACAAGGCCTCACTTTTCTTAATGTTAATTTAGAGTTTCAAACATTTTTTTTTTTTCGAATTTAAAAAGTAAAAAACTAAAAAAAACAAAATTTACAAAATGAGAAAAAATGATTTTGATTTAAAAATTGAAATTTTAGTTTGAGAAGAATAATGAATTAAAATCATAGAATATGATCTATTTTTAAATAAAACTGTTCCCTTTTGACTCAAAAAAGAGATTATATATATATTTATATAAGCTATTTCCAAATAAATTGGGCAAATTCATTTTAAAATATATTTATTAAAATCAATCTTCAAAAAAGGTATTTAAACATTTAAAATCATTAACAACCATTGATTGATTCTTGATAATAATTCAATTTGTGTTCTTAGTATTGTATTACATAAATAAAAGATATTAAATTTTATAATCTCGATTTTATCTGATATTTTTTAATGATGAAAATTGGTGTTTATTATTTTCTTTTTGATTGAAAAAACCGTTTTCATACCTTATTTAATCTCAACAATTTTTTTAAATAGAATAGAAAACATATTATTTTTTATTTTTTAAGTAAAGTTTATTGCTTTATATGTTTAATGGTACATACTTTTACTCTTATTAAAACCAAATTGATGTCAAAAAAATTCCAGATGAAGTTTCAATGTGCCATGAGAGTTTGGAACAATTTTTCAAAGAAATTCAAATATAAATGGAGATCTTTTATATTTGTTGTTTTTAACATTTCTAACTATTTTCGAGAAAGATCGCAAAGTGTGAAAAAAAAAATAATAAAAAATTTTGTTTTTTGGTTTTAGGTTTTATATTTTTTTTAATATTTTTTACGTACAAAAAATCACATCCGCTATTGATTTTCTTCAAGCAAAAATATTGGAAAAAAATATAAAAAATGTTGCTATATCTTTGTGATCAACATCACGTAACATATTCGATATTGTTTACCAAATGTTCTTGTATTGGGTTAAGCTTTTCTTTTCTGGAAAGAAAAAAATAAGCTAAAAATTAGTGAAAAAATATCAAAACTTTTTCAAATTAAAAAATATAGGAGGAAATTGTTTAAATTGGGTTTTGGAGTTTTTTTTGGGAAAGAAAATTCAAATTCATAAAGTGAAAAATTCAAGTTACTAAAAAATATCAGATCACTTTATCAAAAAAAAAAATATTGCAAATAAAACGGTTTATTTTGTTTTTGGATCTTATCAATTGACTTTTTGAAATCAAAAAAAAATATCAATTTTTTGATAAAAATTTTTTTACTAAGGATCAAAAAAAAAGTAGCAATCGAAGCAATCAACCATTTACAGTCAGTTTCACTTTTAAGGCCCAAACTTCCAACGAAATTTAAGGTACAATAAAATCTCAAATTAAGGCACAAAATTTGGAATTTTTTTTTACAATTTATTTTACAAGAATCTGAATTTTGTGCCTTAATCTGAGATTTTTATTGTGCCTTAAATTTCGTTGGAAGTTTGTGCCTTAAAAGTGAAACTGACTGTATATATATATAAACAACTCAAAAATTTTGCTTTTGTTTTGGTCTTACTTTTCAAATGAAAATTATGTCTCCAGTGTATTCTGACTTTAGAATGAATTAGGTTTTCTAATAAACTGATTGTGTAGAGAAAGTGCATGATTGAAAAATTATGTTGAAAATTTATGAATTTTTTTTTTTTTTTTATTGGTTGAAGGGAGAGATCAAAGATCCTCTTACAGTTGTCTAGTTTATTTTTTATTTGAAAGAATTTTGGAAAATATAAGTTTGATTGTTTTCAACTCTTTTAAAGAAAAAATAACCTAGACAACCCTAGATTACTAATGGCAAATTAGCAATTTAGATGGTAAGAAAAAAAAGTATTATGGAATCGGGCAAGTTCCACGTTTTTTATTGGTTGAAAAAAACAAAAAGAAAAATTTAAAAAGAAAAATTAAAAAAAAAACATAAAGAAAAGAAAAAGCAAATTACAAAACAAAAATAAAAATATTATTTAATAAGAGGCGATTTGTAAAAAATCAATAAAAAAAATTACCAATGCCGGGTTTACAATAAGAACACTCAAAATCCCAACCACGATGCTTTTATTTTAAATTTTGACGTTTATTAGTTGTAAGCAATCACGAATGGTCAGTTGAGGGGTGGTTGTTTATAAGCTGCTATTTCCTTTCTCGTTGATCTCGTTTGTTTACTTTATCCTAATTAATTTTGCTATTGCATTTTCTTTTTATTTTCAAGTTACTCATACTGTCTTGTTTCAGTATTTCGGTATTAGTAAGTAACTACTTGATTTTTTTCCTTTGTAACTCCTCTTCCCTATTAGAAAAGTGACTTTTTTGAGGGAAAAAATGGAAAATTTATGAAAATTATGAAAATTTCCGAGTTTTGTCTATCTATATTTTAACAACTCCAAAATTTCGGATTTTTTTTGAGTTGCCTCACTTTTAAATGCAAATTTTATGTCCAACATATTATGTCTTTGAAATGAATTATGTTTTGCAGTAGACTGTTTAATTAGCGAAACTACATTTTTATTTTATTTTATTTGTTTTTTAGTTTTTTGGATTCTTTTTCCAAAAAACATGAAAAAAAATGAAAATTTTCAAGATTTTTGGAAAATATTGAGTTTATTTAGATATTAAATAACCAAAATTTCCAATTAATAATAAAAAAACCTATAAATGAATTCATAACCGAAAAATTAATAATCATTTTGTGTTTATATTCATATAATTAATTTTGCCAACTTTTTCATTTGATCTTTCTTTCATTCGACTTTTGTTTTTTTTTCTTTATTTTTTTCTATCAATAGTTTATTTGATTATTGATATTTTGTTAAAATTTTAATTGTAGGTAGATAATAATTATAAGGGGTACATAAACCCCCTGTTAGGGGGTTTGGGAGTGTAGAAACTAAAGCACCTTGGTTAAAGGTGCGTCATTTTAAGATATAAAACAACTTTTATTACTAATATCAAATTCATTAAAAATATTCAGTAATTTCTGAAAATTACATTTTGATTTATTTATTTTTTTTTTTTTTTGGGTTATTAAGGAAAGATGAAAATGAGGTACGTGAAGAAAGCCGAAAAACTTGGGTAAATGTGAAGATTTGAAAATAATAATCAAATAAAAATAAAAAAACAAAAAATAAGAAATAAAAAAAAAAAAAAAGAATAATCCAATTCCAATGTTTTTTTCAAAATCAAATATCTTTTTGAAAATATAATTTTTCCAAATATTTCACAAAACTAATCATTTTATATTATTATTATGTCATGACCAAAAATTATCACTAATTTAATTATATATATATATATAAACTAAAATTCAAATTTTTTTTAGCACAGATAACAATACCATACTCAGAAGAATTCAATACTTTCAATCAATTTGGAAATGATTTTGATTTATAACAATTATTTTTATCATTTTTTTTTTTTTTTTTATTCTTTGTTTTTCCTTTCTTTTTTTCCATTTACGTAGTTGTTTTCGTTCGATCCCAAAATTTTTAGAATAACTGTTTTTTAGGTTACAATTAAGTTTCTGTGATTCTTTGAAGAAGATCCAAATAAAAGTATTTGATCGTATCTAATTCTTTGATCGATCAATATTTCTTCGTGAAATTTCAACAAATTTACTAATACATTTTTTTTGTTCTGTTCTCTCCAAAATTTTTAACACATCCTTTTTTTTTTATTTGGTTAAATAATTAATTATTTTTTTGTTTTTGTGGAAGATGAAATGGATAAATAATTGTAAACATTGCAGTTAGTTAGGGTTTCGAATTTAGCATTTCACATTTAAATTATTTCATCAGAATTTATTTTCCAAATTTGAATTTTGGTGTTTCTGCGATGTTAAAAATTTTGAATTGGAGTTTATTATATTATAACTATATTTATATATATATAAATATATCTCTTTATATTTATTAACCTATATTTGATTATTACATTACCTAAAACTTTAACTTTTTTTTATTACTGGTTTCCTTTATCAAAATTCAATGCTGTAATGTGGGTTTCTTCGATTTCTTCGATTTCTTCGATTTCTTCGATTTCTTCGATTTCTTTGATTTCTTCGATTTCTTCGATTTCTTCGATTTCTTCGATTTCTCTTCATTTTCCAATCAAAAATTATGGGTTTCATTTTTGTTTTCCCGTTGAACTTTTTTTCCAAAAAACGTTTTATTAAAATATTATCTAACAAACAACTCTTCAAATTCCAAATTTGAAAATTTCAAAAAATTCAATTCCAAAACAAAAACAATTATATTTATTGTCAATAAACCATATAATGTCTCAGTTATTGATTTTGATATTGAATTTTTTTTTTTTTTTTTTTTTTTTTCTTTCAGAATTTCTAATTCTGATTATTCTTCTTCATTTTAGCATATCTTAATTTATTTTTACTTTTCTTTTTCTTTTGATTATTCTTGTTAGAATAATCTCTAAATTTTCGAAAATGAACATGAATTAGTTTATATGATTAATCATTTTTTATTTTTTTCTTCATATTTTTTTTATTGATTTATTTTTTTTTCTTGCTCACCATCATTTTTTTTTTTTTTTTTTGGTTTTTCCTTTATAGGTGTAAAAATTCGTGTAATTGTTTTTTTAGATTTTTTTTAAATCATTTAATGCATTATAACATTTCTCCCCAATAAATGATTTTAATTGATTTGGGTGCAAAAAATATAAGATTCATTTTTTCTGGGATTGTCAGCATTTTTTCATATTCTTCATTCTCCTGGTCTTTTTTTTTTTTTTTTTTTTTTTTTTTTTTTGATCACAATACAATTTGGAGAAAATTTCAGAATTTCATCATTAACAAAAACATTTTTTTAAAATATTTTTTATGTTTTTTGAATTTCTTTCTGAAGATCATTAATGTTCTTATTGTTCAATTCATTGGTTTTGGATAATGGAAGATACAAAAAGTCAGATTTTCTTTCAAATATTCTATTCAATTCACCTCCTTGCTGTAAATTAGTTATGCAAATTAGAAAAAATAAGATCAATGTTAAATTTCTCTTTTGTGTATTTAAGTAAAAGTTGTGTTTTTTTTTATTTCTTTTTTGAAGAGTAGAAACATTAAAAGATGTAGTTGTTGAATAATTTTTTTGCTTGAATTGCAAGAACAATAAATCTAATATTTGCGTTTCCCTCTTTAACTGTGTGAATTAAATATAAATCAGCTGAATGAGATTGTGGTCCTGGTTTTTAAAATGATAGTTGTTGGGTGTTTATATTTTTCATTGATAATTTTAAAAAGTAACTTCCAATTTTGTTGTTTCATTGTTGTTAGATTATTAAATTTGTTAATCAATTTATTTATGTCTTGTTCTTGTTCTTGTTCATCATCATCATCATCTTCTTTTTTTTTTTTTGTTTTTTTTTCATTTTCAATTTTTTGTAAAGAGATAATTGGTTTATTTAATGGGAACTTAAATGGTATTACATAATCATCAATATCTGATTTTAAAAATTCTTCTACCTGATTATTAGATTCATTTTCATTTTCTTTTTCTTTTTCTTTTTCTTTTTCTTTTTCTTTTTCTTTTTCTTTTTCTTTTTCTTTTTCTTTTTCTTTTTCTTTTTCTTTTTCTTTTTCTTTTTCTTTTTCTTTTTCTTTTTCATTTTGTTTGGTTTGAATTAAATCACAAAATAAAGAATTAATATGTGGAGATAATAATTTTAAATTCTTTGTCATAATTAATTGGAATGCCAAAATTTTTTAAAATAATATGTTCAAAAAATTCTCCTTGATCAATTATTTCATTCGGCGCGTCTATGTTCAATAATTTTAAGGGGTTGATTGTTTTATATTCATTTTCAAATCTTGGTTCATCTCTTAGATACTCAATTAAATAACCAGAAACAATGATTTTGAATTTCTTACCAATGATGTTGTTGTTTTCCATATCTTCAATTTCTTTGATACGAAGATTAAATTTATCAATAAGATACATTGCATTGTATGAAACAATTTTATTATTCTTTTGATTTTGAATTTGAAGTTGAAAATCTTTAGTTGAAAAATAAATACCAAGTGCCCCAATAAACATCAAAAAATAATATTCAGAAATTAAGTCTTCAGGAATATCACCAAATGATCTATTTTTTCTCTCTTTTGTTTTAATCATTTCAGAATAAACATCTTTTAAAAATTGATTAATAATCTCTTTATTTGGAAATACTGGGGATTTTTCTCCACTATTATATTTCTCTAAAAGAAGAATTCCGATCCATTCAATCATTCTTGGTGTTCCTCCTGTTTTGACCAGAACTTGTTCAAAAAAATAATTGATGATTTTTTCATCAACTTTTTCTTTTTTTATAATTTTTTCATCAACTTTACTATTTTCTTTTTCTTTTTCTTTTTCTTTTTCTTTTTCTTTTTCTTTTTCTTTTTCTTTTTCTTTTTCTTTTTCTTTTTCTTTTTCTTTTTCATGGGAACCAAACATATATTGATAATAAGTAACATTATTATTTTCATTATTATTGGAATTATCTGTATTTTGAGTATTGAAAGAAATAAACGATTCCTTGAAAAGTTGTATTAGAATTTCTTTGGTAAAAGGTGGAAGTGAAATTCTATAAGAATCAGTTGGTGAAACGTTCAATTCTCTATTGTCCTTATATTTTAAATATCCTTGTCCAATTAAACTAAAATTCCAAGACTTTCCTGCACATAAAAGATGGATCCTTTTCTTGTTTATCAAAGTTTTCAATTGTTTTTCCCAAAAATAATAATATTTTGGAAGTTTTTTATTATCAAAGGAAAATGTTTCTGTGGGCCTTATGTTTTTGAGATATTCCTGAAAATGGGTATTATTCTTGTTAAAATCCCAGTTTTCAATTTGACCAGTTTCATCAAGAAAAATATAAAAGTCATGGTGTTTAGTTGCCTTCGCAAGAAAAGCACCAAATTTCTTTTTTTCTAATTGTTTTCTCTCTTCTTCATTAATCTCAAATTCTATTTGTTCAAGAATTCTGTCTTTTAGGTACTCTTCAAATCCTTCATATGATGGAATATCTGTCAGATCAATTAGAATAATTTTGGAATGTAAAAAACATTTGAGCTCAAATGGGTATGATTTGATTTCCTTAATTAGTTTGTCAATTTGTGGATCTCTAAATGTCTGTTTTGTCTCCTCAAGAATTTTGTGTAATTGATTTAGAAAATTTTCACCAAACCAAGTTTTTCCAGTCCCAAACATATTCGACACATAAAATAGAGTTGGCTTCATAAAGCTTGTCATAATTTTTTCGTTTTTTTTTTGAGTTCAACATGGATCATAGATTTTGCAAGTGTTAAAATTTCCTTTTCTCGATCAACAAAAGTGAATATTCTTTTTTTTAATTTCTTTTTTTGATTTTATTCAGATTTTTTTTTATTTACAAGAAAGAAAAATTATGATATTTTAAAAAAAAAAAAAGAAAAAAAAAAAATTTATTTTTTAAGAATCGTCATTTAAGAAGAGCAAGCTTACCTTGAATTTTGTGTTCTTGTCCGAGGTTTGGTCGAACTTTTCCAATTGAGAGACCTTTTGCTTTTTTTGTAAGTGTATCCATATTAAATCTTTCAAATTGTTTATCGATCCTGTTGTTTTGTTCTTTGATAAGTTCGTTTTGTTTTTCTATTTGTTGGTTTTGTTCTTTGATCTGTGCATTTTGCTTGTCTATTTGAAGGTTTTGTTCTTTAATTCGTTCATCTTGTTTGTCGATCCGTTCATCTTGTTCTCTAATTTGATTGTTTTTATCTTGAATGTCATTTACTGAAATAATCATTTCAGCAATTTGTTTTAATTTTTTTTCATTCTTCTTTATTTTGATTTTGAACATTTGCAACTTTTTTAATTTCTCTTCATTATTCTCTTTTAATTGTTCCAGTTGTTTTTCATCTTTTTCTTTTTCTTCTTGTGCCTTTTTTAAATGGTTTATTAATTTCTCAAAGTCCTCATCAAAAATCATTGACTTTAATTTTATTTGCTTAAGTTCCTCTTTCTTTTCCTTACATTCCTTTTCCATTTGCTTACGTACCTCCATCATTTGCTTACGTACCTCGATCATTTGCTTACGCTGTTCGATCATTTCTTCTCGTTCCTTGTCAAGTTTGTTACTTCTTTCCTCCATTTGTTTACGTCGTTCGATCATTTCTTCACGTTCTTTTTCCATCTTGGTTCTTTTTCTTTCTTCTTGTTTTTCAGTTTCACTTTTTTCTGGTTTAATTTCTTTGTTTTTGCTCATTAAATGGTTGATTGCTTTTTAAAAAATTACAACAAAATTTTAGGTTTTGGAAAATTAAAAAAAAAAAATGGAAAATTTAGAACTTGAAGATTGTTTTATTCTTTCAGTTCACAGCAAGATCCCAAAGGTTAGGAAAAATCTAGTCAGCACAATAAAATAGAGTTTTAATTTATAGATTTTCTCTGAATTTAGTTTCTGTCGTCTTGTGTGATTTCGGTAATTTTCTGTGATTTCTTTTTTTTTCAGACAAAGAAATTACAAACAAAAAAATAAAAGGAAACTTTGTTTTTTTGGAGAAACGTTTCTTTAGCTCACGGTCCGAACAAATAATTGGGTACAACTAAAACAAGTGGTACTGACATGATTTTTGATTTGACAAAAAAATTTAATCTTTGAGAATGCTCCGTGGAGGGATTTGGTTGTTTTTGTTTCTTTTGTTTTTTTTCATTTTTTGGATTGATCAAAAGGAAAGAGTTGTCTGTGTTTAAAAGATAAGGACAAAAATAAAAAAGAGAGTCTTTTTCTTTATTTTCAAGAGTCGGTTTTTTGAAGATTTTGATTAAGATTATTTTGTTTGATATCCGGATCTTTGGGGGCTTGTTTTCTTCCTCTTATTTGTGTCTTGGTGTTATAATTAGTATTGATTGAAATAACGAGGATCACAAAAGGTAAAAGGAGTGACAATAGTTTGAAAGGGTAGGAACAAATTAGAGTCATTATTTCTGGTTTATTGTTAGTTAATTAAATATTATTATTCAATTTTTCTTTTTTTTCTCGGTAATAATTTATACAAGTTTGTAGGATTTCTTCACGTTCCTATCTCAGAGAAATAATGAGAGAGAGAGAAAGTGGAACTTTGTAAATTAATCATTTTACTTCTTAAAATTGTTAGGATCAGATTTCGAATGATATTAATAAGAATCAAAAGCAAAAGTTAAAAGGATGGGTTTGATCTGGGGATGTTGTTGGACAGGAAAGTGGTTTGCAAAGGGAAATAGGTTTCAAATTCCCTCAAAATACCTTGGAAGGTGATTAATTTCAGAACAAGGCTTTCGATCTGATGACGAACTACCTTTGCAATATGCAGAAGATCCTTCGTTTAACCCCTTGTGGATCCTCTGCCCCAAACTAGCCCACATGGTGTGCTTCATCTATCCCAACAGGGACTCATACAGACCAAGTTGATACAGAGCACTAGACAGTAAAAGTGAAAATTTGAAAAAGTCAAGTGTGTAGAGAGTAAAAGTAAAAATTTGATGGGGCGAAGAGAGAGTATATTTGAAAAGGGTACTTATGTTTGTGTGTGTACATTGATAGTATGTGAGAGAATCGAAGAAAGTGTGAAAGTGTAAAGAGTAAAAAAAGTAAAAGAGGGTGTGGTATTGGGGTGGTGGTGGAATAAAGGATCTAAAATATGCTTTTAAAACTTGAAATTTTCTCAAATCTTTTTAAAAAATTTCTTAACATAATGATTTTGGTCAATCACTACATTATAAAACATTCTTTATTTCAAAGACACATCGCATAAACATTAAAATTTCCATCCCAGTCCCAGAAGAAGCTTCTAAATCCCCAAAGTGAGAATTATCAAAATTTCAAATGTTTTTATATTGATAGTATGGTAAAAATTCCCGAACATGAAAATAATCCTCTTGAAACTATTTTTAATTGTTTATCTTAATGACTATTATCAAAATTGAAAATCCAAATACCTTTGATAACTTAACTAATTTGTTATGAACCAAAAGTATAAAACCTTCAGAAAGTTTATTAAAATGGAGTGTTACCTTATGACTACTCATTTTATTGTTGGACAACCAAAGTAGATCTCCATAATTGGAAAAAAAATCTAGTTCTGGTTATGTTTCCAATTAATACAAAAAATGATACAGTCAGTTCCACTTTTAAGGCACAAACTTTCAACGAAATTTAAGGCAGAATAAAAATCTTAAATTAAGGCACAAAATTTGTAATATTTTTTTTTACAATTTATTTTACTAGAATCTGAATTTTGTGCTTTAATCTGAGATTTTTTTTGTGCCTTAAATTTCGTTGAAAGTTTGTACCTTAAAATTGAAACTGACTGTAACTTGTTTTTAAGTATCAATTACTTTCTTAAAAAACAAACACAACCCAAGTGTTAAGAATAACTTAATCCATAAAAATACTTTCAAGACTTTTTGGAACTTTCAACATAACATTCTGAAAGATTTCAGTTTCCAATATTCTGTCTTATCATTTTCAAATTTGAAAATTTTGATACAAACATTTATATCAAAAAAAGAGGGTAAAAATTGATTTAAAAAAGAGCACATTTTTAATTTAATTAAGATTTTAACAAACTTATCTCAAAGAAAAATATTTGTTGACTTTCAAAAAACCTAAAACTCTTTTTGTTGGAAAAAGGAATACACAAAAAGTTGTTTAAATTAGATTTTTTTTAAAGTTTTTATTACTCCAAATTTTAAAATTGAAAGTTCTTGAATTTTGTTCTTATAATTCCTTTCAAAATTTTGTACAATTTCTAAAAACAAAGAAAGGGTCATCGATTAAAAACTTACCCAATTTTTGTAGGATTTTTGTAATATCAGAAAAAGACATTATTCATTTTTTATTATTTTTTCTTTTTCATCTTGTTTCACTTTAAAATTGAAAAAGAAAAAAAGAAACTTCTTGGTCCTTTCCAAAACAAAGTTAAAATTGAATAAGAGTTTATGTGGTAAAATTTTAGACCCAAACTAGTAGGAAACAATAACATATTTTACATTTTTGTATTTTTTTTTTCTTGTTTTGTTTTACTCAGAATCCAAAATGTCTCTCTCACAACAAATCGGAGAAAAAAAAATATACTTCAAAAAATTAAAGAAGATCTTTCAAACAAAAGGCCTAATGGAAAGACATTAATTTTAAAAACAACATCTTCTGATTTTCAGTCTTTCAATACATCGCCTTTCCAAATTCGTAGGAATTTAACAGGGTATCTTGGTAAAATTTATGGAATGCGCTCGGAACAATACTCTACTAAACTTGTTTCCGCTTCACAAGACGGGTCGGCTTATTGTTAGGAATACACAGTCAACAAACAAAGTAATTCATCTTGCTTCATGTTTTGTTAAATTCTCTTTTGGAACTTTTTTTCCACTACAATATTTTTTTTTTCTTTTTAATCTTTCTTCTAAAGGGCTTCGAATCAAAATTTATCTTACAAAAATCAATTTTAAATCAAATTACAAACCAATAACTCGTTTTTTGTTTTTGAACATTCAATTTTAAAACTTTTTTCAACAAATATTAACTTATTTGTCAATGAAGAGAAAATATATAACTTCTTTTTTTAAGTTAAAATATATATAAATAGGATAATTAAACATATATTCAATATATATAAAGAATTTAAAAGAGATACTTCTCTTAAATCATTATTGAAAATAATATATAATTTAAAAATAAAGTGAATTAAAATTTTTTATTTGAATTTTAAAATAATTGTTTAGAATAGTATTAAGCCTTTCATTAATGATGGTTTTTTAATATTAAAAAAAAAAAAAAAAAAAAAAAAAAACGAATAATATTGGGAAGGATTTTAAAATAATTAAGCTACAAGACAAATTGATATTAAAGAAAAAAAATCCAGAAATATTATTAAATAATAAAAAAAATATTCTACATTTAATGAATATAAATCATTTTTTGAAGGAATATTTTTTTGGTTTTGTTATTGTTGGTTTGGATAATAATTTATATTATTCATAAAACTTTATCTAGTAAAAATTACAATAAATCTAAAAAATAACAAAATTCATAAAAAGTAATATAAAATTATTAAATAAAGTAAGAAAAAAAAAACAAAATTGCTGTTATTTGTTTTTTAATAATGATTTAATTTCTAAATCGTTTTTAATTCCTACCGAATTGTAATTTACAATAAGTTTTTTCAAAGTGTTATTTACTTTTAACATTTCAACTAAGGCGTTTCCACCTTCTTGTTTTATATTATTAGAAGATATGTTTAATTCTGTTAAAGTTTTGTTATGGTTTTTCAGAGAATCGGCCAAAGCGACTGCGCCTTCATCCTTTGCATAATTTTGAGTGATATCTAAAGACTTGAGAGTAAAATTGTTTGAAAGGCCCGTTGCTAAATGCACAACACCGTGTCTCATGAAATTCCAACTTAAGTCTAAATGCAACAAGGTGTTGTTCTCGGGTAAAAGGATGTTAAACATTTCGCCTAATGAATTACAAAAATTCTTACGCAAGATCAATGATTCCAAATTTTGAAAGTTCATCAGGGTTACGATGATTTCTGCAATGGTCCTCTGGTTAGAATACCTCAGCGAATCTGTCAAATTGACACAGCGCGCATCGCTTACCGAATTCAGAATGCTTACCAATTCTTTCTTCCCGTGGAATTTCACCCCTGTAAAATCCAAGAGGGTCCATGGCCTTTGGCTATTTCGTATTATTGTTTGGAATTTTGAATTAACTAACCCAAGTCTAAAAAAAGAGAAAACATCTAAGTAATCCATAATTTCGAAAATTAATTCATCATCTAATCTTAAGAAATCTGATCCGTCAGGAGATTGCACTTCACGATCAATCCCTCGAAGTTTGAATTCTTTTTTTGTTTGTATTTGATTTTCTTCCTTTTTTATATTTTCCTTTTGTTCATTTTCCTTTTGTTCATTTTGAGTTTGTACATTTTCTTTCTCTACATGCTCTTTTTCTTCCTTTTCTTCATTTTCCGTTTGTTCCTTTTCTTTTTGTATATTTTCCTTTTGTTCATTTTCTTTTTCTACATTTTCATTTTGTACATTTTCTTTTTCTTCATTTTCGTTTTGTTCATTTTCGCTTTGTAACTTTTCTTTTTCTACATGTTCTTTTTCTTCCTTTTCTTCATTTTCCTTTTGTTCATTTCCCCTTTGTTCATTTTCCTTATGTTCATTTTCTTTTTCTTCATTTTCCTTTTGTTCATTTTCTTTTTGTTCATTTTCTTTTTGTTCATTTTCGCTTTGTACCTTTTCTTTTTCTTCCTTTTCTTTTTGTATATTTTCCTTTTGTTCATTTTCGTTTTCTACTTTTTCATTTTGTTCATTTTCATTTTCCTTTTCTATATTTTCTTTTTGTTCATTTTCTTTTTCTTCAATTTCTTTTTCGTTTCCTATTTTAATAACTGTGTCTTTTAAATTTTCATTTTTGGTCTTGATCTCTTCTTTTATATTTTGATTCTGTATTTCAATCCCTTTTTCAATTTCAATCTGTTTTTCATTTACTGTATTATTTGTTTTTTGATTCATATCATTTTCTTCTTTTTCTGTTTCTGTTCTTTGGTTTGGTACTATTTCTTTTTCAATTTCAATTTCAATTGCTTTGTTTGTGTTTGTGTGTGAGTTTTCCTCGACTGTTTCAATAGTTTTTTTTTTTTCTTCTTTTGCAATTTTTGTCTTTTGTTCTTCAATTTGGGTATTAATTTCCTGGTTGTTGTTGTTGTTTGGAAGTGGTTGTTTATTTGGAATGCTTTGATCTGGTTTTTTAATTGGAGACTGCTTACTTTCAATCTGTATATACATTGACTTTCTTTGATTTACTGGCGACAATTGAGGCTTATGAAATGCCTTCATTGCTTGGTTTGGTTTCTGGTTGGAATTAAGAGGTGTGCTGTACATTTTTGTTAATTGGTTTTTTTTTGGATCATTGTTTTTTATGGGAGGCTGTTTGTTTTGAGAAGACTTTTTTTGATAAAAGAGTTTTTTTTGGGTTTCTTTCCATTCATTATCTGTTTCAATTAAACCGGTAATTTCCTGGAATTGTTCAATTTCAAAGTGTAGTTGATCGATTTCATCTTGAAACATCCTAAGCATAGTTTCTGAGATTTCTGAAAATACGATAAGACCTCTTACTTTATGGTATTTACAATTATTGAGATGGCTGTTGTAGTCCTTCCGTTGTACCACTTCTTGGCAACCATAAATGGAATGCACACACTTCATTGGGTAGCATTGGCAAGTTTTTTCATAGTGGCTCTTTTGTTGCCCCTTTTCAATTGTGGACTGGCAAAATGGACACAGATCTTGGGTCTTGCAACAAGTTTTTACATGCTCATTCTTTTCATTGAAAATGATTTTTTCATCACAGCCATATGGGCACTTGATTTCCCTATACATACAATTTTCAACATGTCTGCCGAGGTCAATGAGTTTAATATGTGACTTGCACCCATTTGTGTAATTTGGGCATTGCACTTCCAAGTAACTGATTTTTTTCTTAATGATTTCTGAATTAACCGAAATTTGGTATTCCTTGCTCGAAAATGGCTGTTGACAAATTGGACAGTCCTCATTGTTTTCAAACAAGTTTTGAAGACACACCTGACAAAATGTATGTTTGCAACACGAATCAACCGGTTCCTGAAAGGGTTGCTGACATACACTGCAAATTAAACTTTCTTCAATATTATTTGAAACAAATTTATATTGATTTTTAAACATAAAAAAAAGTATCAATTTCGAAAAAATTAAAAATCATAAAAATGAGCTCTTGAGTGAAGCCTTTTTTTGAAAACAAATTTATCATGTTCAAGAAGAAGTCATGTAAAATACTGTTTATTATGTAATAATTTAATTTTCTTATTTTAATGAAAGAGGTAAAATTTAAATTCTTTTGACATTCTGGGATTTTCTTTTACAACAAAAGATGGACATTCCTTTCTTGGACAATAAGTTTATTTTTTTTTGGAAATTGGTTTTGTGTTTTGTTAAAGTGTAAGAGAATATGCTCAAACTAAAATAGTTTTGTCCAAAAATAGTTTACATACATTTTTTTGAAAAAAAAATAACTGTTTGAATTTAAGGTTACTGTTAGCAAGATAGTATAAAACCAAACTTTTAAGAGCAATTAAACTTTTCTAAGTCTTTTTAAGATTCTTCTTTATACTTGTTAAAAAATGGGAAAAAAATCTTCAAACACTTTACTAAAATGTAAATGAAAAAAAATTGTCGACTGTTTCCTCAAAAATACATTTAGAAAAGTTTAATTCGTGTTTCAAAATAAAATATGTGTTTTTTTTTATAGAAGACCTATACACTAATGGATCAGTTAAACCAAAAATACTGTTCATTGTAAAATAAAAAGATCAAAATTTTAAGTGAAACTTGCGAAAAAAAACACATACCAAGAATTCAAATAAAAGTTCAAATTTTACAAGTGAAAATTACTAATTTCAGATGATTTAAAGAGTATGAAAAATTTGAAAGGTTACCTGATTTTAAAATTCTTGTTTTGGAAAGATAAATGAAAATATTGTTCCATTTATTTTGCAACAAACAATAAACCATAAATAAGTATGAAATTGATTTCTGATACGTCTATTATTATCAAAAAGATAAATATTCAAAAAGAAGGATCAAATAGGAAAATTTATCTCATAAAAAAATGTATCATTTAGGAAATATTTTTTATCTTTACGAAAAAACCAAAAACTTAAGGATTACAATCCCTGGAATTTGAAAAAAGATTATCTTGTGTAGTGACTTGTTAATTTGGTTCTTAGCTGATCGATCTTGTACTTGGTATGGATTTTAATAGTGGTTCAAAATGACCATTTTTGACAATTTATTTTTTTTATTCCGAAATCCGAATTGAAGAGTTTAAGACTAATTGGCTGGAACTTAAGTTATAAAAAATGTGGTTTGTAGGTTTTTGATTGAAATTTTTAATTAAGTTTGGTTTTATTGGGAGCTTTTTCTAAAAAAATTTTATTTTTTCTTTTAGTAAATTGACAAAAAAAGTAAATCAAGATTCTTTTCAACAACCGAAAATTCAAAAGTTATTCTTGAACGCCTATCAATCTATGAATCTTACACTCTTCAATTCGGATTTTGGAAATAAAAAAAATAAATTGCCAAAAATTGTCATTTTGAACCACTATTAAAACCCATACCAAGTACAAGATCGATCAGATAAGAAACAAATCTACAACTCACTACACAAGATAATCTTTTTTTCAGATTTCAGGGATTGTAATCCTTAAACAAAATGATGAAAAAAACTCAAAATTTTTAACAAATTGAATTTTTTATTTAAAATTTAACGAAAATATCAAGGAGTTTACCTTCAAAAATGATTTGAAATATTTATATATTTGGTTAGTATATTATAAACCCCATTCCAATAATTTGGACACACCCAAAATCAAAAAAAGGCAAAAAAAAAACCAATTTATTATATTTTTCCAAACCTAATATAAAAAAAAATTTAAGTGACCCAGTATTAATGTTTTAATAAGTAATCATTTTAATCCAAATAAAAAGAAAAAAATTTAAAACTCAAAAAAAAAAAATAGTGTGTTCAAAAATAATGAAACGAGCGGATCAAAAAATGTATTGGTAAATTTTTTGAAATTTCACTAACAATTGTTGATCGATCAAATGATAAGATACCATCTACCAATTGTATGTCATTTTCCAATTTAACAAACTCAACATTAACCTTCTATCGGCCATTGAAAAAAAATTTCCAGATATAACGAAACAGATTACATAACTAGCAAAAAAGGAAATGAAAACAAAACAAAAAGGACAAAAAATGAAATAGTTGGTAAAATCAAAATTCTTTCC
Source organism: Anaeramoeba flamelloides (assembly GCA_027625915.1). NCBI lineage: Eukaryota > Anaeramoebidae > Anaeramoeba > Anaeramoeba flamelloides. The sequence continues at coordinate 11,683,413 of JANTQA010000036.1, forward strand.
AATTTGAATTTAAAGAGTAGTAATGATGTTCTTTCAACTGTTTAAACTGTGTCTCTATTTTTGGAATCTAGCTTATTTTGCAGAATAACAAGAAAAAAAATAAAGGATTATTTGGAAAACATGTTTTAAAGGCTTTGGGTAGCTTTTATTTTGATAATTCTATATGTTGCTTTTTTTAATTTGGAATCCCTCCTTTTTCTTCCGGATTCTTGATTTATATAACATATATCAAATATATTAAGTGATATAGATCTAAAAAATATTGTATCATTCTTTATATTTTTTTTAATATATTTTCTCGAGAAAAATACCATTATATTTAGTAAAAAAATGAAATCTCATTTTTTTTAGATAATTTCTAAAAGAATTTTTTATTATTTAACAAGAATAGGTACATAAAAAAATGGATCAAAAGTCAATATAATTAAGTTCACAAATAACAATCTATAATACGAAAAATACTACAGCGATTTGAAATTTACAGTATTAGCATATACAAATAGAGTTGTCTACAATTATAGTGGGTTATAATTGGGAGATAAATGGTATTAATGTTTCATGGTTCAACCACCTCTAAAAAATATATGAAAAGGTTCTACCGAACAATAATTATTTATATTTTTTGTATAAAGTATAACGAATAAAAATTATCATTTTTGGATTGTTTTTTTTTTTTTTTTTACTTTCATTGGTCTTGTAATTTGTTGCAATTTTTTTTTCCACTTAAAAAATTAGATTATATAGATTTTGGTCAAATATCACGAATTGCTGATAATATAACTAATATTAATACCTTTTATCAATTTCATAATTATTTTTTGAAAATAACTTTTTCAACCCAATAATTTAAGAAATAATGTTATGTTATTACTCTAAATCTAGATAATTAAGCTTCAATTATCTTATTTTTTGAATATTTTTTTTTTTGATTATCATTAACTTTTTTAGTCAATGTTTTTTAGAAACAATAATAAATGATTTTTTTTTAAAAAATAATTATATTTCTCATATTGGAATAAAAAAGAGATTCAACCTACTTATTAGCCTTAGTGGGTAATAAATTTATTTTTGAATCTTTAATAAAATTCCTAAATCACAGTTTGGGAATTTCGGGAGTGACGTCAAGTGCCTAGCTTTTCCAGAATTTAAATGAATGGAGTAAAATCAAATATTTTTCTCTATTCTTTTGAATTCTGAAAAAGCTAACGGCTGTTTTTTTTAATTTGACAAATAAAATGAAATTTGGATAAATTTTCTTTCTATTTCTCAAATTAAAAAAACATAACGGTAAATAAGAGGGTTTAATAACACCTCGGTTAAATAAATAAAAAAAAAAAGAATTTTTTTTCACAATTTAAAAAAGTTTTTTATTTTTTATTTATAATCCCGATTTTTTCCATTATTACATGCTTTTATTATTAGCAGAATTATTTCACATTACCAGCAAAAAAAAAAAAATTGAAGATATTATGTATTATTGTGAAAAGATAAATTGTTCACTAATTTCTCGATATATTTTGAAAATTCCAATATGGTTGATAATCTTGAATTTTGTAACCCAAAACATATAAATAAAAATGTAATCTCTCAGTGTTTAATAATAAAATTTAAAAATTTCATCATTCAATATTTTTTTTCTATTTTTTTCATTACAAAATTTTAACCCAATAATATTTAACATAAAAACTAAAAGATTGAATATTGTACTTTCTTTTTACAAAATCAGTTGTATTATTAATATATTTTCAAAATATGGAAACAAATAACCATTAAAATTATAATCTAATTTTAAAAATAGCTGAAAAAGAAAGTAAGTCTCAAATCATCAAAGTTCCAGAAAAAAATTAATCATTTATTTAGTTACAAATATTTATTAACTCTTTTGAAATTTCAAAGTATTTGTAATATTCTGATCCACATATTTCGAGTCGAAATACAGAACTGTTATTATTAAAAACGGTTATTTGAGAATATTTATTTATTTTTTTATGTCAAAATTATGAATTTGAATTGGTTTTATTTGTTTGAAAATATAGAAAAATTGAGAAATAATTATAAACCATATTAATAATTTTTAATCATTGAGTACATTACCAACCCACCGAACGAATTAAGGTCAGAGTTTTAATTATTAATTAAAAATAATCAAATTAAAAGGTATTTCTTTTTGTTTTAAGTTGATTTTTACAGGTTTTAAAAGGTATTTTGTACTAATTTTGAATTTAATAGTTTGGTTGTTTTTCTTATATTTTTTAGTTTAAATATGTATAAATTATTGATTTGAACTAATATTTTGAAGAATTAATTTTTTAAAGTTTAAAATAATTATTGTAAATTTTTTGAAATTATGTGGATTTTTTATACTGAATTTATATTAGAACATAGTTGATTTAATTTAAAAAGTATTCTTTTGTAGAATTCTTACACAAAAAATAAGATTTCTTACCATTTCGATGAAAATATTTTTTTTAAAAATATAATACTAAAAAAATACCGGAAAAATTTTTTAATTGTAGATATTATGAAGATTGTTATCTTATTTGAAATATTTTCAATCAAATACTTTTTATAAATTACCAATTTTTGTATGAACCTAGCAAGATACGTACCTAAAGTTCATTAAAGTACAGTGTCTCTAGAATATAAAGTAATTATGTTATAACATAAATAGATCAACTTTTTTTTTGAAAATATAATCAAGTTTGATAGAGGTTAACAAGAGTTTAGAAAATGATGATTTTTATTCTTATTTTTTTTTTTGATTTATTAAAAGTTATTTAGAACACATATTATTTAATTAATCATCATTCGAATAAATTTATAGTTGATAATTATAAAATTTTGATTCTTGTAAAAATGTTTTAATTTTATATGAAAGAAATTACACAACAATTTCCCTAATATTCACAATTAAATTTCTTGAAATATTATTTTTTTGTTTCTATAATTTTGAAGTATTTTGGGTTTTGAAGTTGACAAAAATGAGAATAAATAGATGAGAAATTTTTAAAACAATAATTTATTTTGGAAATTATCTTTAACAGATAATCTAGGTTTTAAGATAATTATATTTTTCATTCAGTTTTCAATTTCAATATACAATATATTTTTTTTTGAATTTTTAATTAAATTTACAACAGTGATCAAAATAATGAGTGCACAACGGCTATAATCGGTGTTTCGAAATATGATCAGTTCTTTTTTTTTTCTTATTGTTCCAATGCACCGTCCAATCAACTATCCAATAGTATACATTAGTTCAAATGAATTTTGAAAATCAACTCCTTGATCTTTACTGAAAAATTTAAAATTAAGAATGCAATTTATGTAAATTTACCATTATTTTCTCAATTTTTTTTGAAATTTTTTATTTTTTTTTATTATTATTGAGGACTTGTAAATTAAACTATAGTCGCCCTTAGATTTAAATACCCTTTCAGAAATTTAAGTGTAAAATCATAAATTTCACGATTATTAATTAATGAAAATAGTTTCAAAATGTCTTGATTTGAAATTTATTCATTAAGATTTATTTATTTTTAATTGTTATGAAATATTTATCTATCTATTTCAAAGGAAGGGCAGACCCATAAAAATAGTCAATATTTTCTATGATTTCCTTTTTTTCACATTTCATACAAAAAGGAAAAAATTTATTTGAATTTTTATCGATTAAATAGTAATATCTAAACAAACAGTTAGTAAACGATCTGAATTTTAGAATTGTTAGACTTGATGGATAACTTAATTTTATTCAAGTTTTAAATAAATGATTTTGATTTTTAATTATGGAAAAATATTTTTTTGAAGTATCGTAGAGTGCTGTAGAGTGCCACAGAGTGCCGTCAAGTGCCTAGGTTTTCCAGAATTCGAAAGAATAGAGTAAAATCAAAGATTTAACTCGATTCTTTTAAATTTTGGAAAACCTAACGGCGGTTTTCTTGGGGTTTTCGGTTTTATTCTGAAAATCTATTGATTTTCGTTAGGTTTTTTTGAGTTTTCTATTTATTTAGAAAATTAATAGATTTTTGTTAGGTTTTTTTTACTTTAGAAATAAACCTAGAACACTTCAGAAATAAAATTGAAAACCTCAAAAAAACCTAGAACACTTCACAAATAAATAACAAACACAAAAAAACTGACGGCAGTTTTCGAAATAAACAGAAAATTCCAGAAAACGTAACTGCGCTTTTTTTAATTTAAGAAATAAAAAGAAAATTAAAGAAATTTTCTTTATATTTCTAAAATTAATCAAAAGCTAACGGACGTTTTCCAGAATTTAAAAGAATTGTGTAAAATCTTTGATTTTGCTCTATTCTTTTAAATTTTGGAAAACCTAATGACACTTCCAACTTTTAGAATTCAGTAACTCATTATATGGGTACACATATATTCAATTTTTTACTTCAATTAAATCTTTTGACTGTCAGTTGATTTTATTATTTATTCTTTGATTAAATTTTATTAATTTCTATAAATAAGGAAGAGATACATTTTTTAATTTATTTTTTTGTTTAAATTTCTTTTTATTTACTGAAATTATCATATTTTCAATTTTAAATTCTGTTTTGTAAATCAGAATGAGTGTGTTTCTATTTATTTTGCATATTTCAGCAATACTGAAACATTATTTATTTTTTTGATAATTAAACTTTTCTATCTAAAATTAACTCTATTTTTTGAGATAAATGTTCCAAAATGATCCTTGATTTTTGGAATTTTTTATATTAATAATAGAACTTTTAGAAACCTATACAGATTTAATTAGGGTTTATTATTGGTTTCTATGATCAGTTGATGTATAGGTCCTCTATAACAAAAAAACACTTTTTATTTTGGAACACAGATTATACTTTTCTGCATACTTTATTTTATTCAACAGTATAAGCTTTTTTTATTTTTGATTACCATAAATTTGGAAGTAATACTTCCATTTAAGGTTCTGTATTCATCCTAAAATTTTCAATCCATACCCTAAAAAATGAACAAATAAATATAATCATTTACTGTAAGTTGAACTTTTTATGGTACAAACTTTCTTCAGGTTTTAAGGCACAAAAAAAATCTCAAATTAAGGTACATTAATTAGAATTTTTTTACATAAAGTATTTGACTAGAATTTAAAATCCCATGTCTTAATTTGGGATTTTTTTGATGCCTTAAATCTTGAAGAAAGTCTGTATCTTAAAAGTGGAATTGACAGTAAAGTGAGATCTAAATTATAAAACTCTTTTTTGTTAAAAGATAAGTAAAAGAAAACAAAGTAAAATGTCGTGAAAAGTTTTTCCAATATATGGTGTTAATATCAGTTTTGAAGAATTTAAAGCAAATTGTCAAATAAAAGCAACAAAATTTTCCTTTACTCGTATTTGAATATAAAATCTGAAAAATATTTCACTCCCTTTTTATTTCTCTTTTTCAAAAATAAGATGCCTCTAATAAGTAAATTGTAATTGGTGAACTATCTTTCTTTACTTGTTCTTTTATATTTCATATATAAGTTAATGTTCAGTGTAGTAAGTTTTCTAAAATTAAATAAAAGAATTTTGAATTAAAAAATGTGAATACGAAGTGAAATGTTATCACACTTAGAATTCAAAAATCAGTATTCTTCAGATCAACAAATCAGACCAATTCTGAATCTGGGAATAAAACAAACTTTTCAATCTCAAAGTGAAATTTTAAAATAACAGACTAAAAATATGAAATAGTTAAATTTGAATTTTGATCATGTAAACAATTTTTTTGGAAAGTCGATGGAAAATTTTGCACCATTTACTTTTAAACAAACAAAAACTTACTTTATGTTTAAAATAGAGTCTTTTCGATTTCTGTGTTTCTCTACTGGTATTTGAATAATAAATGGGATTTTTTTTCACTTCATTTTTAATTTCTCTTTTTTAAGAGAACATAGATCGACAACCTCTTTCTTTAAGAACTATATTTATAAAAAAAAAATATGGAAAAGGAAGTGAAAATTCTTTCCCATTTAGAATTCAAATACCAGTATGTTTACGAATTAGGATTAAAAGCCGAATTTATTTATTATCAGACTTGGACATTTAGAGAAATCATGGAATTTTTCACATTATGAGAAAAAATTCCTCTAAAAAATTTAAATAGAGAAATTTTTTTCACAACTTGAGTAAAAAAAAAATAGATAAAAAATAGATAAAGTTTCTTTATTTTCTTATTTTTTTTGAAAAAAAAATATGAGAGAAGAACATAGATAGAACTATAAAAAGATCAAGAATCAAAAATAAAAAAAAATTGTATTTAAAGTATTTTATTTTTTCGATAATTAAAACGAAAAAATGCCTCAGTTTGAATTGTTTCTAATTTCATTAAAGTTCTTTTTTGTTGATTGTATATTTTTCACAATCGAAAAAAACCTTTCCACTTCAGTTGAGGTTGGTTGAATTGATAACAAATCCAAGACATATTTACTTAAGCATGGAAAAATATTTTTCATACTTAACCAAAAATGTATTGGACTTTGAGTTTGGATTGTTTCAAGTGTTTTCAGATAATGTTGAAACCTTAACCATTCTCCCAAAATTGAACCATTAATATATTCCAAAATTTCAGGTATGGGCAAATCTTCTTTTCGAATATTTGGTAAAATGTTTTCAGGGCTAAACCAGTAGTACATTTTAATTACATCATCAGCAAGGTTAATTCTTGTTTCATATTGTTGTATACGCGTGAAAAAAAATTTAATTTTATCTTTTGTTTCTCTGTATTGTGGTTTTTCTGGCACAAAGTTATAAAAATTTTTGTATTCTAATTGAAAAAAATAAATTTTTTAAAATTTATCCAATTTTTTATTGTCTGGTTAGAGATGCAGTGCGCTTGTAACCCTTGTATCAGTGGTAGAATAAAAGAAGCAATGTATTCTATAAAAACCAATTCTTCTAAGAAAATTTTACTTGAAAGATGTTCAATCAAGATGTTTGACGTTTTTGAGCGTTCTTCTAATTGAATAAATTGTTTCAATTTGTCTTTATTATGAAGCACCTCAATACATGTTTGTAACCAAGTTCCCCAGCGTGTAAGACAAGGTAAAGAAATCAATTTACCATTTTTTTGTAACCATCTTCTTTTTCTTCCTGCTTGTTTTCCAGCTTTAAAAAATTTTTTAAGCTTGGAACATACCAGATTTGCAAGATCAAATGAATCTATCAACTTAGCGCTTATTAAATGTAATGTATGGCATGCACATATGATATGTTTGATTTCACAAACTTTTGTTAAAGTCTTCCCCAATTTGCAACATACGGGTGCACCATCAGATACAAGTGCTGTTATCTTTTTAAATGGAATTTCATAATATTCTAAAGATTTTCGAATAAAAAGTTCCATATTTGTTGCTGTCATCTCTTGTATTTCATCAAGTTCTAAAACCCACGTATCTGTTGAAGTAGCAGCTAATAACGCAACTAGTGGCCGGGATAAACGATCTGTTGCCTCATCAATTATTAAACAGAAAGATTTATCTTTTAGTTTATGTTTCAAGGTTTTTTTTTCATCGTCGAGTAATTGTGGTAGAGTTCTTCGGACAGTTGTTCTCGATGGAAAAGTATGGACCGATCTAATCATTGGTAGATTTTGAACTTGGAACAAGTGTTGTGCCATGTTATAAGATATTCCAGATTTTAATAATATCTTGACAATATCTGATAACGAGCCAAGCGTGTGTGTTTGTAACATTTTAAGTGCATTGCAATGTTTTGATGAAGTAAAGTGTCGTTCCATATTATATTTGATGGCAGTGATAACTGAATTACATTGGGTACATTGAACAAAATAATTTTCATTCAAAAACAAAGGTTGATTATCTACATTTTTTATTAGAATGAAATTCGAAAATGTTTCATCCTTTAACCAACTTTCAATATTTTGCAGTTTTCTTATATCTTCTCCAATTCTTGTTTGTATTGTTTTTTATAAGTTTACCATTGCTAATTTCTGTTTTGAGCCTCACTCTTCTCTTGGATGGTAAACATAATGTTTCAGAATTGGTTTCTTTTTCAATTTGTATTTCTTCTGCCTTTGATTGATCAGTCACTTGATTGTTATTTGGTCTACTGCTTCTTTCTTTGGTAATTGCTGGTATGTTGCTCTTTCCATTCCCCTTGCATCTGCTTGTTATCTTCTTCTTTTCCTTTTCTTTTTCCTTGCACTTCTGCTTGCTTTTGATCACTGGATCGTGCTTCACATTCTTCTTGCACTTCTTCTCAACATTGATTGTTGTATCACGAGTATCACCCATGTTGCCCTTACTCTTCATCTTCTTTTTGTTATCTTCAATGCATTTGCTCTTCTTCTTTGCTTTGTTCTTCTTCTTTTCCTTGCTCTCTCCGTTGCTGTCTTGGTTACCCTTGATCGCAACTTCTTTTTTTTGAACATTTTCTTCTTTTTCATGTATCTTCACGTTTGGGTCCTTGTTTTCATCCAAATACCCATCAAGTTCAAGGGCCTTCGGAACCAAACTCCTTATATGATCTATCAACATAGTTTCTACGTGAGTAACTCCAGTGAGACTTCTTCGGCGCGGGATACGTCGCATCCTTTCTTTCTTGATTACATTCGTCGTCTTCTTCTTCGATGAATGTTTCTTCTTTTCGAAAAATGTTTTTTCTTCTTCGATGAGTGCATCTTCTTTGATGTATGTCTCTTCTTCGACGACTGCCTATTCTTCTTAGATCTATGGTTCGACCGTCTCTTTTTTAAAAGTTGTACAAAGTTACTCCTTTTATTCGGCTCAGTGGATATTTTACGTTTCTTTCTTGTTGTCATCTCTATTATGATAATAAATAAAAAAAAAAAAAAAAAAAAAAAAAATTAATTCAAAAAAAAAAGAAACAAAAAAAATCAAAAAAAATCAAAAAAAATCAAATCAGTTCAAAAAAAACTTTCAAAAAAAAAAAAAAAAAAAAAGATAAGAGGAAATAAACAAAATTACCAATTCAGAACAATAAAAAAAAATGATTTTCAAAATGTGAAATTTGTTTAAATTCGATTTGAATTAGAATTTTATAATTCGAAACTGGATTGTTTAGAGTCAAATAAACTCGAATTACTACTCTAAATTCCTCTAAGAAATTTCTCAAAAAGAAATGACGTATAATTTTTCTTCACAAAAAGAAAATGACTCAGTTTCTATTTAGAGTAAAAAAAAATTTTCTACTCTAATTTCTTTAAAGCAATACTTCTATCATGAAATATTACTTCTATCCATTGTCTCGGACAAGGAGGAAAAATGATGATAGTGTAACATTTTTTTAATTAGAGAAATCTCTTTCTCTATATTTCTGATCATTTTTCCTCATTTTGTCCAAGTCTGTTTATTATTTATTTTTCAATTTTTCAAAAAACAACTTTTCTAATTTTTTGAAGAAAAAAAAACAAACAAGCAAAATGACAACAAACCAACAAAACGAATTACCCTTGAAAAGGCCACGCCGATCTCAAAGAAAAGTAAAAATTGAAATCAAGGATCCAGATTTTCTACCAGACGAAGAAGAGATTGAAGAAGAAGAAGAAGAAGACGACGAACCTTATTGTCCAAATACCAAAATAGAGCAGGTCACTGAAATCTATGAAAAACCAAAGACACGAACAAGGAGAACAAGAAACTCGACACAATATCCACAGAATACGAAAAAGGCACCTAAAAAAGCCACAAAAAATACGATCAGTGGAACGAAGAAAAACACAAAAATTAAAAAAGAAAGTATTGAGCATTGTACAATCAGAATTTTAAGACTTTTACAGAAGCGTATGTTTTTTTTTTAATTTTTTAATCACAACAACGCTGTTGAAAGACCTTTCACAAAAAGCTTTCCGAAAATCGAATATTTAATTTCGAAAAACAAAAAAAAAAAAACTTCTTGTCTCTTTTGTTTTTAAAAAAGTGGAAACACTGGGTTGACAAAAGTTTTCACTAAAACGATTTTACGGTGTTCAATCTAAAACTATTTTTGAATTTTTGTTCAACTTATTGTTTGTACTTTCTTTTGAAAATGTAATTTAAATTTGTCCAATTTTTATACTTAAAGGAGGAAAAATGGTATTTAAAGATATTTTTACTGAACTTGGTATTGGGTATCGTAGAGCCTATGACATTTTAAATGGTTTGTCCTTTAATTGTTCTTCTCTTTAATATTTGTTCTTATTCTTTTCTTTTTTATTCTTTTTTCTTTTCTTTTCTTTTTTTGTCTTTTCTTTTCTTTTCTTTCAAAAAAATATATCTATCTTCAGACACAAGAACACTTGTTTTCAATTTGAATTCTTTTTTCTCTTTCAAACACAAAAACAAAAATTCAAATTATTTGAAACACATCCCTTTTTTCTTTGTAACGAATTAGTCCTTTTAACAACTCCTTTGGTACACAAACCCGGTAAAAAACGCGAAAGTAAAATGCCTTATATTTATTTGGATGGAGAACCCTTACCAGAGGTTGTTGATGTCGTAAACATCTTGGAACAAATAGAATATGAGGAGAAGCAAATTGATGTTTTGTCAAATTATGTTGATCGTTTAGAAGAAGAGCTAGGGAAAAATGAACCGTTTGTTTTTTTTTATTTATATTTTTTCTTTAATCCTCTCTCACATTTAATTTAAAAGAATAACGATTGGAATAATAGCAAGTCAAACTACTTTTCAAACCCTTTTTAAAATTTGAATGATTATGGTGATTTTATCTTTGGCATGAAAGATAGATTTTCAAAATTACTTAACTTTAAGAATCAAGTTGAGAGTTCAAAATCCCCTAAATTACTATTTGTTGAAAAATAAATTGAACAAAATTTTCATTCAACTTTTCCTAAAATGGTTCGAGACTAAGTCAAATGAAATTATTTAATTCTTAAGATCAGCTATACTCTTGAATTTCTGTTTTAGAATTGGGTACTTTGGTGATTTTTTTGTTATTTTCTTTGGGAGAAAGTTGAAGGAAAATTTTGATCCTTTTTTTTTAAAATTAACAGTACTCAGAAGGGGTGTGAGTGGCATGGTTTGGGAGCCTGAAAAAATTGTCTTATGACAAAATCCGTTTGAAAAAAAAATGAAAATTAGTTAAGGACTACGTTCCCACCCTTGAGGGGATTGAGTAATTGTGTTATTTCACTTTCACTTCTTACAAAAAATTTTTCACACAGAAGAAATTGGACAAAAAAAAAACATTTTTTGTCATCTTTATCTTTTCATGAAGACTTTTTTTCTTTGTTTTTCAATGAAAAGGAAATTGAAAATAACAAAAAAAATTACTGCAAAAAAAACGCTTTTGGGAATTTTCAAGTGCATTTCAAATTTGAGAACACTTCAAACTTGTAAAAGCAAATGTAAAAAATATATAGAACAGCCTAAGAAAATAGTGTGAGTTCAGAAAGTAGAAATGGAAATTCTAAAATATTAAAATCAAAATTTGGCATGATCTAACAAGGTAAAAATTTGTGAAAATGTCAAAAATTGTGAAAATTTCACATTTTTTCTAAAAGAAATTCTCACTGGATAATTATTACTTGGATTACATAACTCTTTCAAGAGTAATTTTCTACATTATTTCACCGTTTTCACCGAAAAACGTAGTCCTTAAGCCCCCCCTACAACAAAAATCGCACATTTATTTCATTTTATTTAAACTATTTCAAAATATTTCAAAATCATGGATTTAAATAATATTTAAGTGTTTTTATCTTTCAATGAATTGTATTTATTCGAATATAGCTATTTAATATTATTATACCAAACAAAATTGATTTAAATATACAAAACAAACAATAATAGTCTAGAACACTAAAAATAAATTGAAAGATCTTCAAATAAAACTCTTTCAATTTATCTTTAAAACATTGAAATAGATTGTAAAGTAATATTTTATTTCAATCTGTTATGAATACAAAATGAAATATCTTTTTAAGTGTGCACTTTTCGTTGTGCACATCCTATGAAAAAAATCGCAAAATTTGGATTAAAGAACTAATTCAAATTAACAAAAATAATCAAAATAATATTTTTGATATTATTCAAAATAAAGAATCAGTATTTATCTTGCCATTGGTTAATGATAAAGAAAATTAAGATTCTTTATTGAAATTTATAAACAAAAATTTAGAAATTAGGGGAGTGCCGTAGAGTGCAGTCAACAAACGTTGTAGAATGACCAGCTTTTCCAAAATTCACTATAATAGAGGAAAATCTTTGATATTTTTCTCAATTATTTTAAATTCTGGAAAAGCTAACTGTAGTTTTTTTTAATTTTAGAAATAAACCGAAAATTTCATAATTTTTTTTTTTTTTTTTAAATTTAAGAAATAAAAGCCTAACTGAGGTTTTCTACTTTATCTGTTAAGTGTTCTAGTTTTTTTTTTGAGGTTTTCTATTCAATTTATGAAGTGTTCAGGTTTTTTTTACTTTAGAAATAAACCGAAAATTTATTAAAATTTTCTGTTTATTTCTAAAGTAAAAAAAACCTGAACACTTCATAAATTGAATAGAAAACTCAAGAAAAGCTAACGGCCCTTTTTTGAAAAAAAAAAAAAGAAATAAACCAAAAAATAAATAAATTTTTGGTTTATTTCTAAAAATAAAAAAAACCTAAATGTCTTAGGGGGGAATTAATTCCCCCCTTCAATATAAAAAAAAAAATGAAAATTTTTCGATTTTTCAAAGATCTTGTAAATTTGATAATATAAGTTTACTAAAAATTCGTTTTAGTTTAAAAACCCATCTGAAAACAATTTTATAAATAAAATGCCAATGTAAAAACCTTTCTAGATTACTTATCCGATTCTTTCGGAGAGGTTAAATACATTTTTAATTGAGTTTCCTAAAATTTTGAAAGGTAAAAATTATTTATTTTTCCCAAATTTTTCCTTTCGCTATTTGTTTTCTTTTTAAAATTAAAAAATATTTTCCTTTTCAGACTTTATATTTATTTACAACCCATCAAAACCTCTAGAAGTTATATCAAAATGACTAAAATTTGAGAAAACAATAAAAAAAAAATCATGAAAAAATGATAAAAAAATTTTGCTTTTGAGAATTTTTTGTATAATTTTCTCTCCTTGATCAATCTATCTTGCAAACGAAAGTGATGAGTAAAGATTATTTATCAATACCAGTAATGAATATGTGGTACTTAATTTTATCTTGAATAAAATCAAATACTTCATTGTCTTTTCATTATTAAAATCTAAAGAAACTGGATGGAATCAAATAATTTTCTTTTGATCAAACATTAAAAAAACTCAATATCCAATTTCATATCTGAAAAAAATCAATTGAAGTCAATTTTAATGTAATTTTTCAACCATAAAATCTATTTACCCCTTTTGAAAATTACATTTCTTTGCGAATCTTTCAAATATTCTCAAAAATACCCTAAAAATCAAAAATACTCAAAAACTTTTCAACCATTTAAAAACACTTTTTGAACAACTTCTAAGAAACCCGAGTGTTCATATACTCAGTTTAATGGCAAAACTGGAATTATATTGTAGAATATTTTTTTTTTTTTGGTTGAAAAATATAAAATGCTAAAAATTTCAAGTTTTTAGGAATAGTATTTCAACCTATTTTTTCCAAAAAGAATTGGTACCTTAGATGTTTGAAACATTTCTGATCATTACTAGATGGTGTTAAAAAATGAGAGAAAATTTTTTTTGTAAAGGAAAATTCTAATTGTGTATTATTACACAAAATTTTTGTAATCTCAAAGACATTCCAAAAATAGTCAAGTAATATCTAATCGTGTAATACATACGCATACATTACCCAAGACGATTCAAAATCAAACCTTATTTAATTTTACATCCCAAAAAAGGAACTGGTTTATACATACACATACCCCCAACCAAACCAATCACATACCAAACAAAAAATATCCCAAGCATAACCATAGCAAGTACTAACATACCCAAATAACACCCAAAAGTTGCCAAAAACTCATCAGAGAGTTTAAAGTAGAAAATTCATAAACAAAAAATTTATTCGTTCCGCAGTACAATTGTTATTTTACCATAAACATTTATCTCTGAACACTAGGGCTTCATAGAAGTTCTTCAAAAAGTGTTTTTAAGTGGTTAAAAAGTTATTGAGTATATTCGATTTTCAAATATTTTTGAGAATACTTCAAACACCCTTTCTTTGCAAGGCACCTTTTACTTTCAAATCAAAGAGTCAACTTTTCAACAATTGAATACAAAATAAACTATTTTTCATAAATTTTGACTCACTTTATAATGTTAATGGGAGTTGTTTTGAGGGTTTATTCCAGTATTCTTAACAAAAATTATTTTCAAATTTTTGAATCAGAATCATTTTTTCTAATTTTTCAAATTTTAGTTTTGCTTTTTCAAATTTTTGTTTTTCTTTTTTTTTTTTCTTTTTCTTTTTTTTTCTTTTTCTTTTTCTTTTTTTTTCTTTTTTTTTTTTTTTTAAAAAGATCATGTGGAAAAAAAAAGATCTTCAAAAAGACAAATAATCACGAAGAAAATTGAGACTATGTAATGTCTTTGAAAATGGATTTAATTATTCATAAAAAATATTGTTGTTCAACTTTTTTTCAGTGAAAGTTCAGTAATAAAAAATGGGTAATGCTCATTTCAAAAATTGTGACTCACTTTTTTTTTGGTTTTTTGGTTTTTTTTTTTTAATTTTTAATATATCAGGCTTTTTATAAATTTAGAATGACTTAAAAGTGAATTACAAATCATATTGAGTTATTAATTGTTCTTGAATACTAAAGGATAAATTTTTTTTATCAATTTATTATTTCAGGTGAGTCACAATTTTTGAAAAAGAGTTTAGAAAAACGATTTTTTATATTCCCATTAAGATTCAATGTTTATCCGAATTTTGAGATCAGAGAATATTGCTTTTATGTTTCATTCCATATCTATTAACTCTAAAGAATGGGATTTCTAGTAAAAAGAACTGTTAAAATTTGAAAATTTATTTTTTTCTTCGAAATTTTTCCATTTGAGACAAAATATTTTCTCCTTTAACAAATCAAAAAATTACCTTAAAAATCTTCAGAAACTCAAATACTGTTATGCCAAATTCCACCAACTATATTTCCAACAAACCATGTTATTTAAGTTAGGGATACTTACATTTTCCAATTAAGAAATAAAAGATTTACAGTTTAATTTCCAAAAATATTCTTTAATCACAGTGGAGCCGAAAAAAATAAACGCGTCTTTACAAATCAATTAAAAAGAAAAATTATATCAGACTTTATTTTCGCTCTTCCTGTTGAAACTTTTGGGATAAAATAAAAATGTTTACTATTAAAAAAAACAAAAAATATTTCATTATCTGAATTATTTTTAATTCTGTTTTTGCTAATCAACTATTTATTAATAAAATATTGATAATTTTTCAGTTATTATTATTTCTGAAAACAAAATTATTATTATTATCATTGAAGAAGTGTAAATTATCCTCTAAATGCCCTTTTACTTAAAATTCTGAAAGGGTAATTTAAGCGTAAAATCATAGATTTCACGATTGTTCAAGGGAAAGACACACCCATATTTTTTTATGTTTAACAAGCAAAAGCAAAAAATTGAAAAGAAAAAAGAAAAAAGGAAAAAGAAAAAAAAAAAAGAAATTTTAAAAAGGGTTTATAAGAAGCAATTGATAAAAAATCAAAAAAAAAAAAAAAAAAACAATGTGAACTTTTAATTAAGATCTCCCAAAATTACTGCCCCGATACTTTTGGTTGATTTAAAATAATTTGGTAATTGATCATGAATGTTCACTTGGGGATCGTTATTTAATTGTTGAAATTTCTTATTTCTTTTTGATCTGATTAACTACAAACCTTTGGTCATTTTTAGCCTTTTTTTTTTTGTTTTTATATTCAAGCTACTCATACGTTCGTGTTTCAGTGTCACAGTATTAGCAAGTAACTACTTGATCTTTTTCGTTTGTAACCCTTCTTCCCAATATAAAGAAGATTCACGGCTATGGAAAAAAATCTGAAAAAAAAATTATTGAAACTAAATTATTTCATAAATTATTTCATAAATTATTAGAAAAAAATTAAAATTGAATTTCAAAATTCCTCTTTAAAGTTAAACAAAAAAAACAAACTAAATCTCTTTATTTATATTTAATGGATTTGTTCATTGATTAATTAATGTATTTCTTTTTTATTAATATAAATTTATTTTTTTTTTTTTTTTATTTTTATTATTTTAAATAGGATTGATTTAAAGGGGTTATTAGACGAATTTAATGAGGAAGAATACGATCTATCACCTTTCATCCAAGATGAAAAGTAATTGAATTATTTTTTTTTTTTTTTTTTTTTTTATGAATTAATAAATTGTAATACTCATTTAAAAAGTATATATATATATATATATATATATATATTATTTAAAATTAAAACAAATAATTTTCAATTTTCGTAAACAAATATGAATAAAAAATTTTTTTCAAAAAATATTTTGAAAAAGCACAAATTTTATTAAAATACTTTTAAAATGTAAAACTATTTAAAATTTTATCAATAAAAAAAATATATTAATAATTTTTTTTTATTATTATTCTTGTTTTCTTTGATTAATAACAGGATAAATTTTATTGGAGATTTAAACACAACTTTAATAAAAAAAATTCTACTTTATTTTTAGAAGAATTATTTCTTTCTTGAATATAATATCCAATTTTTATTTCATTTGAGACTTTTTATGATTGATAGATTTTCAAATAAATCTGAAAAAAACAATAACACCCCAATTTAGTTTCGAATTTAATGGTTATGTTGATAGTAAAAAGTTTAAAAACAAAATATTGTCAAACAAAACAATTAATGTTTTCTTTTCTGATTTATACTTTTAAATTCTCATTTAAAAAAAAAATTATTTTTCTCACAAGTTTCAACAGGAAAAGCTAAAATTACTGTGAGGCAATTTTCATTTTTAATTGATTTATGTAAATCTATTTATTGTTTTCTAACTATCTGAAATTTTTTTTTTCGTTTTATGAATAGGAAATTGATGATAATCCCAGAATTGTTTATTTTGGTAACACTATTAATTAAGATTCTTTAGTGTTCTTTTGGTAATTAATATCTAGTGAATATTTTGAATGTAAAAATTCTTTTTTTTTGTTTTAAAATGTTTTTTTTTTTTTTTTTTTTTTTGGTAAAAAGTTCTTTTCAGTTTGTGAAAGAGTTGTTTATACTTCAAATAAACACGACATTATTTATAAAAACCATATTATTCATTTCATGAAGTTTCAATCATTCGGACTTTTTGTAAAATCTATCATCAAATTAAATTGATTTTTCTTTTACATAGTTTCATTTCAATCATAGAATTTTAATGTTAAATATTAACATTTTATAAAAGTTGAAAATTTAAAATAGATTTTCATTTCTAATTGGAAAATAATTAAATTTTTTATTTTTAAGGCTCGAGTTATAACAGCAAAAAAATAATTTTCTCAAAAGGAAAAAAAAAAATTGTAATTGTTATAGAGTGCATAATAGCAATCAAAAAACTAACCAGTATATGAAGCATGATCGATCTACAAAAATGAATAATCAAAAAAGAGGAAATTTTTGGAAAAAAAGGAACCAAAGAACAATACTCAATTTTAAATTAGAATAGTTAAAATATATAATTTTGAAAACAACTGTGTTAGGTCTGAATTTTCCCTCTTTGACGTTTTTTAAGATCTCTGAAGATATTTTTTTTTTTCTTTTTTTCATTTCTCAAATGATTTCTATTTTAATGATCGATTTAAATCCTTACTTTATCAAATTTAAAGGGTTTCAAAATAACAACAAATTCGGTTTGTTATATAATTAGATTGATTGCATACTTAAAGAAAACAATACATTTGTTTTTTTTTTTTTATTATTTATTCTTGAAGAAGAGTCAATTACACTCTAGACGACCTTAAACTTAAATCCCCTCTCAGAAATTTAAGTGTGGAATCATAGGTTTCACGATTATTAATCAAAGAAAATAATTTCAAAGTATCACAGTTTAAAAGTATTTCATTAAGATTTATTTCTTTTAAATTGTTAAGAAAAATTAATATATTTTTCATAGGGAGCACATACCAATAAAAAATGATCAATATTTTCTCTAATTTTCTTCTGTTTATACGTTAAATATAAAGGATAAAATTGATTTGAATTTTTATTGATTATATAGTAATATTTATTTAAGATGTTGATGAATGTTCTGAATTTTAAAAATATTGAGCTTGAGTGATAACTTAAATATTTTTGAGTTTTAAATAATTTTCATATTTCCAAGTATTTGAAATATTATTATGGGGTGTCGTAGAGTGCCATAGAGTGCCGTCAAGTACCTAGGTTTTCCAGAATTCAAAGGGATGGAGTAAAATCAAAGATTTAACTCAATTCTTTTAAATTTTGGAAAACCTAAAGGCGGTTTACTTTAGGTTTTCTGTTTTATTCTGAAAATCTATCCATTTTCGTTAGGTTTTTTTGAGTTTTCTATTTATTTCTAAAGTAAAAAACCTATAACACTTCAGAGATAAAATAGAAAACCTCAAAAAAACCTAGAACACTTCACAAATAAACAGAAAATCCAAGAAAACCTAACGGCGCTTTTTTTAATTTAAGAAATAAAAAGAAAAATTAATATATAATCTTTTTATTTCTAAAATTAAAAAAAAGTTAACCACGGTTTTCCATAATTCAAAAAAATAGAGAAAAATCTATGATTTAACTCAATTCTTTTAAATTCTGGAGAACCTAAAGACACTTATAACTTGTAGAATTCAACAACTCATAATATATGTATTTATATACTTCTTTTTTTAATAGTAAGATTATATCTTTTGGCTTCCAATTGATTTTATTATTTATTTATTGTTAAATTTTATCCATTTTTCTAAATAAGGCAGAGATAAACTTCCTAATTTATATTTAAATTTATTTTTATTTACTGAAATTATACTATTTTCAATTTTAAATTCGGTTTTATTAATAAGAATTGGTGTATTTCTGGATATTTTGAATATTTCAATAATACAGAAATTAATCCCAGAATTTAAATCATTTATAGTTTTTATTTCATAATTTTATGTTTCTAAACCATAATCCAATTGGCTGAATGAAAAAGATTTAAATAATCTAATTTTTAAACTATTTTTCATAGAATTGTTATTGAATAATTGTTTATAGTTATAAAATGTTTCTTTTATTTTTTTTTAAATTATTAACTATATGTGAAATTTTAATCAAATAAATACCCAAATATTGAATCTTTTTGTAAATCTTCTGATATAACTGTTATATCTTTATTTGTCTTCAATCCAAATTGAATAATGTTTCAATAATTGAATTTATTTTCGGATTTAATTGATTTTTATTTCCTTTAATAATTAAGATTAAATCAAATTGCAAACATTGAATAATGATTTGTTAATGTTATAATTTTTAGTAAAAGAAAATGTGAAATTAGAGCAAATAAAATGGGAGATAAGGGGTCTCCTTGAAATATACCAAGTCATTCTCCTTGATAATATTTTAATAAATCATTTTGAATAATTATATTTAAAAATAATTTTTTTATTGTTTTTATAATTATTTTATTATTAATTGAATTAAAAAATTGTTATATCAGTCTTTATAATATAATTTTTATCATTTTTTATTTTTCATTATTTGATTTTATTTGGTTATAAGTATTGAAGAAGTTTAGTAGTGTGATACGAGTATCATATTTTTTTCGGAAACCAAATTGAAATTGTATGACTAAATTCACAACAAGGTTCAAACAGTTTATATAACATTTTTAGAAATAATCTGAAAATAATTTGCTTTAAATTGAAAAAATTCAAATCTTTGGAAATTAAAAAAGAATTGATTGAATTTTTTTTAGTTAGATGATTTTTTGGAATTAGAATGCTTTTAATTTTTTTTAATTGAATTTTTTTCTAATTATATCATCTCAAAATTTTTTATTTGAAATTTGAATTTTATCAATCAAAAGATGTACAATTCCACAATACCCTTTTTGGTTTCGGGTCAATCCTTGATTATTTGACAAATCCACGGTAAATGATGATAACCATAAGAGAAACATGTTTTGCCAACAAATTAGAAGCTTTTCCAATTATTGTCCAATGCTTAAATTGAAGTTTTAAAAAAGCATTTAAATTAAAATTTTAATTCTAACCTAAAGAAAAGAATTCATTTTTTTTCTTGAGTTAATTTAATATTGAAATTTTATATGAAAAAAAATGAAAATTTCATATTACAGTCAGTTCCACTTTTAAGGCACAAACTTTCAACGAAATTTAAGGCACAATAAAATCTCAAATTAAGTCACAAAATTTGTAATTTTTTTTTTTTATAATTTATTTTACTAGAATTTGAATTTTGTGCCTCATGCTGAGATTTTTAGTGTGCCTTAAATTTCGTTGGAAGTTTGTGCCTTAAAAGTGAAACTGACTGTAATCCTCTTTTTTTGTATTTTATTTTTTTTATCTAAAAATTGACAATATTATTGTTAGTTATTATTAATAAATCAATATATAGCAATTGAATTACTATTTTTTTAATAAAATTTCAAAATAAAAAATAAAAATAAAAATAAAAATATTAAGAAAATTGTCAAAATATTAAATTATTATTTTTTTTCAATATCAAAAAAAAAATATATAAAATAACATAAATACGTTTTCTTTGAACAATCTTGGCTTTTTATTAAAATCAAAATATTTATTAAGGGTAAATAATAAAAGAAATACATAAAACCATCAAGTTCATTATAAATCTTTTATTTTAACCCTGAATATATCTAAGTCAATCATACCTGCCATAGTGATATACATATATATCTTCCATTCCAATTATAAGATATAAACTTTCAATTAAAATTAAGGGACCAAAAAATTCCAAATTAAGGCACAAAATCTGGATTCTTGAATTATAATTTGTAAAAAAATAACCCCAAAAAAGTGCCATGATTTGAGTTTTTTTTTGTCTTTAATTTTCGTTCAAATTTTGTGTCTTAAAATGGATATTGGTTTTATTTGAATAAAAGATCATAAATAACTGAATGAAAATGAAAGAAAGAAATTCTTTATTTATTTGAAAAATTCTTTCCCTCCTAAGTTTTGAAAAAATGATATTGGAGATAATTTTGAGATTTCAATCATTTACTAAAAAAAAAAAAAGTTTCTTCAAATAAAATGTTCAAAATTGTCGGATTCTTTTAAAAAAGTAAATAAGAATTTTTCATTCAGATCAAAACTTTTTAATCACAATGAATTTAAATTATATTTTATTAATTAAAAGGTTTTAATCTTGTTTAAATTGTTGTTAAAATAAATAAATTCTTTGATTTTGAACATTTCTACTTAGGTAAACAATCCTTTTTTTTTACTTTCAAAAGAAAAATAAATAAACAACTTTTTGTTTGTATCTAATTTTTTTTTTCTCAATAGTTACCTTTATAAAAATATTTCTTGATCGCAACACTTTAGACAGAGGTACACAACAAAAGTATGTTTACTAGGATAAAAAATGAGCAATTACGCTGTGATTTCAATGGTATAAGAAATTTTTAACTTTTTGAATTTCTAATGAATATGTATCAGTGATGATAAATATGTGATATAAATGTAAATACTTGGCACTCATGAAATATTTTTTTCAAAATAAATGTTATCGTAGGATAAAAAAAAATATTTTACAGTCAGTTTCAAATTTCAGGCCTAAACTTTCAACGAAATTGAAGGTACAAAAAAATACAAAATTAAGGCACAAAATTTGAATATTTTTTTTACAAATTATTTTACTAGAATCTGAATTTTGTACCTTAATTTGGGATTTTTACTGTGCCTTAATTTTCATTGAAGTTTGTGCCTTAAAAGTGAAACTGGCTGTATTTGATTCCAATTTTTATCAAAAATAATGAGAAAAAAATTTCAAAAAGAATCTTTTGATGTATTAAATAAAATCAAAAAATAAGATTACCATTCTAGAAAAAAATTATCAAATTGATTGTAATTGTAAAAATGTGGTATATGGTTATATTTTCAAATATCCTTTAATGTATTTTTTTCCTTCATTTCAAATAAAAAGCCAAGTCCAAAAAATTATTGATGATTTAAATCAAAATAGAATTTAAAGCATTATATAAAACTAAAAATTTAAGATTGTTTGATTTCCTAAATTTGAGATTTAATTGTAAAACTTAGTAAAAGTGATTATTTTTGTTTGTTTTTGATACTACACTTTTTCTATTCATATGAAATTAGCTATAAGATTTTAAACATAGGTATTAATGATTGCGAGGGGATTTCAGTTTCAAATATCTTTATTGATCAATGTTGAATAACCGAAAAAGTAATTAAAAAAATTCTATTTTCACTACTATTTTATTATTAAAGCCGATTTGACAATTTTTTTCATGAAAGGTTAATTGAGAATTATCTTCAACAAAATTTTTATTTCTTTTTGGAAAGGATTTGAGTTTAAAATTCATTTTTCTTTTTTAAATGCTTTATTATTTCCTTCAATTGATCTTTAAAAAAAATCAAAAAAACAGAAATAAAATTAATTATAAAAACCACAATTTCTTGTAGGTAAAATCAAAATATAGAAAAGTAATAATTTTGAAAACTTTAATTTTATCACTTTTTTTTGGAACACTAAATGAAAATTTTTACTCAATTTGAAGATCTTTTATTGTGTATATTTGTTAAATAAATGGCAAGAAAATGTTTCTTCATTTTTAAATATTTTTCAAATGAACCAAGATCACAAATTACAACATACTTCTTTTAAAACTTTATCTATGAATACATAAATATCAAAAATGAAGTAAAAATTTTGTAATCTTTGTTCGACAAATACTATCAATACCCAAGAGTTTAAATTCTGCTTTGATGTTGTAAAAATAATTAGACTGAAAAGTTGAAATGTTATTTTTCTTCTATTTATTTTTCAATAACAGACTGATAAACAATTGAATCTTCTTCAAAAGATCTTAAAAAAAAATTAAAATAAAATCAATCGTCAAAGGAGAATTTTCTGAAAACGTGGATTTGTGGGTGTTTGTCTGAAACTAAATCAAAAATAATAAAATTAAAACTTTTTAAAAAAATGAAAAAAAAAAAAAATTCTTTTTGGGAAATCATTTTTTTCATAATATAATTTTCAATTATCTCACATTACTTTTAGTACACTATAAGAATTCTTTTTTTATTTCTTCTTTTTGTTGTTCAATTCAACAGAGCAATACCAACAAAAAAAAAAAAAAAAAAAAAACGATTTCGCTTACTTGTATGACTGAAAGTAGACTTAAACAAATAAAAAAATTAATTGAAGCAGAAACAACCACAAGACTTGACTTAACATGGAAAAGTATCACTGACGGTGAACTAAAATCGTTGGGTGCACTTTTGGAAACGAACACGCGAATAACTTCTTTGAACCTCTCTAACAACCAAATCGGTGATGAAGGGATGAAATCTTTAAGCCAAGTTTTGCAAAAGAACAAAACGGTAACTGCAATTATACTGTCTGACAATGAGGTTGAGAAGCAAGGTGTCAAATTCCTTAGCGGCTCGTTGGAAATGAATCATAGTTTGACATACCTTGATTTATCAGAAAACAAAATCGGGATCCAAGGAGCCAAATCTCTCAGCGATTGCCTTCGAGTCAACACAACGCTGACACAATTATTTTTGTCGCATACCTCGATTGGCATTAAGGGTGTTGATTTGCTCTGCGGTGCCTTCCAAGCCAACAAGAGCCTGACGTTACTTGATCTCTCGACAAACAATATTGGATCGAAAGGAACACAGCTCTTGGGCCAAGTCTTACAAACTAACCAAAGCATCACTTCTCTCGATCTTGATAATAACAGGATTGGTGGCGAAGGCATTTACACATTTGCCAAGGCTTTAGAAACAAATGAAACCCTCTTTTACCTGAACCTTTCTCATAACAAAATCAAATGCAAAACAACCAAAATAATCTGTCATTCCTTACAAAGAAACAATTGCCTATTGGAAGTTAACCTGAGCAGAAATGAGATCAAGGACGAGGGAAGCCAGCACATTGGCGAATTAATACAAAAGAACAAATCCATAACTGGGCTAGATCTCTCTTGGAATAGCATTGGAAATGATCTCCATAATACAGGGATTAAATCAATTGGTGAATCTTTACAAACAAACAACACTCTGATGATCCTCGATCTCTCGTATAACAAGATCGGCAATGAAGAAATCAAGTACCTGAGTAGTTCGTTACCGGTCAATAAGAAACTATGTAATTTGGTTTTGAAAAGGAATTTCATTGATAGCCAAGGCGCTAAATGCCTCAGCGAGAATTTACAAAGCAACCATGCCTTGTCAGAGCTTGACATTTCTAATAATATGATTGGAGACGAGGGCGTTAAATTTTTAAGTGAGCTGTTAAAGTGTAACCATACATTGAAATTCCTTCACATTGATGATAATTATATTACCTGTGAGGGGATCAAATATTTGAGTAGTGCTTTAAAAATTAATAAATCCTTACTGCACTTGAATCTTTCACACAACAAAATTGGTGATTCTGGCACTTGGTTTTTAAGTCGATCATTAAAATCGAATAACACTTTAATCAAGATTAAACTTTTGAAAAATGAAATACGTGATCAAGGCGTCAGTTCTATTTGTGAAATGTTAAAAACAAACAAGTCGCTGGTTGACATAAACCTTTCAAACAACAAAATTACCAATTGTGGGATCAAGCTCATCAGTAAATTACTTGTCGAAAATAGCACTTTAACCAAATTAGATCTGTTTAAAAACGGGTTTAATGATAGAGGGCTTTATGAACTAATTGATGCCTTGAAAGTTAATAAATCAATAATCAGAATTGACTTAAAATCCGTGAAGCAAATATATGAAATTATTGAAAGAAATATCAATTTCCAAAACAAATTAAGAAACTCCATTCAATTGGGCAAGCTAAATTCATTAAAAGATTTAATCCAAAATAAAAAAATACCCTTAATTTTTATAAATAATAACTTGAATAACGAAATTATTGGGATTAATGAAGATACAATATTAGAAACAGCAGCCAAATGTAAACAAACCAAAATTATTTTTTATTTATTATTTACGCTTGATAAAAAAAATGATCAGGAAATTATATCAAAAAGAAATTTGATATTTAATTTAAAAAATTCATATTCAAACAATAGCTCAATGGATCTATTACATCCAAATAAAATCTTATTAAAAGATTTTAAACTTTTTTACAAGCAATTCTATGGGAATGAAATCAAAAATGGCAAGGCTAACAGGGACAATGATAATAACAGCATCCACAATTTACATTTTCATAATAGTTTTCCCAATAAATTAATTTTAGAAAAAGAAATAATCTTGATGAGAACCAAAAAACCTTGGAAGCAAACAAAATTTTACTATAAAAATATGTTGAAAAGTGAACAAAAAAAAATCTTTTTAAAATGGTTATATTATCCTCAAAATCTAATTTATCACGAGAAAAAATTATTAATTAAAATTTTTCAAATGTTGAAAATTTTTAATTTTGAAAATAATATCAGTACACAGCAGAAAAAACAAGATTCTGAAGAACAAAATAAACAAGTGAAAGAAGAAGACCGAACAGATCATGGGCAACAAGAAGGAGGGGAAGGGGAAGGTGTGTGTGAAGAACAGAGGGGGGGAGTGGGGCAAGAGATACCAGAAGAACAACAAGTGGCCCAAAAAGAAAATGGAGATGAATTTGAAGAAAAATCAAAAAAAAAAGAAATCAGAAACAATGATTTCCAATACCTATTCTCTCCACAAAAAATGATCAAGGACTTTAATAATTATATTAAAAATTGCAATAATAATGAAAACAATTTTTTTACTATTAAACTGAAAAAATCATCAAAGCAATATAAAATTAATAAATTTATCCTTTGCTTCAGATCAAAACTGTACAGAGACATGATATTAAATACTTCTCAATTTGAAAAAAATAATATATTAAATAATGTTACTGATTATTTTTCTGCAATTCCAGAATTTTATAATTTTTTTTTCTCCGAATTATATAATTTGTCACCATTTTTGCTAAAGTTTGATAAATCCAATGTTTTAAATTTAATTGATTTCTTTTTAAAAAATAATGTTAATGATTATTATCAAACCAATCCTTTGTTATTTATTGCTAATTTAAATAATTTATTTCAAAAAATGAATAAATAATCAAATTTACATTGTTTTAATAAAATATTAGTTATTTGACACAATTTTTCTTTTTCTTTTTAGATTTATTATTTTAATGAAAATTTTGACAAATAAATATTGGATTTAATATAAAAATAAAATTATTTTTTTCAAATTTTTAAATGAAAATTTTCATAAATTATCTTATTTTCACAGAAGAATTTCAAATTTTAGAAGAAACAGCATTAATTGAATTTATTGCTTTAATAAATATATTTCTCTCGAGTTAACTCTCCAAAAAAGAAAATAACAATTATTATAATAAAATAAAATTTTCTTTTTCAAAAAAAAAGTTTAGAAAGTACACTTTATTTTAAAAAAAATTGAAGGCTCTGAACGATAACTTTTTTAAAAAAATATCCTCTGTTAACATAGTTTATAAAAATATATTGGATTTCTAATTTTTGGGTTTATTAAAACAAGCGTTTATTATGAAACATACGTTCATAATCTATGTCAATTGAATCGCGATGATGCAAGTTACATTTTCTCTATTTTAAATTTTATTTTCTTATTTTTTTCATCATTATAAAACAAAAAAAAAACAAATCCAAAAATTAGAATTATTATTAGAATTAAAATATTATTCAAAATATAAAATAAAAACAAAAAATTTGTAGATATTCTATTTTTTTGAAATTTGTTTTTTAATTGTAACCCTGAGTAGATTTGAGTTTTTTTTTTTTTTTCTTATTTAAGTAAAAGTGGTTATAAACGATTAAAAATAGATACCAATCAAGCTGATGTGATTTTAATTACAGATATTGTAATTCAGGAGTAAAAAAATCAAAAGAATATTTGTTTTGATAGGTATTAATTTTCACGATCATTTTTATATTAAAATCTATTTATTGATATTTTTCGATTTTGAGTTTTTTTTTTTTAGATTGATAATTAAAAAAAAAAAAAAAAGATTTTTATTTTTTGTTTTATCACAGTATAATCAATTATTATAATTTTATTATTGTTTAATGTTAAGGTTGGGTTAAAATCAATTTTATATTATTAGAATGTTTTTATTAACAGTATCAGAAACATCAATTTTATCATGGTAATGGGGAAATTATATCTTTTCTAATTTATTCAAATTCTAATTTTTTTCAAAATGATTCAATTCTATTGAAATATCAAGGAGAAGGGTGTTTAAAACCCCTTTTAAGGGGGGGGTTAAGATCTATGTACCTTTAAATAGATTTTGTTTTTTTGCATAAAATGTTAGAAAAATTTTGGCAAGAGTTTTGAAAAAAAAAAATTTTGTAAGACCAATTAGACTTTTGCAACTTGTTTCAAGGGAAAAAATTTTCCACTTAACTTTTGTGTTTAAAATTGGGGTTGTATAAATATTTTCAAAATTTTTAGTTTTGATGATTTCTATATTTTGGATTCTCTACAATTTAAGTAATAGTTAACTACTACTAATCACAAAATAATTCTTTTGTTTTTTCGCTACAACCATTAAAAACCATTAAAAACTTTCATACCGATGAAAATACTCAAGAAAATATTCAAAATAGACAATATTTAATTTGACAAAAATTTTTTAATTTAATAATATACCCAATAAGACCACTTTTATTCTATTTTGAATATATTTTTGAAATAAATAAATTGGTTATTGTACTTTAACAATGGTAATAATTAAATTTAAATTGTTAATAGCTGATATATATATATATATATCTACAAAGAGGTATTTTACTTGTTTTTTTTTTTTTTTTTTTTTTCACTTCTTGTGATTTTTTGTATTATTTTGTTTCGCTTTTAATTATATGTTGAATCGTATACCAGTTAAATTCAAAAATTATTTTTTAAAAAGCAAAATTTTTGGAATTGAAATTGGAATCAATAAAAAAAAAAAATGGAAGTAGTTTATAGTAACTTTCTGAATCGAAAAAAAACAAATTTTGCATATTTAACACCTCAAAAAATATTCCCAAAATTTTCAATAAATAGAATTTAATTTAAAATGAAAAATATAAAAAATAATTTTGAATATTGTTCGCATATACTCTTTATTCTAAATCATTTACAAAATAGAATATGATTCAAAAGACTTTTTTCTTAATCACAAGATTTTCTAAACAGACTTTTTGAATATTATGAAACTAGTAATATAAAAGTTAAACTAACCATTGGTAAAAAAATGTTATATTGTATAAAAAAGTTCAGCACGATTTCTAATTGAGAACCTAAATCTTACGGAAAAAAAAAAAGTAAGATCAATTAATAACAAAAAATCAGTTTTTTTAAAAAAAATGAAGATATAATAGCAATTAAAGATTTTTTTAAATACTATCTTTTTGTTTACAAATATTTTGGGGATTAATCGTTGATTAAAAAATTGTTAAACAATTGAAGATTGATATCTCTCCAAACTACTTAATGTTTTTGGTACTAAATTAGATACAAAATTTATTGGTAAATTGATTGATAATAATATAATGGGTTATTCTTTAAATTTCATTTGTTTCTTCTATTAATTATTTTACTTTTCATTTTAAGTAATGACGCCCATTAAAACTCCAGTTGTATTTTTTTTCCAAAATTGTAGAGAATAATGTCTACACAAAAAATGTTAGGCATCACTTATTCTTAATATCTAGGATTCTCTACACCTTCCTTCCGAAATCCACATTTTGGATACAATGATTTTAAAAATAATAATTTTGTAACAACTATATGTAAATCATGAGATGAAGCTAAACAATCAATTAAGAACCAAAGTTGCTAGATTAGGCAATATACAAAAACGAAATCTTTTTTCCCATTTTAAAGTGTATTAAACCTCAAAAAAAAAAAAAAAAAAGAATACAACAGAATCAAATTTGGAAACTGTAACTCTTCATTATTTGCATTTTCTTTGTGAAAAAGTGTTGAGTGAATAATTTGATAATTAACCTTAAAAAAAAAAGAAAAATATAAAATCATTTTTTTGCATTTTTTGCACTTGAAATATTTTCTTTTTTTGTGAACCATTACTAATATCAAAATGGTATGAGATTTTCTTCGAACGTCACCTTCTTAAATTGGTTTAAATTATTCAATTTATTTCAAATATTTTATTCAATAGTCAACAACTGATCTACCAATGTCTGAGTGGTTTCCTTTTCCAATAAAGGCAAAACAAAAAAAATCGATGAAATTCAAGTCATATGAAAAATCAGAAGCACTTTTAGATAGTCATTTTGTAAAATTTGATGTAAGTTGAAACCGTGATATATGATCCCCAAGATACGGGATCCAATCTCTTTTTATTCTGCTTCCTATAACCTTTAAAAAAAAAACAAAAACATAGTCATTATAAAAATCGTTTTCTTCAATAAACGGTCTTGAATTAATCTTTAATTCTTTTTTTTCATCTTTTTCTTTTTCTTTTTCTTTTTCTTTTTTGGACACTCAAATGCAAATAAACAATAATACAAAAAAAAAACATGCTTCTCAAAATCCCATCGCAGATTTTTCAAAAAAATATTTTAAAACGTAGAGTCAATCGAACACTCCAATTGGATTATTACAGAAAAGAGTTGATTGTTTTTAATGACTCGGATTCTGTTTCTGCACACTGTAAGGCTATATCAATAGAAGAGGTAATTGCAAGATCCAAAACATATTAAAATTTTTTTCTTTGATTTTTTTTTTTGATAAATGTTGTTGAAACAATCACAATTTATTTAAAGCATTTTTCCCCTTTTTACTTTTTCTTTTTCTTTTTCTTTTTCTTTGTTGAACATTTGAATGCAACCAAACAATAATACAAAAAAAAAAAAAAAACCTTTTCAATTAAACAACGAAAACAAATTATAAAACACCCTTTTCTTTCTTAATGAATGCTGGCAATTTCCCTATATTAGTACAAAAAAGTGGAATCTGAAGAACCTCATGAAATTTGGATCTTTTCTAAAGATCTTAAAGATCCCATTCAGCTTTGGGCGAAAAACAAAGAAGACGTTCGACAGATCCTTGGAGAAATTAAAAAATTTATTGTTGCATGTAAAAATAAGAAAAAAACAAGCAAAAAATAATAAAAAAAAACAAGACTTTAACCAACGATTTCAAAAACAAAAAGTCAATCAAAGCAGATTATTCAAAACCAAAACGATTAAAATTTGATATTTACAATACATTTTAATTGCCCATTATAAATGAAACAAACTCACATTTAAGCTATAGTCTGACAATTTTTATATTTTTTTTTTGTTGTTTATCTTCCTTCTTATTATTTTCCTTTTACGAAGAAACCAACAAACCAAAACAAAAAAAAATGAACCTCAATATTTTTTGCTTCGATTAGCGTTTAAGTTATATGAATATATTTTTTACTTTTTAAGTACTATTATTAAAATAAGATTAAAAAAACACAGCTTAATAATTGAACTTTAAATTATTCTATTTAGTGCATTTTCGAATTTAATCATAAATTTTTTCAAAACAAGATTGTTATAATAATCCAAGCCAATTTGGAACAATGATCTTATTCAAGAAATGTTTTATTATTCTTTAATTGTTTTATTTATTTAATCAATCGAGATTAAAGAATTTGGGTTTGGTATATTTTTGTAAAAAGAGATTTTGATCCACATTAAAAAAGATATCTGTTAATTTCTTTCAAATTTTATTTATTGAGGGAAAGGAGTAATTAAAGAAAATTTTATCAAAATAGAAAAAAAGAAAAGAAGAAAAATAATTAAAATATTATTATAAAAAAATAAGAATATCATTTGCATGGCCAAGTTAAAAACTATTCAAGTCCTGAATTCACAGGAGGGGGGAGCCATAGAGAAAGATTATCATTATAAATAAAAATTTCACGATATGTGATTAATAATTGGGATTCCACTGTCGTTGGGTTTTTTTTACTTTAAAAGAATGGGATAAAAATCTTTGGTTTTACTCAATTCTTTTAAATTGAAAAAAAAATTAGATGCTACTTCTCAGAGTGGGGAATAGAGTAACTGAATTTATATTTTTGATTTAATATTTTAAGTATTTTTTTTTAATTTTATTTTTATTGGATTTTCTTGATACCTTAAGTTGTCTATCCATAAGTACCTTGATGAAAAATTCACAGCAAAAACAATAAATTTTAAAAAATTGATTAATTATATTAAAGAGTTTATATGGATTGTTTTTAAGAATGACTGTTTCGTTATAGTTTCTTTTCTCAAATCTTTGATCTTTTTTTTTGTTTTTTATTCGGATAAATTTATATCTTTTGTGATACCATATAAATTGGTTTATGTTTTCTTAATATTGGTTACAACAATTATATTTTTTATCTTTTTCTTTTTTTTAAAAATTTATTATTTTCAGATTTATTTTTTTAGGGTATCTGAATAATGTATTTGAAAATTAATTTCAGAGTTAAATTTTAAGTAAACAAATAAAAAATATTAAATAAAAAATATTAAAAAAAAATTCTTTGTACACTCTTTCGAGCTAAAATATAAATACGTTGTTGTTTGGTATTTTATTAAATTTTTTTAAGGTTATACTGGGTGTTCTAGATAGTATTAGTTATTTCTGATTTTGTTTTGATTCTGAAAATTTATCAATCTTCTAAAAAAAAAAAAAATTAAAAAGTTAAATTATGTTTTCTTATGTTTTTCCTTTTTATCCTGAAAATTAATCAATTTTTCAAAAGAAATATAAAAATCACCTAAATTTAACAATATTTTTCCCAAAATTTCAAAGAATTTATTTCAATCTTTCATTATATCTTATTCTTTTAAATTCTGGACAATCTAACAAACTTTGATTAGAAGCTGAGTTTATTTAATAGTTCTTTTTTTAAATCAAATGTGCTGTTTTTTTTTTTTTTTTAGCCTTAGTGGGTAATAAACTTATTTTTGAATCTTTAATTAAATTCTTAAATAAAAATTTAGGAAAACGGGTAAATAAGAGAGCTCAATAACCCCTCCCTTAAATAATAATAAAATAAAAAAAAACTGTTTTTTCTTGTTTTTTATGTTTAATGGGGATTGGTGAAATCATTGGTAATTGGTTGATTGGTTAATTTTAAAATTGATTCAAATTTTTCATCTAAATGTGACAAATTCAAAAATATTATTACATATTTGGAAAATACCCATTTTTCTATGTAAACAATTCCCCCCTCAAAAGTTCTCAAAGTGGGGGTGAATTGCAGCAGTTTAAAGGATTTGAAAGTATATTAGTAGAAAAAAATTAATTTTGGAAATATAAAATTTTACAATCATTTTTTCATCTCTTTAGTTTTTTATACTATTGAATTTTTTGAATTGTGTAACTTTTTTCGTTCAATCTATATTTTTTTTCTAAGGATTAATATTACTTTAAAGTTGAGTTCTTAAAAATAGTAGAAGTCAAATAAAATTAGTTGATGTTATCAAATTATTTGATGGATCAATATTCCGAATAGAATTTAAACAAATATACTAAAATATTTATTTGTTTTGCCCATCTCAAAAATTTTTAGTGTATCGAGAATTTATTAGTATTAATAATTATCTATTTTTTGTATTGTGAGTATTTTAATTTATTTATCATTGTTAATATTATAATTTGTGAATGTTTTCAATTTGGCATTTTTTCTAGAAATAATTAAATAAGATTTCTTTTTTCAAAAATTGAATTTTGAGGTATTAAAATTTTTGAATAGGGGTCTATTTCGATTTGAATCAATTTATATTTACAATATGTGAAAATAACTCATAAAAATAATCTCTAGATTTCATTAGTTAATTTTTTTTTTAACAAAAGAATTTTTCGGTGAATCATTGAAATTTACAAGACATATTGAAGTTGGATATTTTTCAACTTTTTTGTCTGAATATTGATGACTCTGACTTTCAATATTTTTCTAAATACTTTTTTTTTTTTCTGATTTTCTTGTGATTTTTTACTAATCAACGGTCTACTCTATATATATATATATATAAGGTCCAAACTTTCAATCAAATTTACGGTACAAAAAATTACAAATTAAGGAACATTTTTTTAGTTTTTTTTTTACAACTTATTCAAGATCGTTATTAAAATAATATATACATAAAAGTTTAATTTGTGTTTCAAAATAAAAATCTGTGTATTATGAAAAGAAGTACCGTAGATTAATTGATCAGATAAATGATACTATAAATAAATAATCAATTTTTTCTGAATCCTAAGTTACAAATTAGAGGATTTGATAATATCTTAGTCAAGTCACGATAAAGCTTCAAAAATCGTGATTATCTCTATAAAATTACAATATTTTCGAAAATCTCGAGAATATCACCTATCGCTATGTTCTATTTAAATAACTATAATTGTATAAAGTATTGTGATAATTATTTAAAATATCATGATAAAAATGGAATCTCAAGATAATATTTATGGTATGATTGGAACTAATTGAGAAAAATTTTTACAAAGAAGAAATTTTTTTTGATTAAAAAATAGATTATGTAAAAAAAAGTTAATCTTTGAGAAAACAACAAAAATGAGAATTGATTCGATCAAGGGGTAGATGAAGATACTTGATTGTATTTTAGTTTAATTTGGTTGACATGTTGATGGATCTCTTTAGATCAACAAATGTAAAAAATAAAGACAAATAAATAGTTTTCCAGCCAATCATGGGGTTGGTATTTTAAGTTGAATAATGGGCTTCTAAAAAAAAACAGAAACTTCACCCGTTCTTTAAAGAATGTCTTCTAGTGTTAAAACCTTCTATTTATTCTATTAAGGCTTAAATATGTTGGATATAACCTTTTCGAAGCTACTGTGGAATTATTTCAATATCAAATTTTGAAGTTGATATAGATTTATTCAAAGTTGAATATGAGAATAATAAAGCTCATATTGAAAAAAAATATTCATAAATGAGTTAATAACCAAGAATTTTTACTGATATTCATAAAATAAATTTCAAAAAAACTCAAATTAATATAAACATCGATAATTCGTTGTAAACAACTAAAAATTTACTCTAATAAATGAATTTTTGATAGATCACATCAGAAGATTATTTTTTATATGAACTCCTTTATGAAAAGAAATTCAAACTGTGTGTTCTTATTCACATTTTGAACTTTGAAAAAATCTAATATCAAGATCAAAATTTGATATCAAAAAAATTTTTACAGTAGTCTTGGAACAGCTGTAACTTTTTGAAAGCTTTCAACATCCTAACCACATGCTCACCAATTATTTATTTTCTTTGGAAATTTGTTTTCCTTTTATTCTTCTTCCCATTTTCTTTGTATTGTACAGAAAATACAACTAGTTTTTCGAGGGTTTGTTGATTGATCATCAATAAGAAGGAAAATTAATCTTTCTTCTTTTTGGTTATTTGGATAGTGAAGGTAAGAACTCCATTTTAAAAAAACACATCTATTTTATATCCCAGTACATTTTTGAAATGAATAACTATTTATTTGATTAAAAAAAATCATTTTAGATTTTATATTTTGTAAAAAAAATAAACCAAAAAGAAAAAATTTTTTATTCCACTTCAAAAAATTCCATTCCTTTTAGACAAGTTTTCTTTCTTTCAATTTGTTTCTAATACTTGAAGACACTTTACAGTCATTTCAAACCCTTTCTAACATTGTGAAAGGGGGAAAGCCTGCAAAAGTCCCAAGACTTTTGTAAAAGTCATAAGGATTTTTTTAAAAGGTGATTTCAATAAACTAATTTTCTGTATTGTGATTTTTATTTTATTGTTATTTTTATTTTTTTTGAAATAAAATATGACTAATCACAATTTTTTCAGATTGCCACTATCTTACTACCAACATCGTTATAATACAAGTTATCATCACAAATTCTATTATTTGAAATCGAATTTAGGATTTAATTTGAGTTTTTTTTTATACCTAATTATTTGGTTTAAAGTTTGTGCCTTAAAAGTGGAAGTGGTAGCAAGGGATTATTTTTATTTTCTGAGTTCAATTTTGTGTACGTTTTTGTTCATCGGTTTTTAGAGAGAACTGAAATATTGATAAATAATATGAATTTTTGAAAATTTTTACTTAATTGTTTGTTTCAGAATTATTTTTCAGCTTTTAAAAGGGTATTTTGGTGATTTAGATCTTTTAAAACTTTGTAAAATTATATCATTTACCCAATGATAACATAAACTCCCTTTCAAAATGATTGTCCATTTAAAAATAAAATTTTGAAAATATTTATTTTAAAAATTGAAGTTATCTATTATAATAAAAAAAATATTTATTTTCGTATTGTGTTCTATACACTCGAAATATTTGTTTTTCATCTAAAAATAAAAAAAGTAAATAAAAAAATAAAAAAAAATTGGGAAATTTATTATGAAATTTAGTTTACTTGATTTTTTCGAATTCTTCATTTTCATATTTATAACCTTAATTGTTTATGTTTAAAAAATAATCAAAAAAGTGTTTTTTTATATAAAATTATATGTAAAGGTTTAATTAATCATTTAAATACCTGCCTTGTTAGATAAAAAAAGAAATAGTTTTATTTTAAAAGTATACTACATCTACACTAAAAGTAAATTAGATCTTCTGTTCAAGAAGTTTTTTAATAGATCAAGAAAGTATCATAATTTTAAATAAAAAATGAACGATTTAATAAATAAATTGGAACTTTTTATTCTACAGTGCAAGATCATGAAAATATTTTTTCAAAAAAAAATTAATTATTTTTTTTTTTTTTATTATTTAAGGGAGGAGATATTAATCCCTCTTATTTGCACGAATTCCTAAATTTTTATTTAGGAATTTAATTAAAGACTCAAAAATAAGTTTATTACCCACTAAGGCTAATAAAGAGTTTGAATCCTTTTTTATAAGAATATTAGAAATATTATTATTATTTAATATATTAGAAATATTAATTTTTTTTAATTCAGATATCCAGATTTTGCGATTATTTTCATAGGCTGAGCAGTTCCATAGAAAATGGTCTAAATCTTCAATAATATCTAAATTGTTTATTTTTTTACATAATTCACATAGTTTTGATTTGTTTTTATTCATAACATAAGAGTACCTGTTAAGGTAATTTGTAAAATTTCTGAGTTTTAAAATTGAAGTTGAGCCCTTCCATTTTAAATATCTTTGCTGCTTATTTATAGTATTATTGATTTGTACTATTTTTTAGATATTATTGAACTTTCCAACTTGGACTATTTTCTAAGTTTTTAATTCTAAAATTTTCTAGTTCATTTTCCAATTGTTTTAAATTTTTGGAGTACCAATTTATATTTTCTGATTCTTTTTTCCTAAAAGGGAGATAATTAATTAATTCATCATAATGGAGGATTTTTAATTTTTGAATTAACTTAAATCTTCTTTTATATATCATTATCCTTGCGGGATCAATTTTTGCTTCAGTTTTATAAATAAGCCTTGGTGAGTGTGGTTTGATTAATAAAAATTTTGTAATTTTTTTATTAATCGAAGTATCAATATCTTTAAAATCTGTTTTTGTTAAATCAAATATTTCTAAACCATATAATAATTGGATATGTAATACAGTTTTAAAAAATTGAATTTTTAATCCATTAGAAAAATTTTTTTGTTGTAAGATATTGATTAACTTTTTAAAATTGGCCTTAACTTTATCAAGGTTGAATTTTAAATGAGTTTTTTTATCTAGCCAAATACCAAGATATAAAATTTCTTTTGAAAAAATTAATTATTTGTTAATTTTACCCTTTTTACTATCTTAAATTCGAATAATCACTATTGGTTAATAAAGGATCTTTGATCAAAAAATATTTTTCAAGATATTTTACTATTTAAATTCGAAAAGCCAATTTTCCAATAATATTTTTTTTCAATTTAATATTAAAAAATTTGAAAACTTTTTTGCTTCTAGATAAGAGGTAATTTTATTATATTTTAAATGTATTTTAAATCTAATGAATAATTTTCAAATGGGGAATCAATCATTTTGACTATTAAAGAATTATTTATTCTTTTAAATTGGAAAAAATAATTTTTCTTTGATTTTCCATTAGGTTTTTTTTAATTTTTGTAATAAACCAAAAATTTATTAAATTTTCAGTTTATTCCAAAAAGTAAAAAAAACGCTGTTAGGTTTTCCAGAATTTAAAAGAATAAATTAAAATCTATTTATTTTACTTTATTCTTTTTAATTCTGGAAAACCGCCATTAGCTTTTTTTTAATTTAAGAAATAAAAAAGAAAATTTCAAAAATTTTCTTGTTATTTCTTAAATTAAAAAAAAGCTAGGCACTTGAAGTCACTTGACGGACACTCTCAATATTTATTATCAGTTATTTTTTTTTCGTATTTGAGTTTTTTTAGACGAGTAGAGTGTTTTCAAAACTATTAGTTATTATCTCTTCAAAAAAAATATCTTAAAGTTGAATTTAAAGAAAATTCATTGTCACATCCATTTAAAATTTTTTAACCCAAAATAGACCTTTTTTTCTCGTTTAGAGACCTTTAAAAATCGTAGTTATATTAATAATAATAAATATAACACCCTCAAGATTTTTAATAACTGGAATGTTGATTATAATGTGGATAAGCTCAATTAACAAAGGATGAAATGATAATTGAAATTGTAGTTTTGTCTAACTTTTTTTTTCAATTTTATTTTTTCATACTAGTGTTATGTAAATAACCCTTGTTTTTTATTTTAACCCATTAATACAATTTAACCCATGCAAAAAATATTGGGTGAGTGTAGAAATAAAAGAAACAAATCAATGGGGTGAAAACAGTATATAAACAAGAAATTAGGTTCTTTAAATATATTTTTAAAAATAATTAAGATTATCAGAGGATTAAAATGTAATTTTTTGACAAAAAAATGTGCAAAATTTGATTTATTGAATTTTTTTAAAAAAATCATTTAATCTCAGTAATTTTGTAAATATGAGGAAATTTTTGAAATCCAAAAGCATTTAATATAATTGAGCCATTTTGGTTAATCAAAGATCTAACCTCTAAAGTGAATTTGGATCCAAACCAAGAATAGATATGTATCTTCCTAATTTTTAAATACCCGAGTCTGAAAAAAAACACTAGTTAAATTTTAGTAATGGGTTAAAGGTTGTCAACACCCGTCATTTACACCACTTTACAACAAAATATTAATTCTATATCTCTTTAAAATTAGTTTCAATGATTTTAATCTGAATTAACTGTTGAGAGAAAAATGTTGGACACAGAAAAATGGTTGGATAGCATTTTTAATTGGGAACATTACTGAAAATGATTTTTAATTTCAATCATTTGTGAAATAACTCAAGAAAATAACAATAATATACTAATTAGAATAACGATTAATGTAATTCTACTTTTTCAAAACCTTATCTCTTATAATCTAAATCAAGTTTAAAAATTACCTATTTCAGAATTAATAGTGAACTTTACTAGAACTTGGATTGTTGTTAAAATAACATGATCTACTTTAGTTATCAATTATTCAAATGAGTATTATTCACAAACCACAGATTAATCAACTTGTAACACCTTTAAACCTAGATTTATATAGAAGTCACCTAGTTATCAATAGGATTTGATTTTCAATTTTACAAATGTTCCCAATTAAAAATGCTATCCAACCATTTTTCTGTGTCCAACATTTTTCTCTCAACAGTAAAGTGTAATTTTAGAGTATGTTTTTATTTTATCTTTCGTTCAATCTTGGCTTCCCATTGGAAAAAAATCATTTTTAACTGGAATATTATGAAACATAAACCTATCCTCTCAAAATTAAAACATAAGATCAAAATAGTCATTCCTTAAAACGATCGGTTTGTTTAATCAATTTTAAAAATGAGTGGTTTTTCACTTTTTGGAAAAGGCGAATTCATTTTTTTTTTTTTTTGGTTCGGGTTAACAACTGGTTTCCCCTTTTGGTGAAATTAAATATTTTAATCTTGAACAAATTAGTTTTCTATTGTTCACTTATAAGAAAATTTATTGGTATTTTTTATAAATCTTAATTCTGAAAAATCCGTCTTTTACAGATTTTTTCAAAGTGTACTAAGAAATATAAATAAAATTATTTTTAAAACCAGTTCAAGTTTTTGACAATACCCAAATCTTTCTCTATTAGTTCTTGAATTTTTAATTGCTAAATAACAACAATTCTTATAGTTAATCAATTTAACTTTTTTGTTGTTTTCTTTTCCATTCCCACACTTTTTGGTTGATTTTTATTGTTTCTTTGAAATACTATTTTTTGTCAAATTTGGAATCAAAAATCAAGAGTTTGAGGCAAGAGGCACTGTTTATTATACCACACAATTTTTTCAAGAATTAGATTCATTAAAGACTTTCCGAATTTTATTCTTTAAAATTTTGTAGCTTATAAAATTAGAATTTAATTCTCGTCTTAATAACAATTAAGAAGGGTTAGTCCTGCATTTGTTGGTGGGTTTTTAACACAAGAGAAACCTCTTTTTTGAATAAATACAACTAAATTTCTTCAATTTACAGTGATCAAAATAATGCGTGCACAACGACTATAATCCATGTTTCAAAATATTATCCGTGTTTTTTTTTATTCTTGTACCAATGTAACATCCAATCTACTACCAAATAGTATACCTGAGTCCAAATCAATTTTGAAGGTAAAGGTCTGGTTATTTTCAGTAAAATTTAAATTATTCATGCAAATAGTTGAAAATTTTCGTAATATTCTCACTTGTTTTGAAATTTTTTTTGTATTTTTTTGATGATTAAAATTTTCAAAAAGAACATTTATTTTTTGAGATAATAAATTTTGCAATTTGATCCTTCATTTTTAGAATTTCTTTTTAAATAATAGAACTTTAAGAAACCACTACCATATTTTTTTAGGGTTTATTATTGGTTTCTTTGATTGGTTAATGTATAGGTTTTCTATAACATAAAAACACGCTTTTTAATTTGAAACACGCATTAAATTTTTTTGCACCCTTTATTTTGACTACAGTACACAATTTTTTTTTTGTTTTTAAAAATCTTATATTTTTACAAACCATAACCATTCAGAGTAAATTTTTCAACCAACAAGAAATTTATAATACCCCTCTTACATTAAGAGATTTTACAGATTGTTTGACTAGAGCAAAAATTATGTGAAAGAGTCTAGTTGTGGGGAAACTGTAAAAAAAATTAAGTCAATGAAGAATCAATACTATTCAAAAAATGTGTTTATATGGAATAATAATTTGATTTCTTGAATTTAATTTTAATTTATTTTTGCTTTTTGTTTTGTAATTTTAAAATAATTAAAAAAGGTTGTTGTGTCTGTTGAGTAAAATTCAAAACAAGTGAAAAAACAAAAGAAAATATTCTTTTTTTCTGTCAAACTTGAAGGAAAATTTGGAAAAGAATTTAGTTTTTCAAATTGTGTTAAATCGCTTTGCAATGAATAAACATGAGTAATTCTTTCTTCAAAAAGTCAACAATAAAAAATAACTAATTTAAAATAAATTTGTTTCCATCAAATACAACAAAAATTTAAAATTACCCCAGTTTCTAACAAAACGTGAAAATTTTTTTGTAAACAAAACAAGTAGCCTTTTATTCTCGAAAAAAAAAATATCATTTTCTTTACTTTCTTAATTTTTTTTTACAGTCTCATTTTTACCTTTGATTTTTTAAAAATTACTGACTAATTCAAGATCTTAAATTGATATGACGAATCCACATTTCACTCTTCCACTGACAGGGTCACTGAATTCCTTTTCTGATTTTCTGAATACAAATCTTCAACCACAAAATTCACTACAAAACCAAAACCAAAACCAAAACCAAAACCAAAATAACCAAAATCCCTTACAAAATCAAAATAAGTCAACCCCTTTGCAACAGCAAAACCAACAAAACCAAAACCAGCAATACCAGCCTGTGGTCTCAATGGAGTTACGATTGGGTAGCCTAAATTATCTCCAAGATCCAAATAATACAACAATGCCATCGATAACCCAGCAAACCACACCGATGATTTATACAAGCAATAACTTTTTAAATACAAATCTGAATCAGCTTTCAAATATTAATCAATTGCAAACCGAAATACAAAAACAAACAGTACCACAATCACAACAAACAAACAATTCTACAATTCAGAACAATACAACTCAGAATAATACAACAACATCAACAACAACACAAAATAATCCTCCAAAAAAAAAAAGTTGTAAGTCTATATTTGTTTGTTTCTTCTTTTTTGAATTCTTCCCCTTTCAAGGTATTTTATAAAACTTCAACAGTGGAGTTGTAAAATTGTTGAATTGGTTGCATTTTTTCAAATTAGCTGTTTTTTTCTTTTCGGAAAAACAACATAAAAAAAAATACTTTTTTTGTAAAAGCGTTAACCAAACAACTTAAAATGTGGGAATTAAATTTTTAAAGTGTTAGCCAAACTACTTTAAATGTGCGAATTAGACAGCTTGAAGAATCAAGTATCTTTTAAACTTTTAATACACACTTTTTTACTGGTATTAGCCTAATAAACAGGAAATAATTTTAACTTTCTTTTCCTTATTTTTCGATTACAAACCGCGTTTTCAAAGATAGGTTGTAATTGTGGATCCATTTGAAAAAGGAAATTGAAAATCAAGTCAAAATTTTTCCCCTTTATTATTCAAATATACTAATAAATTCAAATATATTTGATAAAATTTTTACTTCAATTTTGACATTTTGTAATCTCATATCTCAACTTTTAAAACAACTCAAGAAAAAGGAACCTTTTGAAACACAACCAATTTAACAAAGTTTTTTAACATTTAAAAAGAATAAAATACTTTCTTCAAAGCTTGTGTAAAGCAATTTGTAAAATGGAAAATGAAGTGAAAATTTTCAGATATTTATTTGAATTTATCAACAAGTACTACAGCTTTACCAAAAAAGTTTTTAAAAAAGTCCTCAAAATAGGCCAAATTAACTTTGTCAACTGTTTGAAGACATTTTTGAAAACTTTTTTACCAACTTTTTTTAAAATGGATCTCGTTGAATTATACTTTTTAAAAAAAATAATTTTAACAATTTGCTCCAGAACAGGAACTTTTTGCTTTTGTTATCTTGAAAAAATTCGAAATTTGTAAATTTAAAATATTTTTAGGAATAATAAGGGTAAATTCTTAAATATGGGCATCTATTTTTTTTTTTTTTTTTATATATTTTTCTCAAATGAATACATGCCAAACCCTGACTTGACCACAAAAAAAGAAGCCAAATAGTTGTAATTTTAATTTTATTAAATAGTTCATTCAAAGATTAAAAAAAACACAAGTTGAATTCTTTTTATAATTTTTTTAAAAAAAAAAAACAAAGAAAATGACTTTCAAATTAACTTTCAACTAAATCATTATTTTTTTTTTTAAAAAATTAAACTTTATTAAAATCACCCTTTTCTAACTTTTTCAATTTTTTTTTTTTTTTTTGACTCTTAAAAACCAATAAACAAATAATCTAATAAAATAAACAAATCATCTAATAAAATAAATAAATCATCTCATAAAAATAAACAAATCGTCTAATAAATTAAACAAATAATCTCATAAAATAAACAAACAACCAAATAAATTCAAAATAAAAAATAGATCGACATATCATTTATGTCAAGAAAAAAAAAAAATATAAAAAAAGAGATTCACAATCCTATTCAAATAAAGCAGTAAGGGATTTTATCACTGATGACATGACATTCAAAAAAAAAAACAACAAAAAAAAAATCACAACAAAAAAAATAATTGGATTAAATCAATTTCCAGATAACCAAGATCTAATCTTAGAAAATGCCAACAACGAATCATTTGTTACTAATAACCAACAATTGGAAGAACCAGGCTATACTTTAGATCACGAGGAAGAAATTATTGAAGAAGCAGATGAAGAAGAAACTGATGAAGAGGACGATTTCAATTGGAAAAGCGAAGAAAAAAAAAATAGAAATTTGAAAAAAGCTGGTAATTATTTTTCAATTGATTTTATTTTATTTTATTTTTATTTTTCAAACAGAGGCAACAATAAGCTTATTTGATAATTAGAGACAACTATTCAATTCTTAGAAATTAAAACGAAGTGTTCCATATAAAAAAAAAGTATTAAAATTCAATTAAAAATATTTGTCTCTTCAAGAATTTTTCATTATTTGGAATTT
Source organism: Anaeramoeba flamelloides (assembly GCA_027625915.1). NCBI lineage: Eukaryota > Anaeramoebidae > Anaeramoeba > Anaeramoeba flamelloides. The sequence goes on from JANTQA010000036.1 coordinate 11,726,751, forward strand.
GACAAGTTTTAAGAATTCAGTATCGAATCAATTTGTACCATTTTAATTTTTTAACTTTTTTTATTAGACTCTTTACAAACCTTTTGAATGTCGCTTTATGGAAAGTATTTTATTAATGAGTCTATCATTATTTGGAATTCTAAAAAGAGTTTTTTTCTTTTTATACAACGATTCCAATCTCCAGATACAAACCATTTACCAGTCAAAATGAGCAGTTGTAATGTATGGATTACATGGGTTTAAAGGGGTTGAATGGATTTTACAAGAAACAAAAATTTAATTGTGAAAATTTCAGAATTAAAATTCATTTTTTCACATTTTTGTTTTCTAAACTAAAATTCAAAATTTTCCACACAGTTAAAACTCTCCATACAATCACAATAATACAATTTCATTGAAATTGGAGATAATTTTGATTTTTGTTAAATATGAAAATCATTTTTTCATCTTTTAGTTTTTGTTTTCATTTCATTGTTTGAATTACGTAATTTGTTTCGTTGGATCAAAAGTTTTTTCAACCATTGATATTAGGTTAAAGTTGAGTTGTTCCAAATAGAAGAACTCAAATAAAATTAGTTGGTAGTATCTAACCATTTGATCGATCAATTTTCCTAATAGAATTTAAACCAATTTACTAATGTATTTTTTTGTTTTGCTCTCTCCAAAATTTTTAACACACCCATGATTTATTTGTATTGATAATTATTTATTTATTGTTTTGTGAGTATTGTAATTTATAAACAAGTGTTAAAATTTCAATTAGTGAATGGTTCTAATTTGGTAAATCTTCTTGAATTGATTAAATAAGTTTTTTTTTTTCACAAATCGAATTTTGGTGTGTTAAAAATTTTGAATTGGGGTTTACTTTTTTAAATGAACAAAACTGTTTTTTTTTATTTTTATTTAATATTTAAATAATGCTAATAAAATTCATGATAAATTTAAAAAAAATTCTTTTAAAAATAAACAAGTTCCTGTTACAAGAAGATCATCAAGAAGAAATACAAAAATTCTTGGAGTTAAATTAGATGAAAGTTCAAATTCTGAGGAATATTATGCAACGGACTCAGAACCAGAAAAAGCAATTATACCAAAATCTAAACCAAAAGCAAATCAAAATCAGAAATCAGAAGCAAAAGAAGAAATAACATTCAACAACGCAAATAAGTTAACAACTGTAAACAGTTCAGTACAAAGCAAAGGCAATTTCCAAAATTCAAATTTTGTTGAAAGTAATAAGAATATAGAAAGCAATGGTATCATTAATAATACTAATAATAATATGATTTTGGAAACAAACAATTATAATCAAATTTATAATGAACCAACAACCTTACCATTTTTTAAAAAAAAACTTGAAAAAATCTTAACAAAAAGAGATCCAGATGATAAAGATAACCATTCAACATTTTTCAAATCAATTACACACAACACATCCACTGGTAAAAGCAATGATAATGATCTTGAAAATATTAAGGACAAAAAATATTTAGTTAAATGGAGGGGTGTTTCTTATATACACGTTGAATGGGTCAACGATGAAGAATTATTAAAACAGCATATGGGAAAATCTAGAGTTAAAAAATTTAATGAAAAAATATTTCCCGAAATGTTAGAAGAAGTAAAAAATGAACCATTTAATACTGATTTTTTTGAAGTTGATCGAATTTTAGATTTGATAACTTTAGAAAAAACTCAAAATTATAATGGCACATGGGGTTGGGAAGTATTGCCTCGAACTTTTAATGAAGAAAAGGAAGAAATCAAAACAAAACAATTAGAAATAGATCCAAAAACAGAAACAGAAACAAAAACAGAAACAGAAACAAAAACAGAAACAGAAAAAGAAACAAAAAAAGAGATCGAAAATATAAAGCAAACTGTTCCATTAGTCTTTAACAATGTTGAAACGCATTTAAAAAACCTGGGAAAAGAAAACAAAATCAAAAGAGAAGAAATATATGAAGGCAACGATGACGAAACAGAACAGGACTATTATCAAGAAGGCGAACCAATTATACCTGTACAATTTTATGAAAATTTAGAAACAAATTTTGACAATTTACCTGACACGATTCAATTATTTTTAGTGAAATGGAGTTCCTTATCTTATCAGGATTCCACTTGGGAATTGGTTGAAAATATTAATGATGATAAAAAAATTAAGGAATTCTACTATCGAGAAAATTCTATGAAAACAAAAATTAAAGATGTTAAAAAGGTATTAACTTCAAAGAATTATAAGCAATGGGTTGAAAAAACGGAATCGCCAAAATATAAAAATGATATGAAATTAAGAAACTATCAAGTTGAGGGGCTAAATTGGCTGAGTTTTAATTGGAATATAAACAGGAATGGGATTTTAGCAGATCAAATGGGATTGGGTAAATCGATCCAAACGATAGCAATTTTGGAATACTTAAAAAACGAAAAAAACATTAATGGTCCATTTTTAGTTATTGTGCCCTTATCCACATTATCCAATTGGGAGAGAGAGTTTGAGAGATGGTCAAATTTAAACAGCCTAACTTATCATGGTACTACCAAATCCCGAAAAATTATTAGGCAAAACGATTTCTTTTATAGGGGCCAGCGTAGAATTTTACCACAGTTTTGGGGAATTGACCCAGTGGCCGAACAAAACAAGGATAATGAATTATCTTCAAGTGATGATGAGGAAGAAGACGAATATACCAAAAAAAAAAAGGCCATTAATAATATCCTCTTCAATAACAATAATCAAAACAGTGATAGCAAAAACCAAAGAAAGAGAAATTATAATTCTAATTATCAACGGAATTTAAAATTCTATGAACAAGAAATCAATAATGAGGTGGAAAATAATTTAATAGATGAGATTGAAAATTTAAAAAAAGATCAAGAGGAATTACAAAAAGTTAACAAATACTTTAAAGAACAAGAAAAAACACGAGGCGACAGCGAACAAGAAATTGATGAGGAAGAATTATTTAGCAATTTGAAAATCACCGATTTGGAGATTGAAAACAAAATCTTTAAATTTGATGTCCTAATTACGACATATGAAATGGCTGTAGCGGATAAACTCTTTTTGTCTAGAATCGATTGGGAGCACATGATACTAGATGAGGGGCATAAATTAAAAAACTACCAATCAAAAACCTATTTAGAGTTATTCCAATATGTATCCGAGCATATTTTGCTTTTAACTGGAACACCATTGCAAAATAATATCGAAGAACTGTGGGCGCTATTGCATTTCCTTGAGCCAATCAAATTCCAAGATCGAGAGGGATTCATTAAGCAATTTGGAGATATGAAGGATTCCACACAGGTGGAGAAATTGCATAAGGTTTTAAAGCCACATTTATTGCGAAGATTAAAATCTGATGTGGAAAAATCCATTGCACCCAAGGAGGAAACCATTATTGAAGTGGAATTAACAAAATTCCAAAAGCAATATTACCGCGCGGTATTGAAACGAAATATCCAGTTTTTATCACAGGGGAACTCCTCAACCAAGATTCCAAGATTGGTAAATGTTGTCATGCAGCTAAGGAAAATATGTAATCATCCATATTTAATTCAAGGCGCAGAGGAGTTTGCCAACCAAGATTTAATTACCAAGGAGGACAAGATGAAGACACTGATCATGAATTCTGGCAAATTTGTATTACTAAATAAATTATTAACAAAATTGAAAAACCAAGGATCAAAGGTATTGATTTTTTCTCAAATGGTCAAAGTTTTGGATATCATCGAAGAATATTTAAATTATCGAGAATATAACTATGAGAGGATCGATGGATCCATTCGGGGTAACGTACGCCAGTCTGCAATCGATCGATTTATGAACCCTGAATACAAAAGATTTGCCTTTTTGCTCTGTACCAGGGCTGGTGGCTTGGGCATTAATTTAACCTCTGCAAACACTGTTATCATTTTCGATTCTGATTGGAACCCGCAAAACGATATCCAGGCAATGGACCGTTGCCATCGAATTGGGCAAACGAAATTGGTTAAGGTATACCGATTAATCACTCGAAACACCTATGAAAGGGAAATGTTTGATCGCGCTTCCAAAAAATTGGGTTTGGATCACGCAGTATTAACCAATATCACTAATAAGACCAACAATAAAAGAGGTAAAAGGAGAACAGTATCATCATCATTATTGTCAAAAAAAACCTCATCCGCAGCAGCAGCAGCCTCGTCTTTAGAGCAATCTTTAACAAGTCAGATATATTCCAAAAAGAATTCGAGGGGTAAATTAAATTCGCAAGAAATAAATGATCTATTAAAATATGGCGCATATGATTTATTCCACGACAACGGCGATTCTGAAAAATTTTGTGAAGAAGACATCGATCAAATTTTGGAAGGAAGAACAATGAAAGTCACACATGGCTCAAATGAGAACAATAATAATGAGAAAAATAAAAAATCATCATTTTCAAGAGCCACATTTGTATCCGAAGACGCAGATACCTCTTTGGATATCAATGATCCAAATTTTTGGCAAAAGCTGATCCCAGATAAGAAAAAACGAAATTATGAAACAGAAAGCCTCATGGGTCCATCCAGCCTAACCGGGAATTCGCACAGAAGGGTGACAAGGGAATTACGAAAATCTCTAATTAAAACGATGAAATCCAAAAATGAAGACGACGACTACTTTGATAAGGGCATTGATGCAGACTTAGGCAACGAATATAATCCAGACAATAATGAGTTTATAATGCCCATGAACAATAGATTCCATAATTTGGAAATTTGGTACTTTACAGAAAGGGATCGATTAATGAAAGACGGATTATTACATTTTGGGTATGGAGGAAGATGGGGATTGCTCAAGGAAGTGGCCAGCTTGAAAAGACTGAGTATCAAAAAATTGAAAAGATTTTCGACTTCCATCATTAGGCTATGCCTCGCACACATCAATTCCTTGGAGCTTGAACAAAAATATCCAATCTTATTGATTGACATTTATGAACAGATGAAAAACCAAATAATTAATTTAGGAGCTGGTAAACAGAATTTACCTGTCACTGATGAATGGAATGAATTATTTCAAAAGGCACTCATAGACAAAAAGCAACGCGCCAAAGAAAGAAAGCTCTTGAAGTTAAAAAATGAAGAGGAAATATTGAAATTAAAAACGAAAAATAGATTGAGGAGTAAAAAAAGCAGAATGCTTGAAAAAAAAAAATTAAAAAGAAAAGCTGGCGACAATATTGAATTAAAAATTGTTCAAGAAGAAGTCTATAGAGAAAAGCAAAATGAAAAATTAAGAAATATGGAAAATAACGAAGAAGAAAATGAAGAATTGAAAAAAAAATTAGATATTTACTCCCTCGACAAAAAAATTACTCTGAAATATAAATATATTGATTTACAAAAGATGCATTGGAATAAAGCCTTTATTTTAAATTCAACAAATTCTGAAATCCATAGAGTTGCCAAATTTGTTTCATTGGAGGCGTCCAAAAACCATCACGAATTATTTTACACAGAAGCTTTGTTGCAATCACATTTTTTGCGCCATCTTGAAACCGATTATTTAACTTGGTTGGAGACATTTGAACAAATGTCCGTACTACGAAGGACTTTTACTATTTTTTTTACAAAGTTACAAAATAGAAATAATCACAATAATATCAATTTGAATAATGTTAATCTAGGTAGTGATAATAATAATAATAATAATAATAATAATAATAATAATGAGAATGATGATCAAAATGAGACTAAAAAAATTGATTTGGATGAAATTGATCATGAACAAAAAAGTTCTGAAATAATAGTCAAAATTGATTCATTACTTGAATTGCCAACCGTTTCAGATAAAACCTTCCCCGCTAAATGGTGGTCTAAGCATAACGATAGAATGTTTTTATATGGTATATTTAAACATGGCTTGAATAATTTTGAAAAAATTAGAGCTGATCCCATTTTAGGCTTTGATCATTGTATAACTAAAAAAGAAGATTCAAATACAAAAAATACTAAAGGTAAAAATAATAACAGGAAGACGGGAAATAAGAAAAATGGTCAAAAAAATATGAAAAAGTCAAATAATAATAGTAACAGTAGCAGTATTGGTATTAGTAGCAGTAATAATAATAGTGGTAGCAGTAGTAACATATTTGGTTGGAATAATCAACAAAATATTTTGAACATGAATAATAATGATTATAATAATTTTAATTATAACAATTTTTACCAAAATATTAATAACCAAAATAATTTTGGTGATAATAATAACAATACTTTTAATAATGATACTATGGGCAATTTGAATAATTTGAATAATCCAAATTCAATCCAAAAAAATAAACCTAAAACACGAATTTGGCCATCAGAAAGAAAATTAAAAAAAAGATTCTTAATTTTAATAAACGGGTTTAAGAAATTGATGAATTATAAAAATGAAAATCCTAAAGAAAATAATAATTTTTCTTCTCAAAAAGTTAAATATCAAAACCGAAATCTTGGTTTAAATGGAAAAAAATGGAATAAAAAATTACTTTCTTTATTTTTCCAAAATATTTTGCAATATGGAATACCTTTAGATCAAAACGGCAATGAAGATTTATTTAAATTTTATCAATTACTAAACATTACCGATAAAAGTTTTGAAGAAATCTCTGATTTGCTGAAGGAATATTTAAATGCCTGTAAATTCGCAATCAAAAATAACAAAAAAGACAAAAACAACATCACTGGAAATGAAGATATTGATAACGATGTAAATGATAACGTTGTTGTTGGTGGCGGCGGCGGTAATGATGACGACGGCCAAGATGATGATGATGATGATGATATTGATGTAAACAATCTCAAGATACCATTGAAAACTGCACGAAGGGTTATTGAAAGAATTGATTTGATAACAAAAATAACCTTGCAAATATTGCCCTTGCCAAATTTAACTGACTTGATGAAAACAATCAAAAATTTGAAAACTTGCCCGCCATATTGGCTAAATGAAGTACATGACCTTGCCCTCCTAAAAAGCGTTACAACCCATGGATTCCCCAAAGCCGAAACTCTATTGAACGATTGGAATTTACCCTTCTATCATGAAAAGGTTAAATGGAACCCTCTCCAACAAAACCAATTTTCTAATTTAAATCCCAATTCCAATTTGCCTAATAATTTAATCAACATTAAAGAATTTCCCTTTTTAAAATCAGGAGAGTTGTTTTCCAGAATTAAAACTATCATTCGTGGAATTGATCGAGCTCAATTGAAAATCGAAAAAGAAATTTTAAACCCAAAAAAAAAATCGAAAAAAATTAAAAATCGAAAAATAA